>CANQJN010000017.1:0-1200000 GCA_947623535.1 Coelioxys conoideus
ACTTACAGCGACACTTAGTATGGCATATAACTAGGTTCAGAGAGCTCTGTTCACAGCAACAACGAACATCGGAATAGCTCCAACAGTAACCGAGATACTAACATGGGTGGTCTGTATAAGCGCGGCTATGATACTTACAGCGACACTTAGTATGGCATATAACTAGGTTCAGAGAGCTCTGTTCACAGCAACAACGAACATCGGAATAGCTCCAACAGTAACCGAGATACTAACATGGGTGGTCTGTATAAGCGCGGCTATGATACTTACAGCGACACTTAGTATGGCATATAACTAGGTTCAGAGAGCTCTGTTCACAGCAACAACGAACATCGGAATAGCTCCAACAGTAACCGAGATACTAACATGGGTGGTCTGTATAAGCGCGGCTATGATACTTACAAGCGACACTTAGTATGGCATATAACTAGGTTCAGAGAGCTCTGTTCACAGCAACAACGAACATCGGAATAGCTCCAACAGTAACCGAGATACTAACATGGGTGGTCTGTATAAGCGCGGCTATGATACTTACAGCGACACTTAGTATGGCATATAACTAGGTTCAGAGAGCTCTGTTCACAGCAACAACGAACATCGGAATAGCTCCAACAGTAACCGAGATACTAACATGGGTGGTCTGTATAAGCGCGGCTATGATACTTACAGCGACACTTAGTATGGCATATAACTAGGTTCAGAGAGCTCTGTTCACAGCAACAACGAACATCGGAATAGCTCCAACAGTAACCGAGATACTAACATGGGTGGTCTGTATAAGCGCGGCTATGATACTTACAGCGACACTTAGTATGGCATATAACTAGGTTCAGAGAGCTCTGTTCACAGCAACAACGAACATCGGAATAGCTCCAACAGTAACCGAGATACTAACATGGGTGGTCTGTATAAGCGCGGCTATGATACTTACAGCGACACTTAGTATGGCATATAACTAGGTTCAGAGAGCTCTGTTCACAGCAACAACGAACATCGGAATAGCTCCAACAGTAACCGAGATACTAACATGGGTGGTCTGTATAAGCGCGGCTATGATACTTACAGCGACACTTAGTATGGCATATAACTATGTTCAGAGAGCTCTGTTCACAGCAACAACGAACATCGGAATAGCTCCAACAGTAACCGAGATACTAACATGGGTGGTCTGTATAAGCGCGGCTATGATACTTACAGCGACACTTAGTATGGCATATAACTAGGTTCAGAGAGCTCTGTTCACAGCAACAACGAACATCGGAATAGCTCCAACAGTAACCGAGATACTAACATGGGTGGTCTGTATAAGCGCGGACTATGATACTTACAGCGACACTTAGTATGGCATATAACTAGGTTCAGAGAGCTCTCTTCACAGCAACAACGAACATCGGAATAGCTCCAACAGTAACCGAGATACTAACATGGGTGGTCTGTATAAGCGCGGCTATGATACTTACAGCGACACTTAGTATGGCATATAACTAGGTTCAGAGAGCTCTCTTCACAGCAACAACGAACATCGGAATAGCTCCAACAGTAACCGAGATACTAACATGGGTGGTCTGTATAAGCGCGGCTATGATACTTACAGCGACACTTAGTATGGCATATAACTAGGTTCAGAGAGCTCTGTTCACAGCAACAACGAACATCGGAATAGCTCCAACAGTAACCGAGATACTAACATGGGTGGTCTGTATAAGCGCGACTATGATACTTACAGCGACACTTAGTATGGCATATAACTAGGTTCAGAGAGCTCTGTTCACAGCAACAACGAACATCGGAATAGCTCCAACAGTAACCGAGATACTAACATGGGTGGTCTGTATAAGCGCGGCTATGATACTTACAGCGACACTTAGTATGGCATATAACTAGGTTCAGAGAGCTCTGTTCACAGCAACAACGAACATCGGAATAGCTCCAACAGTAACCGAGATACTAACATGGGTGGTCTGTATAAGCGCGGCTATGATACTTACAGCGACACTTAGTATGGCATATAACTAGGTTCAGAGAGCTCTGTTCACAGCAACAACGAACATCGGAATAGCTCCAACAGTAACCGAGATACTAACATGGGTGGTCTGTATAAGCGCGGCTATGATACTTACAGCGACACTTAGTATGGCATATAACTAGGTTCAGAGAGCTCTGTTCACAGCAACAACGAACATCGGAATAGCTCCAACAGTAACCGAGATACTAACATGGGTGGTCTGTATAAGCGCGGCTATGATACTTACAGCGACACTTAGTATGGCATATAACTAGGTTCAGAGAGCTCTGTTCACAGCAACAACGAACATCGGAATAGCTCCAACAGTAACCGAGATACTAACATGGGTGGTCTGTATAAGCGCGGCTATGATACTTACAGCGACACTTAGTATGGCATATAACTAGGTTCAGAGAGCTCTGTTCACAGCAACAACGAACATCGGAATAGCTCCAACAGTAACCGAGATACTAACATGGGTGGTCTGTATAAGCGCGGCTATGATACTTACAGCGACACTTAGTATGGCATATAACTAGGTTCAGAGAGCTCTCTTCACAGCAACAACGAACATCGGAATAGCTCCAACAGTAACCGAGATACTAACATGGGTGGTCTGTATAAGCGCGGCTATGATACTTACAGCGACACTTAGTATGGCATATAACTAGGTTCAGAGAGCTCTGTTCACAGCAACAACGAACATCGGAATAGCTCCAACAGTAACCGAGATACTAACATGGGTGGTCTGTATAAGCGCGGCTATGATACTTACAGCGACACTTAGTGTGGCATATAACTATGTTCAGAGAGCTCTGTTCGCAGCAACAACGAACATCGGAATAGCTCCAACAGTAACCGAGATACTAACATGGGTGGTCTGTATAAGCGCGGCTATGATACTTACAGCGACACTTAGTATGGCATATAACTAGGTTCAGAGAGCCCTGTTCACAGCAACAACGAACATCGGAATAGCTCCAACAGTAACCGAGATACTAACATGGGTGGTCTGTATAAGCGCGGCTATGATACTTACAGCGACACTTAGTATGGCATATAACTAGGTTCAGAGAGCTCTCTTCACAGCAACAACGAACATCGGAATAGCTCCAACAGTAACCGAGATACTAACATGGGTGGTCTGTATAAGCGCGGCTATGATACTTATAGCGACACTTAGTATGGCATATAACTAGGTTCAGAGAGCTCTCTTCACAGCAACAACGAACATCGGAATAGCTCCAACAGTAACCGAGATACTAACATGGGTGGTCTGTATAAGCGCGGCTATGATACTTACAGCGACACTTAGTATGGCATATAACTAGGTTCAGAGAGCTCTCTTCACAGCAACAACGAACATCGGAATAGCTCCAACAGTAACCGAGATACTAACATGGGTGGTCTGTATAAGCGCGGCTATGATACTTACAGCGACACTTAGTATGGCATATAACTAGGTTCAGAGAGCTCTGTTCACAGCAACAACGAACATCGGAATAGCTCCAACAGTAACCGAGATACTAACATGGGTGGTCTGTATAAGCGCGGCTATGATACTTACAGCGACACTTAGTGTGGCATATAACTATGTTCAGAGAGCTCTGTTCACAGCAACAACGAACATCGGAATAGCTCCAACAGTAACCGAGATACTAACATGGGTGGTCTGTATAAGCGCGGCTATGATACTTACAGCGACACTTAGTATGGCATATAACTAGGTTCAGAGAGCTCTGTTCACAGCAACAACGAACATCGGAATAGCTCCAACAGTAACCGAGATACTAACATGGGTGGTCTGTATAAGCGCGGCTATGATACTTACAGCGACACTTAGTATGGCATATAACTAGGTTCAGAGAGCTCTGTTCACAGCAACAACGAACATCGGAATAGCTCCAACAGTAACCGAGATACTAACATGGGTGGTCTGTATAAGCGCCGCTATGATACTTACAGCGACACTTAGTATGGCATATAACTAGGTTCAGAGAGCCCTGTTCACAGCAACAACGAACATCGAAATAGCTCCAACAGTAACCGAGATACTAACATGGGTGGTCTGTATAAGCGCGGCTATGATACTTACAGCGACACTTAGTATGGCATATAACTAGGTTCAGAGAGCTCTCTTCACAGCAACAACGAACATCGGAATAGCTCCAACAGTAACCGAGATACTAACATGGGTGGTCTGTATAAGCGCGGCTATGATACTTACAGCGACACTTAGCATGGCATATATCTAGGTTCAGAGAGCTCTGTTCACAGCAACAACGAACATCGGAATAGCTCCAACAGTAACCGAGATACTAACATGGGTGGTCTGTATTAGCGCGGCTATGACACTTACAGCGACACTTAGTATGGCATATAACTAGGTTCAGAGGGCTCTGTTCACAGCAAGAACGAACATCGGAATAGCTCCAACAGTAACCGAGATACTAATATGGGTGGTCTGTATTAGCGCGGCTATGATACTTACAGCGACACTTAGTACGGCATATAGCTAGGTTCAGAGAGCTCTGTTCACAGCAACAACAAACATCGGAATAGCTTCAACAGTAACCGAGATACTAACATGGGTGGTCTGTATAAGCGCGGCTATGATACTTACAGCGACACTTAGTATGGCATATAACTAGGTTCAGAGAGCTCTGTTCACAGCAACAACGAACATCGGAATAGCTATAACAGTAACCGAGATACTAACATGGGTGGTCTGTATAAGCGCGGCTATGATACTTACAGCGACACTTAGTATGGCATATAACTAGGTTCAGAGAGCTCTCTTCACAGCAACAACGAACATCGGAATAGCTCCAACAGTAACCGAGATACTAACATGGGTGGTCTGTATAAGCGCGGCTATGATACTTACAGCGACACTTAGTATGGCATATAACTAGGTTCAGAGAGCTCTGTTCACAGCAACAACGAACATCGGAATAGCTCCAACAGTAACCGAGATACTAACATGGGTGGTCTGTATAAGCGCGACTATGATACTTATAGCGACACTTAGTATGGCATATAACTAGGTTCAGAGAGCTCTCTTCACAGCAACAACGAAAATCGGAATAGCTCCAACAGTAACCGAGATACTAACATGGGTGGTCTGTATAAGCGCGGCTATGATACTTACAGCGACACTTAGTATGGCATATAACTAGGTTCAGAGAGCTCTCTTCACAGCAACAACGAACATCGGAATAGCTCCAACAGTAACCGAGATACTAACATGGGTGGTCTGTATAAGCGCGGCTATGATACTTACAGCGACACTTAGTATGGCATATAACTAGGTTCAGAGAGCTCTGTTCACAGCAACAACGAACATCGGAATAGCTCCAACAGTAACCGAGATACTAACATGGGTGGTCTGTATAAGCGCGGCTATGATACTTACAGCGACACTTAGTGTGGCATATAACTATGTTCAGAGAGCTCTGTTCACAGCAACAACGAACATCGGAATAGCTCCAACAGTAACCGAGATACTAACATGGGTGGTCTGTATAAGCGCGGCTATGATACTTACAGCGACACTTAGTATGGCATATAACTAGGTTCAGAGAGCTCTGTTCACAGCAACAACGAACATCGGAATAGCTCCAACAGTAACCGAGATACTAACATGGGTGGTCTGTATAAGCGCGGCTATGATACTTACAGCGACACTTAGTATGGCATATAACTAGGTTCAGAGAGCTCTGTTCACAGCAACAACGAACATCGGAATAGCTCCAACAGTAACCGAGATACTAACATGGGTGGTCTGTATAAGCGCCGCTATGATACTTACAGCGACACTTAGTATGGCATATAACTAGGTTCAGAGAGCCCTGTTCACAGCAACAACGAACATCGAAATAGCTCCAACAGTAACCGAGATACTAACATGGGTGGTCTGTATAAGCGCGGCTATGATACTTACAGCGACACTTAGTATGGCATATAACTAGGTTCAGAGAGCTCTCTTCACAGCAACAACGAACATCGGAATAGCTCCAACAGTAACCGAGATACTAACATGGGTGGTCTGTATAAGCGCGGCTATGATACTTACAGCGACACTTAGCATGGCATATATCTAGGTTCAGAGAGCTCTGTTCACAGCAACAACGAACATCGGAATAGCTCCAACAGTAACCGAGATACTAACATGGGTGGTCTGTATTAGCGCGGCTATGACACTTACAGCGACACTTAGTATGGCATATAACTAGGTTCAGAGGGCTCTGTTCACAGCAAGAACGAACATCGGAATAGCTCCAACAGTAACCGAGATACTAATATGGGTGGTCTGTATTAGCGCGGCTATGATACTTACAGCGACACTTAGTACGGCATATAGCTAGGTTCAGAGAGCTCTGTTCACAGCAACAACAAACATCGGAATAGCTTCAACAGTAACCGAGATACTAACATGGGTGGTCTGTATAAGCGCGGCTATGATACTTACAGCGACACTTAGTATGGCATATAACTAGGTTCAGAGAGCTCTGTTCACAGCAACAACGAACATCGGAATAGCTATAACAGTAACCGAGATACTAACATGGGTGGTCTGTATAAGCGCGGCTATGATACTTACAGCGACACTTAGTATGGCATATAACTAGGTTCAGAGAGCTCTCTTCACAGCAACAACGAACATCGGAATAGCTCCAACAGTAACCGAGATACTAACATGGGTGGTCTGTATAAGCGCGGCTATGATACTTACAGCGACACTTAGTATGGCATATAACTAGGTTCAGAGAGCTCTGTTCACAGCAACAACGAACATCGGAATAGCTCCAACAGTAACCGAGATACTAACATGGGTGGTCTGTATAAGCGCGACTATGATACTTACAGCGACACTTAGTATGGCATATAACTAGGTTCAGAGAGCCCTGTTCACAGCAACAACGAACATCGAAATAGCTCCAACAGTAACCGAGATACTAACATGGGTGGTCTGTATAAGCGCGGCTATGATACTTACAGCGACACTTAGTATGGCATATAACTAGGTTCAGAGAGCTCTCTTCACAGCAACAACGAACATCGGAATAGCTCCAACAGTAACCGAGATACTAACATGGGTGGTCTGTATAAGCGCGGCTATGATACTTACAGCGACACTTAGTATGGCATATAACTAGGTTCAGAGAGCTCTGTTCACAGCAACAACGAACATCGGAATAGCTCCAACAGTAACCGAGATACTAACATGGGTGGTCTGTATAAGCGCGGCTATGATACTTACAGCGACACTTAGTATGGCATATAACTAGGTTCAGAGAGCTCTGTTCACAGCAACAACGAACATCGGAATAGCTATAACAGTAACCGAGATACTAACATGGGTGGTCTGTATAAACGCGGCTATGATACTTACAGCGACACTTAGTATGGCATATAACTAGGTTCAGAGAGCTCTGTTCACAGCAACAACGAACATCGGAATAGCTCCAACAGTAACCGAGATACTAACATGGGTGGTCTGTAAAAGCGCGGCTATGATACTTACAGCGACACTTAGTATGGCATATAACTAGGTTCAGAGAGCTCTCTTCACAGCAACAACGAACATCGGAATAGCTCCAACAGTAACCGAGATACTAACATGGGTGGTCTGTATAAGCGCGGCTATGATACTTACAGCGACACTTAGTATGGCATATAACTAGGTTCAGAGAGCTCTGTTCACAGCAACAACGAACATCGGAATAGCTCCAACAGTAACCGAGATACTAACATGGGTGGTCTGTATAAGCGCGGCTATGATACTTACAGCGACACTTAGTGTGGCATATAACTATGTTCAGAGAGCTCTGTTCACAGCAACAACGAACATCGGAATAGCTCCAACAGTAACCGAGATACTAACATGGGTGGTCTGTATAAGCGCGGCTATGATACTTACAGCGACACTTAGTATGGCATATAACTAGGTTCAGAGAGCCCTGTTCACAGCAACAACGAACATCGGAATAGCTCCAACAGTAACCGAGATACTAACATGGGTGGTCTGTATAAGCGCGGCTATGATACTTACAGCGACACTTAGTATGGCATATAACTAGGTTCAGAGAGCTCTCTTCACAGCAACAACGAACATCGGAATAGCTCCAACAGTAACCGAGATACTAACATGGGTGGTCTGTATAAGCGCGGCTATGATACTTACAGCGACACTTAGCATGGCATATATCTAGGTTCAGAGAGCTCTGTTCACAGCAACAACGAACATCGGAATAGCTCCAACAGTAACCGAGATACTAACATGGGTGGTCTGTATTAGCGCGGCTATGACACTTACAGCGACACTTAGTATGGCATATAACTAGGTTCAGAGGGCTCTGTTCACAGCAAGAACGAACATCGGAATAGCTCCAACAGTAACCGAGATACTAATATGGGTGGTCTGTATTAGCGCGGCTATGATACTTACAGCGACACTTAGTACGGCATATAGCTAGGTTCAGAGAGCTCTGTTCACAGCAACAACGAACATCGGAATAGCTCCAACAGTAACCGAGATACTAACATGGGTGGTCTGTATAAGCGCGGCTATGATACTTACAGCGACACTTAGTGTGGCATATAACTATGTTCAGAGAGCTCTGTTCACAGCAACAACGAACATCGGAATAGCTCCAACAGTAACCGAGATACTAACATGGGTGGTCTGTATAAGCGCGGCTATGATACTTACAGCGACACTTAGTATGGCATATAACTAGGTTCAGAGAGCTCTGTTCACAGCAACAACGAACATCGGAATAGCTCCAACAGTAACCGAGATACTAACATGGGTGGTCTGTATAAGCGCGGCTATGATACTTACAGCGACACTTAGTATGGCATATAACTAGGTTCAGAGAGCTCTGTTCACAGCAACAACGAACATCGGAATAGCTCCAACAGTAACCGAGATACTAACATGGGTGGTCTGTATAAGCGCCGCTATGATACTTACAGCGACACTTAGTATGGCATATAACTAGGTTCAGAGAGCCCTGTTCACAGCAACAACGAACATCGAAATAGCTCCAACAGTAACCGAGATACTAACATGGGTGGTCTGTATAAGCGCGGCTATGATACTTACAGCGACACTTAGTATGGCATATAACTAGGTTCAGAGAGCTCTCTTCACAGCAACAACGAACATCGGAATAGCTCCAACAGTAACCGAGATACTAACATGGGTGGTCTGTATAAGCGCGGCTATGATACTTACAGCGACACTTAGCATGGCATATATCTAGGTTCAGAGAGCTCTGTTCACAGCAACAACGAACATCGGAATAGCTCCAACAGTAACCGAGATACTAACATGGGTGGTCTGTATTAGCGCGGCTATGACACTTACAGCGACACTTAGTATGGCATATAACTAGGTTCAGAGGGCTCTGTTCACAGCAAGAACGAACATCGGAATAGCTCCAACAGTAACCGAGATACTAATATGGGTGGTCTGTATTAGCGCGGCTATGATACTTACAGCGACACTTAGTACGGCATATAGCTAGGTTCAGAGAGCTCTGTTCACAGCAACAACAAACATCGGAATAGCTTCAACAGTAACCGAGATACTAACATGGGTGGTCTGTATAAGCGCGGCTATGATACTTACAGCGACACTTAGTATGGCATATAACTAGGTTCAGAGAGCTCTGTTCACAGCAACAACGAACATCGGAATAGCTATAACAGTAACCGAGATACTAACATGGGTGGTCTGTATAAGCGCGGCTATGATACTTACAGCGACACTTAGTATGGCATATAACTAGGTTCAGAGAGCTCTCTTCACAGCAACAACGAACATCGGAATAGCTCCAACAGTAACCGAGATACTAACATGGGTGGTCTGTATAAGCGCGGCTATGATACTTACAGCGACACTTAGTATGGCATATAACTAGGTTCAGAGAGCTCTGTTCACAGCAACAACGAACATCGGAATAGCTCCAACAGTAACCGAGATACTAACATGGGTGGTCTGTATAAGCGCGACTATGATACTTACAGCGACACTTAGTATGGCATATAACTAGGTTCAGAGAGCCCTGTTCACAGCAACAACGAACATCGAAATAGCTCCAACAGTAACCGAGATACTAACATGGGTGGTCTGTATAAGCGCGGCTATGATACTTACAGCGACACTTAGTATGGCATATAACTAGGTTCAGAGAGCTCTCTTCACAGCAACAACGAACATCGGAATAGCTCCAACAGTAACCGAGATACTAACATGGGTGGTCTGTATAAGCGCGGCTATGATACTTACAGCGACACTTAGTATGGCATATAACTAGGTTCAGAGAGCTCTGTTCACAGCAACAACGAACATCGGAATAGCTCCAACAGTAACCGAGATACTAACATGGGTGGTCTGTATAAGCGCGGCTATGATACTTACAGCGACACTTAGTATGGCATATAACTAGGTTCAGAGAGCTCTGTTCACAGCAACAACGAACATCGGAATAGCTATAACAGTAACCGAGATACTAACATGGGTGGTCTGTATAAACGCGGCTATGATACTTACAGCGACACTTAGTATGGCATATAACTAGGTTCAGAGAGCTCTGTTCACAGCAACAACGAACATCGGAATAGCTCCAACAGTAACCGAGATACTAACATGGGTGGTCTGTAAAAGCGCGGCTATGATACTTACAGCGACACTTAGTATGGCATATAACTAGGTTCAGAGAGCTCTCTTCACAGCAACAACGAACATCGGAATAGCTCCAACAGTAACCGAGATACTAACATGGGTGGTCTGTATAAGCGCGGCTATGATACTTACAGCGACACTTAGTATGGCATATAACTAGGTTCAGAGAGCTCTGTTCACAGCAACAACGAACATCGGAATAGCTCCAACAGTAACCGAGATACTAACATGGGTGGTCTGTATAAACGCGGCTATGATACTTACAGCGACACTTAGTATGGCATATAACTAGGTTCAGAGAGCTCTGTTCACAGCAACAACGAACATCGGAATAGCTCCAACAGTAACCGAGATACTAACATGGGTGGTCTGTAAAAGCGCGGCTATGATACTTACAGCGACACTTAGTATGGCATATAACTAGGTTCAGAGAGCTCTCTTCACAGCAACAACGAACATCGGAATAGCTCCAACAGTAACCGAGATACTAACATGGGTGGTCTGTATAAGCGCGGCTATGATACTTACAGCGACACTTAGTATGGCATATAACTAGGTTCAGAGAGCTCTGTTCACAGCAACAACGAACATCGGAATAGCTCCAACAGTAACCGAGATACTAACATGGGTGGTCTGTATAAGCGCGGCTATGATACTTACAGCGACACTTAGTGTGGCATATAACTATGTTCAGAGAGCTCTGTTCACAGCAACAACGAACATCGGAATAGCTCCAACAGTAACCGAGATACTAACATGGGTGGTCTGTATAAGCGCGGCTATGATACTTACAGCGACACTTAGTATGGCATATAACTAGGTTCAGAGAGCCCTGTTCACAGCAACAACGAACATCGGAATAGCTCCAACAGTAACCGAGATACTAACATGGGTGGTCTGTATAAGCGCGGCTATGATACTTACAGCGACACTTAGTATGGCATATAACTAGGTTCAGAGAGCTCTCTTCACAGCAACAACGAACATCGGAATAGCTCCAACAGTAACCGAGATACTAACATGGGTGGTCTGTATAAGCGCGGCTATGATACTTACAGCGACACTTAGCATGGCATATATCTAGGTTCAGAGAGCTCTGTTCACAGCAACAACGAACATCGGAATAGCTCCAACAGTAACCGAGATACTAACATGGGTGGTCTGTATTAGCGCGGCTATGACACTTACAGCGACACTTAGTATGGCATATAACTAGGTTCAGAGGGCTCTGTTCACAGCAAGAACGAACATCGGAATAGCTCCAACAGTAACCGAGATACTAATATGGGTGGTCTGTATTAGCGCGGCTATGATACTTACAGCGACACTTAGTACGGCATATAGCTAGGTTCAGAGAGCTCTGTTCACAGCAACAACAAACATCGGAATAGCTTCAACAGTAACCGAGATACTAACATGGGTGGTCTGTATAAGCGCGGCTATGATACTTACAGCGACACTTAGTATGGCATATAACTAGGTTCAGAGAGCTCTGTTCACAGCAACAACGAACATCGGAATAGCTATAACAGTAACCGAGATACTAACATGGGTGGTCTGTATAAGCGCGGCTATGATACTTACAGCGACACTTAGTATGGCATATAACTAGGTTCAGAGAGCTCTCTTCACAGCAACAACGAACATCGGAATAGCTCCAACAGTAACCGAGATACTAACATGGGTGGTCTGTATAAGCGCGGCTATGATACTTACAGCGACACTTAGTATGGCATATAACTAGGTTCAGAGAGCTCTGTTCACAGCAACAACGAACATCGGAATAGCTCCAACAGTAACCGAGATACTAACATGGGTGGTCTGTATAAGCGCGACTATGATACTTACAGCGACACTTAGTATGGCATATAACTAGGTTCAGAGAGCCCTGTTCACAGCAACAACGAACATCGAAATAGCTCCAACAGTAACCGAGATACTAACATGGGTGGTCTGTATAAGCGCGGCTATGATACTTACAGCGACACTTAGTATGGCATATAACTAGGTTCAGAGAGCTCTCTTCACAGCAACAACGAACATCGGAATAGCTCCAACAGTAACCGAGATACTAACATGGGTGGTCTGTATAAGCGCGGCTATGATACTTACAGCGACACTTAGTATGGCATATAACTAGGTTCAGAGAGCTCTGTTCACAGCAACAACGAACATCGGAATAGCTCCAACAGTAACCGAGATACTAACATGGGTGGTCTGTATAAGCGCGGCTATGATACTTACAGCGACACTTAGTATGGCATATAACTAGGTTCAGAGAGCTCTGTTCACAGCAACAACGAACATCGGAATAGCTATAACAGTAACCGAGATACTAACATGGGTGGTCTGTATAAACGCGGCTATGATACTTACAGCGACACTTAGTATGGCATATAACTAGGTTCAGAGAGCTCTGTTCACAGCAACAACGAACATCGGAATAGCTCCAACAGTAACCGAGATACTAACATGGGTGGTCTGTAAAAGCGCGGCTATGATACTTACAGCGACACTTAGTATGGCATATAACTAGGTTCAGAGAGCTCTCTTCACAGCAACAACGAACATCGGAATAGCTCCAACAGTAACCGAGATACTAACATGGGTGGTCTGTATAAGCGCGGCTATGATACTTACAGCGACACTTAGTATGGCATATAACTAGGTTCAGAGAGCTCTGTTCACAGCAACAACGAACATCGGAATAGCTCCAACAGTAACCGAGATACTAACATGGGTGGTCTGTATAAGCGCGGCTATGATACTTACAGCGACACTTAGTGTGGCATATAACTATGTTCAGAGAGCTCTGTTCACAGCAACAACGAACATCGGAATAGCTCCAACAGTAACCGAGATACTAACATGGGTGGTCTGTATAAGCGCGGCTATGATACTTACAGCGACACTTAGTATGGCATATAACTAGGTTCAGAGAGCCCTGTTCACAGCAACAACGAACATCGGAATAGCTCCAACAGTAACCGAGATACTAACATGGGTGGTCTGTATAAGCGCGGCTATGATACTTACAGCGACACTTAGTATGGCATATAACTAGGTTCAGAGAGCTCTCTTCACAGCAACAACGAACATCGGAATAGCTCCAACAGTAACCGAGATACTAACATGGGTGGTCTGTATAAGCGCGGCTATGATACTTACAGCGACACTTAGCATGGCATATATCTAGGTTCAGAGAGCTCTGTTCACAGCAACAACGAACATCGGAATAGCTCCAACAGTAACCGAGATACTAACATGGGTGGTCTGTATTAGCGCGGCTATGACACTTACAGCGACACTTAGTATGGCATATAACTAGGTTCAGAGGGCTCTGTTCACAGCAAGAACGAACATCGGAATAGCTCCAACAGTAACCGAGATACTAATATGGGTGGTCTGTATTAGCGCGGCTATGATACTTACAGCGACACTTAGTACGGCATATAGCTAGGTTCAGAGAGCTCTGTTCACAGCAACAACAAACATCGGAATAGCTTCAACAGTAACCGAGATACTAACATGGGTGGTCTGTATAAGCGCGGCTATGATACTTACAGCGACACTTAGTATGGCATATAACTAGGTTCAGAGAGCTCTGTTCACAGCAACAACGAACATCGGAATAGCTATAACAGTAACCGAGATACTAACATGGGTGGTCTGTATAAGCGCGGCTATGATACTTACAGCGACACTTAGTATGGCATATAACTAGGTTCAGAGAGCTCTCTTCACAGCAACAACGAACATCGGAATAGCTCCAACAGTAACCGAGATACTAACATGGGTGGTCTGTATAAGCGCGGCTATGATACTTACAGCGACACTTAGTATGGCATATAACTAGGTTCAGAGAGCTCTGTTCACAGCAACAACGAACATCGGAATAGCTCCAACAGTAACCGAGATACTAACATGGGTGGTCTGTATAAGCGCGACTATGATACTTACAGCGACACTTAGTATGGCATATAACTAGGTTCAGAGAGCCCTGTTCACAGCAACAACGAACATCGAAATAGCTCCAACAGTAACCGAGATACTAACATGGGTGGTCTGTATAAGCGCGGCTATGATACTTACAGCGACACTTAGTATGGCATATAACTAGGTTCAGAGAGCTCTCTTCACAGCAACAACGAACATCGGAATAGCTCCAACAGTAACCGAGATACTAACATGGGTGGTCTGTATAAGCGCGGCTATGATACTTACAGCGACACTTAGTATGGCATATAACTAGGTTCAGAGAGCTCTGTTCACAGCAACAACGAACATCGGAATAGCTCCAACAGTAACCGAGATACTAACATGGGTGGTCTGTATAAGCGCGGCTATGATACTTACAGCGACACTTAGTATGGCATATAACTAGGTTCAGAGAGCTCTGTTCACAGCAACAACGAACATCGGAATAGCTCCAACAGTAACCGAGATACTAACATGGGTGGTCTGTAAAAGCGCGGCTATGATACTTACAGCGACACTTAGTGTGGCATATAACTATGTTCAGAGAGCTCTGTTCACAGCAACAACGAACATCGGAATAGCTCCAACAGTAACCGAGATACTAACATGGGTGGTCTGTATAAGCGCGGCTATGATACTTACAGCGACACTTAGTATGGCATATAACTAGGTTCAGAGAGCTCTCTTCACAGCAACAACGAACATCGGAATAGCTCCAACAGTAACCGAGATACTAACATGGGTGGTCTGTATAAGCGCGGCTATGATACTTACAGCGACACTTATTATGGCATATAACTAGGTTCAGAGAGCTCTGTTCACAGCAACAACGAACATCGGAATAGCTCCAACAGTAACCGAGATACTAACATGGGTGGTCTGTATAAGCGCGGCTATGATACTTACATCGACACTTAGTATGGCATATAACTAGGTTCAGAGAGCTCTGTTCACAGCAACAACGAACATCGGAATAGCTCCAACAGTAACCGAGATACTAACATGGGTGGTCTGTATAAGCGCGGCTATGATACTTACAGCGACACTTAGTATGGCATATAACTAGGTTCAGAGAGCCCTGTTCACAGCAACAACGAACATCGGAATAGCTCCAACAGTAACCGAGATACTAACATGGGTGGTCTGTATAAGCGCGGCTATGATACTTACAGCGACACTTAGTATGGCATATAACTAGGTTCAGAGAGCTCTGTTCACAGCAACAACGAACATCGGAATAGCTCCAACAGTAACCGAGATACTAACATGGGTGGTCTGTATAAGCGCGGCTATGATACTTACAGCGACACTTAGTATGGCATATAACTAGGTTCAGATAGCTCTCTTCACAGCAACAACGAACATCGGAATAGCTCCAACAGTAACCGAGATACTAACATGGGTGGTCTGTATAAGCGCGGCTATGATACTTACAGCGACACTTATTATGGCATATAACTATGTTCAGAGAGCTCTGTTCACAGCAACAACGAACATCGGAATAGCTCCAACAGTAACCGAGATACTAACATGGGTGGTCTGTATAAGCGCGGCTATGATACTTACAGCGACACTTAGTATGGCATATAACTAGGTTCAGAGAGCTCTGTTCACAGCAACAACGAACATCGGAATAGCTCCAACAGTAACCGAGATACTAACATGGGTGGTCTGTATAAGCGCGGCTATGATACTTACAGCGACACTTAGTATGGCATATAACTAGGTTCAGAGAGCCCTGTTCACAGCAACAACGAACATCGGAATAGCTCCAACAGTAACCGAGATACTAACATGGGTGGTCTGTATAAGCGCGGCTATGATACTTACAGCGACACTTAGTATGGCATATAACTAGGTTCAGAGAGCTCTCTTCACAGCAACAACGAACATCGGAATAGCTCCAACAGTAACCGAGATACTAACATGGGTGGTCTGTATAAGCGCGGCTATGATACTTACAGCGACACTTAGTATGGCATATAACTAGGTTCAGAGAGCTCTGTTCACAGCAACAACGAACATCGGAATAGCTCCAACAGTAACCGAGATACTAACATGGGTGGTCTGTATAAGCGCGACTATGATACTTACAGCGACACTTAGTGTATGGCATATAACTAGGTTCAGAGAGCTCTGTTCACAGCAACAACGAACATCGGAATAGCTCCAACAGTAACCGAGATACTAACATGGGTGGTCTGTATAAGCGCGGCTATGATACTTACAGCGACACTTAGTATGGCATATAACTAGGTTCAGAGAGCTCTGTTCACAGCAACAACGAACATCGGAATAGCTCCAACAGTAACCGAGATACTAACATGGGTGGTCTGTATAAGCGCGGCTATGATACTTACAGCGACACTTAGTATGGCATATAACTAGGTTCAGAGAGCTCTGTTCACAGCAACAACGAACATCGGAATAGCTCCAACAGTAACCGAGATACTAACATGGGTGGTCTGTATAAGCGCGGCTATGATACTTACAGCGACACTTAGTATGGCATATAACTAGGTTCAGAGAGCTCTGTTCACAGCAACAACGAACATCGGAATAGCTCCAACAGTAACCGAGATACTAACATGGGTGGTCTGTATAAGCGCGGCTATGATACTTACAGCGACACTTAGTATGGCATATAACTAGGTTCAGAGAGCTCTGTTCACAGCAACAACGAACATCGGAATAGCTCCAACAGTAACCGAGATACTAACATGGGTGGTCTGTATAAGCGCGGCTATGATACTTACAGCGACACTTAGTATGGCATATAACTAGGTTCAGAGAGCTCTGTTCACAGCAACAACGAACATCGGAATAGCTCCAACAGTAACCGAGATACTAACATGGGTGGTCTGTAAAAGCGCGGCTATGATACTTACAGCGACACTTAGTATGGCATATAACTAGGTTCAGAGAGCTCTCTTCACAGCAACAACGAACATCGGAATAGCTCCAACAGTAACCGAGATACTAACATGGGTGGTCTGTATAAGCGCGGCTATGATACTTACAGCGACACTTAGTATGGCATATAACTAGGTTCAGAGAGCTCTGTTCACAGCAACAACGAACATCGGAATAGCTCCAACAGTAACCGAGATACTAACATGGGTGGTCTGTATAAGCGCGGCTATGATACTTACAGCGACACTTAGTGTGGCATATAACTATGTTCAGAGAGCTCTGTTCACAGCAACAACGAACATCGGAATAGCTCCAACAGTAACCGAGATACTAACATGGGTGGTCTGTATAAGCGCGGCTATGATACTTACAGCGACACTTAGTATGGCATATAACTAGGTTCAGAGAGCCCTGTTCACAGCAACAACGAACATCGGAATAGCTCCAACAGTAACCGAGATACTAACATGGGTGGTCTGTATAAGCGCGGCTATGATACTTACAGCGACACTTAGTATGGCATATAACTAGGTTCAGAGAGCTCTCTTCACAGCAACAACGAACATCGGAATAGCTCCAACAGTAACCGAGATACTAACATGGGTGGTCTGTATAAGCGCGGCTATGATACTTATAGCGACACTTAGTATGGCATATAACTAGGTTCAGAGAGCTCTCTTCACAGCAACAACGA
This sequence comes from Coelioxys conoideus, assembly GCA_947623535.1. Classification (NCBI taxonomy): domain Eukaryota; kingdom Metazoa; phylum Arthropoda; class Insecta; order Hymenoptera; family Megachilidae; genus Coelioxys; species Coelioxys conoideus. Next base: position 18,286 of record CANQJN010000017.1, read on the forward strand.
ACATCGGAATAGCTCCAACAGTAACCGAGATACTAACATGGGTGGTCTGTATAAGCGCGGCTATGATACTTACAGCGACACTTAGTATGGCATATAACTAGGTTCAGAGAGCTCTCTTCACAGCAACAACGAACATCGGAATAGCTCCAACAGTAACCGAGATACTAACATGGGTGGTCTGTATAAGCGCGGCTATGATACTTACAGCGACACTTAGTATGGCATATAACTAGGTTCAGAGAGCTCTGTTCACAGCAACAACGAACATCGGAATAGCTCCAACAGTAACCGAGATACTAACATGGGTGGTCTGTATAAGCGCGGCTATGATACTTACAGCGACACTTAGTGTGGCATATAACTATGTTCAGAGAGCTCTGTTCACAGCAACAACGAACATCGGAATAGCTCCAACAGTAACCGAGATACTAACATGGGTGGTCTGTATAAGCGCGGCTATGATACTTACAGCGACACTTAGTATGGCATATAACTAGGTTCAGAGAGCTCTGTTCACAGCAACAACGAACATCGGAATAGCTCCAACAGTAACCGAGATACTAACATGGGTGGTCTGTATAAGCGCGGCTATGATACTTACAGCGACACTTAGTATGGCATATAACTAGGTTCAGAGAGCTCTGTTCACAGCAACAACGAACATCGGAATAGCTCCAACAGTAACCGAGATACTAACATGGGTGGTCTGTATAAGCGCCGCTATGATACTTACAGCGACACTTAGTATGGCATATAACTAGGTTCAGAGAGCCCTGTTCACAGCAACAACGAACATCGAAATAGCTCCAACAGTAACCGAGATACTAACATGGGTGGTCTGTATAAGCGCGGCTATGATACTTACAGCGACACTTAGTATGGCATATAACTAGGTTCAGAGAGCTCTCTTCACAGCAACAACGAACATCGGAATAGCTCCAACAGTAACCGAGATACTAACATGGGTGGTCTGTATAAGCGCGGCTATGATACTTACAGCGACACTTAGCATGGCATATATCTAGGTTCAGAGAGCTCTGTTCACAGCAACAACGAACATCGGAATAGCTCCAACAGTAACCGAGATACTAACATGGGTGGTCTGTATTAGCGCGGCTATGACACTTACAGCGACACTTAGTATGGCATATAACTAGGTTCAGAGGGCTCTGTTCACAGCAAGAACGAACATCGGAATAGCTCCAACAGTAACCGAGATACTAATATGGGTGGTCTGTATTAGCGCGGCTATGATACTTACAGCGACACTTAGTACGGCATATAGCTAGGTTCAGAGAGCTCTGTTCACAGCAACAACAAACATCGGAATAGCTTCAACAGTAACCGAGATACTAACATGGGTGGTCTGTATAAGCGCGGCTATGATACTTACAGCGACACTTAGTATGGCATATAACTAGGTTCAGAGAGCTCTGTTCACAGCAACAACGAACATCGGAATAGCTATAACAGTAACCGAGATACTAACATGGGTGGTCTGTATAAGCGCGGCTATGATACTTACAGCGACACTTAGTATGGCATATAACTAGGTTCAGAGAGCTCTCTTCACAGCAACAACGAACATCGGAATAGCTCCAACAGTAACCGAGATACTAACATGGGTGGTCTGTATAAGCGCGGCTATGATACTTACAGCGACACTTAGTATGGCATATAACTAGGTTCAGAGAGCTCTGTTCACAGCAACAACGAACATCGGAATAGCTCCAACAGTAACCGAGATACTAACATGGGTGGTCTGTATAAGCGCGACTATGATACTTACAGCGACACTTAGTATGGCATATAACTAGGTTCAGAGAGCCCTGTTCACAGCAACAACGAACATCGAAATAGCTCCAACAGTAACCGAGATACTAACATGGGTGGTCTGTATAAGCGCGGCTATGATACTTACAGCGACACTTAGTATGGCATATAACTAGGTTCAGAGAGCTCTCTTCACAGCAACAACGAACATCGGAATAGCTCCAGCAGTAACCGAGATACTAACATGGGTGGTCTGTATAAGCGCGGCTATGATACTTACAGCGACACTTAGTATGGCATATAACTAGGTTCAGAGAGCTCTGTTCACAGCAACAACGAACATCGGAATAGCTCCAACAGTAACCGAGATACTAACATGGGTGGTCTGTATAAGCGCGGCTATGATACTTACAGCGACACTTAGTATGGCATATAACTAGGTTCAGAGAGCTCTGTTCACAGCAACAACGAACATCGGAATAGCTATAACAGTAACCGAGATACTAACATGGGTGGTCTGTATAAACGCGGCTATGATACTTACAGCGACACTTAGTATGGCATATAACTAGGTTCAGAGAGCTCTGTTCACAGCAACAACGAACATCGGAATAGCTCCAACAGTAACCGAGATACTAACATGGGTGGTCTGTAAAAGCGCGGCTATGATACTTACAGCGACACTTAGTATGGCATATAACTAGGTTCAGAGAGCTCTCTTCACAGCAACAACGAACATCGGAATAGCTCCAACAGTAACCGAGATACTAACATGGGTGGTCTGTATAAGCGCGGCTATGATACTTACAGCGACACTTAGTATGGCATATAACTAGGTTCAGAGAGCTCTGTTCACAGCAACAACGAACATCGGAATAGCTCCAACAGTAACCGAGATACTAACATGGGTGGTCTGTATAAGCGCGGCTATGATACTTACAGCGACACTTAGTGTGGCATATAACTATGTTCAGAGAGCTCTGTTCACAGCAACAACGAACATCGGAATAGCTCCAACAGTAACCGAGATACTAACATGGGTGGTCTGTATAAGCGCGGCTATGATACTTACAGCGACACTTAGTATGGCATATAACTAGGTTCAGAGAGCCCTGTTCACAGCAACAACGAACATCGGAATAGCTCCAACAGTAACCGAGATACTAACATGGGTGGTCTGTATAAGCGCGGCTATGATACTTACAGCGACACTTAGTATGGCATATAACTAGGTTCAGAGAGCTCTCTTCACAGCAACAACGAACATCGGAATAGCTCCAACAGTAACCGAGATACTAACATGGGTGGTCTGTATAAGCGCGGCTATGATACTTACAGCGACACTTAGCATGGCATATATCTAGGTTCAGAGAGCTCTGTTCACAGCAACAACGAACATCGGAATAGCTCCAACAGTAACCGAGATACTAACATGGGTGGTCTGTATTAGCGCGGCTATGACACTTACAGCGACACTTAGTATGGCATATAACTAGGTTCAGAGGGCTCTGTTCACAGCAAGAACGAACATCGGAATAGCTCCAACAGTAACCGAGATACTAATATGGGTGGTCTGTATTAGCGCGGCTATGATACTTACAGCGACACTTAGTACGGCATATAGCTAGGTTCAGAGAGCTCTGTTCACAGCAACAACAAACATCGGAATAGCTTCAACAGTAACCGAGATACTAACATGGGTGGTCTGTATAAGCGCGGCTATGATACTTACAGCGACACTTAGTATGGCATATAACTAGGTTCAGAGAGCTCTGTTCACAGCAACAACGAACATCGGAATAGCTATAACAGTAACCGAGATACTAACATGGGTGGTCTGTATAAGCGCGGCTATGATACTTACAGCGACACTTAGTATGGCATATAACTAGGTTCAGAGAGCTCTCTTCACAGCAACAACGAACATCGGAATAGCTCCAACAGTAACCGAGATACTAACATGGGTGGTCTGTATAAGCGCGGCTATGATACTTACAGCGACACTTAGTATGGCATATAACTAGGTTCAGAGAGCTCTGTTCACAGCAACAACGAACATCGGAATAGCTCCAACAGTAACCGAGATACTAACATGGGTGGTCTGTATAAGCGCGACTATGATACTTACAGCGACACTTAGTATGGCATATAACTAGGTTCAGAGAGCCCTGTTCACAGCAACAACGAACATCGAAATAGCTCCAACAGTAACCGAGATACTAACATGGGTGGTCTGTATAAGCGCGGCTATGATACTTACAGCGACACTTAGTATGGCATATAACTAGGTTCAGAGAGCTCTCTTCACAGCAACAACGAACATCGGAATAGCTCCAACAGTAACCGAGATACTAACATGGGTGGTCTGTATAAGCGCGGCTATGATACTTACAGCGACACTTAGTATGGCATATAACTAGGTTCAGAGAGCTCTCTTCACAGCAACAACGAACATCGGAATAGCTCCAACAGTAACCGAGATACTAACATGGGTGGTCTGTATAAGCGCGGCTATGATACTTACAGCGACACTTAGTATGGCATATAACTAGGTTCAGAGAGCTCTGTTCACAGCAACAACGAACATCGGAATAGCTCCAACAGTAACCGAGATACTAACATGGGTGGTCTGTATAAGCGCGGCTATGATACTTACAGCGACACTTAGTGTGGCATATAACTATGTTCAGAGAGCTCTGTTCACAGCAACAACGAACATCGGAATAGCTCCAACAGTAACCGAGATACTAACATGGGTGGTCTGTATAAGCGCGGCTATGATACTTACAGCGACACTTAGTATGGCATATAACTAGGTTCAGAGAGCCCTGTTCACAGCAACAACGAACATCGGAATAGCTCCAACAGTAACCGAGATACTAACATGGGTGGTCTGTATAAGCGCGGCTATGATACTTACAGCGACACTTAGTATGGCATATAACTAGGTTCAGAGAGCTCTCTTCACAGCAACAACGAACATCGGAATAGCTCCAACAGTAACCGAGATACTAACATGGGTGGTCTGTATAAGCGCGGCTATGATACTTACAGCGACACTTAGTATGGCATATAACTAGGTTCAGAGAGCTCTGTTCACAGCAACAACGAACATCGGAACAGCTATAACAGTAACCGAGATACTAACATGGGTGGTCTGTATAAGCGCGGCTATGATACTTACAGCGACACTTAGTATGGCATATAACTAGGTTCAGAGAGCTCTCTTCACAGCAACAACGAACATCGGAATAGCTCCAACAGTAACCGAGATACTAACATGGGTGGTCTGTATAAGCGCGGCTATGATACTTACAGCGACACTTAGTATGGCATATAACTAGGTTCAGAGAGCTCTGTTCACAGCAATAACGAACATCGGAATAGCTCCAACAGTAACCGAGATACTAACATGGGTGGTCTGTATAAGCGCGGCTATGATACTTACAGCGACACTTATTATGGCATATAACTATGTTCAGAGAGCTCTGTTCACAGCAACAACGAACATCGGAATAGCTCCAACAGTAACCGAGATACTAACATGGGTGGTCTGTATAAGCGCGGCTATGATACTTACAGCGACACTTAGTATGGCATATAACTAGGTTCAGAGAGCTCTGTTCACAGCAACAACGAACATCGGAACAGCTATAACAGTAACCGAGATACTAACATGGGTGGTCTGTATAAGCGCGGCTATGATACTTACAGCGACACTTAGTATGGCATATAACTAGGTTCAGAGAGCTCTCTTCACAGCAACAACGAACATCGGAATAGCTCCAACAGTAACCGAGATACTAACATGGGTGGTCTGTATAAGCGCGGCTATGATACTTACAGCGACACTTAGTATGGCATATAACTAGGTTCAGAGAGCTCTGTTCACAGCAACAACGAACATCGGAATAGCTCCAACAGGAACCGAGATACTAACATGGGTGGTCTGTATAAGCGCGGCTATGATACTTACAGCGACACTTAGTATGGCATATAACTAGGTTCAGAGAGCTCTGTTCACAGCAACAACGAACATCGGAATAGCTCCAACAGTAACCGAGATACTAACATGGGTGGTCTGTATAAGCGCGGCTATGATACTTACAGCGACACTTAGTATGGCATATAACTAGGTTCAGAGAGCTCTCTTCACGGCAACAACGAACATCGGAATAGCTCCAACAGTAACCGAGATACTAACATGGGTGGTCTGTATAAGCGCGGCTATGATACTTACAGCGACACTTAGTATGGCATATAACTAGGTTCAGAGAGCTCTGTTCACAGCAACAACGAACATCGGAACAGCTATAACAGTAACCGAGATACTAACATGGGTGGTCTGTATAAGCGCGGCTATGATACTTACAGCGACACTTAGTATGGCATATAACTAGGTTCAGCGAGCTCTCTTCACAGCAACAACGAACATCGGAATAGCTCCAACAGTAACCGAGATACTAACATGGGTGGTCTGTATAAGCGCGGCTATGATACTTACAGCGACACTTATTATGGCATATAACTAGGTTCAGAGAGCTCTGTTCACAGCAACAACGAACATCGGAATAGCTCCAACAGTAACCGAGATACTAACATGGGTGGTCTGTATAAGCGCGGCTATGATACTTACATCGACACTTAGTATGGCATATAACTAGGTTCAGAGAGCTCTGTTCACAGCAACAACGAACATCGGAATAGCTCCAACAGTAACCGAGATACTAACATGGGTGGTCTGTATAAGCGCGGCTATGATACTTACAGCGACACTTAGTATGGCATATAACTAGGTTCAGAGAGCCCTGTTCACAGCAACAACGAACATCGGAATAGCTCCAACAGTAACCGAGATACTAACATGGGTGGTCTGTATAAGCGCGGCTATGATACTTACAGCGACACTTATTATGGCATATAACTATGTTCAGAGAGCTCTGTTCACAGCAACAACGAACATCGGAATAGCTCCAACAGTAACCGAGATACTAACATGGGTGGTCTGTATAAGCGCGGCTATGATACTTACAGCGACACTTAGTATGGCATATAACTAGGTTCAGAGAGCTCTGTTCACAGCAACAACGAACATCGGAATAGCTCCAACAGTAACCGAGATACTAACATGGGTGGTCTGTATAAGCGCGGCTATGATACTTACAGCGACACTTAGTATGGCATATAACTAGGTTCAGAGAGCTCTCTTCACAGCAACAACGAACATCGGAATAGCTCCAACAGTAACCGAGATACTAACATGGGTGGTCTGTATAAGCGCGGCTATGATACTTACAGCGACACTTAGTATGGCATATAACTAGGTTTAGAGAGCTCTCTTCACAGCAACAACGAACATCGGAATAGCTCCAACAGTAACCGAGATACTAACATGGGTGGTCTGTATAAGCGCGGCTATGATACTTACAGCGACACTTAGTATGGCATATAACTAGGTTCAGAGAGCTCTGTTCACAGCAACAACGAACATCGGAATAGCTCCAACAGTAACCGAGATACTAACATGGGTGGTCTGTATAAGCGCGGCTATGATACTTACAGCGACACTTAGTATGGCATATAACTAGGTTCAGAGAGCTCTGTTCACAGCAACAACGAACATCGGAATAGCTATAACAGTAACCGAGATACTAACATGGGTGGTCTGTATAAACGCGGCTATGATACTTACAGCGACACTTAGTATGGCATATAACTAGGTTCAGAGAGCTCTGTTCACAGCAACAACGAACATCGGAATAGCTCCAACAGTAACCGAGATACTAACATGGGTGGTCTGTATAAGCGCGGCTATGATACTTACAGCGACACTTATTATGGCATATAACTATGTTCAGAGAGCTCTGTTCACAGCAACAACGAACATCGGAATAGCTCCAACAGTAACCGAGATACTAACATGGGTGGTCTGTATAAGCGCGGCTATGATACTTACAGCGACAATTAGTATGGCATATAACTAGGTTCAGAGAGCTCTGTTCACAGCAACAACGAACATCGGAATAGCTCCAACAGTAACCGAGATACTAACATGGGTGGTCTGTATAAGCGCGGCTATGATACTTACAGCGACACTTAGTATGGCATATAACTAGGTTCAGAGAGCTCTCTTCACGGCAACAACGAACATCGGAATAGCTCCAACAGTAACCGAGATACTAACATGGGTGGTCTGTATAAGCGCGGCTATGATACTTACAGCGACACTTAGTATGGCATATAACTAGGTTCAGAGAGCTCTGTTCACAGCAACAACGAACATCGGAACAGCTATAACAGTAACCGAGATACTAACATGGGTGGTCTGTATAAGCGCGGCTATGATACTTACAGCGACACTTAGTATGGCATATAACTAGGTTCAGAGAGCTCTCTTCACAGCAACAACGAACATCGGAATAGCTCCAACAGTAACCGAGATACTAACATGGGTGGTCTGTATAAGCGCGGCTATGATACTTACAGCGACACTTAGTATGGCATATAACTAGGTTCAGAGAGCTCTGTTCACAGCAACAACGAACATCGGAATAGCTCCAACAGTAACCGAGATACTAACATGGGTGGTCTGTATAAGCGCGGCTATGATACTTACAGCGACACTTAGTATGGCATATAACTAGGTTCAGAGAGCTCTCTTCACAGCAACAACGAACATCGGAATAGCTCCAACAGTAACCGAGATACTAACATGGGTGGTCTGTATAAGCGCGGCTATGATACTTACAGCGACACTTAGTATGGCATATAACTAGGTTTAGAGAGCTCTCTTCACAGCAACAACGAACATCGGAATAGCTCCAACAGTAACCGAGATACTAACATGGGTGGACTGTATAAGCGCGGCTATGATACTTACAGCGACACTTAGTATGGCATATAACTTGGTTCAGAGAGCTCTCTTCACAGCAACAACGAACATCGGAATAGCTCCAACAGTAACCGAGATACTAACATGGGTGGTCTGTATAAGCGCGGCTATGATACTTACAGCGACACTTAGTATGGCATATAACTAGGTTCAGAGAGCTCTGTTCACAGCAACAACGAACATCGGAATAGCTCCAACAGTAACCGAGATACTAACATGGGTGGTCTGTATAAGCGCGGCTATGATACTTACAGCGACAATTAGTATGGCATATAACTAGGTTCAGAGAGCTCTGTTCACAGCAATAACGAACATCGGAATAGCTCCAACAGTAACCGAGATACTAACATGGGTGGTCTGTATAAGCGCGGCTATGATACTTACAGCGACACTTAGTATGGCATATAACTAGGTTCAGAGAGCTCTCTTCACGGCAACAACGAACATCGGAATAGCTCCAACAGTAACCGAGATACTAACATGGGTGGTCTGTATAAGCGCGGCTATGATACTTACAGCGACACTTAGTATGGCATATAACTAGGTTCAGAGAGCTCTGTTCACAGCAACAACGAACATCGGAACAGCTATAACAGTAACCGAGATACTAACATGGGTGGTCTGTATAAGCGCGGCTATGATACTTACAGCGACACTTAGTATGGCATATAACTAGGTTCAGAGAGCTCTCTTCACAGCAACAACGAACATCGGAATAGCTCCAACAGTAACCGAGATACTAACATGGGTGGTCTGTATAAGCGCGGCTATGATACTTACAGCGACACTTATTATGGCATATAACTAGGTTCAGAGAGCTCTGTTCACAGCAACAACGAACATCGGAATAGCTCCAACAGTAACCGAGATACTAACATGGGTGGTCTGTATAAGCGCGGCTATGATACTTACATCGACACTTAGTATGGCATATAACTAGGTTCAGAGAGCTCTGTTCACAGCAACAACGAACATCGGAATAGCTCCAACAGTAACCGAGATACTAACATGGGTGATCTGTATAAGCGCGGCTATGATACTTACAGCGACACTTAGTATGGCATATAACTAGGTTCAGAGAGCCCTGTTCACAGCAACAACGAACATCGGAATAGCTCCAACAGTAACCGAGATACTAACATGGGTGGTCTGTATAAGCGCGGCTATGATACTTACAGCGACACTTAGTATGGCATATAACTAGGTTCAGAGAGCTCTGTTCACAGCAACAACGAACATCGGAATAGCTCCAACAGTAACCGAGATACTAACATGGGTGGTCTGTATAAGCGCGGCTATGATACTTACAGCGACACTTAGTATGGCATATAACTAGGTTCAGAGAGCTCTGTTCACAGCAACAACGAACATCGGAATAGCTCCAACAGTAACCGAGATACTAACATGGGTGGTCTGTATAAGCGCGGCTATGATACTTACAGCGACACTTATTATGGCATATAACTATGTTCAGAGAGCTCTGTTCACAGCAACAACGAACATCGGAATAGCTCCAACAGTAACCGAGATACTAACATGGGTGGTCTGTATAAGCGCGGCTATGATACTTACAGCGACACTTAGTATGGCATATAACTAGGTTCAGAGAGCTCTGTTCACAGCAACAACGAACATCGGAATAGCTCCAACAGTAACCGAGATACTAACATGGGTGGTCTGTATAAGCGCGGCTATGATACTTACAGCGACACTTAGTATGGCATATAACTAGGTTCAGAGAGCCCTGTTCACAGCAACAACGAACATCGGAATAGCTCCAACAGTAACCGAGATACTAACATGGGTGGTCTGTATAAGCGCGGCTATGATACTTACAGCGACACTTAGTATGGCATATAACTAGGTTCAGAGAGCTCTCTTCACAGCAACAACGAACATCGGAATAGCTCCAACAGTAACCGAGATACTAACATGGGTGGTCTGTATAAGCGCGGCTATGATACTTACAGCGACACTTAGTATGGCATATAACTAGGTTCAGAGAGCTCTGTTCACAGCAATAACGAACATCGGAATAGCTCCAACAGTAACCGAGATACTAACATGGGTGGTCTGTATAAGCGCGGCTATGATACTTACAGCGACACTTATTATGGCATATAACTATGTTCAGAGAGCTCTGTTCACAGCAACAACGAACATCGGAATAGCTCCAACAGTAACCGAGATACTAACATGGGTGGTCTGTATAAGCGCGGCTATGATACTTACAGCGACACTTAGTATGGCATATAACTAGGTTTAGAGAGCTCTCTTCACAGCAACAACGAACATCGGAATAGCTCCAACAGTAACCGAGATACTAACATGGGTGGTCTGTAAAAGCGCGGCTATGATACTTACAGCGACACTTAGTATGGCATATAACTAGGTTCAGAGAGCTCTCTTCACAGCAACAACGAACATCGGAATAGCTCCAACAGTAACCGAGATACTAACATGGGTGGTCTGTATAAGCGCGGCTATGATACTTACAGCGACACTTAGTATGGCATATAACTAGGTTCAGAGAGCTCTGTTCACAGCAACAACGAACATCGGAATAGCTCCAACAGTAACCGAGATACTAACATGGGTGGTCTGTATAAGCGCGGCTATGATACTTACAGCGACACTTAGTATGGCATATAACTAGGTTCAGAGAGCTCTGTTCACAGCAACAACGAACATCGGAATAGCTCCAACTGTAACCGAGATACTAACATGGGTGGTCTGTATAAGCGCGGCTATGATACTTACAGCGACACTTAGTATGGCATATAACTAGGTTCAGAGAGCTCTATTCACAGCAACAACGAACATCGGAATAGCTCCAACAGTAACCGAGATACTAACATGGGTGGTCTGTATAAGCGCGGCTATGATACTTACAGCGACACTTAGTGTGGCATATAACTAGGTTCAGAGAGCTCTGTTCACAACAACAACGAACATCGGAATAGCTCCAACAGTAACCGAGATACTAACATGGGTGGTCTGTATAATCGCGGCTATGATACTTACAGCGACACTTAGTATGGCATATAACTAGGTTCAGAGAGCTCTGTTCACAGCAACAACGAACATCGGAATAGCTATAACAGTAACCGAGATACTAACATGGGTGGTCTGTATAAGCGCGGCTATGATACTTACAGCGACACTTAGTATGGCATATAACTAGGTTCAGAGAGCTCTCTTCACAGCAACAACGAACATCGGAATAGCTCCAACAGTAACCGAGATACTAACATGGGTGGTCTGTATAAGCGCGGCTATGATACTTACAGCGACACTTATTATGGCATATAACTAGGTTCAGAGAGCTCTGTACCCAGCAACAACGAACATCGGAATAGCTCCAACAGTAACCGAGATACTAACATGGGTGGTCTGTATAAGCGCGGCTATGATACTTACAGCGACACTTAGTATGGCATATAACTAGGTTCAGAGAGCTCTGTTCACAGCAACAACGAACATCGGAATAGCTCCAACAGTAACCGAGATACTAACATGGGTGGTCTGTATAAGCGCGGCTATGATACTTACAGCGACACTTAGTATGGCATATAACTAGGTTCAGAGAGCTCTGTTCACAGCAACAACGAACATCGGAATAGCTCCAACAGTAACCGAGATACTAACATGGGTGGTCTCCATAAGCGCGGCTATGATACTTACAGCGACACTTAGTATGGCATATAACTAGGTTCAGAGAGCTCTGTTCACAGCAACAACGAACATCGGAATAGCTCCAACAGTAACCGAGATACTAACATGGGTGGTCTGTATAAGCGCGGCTATGATACTTACAGCGACACTTAGTATGGCATATAACTAGGTTCAGAGAGCTCTCTTCACAGCAACAACGAACATCGGAATAGCTCCAACAGTAACCGAGATACTAACATGGGTGGTCTGTATAAGCGCGGCTATGATACTTACAGCGACACTTAGTATGGCATATAACTAGGTTTAGAGAGCTCTCTTCACAGCAACAACGAACATCGGAATAGCTCCAACAGTAACCGAGATACTAACATGGGTGGTCTGTATAAGCGCGGCTATGATACTTACAGCGACACTTAGTATGGCATATAACTAGGTTCAGAGAGCTCTGTTCACAGCAACAACGAACATCGGAATAGCTCCAACAGTAACCGAGATACTAACATGGGTGGTCTGTATAAGCGCGGCTATGATACTTACAGCGACACTTAGTATGGCATATAACTAGGTTCAGAGAGCTCTGTTCACAGCAACAACGAACATCGGAATAGCTATAACAGTAACCGAGATACTAACATGGGTGGTCTGTATAAACGCGGCTATGATACTTACAGCGACACTTAGTATGGCATATAACTAGGTTCAGAGAGCTCTGTTCACAGCAACAACGAACATCGGAATAGCTCCAACAGTAACCGAGATACTAACATGGGTGGTCTGTATAAGCGCGGCTATGATACTTACAGCGACACTTATTATGGCATATAACTATGTTCAGAGAGCACTGTTCACAGCAACAACGAACATCGGAATAGCTCCAACAGTAACCGAGATACTAACATGGGTGGTCTGTATAAGCGCGGCTATGATACTTACAGCGACACTTAGTATGGCATATAACTAGGTTCAGAGAGCTCTGTTCACAGCAACAACGAACATCGGAATAGCTCCAACAGTAACCGAGATACTAACATGGGTGGTCTGTATAAGCGCGGCTATGATACTTACAGCGACACTTAGTATGGCATATAACTAGGTTCAGAGAGCTCTCTTCACGGCAACAACGAACATCGGAATAGCTCCAACAGTAACCGAGATACTAACATGGGTGGTCTGTATAAGCGCGGCTATGATACTTACAGCGACACTTAGTATGGCATATAACTAGGTCCAGAGAGCTCTGTTCACAGCAACAACGAACATCGGAATAGCTCCAACAGTAACCGAGATACTAACATGGGTGGTCTGTATAAGCGCGGCTATGATACTTACAGCGACACTTATTATGGCATATAACTAGGTTCAGAGAGCTCTGTTCACAGCAACAACGAACATCGGAATAGCTCCAACAGTAACCGAGATACTAACATGGGTGGTCTGTATAAGCGCGGCTATGATACTTACAGCGACACTTAGTATGGCATATAACTAGGTTCAGAGAGCTCTGTTCACAGCAACAACGAACATCGGAATAGCTCCAACAGTAACCGAGATACTAAGATGGGTGGTCTGTATAAGCGCGGCTATGATACTTACAGCGACACTTAGTATGGCATATAACTAGGTCCAGAGAGCTCTGTTCACAGCAACAACGAACATCGGAATAGCTCCAACAGTAACCGAGATACTAACATGGGTGGTCTGTATAAGCGCGGCTATGATACTTACAGCGACACTTAGTATGGCATATAACTAGGTTCAGAGAGCCCTGTTCACAGCAACAACGAACATCGGAATAGCTCCAACAGTAACCGAGATACTAACATGGGTGGTCTGTAAAAGCGCGGCTATGATACTTACAGCGACACTTAGTATGGCATATAACTAGGTTCAGAGAGCTCTCTTCACAGCAACAACGAACATCGGAATAGCTCCAACAGTAACCGAGATACAAACATGGGTGGTCTGTATAAGCGCGGCTATGATACTTACAGCGACACTTAGTATGGCATATAACTAGGTTCAGAGAGCTCTGTTCACAGCAACAACGAACATCGGAATAGCTCCAACTGTAACCGAGATACTAACATGGGTGGTCTGTATAAGCGCGGCTATGATACTTACAGCGACACTTAGTATGGCATATAACTAGGTTCAGAGAGCTCTGTTCACAGCAACAACGAACATCGGAATAGCTCCAACAGTAACCGAGATACTAACATGGGTGGTCTGTATAAGCGCGGCTATGATACTTACAGCGACACTTAGTATGGCATATAACTAGGTTCAGAGAGCTCTGTTCACAGCAACAACGAACATCGGAATAGCTCCAACAGTAACCGAGATACTAACGTGGGTGGTCTGTATAAGCGCGGCTATGATACTTACAGCGACACTTAGTATGGCATATAACTAGGTTTAGAGAGCTCTCTTCACAGCAACAACGAACATCGGAATAGCTCCAACAGTAACCGAGATACTAACATGGGTGGTCTGTATAAGCGCGGCTATGATACTTACAGCGACACTTAGTATGGCATATAACTAGGTTCAGAGAGCTCTGTTCACAGCAACAACGAACATCGGAATAGCTCCAACAGTAACCGAGATACTAACATGGGTGGTCTGTATAAGCGCGGCTATGATACTTACAGCGACACTTAGTATGGCATATAACTAGGTTCAGAGAGCTCTCTTCACAGCAACAACGAACATCGGAATAGCTCCAACAGTAACCGAGATACTAACATGGGTGGTCTGTATAAGCGCGGCTATGATACTTACAGCGACACTTATTATGGCATATAACTAGGTTCAGAGAGCTCTGTTCACAGCAACAACGAACATCGGAATAGCTCCAACAGTAACCGAGATACTAACATGGGTGGTCTGTATAAGCGCGGCTATGATACTTACAGCGACACTTAGTATGGCATATAACTAGGTTCAGAGAGCTCTGTTCACAGCAACAACGAACATCGGAATAGCTCCAACAGTAACCGAGATACTAACATGGGTGGTCTGTATAAGCGCGGCTATGATACTTACAGCGACACTTAGTATGGCATATAACTAGGTTCAGAGAGCTCTGTTCACAGCAACAACGAACATCGGAATAGCTCCAACAGTAACCGAGATACTAACATGGGTGGTCTCCATAAGCGCGGCTATGATACTTACAGCGACACTTAGTATGGCATATAACTAGGTTCCGAGAGCTCTGTTAACAGCAATAACGAACATCGGAATAGCTCCAACAGTAACCGAGATACTAACATGGGTGGTCTGTATAAACGCGGCTATGATACTTACAGCGACACTTAGTATGGCATATAACTAGGTTCAGAGAGCTCTGTTCACAGCAACAACGAACATCGGAATAGCTCCAACAGTAACCGAGATACTAACATGGGTGGTCTGTATAAGCGCGGCTATGATACTTACAGCGACACTTATTATGGCATATAACTATGTTCAGAGAGCTCTGTTCACAGCAACAACGAACATCGGAATAGCTCCAACAGTAACCGAGATACTAACATGGGTGGTCTGTATAAGCGCGGCTATGATACTTACAGCGACACTTAGTATGGCATATAACTAGGTTCAGAGAGCTCTGTTCACAGCAACAACGAACATCGGAATAGCTCCAACAGTAACCGAGATACTAACATGGGTGGTCTGTATAAGCGCGGATATGATACTTACAGCGACACTTAGTATGGCATATAACTAGGTTTAGAGAGCTCTCTTCACAGCAACAACGAACATCGGAATAGCTCCAACAGTAACCAAGATACTAACATGGGTGGTCTGTATAAGCGCGGCTATGATACTTACAGCGACACTTAGTATGGCATATAACTAGGTTCAGAGAGCTCTCTTCACAGCAACAACGAACATCGGAATAGCTCCAACAGTAACCGAGATACTAACATGGGTGGTCTGTATAAGCGCGGCTATGATACTTACAGCGACACTTAGTGTGGCATATAACTAGGTTCAGAGAGCTCTGTTCACAACAACAACGAACATCGGAATAGCTCCAACAGTAACCGAGATACTAACATGGGTGGTCTGTATAAGCGCGGCTATGATACTTACAGCGACACTTAGTATGGCATATAACTAGGTTCCGAGAGCTCTGTTCACAGCAACAACGAACATCGGAATAGCTCCAACAGTAACCGAGATACTAACATGGGTGGTCTCCATAAGCGCGGCTATGATACTTACAGCGACACTTAGTATGGCATATAACTAGGTTCAGAGAGCTCTCTTCACAGCAACAACGAACATCGGATTAGCTCCAACAGTAACCGAGATACTAATATGGGTGGTCTGTATAAGCGCGGCTATGATACTTACAGCGACACTTAGTATGGCATATAACTAGGTTCAGAGAGCTCTGTTCACAGCAATAACGAACATCGGAATAGCTCCAACAGTAACCGAGATACTAACATGGGTGGTCTGTATAAGCGCGGCTATGATACTTACAGCGACACTTATTATGGCATATAACTATGTTCAGAGAGCTCTGTTCACAGCAACAACGAACATCGGAATAGCTCCAACAGTAACCGAGATACTAACATGGGTGGTCTGTATAAGCGCGGCTATGATACTTACAGCGACACTTAGTATGGCATATAACTAGGTTCAGAGAGCTCTGTTCACAGCAACAACGAACATCGGAACAGCTATAACAGTAACCGAGATACTAACATGTGTGGTCTGTATAAGCGCGGCTATGATACTTACAGCGACACTTAGTATGGCATATAACTAGGTTCAGAGAGCTCTCTTCACAGCAACAACGAACATCGGAATAGCTCCAACAGTAACCGAGATACTAAGATGGGTGGTCTGTATAAGCGCGGCTATGATACTTACAGCGACACTTAGTATGGCATATAACTAGGTCCAGAGAGCTCTGTTCACAGCAACAACGAACATCGGAATAGCTCCAACAGTAACCGAGATACTAACATGGGTGGTCTGTATAAGCGCGGCTATGATACTTACAGCGACACTTAGTATGGCATATAACTAGGTTCAGAGAGCCCTGTTCACAGCAACAACGAACATCGGAATAGCTCCAACAGTAACCGAGATACTAACATGGGTGGTCTGTAAAAGCGCGGCTATGATACTTACAGCGACACTTAGTATGGCATATAACTAGGTTCAGAGAGCTCTGTTCACAGCAACAACGAACATCGGAATAGCTCCAACAGTAACCGAGATACTAACATGGGTGGTCTGTATAAGCGCGGCTATGATACTTACAGCGACACTTAGTATGGCATATAACTAGGTTCAGAGAGCTCTGTTCACAGCAACAACGAACATCGGAATAGCTACAACAGTAACCGAGATACTAACATGGGTGGTCTCCATAAGCGCGGCTATGATACTTACAGCGACACTTAGTATGGCATATAACTAGGTTCCGAGAGCTCTGTTAACAGCAATAACGAACATCGGAATAGCTCCAACAGTAACCGAGATACTAACATGGGTGGTCTGTATAAACGCGGCTATGATACTTACAGCGACACTTAGTATGGCATATAACTAGGTTCAGAGAGCTCTGTTCACAACAACAACGAACATCGGAATAGCTCCAACAGTAACCGAGATACTAACATGGGTGGTCTGTATAAGCGCGGCTATGATACTTACAGCGACACTTATTATGGCATATAACTATGTTCAGAGAGCTCTGTTCACAGCAACAACGAACATCGGAATAGCTCCAACAGTAACCGAGATACTAACATGGGTGGTCTGTATAAGCGCGGCTATGATACTTACAGCGACACTTAGTATGGCATATAACTAGGTTCAGAGAGCTCTGTTCACAGCAACAACGAACATCGGAATAGCTACAACAGTAACCGAGATACTAACATGGGTGGTCTCCATAAGCGCGGCTATGATACTTACAGCGACACTTAGTATGGCATATAACTAGGTTCCGAGAGCTCTGTTAACAGCAATAACGAACATCGGAATAGCTCCAACAGTAACCGAGATACTAACATGGGTGGTCTGTATAAACGCGGCTATGATACTTACAGCGACACTTAGTATGGCATATAACTAGGTTCAGAGAGCTCTGTTCACAACAACAACGAACATCGGAATAGCTCCAACAGTAACCGAGATACTAACATGGGTGGTCTGTATAAGCGCGGCTATGATACTTACAGCGACACTTAGTATGGCATATAACTAGGTTCAGAGAGCTCTGTTCACAGCAACAACGAACATCGGAATAGCTCCAACAGTAACCGAGATACTAACATGGGTGGTCTGTATAAGCGCGGCTATGATACTTACAGCGACACTTATTATGGCATATAACTATGTTCAGAGAGCTCTGTTCACAGCAACAACGAACAGCGGAATAGCTCCAACAGTAACCGAGATACTAACATGAGTGGTCTGTATAAGCGCGGCTATGATACTTACAGCGACACTTAGTATGGCATATAACTAGGTTTAGAGAGCTCTCTTCACAGCAACAACGAACATCGGAATAGCTCCAACAGTAACCGAGATACTAACATGGGTGGTCTGTAAAAGCGCGGCTATGATACTTACAGCGACACTTAGTATGGCATATAACTAGGTTCAGAGAGCTCTCTTCACAGCAACAACGAACATCGGAATAGCTCCAACAGTAACCGAGATACTAACATGGGTGGTCTGTATAAGCGCGGCTATGATACTTACAGCGACACTTAGTATGGCATATAACTAGGTTCAGAGAGCTCTGTTCACAGCAACAACGAACATCGGAATAGCTCCAACTGTAACCGAGATACTAACATGGGTGGTCTGTATAAGCGCGGCTATGATACTTACAGCGACACTCAGTATGGCATATAACTAGGTTCAGAGAGCTCTATTCACAGCAACAACGAACATCGGAATAGCTCCAACAGTAACCGAGATACTAACATGGGTGGTCTGTATAAGCGCGGCTATGATACTTACAGCGACACTTAGTATGGCATATAACTAGGTTCAGAGAGCTCTGTTCACAGCAACAACGAACATCGGAATAGCTCCAACAGTAACCGAGATACTAACATGGGTGGTCTGTATAAGCGCGGCTATGATACTTACAGCGACACTTATTATGGCATATAACTATGTTCAGAGAGCTCTGTTCACAGCAACAACGAACATCGGAATAGCTCCAACAGTAACCGAGATACTAACATGGGTGGTCTGTATAAGCGCGGCTATGATACTTACAGCGACACTTAGTATGGCATATAACTAGGTTCAGAGAGCTCTGTTCACAGCAACAACGAACATCGGAATAGCTCCAACAGTAACCGAGATACTAACATGGGTGGTCTGTATAAGCGCGGCTATGATACTTACAGCGACACTTAGTATGGCATATAACTAGGTTTAGAGAGCTCTCTTCACAGCAACAACGAACATCGGAATAGCTCCAACAGTAACCGAGATACTAACATGGGTGGTCTGTAAAAGCGCGGCTATGATACTTACAGCGACACTTAGTATGGCATATAACTAGGTTCAGAGAGCTCTCTTCACAGCAACAACGAACATCGGAATAGCTCCAACAGTAACCGAGATACTAACATGTGTGGTCTGTATAAGCGCGGCTATGATACTTACAGCGACACTTAGTATGGCATATAACTAGGTTCCGAGAGCTCTGTTAACAGCAATAACGAACATCGGAATAGCTCCAACAGTAACCGAGATACTAACATGGGTGGTCTGTATAAACGCGGCTATGATACTTACAGCGACACTTAGTATGGCATATAACTAGGTTCAGAGAGCTCTGTTCACAACAACAACGAACATCGGAATAGCTCCAACAGTAACCGAGATACTAACATGGGTGGTCTGTATAAGCGCGGCTATGATACTTACAGCGACACTTAGTATGGCATATAACTAGGTTCAGAGAGCTCTGTTCACAGCAACAACGAACATCGGAATAGCTCCAACAGTAACCGAGATACTAACATGGGTGGTCTGTATAAGCGCGGCTATGATACTTACAGCGACACTTATTATGGCATATAACTATGTTCAGAGAGCTCTGTTCACAGCAACAACGAACATCGGAATAGCTCCAACAGTGACCGAGATACTAACATGGGTGGTCTGTATAAGCGCGGCTATGATACTTACAGCGACACTTATTATGGCATATAACTATGTTCAGAGAGCTCTGTTCACAGCAACAACGAACATCGGAATAGCTCCAACAGTAACCGAGATACTAACATGGGTGGTCTGTATAAGCGCGGCTATGATACTTACAGCGACACTTAGTATGGCATATAACTAGGTTCAGAGAGCTCTGTTCACAGCAACAACGAACATCGGAATAGCTACAACAGTAACCGAGATACTAACATGGGTGGTCTCCATAAGCGCGGCTATGATACTTACAGCGACACTTAGTATGGCATATAACTAGGTTCCGAGAGCTCTGTTAACAGCAATAACGAACATCGGAATAGCTCCAACAGTAACCGAGATACTAACATGGGTGGTCTGTATAAACGCGGCTATGATACTTACAGCGACACTTAGTATGGCATATAACTAGGTTCAGAGAGCTCTGTTCACAACAACAACGAACATCGGAATAGCTCCAACAGTAACCGAGATACTAACATGGGTGGTCTGTATAAGCGCGGCTATGATACTTACAGCGACACTTAGTATGGCATATAACTAGGTTCAGAGAGCTCTGTTCACAGCAACAACGAACATCGGAATAGCTCCAACAGTAACCGAGATACTAACATGGGTGGTCTGTATAAGCGCGGCTATGATACTTACAGCGACACTTATTATGGCATATAACTATGTTCAGAGAGCTCTGTTCACAGCAACAACGAACAGCGGAATAGCTCCAACAGTAACCGAGATACTAACATGAGTGGTCTGTATAAGCGCGGCTATGATACTTACAGCGACACTTAGTATGGCATATAACTAGGTTTAGAGAGGTCTCTTCACAGCAACAACGAACATCGGAATAGCTCCAACAGTAACCGAGATACTAACATGGGTGGTCTGTAAAAGCGCGGCTATGATACTTACAGCGACACTTAGTATGGCATATAACTAGGTTCAGAGAGCTCTCTTCACAGCAACAACGAACATCGGAATAGCTCCAACAGTAACCGAGATACTAACATGGGTGGTCTGTATAAGCGCGGCTATGATACTTACAGCGACACTTAGTATGGCATATAACTAGGTTCAGAGAGCTCTGTTCACAGCAACAACGAACATCGGAATAGCTCCAACTGTAACCGAGATACTAACATGGGTGGTCTGTATAAGCGCGGCTATGATACTTACAGCGACACTTAGTATGGCATATAACTAGGTTCAGAGAGCTCTGTTCACAGCAACAACGAACATCGGAATAGCTCCAACAGTAACCGAGATACTAACATGGGTGGTCTGTATAAGCGCGGCTATGATACTTACAGCGACACTTATTATGGCATATAACTATGTTCAGAGAGCTCTGTTCACAGCAACAACGAACAGCGGAATAGCTCCAACAGTAACCGAGATACTAACATGAGTGGTCTGTATAAGCGCGGCTATGATACTTACAGCGACACTTAGTATGGCATATAACTAGGTTTAGAGAGGTCTCTTCACAGCAACAACGAACATCGGAATAGCTCCAACAGTAACCGAGATACTAACATGGGTGGTCTGTAAAAGCGCGGCTATGATACTTACAGCGACACTTAGTATGGCATATAACTAGGTTCAGAGAGCTCTCTTCACAGCAACAACGAACATCGGAATAGCTCCAACAGTAACCGAGATACTAACATGGGTGGTCTGTATAAGCGCGGCTATGATACTTACAGCGACACTTAGTATGGCATATAACTAGGTTCAGAGAGCTCTGTTCACAGCAACAACGAACATCGGAATAGCTCCAACTGTAACCGAGATACTAACATGGGTGGTCTGTATAAGCGCGGCTATGATACTTACAGCGACACTCAGTATGGCATATAACTAGGTTCAGAGAGCTCTATTCACAGCAACAACGAACATCGGAATAGCTCCAACAGTAACCGAGATACTAACATGGGTGGTCTGTATAAGCGCGGCTATGATACTTACAGCGACACTTAGTATGGCATATAACTAGGTTCAGAGAGCTCTGTTCACAGCAACAACGAACATCGGAATAGCTCCAACAGTAACCGAGATACTAACATGGGTGGTCTGTATAAGCGCGGCTATGATACTTACAGCGACACTTAGTATGGCATATAACTAGGTTCAGAGAGCTCTGTTCACAGCAACAACGAACATCGGAATAGCTCCAACAGTAACCGAGATACTAACATGGGTGGTCTGTATAAGCGCGGCTATGATACTTACAGCGACACTTAGTGTGGCATATAACTAGGTTCAGAGAGCTCTGTTCACAACAACAACGAACATCGGAATAGCTCCAACAGTAACCGAGATACTAACATGGGTGGTCTGTATAAGCGCGGCTATGATACTTACAGCGACACTTAGTATGGCATATAACTAGGTTCAGAGAGCTCTGTTCACAGCAACAACGAACATCGGAATAGCTCCAACAGTAACCGAGATACTAACATGGGTGGTCTGTATAAGCGCGGCTATGATACTTACAGCGACACTTATTATGGCATATAACTATGTTCAGAGAGCTCTGTTCACAGCAACAACGAACATCGGAATAGCTCCAACAGTAACCGAGATACTAACATGGGTGGTCTGTATAAGCGCGGCTATGATACTTACAGCGACACTTAGTATGGCATATAACTAGGTTCAGAGAGCTCTGTTCACAGCAACAACGAACATCGGAATAGCTCCAACAGTAACCGAGATACTAACGTGGGTGGTCTGTATAAGCGCGGCTATGATACTTACAGCGACACTTAGTATGGCATATAACTAGGTTTAGAGAGCTCTCTTCACAGCAACAACGAACATCGGAATAGCTCCAACAGTAACCGAGATACTAACATGGGTGGTCTGTATAAGCGCGGCTATGATACTTACAGCGACACTTAGTATGGCATATAACTAGGTTCAGAGAGCTCTGTTCACAGCAACAACGAACATCGGAATAGCTCCAACAGTAACCGAGATACTAACATGGGTGGTCTGTATAAGCGCGGCTATGATACTTACAGCGACACTTAGTATGGCATATAACTAGGTTCAGAGAGCTCTCTTCACAGCAACAACGAACATCGGAATAGCTCCAACAGTAACCGAGATACTAACATGGGTGGTCTGTATAAGCGCGGCTATGATACTTACAGCGACACTTATTATGGCATATAACTAGGTTCAGAGAGCTCTGTTCACAGCAACAACGAACATCGGAATAGCTCCAACAGTAACCGAGATACTAACATGGGTGGTCTGTATAAGCGCGGCTATGATACTTACAGCGACACTTAGTATGGCATATAACTAGGTTCAGAGAGCTCTGTTCACAGCAACAACGAACATCGGAATAGCTCCAACAGTAACCGAGATACTAACATGGGTGGTCTGTATAAGCGCGGCTATGATACTTACAGCGACACTTAGTATGGCATATAACTAGGTTCAGAGAGCTCTGTTCACAGCAACAACGAACATCGGAATAGCTCCAACAGTAACCGAGATACTAACATGGGTGGTCTGTATAAGCGCGGCTATGATACTTACAGCGACACTTAGTATGGCATATAACTAGGTTCAGAGAGCCCTGTTCACAGCAACAACGAACATCGGAATAGCTCCAACAGTAACCGAGATACTAACATGGGTGGTCTGTAAAAGCGCGGCTATGATACTTACAGCGACACTTAGTATGGCATATAACTAGGTTCAGAGAGCTCTGTTCACAGCAACAACGAACATCGGAATAGCTCCAACAGTAACCGAGATACTAACATGGGTGGTCTGTATAAGCGCGGCTATGATACTTACAGCGACACTTAGTATGGCATATAACTAGGTTCAGAGAGCTCTGTTCACAGCAACAACGAACATCGGAATAGCTACAACAGTAACCGAGATACTAACATGGGTGGTCTCCATAAGCGCGGCTATGATACTTACAGCGACACTTAGTATGGCATATAACTAGGTTCCGAGAGCTCTGTTAACAGCAATAACGAACATCGGAATAGCTCCAACAGTAACCGAGATACTAACATGGGTGGTCTGTATAAACGCGGCTATGATACTTACAGCGACACTTAGTATGGCATATAACTAGGTTCAGAGAGCTCTGTTCACAACAACAACGAACATCGGAATAGCTCCAACAGTAACCGAGATACTAACATGGGTGGTCTGTATAAGCGCGGCTATGATACTTACAGCGACACTTAGTATGGCATATAACTAGGTTCAGAGAGCTCTGTTCACAGCAACAACGAACATCGGAATAGCTCCAACAGTAACCGAGATACTAACATGGGTGGTCTGTATAAGCGCGGCTATGATACTTACAGCGACACTTAGTGTGGCATATAACTAGGTTCAGAGAGCTCTGTTCACAACAACAACGAACATCGGAATAGCTACAACAGTAACCGAGATACTAACATGGGTGGTCTCCATAAGCGCGGCTATGATACTTACAGCGACACTTAGTATGGCATATAACTAGGTTCCGAGAGCTCTGTTAACAGCAATAACGAACATCGGAATAGCTCCAACAGTAACCGAGATACTAACATGGGTGGTCTGTATAAGCGCGGCTATGATACTTACAGCGACACTTATTATGGCATATAACTAGGTTCAGAGAGCTCTGTTCACAGCAACAACGAACATCGGAATAGCTCCAACAGTAACCGAGATACTAACATGGGTGGTCTGTATAAGCGCGGCTATGATACTTACAGCGACACTTAGTATGGCATATAACTAGGTTCAGAGAGCTCTGTTCACAGCAACAACGAACATCGGAATAGCTCCAACAGTAACCGAGATACTAACATGGGTGGTCTGTATAAGCGCGGCTATGATACTTACAGCGACACTTAGTATGGCATATAACTAGGTTCAGAGAGCTCTGTTCACAGCAACAACGAACATCGGAATAGCTCCAACAGTAACCGAGATACTAACATGGGTGGTCTGTATAAGCGCGGCTATGATACTTACAGCGACACTTAGTATGGCATATAACTAGGTTCAGAGAGCCCTGTTCACAGCAACAACGAACATCGGAATAGCTCCAACAGTAACCGAGATACTAACATGGGTGGTCTGTAAAAGCGCGGCTATGATACTTACAGCGACACTTAGTATGGCATATAACTAGGTTCAGAGAGCTCTGTTCACAGCAACAACGAACATCGGAATAGCTCCAACAGTAACCGAGATACTAACATGGGTGGTCTGTATAAGCGCGGCTATGATACTTACAGCGACACTTAGTATGGCATATAACTAGGTTCAGAGAGCTCTGTTCACAGCAACAACGAACATCGGAATAGCTACAACAGTAACCGAGATACTAACATGGGTGGTCTCCATAAGCGCGGCTATGATACTTACAGCGACACTTAGTATGGCATATAACTAGGTTCCGAGAGCTCTGTTAACAGCAATAACGAACATCGGAATAGCTCCAACAGTAACCGAGATACTAACATGGGTGGTCTGTATAAACGCGGCTATGATACTTACAGCGACACTTAGTATGGCATATAACTAGGTTCAGAGAGCTCTGTTCACAACAACAACGAACATCGGAATAGCTCCAACAGTAACCGAGATACTAACATGGGTGGTCTGTATAAGCGCGGCTATGATACTTACAGCGACACTTAGTATGGCATATAACTAGGTTCAGAGAGCTCTGTTCACAGCAACAACGAACATCGGAATAGCTCCAACAGTAACCGAGATACTAACGTGGGTGGTCTGTATAAGCGCGGCTATGATACTTACAGCGACACTTAGTATGGCATATAACTAGGTTTAGAGAGCTCTCTTCACAGCAACAACGAACATCGGAATAGCTCCAACAGTAACCGAGATACTAACATGGGTGGTCTGTATAAGCGCGGCTATGATACTTACAGCGACACTTAGTATGGCATATAACTAGGTTCAGAGAGCTCTGTTCACAGCAACAACGAACATCGGAATAGCTCCAACAGTAACCGAGATACTAACATGGGTGGTCTGTATAAGCGCGGCTATGATACTTACAGCGACACTTACTATGGCATATAACTAGGTTCAGAGAGCTCTGTTCACAGCAACAACGAACATCGGAATAGCTCCAACAGTAACCGAGATACTAACATGGGTGGTCTGTATAAGCGCGGCTATGATACTTACAGCGACACTTAGTATGGCATATAACTAGGTTCAGAGAGCTCTGTTCACAGCAACAACGAACATCGGAATAGCTCCAACAGTAACCGAGATACTAACATGGGTGGTCTCCATAAGCGCGGCTATGATACTTACAGCGACACTTAGTATGGCATATAACTAGGTTCCGAGAGCTCTGTTAACAGCAATAACGAACATCGGAATAGCTCCAACAGTAACCGAGATACTAACATGGGTGGTCTGTATAAACGCGGCTATGATACTTACAGCGACACTTAGTATGGCATATAACTAGGTTCAGAGAGCTCTGTTCACAGCAACAACGAACATCGGAATAGCTCCAACAGTAACCGAGATACTAACATGGGTGGTCTGTATAAGCGCGGCTATGATACTTACAGCGACACTTATTATGGCATATAACTATGTTCAGAGAGCTCTGTTCACAGCAACAACGAACATCGGAATAGCTCCAACAGTAACCGAGATACTAACATGGGTGGTCTGTATAAGCGCGGCTATGATACTTACAGCGACACTTAGTATGGCATATAACTAGGTTCAGAGAGCTCTGTTCACAGCAACAACGAACATCGGAATAGCTCCAACAGTAACCGAGATACTAACATGGGTGGTCTGTATAAGCGCGGATATGATACTTACAGCGACACTTAGTATGGCATATAACTAGGTTTAGAGAGCTCTCTTCACAGCAACAACGAACATCGGAATAGCTCCAACAGTAACCGAGATACTAACATGGGTGGTCTGTATAAGCGCGGCTATGATACTTACAGCGACACTTAGTATGGCATATAACTAGGTTCAGAGAGCTCTCTTCACAGCAACAACGAACATCGGAATAGCTCCAACAGTAACCGAGATACTAACATGGGTGGTCTGTATAAGCGCGGCTATGATACTTACAGCGACACTTAGTGTGGCATATAACTAGGTTCAGAGAGCTCTGTTCACAACAACAACGAACATCGGAATAGCTCCAACAGTAACCGAGATAGTAACATGGGTGGTCTGTATAAGCGCGGCTATGATACTTACAGCGACACTTAGTATGGCATATAACTAGGTTCAGAGAGCTCTCTTCACAGCAACAACGAACATCGGAATAGCTCCAACAGTAACCGAGATACTAACATGGGTGGTCTGTATAAGCGCGGCTATGATACTTACAGCGACACTTATTATGGCATATAACTAGGTTCAGAGAGCTCTGTTCACAGCAACAACGAACATCGGAATAGCTCCAACAGTAACCGAGATACTAACATGGGTGGTCTGTATAAGCGCGGCTATGATACTTACAGCGACACTTAGTATGGCATATAACTAGGTTCAGAGAGCTCTGTTCACAGCAACAACGAACATCGGAATAGCTCCAACAGTAACCGAGATACTAACATGGGTGGTCTGTATAAGCGCGGCTATGATACTTACAGCGACACTTAGTATGGCATATAACTAGGTTCAGAGAGCTCTGTTCACAGCAACAACGAACATCGGAATAGCTCCAACAGTAACCGAGATACTAACATGGGTGGTCTGTATAAACGCGGCTATGATACTTACAGCGACACTTAGTATGGCATATAACTAGGTTCAGAGAGCTCTGTTCACAGCAACAACGAACATCGGAATAGCTCCAACAGTAACCGAGATACTAACATGGGTGGTCTGTATAAGCGCGGCTATGATACTTACAGCGACACTTATTATGGCATATAACTATGTTCCGAGAGCTCTGTTCACAGCAACAACGAACATCGGAATAGCTCCAACAGTAACCGAGATACTAACATGGGTGGTCTGTATAAGCGCGGCTATGATACTTACAGCGACACTTAGTATGGCATATAACTAGGTTCAGAGAGCTCTGTTCACAGCAACAACGAACATCGGAATAGCTCCAACAGTAACCGAGATACTAACATGGGTGGTCTGTATAAGCGCGGCTATGATACTTACAGCGACACTTAGTGTGGCATATAACTAGGTTCAGAGAGCTCTGTTCACAACAACAACGAACATCGGAATAGCTCCAACAGTAACCGAGATACTAACATGGGTGGTCTGTATAAGCGCGGCTATGATACTTACAGCGACACTTAGTATGGCATATAACTAGGTTCAGAGAGCTCTCTTCACAGCAACAACGAACATCGGAATAGCTCCAACAGTAACCGAGATACTAACATGGGTGGTCTGTATAAGCGCGGCTATGATACTTACAGCGACACTTATTATGGCATATAACTAGGTTCAGAGAGCTCTGTTCACAGCAACAACGAACATCGGAATAGCTCCAACAGTAACCGAGATACTAACATGGGTGGTCTGTATAAGCGCGGCTATGATACTTACAGCGACACTTAGTATGGCATATAACTAGGTTCAGAGAGCTCTGTTCACAGCAACAACGAACATCGGAATAGCTCCAACAGTAACCGAGATACTAACATGGGTGGTCTGTATAAGCGCGGCTATGATACTTACAGCGACACTTAGTATGGCATATAACTAGGTTCAGAGAGCTCTGTTCACAGCAACAACGAACATCGGAATAGCTCCAACAGTAACCGAGATACTAACATGGGTGGTCTGTATAAGCGCGGCTATGATACTTACAGCGACACTTAGTATGGCATATAACTAGGTTCCGAGAGCTCTGTTCACAGCAACAACGAACATCGGAATAGCTCCAACAGTAACCGAGATACTAACATGGGTGGTCTACCATAAGCGCGGCTATGATACTTACAGCGACACTTAGTATGGCATATAACTAGGTTCCGAGAGCTCTGTTCACAGCAACAACGAACATCGGAATAGCTCCAACAGTAACCGAGATACTAACATGGGTGGTCTCCATAAGCGCGGCTATGATACTTACAGCGACACTTAGTATGGCATATAACTAGGTTCCGAGAGCTCTGTTAACAGCAATAACGAACATCGGAATAGCTCCAACAGTAACCGAGATACTAACATGGGTGGTCTGTATAAGCGCGGCTATGATACTTACAGCGACACTTAGTATGGCATATAACTAGGTTCAGAGAGCTCTGTTCACAGCAACAACGAACATCGGAATAGCTCCAACAGTAACCGAGATACTAACATGGGTGGTCTGTATAAGCGCGGCTATGATACTTACAGCGACACTTAGTATGGCATATAACTAGGTTCCGAGAGCTCTGTTCACAGCAACAACGAACATCGGAATAGCTCCAACAGTAACCGAGATACTAACATGGGTGGTCTCCATAAGCGCGGCTATGATACTTACAGCGACACTTAGTATGGCATATAACTAGGTTCCGAGAGCTCTGTTAACAGCAATAACGAACATCGGAATAGCTCCAACAGTAACCGAGATACTAACATGGGTGGTGTGTATAAACGCGGCTATGATACTTACAGCGGCACTTAGTATGGCATATAACTAGGTTCAGAGAGCTCTGTTCACAGCAACAACGAACATCGGAATAGCTCCAACAGTAACCGAGATACTAACATGGGTGGTCTGTATAAGCGCGGCTATGATACTTACAGCGACACTTAGTATGGCATATAACTAGGTTCAGAGAGCTCTGTTCACAGCAACAACGAACATCGGAATAGCTCCAACTGTAACCGAGATACTAACATGGGTGGTCTGTATAAGCGCGGCTATGATACTTACAGCGACACTTAGTATGGCATATAACTTGGTTCAGAGAGCTCTGTTCACAGCAACAACGAACATCGGAATAGCTCCAACAGTAACCGAGATACTAACATGGGTGGTCTGTATAAGCGCGGCTATGATACTTACAGCGACACTTAGTATGGCATATAACTAGGTTCAGAGAGCTCTGTTCACAGCAACAACGAACATCGGAATAGCTCCAACAGTAACCGAGATACTAACATGGGTGGTCTGTATAAGCGCGGCTATGATACTTACAGCGACACTTAGTATGGCATATAACAAGGTTCAGAGAGCTCTCTTCACAGCAACAACGAACATCGGAATAGCTCCAACAGTAACCGAGATACTAACATGGGTGGTCTGTATAAGCGCGGCTATGATACTTACAGCGACACTTAGTAAGGCATATAACTAGGTTCAGAGAGCTCTGTTCACAGCAACAACGAACATCGGAATAGCTCCAACAGTAACCGAGATACTAACATGGGTGGTCTGTATAAGCGCGGCTATGATACTTACAGCGACACTTAGTATGGCATATAACTTGGTTCAGAGAGCTCTCTTCACAGCAACAACGAACATCGGAATAGCTCCAACAGTAACCGAGATACTAACATGGGTGGTCTGTATAAGCGCGGCTATGATACTTACAGCGACACTTAGTATGGCATATAACTAGGTTCAGAGAGCTCTGTTCACAGCAACAACGAACATCGGAATAGCTCCAACAGTAACCGAGATACTAACATGGGTGGTCTGTATAAGCGCGGCTATGATACTTACAGCGACACTTAGTATGGCATATAACTAGGTTCAGAGAGCTCTGTTCACAGCAACAACGAACATCGGAATAGCTCCAACAGTAACCGAGATACTAACATGGGTGGTCCGTATAAGCGCGGCTATGATACTTACAGCGACACTTATTATGGCATATAACAAGGTTCAGAGAGCTCTCTTCACAGCAACAACGAACATCGGAATAGCTCCAACAGTAACCGAGATACTAACATGGGTGGTCTGTATAAGAGCGGCTATGATACTTACAGCGACACTTAGTATGGCATATAACTAGGTTCAGAGAGCTCTCTTCACAGCAACAACGAACATCGGAATAGCTCCAACAGTAACCGAGATACTAACATGGGTGGTCTGTATAAGCGCGGCTATGATACTTACAGCGACACTTAGTATGGCATATAACTAGGTTCAGATAGCTCTCTTCACAGCAACAACGAACATCGGAATAGCTCCAACAGTAACCGAGATACTAACATGGGTGGTCTGTATAAGCGCGGCTATGATACTTACAGCGACACTTAGTATGGCATATAACTAGGTTCAGAAAGCTCTGTTCACAGCAACAACGAACATCGGAATAGCTCCAACAGTAACCGAGATACTAACATGGGTGGTCTGTATAAGCGCGGCTATGATACTTACAGCGACACTTAGTATGGCATATAACTAGGTTCAGAGAGCTCTCTTCACAGCAACAACGAACATCGGAATAGCTCCAACAGTAACCGAGATACTAACATGGGTGGTCTGTATAAGCGCGGCTATGATACTTACAGCGACACTTATTATGGCATATAACTAGGTTCAGAGAGCTCTGTTCACAGCAACAACGAACATCGGAATAGCTCCAACAGTAACCGAGATACTAACATGGGTGGTCTGTATAAGCGCGGCTATGATACTTACAGCGACACTTAGTATGGCATATAACTAGGTTCAGAGAGCTCTGTTCACAGCAACAACGAACATCGGAATAGCTCCAACAGTAACCGAGATACTAACATGGGTGGTCTGTATAAGCGCGGCTATGATACTTACAGCGACACTTAGTATGGCATATAACTAGGTTCAGAGAGCTCTGTTCACAGCAACAACGAACATCGGAATAGCTCCAACAGTAACCGAGATACTAACATGGGTGGTCTGTATAAGCGCGGCTATGATACTTACAGCGACACTTAGTATGGCATATAACTAGGTTCCGAGAGCTCTGTTCACAGCAACAACGAACATCGGAATAGCTCCAACAGTAACCGAGATACTAACATGGGTGGTCTCCATAAGCGCGGCTATGATACTTACAGCGACACTTAGTATGGCATATAACTAGGTTCCGAGAGCTCTGTTAACAGCAATAACGAACATCGGAATAGCTCCAACAGTAACCGAGATACTAACATGGGTGGTCTGTATAAGCGCGGCTATGATACTTACAGCGACACTTAGTATGGCATATAACTAGGTTCAGAGAGCTCTGTTCACAGCAACAACGAACATCGGAATAGCTCCAACAGTAACCGAGATACTAACATGGGTGGTCTGTATAAGCGCGGCTATGATACTTACAGCGACACTTAGTATGGCATATAACTAGGTTCCGAGAGCTCTGTTCACAGCAACAACGAACATCGGAATAGCTCCAACAGTAACCGAGATACTAACATGGGTGGTCTCCATAAGCGCGGCTATGATACTTACAGCGACACTTAGTATGGCATATAACTAGGTTCCGAGAGCTCTGTTAACAGCAATAACGAACATCGGAATAGCTCCAACAGTAACCGAGATACTAACATGGGTGGTGTGTATAAACGCGGCTATGATACTTACAGCGGCACTTAGTATGGCATATAACTAGGTTCAGAGAGCTCTGTTCACAGCAACAACGAACATCGGAATAGCTCCAACAGTAACCGAGATACTAACATGGGTGGTCTGTATAAGCGCGGCTATGATACTTACAGCGACACTTAGTATGGCATATAACTAGGTTCAGAGAGCTCTGTTCACAGCAACAACGAACATCGGAATAGCTCCAACTGTAACCGAGATACTAACATGGGTGGTCTGTATAAGCGCGGCTATGATACTTACAGCGACACTTAGTATGGCATATAACTTGGTTCAGAGAGCTCTGTTCACAGCAACAACGAACATCGGAATAGCTCCAACAGTAACCGAGATACTAACATGGGTGGTCTGTATAAGCGCGGCTATGATACTTACAGCGACACTTAGTATGGCATATAACTAGGTTCAGAGAGCTCTGTTCACAGCAACAACGAACATCGGAATAGCTCCAACAGTAACCGAGATACTAACATGGGTGGTCTGTATAAGCGCGGCTATGATACTTACAGCGACACTTAGTATGGCATATAACAAGGTTCAGAGAGCTCTCTTCACAGCAACAACGAACATCGGAATAGCTCCAACAGTAACCGAGATACTAACATGGGTGGTCTGTATAAGCGCGGCTATGATACTTACAGCGACACTTAGTAAGGCATATAACTAGGTTCAGAGAGCTCTGTTCACAGCAACAACGAACATCGGAATAGCTCCAACAGTAACCGAGATACTAACATGGGTGGTCTGTATAAGCGCGGCTATGATACTTACAGCGACACTTAGTATGGCATATAACTTGGTTCAGAGAGCTCTCTTCACAGCAACAACGAACATCGGAATAGCTCCAACAGTAACCGAGATACTAACATGGGTGGTCTGTATAAGCGCGGCTATGATACTTACAGCGACACTTAGTATGGCATATAACTAGGTTCAGAGAGCTCTGTTCACAGCAACAACGAACATCGGAATAGCTCCAACAGTAACCGAGATACTAACATGGGTGGTCTGTATAAGCGCGGCTATGATACTTACAGCGACACTTAGTATGGCATATAACTAGGTTCAGAGAGCTCTGTTCACAGCAACAACGAACATCGGAATAGCTCCAACAGTAACCGAGATACTAACATGGGTGGTCCGTATAAGCGCGGCTATGATACTTACAGCGACACTTATTATGGCATATAACAAGGTTCAGAGAGCTCTCTTCACAGCAACAACGAACATCGGAATAGCTCCAACAGTAACCGAGATACTAACATGGGTGGTCTGTATAAGAGCGGCTATGATACTTACAGCGACACTTAGTATGGCATATAACTAGGTTCAGAGAGCTCTCTTCACAGCAACAACGAACATCGGAATAGCTCCAACAGTAACCGAGATACTAACATGGGTGGTCTGTATAAGCGCGGCTATGATACTTACAGCGACACTTAGTATGGCATATAACTAGGTTCAGATAGCTCTCTTCACAGCAACAACGAACATCGGAATAGCTCCAACAGTAACCGAGATACTAACATGGGTGGTCTGTATAAGCGCGGCTATGATACTTACAGCGACACTTAGTATGGCATATAACTAGGTTCAGAAAGCTCTGTTCACAGCAACAACGAACATCGGAATAGCTCCAACAGTAACCGAGATACTAACATGGGTGGTCTGTATAAGCGCGGCTATGATACTTACAGCGACACTTAGTATGGCATATAACTAGGTTCAGAGAGCTCTGTTCACAGCAACAACGAACATCGGAATAGCTCCAACAGTAACCGAGATACTAACATGGGTGGTCTGTATAAGCGCGGCTATGATACTTACAGCGACACTTAGTATGGCATATAACTAGGTTCAGAGAGCTCTGTTCACAGCAACAACGAACATCGGAATAGCTCCAACTGTAACCGAGATACTAACATGGGTGGTCTGTATAAGCGCGGCTATGATACTTACAGCGACACTTAGTATGGCATATAACTAGGTTCAGAGAGCTCTGTTCACAGCAACAACGAACATCGGAATAGCTCCAACAGTAACCGAGATACTAACATGGGTGGTCTGTATAAGCGCGGCTATGATACTTACAGCGACACTTAGTATGGCATATAACTAGGTTCAGAGAGCTCTCTTCACAGCAACAACGAACATCGGAATAGCTCCAACAGTAACCGAGATACTAACATGGGTGGTCTGTATAAGCGCGGCTATGATACTTACAGCGACACTAAGTATGGCATATAACTAGGTTCAGAGAGCTCTGTTCACAGCAACAACGAACATCGGAATAGCTCCAACAGTAACCGAGATACTAACATGGTGGTCTGTATAAGCGCGGCTATGATACTTACAGCGACACTTATTGTGGCATATAACTAGGTTCAGAGAGCTCTGTTCACAGCAACAACGAACATCGGAATAGCTCCAACAGTAACCGAGATACTAACATGGGTGGTCTGTATAAGCGCGGCTATGATACTTACAGCGACACTTAGTGTGGCATATAACTAGGTTCAGAGAGCTCTGTTCACAGCAACAACGAACATCGGAATAGCTCCAACACTAACCGAGATACTAACATGGGTGGTCTGTATAAGCGCGGCTATGATACTTACAGCGACACTTAGTATGGCATATAACTAGGTTCAGAGAGCTCTCTTCACAGCAACAACGAACATCGGAATAGCTCCAACAGTAACCGAGATACTAACATGGGTGGTCTGTATAAGCGCGGCTATGATACTTACAGCGACACTTAGTATGGCATATAACTAGGTTCAGAGAGCTCTCTTCACAGCAACAACGAACATCGGAATAGCTCCAACAGTAACCGAGATACTATCATGGGTGGTCTGTATAAGCGCGGCTATGATACTTACAGCGACACTTAGTATGGCATATAACTAGGTTCAGAGAGCTCTCTTCACAGCAACAACGAACATCGGAATAGCTCCAACAGTAACCGAGATACTAACATGGGTGGTCTGTATAAGCGCGGCTATGATACTTACATCGACACTTATTATGGCATATAACTAGGTTCAGAGAGCTCTGTTCACAGCAACAACGAACATCGGAATAGCTCCAACAGTAACCGAGATACTAACATGGGTGGTCTGTATAAGCGCGGCTATGATACTTACAGCAACACTTAGTATGGCATATAACTAGGTTCAGAGAGCTCTGTTCACAGCAACAACGAACATCGGAATAGCTCCAACAGTAACCGAGATACTAACATGGGTGGTCTGTATAAGCGCGGCTATGATACTTACAGCGACACTTAGTATGGCATATAACTAGGTTCAGAGAGCTCTGTTCACAGCAACAACGAACATCGGAATAGCTCCAACAGTAACCGAGATACTAACATGGGTGGTCTGTATAAGCGCGGCTATGATACTTACAGCGACACTTAGTATGGCATATAACTTGGTTCAGAGAGCTCTCTTCACAGCAAGAACGAACATCGGAATAGCTCCAACAGTAACCGAGATACTAACATGGGTGGTCTGTATAAGCGCGGCTATGATACTTACAGCGACACTTAGTATGGCATATAACTAGGTTCAGAGAGCTCTGTTCACAGCAACAACGAACATCGGAATAGCTCCAACAGTAACCGAGATACTAACATGGGTGGTCTGTATAAGCGCGGCTATGATACTTACTGCGACACTTAGTATGGCATATAACTAGGTTCAGAGAGCTCTCTTCACAGCAACAACGAACATCGGAATAGCTCCAACAGTAACCGAGATACTAACATGGGTGGTCTGTATAAGCGCGGCTATGATACTTACAGCGACACTTAGTATGGCATATAACTAGGTTCAGAGAGCTCTCTTCACAGCAACAACGAACATCGGAATAGCTCCAACAGTAACCGAGATACTAACATGGGTGGTCTGTATAAGCGCGGCTATGATACTTACATCGACACTTATTATGGCATATAACTAGGTTCAGAGAGCTCTGTTCACAGCAACAACGAACATCGGAATAGCTCCAACAGTAACCGAGATACTAACATGGGTGGTCTGTATAAGCGCGGCTATGATACTTACAGCGACACTTAGTGTGGCATATAACTAGGTTCAGAGAGCTCTGTTCACAGCAACAACGAACATCGGAATAGCTCCAACACTAACCGAGATACTAACATGGGTGGTCTGTATAAGCGCGGCTATGATACTTACAGCGACACTTAGTATGGCATATAACTAGGTTCAGAGAGCTCTCTTCACAGCAACAACGAACATCGGAATAGCTCCAACAGTAACCGAGATACTATCATGGGTGGTCTGTATAAGCGCGGCTATGATACTTACAGCGACACTTAGTATGGCATATAACTAGGTTCAGAGAGCTCTCTTCACAGCAACAACGAACATCGGAATAGCTCCAACAGTAACCGAGATACTAACATGGGTGGTCTGTATAAGCGCGGCTATGATACTTACATCGACACTTATTATGGCATATAACTAGGTTCAGAGAGCTCTGTTCACAGCAACAACGAACATCGGAATAGCTCCAACAGTAACCGAGATACTAACATGGGTGGTCTGTATAAGCGCGGCTATGATACTTACAGCGACACTTAGTATGGCATATAACTAGGTTCAGAGAGCTCTGTTCACAGCAACAACGAACATCGGAATAGCTCCAACAGTAACCGAGATACTAACATGGGTGGTCTGTATAAGCGCGGCTATGATACTTACAGCGACACTTAGTATGGCATATAACTAGGTTCAGAGAGCTCTGTTCACAGCAACAACGAACATCGGAATAGCTCCAACAGTAACCGAGATACTAACATGGGTGGTCTGTATAAGCGCGGCTATGATACTTACAGCGACACTTAGTGTGGCATATAACTAGGTTCAGAGAGCTCTGTTCACAGCAACAACGAACATCGGAATAGCTCCAACACTAACCGAGATACTAACATGGGTGGTCTGTATAAGCGCGGCTATGATACTTACAGCGACACTTAGTATGGCATATAACTAGGTTCAGAGAGCTCTGTTCACAGCAACAACGAACATCGGAATAGCTCCAACAGTAACCGAGATACTAACATGGGTGGTCTGTATAAGCGCGGCTATGATACTTACAGCGACACTTAGTGTGGCATATAACTAGGTTCAGAGAGCTCTGTTCACAGCAACAACGAACATCGGAATAGCTCCAACACTAACCGAGATACTAACATGGGTGGTCTGTATAAGCGCGGCTATGATACTTACAGCGACACTTAGTATGGCATATAACTAGGTTCAGAGAGCTCTGTTCACAGCAACAACGAACATCGGAATAGCTCCAACAGTAACCGAGATACTAACATGGGTGGTCTGTATAAGCGCGGCTATGATACTTACAGCGACACTTAGAATGGCATATAACTAGGTTCAGAGAGCTCTGTTCACAGCAACAACGAACATCGGAATAGCTCCAACAGTAACCGAGATACTAACATGGGTGGTCTGTATAAGCGCGGCTATGATACTTACAGCGACACTTAGTATGGCATATAACTAGGTTCAGAGAGCTCTGTTCACAGCAACAACGAACATCGGAATAGCTCCAACTGTAACCGAGATACTAACATGGGTGGTCTGTATAAGCGCGGCTATGATACTTACAGCGACACTTAGTATGGCATATAACTAGGTTCAGAGAGCTCTGTTCACAGCAACAACGAACATCGGAACAGCTCCAACAGTAACCGAGATACTAACATGGGTGGTCTGTATAAGCGCGGCTATGATACTTACAGCGACACTTAGTATGGCATATAACTAGGTTCAGAGAGCTCTGTTCACAGCAACAACGAACATCGGAATAGCTCCA
Source organism: Coelioxys conoideus (assembly GCA_947623535.1). Taxonomy (NCBI): domain Eukaryota; kingdom Metazoa; phylum Arthropoda; class Insecta; order Hymenoptera; family Megachilidae; genus Coelioxys; species Coelioxys conoideus. Next base: position 57,243 of record CANQJN010000017.1, read on the forward strand.
ACAGTAACCGAGATACTATCATGGGTGGTCTGTATAAGCGCGGCTATGATACTTACAGCGACACTTAGTATGGCATATAACTAGGTTCAGAGAGCTCTCTTCACAGCAACAACGAACATCGGAATAGCTCCAACAGTAACCGAGATACTAACATGGGTGGTCTGTATAAGCGCGGCTATGATACTTACATCGACACTTATTATGGCATATAACTAGGTTCAGAGAGCTCTGTTCACAGCAACAACGAACATCGGAATAGCTCCAACAGTAACCGAGATACTAACATGGGTGGTCTGTATAAGCGCGGCTATGATACTTACAGCGACACTTAGTATGGCATATAACTAGGTTCAGAGAGCTCTGTTCACAGCAACAACGAACATCGGAATAGCTCCAACAGTAACCGAGATACTAACATGGGTGGTCTGTATAAGCGCGGCTATGATACTTACAGCGACCCTTATTATGGCATATAACTAGGTTCAGAGAGCTCTGTTCACAGCAACAACGAACATCGGAATAGCTCCAACAGTAACCGAGATACTAACATGGGTGGTCTGTATAAGCGCGGCTATGATACTTACAGCGACACTTAGTATGGCATATAACTAGGTTCAGAGAGCTCTGTTCACAGCAACAACGAACATCGGAATAGCTCCAACAGTAACCGAGATACTAACATGGGTGGTCTGTATAAGCGCGGCTATGATACTTACAGCGACACTTAGTATGGCATATAACTAGGTTCAGAGAGCCCTGTTCACAGCAACAACGAACATCGGAATAGCTCCAACAGTAACCGAGATACTAACATGGGTGGTCTGTATAAGCGCGGCTATGATACTTACAGCGACACTTAGTATGGCATATAACTAGGTTCAGAGAGCTCTGTTCACAGCAACAACGAACATCGGAATAGCTCCAACAGTAACCGAGATACTAACATGGGTGGACTGTATAAGCGCGGCTATGATACTTACAGCGACACTTAGTATGGCATATAACTTGGTTCAGAGAGCTCTCTTCACAGCAACAACGAACATCGGAATAGCTCCAACAGTAACCGAGATACTAACATGGGTGGTCTGTATAAGCGCGGCTATGATACTTACAGCGACACTTATTATGGCATATAACTAGGTTCAGAGAGCTCTGTTCACAGCAACAACGAACATCGGAATAGCTCCAACAGTAACCGAGATACTAACATGGGTGGTCTGTATAAGCGCGGCTATGATACTTACAGCGACACTTATTATGGCATATAACTAGGTTCAGAGAGCTCTGTTCACAGCAACAACGAACATCGGAACAGCTCCAACAGTAACCGAGATACTAACATGGGTGGTCTGTATAAGCGCGGCTATGATACTTACAGCGACACTTAGTATGGCATATAACTAGGTTCAGAGAGCTCTGTTCACAGCAACAACGAACATCGGAATAGCTCCAACAGTAACCGAGATACTAACATGGGTGGTCTGTATAAGCGCGGCTATGATACTTACAGCGACACTTAGTATGGCATATAACTAGGTTCAGAGAGCTCTCTTCACAGCAACAACGAACATCGGAATAGCTCCAACAGTAACCGAGATACTAACATGAGTGGTCTGTATAAGCGCGGCTATGATACTTACAGCGACACTTAGTATGGCATATAACTTGGTTCAGAGAGCTCTCTTCACAGCAACAACGAACATCGGAATAGCTCCAACAGTAACCGAGATACTAACATGGGTGGTCTGTATAAGCGCGGCTATGATACTTACAGCGACACTTAGTATGGCATATAACTAGGTTCAGAGAGCTCTGTTCACAGCAACAACGAACATCGGAATAGCTCCAACTGTAACCGAGATACTAACATGGGTGGTCTGTATAAGCGCGGCTATGATACTTACAGCGACACTTAGTATGGCATATAACTAGGTTCAGAGAGCTCTGTTCACAGCAACAACGAACATCGGAACAGCTCCAACAGTAACCGAGATACTAACATGGGTGGTCTGTATAAGCGCGGCTATGATACTTACAGCGACACTTAGTATGGCATATAACTAGGTTCAGAGAGCTCTGTTCACAGCAACAACGAACATCGGAATAGCTCCAACAGTAACCGAGATACTATCATGGGTGGTCTGTATAAGCGCGGCTATGATACTTACAGCGACACTTAGTATGGCATATAACTAGGTTCAGAGAGCTCTCTTCACAGCAACAACGAACATCGGAATAGCTCCAACAGTAACCGAGATACTAACATGGGTGGTCTGTATAAGCGCGGCTATGATACTTACATCGACACTTATTATGGCATATAACTAGGTTCAGAGAGCTCTGTTCACAGCAACAACGAACATCGGAATAGCTCCAACAGTAACCGAGATACTAACATGGGTGGTCTGTATAAGCGCGGCTATGATACTTACAGCGACACTTAGTATGGCATATAACTAGGTTCAGAGAGCTCTGTTCACAGCAACAACGAACATCGGAATAGCTCCAACAGTAACCGAGATACTAACATGGGTGGTCTGTATAAGCGCGGCTATGATACTTACAGCGACCCTTATTATGGCATATAACTAGGTTCAGAGAGCTCTGTTCACAGCAACAACGAACATCGGAATAGCTCCAACAGTAACCGAGATACTAACATGGGTGGTCTGTATAAGCGCGGCTATGATACTTACAGCGACACTTAGTATGGCATATAACTAGGTTCAGAGAGCTCTGTTCACAGCAACAACGAACATCGGAATAGCTCCAACAGTAACCGAGATACTAACATGGGTGGTCTGTATAAGCGCGGCTATGATACTTACAGCGACACTTAGTATGGCATATAACTAGGTTCAGAGAGCTCTGTTCACAGCAACAACGAACATCGGAATAGCTCCAACAGTAACCGAGATACTAACATGGGTGGTCTGTATAAGCGCGGCTATGATACTTACAGCGACACTTAGTATGGCATATAACTAGGTTCAGAGAGCTCTGTTCACAGCAACAACGAACATCGGAATAGCTCCAACAGTAACCGAGATACTAACATGGGTGGACTGTATAAGCGCGGCTATGATACTTACAGCGACACTTAGTATGGCATATAACTTGGTTCAGAGAGCTCTCTTCACAGCAACAACGAACATCGGAATAGCTCCAACAGTAACCGAGATACTAACATGGGTGGTCTGTATAAGCGCGGCTATGATACTTACAGCGACACTTATTATGGCATATAACTAGGTTCAGAGAGCTCTGTTCACAGCAACAACGAACATCGGAATAGCTCCAACAGTAACCGAGATACTAACATGGGTGGTCTGTATAAGCGCGGCTATGATACTTACAGCGACACTTATTATGGCATATAACTAGGTTCAGAGAGCTCTGTTCACAGCAACAACGAACATCGGAACAGCTCCAACAGTAACCGAGATACTAACATGGGTGGTCTGTATAAGCGCGGCTATGATACTTACAGCGACACTTAGTATGGCATATAACTAGGTTCAGAGAGCTCTGTTCACAGCAACAACGAACATCGGAATAGCTCCAACAGTAACCGAGATACTAACATGGGTGGTCTGTATAAGCGCGGCTATGATACTTACAGCGACACTTAGTATGGCATATAACTAGGTTCAGAGAGCTCTCTTCACAGCAACAACGAACATCGGAATAGCTCCAACAGTAACCGAGATACTAACATGAGTGGTCTGTATAAGCGCGGCTATGATACTTACAGCGACACTTAGTATGGCATATAACTTGGTTCAGAGAGCTCTCTTCACAGCAACAACGAACATCGGAATAGCTCCAACAGTAACCGAGATACTAACATGGGTGGTCTGTATAAGCGCGGCTATGATACTTACAGCGACACTTAGTATGGCATATAACTAGGTTCAGAGAGCTCTGTTCACAGCAACAACGAACATCGGAATAGCTCCAACAGTAACCGAGATACTAACATGGGTGGTCTGTATAAGCGCGGCTATGATACTTACAGCGACACTTAGTATGGCATATAACTAGGTTCAGAGAGCTCTCTTCACAGCAACAACGAACATCGGAATAGCTCCAACAGTAACCGAGATACTAACATGGGTGGTCTGTATAAGCGCGGCTATGATACTTACAGCGACACTTAGTATGGCATATAACTAGGTTCAGAGAGCTCTCTTCACAGCAACAACGAACATCGGAATAGCTCCAACAGTAACCGAGATACTAACATGGGTGGTCTGTATAAGCGCGGCTATGATACTTACAGCGACACTTAGTATGGCATATAACTAGGTTCAGAGAGCTCTGTTCACAGCAACAACGAACATCGGAATAGCTCCAACAGTAACCGAGATACTAACATGGGTGGTCTGTATAAGCGCGGCTATGATACTTACAGCGACACTTAGTATGGCATATAACTAGGTTCAGAGAGCTCTCTTCACAGCAACAACGAACATCGGAATAGCTCCAACAGTAACCGAGATACTAACATGGGTGGTCTGTATAAGCGCGGCTATGATACTTACAGCGACACTTAGTATGGCATATAACTAGGTTCAGAGAGCTCTCTTCACAGCAACAACGAACATCGGAATAGCTCCAACAGTAACCGAGATACTAACATGGGTGGTCTGTATAAGCGCGGCTATGATACTTACAGCGACACTTATTATGGCATATAACTAGGTTCAGAGAGCTCTGTTCACAGCAACAACGAACATCGGAATAGCTCCAACAGTAACCGAGATACTAACATGGGTGGTCTGTATAAGCGCGGCTATGATACTTACAGCGACACTTAGTATGGCATATAACTAGGTTCAGAGAGCTCTGTTCACAGCAACAACGAACATCGGAATAGCTCCAACAGTAACCGAGATACTAACATGGGTGGTCTGTATAAGCGCGGCTATGATACTTACAGCGACACTTAGTATGGCATATAACTAGGTTCAGAGAGCTCTGTTCACAGCAACAACGAACATCGGAATAGCTCCAACAGTAACCGAGATACTAACATGGGTGGTCTCCATAAGCGCGGCTATGATACTTACAGCGACACTTAGTATGGCATATAACTAGGTTCAGAGAGCTCTGTTCACAGCAACAACGAACATCGGAATAGCTCCAACAGTAACCGAGATACTAACATGGGTGGTCTGTATAAGCGCGGCTATGATACTTACAGCGACACTTAGTATGGCATATAACTAGGTTCAGAGAGCTCTGTTCACAGCAACAACGAACATCGGAATAGCTCCAACAGTAACCGAGATACTAACATGGGTGGTCTGTATAAGCGCGGCTATGATACTTACAGCGACACTTAGTATGGCATATAACTAGGTTCAGAGAGCTCTCTTCACAGCAACAACGAACATCGGAATAGCTCCAACAGTAACCGAGATACTAACATGGGTGGTCTGTATAAGCGCGGCTATGATACTTACAGCGACACTTATTATGGCATATAACTAGGTTCAGAGAGCTCTGTTCACAGCAACAACGAACATCGGAATAGCTCCAACAGTAACCGAGATACTAACATGGGTGGTCTGTATAAGCGCGGCTATGATACTTACAGCGACACTTAGTATGGCATATAACTAGGTTCAGAGAGCTCTGTTCACAGCAACAACGAACATCGGAATAGCTCCAACAGTAACCGAGATACTAACATGGGTGGTCTGTATAAGCGCGGCTATGATACTTACAGCGACACTTAGTATGGCATATAACTAGGTTCAGAGAGCTCTGTTCACAGCAACAACGAACATCGGAATAGCTCCAACAGTAACCGAGATACTAACATGGGTGGTCTCCATAAGCGCGGCTATGATACTTACAGCGACACTTAGTATGGCATATAACTAGGTTCCGAGAGCTCTGTTAACAGCAATAACGAACATCGGAATAGCTCCAACAGTAACCGAGATACTAACATGGGTGGTCTGTATAAACGCGGCTATGATACTTACAGCGACACTTAGTATGGCATATAACTAGGTTCAGAGAGCTCTGTTCACAGCAACAACGAACATCGGAATAGCTCCAACAGTAACCGAGATACTAACATGGGTGGTCTGTATAAGCGCGGCTATGATACTTACAGCGACACTTATTATGGCATATAACTATGTTCAGAGAGCTCTGTTCACAGCAACAACGAACATCGGAATAGCTCCAACAGTAACCGAGATACTAACATGGGTGGTCTGTATAAGCGCGGCTATGATACTTACAGCGACACTTAGTATGGCATATAACTAGGTTCAGAGAGCTCTGTTCACAGCAACAACGAACATCGGAATAGCTCCAACAGTAACCGAGATACTAACATGGGTGGTCTGTATAAGCGCGGATATGATACTTACAGCGACACTTAGTATGGCATATAACTAGGTTTAGAGAGCTCTCTTCACAGCAACAACGAACATCGGAATAGCTCCAACAGTAACCGAGATACTAACATGGGTGGTCTGTATAAGCGCGGCTATGATACTTACAGCGACACTTAGTATGGCATATAACTAGGTTCAGAGAGCTCTCTTCACAGCAACAACGAACATCGGAATAGCTCCAACAGTAACCGAGATACTAACATGGGTGGTCTGTATAAGCGCGGCTATGATACTTACAGCGACACTTAGTGTGGCATATAACTAGGTTCAGAGAGCTCTGTTCACAACAACAACGAACATCGGAATAGCTCCAACAGTAACCGAGATACTAACATGGGTGGTCTGTATAAGCGCGGCTATGATACTTACAGCGACACTTAGTATGGCATATAACTAGGTTCAGAGAGCTCTCTTCACAGCAACAACGAACATCGGAATAGCTCCAACAGTAACCGAGATACTAACATGGGTGGTCTGTATAAGCGCGGCTATGATACTTACAGCGACACTTATTATGGCATATAACTAGGTTCAGAGAGCTCTGTTCACAGCAACAACGAACATCGGAATAGCTCCAACAGTAACCGAGATACTAACATGGGTGGTCTGTATAAGCGCGGCTATGATACTTACAGCGACACTTAGTATGGCATATAACTAGGTTCAGAGAGCTCTGTTCACAGCAACAACGAACATCGGAATAGCTCCAACAGTAACCGAGATACTAACATGGGTGGTCTGTATAAGCGCGGCTATGATACTTACAGCGACACTTAGTATGGCATATAACTAGGTTCAGAGAGCTCTGTTCACAGCAACAACGAACATCGGAATAGCTCCAACAGTAACCGAGATACTAACATGGGTGGTCTGTATAAGCGCGGCTATGATACTTACAGCGACACTTAGTATGGCATATAACTAGGTTCCGAGAGCTCTGTTCACAGCAACAACGAACATCGGAATAGCTCCAACAGTAACCGAGATACTAACATGGGTGGTCTCCATAAGCGCGGCTATGATACTTACAGCGACACTTAGTATGGCATATAACTAGGTTCCGAGAGCTCTGTTAACAGCAATAACGAACATCGGAATAGCTCCAACAGTAACCGAGATACTAACATGGGTGGTCTGTATAAACGCGGCTATGATACTTACAGCGACACTTAGTATGGCATATAACTAGGTTCAGAGAGCTCTGTTCACAGCAACAACGAACATCGGAGTAGCTCCAACAGTAACCGAGATACTAACATGGGTGGTCTGTATAAGCGCGGCTATGATACTTACAGCGACACTTATTATGGCATATAACTATGTTCAGAGAGCTATGTTCACAGCAACAACGAACATCGGAATAGCTCCAACAGTAACCGAGATACTAACATGGGTGGTCTGTATAAGCGCGGCTATGATACTTACAGCGACACTTATTATGGCATATAACTATGTTCAGAGAGCTCTGTTCACAGCAACAACGAACATCGGAATAGCTCCAACAGTAACCGAGATACTAACATGGGTGGTCTGTATAAGCGCGGCTATGATACTTACAGCGACACTTAGTATGGCATATAACTAGGTTCAGAGAGCTCTGTTCACAGCAACAACGAACATCGGAATAGCTCCAACAGTAACCGAGATACTAACATGGGTGGTCTGTATAAGCGCGGCTATGATACTTACAGCGACACTTAGTATGGCATATAACTAGGTTTAGAGAGCTCTCTTCACAGCAACAACGAACATCGGAATAGCTCCAACAGTAACCGAGATACTAACATGGGTGGTCTGTATAAGCGCGGCTATGATACTTACAGCGACACTTAGTGTGGCATATAACTAGGTTCAGAGAGCTCTGTTCACAACAACAACGAACATCGGAATAGCTCCAACAGTAACCGAGATACTAACATGGGTGGTCTGTATAAGCGCGGCTATGATACTTACAGCGACACTTAGTATGGCATATAACTAGGTTCAGAGAGCTCTCTTCACAGCAACAACGAACATCGGAATAGCTCCAACAGTAACCGAGATACTAACATGGGTGGTCTGTATAAGCGCGGCTATGATACTTACAGCGACACTTATTATGGCATATAACTAGGTTCAGAGAGCTCTGTTCACAGCAACAACGAACATCGGAATAGCTCCAACAGTAACCGAGATACTAACATGGGTGGTCTGTATAAGCGCGGCTATGATACTTACAGCGACACTTAGTATGGCATATAACTAGGTTCAGAGAGCTCTGTTCACAGCAACAACGAACATCGGAATAGCTCCAACAGTAACCGAGATACTAACATGGGTGGTCTGTATAAGCGCGGCTATGATACTTACAGCGACACTTAGTATGGCATATAACTAGGTTCAGAGAGCTCTGTTCACAGCAACAACGAACATCGGAATAGCTCCAACAGTAACCGAGATACTAACATGGGTGGTCTGTATAAGCGCGGCTATGATACTTACAGCGACACTTAGTATGGCATATAACTAGGTTCCGAGAGCTCTGTTCACAGCAACAACGAACATCGGAATAGCTCCAACAGTAACCGAGATACTAACATGGGTGGTCTCCATAAGCGCGGCTATGATACTTACAGCGACACTTAGTATGGCATATAACTAGGTTCCGAGAGCTCTGTTAACAGCAATAACGAACATCGGAATAGCTCCAACAGTAACCGAGATACTAACATGGGTGGTCTGTATAAGCGCGGCTATGATACTTACAGCGACACTTAGTATGGCATATAACTAGGTTCAGAGAGCTCTGTTCACAGCAACAACGAACATCGGAATAGCTCCAACAGTAACCGAGATACTAACATGGGTGGTCTGTATAAGCGCGGCTATGATACTTACAGCGACACTTAGTATGGCATATAACTAGGTTCCGAGAGCTCTGTTCACAGCAACAACGAACATCGGAATAGCTCCAACAGTAACCGAGATACTAACATGGGTGGTCTCCATAAGCGCGGCTATGATACTTACAGCGACACTTAGTATGGCATATAACTAGGTTCCGAGAGCTCTGTTAACAGCAATAACGAACATCGGAATAGCTCCAACAGTAACCGAGATACTAACATGGGTGGTGTGTATAAACGCGGCTATGATACTTACAGCGGCACTTAGTATGGCATATAACTAGGTTCAGAGAGCTCTGTTCACAGCAACAACGAACATCGGAATAGCTCCAACAGTAACCGAGATACTAACATGGGTGGTCTGTATAAGCGCGGCTATGATACTTACAGCGACACTTAGTATGGCATATAACTAGGTTCAGAGAGCTCTGTTCACAGCAACAACGAACATCGGAATAGCTCCAACTGTAACCGAGATACTAACATGGGTGGTCTGTATAAGCGCGGCTATGATACTTACAGCGACACTTAGTATGGCATATAACTAGGTTCAGAGAGCTCTGTTCACAGCAACAACGAACATCGGAATAGCTCCAACAGTAACCGAGATACTAACATGGGTGGTCTGTATAAGCGCGGCTATGATACTTACAGCGACACTTAGTATGGCATATAACTAGGTTCAGAGAGCTCTGTTCACAGCAACAACGAACATCGGAATAGCTCCAACAGTAACCGAGATACTAACATGGGTGGTCTGTATAAGCGCGGCTATGATACTTACAGCGACACTTAGTGTGGCATATAACTAGGTTCAGAGAGCTCTCTTCACAGCAACAACGAACATTCGGAATAGCTCCAACAGTAACCGAGATACTAACATGGGTGGTCTGTATAAGCGCGGCTATGATACTTACAGCGACACTTAGTATGGCATATAACTTGGTTCAGAGAGCTCTGTTCACAGCAACAACGAACATCGGAATAGCTCCAACAGTAACCGAGATACTAACATGGGTGGTCTGTATAAGCGCGGCTATGATACTTACAGCGACACTTAGTATGGCATATAACTAGGTTCAGAGAGCTCTGTTCACAGCAACAACGAACATCGGAATAGCTCCAACTGTAACCGAGATACTAACATGGGTGGTCTGTATAAGCGCGGCTATGATACTTACAGCGACACTTAGTATGGCATATAACTAGGTTCAGAGAGCTCTGTTCACAGCAACAACGAACATCGGAATAGCTCCAACAGTAACCGAGATACTAACATGGGTGGTCTGTATAAGCGCGGCTATGATACTTACAGCGACACTTAGTATGGCATATAACTAGGTTCAGAGAGCTCTGTTCACAGCAACAACGAACATCGGAATAGCTCCAACAGTAACCGAGATACTAACATGGGTGGTCTGTATAAGCGCGGCTATGATACTTACAGCGACACTTAGTGTGGCATATAACTAGGTTCAGAGAGCTCTCTTCACAGCAACAACGAACATCGGAATAGCTCCAACAGTAACCGAGATACTAACATGGGTGGTCTGTATAAGCGCGGCTATGATACTTACAGCGACACTTAGTATGGCATATAACTAGGTTCAGAGAGCTCTGTTCACAGCAACAACGAACATTCGGAATAGCTCCAACAGTAACCGAGATACTAACATGGGTGGTCTGTATAAGCGCGGCTATGATACTTACAGCGACACTTAGTATGGCATATAACTTGGTTCAGAGAGCTCTGTTCACAGCAACAACGAACATCGGAATAGCTCCAACAGTAACCGAGATACTAACATGGGTGGTCTGTATAAGCGCGGCTATGATACTTACAGCGACACTTAGTATGGCATATAACTAGGTTCAGAGAGCTCTGTTCACAGCAACAACGAACATCGGAATAGCTCCAACAGTAACCGAGATACTAACATGGGTGGTCTGTATAAGCGCGGCTATGATACTTACAGCGACACTTAGTATGGCATATAACAAGGTTCAGAGAGCTCTCTTCACAGCAACAACGAACATCGGAATAGCTCCAACAGTAACCGAGATACTAACATGGGTGGTCTGTATAAGCGCGGCTATGATACTTACAGCGACACTTAGTAAGGCATATAACTAGGTTCAGAGAGCTCTGTTCACAGCAACAACGAACATCGGAATAGCTCCAACAGTAACCGAGATACTAACATGGGTGGTCTGTATAAGCGCGGCTATGATACTTACAGCGACACTTAGTATGGCATATAACTTGGTTCAGAGAGCTCTCTTCACAGCAACAACGAACATCGGAATAGCTCCAACAGTAACCGAGATACTAACATGGGTGGTCTGTATAAGCGCGGCTATGATACTTACAGCGACACTTAGTATGGCATATAACTAGGTTCAGAGAGCTCTGTTCACAGCAACAACGAACATCGGAATAGCTCCAACAGTAACCGAGATACTAACATGGGTGGTCTGTATAAGCGCGGCTATGATACTTACAGCGACACTTAGTATGGCATATAACTAGGTTCAGAGAGCTCTGTTCACAGCAACAACGAACATCGGAATAGCTCCAACTGTAACCGAGATACTAACATGGGTGGTCTGTATAAGCGCGGCTATGATACTTACAGCGACACTTAGTATGGCATATAACTAGGTTCAGAGAGCTCTGTTCACAGCAACAACGAACATCGGAATAGCTCCAACAGTAACCGAGATACTAACATGGGTGGTCTGTATAAGCGCGGCTATGATACTTACAGCGACACTTAGTATGGCATATAACTAGGTTCAGAGAGCTCTCTTCACAGCAACAACGAACATCGGAATAGCTCCAACAGTAACCGAGATACTAACATGGGTGGTCTGTATAAGCGCGGCTATGATACTTACAGCGACACTTAGTATGGCATATAACTAGGTTCAGAGAGCTCTGTTCACAGCAACAACGAACATCGGAATAGCTCCAACAGTAACCGAGATACTAACATGGTGGTCTGTATAAGCGCGGCTATGATACTTACAGCGACACTTATTGTGGCATATAACTAGGTTCAGAGAGCTCTGTTCACAGCAACAACGAACATCGGAATAGCTCCAACAGTAACCGAGATACTAACATGGGTGGTCTGTATAAGCGCGGCTATGATACTTACAGCGACACTTAGTGTGGCATATAACTAGGTTCAGAGAGCTCTGTTCACAGCAACAACGAACATCGGAATAGCTCCAACACTAACCGAGATACTAACATGGGTGGTCTGTATAAGCGCGGCTATGATACTTACAGCGACACTTAGTATGGCATATAACTAGGTTCAGAGAGCTCTCTTCACAGCAACAACGAACATCGGAATAGCTCCAACAGTAACCGAGATACTAACATGGGTGGTCTGTATAAGCGCGGCTATGATACTTACAGCGACACTTAGTATGGCATATAACTAGGTTCAGAGAGCTCTCTTCACAGCAACAACGAACATCGGAATAGCTCCAACAGTAACCGAGATACTATCATGGGTGGTCTGTATAAGCGCGGCTATGATACTTACAGCGACACTTAGTATGGCATATAACTAGGTTCAGAGAGCTCTCTTCACAGCAACAACGAACATCGGAATAGCTCCAACAGTAACCGAGATACTAACATGGGTGGTCTGTATAAGCGCGGCTATGATACTTACAGCGACACTTAGTATGGCATATAACTAGGTTCAGAGAGCTCTGTTCACAGCAACAACGAACATCGGAATAGCTCCAACAGTAACCGAGATACTAACATGGGTGGTCTGTATAAGCGCGGCTATGATACTTACAGCGACACTTAGTATGGCATATAACTTGGTTCAGAGAGCTCTCTTCACAGCAACAACGAACATCGGAATAGCTCCAACAGTAACCGAGATACTAACATGGGTGGTCTGTATAAGCGCGGCTATGATACTTACAGCGACACTTAGTATGGCATATAACTAGGTTCAGAGAGCTCTGTTCACAGCAACAACGAACATCGGAATAGCTCCAACAGTAACCGAGATACTAACATGGGTGGTCTGTATAAGCGCGGCTATGATACTTACAGCGACACTTAGTATGGCATATAACTAGGTTCAGAGAGCTCTCTTCACAGCAACAACGAACATCGGAATAGCTCCAACAGTAACCGAGATACTAACATGGGTGGTCTGTATAAGCGCGGCTATGATACTTACAGCGACACTTAGTATGGCATATAACTAGGTTCAGAGAGCTCTCTTCACAGCAACAACGAACATCGGAATAGCTCCAACAGTAACCGAGATACTAACATGGGTGGTCTGTATAAGCGCGGCTATGATACTTACATCGACACTTATTATGGCATATAACTAGGTTCAGAGAGCTCTGTTCACAGCAACAACGAACATCGGAATAGCTCCAACAGTAACCGAGATACTAACATGGGTGGTCTGTATAAGCGCGGCTATGATACTTACAGCGACACTTAGTGTGGCATATAACTAGGTTCAGAGAGCTCTGTTCACAGCAACAACGAACATCGGAATAGCTCCAACACTAACCGAGATACTAACATGGGTGGTCTGTATAAGCGCGGCTATGATACTTACAGCGACACTTAGTATGGCATATAACTAGGTTCAGAGAGCTCTCTTCACAGCAACAACGAACATCGGAATAGCTCCAACAGTAACCGAGATACTATCATGGGTGGTCTGTATAAGCGCGGCTATGATACTTACAGCGACACTTAGTATGGCATATAACTAGGTTCAGAGAGCTCTGTTCACAGCAACAACGAACATCGGAATAGCTCCAACAGTAACCGAGATACTAACATGGGTGGTCTGTATAAGCGCGGCTATGATACTTACATCGACACTTATTATGGCATATAACTAGGTTCAGAGAGCTCTGTTCACAGCAACAACGAACATCGGAATAGCTCCAACACTAACCGAGATACTAACATGGGTGGTCTGTATAAGCGCGGCTATGATACTTACAGCGACACTTAGTATGGCATATAACTAGGTTCAGAGAGCTCTCTTCACAGCAACAACGAACATCGGAATAGCTCCAACAGTAACCGAGATACTAACATGGGTGGTCTGTATAAGCGCGGCTATGATACTTACAGCGACACTTAGTATGGCATATAACTTGGTTCAGAGAGCTCTCTTCACAGCAACAACGAACATCGGAATAGCTCCAACAGTAACCGAGATACTAACATGGGTGGTCTGTATAAGCGCGGCTATGATACTTACAGCGACACTTAGTATGGCATATAACTTGGTTCAGAGAGCTCTCTTCACAGCAACAACGAACATCGGAATAGCTCCAACAGTAACCGAGATACTAACATGGGTGGTCTGTATAAGCGCGGCTCTGATACTTACAGCGACACTTAGTATGGCATATAACTAGGTTCAGAGAGCTCTGTTCACAGCAACAACGAACATCGGAATAGCTCCAACAGTAACCGAGATACTAACATGGGTGGTCTGTATAAGCGCGGCTATGATACTTACAGCGACACTTAGAATGGCATATAACTAGGTTCAGAGAGCTCTGTTCACAGCAACAACGAACATCGGAATAGCTCCAACAGTAACCGAGATACTAACATGGGTGGTCTGTATAAGCGCGGCTATGATACTTACAGCGACACTTAGTATGGCATATAACTAGGTTCAGAGAGCTCTGTTCACAGCAACAACGAACATCGGAATAGCTCCAACTGTAACCGAGATACTAACATGGGTGGTCTGTATAAGCGCGGCTATGATACTTACAGCGACACTTAGTATGGCATATAACTAGGTTCAGAGAGCTCTGTTCACAGCAACAACGAACATCGGAACAGCTCCAACAGTAACCGAGATACTAACATGGGTGGTCTGTATAAGCGCGGCTATGATACTTACAGCGACACTTAGTATGGCATATAACTAGGTTCAGAGAGCTCTGTTCACAGCAACAACGAACATCGGAATAGCTCCAACAGTAACCGAGATACTATCATGGGTGGTCTGTATAAGCGCGGCTATGATACTTACAGCGACACTTAGTATGGCATATAACTAGGTTCAGAGAGCTCTCTTCACAGCAACAACGAACATCGGAATAGCTCCAACAGTAACCGAGATACTAACATGGGTGGTCTGTATAAGCGCGGCTATGATACTTACATCGACACTTATTATGGCATATAACTAGGTTCAGAGAGCTCTGTTCACAGCAACAACGAACATCGGAATAGCTCCAACAGTAACCGAGATACTAACATGGGTGGTCTGTATAAGCGCGGCTATGATACTTACAGCGACACTTAGTATGGCATATAACTAGGTTCAGAGAGCTCTGTTCACAGCAACAACGAACATCGGAATAGCTCCAACAGTAACCGAGATACTAACATGGGTGGTCTGTATAAGCGCGGCTATGATACTTACAGCGACACTTAGTATGGCATATAACTAGGTTCAGAGAGCTCTGTTCACAGCAACAACGAACATCGGAATAGCTCCAACAGTAACCGAGATACTAACATGGGTGGTCTGTATAAGCGCGGCTATGATACTTACAGCGACACTTAGTGTGGCATATAACTAGGTTCAGAGAGCTCTGTTCACAGCAACAACGAACATCGGAATAGCTCCAACACTAACCGAGATACTAACATGGGTGGTCTGTATAAGCGCGGCTATGATACTTACAGCGACACTTAGTATGGCATATAACTAGGTTCAGAGAGCTCTCTTCACAGCAACAACGAACATCGGAATAGCTCCAACAGTAACCGAGATACTAACATGGGTGGTCTGTATAAGCGCGGCTATGATACTTACAGCGACACTTAGTATGGCATATAACTAGGTTCAGAGAGCTCTGTTCACAGCAACAACGAACATCGGAATAGCTCCAACAGTAACCGAGATACTAACATGGGTGGTCTGTATAAGCGCGGCTATGATACTTACAGCGACACTTAGTGTGGCATATAACTAGGTTCAGAGAGCTCTGTTCACAGCAACAACGAACATCGGAATAGCTCCAACACTAACCGAGATACTAACATGGGTGGTCTGTATAAGCGCGGCTATGATACTTACAGCGACACTTAGTATGGCATATAACTAGGTTCAGAGAGCTCTGTTCACAGCAACAACGAACATCGGAATAGCTCCAACAGTAACCGAGATACTAACATGGGTGGTCTGTATAAGCGCGGCTATGATACTTACAGCGACACTTAGTATGGCATATAACTAGGTTCAGAGAGCTCTCTTCACAGCAACAACGAACATCGGAATAGCTCCAACAGTAACCGAGATACTAACATGAGTGGTCTGTATAAGCGCGGCTATGATACTTACAGCGACACTTAGTATGGCATATAACTTGGTTCAGAGAGCTCTCTTCACAGCAACAACGAACATCGGAATAGCTCCAACAGTAACCGAGATACTAACATGGGTGGTCTGTATAAGCGCGGCTATGATACTTACAGCGACACTTAGAATGGCATATAACTAGGTTCAGAGAGCTCTGTTCACAGCAACAACGAACATCGGAATAGCTCCAACAGTAACCGAGATACTAACATGGGTGGTCTGTATAAGCGCGGCTATGATACTTACAGCGACCCTTATTATGGCATATAACTAGGTTCAGAGAGCTCTGTTCACAGCAACAACGAACATCGGAATAGCTCCAACAGTAACCGAGATACTAACATGGGTGGTCTGTATAAGCGCGGCTATGATACTTACAGCGACACTTAGTATGGCATATAACTAGGTTCAGAGAGCTCTGTTCACAGCAACAACGAACATCGGAATAGCTCCAACAGTAACCGAGATACTAACATGGGTGGTCTGTATAAGCGCGGCTATGATACTTACAGCGACACTTAGTATGGCATATAACTAGGTTCAGAGAGCCCTGTTCACAGCAACAACGAACATCGGAATAGCTCCAACAGTAACCGAGATACTAACATGGGTGGTCTGTATAAGCGCGGCTATGATACTTACAGCGACACTTAGTATGGCATATAACTAGGTTCAGAGAGCTCTGTTCACAGCAACAACGAACATCGGAATAGCTCCAACAGTAACCGAGATACTAACATGGGTGGACTGTATAAGCGCGGCTATGATACTTACAGCGACACTTAGTATGGCATATAACTTGGTTCAGAGAGCTCTCTTCACAGCAACAACGAACATCGGAATAGCTCCAACAGTAACCGAGATACTAACATGGGTGGTCTGTATAAGCGCGGCTATGATACTTACAGCGACACTTATTATGGCATATAACTAGGTTCAGAGAGCTCTGTTCACAGCAACAACGAACATCGGAATAGCTCCAACAGTAACCGAGATACTAACATGGGTGGTCTGTATAAGCGCGGCTATGATACTTACAGCGACACTTATTATGGCATATAACTAGGTTCAGAGAGCTCTGTTCACAGCAACAACGAACATCGGAACAGCTCCAACAGTAACCGAGATACTAACATGGGTGGTCTGTATAAGCGCGGCTATGATACTTACAGCGACACTTAGTATGGCATATAACTAGGTTCAGAGAGCTCTGTTCACAGCAACAACGAACATCGGAATAGCTCCAACAGTAACCGAGATACTAACATGGGTGGTCTGTATAAGCGCGGCTATGATACTTACAGCGACACTTAGTATGGCATATAACTAGGTTCAGAGAGCTCTCTTCACAGCAACAACGAACATCGGAATAGCTCCAACAGTAACCGAGATACTAACATGAGTGGTCTGTATAAGCGCGGCTATGATACTTACAGCGACACTTAGTATGGCATATAACTTGGTTCAGAGAGCTCTCTTCACAGCAACAACGAACATCGGAATAGCTCCAACAGTAACCGAGATACTAACATGGGTGGTCTGTATAAGCGCGGCTATGATACTTACAGCGACACTTAGTATGGCATATAACTAGGTTCAGAGAGCTCTGTTCACAGCAACAACGAACATCGGAATAGCTCCAACAGTAACCGAGATACTAACATGGGTGGTCTGTATAAGCGCGGCTATGATACTTACAGCGACACTTAGTATGGCATATAACTAGGTTCAGAGAGCTCTCTTCACAGCAACAACGAACATCGGAATAGCTCCAACAGTAACCGAGATACTAACATGGGTGGTCTGTATAAGCGCGGCTATGATACTTACAGCGACACTTAGTATGGCATATAACTAGGTTCAGAGAGCTCTCTTCACAGCAACAACGAACATCGGAATAGCTCCAACAGTAACCGAGATACTAACATGGGTGGTCTGTATAAGCGCGGCTATGATACTTACAGCGACACTTAGTATGGCATATAACTAGGTTCAGAGAGCTCTGTTCACAGCAACAACGAACATCGGAATAGCTCCAACAGTAACCGAGATACTAACATGGGTGGTCTGTATAAGCGCGGCTATGATACTTACAGCGACACTTAGTATGGCATATAACTAGGTTCAGAGAGCTCTCTTCACAGCAACAACGAACATCGGAATAGCTCCAACAGTAACCGAGATACTAACATGAGTGGTCTGTATAAGCGCGGCTATGATACTTACAGCGACACTTAGTATGGCATATAACTTGGTTCAGAGAGCTCTCTTCACAGCAACAACGAACATCGGAATAGCTCCAACAGTAACCGAGATACTAACATGGGTGGTCTGTATAAGCGCGGCTATGATACTTACAGCGACACTTAGTGTGGCATATAACTAGGTTCAGAGAGCTCTGTTCACAGCAACAACGAACATCGGAATAGCTCCAACAGTAACCGAGATACTAACATGGGTGGTCTGTATAAGCGCGGCTATGATACTTACAGCGACCCTTATTATGGCATATAACTAGGTTCAGAGAGCTCTGTTCACAGCAACAACGAACATCGGAATAGCTCCAACAGTAACCGAGATACTAACATGGGTGGTCTGTATAAGCGCGGCTATGATACTTACAGCGACACTTAGTATGGCATATAACTAGGTTCAGAGAGCTCTGTTCACAGCAACAACGAACATCGGAATAGCTCCAACAGTAACCGAGATACTAACATGGGTGGTCTGTATAAGCGCGGCTATGATACTTACAGCGACACTTAGTATGGCATATAACTAGGTTCAGAGAGCCCTGTTCACAGCAACAACGAACATCGGAATAGCTCCAACAGTAACCGAGATACTAACATGGGTGGTCTGTATAAGCGCGGCTATGATACTTACAGCGACACTTAGTATGGCATATAACTAGGTTCAGAGAGCTCTGTTCACAGCAACAACGAACATCGGAATAGCTCCAACAGTAACCGAGATACTAACATGGGTGGACTGTATAAGCGCGGCTATGATACTTACAGCGACACTTAGTATGGCATATAACTTGGTTCAGAGAGCTCTCTTCACAGCAACAACGAACATCGGAATAGCTCCAACAGTAACCGAGATACTAACATGGGTGGTCTGTATAAGCGCGGCTATGATACTTACAGCGACACTTATTATGGCATATAACTAGGTTCAGAGAGCTCTGTTCACAGCAACAACGAACATCGGAATAGCTCCAACAGTAACCGAGATACTAACATGGGTGGTCTGTATAAGCGCGGCTATGATACTTACAGCGACACTTATTATGGCATATAACTAGGTTCAGAGAGCTATGTTCACAGCAACAACGAACATCGGAACAGCTCCAACAGTAACCGAGATACTAACATGGGTGGTCTGTATAAGCGCGGCTATGATACTTACAGCGACACTTAGTATGGCATATAACTAGGTTCAGAGAGCTCTGTTCACAGCAACAACGAACATCGGAATAGCTCCAACAGTAACCGAGATACTAACATGGGTGGTCTGTATAAGCGCGGCTATGATACTTACAGCGACACTTAGTATGGCATATAACTAGGTTCAGAGAGCTCTCTTCACAGCAACAACGAACATCGGAATAGCTCCAACAGTAACCGAGATACTAACATGAGTGGTCTGTATAAGCGCGGCTATGATACTTACAGCGACACTTAGTATGGCATATAACTTGGTTCAGAGAGCTCTGTTCACAGCAACAACGAACATCGGAATAGCTCCAACAGTAACCGAGATACTAACATGGGTGGTCTGTATAAGCGCGGCTATGATACTTACAGCGACCCTTATTATGGCATATAACTAGGTTCAGAGAGCTCTGTTCACAGCAACAACGAACATCGGAATAGCTCCAACAGTAACCGAGATACTAACATGGGTGGTCTGTATAAGCGCGGCTATGATACTTACAGCGACACTTAGTATGGCATATAACTAGGTTCAGAGAGCTCTGTTCACAGCAACAACGAACATCGGAATAGCTCCAACAGTAACCGAGATACTAACATGGGTGGTCTGTATAAGCGCGGCTATGATACTTACAGCGACACTTAGTATGGCATATAACTAGGTTCAGAGAGCCCTGTTCACAGCAACAACGAACATCGGAATAGCTCCAACAGTAACCGAGATACTAACATGGGTGGTCTGTATAAGCGCGGCTATGATACTTACAGCGACACTTAGTATGGCATATAACTAGGTTCAGAGAGCTCTGTTCACAGCAACAACGAACATCGGAATAGCTCCAACAGTAACCGAGATACTAACATGGGTGGACTGTATAAGCGCGGCTATGATACTTACAGCGACACTTAGTATGGCATATAACTTGGTTCAGAGAGCTCTCTTCACAGCAACAACGAACATCGGAATAGCTCCAACAGTAACCGAGATACTAACATGGGTGGTCTGTATAAGCGCGGCTATGATACTTACAGCGACACTTATTATGGCATATAACTAGGTTCAGAGAGCTCTGTTCACAGCAACAACGAACATCGGAATAGCTCCAACAGTAACCGAGATACTAACATGGGTGGTCTGTATAAGCGCGGCTATGATACTTACAGCGACACTTATTATGGCATATAACTAGGTTCAGAGAGCTCTGTTCACAGCAACAACGAACATCGGAACAGCTCCAACAGTAACCGAGATACTAACATGGGTGGTCTGTATAAGCGCGGCTATGATACTTACAGCGACACTTAGTATGGCATATAACTAGGTTCAGAGAGCTCTGTTCACAGCAACAACGAACATCGGAATAGCTCCAACAGTAACCGAGATACTAACATGGGTGGTCTGTATAAGCGCGGCTATGATACTTACAGCGACACTTAGTATGGCATATAACTAGGTTCAGAGAGCTCTCTTCACAGCAACAACGAACATCGGAATAGCTCCAACAGTAACCGAGATACTAACATGAGTGGTCTGTATAAGCGCGGCTATGATACTTACAGCGACACTTAGTATGGCATATAACTTGGTTCAGAGAGCTCTCTTCACAGCAACAACGAACATCGGAATAGCTCCAACAGTAACCGAGATACTAACATGGGTGGTCTGTATAAGCGCGGCTATGATACTTACAGCGACACTTAGTATGGCATATAACTAGGTTCAGAGAGCTCTGTTCACAGCAACAACGAACATCGGAATAGCTCCAACAGTAACCGAGATACTAACATGGGTGGTCTGTATAAGCGCGGCTATGATACTTACAGCGACACTTAGTATGGCATATAACTAGGTTC
This sequence comes from Coelioxys conoideus, assembly GCA_947623535.1. Classification (NCBI taxonomy): domain Eukaryota; kingdom Metazoa; phylum Arthropoda; class Insecta; order Hymenoptera; family Megachilidae; genus Coelioxys; species Coelioxys conoideus. The sequence goes on from CANQJN010000017.1 coordinate 79,244, forward strand.
AGAGAGCTCTCTTCACAGCAACAACGAACATCGGAATAGCTCCAACAGTAACCGAGATACTAACATGGGTGGTCTGTATAAGCGCGGCTATGATACTTACAGCGACACTTAGTATGGCATATAACTAGGTTCAGAGAGCTCTCTTCACAGCAACAACGAACATCGGAATAGCTCCAACAGTAACCGAGATACTAACATGGGTGGTCTGTATAAGCGCGGCTATGATACTTACAGCGACACTTAGTATGGCATATAACTAGGTTCAGAGAGCTCTGTTCACAGCAACAACGAACATCGGAATAGCTCCAACAGTAACCGAGATACTAACATGGGTGGTCTGTATAAGCGCGGCTATGATACTTACAGCGACACTTAGTATGGCATATAACTAGGTTCAGAGAGCTCTCTTCACAGCAACAACGAACATCGGAATAGCTCCAACAGTAACCGAGATACTAACATGAGTGGTCTGTATAAGCGCGGCTATGATACTTACAGCGACACTTAGTATGGCATATAACTTGGTTCAGAGAGCTCTCTTCACAGCAACAACGAACATCGGAATAGCTCCAACAGTAACCGAGATACTAACATGGGTGGTCTGTATAAGCGCGGCTATGATACTTACAGCGACACTTAGTGTGGCATATAACTAGGTTCAGAGAGCTCTGTTCACAGCAACAACGAACATCGGAATAGCTCCAACAGTAACCGAGATACTAACATGGGTGGTCTGTATAAGCGCGGCTATGATACTTACAGCGACCCTTATTATGGCATATAACTAGGTTCAGAGAGCTCTGTTCACAGCAACAACGAACATCGGAATAGCTCCAACAGTAACCGAGATACTAACATGGGTGGTCTGTATAAGCGCGGCTATGATACTTACAGCGACACTTAGTATGGCATATAACTAGGTTCAGAGAGCTCTGTTCACAGCAACAACGAACATCGGAATAGCTCCAACAGTAACCGAGATACTAACATGGGTGGACTGTATAAGCGCGGCTATGATACTTACAGCGACACTTAGTATGGCATATAACTTGGTTCAGAGAGCTCTCTTCACAGCAACAACGAACATCGGAATAGCTCCAACAGTAACCGAGATACTAACATGGGTGGTCTGTATAAGCGCGGCTATGATACTTACAGCGACACTTATTATGGCATATAACTAGGTTCAGAGAGCTCTGTTCACAGCAACAACGAACATCGGAATAGCTCCAACAGTAACCGAGATACTAACATGGGTGGTCTGTATAAGCGCGGCTATGATACTTACAGCGACACTTATTATGGCATATAACTAGGTTCAGAGAGCTCTGTTCACAGCAACAACGAACATCGGAACAGCTCCAACAGTAACCGAGATACTAACATGGGTGGTCTGTATAAGCGCGGCTATGATACTTACAGCGACACTTAGTATGGCATATAACTAGGTTCAGAGAGCTCTGTTCACAGCAACAACGAACATCGGAATAGCTCCAACAGTAACCGAGATACTAACATGGGTGGTCTGTATAAGCGCGGCTATGATACTTACAGCGACACTTAGTATGGCATATAACTAGGTTCAGAGAGCTCTCTTCACAGCAACAACGAACATCGGAATAGCTCCAACAGTAACCGAGATACTAACATGAGTGGTCTGTATAAGCGCGGCTATGATACTTACAGCGACACTTAGTATGGCATATAACTTGGTTCAGAGAGCTCTCTTCACAGCAACAACGAACATCGGAATAGCTCCAACAGTAACCGAGATACTAACATGGGTGGTCTGTATAAGCGCGGCTATGATACTTACAGCGACACTTAGTATGGCATATAACTAGGTTCAGAGAGCTCTGTTCACAGCAACAACGAACATCGGAATAGCTCCAACAGTAACCGAGATACTAACATGGGTGGTCTGTATAAGCGCGGCTATGATACTTACAGCGACACTTAGTATGGCATATAACTAGGTTCAGAGAGCTCTCTTCACAGCAACAACGAACATCGGAATAGCTCCAACAGTAACCGAGATACTAACATGGGTGGTCTGTATAAGCGCGGCTATGATACTTACAGCGACACTTAGTATGGCATATAACTAGGTTCAGAGAGCTCTGTTCACAGCAACAACGAACATCGGAATAGCTCCAACAGTAACCGAGATACTAACATGGGTGGTCTGTATAAGCGCGGCTATGATACTTACAGCGACACTTAGTATGGCATATAACTAGGTTCAGAGAGCTCTGTTCACAGCAACAACGAACATCGGAATAGCTCCAACAGTAACCGAGATACTAACATGGGTGGTCTGTATAAGCGCGGCTATGATACTTACAGCGACACTTAGTATGGCATATAACTCGGTTCAGAGAGCTCTCTTCACAGCAACAACGAACATCGGAATAGCTCCAACAGTAACCGAGATACTAACATGGGTGGTCTGTATAAGCGCGGCTATGATACTTACAGCGACACTTAGTATGGCATATAACTAGGTTCAGAGAGCTCTGTTCACAGCAACAACGAACATCGGAATAGCTCCAACAGTAACCGAGATACTAACATGGGTGGTCTGTATAAGCGCGGCTATGATACTTACAGCGACACTTAGTATGGCATATAACTAGGTTCAGAGAGCTCTCTTCACAGCAACAACGAACATCGGAATAGCTCCAACAGTAACCGAGATACTAACATGGGTGGTCTGTATAAGCGCGGCTATGATACTTACAGCGACACTTAGTATGGCATATAACTAGGTTCAGAGAACTCTCTTCACAGCAACAACGAACATCGGAATAGCTCCAACAGTAACCGAGATACTATCATGGGTGGTCTGTATAAGCGCGGCTATGATACTTACAGCGACACTTAGTATGGCATATAACTAGGTTCAGAGAGCTCTCTTCACAGCAACAACGAACATCGGAATAGCTCCAACAGTAACCGAGATACTAACATGGGTGGTCTGTATAAGCGCGGCTATGATACTTACATCGACACTTATTATGGCATATAACTAGGTTCAGAGAGCTCTGTTCACAGCAACAACGAACATCGGAATAGCTCCAACAGTAACCGAGATACTAACATGGGTGGTCTGTATAAGCGCGGCTATGATACTTACAGCGACACTTAGTGTGGCATATAACTAGGTTCAGAGAGCTCTGTTCACAGCAACAACGAACATCGGAATAGCTCCAACACTAACCGAGATACTAACATGGGTGGTCTGTATAAGCGCGGCTATGATACTTACAGCGACACTTAGTATGGCATATAACTTGGTTCAGAGAGCTCTCTTCACAGCAACAACGAACATTGGCATAGCTCCAACAGTAACCGAGATACTAACATGGGTGGTCTGTATAAGCGCGGCTATGATACTTACAGCGACACTTAGTATGGCATATAACTAGGTTCAGAGAGCTCTGTTCACAGCAACAACGAACATCGGAATAGCTCCAACAGTAACCGAGATACTAACATGGGTGGTCTGTATAAGCGCGGCTATGATACTTACAGCGACACTTAGTATGGCATATAACTAGGTTCAGAGAGCTCTCTTCACAGCAACAACGAACATCGGAATAGCTCCAACAGTAACCGAGATACTAACATGGGTGGTCTGTATAAGCGCGGCTATGATACTTACAGCGACACTTAGTATGGCATATAACTAGGTTCAGAGAGCTCTCTTCACAGCAACAACGAACATCGGAATAGCTCCAACAGTAACCGAGATACTATCATGGGTGGTCTGTATAAGCGCGGCTATGATACTTACAGCGACACTTAGTATGGCATATAACTAGGTTCAGAGAGCTCTGTTCACAGCAACAACGAACATCGGAATAGCTCCAACAGTAACCGAGATACTAACATGGGTGGTCTGTATAAGCGCGGCTATGATACTTACAGCGACACTTAGTGTGGCATATAACTAGGTTCAGAGAGCTCTGTTCACAGCAACAACGAACATCGGAATAGCTCCAACACTAACCGAGATACTAACATGGGTGGTCTGTATAAGCGCGGCTATGATACTTACAGCGACACTTAGTATGGCATATAACTAGGTTCAGAGAGCTCTCTTCACAGCAACAACGAACATCGGAATAGCTCCAACAGTAACCGAGATACTAACATGGGTGGTCTGTATAAGCGCGGCTATGATACTTACATCGACACTTATTATGGCATATAACTAGGTTCAGAGAGCTCTGTTCACAGCAACAACGAACATCGGAATAGCTCCAACAGTAACCGAGATACTAACATGGGTGGTCTGTATAAGCGCGGCTATGATACTTACAGCGACACTTAGTGTGGCATATAACTAGGTTCAGAGAGCTCTGTTCACAGCAACAACGAACATCGGAATAGCTCCAACAGTAACCGAGATACTAACATGGGTGGTCTGTATAAGCGCGGCTATGATACTTACAGCGACCCTTATTATGGCATATAACTAGGTTCAGAGAGCTCTGTTCACAGCAACAACGAACATCGGAATAGCTCCAACAGTAACCGAGATACTAACATGGGTGGTCTGTATAAGCGCGGCTATGATACTTACAGCGACCCTTATTATGGCATATAACTAGGTTCAGAGAGCTCTGTTCACAGCAACAACGAACATCGGAATAGCTCCAACAGTAACCGAGATACTAACATGGGTGGTCTGTATAAGCGCGGCTATGATACTTACAGCGACACTTAGTATGGCATATAACTAGGTTCAGAGAGCTCTCTTCACAGCAACAACGAACATCGGAATAGCTCCAACAGTAACCGAGATACTAACATGGGTGGTCTGTATAAGCGCGGCTATGATACTTACAGCGACACTTAGTGTGGCATATAACTAGGTTCAGAGAGCTCTGTTCACAGCAACAACGAACATCGGAATAGCTCCAACACTAACCGAGATACTAACATGGGTGGTCTGTATAAGCGCGGCTATGATACTTACAGCGACACTTAGTATGGCATATAACTAGGTTCAGAGAGCTCTCTTCACAGCAACAACGAACATCGGAATAGCTCCAACAGTAACCGAGATACTAACATGGGTGGTCTGTATAAGCGCGGCTATGATATTTACAGCGACACTTAGTGTGGCATATAACTAGGTTCAGAGAGCTCTGTTCACAACAACAACGAACATCGGAATAGCTCCAACAGTAACCGAGATACTAACATGGGTGGTCTGTATAAGCGCGGCTATGATACTTACAGCGACACTTAGTATGGCATATAACTAGGTTCAGAGAGCTCTGTTCACAGCAACAACGAACATCGGAATGGCTCCAACAGTAACCGAGATACTAACATAGGTGGTCTGTATAAGCGCGGCTATGATACTTACAGCGACACTTATTATGGCATATAACTAGGTTCAGAGAGCTCTGTTCACAGCAACAACGAACATCGGAATAGCTCCAACAGTAACCGAGATACTAACATGGGTGGTCTGTATAAGCGCGGCTATGATACTTACAGCGACACTTAGTATGGCATATAACTAGGTTCAGAGAGCTCTCTTCACAGCAACAACGAACATCGGAATAGCTCCAACAGTAACCGAGATACTAACATGGGTGGTCTGTATAAGCGCGGCTATGATACTTACAGCGACACTTAGTATGGCATATAACTAGGTTCAGAGAGCTCTGTTCACAGCAACAACGAACATCGGAATAGCTCCAACAGTAACCGAGATACTAACATGGGTGGTCTGTATAAGCGCGGCTATGATACTTACAGCGACACTTAGTATGGCATATAACTAGGTTCAGAGAGCTCTCTTCACAGCAACAACGAACATCGGAATAGCTCCAACAGTAACCGAGATACTAACATGGGTGGTCTGTATAAGCGCGGCTATGATACTTACAGCGACACTTAGTATGGCATATAACTAGGTTCAGAGAGCTCTCTTCACAGAAACAACGAACATCGGAATAGCTCCAACAGTAACCGAGATACTAACATGGGTGGTCTGTATAAGCGCGGCTATGATACTTACAGCGACACTTAGTACGGCATATAACTAGGTTCAGAGAGCTCTGTTCACAGCAACAACGAACATCGGAATAGCTCCAACAGTAACTGAGATACTAACATGGGTGGTCTGTAAAAGCGCGGCTATCATACTTACAGCGACACTTAGTATGGCATATAACTAGGTTCGGAGAGCTCTCTTCACAGCAACAACGAACATCGGAATAGCTCCAACAGTAACCGAGATACTAACATGGGTGGTCTGTATAAGCGCGGCTATGATACTTACAGCGACACTTAGTATGGCATATAACTAGGTTCAGAGAGCTCTGTTCACAGCAACAACGAACATCGGAATAGCTCCAACAGTAACCGAGATACTAACATGGGTGGTCTCCATAAGCGCGGCTATGATACTTACAGCGACACTTAGTATGGCATATAACTAGGTTCAGAGAGCTCTCTTCACAGCAACAACGAACATCGGAATAGCTCCAACAGTAACCGAGATACTAACATGGGTGGTCTGTATAAGCGCGGCTATGATACTTACAGCGACACTTAGTATGGCATATAACTAGGTTCAGAGAGCTCTGTTCACAGCAACAACGAACATCGGAATAGCTCCAACAGTAACCGAGATACTAACATGGGTGGTCTGTATAAGCGCGGCTGTGATACTTACAGCGACACTTAGTATGGCATATAACTAGGTTCAGAGAGCTCTCTTCACAGCAACAACGAACATCAGAATAGCTCCAACAGTAACCGAGATACTAACATGGGTGGTCTGTATAAGCGCGGCTATGATACTTACAGCGACACTTAGTATGGCATATAACTAGGTTCAGAGAGCTCTGTTCACAGCAACAACGAACATCGGAATAGCTCCAACAGTAACCGAGATACTAACATGGGTGGTCTGTATAAGCGCGGCTGTGATACTTACAGCGACACTTAGTATGGCATATAACTAGGTTCAGAGAGCTCTCTTCACAGCAACAACGAACATCGGAATAGCTCCAACAGTAACCGAGATACTAACATGGGTGGTCTGTATAAGCGCGGCTATGATACTTACAGCGACACTTAGTATGGCATATAACTAGGTTCAGAGAGCTCTGTTCACAGCAACAACGAACATCGGAATAGCTCCAACAGTAACCGAGATACTAACATGGGTGGTCTGTATAAGCGCGGCTATGATACTTACAGCGACACTTAGTATGGCATATAACTAGGTTCAGAGAGCTCTGTTCACAGCAACAACGAACATCGGAATAGCTCCAACAGTAACTGAGATACTAACATGGGTGGTCTGTAAAAGCGCGGCTATGATACTTACAGCGACACTTAGTATGGCATATAACTAGGTTCGGAGAGCTCTCTTCACAGCAACAACGAACATCGGAATAGCTCCAACAGTAACCGAGATACTAACATGGGTGGTCTGTATAAGCGCGGCTATGATACTTACAGCGACACTTAGTATGGCATATAACTAGGTTCAGAGAGCTCTGTTCACAGCAACAACGAACATCGGAATAGCTCCAACAGTAACCGAGATACTAACATGGGTGGTCTCCATAAGCCCGGCTATGATACTTACAGCGACACTTAGTATGGCATATAACTAGGTTCAGAGAGCTCTCTTCACAGCAACAACGAACATCGGAATAGCTCCAACAGTAACCGAGATACTAACATGGGTGGTCTGTATAAGCGCGGCTATGATACTTACAGCGACACTTAGTATGGCATATAACTAGGTTCAGAGAGCTCTGTTCACAGCAACAACGAACATCGGAATAGCTCCAACAGTAACCGAGATACTAACATGGGTGGTCTGTATAAGCGCGGCTGTGATACTTACAGCGACACTTAGTATGGCATATAACTAGGTTCAGAGAGCTCTCTTCACAGCAACAACGAACATCGGAATAGCTCCAACAGTAACCGAGATACTAACATGGGTGGTCTGTATAAGCGCGGCTATGATACTTACAGCGACACTTAGTATGGCATATAACTAGGTTCAGAGAGCTCTGTTCACAGCAACAACGAACATCGGAATAGCTCCAACAGTAACCGAGATACTAACATGGGTGGTCTGTATAAGCGCGGCTATGATACTTACAGCGACACTTAGTATGGCATATAACTAGGTTCAGAGAGCTCTGTTCACAGCAACAACGAACATCGGAATAGCTCCAACAGTAACCGAGATACTAACATGGGTGGTCTGTATAAGCGCGGCTATGATACGTACAGCGAAACTTAGTATGGCATATAACTAGGTTCAGAGAGCTCTCTTCACAGCAACAACGAACATCGGAATAGCTCCAACAGTAACCGAGATACTAACATGGGTGGTCTGTATAAGCGCGGCTATGATACTTACAGCGACACTTAGTATGGCATATAACTAGGTTCAGAGAGCTCTGTTCACAGCAACAACGAACATCGGAATAGCTCCAACAGTAACCGAGATACTAACATGGGTGGTCTGTATAAGCGCGGCTATTATACTTACAGCGACACTTATTATGGCATATAACTAGGTTCAGAGAGCTCTGTTCACAGCAACAACGAACATCGGAATAGCTCCAACAGTAATCGAGATACTAACATGGGTGGTCTGTATAAGCGCAGCTATGATACTTACAGCGACACTTAGTATGGCATATAACTAGGTTCAGAGAGCTCTCTTCACAGCAACAACGAACATCGGAATAGCTCCAACAGTAACCGAGATACTAACATGGGTGGTCTGTATAAGCGCGGCTATGATACTTACAGCGACCCTTATTATGGCATATAACTAGGTTCAGAGAGCTATGTTCACAGCAACAACGAACATCGGAATAGCTCCAACAGTAACCGAGATACTAACATGGGTGGTCTGTATAAGCGCGGCTATGATAATTACAGCGACATTTAGTATGGCATATAACTAGGTTCAGAGAGCTCTCTTCACAGCAACAACGAACATCGGAATAGCTCCAACAGTAACCGAGATACTAACATGGGTGGTCTGTATAAGCGCGGCTATGATACTTACAGCGACACTTAGTATGGCATATAACTAGGTTCAGAGAGCTCTGTTCACAGCAACAACGAACATCGGAATCGCTCCAACAGTAACCGAGATACTAACATGGGTGGTCTGTATAAGCGCGGCTATGATACTTACAGCGACACTTATTATGGCATATAACTAGGTTCAGAGAGCTCTGTTCACAGCAACAACGAACATCGGAATAGCTCCAACAGTAACCGAGATACTAACATGGGTGGTCTGTATAAGCGCGGCTATGATACTTACAGCGACACTTAGTATGGCATATAACTAGGTTCAGAGAGCTCTGTTCACAGCAACAACGAACATCGGAATCGCTCCAACAGTAACCGAGATACTAACATGGGTGGTCTGTATAAGCGCGGCTATGATACTTACAGCGACACTTAGTATGGCATATAACTAGGTTCAGAGAGCTCTCTTCACAGCAATAACGAACATCGGAATAGCTCCAACAGTAACCGAGATACTAACATGGGTGGTCTGTATAAGCGCGGCTATGATACTTACAGCGACCCTTATTATGGCATATAACTAGGTTCAGAGAGCTATGTTCACAGCAACAACGAACATCGGAATAGCTCCAACAGTAACCGAGATACTAACATGGGTGGTCTGTATAAGCGCGGCTATGATACTTACAGCGACATTTAGTATGGCATATAACTAGGTTCAGAGAGCTCTCTTCACAGCAACAACGAACATCGGAATAGCTCCAACAGTAACCGAGATACTAACATGGGTGGTCTGTATAAGCGCGGCTATGATACTTACAGCGACACTTAGTATGGCATATAACTAGGTTCAGAGAGCTCTGTTCACAGCAACAACGAACATCGGAATAGCTCCAACAGTAACCGAGATACTAACATGGGTGGTCTGTATAAGCGCGGCTATGATACTTACAGCGACACTTATTATGGCATATAACTAGGTTCAGAGAGCTCTGTTCACAGCAACAACGAACATCGGAATAGCTCCAACAGTAACCGAGATACTAACATGGGTGGTCTGTATAAGCGCGGCTATGATACTTACAGCGACACTTAGTATGGCATATAACTAGGTTCAGAGAGCTCTGTTCACAGCAACAACGAACATCGGAATAGCTCCAACAGTAACCGAGATACTAACATGGGTGGTCTGTATAAGCGCGGCTATGATACTTACAGCGACACTTAGTATGGCATATAACTAGGTTCAGAGAGCTCTCTTCACAGCAACAACGAACATCGGAATAGCTCCAACAGTAACCGAGATACTAACATGGGTGGTCTGTATAAGCGCGGCTATGATACTTACAGCGACACTTAGTATGGCATATAACTAGGTTCAGAGAGCTCTGTTCACAGCAATAACGAACATCGGAATAGCTCCAACAGTAACCGAGATACTAACATGGGTGGTCTGTATAAGCGCGGCTATGATACTTACAGTGACACTTAGTATGGCATATAACTAGGTTCAGAAAGCTCTCTTCACAGCAACAACGAACATCGGAATAGCTCCGACAGTAACCGAGATACTAACATGGGTGGTCTGTATAAGCGCGGCTATGATACTTACAGCGACCCTTATTATGGCATATAACTAGGTTCAGAGAGCTCTGTTCACAGCAACAACGAACATCGGAATAGCTCCAGCAGTAACCGAGATACTAACATGGGTGGTCTGTATAAGCGCGGCTATGATACTTACAGCGACACTTAGTATGGCATATAACTAGGTTCAGAGAGCTCTGTTCACAGCAACAACGAACATCGGAATAGCTCCAACAGTAACCGAGATACTAACATGGGTGGTCTGTATAAGCGCGGCTATGATACTTACAGCGACACTTAGTATGGCATATAACTAGGTTCAGAGAGCTCTGTTCACAGCAACAACGAACATCGGAATAGCTCCAACAGTAACCGAGATACTAACATGGGTGGTCTGTATAAGCGCGGCTATGATACTTACAGCGACACTTAGTATGGCATATAACTAGGTTCAGAGAGCTCTCTTCACAGCAACAACGAACATCGGAATAGCTCCAACAGTAACCGAGATACTAACATGGGTGGTCTGTATAAGCGCGGCTATGATACTTACAGCGACACTTAGTATGGCATATAACTAGGTTCAGAGAGCTCTCTTCACAGCAACAACGAACATCGGAATAGCTCCAACAGTAACCGAGATACTAACATGGGTGGTCTGTATAAGCGCGGCTATGATACTTACAGCGACACTTAGTATGGCATATAACTAGGTTCAGAGAGCTCTCTTCACAGCAACAACGAACATCGGAATAGCTCCAACAGTAACCGAGATACTAACATGGGTGGTCTGTATAAGCGCGGCTATGATACTTACAGCGACACTTAGTATGGCATATAACTAGGTTCAGAGAGCTCTCTTCACAGCAACAACGAACATCGGAATAGCTCCAACAGTAACCGAGATACTAACATGGGTGGTCTGTATAAGCGCGGCTATGATACTTACAGCGACACTTAGTATGGCATATAACTAGGTTCAGAGAGCTCTCTTCACAGCAACAACGAACATCGGAATAGCTCCAACAGTAACCGAGATACTAACATGGGTGGTCTGTATAAGCGCGGCTATGATACTTACAGCGACACTTAGTGTGGCATATAACTAGGTTCAGAGAGCTCTGTTCACAACAACAACGAACATCGGAATAGCTCCAACAGTAACCGAGATACTAACATGGGTGGTCTGTATAAGCGCGGCTATGATACTTACAGCGACACTTAGTATGGCATATAACTAGGTTCAGAGAGCTCTGTTCACAGCAACAACGAACATCGGAATGGCTCCAACAGTAACCGAGATACTAACATGGGTGGTCTGTATAAGCGCGGCTATGATACTTACAGCGACACTTATTATGGCATATAACTAGGTTCAGAGAGCTCTGTTCACAGCAACAACGAACATCGGAATAGCTCCAACAGTAACCGAGATACTAACATGGGTGGTCTGTATAAGCGCGGCTATGATACTTACAGCGACACTTAGTATGGCATATAACTAGGTTCAGAGAGCTCTGTTCACAGCAACAACGAACATCGGAATAGCTCCAACAGTAACCGAGATACTAACATGGGTGGTCTGTATAAGCGCGGCTGTGATACTTACAGCGACACTTAGTATGGCATATAACTAGGTTCAGAGAGCTCTCTTCACAGCAACAACGAACATCGGAATAGCTCCAACAGTAACCGAGATACTAACATGGGTGGTCTGTATAAGCGCGGCTATGATACTTACAGCGACACTTAGTATGGCATATAACTAGGTTCAGAGAGCTCTGTTCACAGCAATAACGAACATCGGAATAGCTCCAACAGTAACCGAGATACTAACATGGGTGGTCTGTATAAGCGCGGCTATGATACTTACAGTGACACTTAGTTTGGCATATAACTAGGTTCAGAAAGCTCTCTTCACAGCAACAACGAACATCGGAATAGCTCCAACAGTAACCGAGATACTAACATGGGTGGTCTGTATAAGCGCGGCTATGATACTTACAGCGACCCTTATTATGGCATATAACTAGGTTCAGAGAGCTATGTTCACAGCAACAACGAACATCGGAATAGCTCCAACAGTAACCGAGATACTAACATGGGTGGTCTGTATAAGCGCGGCTATGATACTTACAGCGACATTTAGTATGGCATATAACTAGGTTCAGAGAGCTCTCTTCACAGCAACAACGAACATCGGAATAGCTCCAACAGTAACCGAGATACTAACATGGGTGGTCTGTATAAGCGCGGCTATGATACTTACAGCGACACTTAGTATGGCATATAACTAGGTTCAGAGAGCTCTGTTCACAGCAACAACGAACATCGGAATAGCTCCAACAGTAACCGAGATACTAACATGGGTGGTCTGTATAAGCGCGGCTATGATACTTACAGCGACACTTATTATGGCATATAACTAGGTTCAGAGAGCTCTGTTCACAGCAACAACGAACATCGGAATAGCTCCAACAGTAACCGAGATACTAACATGGGTGGTCTGTATAAGCGCGGCTATGATACTTACAGCGACCCTTATTATGGCATATAACTAGGTTCAGAGAGCTATGTTCACAGCAACAACGAACATCGGAATAGCTCCAACAGTAACCGAGATACTAACATGGGTGGTCTGTATAAGCGCGGCTATGATACTTACAGCGACACTTAGTATGGCATATAACTAGGTTCAGAGAGCTCTGTTCACAGCAATAACGAACATCGGAATAGCTCCAACAGTAACCGAGATACTAACATGGGTGGTCTGTATAAGCGCGGCTATGATACTTACAGCGACCCTTATTATGGCATATAACTAGGTTCAGAGAGCTATGTTCACAGCAACAACGAACATCGGAATAGCTCCAACAGTAACCGAGATACTAACATGGGTGGTCTGTATAAGCGCGGCTATGATACTTACAGCGACAGTTAGTATGGCATATAACTAGGTTCAGAGAGCTCTGTTCACAGCAACAACGAACGTCGGAATAGCTCCAACAGTAACCGAGATACTAACATGGGTGGTCTGTATAAGCGCGGCTATGATACGTACAGCGACACTTAGTATGGCATATAACTAGGTTCAGAGAGCTCTCTTCACAGCAACAACGAACATCGGAATGGCTCCAACAGTAACCGAGATACTAACATGGGTGGTCTGTATAAGCGCGGCTATGATACTTACAGCGACACTTAGTATGGCATATAACTAGGTTCAGAGAGCTCTCTTCACAGCAACAACGAACATCGGAATAGCTCCAACAGTAACCGAGATACTAACATGGGTGGTCTGTATAAGCGCGGCTATGATACTTACAGCGACACTTAGTATGGCATATAACTAGGTTCAGAGAGCTCTGTTCACAGCAACAACGAACATCGGAATAGCTCCAACAGTAACCGAGATACTAACATGGGTGGTCTGTATAAGCGCGGCTATGATACTTACAGCGACACTTAGTATGGCATATAACTAGGTTCAGAGAGCTCTCTTCACAGCAACAACGAACATCGGAATAGCTCCAACAGTAACCGAGATACTAACATGGGTGGTCTGTATAAGCGCGGCTATGATACTTACAGCGACACTTAGTATGGCATATAACTAGGTTCAGAGAGCTGTGTTCACAGCAACAACGAACATCGGAATAGCTCCAACACTAACCGAGATACTAACATGGGTGGTCTGTATAAGCGCGGCTATGATACTTACAGCGACACTTAGTATGGCATATAACTAGGTTCAGAGAGCTCTGTTCACAGCAACAACGAACATCGGAATAGCTCCAACAGTAACCGAGATACTAACATGGGTGGTCTGTATAAGCGCGGCTATGATACTTACAGCGACACTTAGTATGGCATATAACTAGGTTCAGAGAGCTCTGTTCACAGCAAGAACGAACATCGGAATAGCTCCAACAGTAACCGAGATACTAACATGGGTGGTCTGTATAAGCGCGGCTATGATACTTACAGCGACACTTAGTATGGCATATAACTAGGTTCAGAGAGCTCTGTTCACAGCAACAACGAACATCGGAATAGCTCCAACAGTAACCGAGATACTAACATGGGTGGTCTGTATAAGCGCGGCTATGATACTTACAGCGACACTTAGTATGGCATATAACTAGGTTCAGAGAGCTCTGTTCACAGCAACAACGAACATCGGAATAGCTCCAACAGTAACCGAGATACTAACATGGGTGGTCTGTATAAGCGCGGCTATGATACTTACAGCGACACTTATTGTGGCATATAACTAGGTTCAGAAAGCTCTGTTCACAGCAAGAACGAACATCGGAATAGCTCCAACAGTACCCGAGATACTAACATGGGTGGTCTGTATAAGCGCGGCTATGATACTTACAGCGACACTTAGTATGACATATAGCTAGGTTCAGAGAGCTCTGTTCACAGCAACAACGACCATCGGAATAGCTCGAACTGTAACCGAGATACTAACATGGGTAGTCTGTATAAGCGCGGTTATGATACTTACAGCGACACTTAGTATGGCATATAACTAGGTTCAGAGAGCTCTGTTCACAGCAACAACGAACATCGCAATAGCTCCAACAGTAACCGAGATACTAACATGGGTGGTCTGTATAAGCGCGGCTATGATACTTACAGCGACACTTAGTATGGCATATAACTAGGTTCAGAGAGCTCTGTTCACAGCAACAACGAACATCGCAATAGCTCCAACAGTAACCGAGATACTAACATGGGTGGTCTGTATAAGCGCGGCTATGATACTTACAGCGACACTTAGTATGGCATATAACTAGGTTCAGAGAGCTCTGTTCACAGCAACAACGAACATCGGAATAGCTCCAACAGTAACTGAGATACTAACATGGGTGGTCTGTATAAGCGCGGCTATGATACTTACAGCGACACTTAGCATGGCATATATCTAGGTTCAGAGAGCTCTGTTCACAGCAACAACGAACATCGGAATAGCTCCAACAGTAACCGAGATACTAACATGGGTAATCTGTATTAGCGCGGCTATGACACTTACAGCGACACTTAGTATGGCATATAACTAGGTTCAGAGGGCTCTGTTCACAGCAAGAACGAACATCGGAATAGCTCCAACAGTAACCGAGATACTAATATGGGTGGTCTGTATTAGCGCGGCTATGATACTTACAGCGACACTTAGTACGGCATATAGCTAGGTTCAGAGAGCTCTGTTCACAGCAACAACAAACATCGGAATAGCTTCAACAGTAACCGAGATACTAACATGGGTGGTCTGTATAAACGCGGCTATGATACTTACAGCGACACTTAGTATGGCATATAACTAGGTTCAGAGAGCTCTGTTCACAGCAACAACGAACATCGGCATAGCTCCAACAGTAACCGAGATACTAACGTGGGTGGTCTGTATTAGCGCGGCTATGATACTTACAGCGACACTTAGTACGGCACATAGCTAGGTTCAGAGAGCTCTGTTCACAGCAACAACGAACATCGGAATAGCTCCAACAGTAACCGAGATACTAACATGGGTGGTCTGTATAAGCGCGGCTATGATACTTACAGCGACACTTAGTATGGCATATAACTAGGTTCAGAGAGCTCTCTTCACAGCAACAACGAACATCGGAATAGCTCCAACAGTAACCGAGATACTAACATGGGTGGTCTGTATAAGCGCGGCTATGATACTTACAGCGACACTTAGTATGGCATATAACTAGGTTCAGAGAGCTCTGTTCACAGCAAGAACGAACATCGGAATAGCTCCAACAGTAACCGAGATACTAACATGGGTGGTCTGTATAAGCGCGGCTATGATACTTACAGCGACACTTATTGTGGCATATAACTAGGTTCAGAGAGCTCTGTTTACAGCAACAACGAACATCGGAATAGCTCCAACAGTAACCGAGATACTAACATGGGTGGTCTGTATAAACGCGGTTATGATACTTACAGCGACACTTAGTATGGCATATAACTATGTTCAGAGAGCTCTGTTCACAGCAACAACGAACATCGGAATAGCTCCAACAGTAACCGAGATACTAACATGGGTGGTCTGTATTAGCGCGGCTATGACACTTACAGCGACACTTAGTATGGCATATAACTAGGTTCAGAGAGCTCTGTTCACAGCAAGAACGACCATCGGAATAGCTCCAACAGGAACCGAGATACTAACATGGGTGGTCTGTATTAGCGCGGCTATGATACTTACAGCGACACTTAGTACGGCATATAGCTAGGTTCAGAGAGCTCTGTTCACAGCAACAACGAACATCGGAATAGCTCCAACAGTAACCGAGATAATAACATGGGTGGTCTGTATTAGCGCGCCTATGATACTTACAGCGACACTTAGTATGGCATATAACTGGGTTCAGAGAGCTCTGTTCACAGCAACAACGAACATCGGAATAGCTCCAACAGTAACCGAGATACTAACATGGGTGGTCTGTATTAGCGCGGCTATGATACTTACAGCGACACTTAGTATGGCATATAACTAGGTTCAGAGAACTCTGTTCACAGCAAGAACGAACATCGGAATAGCTCCAACAGTAACCGAGATACTAACATGGGTGGTCTGTATAAGCGCGGCTATGATACTTACAGCGACACTTATTGTGGCATATAACTAGGTTCAGAGAGCTCTGTTCACAGCAAGAACGAACATCGGAATAGCTCCAACAGTAACCGAGATACTAACATGGGTGGTCTGTATAAGCGCGGTTATGATACTTACAGCGACACTTAGTATGGCATATAGCTAGGTTCAGAGAGCTCTGTTCACAGCAACAACGACCATCGGAATAGCTCGAACTGTAACCGAGATACTAACATGGGTAGTCTGTATAAGCGCGGTTATGATACTTACAGCGACACTCAGTATGGCATATAACTAGGTTCAGAGAGCTCTGTTCACAGCAACAACGAACATCGCAATAGCTCCAACAGTAACCGAGATACTAACATGGGTGGTCTGTATAAGCGCGGCTATGATACTTACAGCGACACTTAGTATGGCATATAACTAGGTTCAGAGAGCTCTGTTCACAGCAGGAACGAACATCGGAATAGCTCCAACAGTAACCGAGATACTAACATGGGTGGTCTGTATTAGCGCGGCTATGATACTTACAGCGACACTTACTATGGCATATAACTAGGTTCAGAGAGCTCTGTTCACAACAAGAACGAACATCGGAATAGCTCCAACAGTAACCCAGATACTAACATGGGTGGTCTGTATAAGCGCGGCTATGATACTTACAGCGACACTTAGTATGGCATATAGCTAGGTTCAGAGAGCTCTGTTCACAGCAACAACGACCATCGGAATAGCTCGAACTGTAACCGAGATACTAACATGGGTAGTCTGTATAAGCGCGGTTATGATACTTACAGCGACACTTAGTATGGCATATAACTAGGTTCAGAGAGCTCTGTTCACAGCAACAACGAACATCGCAATAGCTCCAACAGTAACCGAGATACTAACATGGGTGGTCTGTATAAGCGCGGCTATGATACTTACAGCGACACTTAGTATGGCATATAACTAGGTTCAGAGAGCTCTGTTCACAGCAACAACGAACATCGGAATAGCTCCAACAGTAACCGAGATACTAACATGGGTGGTCTGTATAAGCGCGGCTATGATACTTACAGCGACACTTAGCATGGCATATATCTAGGTTCAGAGAGCTCTGTTCACAGCAACAACGAACATCGGAATAGCTCCAACAGTAACCGAGATACTAACATGGGTGGTCTGTATTAGCGCGGCTATGACACTTACAGCGACACTTAGTATGGCATATAACTAGGTTCAGAGGGCTCTGTTCACAGCAAGAACGAACATCGGAATAGCTCCAACAGTAACCGAGATACTAATATGGGTGGTCTGTATTAGCGCGGCTATGATACTTACAGCGACACTTAGTACGGCATATAGCTAGGTTCAGAGAGCTCTGTTCACAGCAACAACAAACATCGGAATAGCTTCAACAGTAACCGAGATACTAACATGGGTGGTCTGTATAAGCGCGGCTATGATACTTACAGCGACACTTACTATGGCATATAACTAGGTTCAGAGAGCTCTGTTCACAGCAACAACGAACATCGGCATAGCTCCAACAGTAACCGAGATACTAACGTGGGTGGTCTGTATTAGCGCGGCTATGATACTTACAGCGACACTTAGTATGGCATATAACTAGGTTCAGAGAGCTCTGTTCACAGCAACAACGAACATCGGAATAGCTCCAACAGTAACCGAGATACTAACATGGGTGGTCTGTATTAGCGCGGTTATGATACTTACAGCGACACTTAGTATGGCATATAACTAGGTTCAGACAGCTCTGTTCACAACAACAACGAACATCGGAATAGCTCCAACAGTAACCGAGATACTAACATGGGTGGTCTGTATAAGCGCGGCCATGATACTTACAGCGACACTTAGTATGGCATATAACTAGGTTCAGAGAGCTCTGTTCACAGCAACAACGAACATCGGAATAGCTCCAACAGTAACCGAGATACTAACATGGGTGGTCTGTATTAGCGCGGCTATGATACTTACAGCGACACTTAGTATGGCATATAACTAGGTTCAGAGAGCTCTGTTCACAGCAACAACGAACATCGGAATAGCTCCATCAGTAACCGAGATACTAACATGGGTGGTCTGTATAAGCGCGGCTATGATACTTACAGCGACACTTAGTATGGCATATAACTAGGTTCAGAGAGCTCTGTTCACAGCAACAACGAACATCGGAATAGCTCCAACAGTAACCGAGATACTAACATGGGTGGTCTGTATTAGCGCGGCTATGATACTTACAGCGACACTTAGTATGGCATATAACTAGGTTCAGAGAGCTCTGTTCACAGCAACAACGAACATCACAATAGCTCCAACAGTAACCGAGATACTAACATGGGTGGTCTGTATAAGCGCGGCTATGATACTTACAGCGACACTTAGTATGGCATATAACTAGGTTCAGAGAGCTCTGTTCACAGCAACAACGAACATCGGAATAGCTCCAACAGTAACCGAGATACTAACATGGGTGGTCTGTATAAGCGCGGCTATGATACTTAAAGCGACACTTAGTATGGCATATAACTAGGTTCAGAGAGCTCTGTTCACAGCAACAACGAACATCGGAATAGCTCCAACAGTAACCGAGATACTAACATGGGTGGTCTGTATTAGCGCGGCTATGATACTTACAGCGACACTTAGTATGGCATATAACTAGGTTCAGAGAGCTCTGTTCACAGCAAGAACGAACATCGGAATAGCTCCAACAGTAACCGAGATACTAACATGGGTGGTCTGTATAAGCGCGGCTATGATACTTACAGCGACACTTATTGTGGCATATAACTAGGTTCAGAGAGCTCTGTTCACAGCAAGAACGAACATCGGAATAGCTCCAACAGTAACCGAGATACTAACATGGGTGGTCTGTATAAGCGCGGCTATGATACTTACAGCGACACTTATTGTGGCATATAACTAGGTTCAGAGAGCTCTGTTCACAGCAAGAACGAACATCGGAATAGCTCCAACAGTAACCGAGATACTAACATGGGTGGTCTGTATAAGCGCGGCTATGATACTTACAGCGACACTTAGTATGGCATATAACTAGGTTCAGAGAGCTCTGTTCACAGCAACAACGAACATCGGAATAGCTCCAACAGTAACCGAGATACTAACATGGGTGGTCTGTATAAGCGCGGCTATGATACTTACAGCGACACTTAGCATGGCATATATCTAGGTTCAGAGAGCTCTGTTCACAGCAACAACGAACATCGGAATAGCTCCAACAGTAACCGAGATACTAACATGGGTGGTCTGTATAAGCGCGGCTATGATACTTACAGCGACACTTATTGTGGCATATAACTATGTTCAGAGAGCTCTGTTCACAGCAAGAACGAACATCGGAATAGCTCCAACAGTAACCGAGATACTAACATGGGTGGTCTGTATAAGCGCGGCTATTATACTTACAGCGACACTTAGTATGGCATATAACTAGGTTCAGAGAGCTCTGTTCACAGCAACAACGAACATCGGAATAGCTCCAACAGTAACCGAGATACTAACATGGGTGGTCTGTATTAGCGCGGCTATGATACTTACAGCGACACTTAGTACGGCATATAGCTAGGTTCAGAGAGCTCTGTTCACAGCAAGAACGAACATCGGAATAGCTCCAACAGTAACCGAGATACTAACATGGGTGGTCTGTATAAGCGCGGCTATGACACTTACAGCGACACTTAGTACGGCATATAGCTAGGTTCAGAGAGCTCTGTTCACAGCAACAACGAACATCGGAATAGCTCCAACAGTAACCGTGATACTAAAATGGCTGGTTTGTATTAGCGCGGCTATGATACTTACAGCGACACTTAGTATGGCATATAACTAGGTTCAGAGAGCTCTGTTCACAGCAACAACGAACATCGGAATAGCTCCAACAGTAACCGAGATACTAACATGGGTGGTCTGTATTAGCGCGGCTATGATACTTACAGCGACACTTAGTATGGCATATAACTAGGTTCAGAGAGCTCTGTTCACAGCAACAACGAACATCGGAATAGCTCCAACAGTAACCGAGATACTAACATGGGTGGTCTGTATAAGCGCGGCTATGATACTTAAAGCGACACTTAGTATGGCATATAACTAGGTTCAGAGAGCTCTGTTCACAGCAACAACGAACATCGGAATAGCTCCAACAGTAACCGAGATACTAACATGGTTGGTCTGTATAAGCGCGGCTATGATACTTACAGCGACACTTATTGTGGCATATAACTAGGTTCAGAGAGCTCTGTTCACAGCAAGAACGAACATCGGAATAGCTCCAACAGTAACCGAGATACTAACATGGGTGGTCTGTATAAGCGCGGCTATGATACTTACAGCGACACTTAGTATGGCATATAACTAGGTTCAGAGAGCTCTGTTCACAGCAACAACGAACATCGGAATAGCTCCAACAGTAACCGAGATACTAACATGGGTGGTCTGTATAAGCGCGGCTATGATACTTACAGCGACACTTAGCATGGCATATATCTAGGTTCAGAGAGCTCTGTTCACAGCAACAACGAACATCGGAATAGCTCCAACAGTAACCGAGATACTAACATGGGTGGTCTGTATAAGCGCGGCTATGATACTTACAGCGACACTTATTGTGGCATATAACTATGTTCAGAGAGCTCTGTTCACAGCAAGAACGAACATCGGAATAGCTCCGACAGTAACCGAGATACTAACATGGGTGGTCTGTATAAGCGCGGCTATTATACTTACAGCGACACTTAGTATGGCATATAACTAGGTTCAGAGAGCTCTGTTCACAGCAACAACGAACATCGGAATAGCTCCAACAGTAACCGAGATACTAACATGGGTGGTCTGTATTAGCGCGGCTATGATACTTACAGCGACACTTAGTACGGCATATAGCTAGGTTCAGAGAGCTCTGTTCACAGCAAGAACGAACATCGGAATAGCTCCAACAGTAACCGAGATACTAACATGGGTGGTCTGTATAAGCGCGGCTATGACACTTACAGCGACACTTAGTACGGCATATAGCTAGGTTCAGAGAGCTCTGTTCACAGCAACAACGAACATCGGAATAGCTCCAACAGTAACCGTGATACTAAAATGGCTGGTTTGTATTAGCGCGGCTATGATACTTACAGCGACACTTAGTATGGCATATAACTAGGTTCAGAGAGCTCTGTTCACAGCAACAACGAACATCGGAATAGCTCCAACAGTAACGGAGATACTAACATGGGTGGTCTGTATTAGCGCGGCTATGATACTTACAGCGACACTTAGTATGGCATATAACTAGGTTCAGAGAGCTCTGTTCACAGCAACAACGAACATCGGAATAGCTCCAACAGTAACCGAGATACTAACATGGGTGGTCTGTATAAGCGCGGCTATGATACTTAAAGCTACACTTAGTATGGCATATAACTAGGTTCAGAGAGCTCTGTTCACAGCAACAACGAACATCGGAATAGCTCCAACAGTAACCGAGATACTAACATGGTTGGTCTGTATAAGCGCGGCTATGATACTTACAGCGACACTTAGTATGGTATATAACTAGGTCCAGAGAGCTCTGTTCACAGCAACAACGAACATCGGAATAGCTCCAACAGTAACCGAGATACTAACATGGGTGGTCTGTATAAGCGCGGCTATGATACTTACAGCGACACTTAGTATGGCATATAACTAGGTTCAGAGAGCTCTGTTCACAGCAACAACGAACATCGGAATAGCTCCAACAGTAACCGAGATACTAACATGGGTGGTCTGTATTAGCGCGGCTATGATACTTACAGCGACACTTAGTATGGCATATAACTAGGTTCAGAGAGCTCTGTTCACAGCAAGAACGAACATCGGAATAGCTCCAACAGTAACCGAGATACTAACATGGGTGGTCTGTATAAGCGCGGCTATGATACTTACAGCGACACTTATTGTGGCATATAACTAGGTTCAGAGAGCTCTGTTCACAGCAACAACGAACATCGGAATAGCTCCAACAGTAACCGAGATACTAACATGGGTGGTCTGTATAAGCGCGGCTATGATACTTACAGCGACACTTATTGTGGCATATAACTAGGTTCAGAGAGCTCTGTTCACAGCAAGAACGAACATCGGAATAGCTCCAACAGTAACCGAGATACTAACATGGGTGGTCTGTATAAGCGCGGCTATGATACTTACAGCGACACTTAGTATGGCATATAACTAGGTTCAGAGAGCTCTGTTCACAGCAACAACGAACATCGGAATAGCTCCAACAGTAACCGAGATACTAACATGGGTGGTCTGTATAAGCGCGGCTATGATACTTACAGCGACACTTAGTATGGCATATAACTAGGTTCAGAGAGCTCTGTTCACAGCAACAACGAACATCGGAATAGCTCCAACAGTAACCGAGATACTAACATGGGTGGTCTGTATAAGCGCGGCTATGATAGTTACAGCGACACTTATTGTGGCATATAACTAGGTTCAGAGAGCTCTGTTCACAGCAAGAACGAACATCGGAATAGCTCCAACAGTAACCGAGATACTAACATGGTTGGCCTGTATAAGCGCGGCTATGATACTTACAGCGACACTTAGTATGGTATATAACTAGGTCCAGAGAGCTCTGTTCACAGCAACAACGAACATCGGAATAGCTCCAACAGTAACCGAGATACTAACATGGGTGGTCTGTATAAGCGCGGCTATGATACTTACAGCGACACTTAGTATGGCATATAACTAGGTTCAGAGAGCTCTGTTCACAGCAACAACGAACATCGGAATAGCTCCAACAGTAACCGAGATACTAACATGGGTGGTCTGTATAAGCGCGGCTATGATACTTACAGCGACACTTAGCATGGCATATATCTAGGTTCAGAGAGCTCTGTTCACAGCAACAACGAACATCGGAATAGCTCCAACAGTAACCGAGATACTAACATGCGTGGTCTGTATAAGCGCGGCTATGATACTTACAGCGACACTTATTGTGGCATATAACTATGTTCAGAGAGCTCTGTTCACAGCAAGAACGAACATCGGAATAGCTCCAACAGTAACCGAGATACTAACATGGGTGGTCTGTATAAGCGCGGCTATTATACTTACAGCGACACTTAGTATGGCATATAACTAGGTTCAGAGAGCTCTGTTCACAGCAACAACGAACATCGGAATAGCTCCAACAGTAACCGAGATACTAACATGGGTGGTCTGTATTAGCGCGGCTATGATACTTACAGCGACACTTAGTACGGCATATAGCTAGGTTCAGAGAGCTCTGTTCACAGCAAGAACGAACATCGGAATAGCTCCAACAGTAACCGAGATACTAACATGGGTGGTCTGTATAAGCGCGGCTATGACACTTACAGCGACACTTAGTACGGCATATAGCTAGGTTCAGAGAGCTCTGTTCACAGCAACAACGAACATCGGAATAGCTCCAACTGTAACCGTGATACTAAAATGGCTGGTTTGTATTAGCGCGGCTATCATACTTACAGCGACACTTAGTATGGCATATAACTAGGTTCAGAGAGCTCTGTTCACAGCAACAACGAACATCGGAATAGCTCCAACAGTAACCGAGATACTAACATGGGTGGTCTGTATTAGCGCGGCTATGATACTTACAGCGACACTTAGTATGGCATATAACTAGGTTCAGAGAGCTCTGTTCACAGCAACAACGAACATCGGAATAGCTCCAACAGTAACCGAGATACTAACATGGGTGGTCTGTATAAGCGCGGCTATGATACTTAAAGCGACACTTAGTATGGCATATAACTAGGTTCAGAGAGCTCTGTTCACAGCAACAACGAACATCGGAATAGCTCCAACAGTAACCGAGATACTAACATGGTTGGTCTGTATAAGCGCGGCTATGATACTTACAGCGACACTTATTGTGGCATATAACTAGGTTCAGAGAGCTCTGTTCACAGCAAGAACGAACATCGGAATAGCTCCAACAGTAACCGAGATACTAACATGGGTGGTCTGTATAAGCGCGGCTATGATACTTACAGCGACACTTAGTATGGCATATAACTAGGTTCAGAGAGCTCTGTTCACAGCAACAACGAACATCGGAATAGCTCCAACAGTAACCGAGATACTAACATGGGTGGTCTGTATAAGCGCGGCTATGATACTTACAGCGACACTTAGCATGGCATATATCTAGGTTCAGAGAGCTCTGTTCACAGCAACAACGAACATCGGAATAGCTCCAACAGTAACCGAGATACTAACATGGGTGGTCTGTATAAGCGCGGCTATGATACTTACAGCGACACTTATTGTGGCATATAACTATGTTCAAAGAGCTCTGTTCACAGCAAGAACGAACATCGGAATAGCTCCAACAGTAACCGAGATACTAACATGGGTGGTCTGTATAAGCGCGGCTATTATACTTACAGCGACACTTAGTATGGCATATAACTAGGTTCAGAGAGCTCTGTTCACAGCAACAACGAACATCGGAATAGCTCCAACAGTAACCGAGATACTAACATGGGTGGTCTGTATTAGCGCGGCTATGATACTTACAGCGACACTTAGTACGGCATATAGCTAGGTTCAGAGAGCTCTGTTCACAGCAAGAACGAACATCGGAATAGCTCCAACAGTAACCGAGATACTAACATGGGTGGTCTGTATAAGCGCGGCTATGACACTTACAGCGACACTTAGTACGGCATATAGCTAGGTTCAGAGAGCTCTGTTCACAGCAACAACGAACATCGGAATAGCTCCAACAGTAACCGTGATACTAAAATGGCTGGTTTGTATTAGCGCGGCTATGATACTTACAGCGACACTTAGTATGGCATATAACTAGGTTCAGAGAGCTCTGTTCACAGCAACAACGAACATCGGAATAGCTCCAACAGTAACCGAGATACTAACATGGGTGGTCTGTATTAGCGCGGCTATGATACTTACAGCGACACTTAGTATGGCATATAACTAGGTTCAGAGAGCTCTGTTCACAGCAACAACGAACATCGGAATAGCTCCAACAGTAACCGAGATACTAACATGGGTGGTCTGTATAAGCGCGGCTATGATACTTAAAGCGACACTTAGTATGGCATATAACTAGGTTCAGAGAGCTCTGTTCACAGCAACAACGAACATCGGAATAGCTCCAACAGTAACCGAGATACTAACATGGTTGGTCTGTATAAGCGCGGCTATGATACTTACAGCGACACTTAGTATGGTATATAACTAGGTCCAGAGAGCTCTGTTCACAGCAACAACGAACATCGGAATAGCTCCAACAGTAACCGAGATACTAACATGGGTGGTCTGTATAAGCGCGGCTATGATACTTACAGCGACACTTAGTATGGCATATAACTAGGTTCAGAGAGCTCTGTTCACAGCAACAACGAACATCGGAATAGCTCCAACAGTAACCGAGATACTAACATGGGTGGTCTGTATTAGCGCGGCTATGATACTTACAGCGACACTTAGTATGGCATATAACTAGGTTCAGAGAGCTCTGTTCACAGCAAGAACGAACATCGGAATAGCTCCAACAGTAACCGAGATACTAACATGGGTGGTCTGTATAAGCGCGGCTATGATACTTACAGCGACACTTATTGTGGCATATAACTAGGTTCAGAGAGCTCTGTTCACAGCAAGAACGAACATCGGAATAGCTCCAACAGTAACCGAGATACTAACATGGGTGGTCTGTATAAGCGCGGCTATGATACTTACAGCGACACTTATTGTGGCATATAACTAGGTTCAGAGAGCTCTGTTCACAGCAAGAACGAACATCGGAATAGCTCCAACAGTAACCGAGATACTAACATGGGTGGTCTGTATAAGCGCGGCTATGATACTTACAGCGACACTTAGTATGGCATATAACTAGGTTCAGAGAGCTCTGTTCACAGCAACAACGAACATCGGAATAGCTCCAACAGTAACCGAGATACTAACATGGGTGGTCTGTATAAGCGCGGCTATGATACTTACAGCGACACTTAGTATGGCATATAACTAGGTTCAGAGAGCTCTGTTCACAGCAACAACGAACATCGGAATAGCTCCAACAGTAACCGAGATACTAACATGGGTGGTCTGTATAAGCGCGGCTATGATAGTTACAGCGACACTTAGTATGGCATATAACTAGGTTCAGGGAGCTCTGTTCACAGCAACAACGAACATCGGAATAGCTCCAACACTAACCGAGATACTAACATGGTTGGTCTGTATAAGCGCGGCTATGATACTTACAGCGACACTTAGTATGGTATATAACTAGGTCCAGAGAGCTCTGTTCACAGCAACAACGAACATCGGAATAGCTCCAACAGTAACCGAGATACTAACATGGGTGGTCTGTATAAGCGCGGCTATGATACTTACAGCGACACTTAGTATGGCATATAACTAGGTTCAGAGAGCTCTGTTCACAGCAACAACGAACATCGGAATAGCTCCAACAGTAACCGAGATACTAACATGGGTGGTCTGTATTAGCGCGGCTATGATACTTACAGCGACACTTAGTATGGCATATAACTAGGTTCAGAGAGCTCTGTTCACAGCAAGAACGAACATCGGAATAGCTCCAACAGTAACCGAGATACTAACATGGGTGGTCTGTATAAGCGCGGCTATGATACTTACAGCGACA
This sequence comes from Coelioxys conoideus, assembly GCA_947623535.1. Taxonomy (NCBI): domain Eukaryota; kingdom Metazoa; phylum Arthropoda; class Insecta; order Hymenoptera; family Megachilidae; genus Coelioxys; species Coelioxys conoideus. The sequence continues at coordinate 107,203 of CANQJN010000017.1, forward strand.
CTTATTGTGGCATATAACTAGGTTCAGAGAGCTCTGTTCACAGCAAGAACGAACATCGGAATAGCTCCAACAGTAACCGAGATACTAACATGGGTGGTCTGTATAAGCGCGGCTATGATACTTACAGCGACACTTATTGTGGCATATAACTAGGTTCAGAGAGCTCTGTTCACAGCAAGAACGAACATCGGAATAGCTCCAACAGTAACCGAGATACTAACATGGGTGGTCTGTATAAGCGCGGCTATGATACTTACAGCGACACTTAGTATGGCATATAACTAGGTTCAGAGAGCTCTGTTCACAGCAACAACGAACATCGGAATAGCTCCAACAGTAACCGAGATACTAACATGGGTGGTCTGTATAAGCGCGGCTATGATACTTACAGCGACACTTAGCATGGCATATATCTAGGTTCAGAGAGCTCTGTTCACAGCAACAACGAACATCGGAATAGCTCCAACAGTAACCGAGATACTAACATGGGTGGTCTGTATAAGCGCGGCTATGATACTTACAGCGACACTTATTGTGGCATATAACTAGGTTCAGAGAGCTCTGTTCACAGCAACAACGAACATCGGAATAGCTCCAACAGTAACCGAGATACTAACATGGGTGGTCTGTATAAGCGCGGCTATGACACTTACAGCGACACTTAGTATGGCATATAACTAGGTTCAGAGAGCTCTGTTCACAGCAACAACGAACATCGGAATAGCTCCAACAGTAACCGAGATACTAACATGGGTGGTCTGTATTAGCGCGGCTATGATACTTACAGCGACACTTAGTATGGCATATAACTAGGTTCAGAGAGCTCTGTTCACAGCAACAACGAACATCGGAATAGCTCCAACAGTAACCGAGATACTAACATGGGTGGTCTGTATAAGCGCGGCTATGATACTTACAGCGACACTTATTGTGGCATATAACTAGGTTCAGAGAGCTCTGTTCACAGCAAGAACGAACATCGGAATAGCTCCAACAGTAACCGAGATACTAACATGGGTGGTCTGTATAAGCGCGGCTATGATACTTACAGCGACACTTAGTATGGCATATAACTAGGTTCAGAGAGCTCTGTTCACAGCAACAACGAACATCGGAATAGCTCCAACAGTAACCGAGATACTAACATGGGTGGTCTGTATAAGCGCGGCTATGATACTTACAGCGACACTTAGTATGGCATATAACTAGGTTCAGAGAGCTCTGTTCACAGCAACAACGAACATCGGAATAGCTCCAACAGTAACCGAGATACTAACATGGGTGGTCTGTATAAGCGCGGCTATGATAGTTACAGCGACACTTAGTATGGCATATAACTAGGTTCAGGGAGCTCTGTTCACAGCAACAACGAACATCGGAATAGCTCCAACAGTAACCGAGATACTAACATGGTTGGTCTGTATAAGCGCGGCTATGATACTTACAGCGACACTTAGTATGGTATATAACTAGGTCCAGAGAGCTCTGTTCACAGCAACAACGAACATCGGAATAGCTCCAACAGTAACCGAGATACTAACATGGGTGGTCTGTATAAGCGCGGCTATGATACTTACAGCGACACTTAGTATGGCATATAACTAGGTTCAGAGAGCTCTGTTCACAGCAACAACGAACATCGGAATAGCTCCAACAGTAACCGAGATACTAACATGGGTGGTCTGTATTAGCGCGGCTATGATACTTACAGCGACACTTAGTATGGCATATAACTAGGTTCAGAGAGCTCTGTTCACAGCAAGAACGAACATCGGAATAGCTCCAACAGTAACCGAGATACTAACATGGGTGGTCTGTATAAGCGCGGCTATGATACTTACAGCGACACTTATTGTGGCATATAACTAGGTTCAGAGAGCTCTGTTCACAGCAAGAACGAACATCGGAATAGCTCCAACAGTAACCGAGATACTAACATGGGTGGTCTGTATAAGCGCGGCTATGATACTTACAGCGACACTTATTGTGGCATATAACTAGGTTCAGAGAGCTCTGTTCACAGCAAGAACGAACATCGGAATAGCTCCAACAGTAACCGAGATACTAACATGGGTGGTCTGTATAAGCGCGGCTATGATACTTACAGCGACACTTAGTATGGCATATAACTAGGTTCAGAGAGCTCTGTTCACAGCAACAACGAACATCGGAATAGCTCCAACAGTAACCGAGATACTAACATGGGTGGTCTGTATAAGCGCGGCTATGATACTTACAGCGACACTTAGCATGGCATATATCTAGGTTCAGAGAGCTCTGTTCACAGCAACAACGAACATCGGAATAGCTCCAACAGTAACCGAGATACTAACATGGGTGGTCTGTATAAGCGCGGCTATGATACTTACAGCGACACTTATTGTGGCATATAACTAGGTTCAGAGAGCTCTGTTCACAGCAACAACGAACATCGGAATAGCTCCAACAGTAACCGAGATACTAACATGGGTGGTCTGTATAAGCGCGGCTATGACACTTACAGCGACACTTAGTATGGCATATAACTAGGTTCAGAGAGCTCTGTTCACAGCAACAACGAACATCGGAATAGCTCCAACAGTAACCGAGATACTAACATGGGTGGTCTGTATTAGCGCGGCTATGATACTTACAGCGACACTTAGTATGGCATATAACTAGGTTCAGAGAGCTCTGTTCACAGCAACAACGAACATCGGAATAGCTCCAACAGTAACCGAGATACTAACATGGGTGGTCTGTATAAGCGCGGCTATGATACTTAAAGCGACACTTAGTATGGCATATAACTAGGTTCAGAGAGCTCTGTTCACAGCAACAACGAACATCGGAATAGCTCCAACAGTAACCGAGATACTAACATGGGTGGTCTGTATAAGCGCGGCTATGATACTTACAGCGACACTTAGTACGGCATATAGCTAGGTTCAGAGAGCTCTGTTCACAGCAACAACGAACATCGGAATAGCTCCAACAGTAACCGTGATACTAAAATGGCTGGTTTGTATTAGCGCGGCTATGATACTTACAGCGACACTTAGTATGGCATATAACTAGGTTCAGAGAGCTCTGTTCACAGCAACAACGAACATCGGAATAGCTCCAACAGTAACCGAGATACTAACATATGTGGTCTGTATTAGCGCGGCTATGATACTTACAGCGACACTTAGTATGGCATATAACTAGGTTCAGAGAGCTCTGTTCACAGCAACAACGAACATCGGAATAGCTCCAACAGTAACCGAGATACTAACATGGGTGGTCTGTATAAGCGCGGCTATGATACTTAAAGCGACACTTAGTATGGCATATAACTAGGTTCAGAGTGCTCTGTTCACAGCAACAACGAACATCGGAATAGCTCCAACAGTAACCGAGATACTAACATGGTTGGTCTGTATTAGCGCGGCTATGATACTTACAGCGACACTTAGTATGGCATATAACTAGGTTCAGAGAGCTCTGTTCACAGCAAGAACGAACATCGGAATAGCTCCAACAGTAACCGAGATACTAACATGGGTGGTCTGTATAAGCGCGGCTATGATACTTACAGCGACACTTATTGTGGCATATAACTAGGTTCAGAGAGCTCTGTTCACAGCAAGAACGAACATCGGAATAGCTCCAACAGTAACCGAGATACTAACATGGGTGGTCTGTATAAGCGCGGCTATGATACTTACAGCGACACTTATTGTGGCATATAACTAGGTTCAGAGAGCTCTGTTCACAGCAAGAACGAACATCGGAATAGCTCCAATAGTAACCGAGATACTAACATGGGTGGTCTGTATAAGCGCGGCTATGATACTTACAGCGACACTTAGTATGGCATATGACTAGGTTCAGAGAGCTCTGTTCACAGCAACAACGAACATCGGAATAGCTCCAACAGTAACCGAGATACTAACATGGGTGGTCTGTATAAGCGCGGCTATGATACTTACAGCGACACTTAGTATGGCATATAACTAGGTTCAGAGAGCTCTGTTCACAGCAACAACGAACATCGGAATAGCTCCAACAGTAACCGAGATACTAACATGGGTGGTCTGTATAAGCGCGGCTATGATACTTACAGCGACACTTAGTATGGTATATAACTAGGTCCAGAGAGCTCTGTTCACAGCAACAACGAACATCGGAATAGCTCCAACAGTAACCGAGATACTAACATGGGTGGTCTGTATAAGCGCGGCTATGATACTTACAGCGACACTTAGTATGGCATATAACTAGGTTCAGAGAGCTCTGTTCACAGCAACAACGAACATCGGAATAGCTCCAACAGTAACCGAGATACTAACATGGGTGGTCTGTATAAGCGCGGCTATGATACTTACAGCGACACTTATTGTGGCATATAACTAGGTTCAGAGAGCTCTGTTCACAGCAAGAACGAACATCGGAATAGCTCCAACAGTAACCGAGATACTAACATGGGTGGTCTGTATAAGCGCGGCTATGATACTTACAGCGACACTTATTGTGGCATATAACTAGGTTCAGAGAGCTCTGTTCACAGCAAGAACGAACATCGGAATAGCTCCAACAGTAACCGAGATACTAACATGGGTGGTCTGTATAAGCGCGGCTATGATACTTACAGCGACACTTAGCATGGCATATATCTAGGTTCAGAGAGCTCTGTTCACAGCAACAACGAACATCGGAATAGCTCCAACAGTAACCGAGATACTAACATGGGTGGTCTGTATAAGCGCGGCTATGATACTTACAGCGACACTTATTGTGGCATATAACTATGTTCAGAGAGCTCTGTTCACAGCAAGATCGAACATCGGAATAGCTCCAACAGTAACCGAGATACTAACATGGGTGGTCTGTATAAGCGCGGCTATGATACTTACAGCGACCCTTAGTATGGCATATAACTAGGTTCAGAGAGCTCTGTTCACAGCAACAACGAACATCGGAATAGCTCCAACAGTAACCGAGATACTAACATGGGTGGTCTGTATAAGCGCGGCTATGACACTTACAGCGACACTTAGTATGGCATATAACTAGGTTCAGAGAGCTCTGTTCACAGCAACAACGAACATCGGAATAGCTCCAACAGTAACCGAGATACTAACATGGGTGGTCTGTATAAGCGCGGCTATGATACTTACAGCGACACTTATTGTGGCATATAACTAGGTTCAGAGAGCTCTGTTCACAGCAAGAACGAACATCGGAATAGCTCCAACAGTAACCGAGATACTAACATGGGTGGTCTGTATAAGCGCGGCTATGATACTTACAGCGACACTTAGTATGGCATATAACTAGGTTCAGAGAGCTCTGTTCACAGCAACAACGAACATCGGAATAGCTCCAACAGTAACCGAGATACTAACATGGTTGGTCTGTATAAGCGCGGCTATGATACTTACAGCGACACTTAGTATGGTATATAACTAGGTCCAGAGAGCTCTGTTCACAGCAACAACGAACATCGGAATAGCTCCAACAGTAACCGAGATACTAACATGGGTGGTCTGTATAAGCGCGGCTATGATACTTACAGCGACACTTAGTATGGCATATAACTAGGTTCAGAGAGCTCTGTTCACAGCAACAACGAACATCGGAATAGCTCCAACAGTAACCGAGATACTAACATGGGCGGTCTGTATTAGCGCGGCTATGATACTTACAGCGACACTTAGTATGGCATATAACTAGGTTCAGAGAGCTCTGTTCACAGCAAGAACGAACATCGGAATAGCTCCAACAGTAACCGAGATACTAACATGGGTGGTCTGTATAAGCGCGGCTATGATACTTACAGCGACACTTAGTATGGCATATAACTAGGTTCAGAGAGCTCTGTTCACAGCAACAACGAACATCGGAATAGCTCCAACAGTAACCGAGATACTAACATGGGTGGTCTGTATAAGCGCGGCTATGATACTTACAGCGACACTTAGTATGGCATATAACTAGGTTCAGAGAGCTCTGTTCACAGCAACAACGAACATCGGAATAGCTCCAACAGTAACCGAGATACTAACATGGGTGGTCTGTATAAGCGCGGCTATGATACTTACAGCGACACTTAGTATGGCATATAACAAGGTTCAGAGAGCTCTCTTCACAGCAACAACGAACATCGGAATAGCTCCAACAGTAACCGAGATACTAACATGGGTGGTCTGTATAAGCGCGGCTATGATACTTACAGCGACACTTAGTATGGCATATAACTAGGTTCAGAGAGCTCTCTTCACAGCAACAACGAACATCGGAATAGTTCCAACAGTAACCGAGATACTAATATGGGTGGTCTGTATAAGCGCGGCTATGATACTTACAGCGACACTTAGTATGGCATATAACTAGGTTCAGATAGCTCTCTTCACAGCAACAACGAACATCGGAATAGCTCCAACAGTAACCGAGATACTAACATGGGTGGTCTGTATAAGCGCGGCTATGATACTTACAGCGACACTTAGTATGGCATATAACTAGGTTCAGGGAGCTCTGTTCACAGCAACAACGAACATCGGAATAGCTCCAACAGTAACCGAGATACTAACATGGTTGGTCTGTATAAGCGCGGCTATGATACTTACAGCGACACTGAGTATGGTATATAACTAGGTCCAGAGAGCTCTGTTCACAGCAACAACGAACATCGGAATAGCTCCAACAGTAACCGAGATACTAACATGGGTGGTCTGTATAAGCGCGGCTATGATACTTACAGCGACACTTAGTATGGCATATAACTAGGTTCAGAGAGCTCTGTTCACAGCAACAACGAACATCGGAATAGCTCCAACAGTAACCGAGATACTAACATGGGTGGTCTGTATTAGCGCGGCTATGATACTTACAGCGACACTTAGTATGGCATATAACTAGGTTCAGAGAGCTCTGTTCACAGCAAGAACGAACATCGGAATAGCTCCAACAGTAACCGAGATACTAACATGGGTGGTCTGTATAAGCGCGGCTATGATACTTACAGCGACACTTATTGTGGCATATAACTAGGTTCAGAGAGCTCTGTTCACAGCAAGAACGAACATCGGAATAGCTCCAACAGTAACCGAGATACTAACATGGGTGGTCTGTATAAGCGCGGCTATGATACTTACAGCGACACTTATTGTGGCATATAACTAGGTTCAGAGAGCTCTGTTCACAGCAAGAACGAACATCGGAATAGCTCCAACAGTAACCGAGATACTAACATGGGTGGTCTGTATAAGCGCGGCTATGATACTTACAGCGACACTTAGTATGGCATATAACTAGGTTCAGAGAGCTCTGTTCACAGCAACAACGAACATCGGAATAGCTCCAACAGTAACCGAGATACTAACATGGGTGGTCTGTATAAGCGCGGCTATGATACTTACAGCGACACTTAGCATGGCATATATCTAGGTTCAGAGAGCTCTGTTCACAGCAACAACGAACATCGGAATAGCTCCAACAGTAACCGAGATACTAACATGGGTGGTCTGTATAAGCGCGGCTATGATACTTACAGCGACACTTATTGTGGCATATAACTATGTTCAGAGAGCTCTGTTCACAGCAAGATCGAACATCGGAATAGCTCCAACAGTAACCGAGATACTAACATGGGTGGTCTGTATAAGCGCGGCTATGATACTTACAGCGACCCTTAGTATGGCATATAACTAGGTTCAGAGAGCTCTGTTCACAGCAACAACGAACATCGGAATAGCTCCAACAGTAACCGAGATACTAACATGGGTGGTCTGTATAAGCGCGGCTATGACACTTACAGCGACACTTAGTATGGCATATAACTAGGTTCAGAGAGCTCTGTTCACAGCAACAACGAACATCGGAATAGCTCCAACAGTAACCGAGATACTAACATGGGTGGTCTGTATTAGCGCGGCTATGATACTTACAGCGACACTTAGTATGGCATATAACTAGGTTCAGAGAGCTCTGTTCACAGCAAGAACGAACATCGGAATAGCTCCAACAGTAACCGAGATACTAACATGGGTGGACTGTATAAGCGCGGCTATGATACTTACAGCGACACTTATTGTGGCATATAACTAGGTTCAGAGAGCTCTGTTCACAGCAAGAACGAACATCGGAATAGCTCCAACAGTAACCGAGATACTAACATGGGTGGTCTGTATAAGCGCGGCTATGATACTTACAGCGACACTTATTGTGGCATATAACTAGGTTCAGAGAGCTCTGTTCACAGCAAGAACGAACATCGGAATAGCTCCAACAGTAACCGAGATACTAACATGGGTGGTCTGTATAAGCGCGGCTATGATACTTACAGCGACACTTAGTATGGCATATAACTAGGTTCAGAGAGCTCTGTTCACAGCAACAACGAACATCGGAATAGCTCCAACAGTAACCGAGATACTAACATGGGTGGTCTGTATAAGCGCGGCTATGATACTTACAGCGACACTTAGCATGGCATATATCTAGGTTCAGAGAGCTCTGTTCACAGCAACAACGAACATCGGAATAGCTCCAACAGTAACCGAGATACTAACATGGGTGGTCTGTATAAGCGCGGCTATGATACTTACAGCGACACTTAGTATGGCATATAACTAGGTTCAGAGAGCTCTGTTCACAGCAAGAACGAACATCGGAATAGCTCCAACAGTAACCGTGATACTAACATGGGTGGTCTGTATAAGCGCGGCTATGATACTTACAGCGACACTTAGTATGGCATATAACTAGGTTCAGAGAGCTCTGTTCACAGCAACAACGAACATCGGAATAGCTCCAACAGTAACCGAGATACTAACATGGGTGGTCTGTATTAGCGCGGCTATGATACTTACAGCGACACTTAGTATGGCATATAACTAGGTTCAGAGAGCTCTCTTCACAGCAAGAACGAACATCGGAATAGCTCCAACAGTAACCGAGATACAAACATGGGTGGTCTGTATAAGCGCGGCTATGACACTTACAGCGACACTTAGTACGGCATATAGCTAGGTTCAGAGAGCTCTGTTCACAGCAACAACGAACATCGGAATAGCTCCAACAGTAACCGTGATACTAACATGGCTGGTTTGTATTAGCGCGGCTATGATACTTACAGCGACACTTAGTATGGCATATAACTAGGTTCAGAGAGCTCTGTTCACAGCAACAACGAACATCGGAATAGCTCCAACAGTAACCGAGATACTAACATGGGTGGTCTGTATTAGCGCGGCTATGATACTTACAGCGACACTTAGTATGGCATATAACTAGGTTCAGAGAGCTCTGTTCACAACAACAACGAACATCGGAATAGCTCCAACAGTAACCGAGATACTAACATGGGTGGTCTGTATAAGCGCGGCTATGATACTTACAGCGACACTTAGTATGGCATATAACTAGGTTCAGAGAGCTCTGTTCACAGCAACAACGAACATCGGAATAGCTCCAACAGTAACCGAGATACTAAATGGGTGGTCTGTATTAGCGCGGCTATGATACTTACAGCGACACTTAGTATGGCATATAACTAGGTTCAGAGAGCTCTGTTCACAGCAACAACGAACATCGGAATAGCTCCATCAGTAACCGAGATACTAACATGGGTGGTCTGTATAAGCGCGGCTATGATACTTACAGCGACACTTAGTATGGCATATAACTAGGTTCAGAGAGCTCTGTTCACAGCAACAACGAACATCGGAATAGCTCCAACAGTAACCGAGATACTAACATGGGTGGTCTGTATTAGCGCGGCTATGATACTTACAGCGACACTTAGTGTGGCATATAACTAGGTTCAGAGAGCTCTGTTCACAGCAAGAACGAACATCGGAATAGCTCCAACAGTAACCGAGATACTAACATGGGTGGTCTGTATAAGCGCGGTTATGATACTTACAGCGACACTTAGTATGGCATATAGCTAGGTTCAGAGACCTCTGTTCACAGCAACAACGACCATCGGAATAGCTCTAACTGTAACCGAGATACTAACATGGGTAGTCTGTATAAGCGCGGTTATGATACTTACAGCGACACTTAGTATGGCATATAACTAGGTTCAGAGAGCTCTGTTCACAGCAACAACGACCATCGGAATAGCTCGAACAGTAACCGAGATACTAACATGGGTGGTCTGTATAAGCGCGGCTATGATACTTACAGCGACACTTAGTATGGCATATAACTAGGTTCAGAGAGCTCTGTTCACAGCAACAACGAACATCGGAATAGCTCCAACAGTAACCGAGATACTAACATGGGTGGTCTGTATTAGCGCGGCTATGATACTTACAGCGACACTTAGTACGGCATATAGCTAGGTTCAGAGAGCTCTGTTCACAGCAACAACGAACATCGGAATAGCTCCAACAGTAACCGAGATACTAACATGGGTGGTCTGTATTAGCGCGGCTATGATACTTACAGCGACACTTAGTATGGCATATAACTAGGTTCAGAGAGCTCTCTTCACAGCAAGAACGAACATCGGAATAGCTCCAACAGTAACCGAGATACTAACATGGGTGGTCTGTATAAGCGCGGCTATGACACTTACAGCGACACTTAGTACGGCATATAGCTAGGTTCAGAGAGCTCTGTTCACAGCAACAACGAACATCGGAATAGCTCCAACAGTAACCGTGATACTAACATGGCTGGTTTGTATTAGCGCGGCTATGATACTTACAGCGACACTTAGTATGGCATATAACTAGGTTCAGAGAGCTCTGTTCACAGCAACAACGAACATCGGAATAGCTCCAACAGTAACCGAGATACTAACATGGGTGGTCTGTATTAGCGCGGCTATGATACTTACAGCGACACTTAGTATGGCATATAACTAGGTTCAGAGAGCTCTGTTCACAGCAACAACGAACATCGGAATAGCTCCAACAGTAACCGAGATACTAACATGGGTGGTCTGTATAAGCGCGGCTATGATACTTACAGCGACACTTAGTATGGCATATAACTAGGTTCAGAGAGCTCTGTTCACAGCAAGAACGAACATCGGAATAGCTCCAACAGTAACCGAGATACTAACATGGGTGGTCTGTATAAGCGCGGCTATGATACTTACAGCGACACTTAGTATGGCATATAACTAGGTTCAGAGAGCTCTGTTCACAGCAACAACGAACATCGGAATAGCTCCAACAGTAACCGAGATACTAACATGGGTGGTCTGTATTAGCGCGGCTATGATACTTACAGCGACACTTAGTATGGCATATAACTAGGTTCAGAGAGCTCTGTTCACAGCAACAACGAACATCGGAATAGCTCCATCAGTAACCGAGATACTAACATGGGTGGTCTGTATAAGCGCGGCTATGATACTTACAGCGACACTTAGTAGGGCATATAACTAGGTTCAGAGAGCTCTGTTCACAGCAACAACGAACATCGGAATAGCTCCATCAGTAACCGAGATACTAACATGGGTGGTCTGTATAAGCGCGGCTATGATACTTACAGCGACACTTAGTATGGCATATAACTAGGTTCAGAGAGCTCTGTTCACAGCAACAACGAACATCGGAATAGCTCCAACAGTAACCGAGATACTAACATGGGTGGTCTGTATTAGCGCGGCTATGATACTTACAGCGACACTTAGTATGGCATATAACTAGGTTCAGAGAGCTCTGTTCACAGCAAGAACGAACATCGGAATAGCTCCAACAGTAACCGAGATACTAACATGGGTGGTCTGTATAAGCGCGGTTATGATACTTACAGCGACACTTAGTATGGCATATAGCTAGGTTCAGAGACCTCTGTTCACAGCAACAACGACCATCGGAATAGCTCTAACTGTAACCGAGATACTAACATGGGTAGTCTGTATAAGCGCGGTTATGATACTTACAGCGACACTTAGTATGGCATATAACTAGGTTCAGAGAGCTCTGTTCACAGCAACAACGAACATCGCAATAGCTCCAACAGTAACCGAGATACTAACATGGGTGGTCTGTATAAGCGCGGCTATGATACTTACAGCAACACTTAGTATGGCATATAACTAGGTTCAGAGAGCTCTGTTCACAGCAACAACGAACATCGGAATAGCTCCAACAGTAACCGAGATACTAACATGGGTGGTCTGTATAAGCGCGGCTATGATACTTACAGCGACACTTAGTATGGCATATAGCTAGGTTCAGAGAGCTCTGTTCACAGCAACAACGACCATCGGAATAGCTCGAACAGTAACCGAGATACTAACATGGGTGGTCTGTATAAGCGCGGCTATGATACTTACAGCGACACTTAGTATGGCATATAACTAGGTTCAGAGAGCTCTGTTCACAGCAACAACGAACATCGGAATAGCTCCAACAGTAACCGAGATACTAACATGGGTGGTCTGTATTAGCGCGGCTATGATACTTACAGCGACACTTAGTACGGCATATAGCTAGGTTCAGAGAGCTCTGTTCACAGCAACAACGAACATCGGAATAGCTCCAACAGTAACCGAGATACTAACATGGGTGGTCTGTATTAGCGCGGCTATGATACTTACAGCGACACTTAGTATGGCATATAACTAGGTTCAGAGAGCTCACTTCACAGCAAGAACGAACATCGGAATAGCTCCAACAGTAACCGAGATACTAACATGGGTGGTCTGTATAAGCGCGGCTATGACACTTACAGCGACACTTAGTACGGCATATAGCTAGGTTCAGAGAGCTCTGTTCACAGCAACAACGAACATCGGAATAGCTCCAACAGTAACCGTGATACTAACATGGCTGGTTTGTATTAGCGCGGCTATGATACTTACAGCGACACTTAGTATGGCATATAACTAGGTTCAGAGAGCTCTGTTCACAGCAACAACGAACATCGGAATAGCTCCAACAGTAACCGAGATACTAACATGGGTGGTCTGTATTAGCGCGGCTATGATACTTACAGCGACACTTAGTATGGCATATAACTAGGTTCAGAGAGCTCTGTTCACAGCAACAACGAACATCGGAATAGCTCCAACAGTAACCGAGATACTAACATGGGTGGTCTGTATAAGCGCGGCTATGATACTTACAGCGACACTTAGTATGGCATATAACTAGGTTCAGAGAGCTCTGTTCACAGCAAGAACGAACATCGGAATAGCTCCAACAGTAACCGAGATACTAACATGGGTGGTCTGTATAAGCGCGGCTATGATACTTACAGCGACACTTAGTATGGCATATAACTAGGTTCAGAGAGCTCTGTTCACAGCAACAACGAACATCGGAATAGCTCCAACAGTAACCGAGATACTAACATGGGTGGTCTGTATAAGCGCGGCTATGACACTTACAGCGACATTTAGTACGGCATATAGCTAGGTTCAGAGAGCTCTGTTCACAGCAACAACGAACATCGGAATAGCTCCAACAGTAACCGTGATACTAACATGGCTGGTTTGTATTAGCGCGGCTATGATACTTACAGCGACACTTAGTATGGCATATAACTAGGTTCAGAGAGCTCTGTTCACAGCAACAACGAACATCGGAATAGCTCCAACAGTAACCGAGATACTAACATGGGTGGTCTGTATTAGCGCGGCTATGATACTTACAGCGACACTTAGTATGGCATATAACTAGGTTCAGAGAGCTCTGTTCACAACAACAACGAACATCGGAATAGCTCCAACAGTAACCGAGATACTAACATGGGTGGTCTGTATAAGCGCGGCTATGATACTTACAGCGACACTTAGTATGGCATATAGCTAGGTTCAGAGAGCTCTGTTCACAGCAACAACGACCATCGGAATAGCTCGAACAGTAACCGAGATACTAACATGGGTGGTCTGTATAAGCGCGGCTATGATACTTACAGCGACACTTAGTATGGCATATAACTAGGTTCAGAGAGCTCTGTTCACAGCAACAACGAACATCGGAATAGCTCCAACAGTAACCGAGATACTAACATGGGTGGTCTGTATTAGCGCGGCTATGATACTTACAGCGACACTTAGTACGGCATATAGCTAGGTTCAGAGAGCTCTGTTCACAGCAACAACGAACATCGGAATAGCTCCAACAGTAACCGAGATACTAACATGGGTGGTCTGTATTAGCGCGGCTATGATACTTACAGCGACACTTAGTATGGCATATAACTAGGTTCAGAGAGCTCTCTTCACAGCAAGAACGAACATCGGAATAGCTCCAACAGTAACCGAGATACTAACATGGGTGGTCTGTATAAGCGCGGCTATGACACTTACAGCGACACTTAGTACGGCATATAGCTAGGTTCAGAGAGCTCTGTTCACAGCAACAACGAACATCGGAATAGCTCCAACAGTAACCGTGATACTAACATGGCTGGTTTGTATTAGCGCGGCTATGATACTTACAGCGACACTTAGTATGGCATATAACTAGGTTCAGAGAGCTCTGTTCACAGCAACAACGAACATCGGAATAGCTCCAACAGTAACCGAGATACTAACATGGGTGGTCTGTATTAGCGCGGCTATGATACTTACAGCGACACTTAGTATGGCATCTAACTAGGTTCAGAGAGCTCTGTTCACAGCAACAACGAACATCGGAATAGCTCCAACAGTAACCGAGATACTAACATGGGTGGTCTGTATAAGCGCGGCTATGATACTTACAGCGACACTTAGTATGGCATATAACTAGGTTCAGAGAGCTCTGTTCACAGCAAGAACGAACATCGGAATAGCTCCAACAGTAACCGAGATACTAACATGGGTGGTCTGTATAAGCGCGGCTATGATACTTACAGCGACACTTAGTATGGCATATAACTAGGTTCAGAGAGCTCTGTTCACAGCAACAACGAACATCGGAATAGCTCCAACAGTAACCGAGATACTAACATGGGTGGTCTGTATTAGCGCGGCTATGATACTTACAGCGACACTTAGTATGGCATATAACTAGGTTCAGAGAGCTCTGTTCACAGCAACAACGAACATCGGAATAGCTCCATCAGTAACCGAGATACTAACATGGGTGGTCTGTATAAGCGCGGCTATGATACTTACAGCGACACTTAGTATGGATTATAGCTAGGTTCAGAGACCTCTGTTCACAGCAACAACGACCATCGGAATAGCTCGAACTGTAACCGAGATACTAACATGGGTAGTCTGTATAAGCGCGGTTATGATACTTACAGCGACACTTAGTATGGCATATAACTAGGTTCAGAGAGCTCTGTTCACAGCAACAACGAACATCGGAATAGCTCCAACAGTAACCGAGATACTAACATGGGTGGTCTGTATTAGCGCGGCTATGATACTTACAGCGACACTTAGTATGGCATATAACTAGGTTCAGAGAGCTCTGTTCACAGCAAGAACGAACATCGGAATAGCTCCAACAGTAACCGAGATACTAACATGGGTGGTCTGTATAAGCGCGGTTATGATACTTACAGCGACACTTAGTATGGCATATAGCTAGGTTCAGAGACCTCTGTTCACAGCAACAACGACCATCGGAATAGCTCTAACTGTAACCGAGATACTAACATGGGTAGTCTGTATAAGCGCGGTTATGATACTTACAGCGACACTTAGTATGGCATATAACTAGGTTCAGAGAGCTCTGTTCACAGCAACAACGAACATCGCAATAGCTCCAACAGTAACCGAGATACTAACATGGGTGGTCTGTATAAGCGCGGCTATGATACTTACAGCAACACTTAGTATGGCATATAACTAGGTTCAGAGAGCTCTGTTCACAGCAACAACGAACATCGGAATAGCTCCAACAGTAACCGAGATACTAACATGGGTGGTCTGTATAAGCGCGGCTATGATACTTACAGCGACACTTAGTATGGCATATAGCTAGGTTCAGAGAGCTCTGTTCACAGCAACAACGACCATCGGAATAGCTCGAACAGTAACCGAGATACTAACATGGGTGGTCTGTATAAGCGCGGCTATGATACTTACAGCGACACTTAGTATGGCATATAACTAGGTTCAGAGAGCTCTGTTCACAGCAACAACGAACATCGGAATAGCTCCAACAGTAACCGAGATACTAACATGGGTGGTCTGTATTAGCGCGGCTATGATACTTACAGCGACACTTAGTACGGCATATAGCTAGGTTCAGAGAGCTCTGTTCACAGCAACAACGAACATCGGAATAGCTCCAACAGTAACCGAGATACTAACATGGGTGGTCTGTATTAGCGCGGCTATGATACTTACAGCGACACTTAGTATGGCATATAACTAGGTTCAGAGAGCTCTGTTCACAGCAACAACGAACATCGGAATAGCTCCAACAGTAACCGAGATACTAACATGGGTGGTCTGCATAAGCGCGGCTATGATACTTACAGCGACACTTAGTATGGCATATAACTAGGTTCAGAGAGCTCTGTTCACAGCAAGAACGAACATCGGAATAGCTCCAACAGTAACCGAGATACTAACATGGGTGGTCTGTATAAGCGCGGCTATGATACTTACAGCGACACTTAGTATGGCATATAACTAGGTTCAGAGAGCTCTGTTCACAGCAACAACGAACATCGGAATAGCTCCAACAGTAACCGAGATACTAACATGGGTGGTCTGTATTAGCGCGGCTATGATACTTACAGCGACACTTAGTATGGCATATAACTAGGTTCAGAGAGCTCTGTTCACAGCAACAACGAACATCGGAATAGCTCCATCAGTAACCGAGATACTAACATGGGTGGTCTGTATAAGCGCGGCTATGATACTTACAGCGACACTTAGTATGGAATATAGCTAGGTTCAGAGACCTCTGTTCACAGCAACAACGACCATCGGAATAGCTCGAACTGTAACCGAGATACTAACATGGGTAGTCTGTATAAGCGCGGTTATGATACTTACAGCGACACTTAGTATGGCATATAACTAGGTTCAGAGAGCTCTGTTTACAGCAACAACGAACATCGCAATAGCTCCAACAGTAACCGAGATACTAACATGGGTGGTCTGTATAAGCGCGGCTATGATACTTACAGCGACACTTAGTATGGCATATAACTAGGTTCAGAGAGCTCTGTTCACAGCAACAACGAACATCGGAATAGCTCCAACAGTAACCGAGATACTAACATGGGTGGTCTGTATAAGCGCGGCTATGATAATTACAGCGACACTTAGTATGGCATATAGCTAGGTTCAGAGAGCTCTGTTCACAGCAACAACGACCATCGGAATAGCTCGAACAGTAACCGAGATACTAACATGGGTGGTCTGTATAAGCGCGGCTATGATACTTACAGCGACACTTAGTATGGTATATAACTAGGTCCAGAGAGCTCTGTTCACAGCAACAACGAACATCGGAATAGCTCCAACAGTAACCGAGATACTAACATGGGTGGTCTGTATAAGCGCGGCTATGATACTTACAGCGACACTTAGTATGGCATATAACTAGGTTCAGAGAGCTCTGTTCACAGCAACAACGAACATCGCAATAGCTCCAACAGTAACCGAGATACTAACATGGGTGGTCTGTATAAGCGCGGCTATGATACTTACAGCGACACTTAGTATGGCATATAACTAGGTTCAGAGAGCTCTGTTCACAGCAACAACGAACATCGGAATAGCTCCAACAGTAACCGAGATACTAACATGGGTGGTCTGTATAAGCGCGGCTATGATACTTACAGCGACACTTAGCATGGCATATATCTAGGTTCAGAGAGCTCTGTTCACAGCAACAACGAACATCGGAATAGCTCCAACAGTAACCGAGATACTAACATGGGTGGTCTGTATAAGCGCGGCTATGATACTTACAGCGACACTTAGTATGGCATATAACTAGGTTCAGAGAGCTCTGTTCACAGCAAGAACGAACATCGGAATAGCTCCAACAGTAACCGAGATACTAACATGGGTGGTCTGTATAAGCGCGGCTATGATACTTACAGCGACACTTAGTATGGCATATAACTAGGTTCAGAGAGCTCTGTTCACAGCAACAACGAACATCGGAATAGCTCCAACAGTAACCGAGATACTAACATGGGTGGTCTGTATTAGCGCGGCTATGATACTTACAGCGACACTTAGTATGGCATATAACTAGGTTCAGAGAGCTCTCTTCACAGCAAGAACGAACATCGGAATAGCTCCAACAGTAACCGAGATACAAACATGGGTGGTCTGTATAAGCGCGGCTATGACACTTACAGCGACACTTAGTACGGCATATAGCTAGGTTCAGAGTGCTCTGTTCACAGCAACAACGAACATCGGAATAGCTCCAACAGTAACCGTGATACTAACATGGCTGGTTTGTATTAGCGCGGCTATGATACTTACAGCGACACTTAGTATGGCATATAACTAGGTTCAGAGAGCTCTGTTCACAGCAACAACGAACATCGGAATAGCTCCAACAGTAACCGAGATACTAACATGGGTGGTCTGTATTAGCGCGGCTATGATACTTACAGCGACACTTAGTATGGCATATAACTAGGTTCAGAGAGCTCTGTTCACAACAACAACGAACATCGGAATAGCTCCAACAGTAACCGAGATACTAACATGGGTGGTCTGTATAAGCGCGGCTATGATACTTACAGCGACACTTAGTATGGCATATAACTAGGTTCAGAGAGCTCTGTTCACAGCAACAACGAACATCGGAATAGCTCCAACAGTAACCGAGATACTAACATGGGTGGTCTGTATTAGCGCGGCTATGATACTTACAGCGACACTTAGTATGGCATATAACTAGGTTCAGAGAGCTCTGTTCACAGCAACAACGAACATCGGAATAGCTCCATCAGTAACCGAGATACTAACATGGGTGGTCTGTATAAGCGCGGCTATGATACTTACAGCGACACTTAGTATGGCATATAACTAGGTTCAGAGAGCTCTGTTCACAGCAACAACGAACATCGGAATAGCTCCAACAGTAACCGAGATACTAACATGGGTGGTCTGTATTAGCGCGGCTATGATACTTACAGCGACACTTAGTATGGCATATAACTAGGTTCAGAGAGCTCTGTTCACAGCAAGAACGAACATCGGAATAGCTCCAACAGTAACCGAGATACTAACATGGGTGGTCTGTATAAGCGCGGTTATGATACTTACAGCGACACTTAGTATGGCATATAGCTAGGTTCAGAGACCTCTGTTCACAGCAACAACGACCATCGGAATAGCTCTAACTGTAACCGAGATACTAACATGGGTAGTCTGTATAAGCGCGGTTATGATACTTACAGCGACACTTAGTATGGCATATAACTAGGTTCAGAGAGCTCTGTTCACAGCAACAACGAACATCGCAATAGCTCCAACAGTAACCGAGATACTAACATGGGTGGTCTGTATAAGCGCGGCTATGATACTTACAGCGACACTTAGTATGGCATATAACTAGGTTCAGAGAGCTCTGTTCACAGCAACAACGAACATCGGAATAGCTCCAACAGTAACCGAGATACTAACATGGGTGGTCTGTATAAGCGCGGCTATGATACTTACAGCGACACTTAGTATGGCATATAGCTAGGTTCAGAGAGCTCTGTTCACAGCAACAACGACCATCGGAATAGCTCGAACAGTAACCGAGTTACTAACATGGGTGGTCTGTATAAGCGCGGCTATGATACTTACAGCGACACTTAGTATGGCATATAACTAGGTTCAGAGAGCTCTGTTCACAGCAACAACGAACATCGGAATAGCTCCAACAGTAACCGAGATACTAACATGGGTGGTCTGTATTAGCGCGGCTATGATACTTACAGCGACACTTAGTACGGCATATAGCTAGGTTCAGAGAGCTCTGTTCACAGCAACAACGAACATCGGAATAGCTCCAACAGTAACCGAGATACTAACATGGGTGGTCTGTATAAGCGCGGCTATGATACTTACAGCGACACTTAGTATGGCATATAACTAGGTTCAGAGAGCTCTGTTCACAGCAACAACGAACATCGGAATAGCTCCAACAGTAACCGAGATACTAACATGGGTGGTCTGTATAAGCGCGGCTATGATACTTACAGCGACACTTAGTATGGCATATAGCTAGGTTCAGAGAGCTCTGTTCACAGCAACAACGACCATCGGAATAGCTCGAACAGTAACCGAGTTACTAACATGGGTGGTCTGTATAAGCGCGGCTATGATACTTACAGCGACACTTAGTATGGCATATAACTAGGTTCAGAGAGCTCTGTTCACAGCAACAACGAACATCGGAATAGCTCCAACAGTAACCGAGATACTAACATGGGTGGTCTGTATTAGCGCGGCTATGATACTTACAGCGACACTTAGTACGGCATATAGCTAGGTTCAGAGAGCTCTGTTCACAGCAACAACGAACATCGGAATAGCTCCAACAGTAACCGAGATACTAACATGGGTGGTCTGTATTAGCGCGGCTATGATACTTACAGCGACACTTAGTATGGCATATAACTAGGTTCAGAGAGCTCTCTTCACAGCAAGAACGAACATCGGAATAGCTCCAACAGTAACCGAGATACTAACATGGGTGGTCTGTATAAGCGCGGCTATGACACTTACAGCGACACTTAGTACGGCATATAGCTAGGTTCAGAGAGCTCTGTTCACAGCAACAACGAACATCGGAATAGCTCCAACAGTAACCGTGATACTAACATGGCTGGTTTGTATTAGCGCGGCTATGATACTTACAGCGACACTTAGTATGGCATATAACTAGGTTCAGAGAGCTCTGTTCACAGCAACAACGAACATCGGAATAGCTCCAACAGTAACCGAGATACTAACATGGGTGGTCTGTATTAGCGCGGCTATGATACTTACAGCGACACTTAGTATGGCATATAACTAGGTTCAGAGAGCTCTCTTCACAGCAAGAACGAACATCGGAATAGCTCCAACAGTAACCGAGATACTAACATGGGTGGTCTGTATAAGCGCGGCTATGACACTTACAGCGACACTTAGTACGGCATATAGCTAGGTTCAGAGAGCTCTGTTCACAGCAACAACGAACATCGGAATAGCTCCAACAGTAACCGAGATACTAACATGGGTGGTCTGTATAAGCGCGGCTATGATACTTACAGCGACACTTAGTATGGCATATAACTAGGTTCAGAGAGCTCTGTTCACAGCAAGAACGAACATCGGAATAGCTCCAACAGTAACCGAGATACTAACATGGGTGGTCTGTATAAGCGCGGCTATGATACTTACAGCGACACTTAGTATGGCATATAACTAGGTTCAGAGAGCTCTGTTCACAGCAACAACGAACATCGGAATAGCTCCAACAGTAACCGAGATACTAACATGGGTGGTCTGTATTAGCGCGGCTATGATACTTACAGCGACACTTAGTATGGCATATAACTAGGTTCAGAGAGCTCTCTTCACAGCAAGAACGAACATCGGAATAGCTCCAACAGTAACCGAGATACAAACATGGGTGGTCTGTATAAGCGCGGCTATGACACTTACAGCGACACTTAGTACGGCATATAGCTAGGTTCAGAGTGCTCTGTTCACAGCAACAACGAACATCGGAATAGCTCCAACAGTAACCGTGATACTAACATGGCTGGTTTGTATTAGCGCGGCTATGATACTTACAGCGACACTTAGTATGGCATATAACTAGGTTCAGAGAGCTCTGTTCACAGCAACAACGAACATCGGAATAGCTCCAACAGTAACCGAGATACTAACATGGGTGGTCTGTATTAGCGCGGCTATGATACTTACAGCGACACTTAGTATGGCATATAACTAGGTTCAGAGAGCTCTGTTCACAACAACAACGAACATCGGAATAGCTCCAACAGTAACCGAGATACTAACATGGGTGGTCTGTATAAGCGCGGCTATGATACTTACAGCGACACTTAGTATGGCATATAGCTAGGTTCAGAGAGCTCTGTTCACAGCAACAACGACCATCGGAATAGCTCGAACAGTAACCGAGATACTAACATGGGTGGTCTGTATAAGCGCGGCTATGATACTTACAGCGACACTTAGTATGGCATATAACTAGGTTCAGAGAGCTCTGTTCACAGCAACAACGAACATCGGAATAGCTCCAACAGTAACCGAGATACTAACATGGGTGGTCTGTATTAGCGCGGCTATGATACTTACAGCGACACTTAGTACGGCATATAGCTAGGTTCAGAGAGCTCTGTTCACAGCAACAACGAACATCGGAATAGCTCCAACAGTAACCGAGATACTAACATGGGTGGTCTGTATTAGCGCGGCTATGATACTTACAGCGACACTTAGTATGGCATATAACTAGGTTCAGAGAGCTCTCTTCACAGCAAGAACGAACATCGGAATAGCTCCAACAGTAACCGAGATACTAACATGGGTGGTCTGTATAAGCGCGGCTATGACACTTACAGCGACACTTAGTACGGCATATAGCTAGGTTCAGAGAGCTCTGTTCACAGCAACAACGAACATCGGAATAGCTCCAACAGTAACCGTGATACTAACATGGCTGGTTTGTATTAGCGCGGCTATGATACTTACAGCGACACTTAGTATGGCATATAACTAGGTTCAGAGAGCTCTGTTCACAGCAACAACGAACATCGGAATAGCTCCAACAGTAACCGAGATACTAACATGGGTGGTCTGTATTAGCGCGGCTATGATACTTACAGCGACACTTAGTATGGCATCTAACTAGGTTCAGAGAGCTCTGTTCACAGCAACAACGAACATCGGAATAGCTCCAACAGTAACCGAGATACTAACATGGGTGGTCTGTATAAGCGCGGCTATGATACTTACAGCGACACTTAGTATGGCATATAACTAGGTTCAGAGAGCTCTGTTCACAGCAAGAACGAACATCGGAATAGCTCCAACAGTAACCGAGATACTAACATGGGTGGTCTGTATAAGCGCGGCTATGATACTTACAGCGACACTTAGTATGGCATATAACTAGGTTCAGAGAGCTCTGTTCACAGCAACAACGAACATCGGAATAGCTCCAACAGTAACCGAGATACTAACATGGGTGGTCTGTATTAGCGCGGCTATGATACTTACAGCGACACTTAGTATGGCATATAACTAGGTTCAGAGAGCTCTGTTCACAGCAACAACGAACATCGGAATAGCTCCATCAGTAACCGAGATACTAACATGGGTGGTCTGTATAAGCGCGGCTATGATACTTACAGCGACACTTAGTATGGAATATAGCTAGGTTCAGAGACCTCTGTTCACAGCAACAACGACCATCGGAATAGCTCGAACTGTAACCGAGATACTAACATGGGTAGTCTGTATAAGCGCGGTTATGATACTTACAGCGACACTTAGTATGGCATATAACTAGGTTCAGAGAGCTCTGTTCACAGCAACAACGAACATCGGAATAGCTCCAACAGTAACCGAGATACTAACATGGGTGGTCTGTATTAGCGCGGCTATGATACTTACAGCGACACTTAGTATGGCATATAACTAGGTTCAGAGAGCTCTGTTCACAGCAAGAACGAACATCGGAATAGCTCCAACAGTAACCGAGATACTAACATGGGTGGTCTGTATAAGCGCGGTTATGATACTTACAGCGACACTTAGTATGGCATATAGCTAGGTTCAGAGACCTCTGTTCACAGCAACAACGACCATCGGAATAGCTCTAACTGTAACCGAGATACTAACATGGGTAGTCTGTATAAGCGCGGTTATGATACTTACAGCGACACTTAGTATGGCATATAACTAGGTTCAGAGAGCTCTGTTCACAGCAACAACGAACATCGCAATAGCTCCAACAGTAACCGAGATACTAACATGGGTGGTCTGTATAAGCGCGGCTATGATACTTACAGC
This sequence comes from Coelioxys conoideus, assembly GCA_947623535.1. Lineage (NCBI taxonomy): Eukaryota > Metazoa > Arthropoda > Insecta > Hymenoptera > Megachilidae > Coelioxys > Coelioxys conoideus. The sequence continues at coordinate 131,090 of CANQJN010000017.1, forward strand.
AACACTTAGTATGGCATATAACTAGGTTCAGAGAGCTCTGTTCACAGCAACAACGAACATCGGAATAGCTCCAACAGTAACCGAGATACTAACATGGGTGGTCTGTATAAGCGCGGCTATGATACTTACAGCGACACTTAGTATGGCATATAGCTAGGTTCAGATAGCTCTGTTCACAGCAACAACGACCATCGGAATAGCTCGAACAGTAACCGAGATACTAACATGGGTGGTCTGTATAAGCGCGGCTATGATACTTACAGCGACACTTAGTATGGCATATAACTAGGTTCAGAGAGCTCTGTTCACAGCAACAACGAACATCGGAATAGCTCCAACAGTAACCGAGATACTAACATGGGTGGTCTGTATTAGCGCGGCTATGATACTTACAGCGACACTTAGTACGGCATATAGCTAGGTTCAGAGAGCTCTGTTCACAGCAACAACGAACATCGGAATAGCTCCAACAGTAACCGAGATACTAACATGGGTGGTCTGTATTAGCGCGGCTATGATACTTACAGCGACACTTAGTATGGCATATAACTAGGTTCAGAGAGCTCTCTTCACAGCAAGAACGAACATCGGAATAGCTCCAACAGTAACCGAGATACTAACATGGGTGGTCTGTATAAGCGCGGCTATGACACTTACAGCGACACTTAGTACGGCATATAGCTAGGTTCAGAGAGCTCTGTTCACAGCAACAACGAACATCGGAATAGCTCCAACAGTAACCGTGATACTAACATGGCTGGTTTGTATTAGCGCGGCTATGATACTTACAGCGACACTTAGTATGGCATATAACTAGGTTCAGAGAGCTCTGTTCACAGCAACAACGAACATCGGAATAGCTCCAACAGTAACCGAGATACTAACATGGGTGGTCTGTATTAGCGCGGCTATGATACTTACAGCGACACTTAGTATGGCATATAACTAGGTTCAGAGAGCTCTGTTCACAGCAACAACGAACATCGGAATAGCTCCAACAGTAACCGAGATACTAACATGGGTGGTCTGCATAAGCGCGGCTATGATACTTACAGCGACACTTAGTATGGCATATAACTAGGTTCAGAGAGCTCTGTTCACAGCAAGAACGAACATCGGAATAGCTCCAACAGTAACCGAGATACTAACATGGGTGGTCTGTATAAGCGCGGCTATGATACTTACAGCGACACTTAGTATGGCATATAACTAGGTTCAGAGAGCTCTGTTCACAGCAACAACGAACATCGGAATAGCTCCAACAGTAACCGAGATACTAACATGGGTGGTCTGTATTAGCGCGGCTATGATACTTACAGCGACACTTAGTATGGCATATAACTAGGTTCAGAGAGCTCTGTTCACAGCAACAACGAACATCGGAATAGCTCCATCAGTAACCGAGATACTAACATGGGTGGTCTGTATAAGCGCGGCTATGATACTTACAGCGACACTTAGTATGGAATATAGCTAGGTTCAGAGACCTCTGTTCACAGCAACAACGACCATCGGAATAGCTCGAACTGTAACCGAGATACTAACATGGGTAGTCTGTATAAGCGCGGTTATGATACTTACAGCGACACTTAGTATGGCATATAACTAGGTTCAGAGAGCTCTGTTTACAGCAACAACGAACATCGCAATAGCTCCAACAGTAACCGAGATACTAACATGGGTGGTCTGTATAAGCGCGGCTATGATACTTACAGCGACACTTAGTATGGCATATAACTAGGTTCAGAGAGCTCTGTTCACAGCAACAACGAACATCGGAATAGCTCCAACAGTAACCGAGATACTAACATGGGTGGTCTGTATAAGCGCGGCTATGATAATTACAGCGACACTTAGTATGGCATATAGCTAGGTTCAGAGAGCTCTGTTCACAGCAACAACGACCATCGGAATAGCTCGAACAGTAACCGAGATACTAACATGGGTGGTCTGTATAAGCGCGGCTATGATACTTACAGCGACACTTAGTATGGTATATAACTAGGTCCAGAGAGCTCTGTTCACAGCAACAACGAACATCGGAATAGCTCCAACAGTAACCGAGATACTAACATGGGTGGTCTGTATAAGCGCGGCTATGATACTTACAGCGACACTTAGTATGGCATATAACTAGGTTCAGAGAGCTCTGTTCACAGCAACAACGAACATCGCAATAGCTCCAACAGTAACCGAGATACTAACATGGGTGGTCTGTATAAGCGCGGCTATGATACTTACAGCGACACTTAGTATGGCATATAACTAGGTTCAGAGAGCTCTGTTCACAGCAACAACGAACATCGGAATAGCTCCAACAGTAACCGAGATACTAACATGGGTGGTCTGTATAAGCGCGGCTATGATACTTACAGCGACACTTAGCATGGCATATATCTAGGTTCAGAGAGCTCTGTTCACAGCAACAACGAACATCGGAATAGCTCCAACAGTAACCGAGATACTAACATGGGTGGTCTGTATAAGCGCGGCTATGATACTTACAGCGACACTTAGTATGGCATATAACTAGGTTCAGAGAGCTCTGTTCACAGCAAGAACGAACATCGGAATAGCTCCAACAGTAACCGAGATACTAACATGGGTGGTCTGTATAAGCGCGGCTATGATACTTACAGCGACACTTAGTATGGCATATAACTAGGTTCAGAGAGCTCTGTTCACAGCAACAACGAACATCGGAATAGCTCCAACAGTAACCGAGATACTAACATGGGTGGTCTGTATTAGCGCGGCTATGATACTTACAGCGACACTTAGTATGGCATATAACTAGGTTCAGAGAGCTCTCTTCACAGCAAGAACGAACATCGGAATAGCTCCAACAGTAACCGAGATACAAACATGGGTGGTCTGTATAAGCGCGGCTATGACACTTACAGCGACACTTAGTACGGCATATAGCTAGGTTCAGAGTGCTCTGTTCACAGCAACAACGAACATCGGAATAGCTCCAACAGTAACCGTGATACTAACATGGCTGGTTTGTATTAGCGCGGCTATGATACTTACAGCGACACTTAGTATGGCATATAACTAGGTTCAGAGAGCTCTGTTCACAGCAACAACGAACATCGGAATAGCTCCAACAGTAACCGAGATACTAACATGGGTGGTCTGTATTAGCGCGGCTATGATACTTACAGCGACACTTAGTATGGCATATAACTAGGTTCAGAGAGCTCTGTTCACAACAACAACGAACATCGGAATAGCTCCAACAGTAACCGAGATACTAACATGGGTGGTCTGTATAAGCGCGGCTATGATACTTACAGCGACACTTAGTATGGCATATAACTAGGTTCAGAGAGCTCTGTTCACAGCAACAACGAACATCGGAATAGCTCCAACAGTAACCGAGATACTAACATGGGTGGTCTGTATTAGCGCGGCTATGATACTTACAGCGACACTTAGTATGGCATATAACTAGGTTCAGAGAGCTCTGTTCACAGCAACAACGAACATCGGAATAGCTCCATCAGTAACCGAGATACTAACATGGGTGGTCTGTATAAGCGCGGCTATGATACTTACAGCGACACTTAGTATGGCATATAACTAGGTTCAGAGAGCTCTGTTCACAGCAACAACGAACATCGGAATAGCTCCAACAGTAACCGAGATACTAACATGGGTGGTCTGTATTAGCGCGGCTATGATACTTACAGCGACACTTAGTATGGCATATAACTAGGTTCAGAGAGCTCTGTTCACAGCAAGAACGAACATCGGAATAGCTCCAACAGTAACCGAGATACTAACATGGGTGGTCTGTATAAGCGCGGTTATGATACTTACAGCGACACTTAGTATGGCATATAGCTAGGTTCAGAGACCTCTGTTCACAGCAACAACGACCATCGGAATAGCTCTAACTGTAACCGAGATACTAACATGGGTAGTCTGTATAAGCGCGGTTATGATACTTACAGCGACACTTAGTATGGCATATAACTAGGTTCAGAGAGCTCTGTTCACAGCAACAACGAACATCGCAATAGCTCCAACAGTAACCGAGATACTAACATGGGTGGTCTGTATAAGCGCGGCTATGATACTTACAGCGACACTTAGTATGGCATATAACTAGGTTCAGAGAGCTCTGTTCACAGCAACAACGAACATCGGAATAGCTCCAACAGTAACCGAGATACTAACATGGGTGGTCTGTATAAGCGCGGCTATGATACTTACAGCGACACTTAGTATGGCATATAGCTAGGTTCAGAGAGCTCTGTTCACAGCAACAACGACCATCGGAATAGCTCGAACAGTAACCGAGTTACTAACATGGGTGGTCTGTATAAGCGCGGCTATGATACTTACAGCGACACTTAGTATGGCATATAACTAGGTTCAGAGAGCTCTGTTCACAGCAACAACGAACATCGGAATAGCTCCAACAGTAACCGAGATACTAACATGGGTGGTCTGTATTAGCGCGGCTATGATACTTACAGCGACACTTAGTACGGCATATAGCTAGGTTCAGAGAGCTCTGTTCACAGCAACAACGAACATCGGAATAGCTCCAACAGTAACCGAGATACTAACATGGGTGGTCTGTATAAGCGCGGCTATGATACTTACAGCGACACTTAGTATGGCATATAACTAGGTTCAGAGAGCTCTGTTCACAGCAACAACGAACATCGGAATAGCTCCAACAGTAACCGAGATACTAACATGGGTGGTCTGTATAAGCGCGGCTATGATACTTACAGCGACACTTAGTATGGCATATAGCTAGGTTCAGAGAGCTCTGTTCACAGCAACAACGACCATCGGAATAGCTCGAACAGTAACCGAGTTACTAACATGGGTGGTCTGTATAAGCGCGGCTATGATACTTACAGCGACACTTAGTATGGCATATAACTAGGTTCAGAGAGCTCTGTTCACAGCAACAACGAACATCGGAATAGCTCCAACAGTAACCGAGATACTAACATGGGTGGTCTGTATTAGCGCGGCTATGATACTTACAGCGACACTTAGTACGGCATATAGCTAGGTTCAGAGAGCTCTGTTCACAGCAACAACGAACATCGGAATAGCTCCAACAGTAACCGAGATACTAACATGGGTGGTCTGTATTAGCGCGGCTATGATACTTACAGCGACACTTAGTATGGCATATAACTAGGTTCAGAGAGCTCTCTTCACAGCAAGAACGAACATCGGAATAGCTCCAACAGTAACCGAGATACTAACATGGGTGGTCTGTATAAGCGCGGCTATGACACTTACAGCGACACTTAGTACGGCATATAGCTAGGTTCAGAGAGCTCTGTTCACAGCAACAACGAACATCGGAATAGCTCCAACAGTAACCGTGATACTAACATGGCTGGTTTGTATTAGCGCGGCTATGATACTTACAGCGACACTTAGTATGGCATATAACTAGGTTCAGAGAGCTCTGTTCACAGCAACAACGAACATCGGAATAGCTCCAACAGTAACCGAGATACTAACATGGGTGGTCTGTATTAGCGCGGCTATGATACTTACAGCGACACTTAGTATGGCATATAACTAGGTTCAGAGAGCTCTCTTCACAGCAAGAACGAACATCGGAATAGCTCCAACAGTAACCGAGATACTAACATGGGTGGTCTGTATAAGCGCGGCTATGACACTTACAGCGACACTTAGTACGGCATATAGCTAGGTTCAGAGAGCTCTGTTCACAGCAACAACGAACATCGGAATAGCTCCAACAGTAACCGAGATACTAACATGGGTGGTCTGTATAAGCGCGGCTATGATACTTACAGCGACACTTAGTATGGCATATAACTAGGTTCAGAGAGCTCTGTTCACAGCAAGAACGAACATCGGAATAGCTCCAACAGTAACCGAGATACTAACATGGGTGGTCTGTATAAGCGCGGCTATGATACTTACAGCGACACTTAGTATGGCATATAACTAGGTTCAGAGAGCTCTGTTCACAGCAACAACGAACATCGGAATAGCTCCAACAGTAACCGAGATACTAACATGGGTGGTCTGTATTAGCGCGGCTATGATACTTACAGCGACACTTAGTATGGCATATAACTAGGTTCAGAGAGCTCTCTTCACAGCAAGAACGAACATCGGAATAGCTCCAACAGTAACCGAGATACAAACATGGGTGGTCTGTATAAGCGCGGCTATGACACTTACAGCGACACTTAGTACGGCATATAGCTAGGTTCAGAGTGCTCTGTTCACAGCAACAACGAACATCGGAATAGCTCCAACAGTAACCGTGATACTAACATGGCTGGTTTGTATTAGCGCGGCTATGATACTTACAGCGACACTTAGTATGGCATATAACTAGGTTCAGAGAGCTCTGTTCACAGCAACAACGAACATCGGAATAGCTCCAACAGTAACCGAGATACTAACATGGGTGGTCTGTATTAGCGCGGCTATGATACTTACAGCGACACTTAGTATGGCATATAACTAGGTTCAGAGAGCTCTGTTCACAACAACAACGAACATCGGAATAGCTCCAACAGTAACCGAGATACTAACATGGGTGGTCTGTATAAGCGCGGCTATGATACTTACAGCGACACTTAGTATGGCATATAACTAGGTTCAGAGAGCTCTGTTCACAGCAACAACGAACATCGGAATAGCTCCAACAGTAACCGAGATACTAACATGGGTGGTCTGTATTAGCGCGGCTATGATACTTACAGCGACACTTAGTATGGCATATAACTAGGTTCAGAGAGCTCTGTTCACAGCAACAACGAACATCGGAATAGCTCCATCAGTAACCGAGATACTAACATGGGTGGTCTGTATAAGCGCGGCTATGATACTTACAGCGACACTTAGTATGGCATATAACTAGGTTCAGAGAGCTCTGTTCACAGCAACAACGAACATCGGAATAGCTCCAACAGTAACCGAGATACTAACATGGGTGGTCTGTATTAGCGCGGCTATGATACTTACAGCGACACTTAGTATGGCATATAACTAGGTTCAGAGAGCTCTGTTCACAGCAAGAACGAACATCGGAATAGCTCCAACAGTAACCGAGATACTAACATGGGTGGTCTGTATAAGCGCGGTTATGATACTTACAGCGACACTTAGTATGGCATATAGCTAGGTTCAGAGACCTCTGTTCACAGCAACAACGACCATCGGAATAGCTCTAACTGTAACCGAGATACTAACATGGGTAGTCTGTATAAGCGCGGTTATGATACTTACAGCGACACTTAGTATGGCATATAACTAGGTTCAGAGAGCTCTGTTCACAGCAACAACGAACATCGCAATAGCTCCAACAGTAACCGAGATACTAAGATGGGTGGTCTGTATAAGCGCGGCTATGATACTTACAGCGACACTTAGTATGGCATATAACTAGGTTCAGAGAGCTCTGTTCACAGCAACAACGAACATCGGAATAGCTCCAACAGTAACCGAGATACTAACATGGGTGGTCTGTATAAGCGCGGCTATGATACTTACAGCGACACTTAGTATGGCATATAGCTAGGTTCAGAGAGCTCTGTTCACAGCAACAACGAACATCGGAATAGCTCCATCAGTAACCGAGATACTAACATGGGTGGTCTGTATTAGCGCGGCTATGATACTTACAGCGACACTTAGTATGGCATATAACTAGGTTCAGAGAGCTCTGTTCACAGCAACAACGAACATCGGAATAGCTCCATCAGTAACCGAGATACTAACATGGGTGGTCTGTATAAGCGCGGCTATGATACTTACAGCGACACTTAGTATGGCATATAACTAGGTTCAGAGAGCTCTGTTCACAGCAACAACGAACATCGGAATAGCTCCAACAGTAACCGAGATACTAACATGGGTGGTCTGTATTAGCGCGGCTATGATACTTACAGCGACACTTAGTATGGCATATAACTAGGTTCAGAGAGCTCTGTTCACAGCAAGAACGAACATCGGAATAGCTCCAACAGTAACCGAGATACTAACATGGGTGGTCTGTATAAGCGCGGTTATGATACTTACAGCGACACTTAGTATGGCATATAGCTAGGTTCAGAGACCTCTGTTCACAGCAACAACGACCATCGGAATAGCTCTAACTGTAACCGAGATACTAACATGGGTAGTCTGTATAAGCGCGGTTATGATACTTACAGCGACACTTAGTATGGCATATAACTAGGTTCAGAGAGCTCTGTTCACAGCAACAACGAACATCGCAATAGCTCCAACAGTAACCGAGATACTAAGATGGGTGGTCTGTATAAGCGCGGCTATGATACTTACAGCGACACTTAGTATGGCATATAACTAGGTTCAGAGAGCTCTGTTCACAGCAACAACGAACATCGGAATAGCTCCAACAGTAACCGAGATACTAACATGGGTGGTCTGTATAAGCGCGGCTATGATACTTACAGCGACACTTAGTATGGCATATAGCTAGGTTCAGAGAGCTCTGTTCACAGCAACAACGACCATCGGAATAGCTCGAACAGTAACCGAGTTACTAACATGGGTGGTCTGTATAAGCGCGGCTATGATACTTACAGCGACACTTAGTATGGCATATAACTAGGTTCAGAGAGCTCTGTTCACAGCAACAACGAACATCGGAATAGCTCCAACAGTAACCGAGATACTAACATGGGTGGTCTGTATTAGCGCGGCTATGATACTTACAGCGACACTTAGTACGGCATATAGCTAGGTTCAGAGAGCTCTGTTCACAGCAACAACGAACATCGGAATAGCTCCAACAGTAACCGAGATACTAACATGGGTGGTCTGTATTAGCGCGGCTATGATACTTACAGCGACACTTAGTATGGCATATAACTAGGTTCAGAGAGCTCTCTTCACAGCAAGAACGAACATCGGAATAGCTCCAACAGTAACCGAGATACTAACATGGGTGGTCTGTATAAGCGCGGCTATGACACTTACAGCGACACTTAGTACGGCATATAGCTAGGTTCAGAGAGCTCTGTTCACAGCAACAACGAACATCGGAATAGCTCCAACAGTAACCGTGATACTAACATGGCTGGTTTGTATTAGCGCGGCTATGATACTTACAGCGACACTTAGTATGGCATATAACTAGGTTCAGAGAGCTCTGTTCACAGCAACAACGAACATCGGAATAGCTCCAACAGTAACCGAGATACTAACATGGGTGGTCTGTATTAGCGCGGCTATGATACTTACAGCGACACTTAGTATGGCATATAACTAGGTTCAGAGAGCTCTCTTCACAGCAAGAACGAACATCGGAATAGCTCCAACAGTAACCGAGATACTAACATGGGTGGTCTGTATAAGCGCGGCTATGACACTTACAGCGACACTTAGTACGGCATATAGCTAGGTTCAGAGAGCTCTGTTCACAGCAACAACGAACATCGGAATAGCTCCAACAGTAACCGAGATACTAACATGGGTGGTCTGTATAAGCGCGGCTATGATACTTACAGCGACACTTAGTATGGCATATAACTAGGTTCAGAGAGCTCTGTTCACAGCAAGAACGAACATCGGAATAGCTCCAACAGTAACCGAGATACTAACATGGGTGGTCTGTATAAGCGCGGCTATGATACTTACAGCGACACTTAGTATGGCATATAACTAGGTTCAGAGAGCTCTGTTCACAGCAACAACGAACATCGGAATAGCTCCAACAGTAACCGAGATACTAACATGGGTGGTCTGTATTAGCGCGGCTATGATACTTACAGCGACACTTAGTATGGCATATAACTAGGTTCAGAGAGCTCTCTTCACAGCAAGAACGAACATCGGAATAGCTCCAACAGTAACCGAGATACAAACATGGGTGGTCTGTATAAGCGCGGCTATGACACTTACAGCGACACTTAGTACGGCATATAGCTAGGTTCAGAGTGCTCTGTTCACAGCAACAACGAACATCGGAATAGCTCCAACAGTAACCGTGATACTAACATGGCTGGTTTGTATTAGCGCGGCTATGATACTTACAGCGACACTTAGTATGGCATATAACTAGGTTCAGAGAGCTCTGTTCACAGCAACAACGAACATCGGAATAGCTCCAACAGTAACCGAGATACTAACATGGGTGGTCTGTATTAGCGCGGCTATGATACTTACAGCGACACTTAGTATGGCATATAACTAGGTTCAGAGAGCTCTGTTCACAACAACAACGAACATCGGAATAGCTCCAACAGTAACCGAGATACTAACATGGGTGGTCTGTATAAGCGCGGCTATGATACTTACAGCGACACTTAGTATGGCATATAACTAGGTTCAGAGAGCTCTGTTCACAGCAACAACGAACATCGGAATAGCTCCAACAGTAACCGAGATACTAACATGGGTGGTCTGTATTAGCGCGGCTATGATACTTACAGCGACACTTAGTATGGCATATAACTAGGTTCAGAGAGCTCTGTTCACAGCAACAACGAACATCGGAATAGCTCCATCAGTAACCGAGATACTAACATGGGTGGTCTGTATAAGCGCGGCTATGATACTTACAGCGACACTTAGTATGGCATATAACTAGGTTCAGAGAGCTCTGTTCACAGCAACAACGAACATCGGAATAGCTCCAACAGTAACCGAGATACTAACATGGGTGGTCTGTATTAGCGCGGCTATGATACTTACAGCGACACTTAGTATGGCATATAACTAGGTTCAGAGAGCTCTGTTCACAGCAAGAACGAACATCGGAATAGCTCCAACAGTAACCGAGATACTAACATGGGTGGTCTGTATAAGCGCGGTTATGATACTTACAGCGACACTTAGTATGGCATATAGCTAGGTTCAGAGACCTCTGTTCACAGCAACAACGACCATCGGAATAGCTCTAACTGTAACCGAGATACTAACATGGGTAGTCTGTATAAGCGCGGTTATGATACTTACAGCGACACTTAGTATGGCATATAACTAGGTTCAGAGAGCTCTGTTCACAGCAACAACGAACATCGCAATAGCTCCAACAGTAACCGAGATACTAACATGGGTGGTCTGTATAAGCGCGGCTATGATACTTACAGCGACACTTAGTATGGCATATAACTAGGTTCAGAGAGCTCTGTTCACAGCAACAACGAACATCGGAATAGCTCCAACAGTAACCGAGATACTAACATGGGTGGTCTGTATAAGCGCGGCTATGATACTTACAGCGACACTTAGTATGGCATATAGCTAGGTTCAGAGAGCTCTGTTCACAGCAACAACGACCATCGGAATAGCTCGAACAGTAACCGAGTTACTAACATGGGTGGTCTGTATAAGCGCGGCTATGATACTTACAGCGACACTTAGTATGGCATATAACTAGGTTCAGAGAGCTCTGTTCACAGCAACAACGAACATCGGAATAGCTCCAACAGTAACCGAGATACTAACATGGGTGGTCTGTATTAGCGCGGCTATGATACTTACAGCGACACTTAGTACGGCATATAGCTAGGTTCAGAGAGCTCTGTTCACAGCAACAACGAACATCGGAATAGCTCCAACAGTAACCGAGATACTAACATGGGTGGTCTGTATAAGCGCGGCTATGATACTTACAGCGACACTTAGTATGGCATATAACTAGGTTCAGAGAGCTCTGTTCACAGCAACAACGAACATCGGAATAGCTCCAACAGTAACCGAGATACTAACATGGGTGGTCTGTATAAGCGCGGCTATGATACTTACAGCGACACTTAGTATGGCATATAGCTAGGTTCAGAGAGCTCTGTTCACAGCAACAACGACCATCGGAATAGCTCGAACAGTAACCGAGTTACTAACATGGGTGGTCTGTATAAGCGCGGCTATGATACTTACAGCGACACTTAGTATGGCATATAACTAGGTTCAGAGAGCTCTGTTCACAGCAACAACGAACATCGGAATAGCTCCAACAGTAACCGAGATACTAACATGGGTGGTCTGTATTAGCGCGGCTATGATACTTACAGCGACACTTAGTACGGCATATAGCTAGGTTCAGAGAGCTCTGTTCACAGCAACAACGAACATCGGAATAGCTCCAACAGTAACCGAGATACTAACATGGGTGGTCTGTATTAGCGCGGCTATGATACTTACAGCGACACTTAGTATGGCATATAACTAGGTTCAGAGAGCTCTCTTCACAGCAAGAACGAACATCGGAATAGCTCCAACAGTAACCGAGATACTAACATGGGTGGTCTGTATAAGCGCGGCTATGACACTTACAGCGACACTTAGTACGGCATATAGCTAGGTTCAGAGAGCTCTGTTCACAGCAACAACGAACATCGGAATAGCTCCAACAGTAACCGTGATACTAACATGGCTGGTTTGTATTAGCGCGGCTATGATACTTACAGCGACACTTAGTATGGCATATAACTAGGTTCAGAGAGCTCTGTTCACAGCAACAACGAACATCGGAATAGCTCCAACAGTAACCGAGATACTAACATGGGTGGTCTGTATTAGCGCGGCTATGATACTTACAGCGACACTTAGTATGGCATATAACTAGGTTCAGAGAGCTCTCTTCACAGCAAGAACGAACATCGGAATAGCTCCAACAGTAACCGAGATACTAACATGGGTGGTCTGTATAAGCGCGGCTATGACACTTACAGCGACACTTAGTACGGCATATAGCTAGGTTCAGAGAGCTCTGTTCACAGCAACAACGAACATCGGAATAGCTCCAACAGTAACCGTGATACTAACATGGCTGGTTTGTATTAGCGCGGCTATGATACTTACAGCGACACTTAGTATGGCATATAACTAGGTTCAGAGAGCTCTGTTCACAGCAACAACGAACATCGGAATAGCTCCAACAGTAACCGAGATACTAACATGGGTGGTCTGTATTAGCGCGGCTATGATACTTACAGCGACACTTAGTATGGCATATAACTAGGTTCAGAGAGCTCTGTTCACAGCAACAACGAACATCGGAATAGCTCCAACAGTAACCGAGATACTAACATGGGTGGTCTGTATAAGCGCGGCTATGATACTTACAGCGACACTTAGTATGGCATATAACTAGGTTCAGAGAGCTCTGTTCACAGCAAGAACGAACATCGGAATAGCTCCAACAGTAACCGAGATACTAACATGGGTGGTCTGTATAAGCGCGGCTATGATACTTACAGCGACACTTAGTATGGCATATAACTAGGTTCAGAGAGCTCTGTTCACAGCAACAACGAACATCGGAATAGCTCCATCAGTAACCGAGATACTAACATGGGTGGTCTGTATAAGCGCGGCTATGATACTTACAGCGACACTTAGTATGGCATATAACTAGGTTCAGAGAGCTCTGTTCACAGCAACAACGAACATCGGAATAGCTCCATCAGTAACCGAGATACTAACATGGGTGGTCTGTATAAGCGCGGCTATGATACTTACAGCGACACTTAGTATGGCATATAACTAGGTTCAGAGAGTTCTGTTCACAGCAACAACGAACATCGGAATTGTTACGTCCCAGGCTGACCTTCGCATTCGTAGCGAGTTTATGGTTATGTACCCGGTTCGCGGTTGTATTGCAGTCTTTTTGGCCACGCGGTACATGCGCCCGTCGTATGCCAGGGATCCGCGCGTGACTCGATGTATGTACTCACCAAATGTTCTGACTCTATTTGTCCTTGACAACCGGACGTCTCGGGTCCGCAGGATGAAGGTCTTGCACTATGACCGGTTGTGCAGGTACGTCGACGGGTGTCAACTTCCACTCGTCTTTGACAGGTTGTGCCGGTTTTACAGTTTGTACAGGTGCACGGTTGGCCCTTAGAGACGCGTAGAATTCACGATGTATCTTGCGCAAGTGATATCTACGCCCACCGTGGCGTTTACATCCCATGAGCCGGTTAGTCCAAGGAAAAAGCACAAGTCCTCTGTGCGGCTGATTCACGCACCACCGAGTATTGTACTATAAATATAATTGCCAAGTACGTATTATAACCTGTGCGGCTGATTCACGCACCTCTGAATCAACTTAGAACGAGGGTAATTACCTTATGTATATTTGATGGCTCGTACTGGGTGAATGAAGGCGAATTTAAATATAAGTAACTAAGGACTGATGAACGATTAATACTGGTTTTATTATAAGTATAAGAATATAACTAAGTACAAATTCTATCACTAATGCTCGCTATGAGACTTGGTACTTTACTAATAATCGCTAAGTATAGAGGGGCTCTAACCCTTGACAAAGTATCGCGTCGATGAACAGCTCCGGAGCGTCGGAGCTCGGAGTGAAGACTGGCGTGAAGCTGCTTGGTCGCAGGGTCTTTTATATGGTTAAAATATCGAGTGGGGTTGATCTTATCGGTAGTTAGAGATTTTGGTCGCACGGTTGTTCGTTACAATATTTGGGTTACGTGTTGGCCGGAGGTCCCGGTCAGCGGATGTTTATAAAGATTAGATAGTGAGGTTCGCTCGCAGGGTGTTTACAACGTCGAGATAAAGAATTTCGGTTGGAGGATGTTTATAAGATTAAGATATCGAAGTTCGGTCGGAGGATGTTTAGAGTATCGAGATAACAGGGTTCGGTCGAAGGATGTTTATAAGATTCAGATAACGAATTTCGGTTGGCGGATGTTTATAAGATAAGAAAGAATTTGGCTCGGCGACATAGATAACGCGGTTCGACGGATGTTTATAAGATAAGAAAGAATTTGGCTCGGTGACTTAGATATCTCGGCTCGGCGGATGTATTATGAGATAAGGTGATCGCTGATGAGAACAAAAGGTGAGTAATATGCTCGAAGTTCGAAGAGTACAAGTTACGTAATCGTGGTTCGCTTACGGTATAACGGATGAGTAATTAGTACGTTATGATGTTGTCTATAGGTTGTCGGCGCGGTACGCAGTCTTATATGTACGGTAAGTATAACGGGCGAGTATATAATAAGGTAAGTATGATGTAGTGTATGTTCAGAGAAAGTGTAAAATATGAAGGGTAGAGAAAATTATTAGAAGAGTGATAGTATGTTAGGTTGGTAGAGAGGGGTTAGGGCTAGGTTAGGGTAGGCGTAGCCAGGTTAGGTCGTGTTCGGGTTAGATAGAATAAAATGATTAAGATATGCCAGCAGGCCCTGGCCGAGCGGCAAGTCGGGTTGGCTGTCGTGGCGGAGCCCTATGTCGTCCCGGTCCACCCGTCGTGGATCGGCGACGAGCGGGGCTCCGTCACGATAATTCGGGGCGGCCGCAATAACTCCCCGGCGTGCGCGCTAATAGAGCGCGGCCGGGGATTTGTGGCCGCCGATTGGGGAGGTACCGCGGTGGTGGGAGTCTACGCTCCCCCCAGCTGGCCCCTCGCGTCCTTCGAGGTGTTTCTGGGCGGGGTCCGGCGTTGTATAGAACGCTGCCGACCCCGTCCTGTTATCGTCCTGGGGGACTTTAACTCCAAGGCCACGGCCTGGGGTTCCCCCAGGACGGACGCGAGGGGTGCAGCGCTGCTCGATTGGGCGGCGGGATTGGACCTGTGTCTCTTAAACACAGGCACCACCCATACGTGCGTGCGGCAGCAGGGAGGCTCCATCGTCGATATTTCTTTCGCCTCGCCTGCTGCTGCGCGCCGTATCTCGGGGTGGAGGGTGCAGGAGGGGGTCGAGACGTTGTCAGACCATCGATACATCTCCATGACCCTCTCTTCCGCCCCACCGGACGAGCCCCGAGGCCGCCCAGAAGGGGAGCGCCCACCACCGCGGTGGAACCTGAAAAGGCTGGACAGGGACGTCCTGATGGCCGCTGCCCACGCCGTGGCCTGGAGCATCGCTAGCTCCGGGCCAGCCCACGGGCGCGCGTGGGCCCGCTGGCTTCGCCGCGTCATGACGCAAATTTGCGACGCGGCGATGCCCAGATCGGGTCCGCGTGTGAGGACATCGGTGTACTGGTGGTCGCCCGCAATTGCGGAACTACGCACTTTGTGAGTGCGGGCGCGCCGCCGGTACACCCGCGCCCGTCTGCGCAGCGACCCGGACCCGGCGTGGGTAGCTTCGCTGTATGCGCTCTACCGTGAGAGGGTAGTAGCGCTGCAGCTGGCCCTCAAGGAGGCCAAGGCTCAGGCGTGGCAAGAGCTCCTCGATGCTCTAGGGAAGGATCCGTGGGGGCGTGCCTATAAGCTCGTTTTAGGCAAGCTTAGGCCTTGGGCGCCCCCAGTTACGGAGTCCCTAGACCCCCCAACACTCCGCCGTGTGGTGGAAACTCTCTTCCCCCGCTATTCAGGCGGGGAAGTTGAGCCCACGGCGGAGGCGTCGGACATCTGGTCCGACGAACGGGGGGTCACCTGCGAGGAGCTCGCCAGGGCTCTGCGTCGGCACGGAGCACGCAACACTGCTCCGGGTCCCGACGGCATACCTGGCAGAGCCTGGGTGTTGGCCTCGGACGTCCTTGGTCCAGCCATGATGGTGGCATTTACGGAGTGCCTGCGGCGGGGAGAATTCCCCGCCGAGTGGAAGGAGGGACGGATGGTCTCCCTGAAGAAGGATGGAAGACCCACAGACTCCCCGTCTGCATACCGGCCGGTGTGCCTGTTGGATGAGGCGGGCAAACTATTCGAGCGTATAATCGCTGCCCGCCTCATGAAACACCTATCCGAGGTAGGTCCTGACTTGTCGGACTGCCAATACGACTTCCGCGAAGGGCGCTCGACTATAGACGCGGTCAAGCGAGTCAAGTCCCTCGCGGAGAATGCCGTATCCCGGGGCGGGGTGTGCGTGGCTGTGTCGTTAGACATCACGAACGCATTTAACACCCTGCCCTGGGCCGGCATCAGGGAGGCCCTGGACTATCACCAGGTGCCTCCCTACTTAAAGGCGGTGGTTGGGGCCTACCTGCAGGACAGGTGGATCCACTACACCGGCCGGGACGGCAAGGTTCGACGGGGAGTAGATCTCGGCGTACCCCAGGGTTCGGCTGTTGGCCCAACCCTTTGGAACATGGGGTACGACCGAGTACTGCGGGTCAGGTTGCCCGACGGCACGTATGTCGTCTGCTACGCAGACGACACATGCATACTTGCCGTCGGGTTAACCCTCAGGAGGGCCATCCGTCTGGCGGAGGTCGCGGTGGCCGCCGTCGTCGAGAGGATCCACGAACTGGGGCTTCGTATTGACGCGAAAAAGACCTCGGCGATGGCCTTTCATGGCCTCCCGAGGTCCCAGCGTCTGCCCCAGTCGTGGATCCGGGTAGGTGACGCCTGGGTCGAGGTCGGGACTTCAATGAAATACTTGGGTCTCGTCCTCGACTGCCACTGGTGCTTTGAGGTTCATTTCGACCACCTCGTCCCCCGGGTTGGGCGTGCCGCGGCAGCCTTAGGCCGCATTATGCCCAACCTTGGGGGACCGGATGCGAGGGTTCGCCACCTCTACGTGGGGGTGGTGCGGTCCATGACGTTGTACGGATCGGCAGTTTTTGCCGATGCCCTGGTGGCCAGCCGGCACAGTATTGCGCTCCTGCATAGTCTGCAGCGACGGCTGGCCATCAGACGGCTGCTTCCCGGTGGCGAAGCGATCTTCAACGCTTCGCCGGGAGGCCAGTTGTCGGGGCCCTCCTGCTTGTTTACCATCAATGGCAGGAGCGGCGGCATGGTAGGCTCACCTACCGGATGACACAGGTGCTCACCGGGCACGGTTGCTTCGGTGAGTACCTGTGTCGAATAGGGAGAGAGGCGACGGCGGCGTGCCACCATTGTGACTCAGGGGAGGTGGACACGGCGCGGCATACGCTGGAGGAATGCCCCGCCTTTTCAGCGCCGCGCCGTGTCCTTATTGGTCAGATTGGCCACGACCTGTCGCTGCCAGCGGTCATTGGGGCACTGCTGGACAGCGACAGGAATTGGAGGGCCGTGGCCTCCTTCTGCGAGCAAGTCATGCTGCAGAAGGAGGCCGCGGAGCGGGTTCGGGAGCAATCCCGCCCGCCATCAGCGAGGGGTGGCCGTCGCGGACGTCAAATCCTCGGCGGAGCCGCCCCTCATTAGAGGACGTCGGCCGGCGGGAAGGTGTGTTTACCCACCTTCCCGCCGGCCTTCCGGCACCAGCCGGAATGATTGCGGCGGCCCGGGTGCGATGTTTCGCACCCGTTCCATCTTGGCCGCCGCGGGGGGACCGTGACACCCTGGGTGGGGGCCCAGGGTGTCCCGAGAAACGGTCCCCCAGGAGGGCCGACAGCGTCTCGGTGGCCGTCGGAGGAGTTCGTTTTGGGTGTGGGGTGGAGTAGTTTAAAACTCCACCCCGTGATGGTGGCCCACACCCGGGGCAGTTGGCGTGGGGAGGTCCTGGTGGCGTTCTTTTCAGAGTTCCCAGGGCCTCCCCGCAACGCCAGAGAGGGCCACCGTGGGGGTTTTAGCCGGTAAGAATCCGGCATAACCCCGCCACCACCCCCAGGGGGGCGGGGTATCTTTCGAAGATTTCCCCCACGTTAAAAAAAAAAAAAAAAAAAAAAGGAGTGATGCCCCCCACCCCCCTGACCGAGTCCTGCGGGTCCGGTTGCCCGACGGCACTTATGTCGTCTGCTATGCAGACGACACATACATACTTGCCGTCGGGTTAACCCTCAGGAGGGCCATCCGTCTAGCGGAGGCCGCAGTGGCCGCCGTCGTCGCGGAGATCCACGGCTTGGTGCTACGCATTGACGCGAAAAAGACCTCGGCGATGGCCTTTCATGGCCTCCCGAGGTCTCAGCGTCTGCCCCAGTCGTGGATCAAGGTAGGTGATGCCTGGGTCGAGGTCGGGACCAGTATGAAGTACTTGGGTCTCGTCCTCGACTGCTCCTGGCGCTTCGAAGTCCACTTCGACCACCTGGTCCCCCGAGTTGAGCGGGCCGCGGCAGCTTTAGGCCGCATTATGCCCAATCTCGGGGGACCGGATTCGAGGGTTCGCCACCTCTATGTGGGGGTGGTGCGGTCTATGACCCTTTATGGCTCGGCAGTTTTTGCCGATGCCTTGATGGCCAGCCGGCGGAGCGTTGCTCTTCTTCATCGGTTGCAACGCAGGCTGGCCATCCGGGTCATTCGAGGGTACCGCACCATCTCCTACGAGGTGGCGATGGTCCTGGCGGGGCTCATTCCTTTCGAGCTGATCGCCGCGGCGGACGCACTTGTTTACACTCGCGTCCGTGCGCGGCGGCAGCTCGACGGGCAGCCGCCAGGACCTGAGGTGGTCGAGACTTATAAGCGCCAGGCCCGGCAGCTGGCTGTTTCCAGATGGAGGAGCATGCTACAACGCTCCTCCGCCAAGCCAGTTGTCGGGGCCCTCCTGCCTCTTTTCCATCAATGGCGGGAGCGGCGGCATGGTAGGCTCACCTACCGGATGACACAGGTGCTCACCGGGCACGGTTGCTTCGGTGAGTACCTGTGTCGAATAGGTAAGGAGACGACGGCGGCATGTCACCACTGCGGCCCCGAGGAGGTGGACACGGCGCGGCATACACTGGAGGAATGCCCCGCCTTTTCAGCGCCGCGCCGTGTCCTTCACAGCCAAATTGGCTGGGACCTGTCGCTGCCAGCAGTCTTTGGGGCACTGCTGAGCAGCGACAGGAATTGGGTGGCCGTGGCCTCCTTCTGCGAGCAGGTTATGCTGCAGAAGGAGGCCGCGGAGCGGGCGAGAGAGCAGTCTTGCCCGCAAAGTTCACGGGGTGGCCGCCGCGGACGTCAAATCCGCGGCGGTGCCACCCCTCATTAGAAGACGTCGGCCGGCGGGGAGGTGTGTTTACCCACCTTCCCGCCGGTCTTCCGGCACCAGCCGGAATGATGGCGGCGGCCCGGGTGCGATGACTTCGCACCCGTTCCATCTTGGCCGCCGCGGGGGGACCGTGACACCCTGGATGGGGGCCCAGGGTGTCCCGAGAAACGGTCCCCCCAGGAGGGCCGACAGCGTCTCGGTGGCCCGGACGCTGTCGGAGGAGTTAAGTTCGGGTGTGGGGTGGAGTATTTCCAAACTACACCCCGGGTAGGTGCCCCACACCCGGGGCAGTTGGCGTGGGGAGGTCCTGGTGGCGTTCTTTTCAGAGTTCCCAGGGCCTCCCCAGCACGCCAGAGAGGGCCACCGTGGGGGTTTTAGCCGGTAAGAATATGGCATAACCCCGCCCCCTCCCCCAGGGGGGCGGGGTATCTTTCGAAGATTTCCCCCACGTTAAAAAAAAAAAAAGGAGTGATGGCCCCCCCCCCCTTCGAGGGTACCGCACCGTCTCCTATGAGGTGGCGATGGTTCTGGCGGGGCTCCTCCCTTTCGAGCTGTTGGCCGCGGCGGATGCGCTTGTTTACACTCGCATCCGTGCGCGGCGGCAGCTGGATGGGCAGCCGCCAGAACCACAGGTGGTCGAAGGTTATAAGCGCCAGGCCCGACAGCTGGCTGTTTCCAGATGGAGGAGCTTGTTACAACGCTCCTCCGCTAAGCCAGTTGTCGGGGCCCTCCTGCCTCTTTACCATCAATGGCAGGAGCGGCGGCATGGTAGGCTCACCTACCGGATGACACAGGTGCTCACCGGGCATGGTTGCTTCGGTGAATACCTGTGTCGAATAGGGAAAGAGACGACGGCGGCCTGCCATCATTGCGGCCCCGCGGAGGTGGACACGGCGCGGCACACGCTGGAGGAATGCCCCGCCTTTTCAGCGCCGCGCCGTGTCCTTATTGGCCAAATTGGCCACGACCTGTCGCTGCCAGCAGTCTTTGGGGCACTGCTGGACAACGACAGGAGTTGGAGGGCCGTGGCCTCCTTCTGCGAGCAAGTCATGCTGCAGAAGGAGGCCGCGGAGCGGGTTCGGGAGCAATCCCGCCCGCCATCAGCGAGGGGTGGCCGTCGCGGACGTCAAATCCGCGGCGGTGCCACCCCTCATTAGAAGACGTCGGCCGGCGGGGAGGTGTGTTTACCCACCTTCCCGCCGGTCTTCCGGCACCAGCCGGAATGATGGCGGCGGCCCGGGTGCGATGACTTCGCACCCGTTCCATCTTGGTCGCCGCGGGGGGACCGTGACACCCTGGGTGGGGGCCCAGGGTGTCCCGAGAAACGGTCCCCCAAGAGGGCCGACAGCGTCTCGGTGGCCCGGACGCTGTCGGAGGAGTTAAGTTCGGGTGTGGGGTGGAGTATTTCCAAACTCCACCCCGGGTAGGTGCCCCACACCCGGGGCAGTTGGCGTGGGGAGGTCCTGGTGGCGTTCTTTTCAGAGTTCCCAGGGCCTCCCCAGCACGCCAGAGAGGGCCACCGTGGGGGTTTTAGCCGGTAAGAATCCGGCATAACCCCGCCCCCTCCCCTAGGGTGGTGGGGTATCTTTCGAAGATCCCCCCCACGTTAAAAAAAAAAAAAAAAAAAAAAAAAAAAGAAGGAGTGATGCCCCCCCCCCTCAGGGGCTGTGGGCTCATTACCCACAGTACGGGATTTGGCGATCCCGAGGTACCCGAGCCAACCATACCGTAAGCCTGTGGTCATGTTTCGCAGGATCGGGGGTCTTGCCTTAACCGGCGCGAGGAGTAAACCTCTATAATAAATCCGCTCTGTGGCCGGGGGGCAGAATACGGCCACGGTATTCCCTGCCTGTCGTACGAGGCGACTAAAAGGGATTGCTCCGGTCGTTTTCCAAAGTAGGTCCGATGATGTGCGAGGCGATGCCGGTGGGGTCTTCGGACCCCGGCAGGGCCTCCCTTGCCGGTAAGGCTCGCACGGAGGATGGAAACAGAGGCGATCGGGAGCGTGTGGGAGAGACCAAACCCAAGGTGTGAAGGACAACCGTGCCGATGGGTGCATGGCTGCCTGGTCTATAAATAGGTGCAGTCTTGAACGCTCCCTCGGGAGAACCTGCCGACACCACCGAGTATCTAGGCTTACCAAGGTATGGCGGCTCTGCCTTGGCGGACCTTTTTTCCGACCACTCTCGTGGGACATTCATGGAATCGTCAAATTTAAAAACTTTAAACAGTGGGGTTGGGGGGGATAATGAGCGTAGCGCGGCTCGCCGCGCTCGCTCTTGTAGCGTTTCGGGCGCAGAGTCGGCAGAGGAGGGGATCTCACAGTCTTACTCCTTGTCGGCAAGGAGATCACGAAGTCGGGTGCTTAGCGTCCGGCTTCGCCCTGGTTGCCCACGTGTCGAGATTGACGCGACGGCTGTAGAGGAGGCTCTGCGATCGAAGCCTCTACAGGGCGTTCGGGTTGGCGCGGATGGGACTTCACGGTCTTCCTCCCCGCCGGCAGTTAGGGCGGACGATGCCGCGGACGTGCTGGAGCTTGTGGGCGAGCCCACTTTCGCCGTTCCGCGTATTCGGGAGGTTCGGGTGGTTCGGGCTGCGTCCCGGTCCAAGTCCAGGGCTAGTCCCACAGCATCCACTTCGAGGGCGTCCTCCGTGGAGTCTTGGGCGACCGCCGGCGAGGCTCATGATGCACTCGACGTGTCTGATGACACTTTGGAGGCCTCCGAGTCGGACGGCTCCACCTCGTCTGCCCCGATAACGTTCGGGTCGAGGAAGCGAGGTAGACCCCCAACAACAGGGGAGTACGTGCAGCTGGCCGCTGCTAAAAAACAACTTCTAGAGGTAGAGGAGCAAATGGCGGAGGTCGAGGCCGCGAAAGCGGTTCTCGACCCGTCAATTTCCGCCCGCCCTCCCTCAAAAAGCAGCGTGCCACTGCCTGATGAAGCTACGCTGGCGCGGGAATTCAGGCGGCTTCCAACAGCTGATCTGGTGGCCAAAGTGGAGAGCCACATGGCCATGATTGATAAAGTCGCCTGCAATTCCCGCAACTTACAAGGCCGGTTCGTGCGAGCTCTGCGACTTGCGTCCCACGAGGTACGCCTCGTGGAGTCAGAGCTGGCCACCCGCTCCGCTACCGCGGCCGCCACCGTATTGGAGGCGGAAAACCGTGAATTAAAGCGGCGGGTGGATCAGTTGGAGTATGACCTTCGAGCCCTCCGTGAAGATCAGGCGCGCCGCCGTCGCGGGTTATCCCCGGTGGTGGCTGCGGCGCTCTCGCCGCCTCGGTGTTCTCCCGTTGCGTCACCGCTGACCCTCCCTGGGGACGGCTCTTCGCCGAGACAGGCAGTGGCGGTGGTGCGCGGTGTGACCGCCGATTCAGCGGCTGCGCATAGGTCAGAGGAGATACTCCTCGACCGCATTTCACAGCTGATGGAGAGCCGATTTGCTGATATGCGGTCAGAGTTGCAGGCGTCTCTAGCCAGCAGGGACGCGGCAAGTCGTCCCTTGGCCGCACCATCGGCCCCTACGCCGCGTGCTGGGACGAAGGCTCCCGCTTCCTCGACGAAGAATAGGGAGGGTAGTCGCGCGGCGCCTAAAGCCTCTAAGGCTCAGACTGCCAAGCCGCGACGTCCGGCTCCCGCCGCTCCAGTTCCATGCTCAGCCGTGAAGACCAGCGGGTGTAAGCCTTCCGGACCTCCACCAACTGGAGGCCCGGCTCCGGCTGTGGCGGCTTCGGCCACGGACACTACGTGGTCGAAGGTCGTTGGTCGCAAGGCCAAAAAACAGGCCGCCAAGGCCACCAAAAAGGCTGCCGGCCCGGCACCCAGTGCCCCGGCACCTTCTGCCAAAGCAAGGGACGCTGGGCAGAAGAGGATTGATGCGGCGGTGGGACGCCCGAAGATTGTCCCACCACGCCCTCCGCGTACTGCTGCGATCACGGTGACAGTCCCGCAGGGCTGCACCGTGACGTACGCGGAGGCGATGGCGAAGGCGAGAGCCTCTATCAATCTCGCCGAGCTCGGGGTTCCGCCGTTGCGTCCCAGGATGGGTGCCACGGGGGCGTTAGTTTTAGAGGTGCCGGGCCCTGATCGGGCAGAGAAGGCTGACCTCCTGGCCTGCAGGATGTCCAGCGTGATGGAGGGGACGGGGGTTAAAATTGCCCGTCCCTGCAAGACCGCTGACCTGCGGGTCAGGGGGTTAATGGCAGGTGTCACCCAGGCAACTGTGGCAGCCGCCGTTGCGAAGGAGGGTGGTTGCCGTCCCGAGGACGTCCGGACCGGTGAAGTTCGCCGGTCCGCCTCGGGACTAGGCACCACATGGGTCCGCTGCCCCGTGGCGGCGGCCCGAAAGATTGCCCTGGCCGGCAAGTTGGTGGTCGACGGCTGGACCGAAGTCCCCGTCGACGCCTTGAGTGCCCGGCCCATGCAGTGCTACCGCTGCCTGGACTTCGGTCATACCAGGCAGCGGTGCACTGCACAGGAAGACAGGTCGGGGCGGTGCTTCTTGTGCGGAGGACAAGGACATCGTTCTTCGCAGTGCACCGCCCCGCCAAACTGCACAGTCTGTGCAGACGCGGGCCGGGCCGCTAATCACCGTCTGGGCACGAAGGAGTGCCCAGCGGCCAGGGCGACCCGACATCGGGGTGGTCGCCGCCACCGCAAGGGTGGTGCGACAGTGGGGTCCGCTGCACAACAGCAGCAGCGGCCCGTTCCTGCAGCGGCCTCGGCGGCTCCGGCGAAACGGGTGGCCTCTTCGGCGCCCGTGGCTGCCGTAACCGTCGTGGTCGCCGATTCTGGCGCGTCAGACGCGTCTCCCGTGGTGGCCGGTCCATCGTCCGCCACGGCTTCGGGTACCTCCTCGGAGGTACCCATGGAATTTGAGGCCGCGCTGGGGACGACGACCCCGGCAACGCCCGGCATCATTCGGGAGGGCTTGGCTTCGGAGGGCCGGACGGACACGGCATAAAATTCGCCCCGTCCGGTCCCCTCCTCCAAGCGAACTTGAATCGCTCGGCCAGGGCACAGGATCTGCTTTCGCAGGCCCTGGCCGAGCGGTCAGCCGGGCTTGCCGTCGTGGCGGAGCCCTACGCCGCCCCGGTCCACACGTCGTGGATCGGTGACGAGCGGGGCTCCGTCGCGATAATTTGGGGCGGCCGACAGAACTCCCCGGCGTGCTCGCTTATAGAGCGCGGCCGGGGATATGTCGCCGCGGACTGGGGAGGCACCGCGGTGGTGGGAGTTTACGCTCCCCCCAGCTGGCCCCTCGCGTCGTTCGAGGAGTTTCTGGACGGGGTCCGGCGTTCCATCGATCGTTGCCGGCCCCGTCCTGTTATCATCCTGGGGGACTTTAACTCCAAGGCCACGGCCTGGGGTTTCCCCAGAACGGACGCGAGGGGTTCAGCGTTGCTCGATTGGGCGGCGGGATTGGACCTGTGTCTGTTAAACACAGGTACCACCCATACGTGCGTGTGGCAGCAAGGAGGATCCATCGTCGATCTTTCCTTTGCCTCTCCCAGTCCGTCTGTCTCAGACCGTCTGTCTCAGCCCGCCTGTCTCAACCCGCCTGTCTCAGCCCGCCTCTCTCAGTCCCTCTGTCTCAGCCCGCCTGTCTCGGCCCGCCTCTCCCAGTCCGTCTGTCTCAGCCCGCCTGTTTCAGTCCGTCTGTCTCAGACCGTCTGTCTCAGCCCGCCTGTCTCAGTCCGCCTCTCTCAGTCCGTCTGTCAGAGTCCGTCTGTCGCAGGCCATCTGTCTCAGACCGTCTGTCTCAGACCGTGTGTCTCGGACCGTCTGTCTCAGACCGTCTGTCTCAGCCCACCTGTCTCAGCCCGCCGCCCTGAGTCCGTCTGTCAGAGACCGTCTGTCTCAGCCCGCCTCTCTCAGCAAGCCTCTCTCAGTCCGTCTGTCTGAGACCGTCTGTCTCAGCCCGCCTCTCTCAGCCCGCCTGTCTCAGTCCGTCTGTCTGAGACCGTCTGTCTCAGACCATCGGTCTCAGACCGTCTGTCTCTTTCCGTCTGTCTCAGACCGTCTGTCTCATCCCGCCTGTCTCTGTCCTTTCTGTTTCAGCCCGCCTGTCTCAGACCGTCTGCCTCAGACCGTCTGTCTCGGACCGTCTGCCGCGGACCGTCTGTCTTGTACCGTCTGTCTCAGACCGTCTGTCTCAGACCGTCTGACTCAGCCCGCCTGTCTCAGTCCGTCTGTATCAGCCCGCCTGTCTCAGCCCGCCTGTCTCAGTCCGTCTGTCTCAAGCCATCTGTCTCAGTCCGTCTGTCTCTGTCCGTCTGTATTAGACCGTCTGTCTCAGATCATCTGTCTCTGTCCGTCCGTCTCAGCCCGCCTGTCTCTGTCCGTCTGTCTCTTACCGTTGTCTCTGTCCGTCTGTTTCAGCCCGCCTGTCTCTGACCGTCTGTCTCAGACCGTCTGTCTCAGACCGTCTGTCTCATCCCGCCTGTCCCAGTCCGTCTGTCTTTGACCGCCTGTCTCAGTCCGTCGGTCTCCGAACATCTGTCTCTGTCCGTCTGTCTCAGACCGTCTGTCTCGGACCGTCTGTCTCAGACCGCCTGTCTCTTACCGTTGTCTCTGTCCGTCTGTTTCAGCCCGCCTGTCTCTGTCCGTCACTCTCAATCCACCTGTCTCAGTCCGTCTGTCTCGGATCATCTGTTTCAGACCGTTGCCTCTGTCCGTCCGTCTCAGCCCGCCTGTCTCTGTCCGTCTGTCTCAGATCGTCTGTCTCAGCTCGCCTGTCTCTGTCCGTCTGTCTCAGCCCGCCTGTCTCCGACCGTCTGTCTCAGACCGTCTGTATCAGACCGCTGTCTCTGTCCGTCTGTCTCAGCCCGCCTGTCTCCGACCGTCTGTCTCAGACTGTCTGTATCAGACCGCTGTCTCCGTCGGTCTGTCTCAGCCCGCCTGTCCTCGACCGTCTGTCTCAGACCGTCTGTATCAGACCGCTGTCTTTGTCCGTCTGTCTCAGCCCGCCTGTCTCTGTCCGTCTGTCTCAGCCCGCCTGTCTCCGACCGTCTGTATCAGACCGCTGTCTCAGACCGTCTGTCTCAGACCGCCTGTCTCAGACCGTCTGTCTCAGACCGTCTGTCTCAGACCGTCCGTCTCAGACCGTCTGTCTCAGACCGTCTGTCTCAGACCGCTGTCTCAGACCGTCTGTCTCAGACCGTCTGTCTCAGACCGTCTGTCTCAGACCATCTGCCTCCGTCCGTCTATCTCAGACCGCTGTCTCTGTCCGTCTGCCTCAGCCCACCTGTCTCCTACCGTGTGTCTCAGACCGTCTGTCTCAGACCGTCTGTCTCGGTCCGTCTGTCTCAGGTCGTCTGTCTCAGACTGTTGTCTCTGTCCGTCTGTCCCAGCCCGCCTGTCTCCTACAGTCTGTCTCAGACCGTCTGTCTCAGACCGTCTGTATCAGACCGCTGTCTTTGTCCGTCTGTCTCAGCCCGCCTGTCTCTGTCCGTCTGTCTCAGCCCGCCTGTCTCCGACCGTCTGTATCAGACCGCTGTCTCTATCCGTCTGTCTCAGCCCGCCTGTCTTCGACCGTCTGTCTCAGACCGTTGGTCTTACCCCGTCAGTCTCAGCCCGTCTGTCTCAGACAGTCTGTCTCAGCCCGCCTCTCTCAGTCCGTCTGTCTGAGACCGTCTGTCTCAGCCCGCCTCTCTCAGCCCGCCTGTCTCAGTCCGTCTGTCTGAGACCGTCTGTCTCAGACCATCGGTCTCAGACCGTCTGTCTGTTTCCGTCTGTCTCAGACCGTCTGTCTCATCCCGCCTGTCTCTGTCCTTTCTGTTGCAGCCCGCCTGTCTCAGACCGTCTGCCTCAGACCGTCTGCCTCAGACCGTCTGTCTCGGACCGTCTGCCGCGGACCGTCTGTCTTGTACCGTCTGTCTCAGACCGTCTGTCTCAGACCGTCTGACTCAGCCCGCCTGTCTCAGTCCGTCTGTATCAGCCCGCCTGTCTCAGCCCGCCTGTCTCAGTCCGTCTGTCTCAAGCCATCTGTCTCAGTCCGTCTGTCTCTGTCCGTCTGTATTAGACCGTCTGTCTCAGATCATCTGTCTCTGTCCGTCCGTCTCAGCCCGCCTGTCTCTGTCCGTCTGTCTCTTACCGTTGTCTCTGTCCGTCTGTTTCAGCCCGCCTGTCTCTGACCGTCTGTCTCAGACCGTCTGTCTCATCCCGCCTGTCCCAGTCCGTCTGTCTTTGACCGCCTGTCTCAGTCCGTCGGTCTCCGAACATCTGTCTCTGTCCGTCTGTCTCGGACCGTCTGTCTCAGACCGTCTGTCTCAGACCGTCTGTCTCAGACCGTCTGTCTCAGACCGTCTGTCTCAGACCGTCTGTCTCAGACCGTCTGTCTCAGACCGTCTGCCTCAGACCGTCTGTCTCAGACCGTCTGTCTCAGACCGTCTGTCTCAGACCGTCTGTCTCGGTCCGTCTGTCTCAGGTCGTCTGTCTCAGACTGTTGTCTCTGTCCGTCTGTCCCAGCCCGCCTGTCTCCTACAGTCTGTCTCAGACCGTCTGTCTCAGACCGTCTGTCTCAGACGGTCTGTCTCAGACCGTCTGCCTCCGTCCGTCTATCTCAGACCGCTGTTTCTGTCCGTCTGTCTCAGCCCGCCTGTCTCCGTCCGTCTGTCTCAGACCGTCTGTATTAGACCGCTGTCTCAGACCGCTGTCTCTGTCCGTCTGTCTCAGCCCGCCTGTCTCCGACCGTCTGTCTCGGACCGTCTGTATCAGACCGCTGTCTCTGTCCGTCTGTCTCAGCCCGCCTGTCTCCGACCGTCTGTCTCAGATCGTCTGTCTCAGACCGTTGGTCTTACCCCGTCAGTCTCAGCCCGCCTGTCTCTTTCCGTCGGTCTCAGACCGCCTGTCTCCGCCCGTCTGCCTCCGTCCGTCTATCTCAGACCGCTGTCTCTGTCCGTCTGTCTCAGCCCGCCTGTCTCCGCCCTTCTGTCTCCGACCGTCTGTCTCAGACCGTCTGTCTCAGCCCGCCTGTCTCTGTCCGTCTGTCTCAGCCCTCCTGTCTCGAACAGTCTGTCTCAGACCGTCTGTATCAGACCGCTGTCTCTGTCCGTCTGTCTCAGCCCGCCTGTCTCCGTCCGTCTGTCTCAGACGCTCTGCATCAGACCGCTGTCTTTGTCCGTCTGTCTCAGCCCGCCTGTCTCTGTCCGTCCGTCTCAGACCGTCAGTCTCAGACCGTCTGTCTCAGACCGTCTGCCTCCGTCCGTCTATCTCAGACCGTCTGTATCAGACCGCTGTCTCTGTCCGTCTGTCTCAGCCCGCCTGTCTCCGACCGTCTGTATCAGACCGCTGTTTCTGTCCGTCTGTCTCAGGCCGCCAGTCTCCGACCGTCTGTCTCAGACCGTCTGTATCAGACCGCTGTCTCTGTCCGTCTGTCTCAGTCCGCCTGTCTTCGACCGTCTGTCTCAGACCGTTGGTCTTACCCCGTCAGTCTCAGCCCGCCTGTCTCTGTCCGTCTGTCTCAG
Source organism: Coelioxys conoideus (assembly GCA_947623535.1). NCBI lineage: Eukaryota > Metazoa > Arthropoda > Insecta > Hymenoptera > Megachilidae > Coelioxys > Coelioxys conoideus. Next base: position 160,301 of record CANQJN010000017.1, read on the forward strand.
ACCGTCTGTATCAGACCGCTGTCTCTGTCCGTCTGTCTCAGTCCGCCTGTCTTCGACCGTCTGTCTCAGACCGTTGGTCTTACCCCGTCAGTCTCAGCCCGCCTGTCTCTGTCCGTGCGTCTCAGACCGTCTGTCTCAGATCGTCTGTCTCAGCCCGCCTGTCTCTGTCCGTCTGTCTCAGCCCGCCTGTCTCCGACCGTTTGTCTCAGACCCTGTGCATCAGACGCTGTCTTTGTCCGTCTTTCTCAGCCCGCCTGTCTCTGTCCGTCTGTCTCAGCACGCCTGTCTCCGACCGTCTGTCTCAGACCGTCTGTATCAGACCGCTGTCTCCGTCGGTCTGTCTCAGCCCGCCTGTCTTCGACCGTCTGTCTCAGACCGTTTGTATCAGACCGCTGTCTTTGTCCGTCTGTCTCAGCCCGCCTGTCTCTGTCCGTCTGTCTCAGCCCGCCTGTCTCCGACCGTCTGTCTCAGACCGTCTGTATCAGACCGCTGTCTCTGTCCGTCTGTCTCAGCCCGCCAGTCTCCGACCGTCTGTCTCAGACCGTCTGTATCAGACCGCTGTCTCTGTCCGTCTGTCTCAGCCCGCCTGTCTTCGACCGTCTGTCTCAGACCGTTGGTCTTACCCCGTCAGTCTCAGCCCTCCTGTCTCTGTCCGTCCGTCTCAGACCGTCAGTCTCAGACCGTCTGTCTCAGACCGTCTGTCTCAGACCGTCTGCCTCCGTCCGTCTATCTCAGACCGCTGTCTCTGTCCGTCTGTCTCAGCCCGCCTGTCTCCGTCCGTCTGTATCAGACCGCTGTCTCAGACCGCTATCTCTGTCCGTCTGTCTCAGCCCGCCTGTCTCAGACCGTCTGCCTCCGTCCGTCTATCTCAGACCGCTGCCTCTGTTCGTCTGTCTCAGCCCGCCTGTCTCCGACCGTCTGTCTCAGACCGTCTGACTCGGTCCGTCTGTCTCAGATCGTCTGTCTCAGACTGTTGTCTCTGTCCGTCTGTCTCAGCCCGCCTGTCTCAGACCGCCTGTCTCAGACCGTCTGTGTCAGACCGTCTGTCTCTGTCCGTCTGTCTCAGCCCGCCTGTCTCCGCCCGTCTGTCTCAGACCGTCTGTATCAGACCGCTGTCTGTGTCCGTCTGTCTCAGCCCGCCTGTCTCTGTCCGTCTGTCTCAGCCCGCCTGTCTCCGACCGTCTGTATCAGACCGCGGTCTCTGTCCGTCTGTCTCAGCCCGCCTGTCTTCGACCGTATGTCTCCCGACCGTTGGTCTTACCCCGTCAGTCTCAGCCCGCCTGTCTCTGTCCGTCCGTCTCAGAACGTCAGTCTCAGACCGTCTGTCTCAGACCGTCTGTCTCTGTCCGTCTGTCTCAGCCCGCCTGTCTCCGACCGTCTGTCTCAGACCGTCTGACTCGGTACGTCTGTCTCAGATCGTCTGTCTCAGACTGTTGTCTCCGTCCGTCTGTCTCAGCCCGCCTGTCTCTGTCCGTCTGTCTCAGCCCGCCTGTCTCCGACCGTCTGTCTCAGACCGTCTGCCTCCGTCCGTCTATCTCAGACCGCTGTCTCTGTCCGTCTGTCTCAGCCCGCCTGTCTCCGTCCGTCTGTCTCAGACCGTCTGTATCAGACCGCTGTCTCAGACCGCTGTCTCTGTCCGTCTGTCTCAGCCCGCCTGTCTCCGACCGTCCGTCTCAGACCGTCTGTATCAGACCGCTGTCTCTGTCCGTCTGTCTCAGCCCGCCTGTCTCCGACCGTCTGTCTCAGATCGTCTGTCTCAGACCGTTGGTCTTACCCCGTCAGTCTCAGCCCGCCTGTCTCTTTCCGTCGGTCTCAGACCTCCTGTCTCCGCCCGTCTGTCTCAGACCGTCTGTATCAGACCGCTGTCTCAGACCGTTGTCTCTGACCGTCTGTCTCAGCGCGCCTGTCTCAGACCGTATGCCTCAGACCGTCTGTCTCGGACCGTCTGTCTCAGACCGTTGGTCTTACCCCGTCAGTCTCAGCCCGCCTGTCTCTGTCCGTCCGTCTCAGACCGTCAGTCTCAGACCGTCTGTCTCAGACCAGTCTGTCTCAGACCGTCTGCCTCCGTCCGTCTATCTCAGACCGCTGCCTCTGTCCGTCTGTCTCAGATCGTCTGTCTCAGACTGTTGTCTCTGTCCGTCTGTCTCAGCCCGCCTGTCTCTGTCCGTCTGTCTCAGCCCGCCTGTCTCCGACCGTCTGTCTCAGACCGTCTGCCTCCGTCCGTCCATCTCAGACCGCTGTCTCTGTCCGTCTGTCTCAGCCCGCCTGTCTCCGCCCTTCTGTCTCCGACCGTCTGTCTCAGACCGTCTGTCTCAGCCCGCCTGTCTCTGTCCGTCTGTCTCAGCCCTCCTGTCTCGAACCGTCTGTCTCAGACCGTCTGTATCAGACCGCTGTCTCTGTCCGTCTGTCTCAGCCCGCCTGTCTCCTACAGTCTGTGTCAGACCGTCTGTCTCAGACCGTCTGTCTCAGACCGTCTGTCTCAGACCGTCTGTCTGAGATCGTCTGTCTCAGACCGTCTATCTCTGTCCGTCTGTCTCAGATCGTCTGTCTCAGCCCGCCTGTCTCCGTCCGTCTGTCTCAGCCCGCCTGTCTCCGACCGTCTGTCTCAGACGCTCTGCATCAGACCGCTGTCTTTGTCCGTCTGTCTCAGCCCGCCTGTCTCTGTCCGTCTTTCTCAGCACGCCTGTCTCCGACCGTCTGTCTCAGACCGTCTGTATCAGACCGCTGTCTCTGTCCGTCTGTCTCAGCCCGCCTGTCTCCGCCCGTCTGTCTCAGACCGTCTGTATCAGACCGCTGTCTTTGTCCGTCTGTCTCAGCCCGCCTGTCTCTGTCCGTCTGTCTCAGCCCGCCTGTCTCCTACAGTCTGTGTCAGACCGTCTGTCTCAGACCGTCTGTCTCAGACCGTCTGTCTCAGACCGTCTGTCTGAGATCGTCTGTCTCAGACCGTCTATCTCTGTCCGTCTGTCTCAGATCGTCTGTCTCAGCCCGCCTGTCTCTGTCCGTCTGTCTCAGCCCGCCTGTCTCCGACCGTCTGTCTCAGACGCTCTGCATCAGACCGCTGTCTTTGTCCGTCTGTCTCAGCCCGCCTGTCTCTGTCCGTCTGTCTCAGCACGCCTGTCTCCGACCGTCTGTCTCAGACCGTCTGTATCAGACCGCTGTCTCTGTCCGTCTGTCTCAGCCCGCCTGTCTCCGCCCGTCTGTCTCAGACCGTCTGTATCAGACCGCTGTCTTTGTCCGTCTGTCTCAGCCCGCCTGTCTCTGTCCGTCTGTCTCAGCCCGCCTGTCTCCGACCGTCTGTATCAGACCGCGGTCTCTGTCCGTCTGTCTCAGCCCGCCTTTCTTCGACCGTCTGTCTCCCGACCGTTGGTCTTACCCCGTCAGTCTCAGCCCGCCTGTCTCTGTCCGTCCGTCTCAGACCGTCAGTCTCAGACCGTCTGTCTCAGACCGTCTGTCTCAGACCGTCTGCCTCCGTCCGTCTATCTCAGACCGCTGTCTCTGTCCGTCTGTCTCAGCCCGCCTGTCTCCGTCCGTCTGTCTCAGACCGTCTGTATCAGACCGCTGTCTCAGACCGCTGTCTCTGTCCGTCTGTCTCAGCCCGCCTGTCTCCGACCGTCTGTCTCAGACCGTCTGTATCAGACCGCTGTCTCTGTCCGTCTGTCTCAGCCCGCCTGTCTCCGACCGTCTGTCTCAGATCGTCTGTCTCAGACCGTTGGTCTTACCCCGTCAGTCTCAGCCCGCCTGTCTCTTTCCGTCGGTCTCAGACCGCCTGTCTCCGCCCGTCTGTCTCAAACCGTCTGTATCAGACCGCTGTCTCAGACCGTTGTCTCTGACCGTCTGTCTCAGCGCGCCTGTCTCAGACCGTATGTCTCAGATCGTCTGTCTCGGACCGTCTGTCTCAGACCGTCTGTCTCACACCGTTGGTCTTACCCCGTCAGTCTCAGCCCGCCTGTCTCTGTCCGTCCGTCTCAGACCGTCAGTCTCAGACTGCCTGTCTCATACCGTCTGTCTCAGACCGTCTGTCTCAGACCGTCTGTCTCAGACCGTCTGCCTCCGTCCGTCTATCTCAGACCGCTGCCTCTGTCCGTCTGTCTCAGCCCGCCTGTCTCCGACCGTCTGTCTCAGACCGTCTGACTCGGTCCGTCTGCCTCAGATCGTCTGTCTCAGACTGTTGTCTCTGTCCGTCTGTCTCAGCCCGCCTGTCTCTGTCCGTCTGTCTCAGCCCGCCTGTCTCCGACCGTCTGTCTCAGACCGTCTGCCTCCGTCTGTCTATCTCAGACCGCTGTCTCTGTCCGTCTGTCTCAGCCCGCCTGTCTCCGCCCTTCTGTCTCCGACCGTCTGTCTCAGACCGTCTGTCTCAGCCCGCCTGTCTCTGTCCGTCTGTCTCAGCCCTCCTGTCTCGAACCGTCTGTCTCAGACCCTCTGTATCAGACCGCTGTCTCTGTCCGTCTGTCTCAGCCCGCCTGTCTCCTACAGTCTGTCTCAGACCGTCTGTCTCAGACCGTCTGTCTGAGATCGTCTGTCTCAGACCGTCTATCTCTGTCCGTCTGTCTCAGATCGTCTGTCTCAGCCCGCCTGTCTCTGTCCGTCTGTCTCAGCCCGCCTGTCTCCGACCGTCTGTCTCAGACCCTCTGCATCAGACCGCTGTCTTTGTCCGTCTGTCTCAGCCCGCCCGTCTCTGTCCGTCTGTCTCAGCACGCCTGTCTCCGACCGTCTGTATCAGACCGCTGTCTCTGTCCGTCTGTCTCAGCCCTCCTGTCTCCGACCGTCTGTCTCAGACCGTCTGTATCAGACCGCTGTCTCCGTCGGTCTGTCTCAGCCCGCCTGTCTTCGACCGACTGTCTCAGACCCTCTGCATCAGACCGCTGTCTTTGTCCGTCTGTCTCAGCCCGCCCGTCTCTGTCCGTCTGTCTCAGCACGCCTGTCTCCGACCGTCTGTATCAGACCGCTGTCTCTGTCCGTCTGTCCCAGCCCGCCAGTCTCCGACCGTCTGTCTGGGACCGTCTGTATCAGACCGCTGTCTCCGTCGGTCTGTCTCAGCCCGCCTGTCTTCGACCGTCTGTCTCAGACCGTCTGTATCAGAACGCTGTCTTTGTCCGTCTGTCTCAGCCCGCCTGTCTCTGTCCGTCAGTCTCAGCCCGCCTGTCTCTGTCCGTCCGTCTCAGACCGTCTGTCTCAGACCGTCTGTCTCAGCCCGCCTGTCTCTGTCCGTCTGTCTCAGCCCGCCTGTCTCCGACCGTCTGTCTCAGACCCTCTGCATCAGACGCTGTCTTTGTCCGTCTCTCTCAGCCCGCCTGTCTCTGTCCGTCTGTCTCAGCACGCCTGTCTCCGACCGTCTGTCTCAGACCGTCTGTATCAGACCGCTGTCTCCGTCGGTCTGTCTCAGCCCGCCTGTCTTCGACCGTCTGTCTCAGACCGTCTGTATCAGACCGCTGTCTTTGTCCGTCTGCCTCAGCCCGCCTGTCTCTGTCCGTCTGTCTCAGCCCGCCTGTCTCCGACCGTCTGTCTCAGACCGTCTGTATCAGACCGCTGTCTCTGTCCGTCTGTCTCAGCCCGCCTGTCTCCGACCGTCTGTCTCAGACCGTCTGTATCAGACCGCTGTTTCTGTCCGTCTGTCTCAGGCCGCCAGTCTCCGACCGTCTGTCTCAGACCGTCTGTATCAGACCGCTGTCTCTGTCCGTCTGTCTCAGCCCGCCTGTCTTCGACCGTCTGTCTCAGACCGTTGGTCTTACCCCGTCAGTCTCAGCCCTCCTGTCTCTGTCCGTCCGTCTCAGACCGTCAGTCTCAGACCGTCTGTCTCAGACCGTCTGTCTCAGACCGTCTGCCTCCGTCCGTCTATCTCAGACCGCTGTCTCTGCCCGTCTGTCTCAGCCCGCCTGTCTCCGACCGTCTGTCTCAGACCGTCTGTATCAGACCGCTGTCTCCGTCGGTCTGTCTCAGCCCGCCTGTCTTCGACCGACTGTCTCAGACCGTCTGTATCAGACCGCTGTCTTTGTCCGTCTGTCTCAGCCCGCCTGTCTCTGTCCGTCTGTCTCAGCCCGCCTGTCTCCGACCGTCTGTCTCAGACCGTCTGTATCAGACCGCTGTTTCTGTCCGTCTGTCCCAGCCCGCCAGTCTCCGACCGTCTGTCTGGGACCGTCTGTATCATACCGCTGTCTCCGTCGGTCTGTCTCAGCCCGCCTGTCTGCGACCGTCTGTCTCAGACCGTCTGTATCAGAACGCTGTCTTTGTCCGTCTGTCTCAGCCCGCCTGTCTCTGTCCGTCAGTCTCAGCCCGCCTGTCTCTGTCCGTCCGTCTCAGACCGTCTGTCTCAGACCGTCTGTCTCAGCCTGCCTGTCTCTGTCCGTCTGTCTCAGCCCGCCTGTCTCCGACCGTCTGTCTCAGACCCTCTGCATCAGACGCTGTCTTTGTCCGTCTCTCTCAGCCCGCCTGTCTCTGTCCGTCTGTCTCAGCACGCCTGTCTCCGACCGTCTGTCTCAGACCGTCTGTATCAGACCGCTGTCTCCGTCGGTCTGTCTCAGCCCGCCTGTCTTCGACCGTCTGTCTCAGACCGTCTGTATCAGACCGCTGTCTTTGTCCGTCTGCCTCAGCCCGCCTGTCTCTGTCCGTCTGTCTCAGCCCGCCTGTCTCCGACCGTCTGTCTCAGACCGTCTGTATCAGACCGCTGTCTCTGTCCGTCTGTCTCAGCCCGCCTGTCTCCGACCGTCTGTCTCAGACCGTCTGTATCAGACCGCTGTTTCTGTCCGTCTGTCTCAGGCCGCCAGTCTCCGACCGTCTGTCTCAGACCGTCTGTATCAGACCGCTGTCTCTGTCCGTCTGTCTCAGCCCGCCTGTCTTCGACCGTCTGTCTCAGACCGTTGGTCTTACCCCGTCAGTCTCAGCCCTCCTGTCTCTGTCCGTCCGTCTCAGACCGTCAGTCTCAGACCGTCTGTCTCAGACCGTCTGTCTCAGACCGTCTGCCTCCGTCCGTCTATCTCAGACCGCTGTCTCTGCCCGTCTGTCTCAGCCCGCCTGTCTCCGACCGTCTGTCTCAGACCGTCTGTATCAGACCGCTGTCTCCGTCGGTCTGTCTCAGCCCGCCTGTCTTCGACCGGCTGTCTCAGACCGTCTGTATCAGACCGCTGTCTTTGTCCGTCTGTCTCAGCCCGCCTGTCTCTGTCCGTCTGTCTCAGCCCGCCTGTCTCCGACCGTCTGTCTCAGACCGTCTGTATCAGACCGCTGTTTCTGTCCGTCTGTCCCAGCCCGCCAGTCTCCGACCGTCTGTCTGGGACCGTCTGTATCAGACCGCTGTCTCCGTCGGTCTGTCTCAGCCCGCCTGTCTGCGACCGTCTGTCTCAGACCGTCTGTATCAGAACGCTGTCTTTGTCCGTCTGTCTCAGCCCGCCTGTCTCTGTCCGTCAGTCTCAGCCCGCCTGTCTCTGTCCGTCCGTCTCAGACCGTCTGTCTCAGACCGTCTGTCTCAGCCCGCCTGTCTCTGTCCGTCTGTCTCAGCCCGCCTGTCTCCGACCGTCTGTCTCAGACCCTCTGCATCAGACGCTGTCTTTGTCCGTCTCTCTCAGCCCGCCTGTCTCTGTCCGTCTGTCTCAGCACGCCTGTCTCCGACCGTCTGTCTCAGACCGTCTGTATCAGACCGCTGTCTCCGTCGGTCTGTCTCAGCCCGCCTGTCTTCGACCGTCTGTCTCAGACCGTCTGTATCAGACCGCTGTCTTTGTCCGTCTGCCTCAGCCCGCCTGTCTCTGTCCGTCTGTCTCAGCCCGCCTGTCTCCGACCGTCTGTCTCAGACCGCTGTCTCTGTCCGTCTGTCTCAGCCCGCCTGTCTTCGACCGTCTGTCTCAGCCCGCCTGTCTTCAACCGTCTGTCTCAGACCGTTGGTCTTACCCCGTCAGTCTCAGCCCGCCTGTCTCTGTCCGTCCGTCTCAGACCGTCAGTCTCAGACCGTCTGTCTCAGACCGTCTGCCTCCGTCCGTCTATCTCAGACCGTCTGTATCAGACCGCTGTCTCTGTCCGTCTGTCTCAGCCCGCCTGTCTCCGACCGTCTGTCTCAGACCGTCTGTATCAGACCGCTGTTTCTGTCCGTCTGTCTCAGGCCGCCAGTCTCCGACCGTCTGTCTCAGACCGTCTGTATCAGACCGCTGTCTCTGTCCGTCTGTCTCAGTCCGCCTGTCTTCGACCGTCTGTCTCAGACCGTTGGTCTTACCCCGTCAGTCTCAGCCCGCCTGTCTCTGTCCGTCTGTCTCAGACCGTCTGTATCAGACCGCTGTCTCTGTCCGTCTGTCTCAGTCCGCCTGTCTTCGACCGTCTGTCTCAGACCGTTGGTCTTACCCCGTCAGTCTCAGCCCGCCTGTCTCTGTCCGTGCGTCTCAGACCGTCTGTCTCAGATCGTCTGTCTCAGCCCGCCTGTCTCTGTCCGTCTGTCTCAGCCCGCCTGTCTCCGACCGTCTGTCTCAGACCCTGTGCATCAGACGCTGTCTTTGTCCGTCTTTCTCAGCCCGCCTGTCTCTGTCCGTCTGTCTCAGCACGCCTGTCTCCGACCGTCTGTCTCAGACCGTCTGTATCAGACCGCTGTCTCTGTCGGTCTGTCTCAGCCCGCCTGTCTTCGACCGTCTGTCTCAGACCGTTTGTATCAGACCGCTGTCTTTGTCCGTCTGTCTCAGCCCGCCTGTCTCTGTCCGTCTGTCTCAGGCCGCCAGTCTCCGACCGTCTGTCTCAGACCGTCTGTATCAGACCGCTGTCTCTGTCCGTCTGTCTCAGCCCGCCTGTCTTCGACCGTCTGTCTCAGACCGTTGGACTTACCCCGTCAGTCTCAGCCCTCCTGTCTCTGTCCGTCCGTCTCAGACCGTCGGTCTCAGACCGTCTGTCTCAGACCGTCTGTCTCAGACCGTCTGCCTCCGTCCGTCTATCTCAGACCGCTGTCTCTGTCCGTCTGTCTCAGCCCGCCTGTCTCCGACCGTCTGTATCAGACCGCTGTCTTTGTCCGTCTGTCTCAGCCCGCCTGTCTCCGACCGTCTGTCTCAGACCCTCTGCATCAGACGCTGTCTTTGTCCGTCTCTCTCAGCCCGCCTGTCTCTGTCCGTCTGTCTCAGCACGCCTGTCTCCGACCGTCTGTCTCAGACCGTCTGTATCAGACCGCTGTCTCCGTCGGTCTGTCTCAGCCCGCCTGTCTTCGACCGTCTGTCTCAGACCGTCTGTATCAGACCGCTGTCTTTGTCCGTCTGCCTCAGCCCGCCTGTCCCTGTCCGTCTGTCTCAGCCCGCCTGTCTCCGACCGTCTGTCTCAGACCGTCTGTATCAGACCGCTGTCTCTGTCCGTCTGTCTCAGCCCGCCTGTCTCCGACCGTCTGTCTCAGACCGTCTGTATCAGACCGCTGTTTCTGTCCGTCTGTCTCAGGCCGCCAGTCTCCGACCGTCTGTCTCAGACCGTCTGTATCAGACCGCTGTCTCTGTCCGTCTGTCTCAGCCCGCCTGTCTTCGACCGTCTGTCTCAGACCGTTGGTCTTACCCCGTCAGTCTCAGCCCTCCTGTCTCTGTCAGTCCGTCTCAGACCGTCAGTCTCAGACCGTCTGTCTCAGACCGTCTGTCTCAGACCGTCTGCCTCCGTCCGTCTATCTCAGACCGCTGTCTCTGCCCGTCTGTCTCAGCCCGCCTGTCTCCGACCGTCTGTCTCAGACCGTCTGTATCAGACCGCTGTCTCCGTCGGTCTGTCTCAGCCCGCCTGTCTTCGACCGACTGTCTCAGACCGTCTGTATCAGACCGCTGTCTTTGTCCGTCTGTCTCAGCCCGCCTGTCTCTGTCCGTCTGTCTCAGCCCGCCTGTCTCCGACCGTCTGTCTCAGACCGTCTGTATCAGACCGCTGTTTCTGTCCGTCTGTCCCAGCCCGCCAGTCTCCGACCGTCTGTCTGGGACCGTCTGTATCAGACCGCTGTCTCCGTCGGTCTGTCTCAGCCCGCCTGTCTGCGACCGTCTGTCTCAGACCGTCTGTATCAGAACGCTGTCTTTGTCCGTCTGTCTCAGCCCGCCTGTCTCTGTCCGTCAGTCTCAGCCCGCCTGTCTCTGTCCGTCCGTCTCAGACCGTCTGTCTCAGACCGTCTGTCTCAGCCCGCCTGTCTCTGTCCGTCTGTCTCAGCCCGCCTGTCTCCGACCGTCTGTCTCAGACCCTCTGCATCAGACGCTGTCTTTGTCCGTCTCTCTCAGCCCGCCTGTCTCTGTCCGTCTGTCTCAGCACGCCTGTCTCCGACCGTCTGTCTCAGACCGTCTGTATCAGACCGCTGTCTCCGTCGGTCTGTCTCAGCCCGCCTGTCTTCGACCGTCTGTCTCAGACCGTCTGTATCAGACCGCTGTCTTTGTCCGTCTGCCTCAGCCCGCCTGTCCCTGTCCGTCTGTCTCAGCCCGCCTGTCTCCGACCGTCTGTCTCAGACCGTCTGTATCAGACCGCTGTCTCTGTCCGTCTGTCTCAGCCCGCCTGTCTCCGACCGTCTGTCTCAGACCGTCTGTATCAGACCGCTGTTTCTGTCCGTCTGTCTCAGGCCGCCAGTCTCCGACCGTCTGTCTCAGACCGTCTGTATCAGACCGCTGTCTCTGTCCGTCTGTCTCAGCCCGCCTGTCTTCGACCGTCTGTCTCAGACCGTTGGTCTTACCCCGTCAGTCTCAGCCCTCCTGTCTCTGTCAGTCCGTCTCAGACCGTCAGTCTCAGACCGTCTGTCTCAGACCGTCTGTCTCAGACCGTCTGCCTCCGTCCGTCTATCTCAGACCGCTGTCTCTGCCCGTCTGTCTCAGCCCGCCTGTCTCCGACCGTCTGTCTCAGACCGTCTGTATCAGACCGCTGTCTCCGTCGGTCTGTCTCAGCCCGCCTGTCTTCGACCGACTGTCTCAGACCGTCTGTATCAGACCGCTGTCTTTGTCCGTCTGTCTCAGCCCGCCTGTCTCTGTCCGTCTGTCTCAGCCCGCCTGTCTCCGACCGTCTGTCTCAGACCGTCTGTATCAGACCGCTGTTTCTGTCCGTCTGTCCCAGCCCGCCAGTCTCCGACCGTCTGTCTGGGACCGTCTGTATCAGACCGCTGTCTCCGTCGGTCTGTCTCAGCCCGCCTGTCTGCGACCGTCTGTCTCAGACCGTCTGTATCAGAACGCTGTCTTTGTCCGTCTGTCTCAGCCCGCCTGTCTCTGTCCGTCAGTCTCAGCCCGCCTGTCTCTGTCCGTCCGTCTCAGACCGTCTGTCTCAGACCGTCTGTCTCAGCCCGCCTGTCTCTGTCCGTCTGTCTCAGCCCGCCTGTCTCCGACCGTCTGTCTCAGACCCTCTGCATCAGACGCTGTCTTTGTCCGTCTCTCTCAGCCCGCCTGTCTCTGTCCGTCTGTCTCAGCACGCCTGTCTCCGACCGTCTGTCTCAGACCGTCTGTATCAGACCGCTGTCTCCGTCGGTCTGTCTCAGCCCGCCTGTCTTCGACCGTCTGTCTCAGACCGTCTGTATCAGACCGCTGTCTTTGTCCGTCTGCCTCAGCCCGCCTGTCTCTGTCCGTCTGTCTCAGCCCGCCTGTCTCCGACCGTCTGTCTCAGACCGTCTGTATCAGACCGCTGTCTCTGTCCGTCTGTCTCAGCCCGCCTGTCTTCGACCGTCTGTCTCAGCCCGCCTGTCTTCAACCGTCTGTCTCAGACCGTTGGTCTTACCCCGTCAGTCTCAGCCCGCCTGTCTCTGTCCGTCCGTCTCAGACCGTCAGTCTCAGACCGTCTGTCTCAGACCGTCTGCCTCCGTCCGTCTATCTCAGACCGTCTGTATCAGACCGCTGTCTCTGTCCGTCTGTCTCAGCCCGCCTGTCTCCGACCGTCTGTCTCAGACCGTCTGTATCAGACCGCTGTTTCTGTCCGTCTGTCTCAGGCCGCCAGTCTCCGACCGTCTGTCTCAGACCGTCTGTATCAGACCGCTGTCTCTGTCCGTCTGTCTCAGTCCGCCTGTCTTCGACCGTCTGTCTCAGACCGTTGGTCTTACCCCGTCAGTCTCAGCCCGCCTGTCTCTGTCCGTCTGTCTCAGACCGTCTGTATCAGACCGCTGTCTCTGTCCGTCTGTCTCAGTCCGCCTGTCTTCGACCGTCTGTCTCAGACCGTTGGTCTTACCCCGTCAGTCTCAGCCCGCCTGTCTCTGTCCGTGCGTCTCAGACCGTCTGTCTCAGATCGTCTGTCTCAGCCCGCCTGTCTCTGTCCGTCTGTCTCAGCCCGCCTGTCTCCGACCGTCTGTCTCAGACCCTGTGCATCAGACGCTGTCTTTGTCCGTCTTTCTCAGCCCGCCTGTCTCTGTCCGTCTGTCTCAGCACGCCTGTCTCCGACCGTCTGTCTCAGACCGTCTGTATCAGACCGCTGTCTCCGTCGGTCTGTCTCAGCCCGCCTGTCTTCGACCGTCTGTCTCAGACCGTTTGTATCAGACCGCTGTCTTTGTCCGTCTGTCTCAGCCCGCCTGTCTCTGTCCGTCTGTCTCAGCCCGCCTGTCTCCGACCGTCTGTCTCAGACCGTCTGTATCAGACCGCTGTCTCTGTCCGTCTGTCTCAGCCCGCCTGTCTCCGACCGTCTGTCTCAGACCCTGTGCATCAGACGCTGTCTTTGTCCGTCTTTCTCAGCCCGCCTGTCTCTGTCCGTCTGTCTCAGGCCGCCAGTCTCCGACCGTCTGTCTCAGACCGTCTGTATCAGACCGCTGTCTCGGTCCGTCTGTCTCAGCCCGCCTGTCTTCGACCGTCTGTCTCAGACCGTTGGACTTACCCCGTCAGTCTCAGCCCTCCTGTCTCTGTCCGTCCGTCTCAGACCGTCGGTCTCAGACCGTCTGTCTCAGACCGTCTGTCTCAGACCGTCTGCCTCCGTCCGTCTATCTCAGACCGCTGTCTCTGTCCGTCTGTCTCAGCCCGCCTGTCTCCGACCGTCTGTCTCAGACCGTCTGTATCAGACCGCTGTCTCCGTCGGTCTGTCTCAGCCCGCCTGTCTTCGACCGACTGTCTCAGACCGTCTGTATCAGACCGCTGTCTTTGTCCGTCTGTCTCAGCCCGCCTGTCTCTGTCCGTCTGTCTCAGCCCGCCTGTCTCCGACCGTCTGTCTCAGACCGTCTGTATCAGACCGCTGTTTCTGTCCGTCTGTCCCAGCCCGCCAGTCTCCGACCGTCTGTCTGAGACCGTCTGTATCAGACCGCTGTCTCCGTCGGTCTGTCTCAGCCCGCCTGTCTTCGACCGTCTGTCTCAGACCGTCTGTATCAGGACGCTGTCTTTGTCCGTCTGTCTCAGCCCGCCTGTCTCTGTCCGTCAGTCTCAGCCCGCCTGTCTCTGTCCGTCAGTCTCAGCCCGCCTGTCTCTGTCCGTCCGTCTCAGACCGTCTGTCTCAGACCGTCCGTCTCAGCCCGCCTGTCTCTGTCCGTCTGTCTCAGCCCGCCTGTCTCCGACCGTCTGTCTCAGACCCTCTGCATCAGACGCTGTCTTTGTCCGTCTCTCTCAGCCCGCCTGTCTCTGTCCGTCTGTCTCAGCACGCCTGTCTCCGACCGTCTGTCTCAGACCGTCTGTATCAGACCGCTGTCTCCGTCGGTCTGTCTCAGCCCGCCTGTCTTCGACCGTCTGTCTTAGACCGTCTGTATCAGACCGCTGTCTTTGACCGTCTGCCTCAGCCCGCCTGTCTCTGTCCGTCTGTCTCAGCCCGCCTGTCTCCGACCGTCTGTCTCAGACCGTCTGTATCAGACCGCTGTCTCTGTCCGTCTGTCTCAGCCCGCCTGTCTTCGACCGTCTGTCTCAGCCCGCCTGTCTTCAACCGTCTGTCTCAGACCGTTGGTCTTACCCCGTCAGTCTCAGCCCGCCTGTCTCTGTCCGTCCGTCTCAGACCGTCAGTCTCAGACCGTCTGTCTCAGACCGTCTGCCTCCGTCCGTCTATCTCAGACCGTCTGTATCAGACCGCTGTCTCTGTCCGTCTGTCTCAGCCCGCCTGTCTCCGACCGTCTGTCTCAGACCGTCTGTATCAGACCGCTGTTTCTGTCCGTCTGTCTCAGGCCGCCAGTCTCCGACCGTCTGTCTCAGACCGTCTGTATCAGACCGCTGTCTCTGTCCGTCTGTCTCAGTCCGCCTGTCTTCGACCGTCTGTCTCAGACCGTTGGTCTTACCCCGTCAGTCTCAGCCCGCCTGTCTCTGTCCGTCTGTCTCAGACCGTCTGTATCAGACCGCTGTCTCTGTCCGTCTGTCTCAGTCCGCCTGTCTTCGACCGTCTGTCTCAGACCGTTGGTCTTACCCCGTCAGTCTCAGCCCGCCTGTCTCTGTCCGTGCGTCTCAGACCGTCTGTCTCAGATCGTCTGTCTCAGCCCGCCTGTCTCTGTCCGTCTGTCTCAGCCCGCCTGTCTCCGACCGTCTGTCTCAGACCCTGTGCATCAGACGCTGTCTTTGTCCGTCTTTCTCAGCCCGCCTGTCTCTGTCCGTCTGTCTCAGCACGCCTGTCTCCGACCGTCTGTCTCAGACCGTCTGTATCAGACCGCTGTCTCCGTCGGTCTGTCTCAGCCCGCCTGTCTTCGACCGTCTGTCTCAGACCGTTTGTATCAGACCGCTGTCTTTGTCCGTCTGTCCCAGCCCGCCTGTCTCTGTCCGTCTGTCTCAGCCCGCCTGACTCCGACCGTCTGTCTCAGACCGTCTGTATCAGACCGCTGTCTCTGTCCGTCTGTCTCAGCCCGCCAGTCTCCGACGGTCTGTCTCAGACCGTCTGTCTCAGCCCGCCTGTCTCTGTCCGTCTGTCTCAGCCCGCCTGTCTCCGACCGTCTGTCTCAGACCGTCTGCCTCCGTCCGTCTATCTCAGACCGCTGCTTCTGTCCGTCTGTCTCAGCCCGCCTGTCTCCGACCGTCTGTCTCAGACCGTCTGACTCGGTCCGTCTGTCTCAGATCGTCTGTCTCAGACTGTTGTCTCTGTCCGTCTGTCTCAGCCCGCCTGTCTCTGTCCGTCTGTCTCAGCCCGCCTGTCTCCGACCGTCTGTCTCAGAACGTCTGCCTCCGTCCGTCTATCTCAGACCGCTGTCTCTGTCCGTCTGTCTCAGCCCGCCTGTCTCCGCCCTTCTGTCTCCGACCGTCTGTCTCAGACCGTCTGTCTCAGCCCGCCTGTCTCTGTCCGTCTGTCTCAGCCCGCCTGTCTCTGTCCGTCTGTCTCAGCCCTCCTGTCTCGAACCGTCTGTCTCAGACCGTCTGTATCAGACCGCTGTCTCTGTCCGTCTGTCTCAGCCCGCCTGTCTCAGACCGCCTGTCTCAGACCGTCTGTGTCAGACCGTCTGTCTCTGTCCGTCTGTCTCAGCCCGCCTGTCTCCGCCCGTCTGTCTCAGACCGTCTGTATCAGACCGCTGTCTTTGTCCGTCTGTCTCAGCCCGCCTGTCTCTGTCCGTCTGTCTCAGCCCGCCTGTCTCCGACCGTCTGTATCAGACCGCGGTCTCTGTCCGTCTGTCTCAGCCCGCCTGTCTTCGACCGTCTGTCTCCCGACAGTTGGTCTTACCCCGTCAGTCTCAGCCCGCCTGTCTCTGTCCGTCCGTCTCAGACCGTCAGTCTCAGACCGTCTGTCTCAGACCGTCTGTCTCAGACCGTCTGCCTCCGTCCATCTATCTCAGACCGCTGTCTCTGTCCGTCTGTCTCAGCCCGCCTGTCTCCGTCCGTCTGTCTCAGACCGTCTGTATCAGACCGCTGTCTCAGACCGCTGTCTCTGTCCGTCTGTCTCAGCCCGCCTGTCTCCGACCGTCTGTCTCAGACCGTCTGTATCAGACCGCTGTCTCTGTCCGTTTGTCTCAGCCCGCCTGTCTCCGACCGTCTGTCACAGATCGTCTGTCTCAGACCGTAGGTCTTACCCCGTCAGTCTCAGCCCGCCTGTCTCTTTCCGTCGGTCTCAGACCGCCTGTCTCCGCCCGTCTGTCTCAGACCGTCTGTATCAGACCGCTGTCTCAGACCGTTGTCTCTGACCGTCTGTCTCAGCGCGCCTGTCTCAGACCGTATGCCTCAGACCGTCTGTCTCGGACCGTCTGTCTCAGACCGTCTGTCTCAGACCGTTGGTCTTACCCCGTCAGTCTCAGCCCGCCTGTCTCTGTCCGTCCGTCTCAGACCGTCAGTCTCAGACCGTCTGTCTCAGACCGTCTGTCTCAGACCGTCTGCCTCCGTCCATCTATCTCAGACCGCTGTCTCTGTCCGTCTGTCTCAGCCCGCCTGTCTCCGTCCGTCTGTCTCAGACCGTCTGTATCAGACCGCTGTCTCAGACCGTTGTCTCTGACCGTCTGTCTCAGCGCGCCTGTCTCAGACCGTATGCCTCAGACCGTCTGCCTCCGTCCGTCTATCTCAGACCGCTGCCTCTGTCCGTCTGTCTCAGATCGTCTGTCTCAGACTGTTGTCTCTGTCCGTCTGTCTCAGCCCGCCTGTCTCTGTCCGTCTGTCTCAGCCCGCCTGTCTCCGACCGTCTGTCTCAGACCGTCTGCCTCCGTCCGACTATCTCAGACCGCTGTCTCTGTCCGTCTGTCTCAGCCCGCCTGTCTCCGCCCTTCTGTCTCCGACCGTCTGTCTCAGACCGTCTGTCTCAGCCCGCCTGTCTCTGTCCGTCTGTCTCAGCCCGCCTGTCTCTGTCCGTCTGTCTCAGCCCTCCTGTCTCGAACCGTCTGTCTCAGACCGTCTGTATCAGACCGCTGTCTCTGTCCGTCTGTCTCCTACAGTCAGTCGCAGACCGTCTGTCTCAGACCGTCTGTGTCAGACCGTCTGTCTCAGACCGTCTGTCTCAGACCGTCTGTCTCAGCCCGCCTGTCTCCGACCGTCTGTCTCAGACCGTCTATATCAGACCGCTGTCTCCGTCGGTCTGTCTCAGCCCGCCTGTCTTCGACCGTCTGTCTCAGACCGTCTGTATCAGACCGCTGTCTTTGTCCGTCTGTCTCAGCCCGCCTGTCTCTGTCCGTCTGTCTCAGCCCGCCTGTCTCCGACCGTCTGTCTCAGACCGTCTGTATCAGACCGCTGTTTCTGTCCGTCTGTCTCAGCCCGCCAGTCTCCGACCGTCTGTCTCAGACCGTCTGTATCAGACCGCTGTCTCTGTCCGTCTGTCTCAGTCCGCCTGTCTTCGACCGTCTGTCTCAGTCCGTTGGTCTTACCCCGTCAGTCTCAGCCCGCCTGTCTCTGTCCGTCCGTCTCAGACCGTCTGTCTCAGACCGTCTGTCTCAGACCGCCTGTCTCTGTCCGTCTGTCTCAGCCCGCCTGTCTCCGACCGTCTGTCTCAGACCCTCTGCATCAGACGCTGTCTTTGTCCGTCTGTCTCAGCCCGCCTGTCTCTGTCCGTCTGTCTCAGCACGCCTGTCTCCGACCGTCTGTCTCAGACCGTCTGTATCAGACCGCTGTCTCCGTCGGTCTGTCTCAGCCCGCCTGTCTTCGACCGTCTGTCTCAGACCGTTTGTATCAGACCGCTGTCTTTGTCCGTCTGTCTCAGCCCGCCTGTCTCCGACCGTCTGTATCAGAACGCGGTCTCTGTCCGTCTGTCTCAGCCCGCCTGTCTTCGACCGTCTGTCTCCCGACCGTTGGTCTTACCCCGTCAGTCTCAGCCCGCCTGTCTCTGTCCGTCCGTCTCAGACTGTCAGTCTCAGACCGTCTGTCTCAGACCGTCTGTCTCAGACCGTCTGCCTCCGTCCGTCTATCTCAGACCGCTGTCTCTGTCCGTCTGTCTCAGCCCGCCTGTCTCCGTCCGTCTGTCTCAGACCGTCTGTATCAGACCGCTGTCTCAGACCGCTGTCTCTGTCCGTCTGTCTCAGCCCGCCTGTCTCCGACCGTCTGTCTCAGACCGTCTGTATCAGACCGCTGTCTCTGTCCGTTTGTCTCAGCCCGCCTGTCTCCGACCGTCTGTCACAGATCGTCTGTCTCAGACCGTAGGTCTTACCCCGTCAGTCTCAGCCCGCCTGTCTCTTTCCGTCGGTCTCAGACCGCCTGTCTCCGCCCGTCTGTCTCAGACCGTCTGTATCAGACCGCTGTCTCAGACCGTTGTCTCTGACCGTCTGTCTCAGCGCGCCTGTCTCAGACCGTATGCCTCAGACCGTCTGTCTCGGACCGTCTGTCTCAGACCGTCTGTCTCAGACCGTTGGTCTTACCCCGTCAGTCTCAGCCCGCCTGTCTCTGTCCGTCCGTCTCAGACCGTCAGTCTCAGACCGTCTGTCTCAGACCAGTCTGTCTCAGACCGTCTGCCTCCGTCCGTCTATCTCAGACCGCTGCCTCTGTCCGTCTGTCTCAGATCGTCTGTCTCAGACTGTTGTCTCTGTCCGTCTGTCTCAGCCCGCCTGTCTCTGTCCGTCTGTCTCAGCCCGCCTGTCTCTGTCCGTCTGTCTCAGCCCGCCTGTCTCCGACCGTCTGTCTCAGAACGTCTGCCTCCGTCCGTCTATCTCAGACCGCTGTCTCTGTCCGTCTGTCTCAGCCCGCCTGTCTCCGCCCTTCTGTCTCCGACCGTCTGTCTCAGACCGTCTGTCTCAGCCCGCCTGTCTCTGTCCGTCTGTCTCAGCCCGCCTGTCTCTGTCCGTCTGTCTCAGCCCTCCTGTCTCGAACCGTCTGTCTCAGACCGTCTGTATCAGACCGCTGTCTCTGTCCGTCTGTCTCAGCCCGCCTGTCTCAGACCGCCTGTCTCAGACCGTCTGTGTCAGACCGTCTGTCTCTGTCCGTCTGTCTCAGCCCGCCTGTCTCCGCCTGTCTGTCTCAGACCGTCTGTATCAGACCGCTGTCTTTGTCCGTCTGTCTCAGCCCGCCTGTCTCTGTCCGTCTGTCTCAGCCCGCCTGTCTCCGACCGTCTGTATCAGACCGCGGTCTCTGTCCGTCTGTCTCAGCCCGCCTGTCTTCGACCGTCTGTCTCCCGACAGTTGGTCTTACCCCGTCAGTCTCAGCCCGCCTGTCTCTGTCCGTCCGTCTCAGACCGTCAGTCTCAGACCGTCTGTCTCAGACCGTCTGTCTCAGACCGTCTGCCTCCGTCCGTCTATCTCAGACCGCTGTCTCTGTCCGTCTGTCTCAGCCCGCCTGTCTCCGTCCGTCTGTCTCAGACCGTCTGTATCAGACCGCTGTCTCAGACCGCTGTCTCTGTCCGTCTGTCTCAGCCCGCCTGTCTCCGACCGTCTGTCTCAGACCGTCTGTATCAGACCGCTGTCTCTGTCCGTTTGTCTCAGCCCGCCTGTCTCCGACCGTCTGTCACAGATCGTCTGTCTCAGACCGTAGGTCTTACCCCGTCAGTCTCAGCCCGCCTGTCTCTTTCCGTCGGTCTCAGACCGCCTGTCTCCGCCCGTCTGTCTCAGACCGTCTGTATCAGACCGCTGTCTCAGACCGTTGTCTCTGACCGTCTGTCTCAGCGCGCCTGTCTCAGACCGTATGCCTCAGACCGTCTGTCTCGGACCGTCTGTCTCAGACCGTCTGTCTCAGACCGTTGGTCTTACCCCGTCAGTCTCAGCCCGCCTGTCTCTGTCCGTCCGTCTCAGACCGTCAGTCTCAGACCGTCTGTCTCAGACCAGTCTGTCTCAGACCGTCTGCCTCCGTCCGTCTATCTCAGACCGCTGCCTCTGTCCGTCTGTCTCAGATCGTCTGTCTCAGACTGTTGTCTCTGTCCGTCTGTCTCAGCCCGCCTGTCTCTGTCCGTCTGTCTCAGCCCGCCTGTCTCCGACCGTCTGTCTCAGACCGTCTGCCTCCGTCCGTCTATCTCAGACCGCTGTCTCTGTCCGTCTGTCTCAGCCCGCCTGTCAACGCCCTTCTGTCTCCGACCGTCTGTCTCAGACCGTCTGTCTCAGCCCGCCTGTCTCTGTCCGTCTGTCTCAGCCCGCCTGTCTCTGTCCGTCTGTCTCAGCCCTCCTGTCTCGAACCGTCTGTCTCAGACCGTCTGTATCAGACCGCTGTCTCTGTCCGTCTGTCTCCTACAGTCAGTCGCAGACCGTCTGTCTCAGACCGTCTGTGTCAGACCGTCTGTGTCAGACCGTCTGTCTCAGACCGTCTGTCTCAGACCGTCTGTCTCAGCCCGCCTGTCTCCGACCGTCTGTCTCAGACCGTCTATATCAGACCGCTGTCTCCGTCGGTCTGTCTCAGCCCGCCTGTCTCCGACCGTCTGTCTCAGACCGTCTGTATCAGACCGCTGTTTCTGTCCGTCTGTCTCAGCCCGCCAGTCTCCGACCGTCTGTCTCAGACCGTCTGTATCAGACCGCTGTCTCTGTCCGTCTGTCTCAGTCCGCCTGTCTTCGACCGTCTGTCTCAGTCCGTTGGTCTTACCCCGTCAGTCTCAGCCCGCCTGTCTCTGTCCGTCCGTCTCAGACCGTCTGTCTCAGACCGTCTGTCTCAGACCGCCTGTCTCTGTCCGTCTGTCTCAGCCCGCCTGTCTCCGACCGTCTGTCTCAGACCCTCTGCATCAGACGCTGTCTTTGTCCGTCTGTCTCAGCCCGCCTGTCTCTGTCCGTCTGTCTCAGCACGCCTGTCTCCGACCGTCTGTCTCAGACCGTCTGTATCAGACCGCTGTCTCCGTCGGTCTGTCTCAGCCCGCCTGTCTTCGACCGTCTGTCTCAGACCGTTTGTATCAGACCGCTGTCTTTGTCCGTCTGTCTCAGCCCGCCTGTCTCCGACCGTCTGTATCAGAACGCGGTCTCTGTCCGTCTGTCTCAGCCCGCCTGTCTTCGACCGTCTGTCTCAGACCGTTTGTATCAGACCGCTGTCTTTGTCCGTCTGTCTCAGTCCGCCTGTCTTCGACCGTCTGTCTCAGTCCGTTGGTCTTACCCCGTCAGTCTCAGCCCGCCTGTCTCTGTCCGTCCGTCTCAGACCGTCAGTCTCAGACCGTCTGTCTCAGACCGTCTGTCTCAGACCGTCTGCCTCCGTCCGTCTATCTCAGACCGCTGTCTCTGTCCGTCTGTCTCAGCCCGCCTGTCTCCGTCCGTCTGTCTCAGACCGTCTGTATCAGACCGCTGTCTCAGACCGCTGTCTCTGTCCGTCTGTCTCAGCCCGCCTGTCTCCGACCGTCTGTCTCAGACCGTCTGTATCAGACCGCTGTCTCTGTCCGTTTGTCTCAGCCCGCCTGTCTCCGACCGTCTGTCACAGATCGTCTGTCTCAGACCGTAGGTCTTACCCCGTCAGTCTCAGCCCGCCTGTCTCTTTCCGTCGGTCTCAGACCGCCTGTCTCCGCCCGTCTGTCTCAGACCGTCTGTATCAGACCGCTGTCTCAGACCGTTGTCTCTGACCGTCTGTCTCAGCGCGCCTGTCTCAGACCGTATGCCTCAGACCGTCTGTCTCGGACCGTCTGTCTCAGACCGTCTGTCTCAGACCGTTGGTCTTACCCCGTCAGTCTCAGCCCGCCTGTCTCTGTCCGTCCGTCTCAGACCGTCAGTCTCAGACCGTCTGTCTCAGACCAGTCTGTCTCAGACCGTCTGCCTCCGTCCGTCTATCTCAGACCGCTGCCTCTGTCCGTCTGTCTCAGATCGTCTGTCTCAGACTGTTGTCTCTGTCCGTCTGTCTCAGCCCGCCTGTCTCTGTCCGTCTGTCTCAGCCCGCCTGTCTCTGTCCGTCTGTCTCAGCCCGCCTGTCTCCGACCGTCTGTCTCAGAACGTCTGCCTCCGTCCGTCTATCTCAGACCGCTGTCTCTGTCCGTCTGTCTCAGCCCGCCTGTCTCCGCCCTTCTGTCTCCGACCGTCTGTCTCAGACCGTCTGTCTCAGCCCGCCTGTCTCTGTCCGTCTGTCTCAGCCCGCCTGTCTCTGTCCGTCTGTCTCAGCCCTCCTGTCTCGAACCGTCTGTCTCAGACCGTCTGTATCAGACCGCTGTCTCTGTCCGTCTGTCTCAGCCCGCCTGTCTCAGACCGCCTGTCTCAGACCGTCTGTGTCAGACCGTCTGTCTCTGTCCGTCTGTCTCAGCCCGCCTGTCTCCGCCTGTCTGTCTCAGACCGTCTGTATCAGACCGCTGTCTTTGTCCGTCTGTCTCAGCCCGCCTGTCTCTGTCCGTCTGTCTCAGCCCGCCTGTCTCCGACCGTCTGTATCAGACCGCGGTCTCTGTCCGTCTGTCTCAGCCCGCCTGTCTTCGACCGTCTGTCTCCCGACAGTTGGTCTTACCCCGTCAGTCTCAGCCCGCCTGTCTCTGTCCGTCCGTCTCAGACCGTCAGTCTCAGACCGTCTGTCTCAGACCGTCTGTCTCAGACCGTCTGCCTCCGTCCGTCTATCTCAGACCGCTGTCTCTGTCCGTCTGTCTCAGACCGTCTGTATCAGACCGCTGTCTCAGACCGCTGTCTCTGTCCGTCTGTCTCAGCCCGCCTGTCTCCGACCGTCTGTCTCAGACCGTCTGTATCAGACCGCTGTCTCTGTCCGTTTGTCTCAGCCCGCCTGTCTCCGACCGTCTGTCACAGATCGTCTGTCTCAGACCGTAGGTCTTACCCCGTCAGTCTCAGCCCGCCTGTCTCTTTCCGTCGGTCTCAGACCGCCTGTCTCCGCCCGTCTGTCTCAGACCGTCTGTATCAGACCGCTGTCTCAGACCGTTGTCTCTGACCGTCTGTCTCAGCGCGCCTGTCTCAGACCGTATGCCTCAGACCGTCTGTCTCGGACCGTCTGTCTCAGACCGTCCGTCTCAGACCGTTGGTCTTACCCCGTCAGTCTCAGCCCGCCTGTCTCTGTCCGTCCGTCTCAGACCGTCAGTCTCAGACCGTCTGTCTCAGACCAGTCTGTCTCAGACCGTCTGCCTCCGTCCGTCTATCTCAGACCGCTGCCTCTGTCCGTCTGTCTCAGATCGTCTGTCTCAGACTGTTGTCTCTGTCCGTCTGTCTCAGCCCGCCTGTCTCTGTCCGTCTGTCTCAGCCCGCCTGTCTCCGACCGTCTGTCTCAGACCGTCTGCCTCCGTCCGTCTATCTCAGACCGCTGTCTCTGTCCGTCTGTCTCAGCCCGCCTGTCTCCGCCCTTCTGTCTCCGACCGTCTGTCTCAGACCGTCTGTCTCAGCCCGCCTGTCTCTGTCCGTCTGTCTCAGCCCTCCTGTCTCGAACCGTCTGTCTCAGACCGTCTGTATCAGACCGCTGTCTCTGTCCGTCTGTCTCAGCCCGCCCGTCTCCTACAGTCAGTCGCAGACCGTCTGTCTCAGACCGTCTGTGTCAGACCGTCTGTCTCAGACCGTCTGTCTCAGACCGTCTGTCTCAGCCCGCCTGTCTCCGACCGTCTGTCTCAGACCGTCTATATCAGACCGCTGTCTCCGTCGGTCTGTCTCAGCCCGCCTGTCTTCGACCGTCTGTCTCAGACCGTCTGTATCAGACCGCTGTCTTTGTCCGTCTGTCTCAGCCCGCCTGTCTCTGTCCGTCTGTCTCAGCCCGCCTGTCTCCGACCGTCTGTCTCAGACCGTCTGTATCAGACCGCTGTTTCTGTCCGTCTGTCTCAGCCCGCCAGTCTCCGACCGTCTGTCTCAGACCGTCTGTATCAGACCGCTGTCTCTGTCCGTCTGTCTCAGTCCGCCTGTCTTCGACCGTCTGTCTCAGTCCGTTGGTCTTACCCCGTCAGTCTCAGCCCGCCTGTCTCTGTCCGTCCGTCTCAGACCGTCTGTCTCAGACCGTCTGTCTCAGACCGTCTGTCTCAGACCGCCTGTCTCTGTCCGTCTGTCTCAGCCCGCCTGTCTCCGACCGTCTGTCTCAGACCCTCTGCATCAGACGCTGTCTTTGTCCGTCTGTCTCAGCCCGCCTGTCTCTGTCCGTCTGTCTCAGCACGCCTGTCTCCGACCGTCTGTCTCAGACCGTCTGTATCAGACCGCTGTCTCCGTCGGTCTGTCTCAGCCCGCCTGTCTTCGACCGTCTGTCTCAGACCGTTTGTATCAGACCGCTGTCTTTGTCCGTCTGTCTCAGCCCGCCTGTCTCCGTCCGTCTGTCTCAGACCGTCTGTATCAGACCGCTGTCTCAGACCGCTGTCTCTGTCCGTCTGTCTCAGCCCGCCTGTCTCCGACCGTCTGTCACAGATCGTCTGTCTCAGACCGTAGGTCTTACCCCGTCAGTCTCAGCCCGCCTGTCTCTGTCCGTCTGTCTCAGCACGCCTGTCTCCGACCGTCTGTCTCAGACCGTCTGTATCAGACCGTCTGTCTCAGACCGCTGTCTCTGTCCGTCTGTCTCAGTCCGCCTGTCTTCGACCGTCTGTCTCAGTCCGTTGGTCTTACCCCGTCAGTCTCAGCCCGCCTGTCTCTGTCCGTCCGTCTCAGACCGTCTGTCTCAGACCGTCTGTCTCAGACCGCCTGTCTCTGTCCGTCTGTCTCAGCCCGCCTGTCTCCGACCGTCTGTCTCAGACCCTCTGCATCAGACGCTGTCTTTGTCCGTCTGTCTCAGCCCGCCTGTCTCTGTCCGTCTGTCTCAGCACGCCTGTCTCCGACCGTCTGTCTCAGACCGTCTGTATCAGACCGCTGTCTCCGTCGGTCTGTCTCAGCCCGCCTGTCTTCGACCGTCTGTCTCAGACCGTTTGTATCAGACCGCTGTCTTTGTCCGTCTGTCTCAGCCCGCCTGTCTCCGACCGTCTGTATCAGAACGCGGTCTCTGTCCGTCTGTCTCAGCCCGCCTGTCTTCGACCGTCTGTCTCCCGACCGTTGGTCTTACCCCGTCAGTCTCAGCCCGCCTGTCTCTGTCCGTCCGTCTCAGACCGTCAGTCTCAGACCGTCTGTCTCAGACCGTCTGTCTCAGACCGTCTGCCTCCGTCCGTCTATCTCAGACCGCTGTCTCTGTCCGTCTGTCTCAGCCCGCCTGTCTCCGTCCGTCTGTCTCAGACCGTCTGTATCAGACCGCTGTCTCAGACCGCTGTCTCTGTCCGTCTGTCTCAGCCCGCCTGTCTCCGACCGTCTGTCTCAGACCGTCTGTATCAGACCGCTGTCTCTGTCCGTTTGTCTCAGCCCGCCTGTCTCCGACCGTCTGTCACAGATCGTCTGTCTCAGACCGTAGGTCTTACCCCGTCAGTCTCAGCCCGCCTGTCTCTTTCCGTCGGTCTCAGACCGCCTGTCTCCGCCCGTCTGTCTCAGACCGTCTGTATCAGACCGCTGTCTCAGACCGTTGTCTCTGACCGTCTGTCTCAGCGCGCCTGTCTCAGACCGTATGCCTCAGACCGTCTGTCTCGGACCGTCTGTCTCAGACCGTCTGTCTCAGACCGTTGGTCTTACCCCGTCAGTCTCAGCCCGCCTGTCTCTGTCCGTCCGTCTCAGACCGTCAGTCTCAGACCGTCTGTCTCAGACCGTCTGCCTCCGTCCGTCTATCTCAGACCGCTGCCTCTGTCCGTCTGTCTCAGATCGTCTGTCTCAGACTGTTGTCTCTGTCCGTCTGTCTCAGCCCGCCTGTCTCTGTCCGTCTGTCTCAGCCCGCCTGTCTCTGTCCGTCTGTCTCAGCCCGCCTGTCTCCGACCGTCTGTCTCAGAACGTCTGTCTCAGCCCGCCTGTCTCTGTCCGTCTGTCTCAGCCCGCCTGTCTCTGTCCGTCTGTCTCAGCCCTCCTGTCTCGAACCGTCTGTCTCAGACCGTCTGTATCAGACCGCTGTCTCTGTCCGTCTGTCTCAGCCCGCCTGTCTCAGACCGCCTGTCTCAGACCGTCTGTGTCAGACCGTCTGTCTCTGTCCGTCTGTCTCAGCCCGCCTGTCTCCGCCCGTCTGTCTCAGACCGTCTGTATCAGACCGCTGTCTTTGTCCGTCTGTCTCAGCCCGCCTGTCTCTGTCCGTCTGTCTCAGCCCGCCTGTCTCCGACCGTCTGTATCAGACCGCGGTCTCTGTCCGTCTGTCTCAGCCCGCCTGTCTTCGACCGTCTGTCTCCCGACAGTTGGTCTTACCCCGTCAGTCTCAGCCCGCCTGTCTCTGTCCGTCCGTCTCAGACCGTCAGTCT
This sequence comes from Coelioxys conoideus, assembly GCA_947623535.1. Classification (NCBI taxonomy): domain Eukaryota; kingdom Metazoa; phylum Arthropoda; class Insecta; order Hymenoptera; family Megachilidae; genus Coelioxys; species Coelioxys conoideus. The sequence continues at coordinate 186,089 of CANQJN010000017.1, forward strand.
CAGACCGTCTGTCTCAGACCGTCTGTCTCAGACCGTCTGCCTCCGTCCGTCTATCTCAGACCGCTGTCTCTGTCCGTCTGTCTCAGCCCGCCTGTCTCCGTCCGTCTGTCTCAGACCGTCTGTATCAGACCGCTGTCTCAGACCGCTGTCTCTGTCCGTCTGTCTCAGCCCGCCTGTCTCCGACCGTCTGTCTCAGACCGTCTGTATCAGACCGCTGTCTCTGTCCGTTTGTCTCAGCCCGCCTGTCTCCGACCGTCTGTCACAGATCGTCTGTCTCAGACCGTAGGTCTTACCCCGTCAGTCTCAGCCCGCCTGTCTCTTTCCGTCGGTCTCAGACCGCCTGTCTCCGCCCGTCTGTCTCAGACCGTCTGTATCAGACCGCTGTCTCAGACCGTTGTCTCTGACCGTCTGTCTCAGCGCGCCTGTCTCAGACCGTATGCCTCAGACCGTCTGTCTCGGACCGTCTGTCTCAGACCGTCTGTCTCAGACCGTTGGTCTTACCCCGTCAGTCTCAGCCCGCCTGTCTCTGTCCGTCCGTCTCAGACCGTCAGTCTCAGACCGTCTGTCTCAGACCAGTCTGTCTCAGACCGTCTGCCTCCGTCCGTCTATCTCAGACCGCTGCCTCTGTCCGTCTGTCTCAGATCGTCTGTCTCAGACTGTTGTCTCTGTCCGTCTGTCTCAGCCCGCCTGTCTCTGTCCGTCTGTCTCAGCCCGCCTGTCTCCGACCGTCTGTCTCAGACCGTCTGCCTCCGTCCGTCTATCTCAGACCGCTGTCTCTGTCCGTCTGTCTCAGCCCGCCTGTCTCCGCCCTTCTGTCTCCGACCGTCTGTCTCAGACCGTCTGTCTCAGCCCGCCTGTCTCTGTCCGTCTGTCTCAGCCCTCCTGTCTCGAACCGTCTGTCTCAGACCGTCTGTATCAGACCGCTGTCTCTGTCCGTCTGTCTCAGCCCGCCTGTCTCCTACAGTCAGTCGCAGACCGTCTGTCTCAGACCGTCTGTGTCAGACCGTCTGTCTCAGACCGTCTGTCTCAGACCGTCTGTCTCAGCCCGCCTGTCTCCGACCGTCTGTCTCAGACCGTCTATATCAGACCGCTGTCTCCGTCGGTCTGTCTCAGCCCGCCTGTCTTCGACCGTCTGTCTCAGACCGTCTGTATCAGACCGCTGTCTTTGTCCGTCTGTCTCAGCCCGCCTGTCTCTGTCCGTCTGTCTCAGCCCGCCTGTCTCCGACCGTCTGTCTCAGACCGTCTGTATCAGACCGCTGTTTCTGTCCGTCTGTCTCAGCCCGCCAGTCTCCGACCGTCTGTCTCAGACCGTCTGTATCAGACCGCTGTCTCTGTCCGTGTGTCTCAGTCCGCCTGTCTTCGACCGTCTGTCTCAGTCCGTTGGTCTTACCCCGTCAGTCTCAGCCCGCCTGTCTCTGTCCGTCCGTCTCAGACCGTCTGTCTCAGACCGTCTGTCTCAGACCGCCTGTCTCTGTCCGTCTGTCTCAGCCCGCCTGTCTCCGACCGTCTGTCTCAGACCCTCTGCATCAGACGCTGTCTTTGTCCGTCTGTCTCAGCCCGCCTGTCTCTGTCCGTCTGTCTCAGCACGCCTGTCTCCGACCGTCTGTCTCAGACCGTCTGTATCAGACCGCTGTCTCCGTCGGTCTGTCTCAGCCCGCCTGTCTTCGACCGTCTGTCTCAGACCGTTTGTATCAGACCGCTGTCTTTGTCCGTCTGTCTCAGCCCGCCTGTCTCCGACCGTCTGTATCAGAACGCGGTCTCTGTCCGTCTGTCTCAGCCCGCCTGTCTTCGACCGTCTGTCTCCCGACCGTTGGTCTTACCCCGTCAGTCTCAGCCCGCCTGTCTCTGTCCGTCCGTCTCAGACCGTCAGTCTCAGACCGTCTGTCTCAGACCGTCTGTCTCAGACCGTCTGCCTCCGTCCGTCTATCTCAGACCGCTGTCTCTGTCCGTCTGTCTCAGCCCGCCTGTCTCCGTCCGTCTGTCTCAGACCGTCTGTATCAGACCGCTGTCTCAGACCGCTGTCTCTGTCCGTCTGTCGAAGCCCGCCTGTCTCCGACCGTCTGTCTCAGACCGTCTGTATCAGACCGCTGTCTCTGTCCGATTGTCTCAGCCCGCCTGTCTCCGACCGTCTGTCACAGATCGTCTGTCTCAGACCGTAGGTCTTACCCCGTCAGTCTCAGCCCGCCTGTCTCTTTCCGTCGGTCTCAGACCGCCTGTCTCCGCCCGTCTGTCTCAGACCGTCTGTATCAGACCGCTGTCTCAGACCGTTGTCTCTGACCGTCTGTCTCAGCGCGCCTGTCTCAGACCGTATGCCTCAGACCGTCTGTCTCGGACCGTCTGTCTCAGACCGTCTGTCTCAGACCGTTGGTCTTACCCCGTCAGTCTCAGCCCGCCTGTCTCTGTCCGTCCGTCTCAGACCGTCAGACTCAGACCGTCTGTCTCAGACCAGTCTGTCTCAGACCGTCTGCCTCCGTCCGTCTATCTCAGACCGCTGCCTCTGTCCGTCTGTCTCAGATCGTCTGTCTCAGACTGTTGTCTCTGTCCGTCTGTCTCAGCCCGCCTGTCTCTGTCCGTCTGTCTCAGCCCGCCTGTCTCCGACCGTCTGTCTCAGACCGTCTGTCTGAGATCGTCTGTCTCAGACCGTCTATCTCTGTCCGTCTGTCTCAGATCGTCTGTCTCAGCCCGCCTGTCTCTGTCCGTCCGTCTCAGCCCGCCTGTCTCCGACCGTCTGTCTCAGACCCTCTGCATCAGACCGCTGTCAGTGTCCGTCTGTCTCAGCCCGCCTGTCTCTGTCCGTCTGTCTCAGCACGCCTGTCTCCGACCGTCTGTCTCAGACCGTCTGTATCAGACCGCTGTCTCTGTCCGTCTGTCTCAGCCCGCCTGTCTCCGACCGTCTGTCTCAGACCGTCTGTATCAGACCGCTGTCTTTGTCCGTCTGTCTCAGCCCGCCTGTCTCTGTCCGTCTGTCTCAGCCCGCCTGTCTCCGACCGTCTGTCTCAGACCGTCTGTATCAGACCGCTGTCTCTGTCCGTCTGTCTCAGCCCGCCAGTCTCCGACCGTCTGTCTCAGACCGTCTGTATCAGACCGCTGTCTCTGTCCGTCTGTCTCAGCCCGCCTGTCTTCGACCGTCTGTCTCAGACCGTTGGTCTTACCCCGTCAGTCTCAGCCCGCCTGTCTCTGTCCGTCCGTCTCAGACCGTCAGTCTCAGACCGTCTGTCTCAGACCGTCTGCCTCCGTCCGTCTATCTCAGACCGCTGTGTCTGTCCGTCTGTCTCAGCCCGCCTGTCTCCGTCCGTCTGTCTCTGTCCGTCTGTCTCAGCCCGCCTGTCTCCGTCCGTCTGTCTCATACCGTCTGTATCAGACCGCTGTCTCAGACCGCTGTCTCTGTCCGTCTGTCTCAGCCCGCCTGTCTCCGTCCGTCTGTCTCAGACCGTCTGTATCAGACCGCTGTCTCAGACCGCTATCTCTGTCCGTCTGTCTCAGCCCGCCTGTCTCCGACCGTCTGTCTCAGACCGTCTGTCTCAGACCGTTGGTCTTACCCCGTCAGTCTCAGCCCGCCTGTCTCTGTCCGTCGGTCTCAGACCGTCTGTCTCAGACCGTTGGTCTTACCCCGTCAGTCTCAGCCCACCTGTCTCTGTCCGTCGGCCTCAGTCCGTCTGTCTCAGACCGCCTGTCTCAGCCCGTCTGTCTCAGACCGTCTGTCTCTTACCGTTCTCTCTGTCCGTCTGTCTCTGACCGTCTGTCTCAGACCGTCTGTCTCAGCCCGCCTCTCTCAGCCCGCCTCCCTCAGTCCGTCTGTCTCTGTCCGTTTGTCTCAGCCCGCCTGTCTCAGCCTGCCGCTCTCAGTCCGTCTGTCTCAGACCGCCTGTCTCAGCCCGTCTGTCTCAGACCGTCTGTCTCTTACCGTTCTCTCTGTCCGTCTGTCTCTGACCGTCTGTCTCAGACCGTCTGTCTCAGCCCGCCTCTCTCAGCCCGCCTCCCTCAGTCCGTCTGTCTCTGTCCGTTTGTCTCAGCCCGGCTGTCTCAGCCTGCCGCTCTCAGCCCGCCTGTCTCAGACCGTCTTCTCAGACCGTCTGTCTCGGACCGTCTGTCTCAGACCGTCTGTCTCAGACCGTCTGTCTCAGACCGCCTGTCTCAGCCCGCCTCTCTCAGTCCGTCTGTCTTTGACCGTCTGTCTCAGGCCATCTGTCTCAGTCCGTCTGTCCCTGTCCGTCTGTCTCAGACCGTCTGTCTCAGCCCGCCTGTCTCAGCCCGCCTGTCTCAGCCCGCCTCTCTCAGTCCGTCTGTCTCAGCCCGCCTGTCTCAGCCCGCCTGTCTCAGCCCGCCTCTCTCAGTTTGTCTGTCTGAGACATTCTGTCTCAGACCATCTGTCTCAGACCGTTGTCTCTGTCCGTCTGTCTGAGACCGTCTGTCTCATCCCGCCTGTCCCAGTCCGTCTGTCTTTGACCGTCTGTCTCAGACCATCTGTTTCAGACCATCTGTCTCAGACCATCTGTCTCAGACCATCTGTCTCAGACCATCTGTCTCAGACCATCTGTCTCAGACCGTCTGTCTCTGTCCGTCTGTCTCGGACCGACTGTCGCAGACCGTCTGTCTCAGCCCGCCTGTCTCAGCCCGCCTGTCTCAGCCAGCCTCTCTCAGTCCGTCTGTCTCAGCCCGCCTGTCTCAGTCAGTCTGTCTGAGACCGTCTGTCTCAGACCATCTGTCTCAGCCCGCCTGTCTCTGTCCATTTGTCTCAGACCGTCTGTCTCAGCCCGCCTGTCTCAGCCCGCCTGTCTCAGCCCGCCTCTCTCAGTCCGTCTGTCTGAGACCGTCTGTCACAGACCGTCTGTCTCATCCCGCCTGTCCCACTCCGTCTGTCTTTGACCGTCTGTCTCAGACCATCTGTCTCAGAACGTTGTCTCTGTCCGTCTCTGTCAGGTCGCCTGCCTCAGTCCGCCTGTCTCAGTCCGTCTGTCTCTGTCCGTCTGTCTCAGACCGTCTGTCTCAGACCGCCTGTCTCAGCCCGCCTCTCTCAGTCCGTCTGTCTTTGACCGTCTGTCTCAGGCCATCTGTCTCAGTCCGTCTGTCCCTGTCCGTCTGTCTCAGACCGTCTGTCTCAGCCCGCCTCTCTCAGCCCGCCTCCCTCAGTCCGTCTGTCTCTGTCCGTTTGTCTCAGACCGTCTGTCTCAGACCGTCTGTCTCAGACCGTCTGTCTCAGACCGCCTGTCTCAGACCGTCTGTCTCAGCCCGCCTCTCTCAGCCCGCCTCCCTCAGTCCGTCTGTCTCTGTCCGTTTGTCTCAGACCGTCTGTCTCAGACCGTCTGTCTCAGACCGTCTGTCTCAGCCCGCCTGTCTCAACCCGCCTCTCTCAGTCCGTCTGTCTCAGCCCGTCTGTCTCAGACCGTCTGTCTCTTACCGTTCTCTCAGCCCGCCTCCCTCAGTCCGTCTGTCTCTGTCCGTTTGTCTCGGACCGTCTGTCTCAGACCGTCTGACTCAGACCGTCTGTCTCGGACCATCTGTCTCAGCCCGCCTCTCTCAGCCCGCCTCCCTCAGTCCGTCTGTCAGAGACCGTCTGTCTCAGACCGTCTGTCTCAGCCCGCCTATCTCAGTCCGCCTCTCTCAGTCCGTCTGTCTGAGACCGTCTGTCTCATATCATCCGTCTCTGTCCGTCTGTCTCAGACCGTCTGTCTCTGTCCGTCTGTCTCAGCCCGTCTGCCTCAGCCCGCCTCTCTCAGTCCGTCTGTCTGAGACCGTCTGTCTCAGACCGTCTGTTTCGGTCCGTCTTCCGCGGACTATCTGTCTCGGACCGTCTGTCTCAGACCGTCTGTCTCGGACCGTCTGCCTCAGACCGTCTGTCTCCGCCCGCCTGTCTCAGTCCGTCTGTCTCAGACCGTCTGTCTCAGCGCGCCTCTCTCAGCCCGCCTTCCTCAGTCCGCCTGTCTCAGCCCGCCTCTCTCAGTCCGTCTGTCGCAGCCCGCCTGTCTCAGCAAGCCTCTCTCAGTCCGTCTGTCTGAGACCGTCTGTCTCACACCGTCTGTCTCAGCCCGCCTGTCTCTATCCGCCTCTCTCAGTCCGTCTGTCTCAGCCCGCCTCTCTCAGCCCGCCTCCCTCAGTCCGTCTGTCTCAGACCGTCTGTCTCAGCCCGCCTCTCTCAGCCCGCCTCCCTCAGTCCGTCTGTCTCAGACCGTCTGTCTCACACCGTCTGTCTCAGCCCGCCTGTCTCTACCCGCCTCTCTCAGTCCGTCTGTCTCAGCCCGCCTCTATCAGCCCGCCTCCCTCAGACCATCTGTCTCAGACCGTCTGTCTCGGACCGTCTGTCTCAGACCGTCTGTCTCAGGCCATCTGTCTCAGTCCGTCTGTCCCTGTCCGTCTGTCTCCGACCGTCTGTCTCAGCCCGCCTGTGTCAGCCCGCCTGTCTCAGCCCGCCTCTCTCAGTCCGTCTGTCTGAGACCGTCTGTCTCACACCGTCTGTCTCAGCCCGCCTCTCGCAGCCCGCCTCCCTGAGTCCGTCTGTCTCAGACCGTCTGTCTCAGGCCATCTGTCTCAGACCGTCTGTCTCAGACCGTCTGTCTATTACCGTTCTCTCTGTCCGTCTGTCTCAGCCCGCCTGTCTCAGACCGTCTTCTCAGACCGTCTGTCTCGGACCGTCTTCCGCGGACCGTCTGTCTCGGACCGTCTGCCTCAGATCGTCTGACTCGGCCCGCCTGTCTCAGTCCGTCTATCTCAGTCCGTCTTCCGCGGACCGTCTGTCTCGGACCGTCTGTCTCAGACCGTCTGTCTCAGACCGTCTGTCTCAGACCGTCTGTCTCAGACGGACAGTCTCAGACCGTCTGTCTCAGACCGTCTGTCTCAGGCCGCCTTTCTCAGCCCGCCTCCCTCAGTCCGTCTGTCTCTGTCCGTTTGTGTCAGACCGTCTGTCTCAGACCGTCTGTCTCAGCCCGCCTGTCGCAACCCGCCTCTCTCAGTCCGCCTGTCTCAGCCCGTCTGTCTCAGACCGTCTGTCTCTTACCGTTCACTCTGTCCGTCTGTCTCAGCCCGCCTGTCTCAGACCGTCTTCTCAGACCGTCTGTCTCGGACCGTCTTCCGCGGACCGTCTGTCTCGGACCGTCTGCCTCAGATCGCCTGACTCGGCCCGCCTGTCTCAGTCCGTCTATCTCAGTCCGTCTTCCGCGGACCGTATGTCTCGGACCGTTTGTCTCAGCCCGCCTGTCTCAACCCGCCTCTCTCAGTCCGTCTGTCGCAGCCCGCCTGTCTCACCCCGCCTCTCCCAGTCCGACCGTATCAGCCCGCCTGTCTCAGTCCGTCTGTCTCAGCCCGCCTCTCTCAGTCCGCCTCCCTCAGTCCGTCTGTCTCAGACCGTCTGTCTCAGACCGTCTGTCTCAGACCGTCTGTCTCTTACCGTTCTCTCTGTCCGTCTGTCTCAGCCCGCCTGTCTCAGACCGTCTTCTCAGACCGTCTGTCTCGGCCCGCCTGTCTCAGTCCGTCTATCTCAGTCCGTCTGTCTGAGACCGTCTGTCTCAGACCGTCCGTCTCAGCCCGCCTGTCTCAACCCGCCTCTCTCAGTCCATCTGTCTCAGCCCGTCTGTCTCAGCCCGCCTCTCTCAGCCCGCCTCACTCAGTCCGTCTGTCTCTGTCCGTTTGTCTCAGACCGTCTGTCTCAGACCGTCTGTCTCAGCCCGCCTGTCTCAGACCGTCTGTCTCAGACCGTCTGTCTCAGGCCGCCTCTCTCAGCCCGCCTCCCTCAGTCCGTCTGTCTCTGTCCGTTTGTCTCAGCCCGCCTGTCTCAGCCTGCCGCTCTCAGTCCGTCGGTCTCAGACCGCCTGTCTCAGCCCGTCTGTCTCAGACCGTCTGTCTCTTACCGTTCTCTCTGTCCGTCTGTCTCTGACCGTCTGTCTCAGACCGTCTGTCTCACACCGTCTGTCTCAGCCCGCCTCTCTCAGCCCGCCTCCCTCAGTCCGTCTGTCTCTGTCCGTTTGTCTCAGCCCGCCTGTCTCAGCCTGCCGCTCTCAGTCCGTCTGTCTCAGACCGCCTGTCTCAGCCCGTCTGTCTCAGACCGTCTGTCTCTTACCGTTCTCTCTGTCCGTCTGTCTCCGACCGTCTGTCTCAGACCGTCTGTCTCGGCCCGCCTCTCTCAGCCCGCCTCCCTCAGTCCGTCTGTCTCTGTCCGTTTGTCTCAGCCCGGCTGTCTCAGCCTGCCGCTCTCAGCCCGCCTGTCTCAGACCGTCTTCTCAGACCGTCTGTCTCGGACCGTCTGTCTCAGACCGTCTGTCTCAGACCGTCTGTCTCAGACCGCCTGTCTCAGCCCGCCTCTCTCAGTCCGTCTGTCTTTGACCGTCTGTCTCAGGCCATCTGTCTCAGTCCGTCTGTCCCTGTCCGTCTGTCTCAGACCGTCTGTCTCAGCCCGCCTGTCTCAGCCCGCCTGTCTCAGCCCGCCTCTCTCAGTCCGTCTGTCTCAGCCCGCCTGTCTCAGCCCGCCTGTCTCAGCCCGCCTCTCTCAGTTTGTCTGTCTGAGACCGTCTGTCTCAGACCATCTGTCTCAGACCGTTGTCTCTGTCCGTCTGTCTGAGACCGTCTGTCTCATCCCGCCTGTCCCAGTCCGTCTGTCTTTGACCGTCTGTCTCAGACCATCTGTTTCAGACCATCTGTCTCAGACCATCTGTCTCAGACCATCTGTCTCAGATCATCTGTCTCAGACCATCTGTCTCAGACCGTCTGTCTCTGTCCGTCTGTCTCGGACCGACTGTCTCAGACCGTCTGTCTCAGCCCGCCTGTCTCAGCCCGCCTGTCTCAGCCAGCCTCTCTCAGTCCGTCTGTCTCAGCCCGCCTGTCTCAGTCAGTCTGTCTGAGACCGTCTGTCTCAGACCATCTGTCTCAGCCCGCCTGTCTCTGTCCATTTGTCTCAGACCGTCTGTCTCAGCCCGCCTGTCTCAGCCCGCCTGTCTCAGCCCGCCTCTCTCAGTCCGTCTGTCTGAGACCGTCTGTCACAGACCGTCTGTCTCATCCCGCCTGTCCCACTCCGTCTGTCTTTGACCGTCTGTCTCAGACCATCTGTCTCAGAACGTTGTCTCTGTCCGTCTCTGTCAGGTCGCCTGCCTCAGTCCGCCTGTCTCAGCCCGCCTCTCTCAGCCCGCCTCCCTCAGTCCGTCTGTCTCTGTCCGTTTGTCTCAGCCCGCCTGTCTCAGCCTGCCGCTCTCAGTCCGTCTGTCTCAGACCGTCTGTCTCAGACCGCCTGTCTCAGACCGTCTGTCTCAGCCCGCCTCTCTCAGCCCGCCTCCCTCAGTCCGTCTGTCTCTGTCCGTTTGTCTCAGACCGTCTGTCTCAGACCGTCTGTCTCAGACCGTCTGTCTCAGCCCGCCTGTCTCAACCCGCCTCTCTCAGTCCGTCTGTCTCAGCCCGTCTGTCTCAGACCGTCTGTCTCTTACCGTTCTCTCAGCCCGCCTCCCTCAGTCCGTCTGTCTCTGTCCGTTTGTCTCAGACCGTCTGTCTCAGACCGTCTGTCTCAGCCCGCCTGTCTCAACCCGCCTCTCTCAGTCCGCCTGTCTCAGCCCGCCTCTCTCAGCCCGCCTCCCTCAGTCCGTCTGTCTCTGTCCGTTTGTCTCAGCCCGCCTGTCTCAGCCTGCCGCTCGCAGTCCGTCTGTCTCAGACCGTCTGTCTCAGACCGCCTGTCTCAGACCGTCTGTCTCAGCCCGCCTCTCTCAGCCCGCCTCCCTCAGTCCGTCTGTCTCTGTCCGTTTGTCTCAGACCGTCTGTCTCAGACCGTCTGTCTCAGACCATCTGTCTCCGCCCGCCTGTCTCAACCCGCCTCTCTCAGTCCGTCTGTCTCAGCCCGTCTGTCTCAGACCGTCTGTCTCTTACCGTTCTCTCAGCCCGCCTCCCTCAGTCCGTATGTCTGTGTCCGTTTGTCTCGGACCGTCTGTCTCAGACCGTCTGACTCAGACCGTCTGTCTCGGACCGTCTGTCTCAGCCCGCCTCTCTCAGCCCGCCTCCCTCAGTCCGTCTGTCAGAGACCGTCTGTCTCAGACCGTCTGTCTCAGCCCGCCTATCTCAGTCCGCCTCTCTCAGTCCGTCTGTCTGAGACCGTCTGTCTCATATCATCTGTCTCTGTCCGTCTGTCTCAGACCGTCTGTCTCTGTCCGTCTGTCTCAGCCCGTCTGCCTCAGCCCGCCTCTCTCAGTCCGTCTGTCTGAGACCGTCTGTCTCAGACCGTCTGTTTCGGTCCGTCTTCCGCGGACTATCTGTCTCGGACCGTCTGTCTCAGACCGTCTGTCTCGGACCGTCTGTCTCAGACCGTCTGTCTCCGCCCGCCTGTCTCAGTCCGTCTGTCTCAGACCGTCTGTCTCAGCGCGCCTCTCTCAGCCCGCCTTCCTCAGTCCGCCTGTCTCAGCCCGCCTCTCTCAGTCCGTCTGTCGCAGCCCGCCTGTCTCAGCAAGCCTCTCTCAGTCCGTCTGTCTGAGACCGTCTGTCTCACACCGTCTGTCTCAGCCCGCCTGTCTCTACCCGCCTCTCTCAGTCCGTCTGTGTCAGCCCGCCTCTCTCAGCCCGCCGCCCTCAGTCCGTCTGTCTCAGACCGTCTGTCTCAGCCCGCCTCTCTCAGCCCGCCTCCCTCAGTCCGTCTGTCTCAGACCGTCTGTCTCACACCGTCTGTCTCAGAACGCCTGTCTCTACCCGCCTCTCTCAGTCCGTCTGTCTCAGCCCGCCTCTATCAGCCCGCCTCCCTCAGACCATCTGTCTCAGACCGTCTGTCTCGGACCGTCTGTCTCAGACCGTCTGTCTCAGGCCATCTGTCTCAGTCCGTCTGTCCCTGTCCGTCTGTCTCCGACCGTCTGTCTCAGCCCGCCTGTCTCAGCCCGCCTGTCTCAGCCCGCCTGTCTCAGCCCGCCTCTCTCAGTCCGTCTGTCTGAGACCGTCTGTCTCACACCGTCTGTCTCAGCCCGCCTCTCTCAGCCCGCCTCCCTCAGTCCGTCTGTCTCAGACCGTCTGTCTCAGACCATCTGTCTCAGACCGTCTGTCTCAGACCGTCTTCTCAGACCGTCTGTCTCGGACCGTCTTCCGCGGACCGTCTGTCTCAGACCATCTGTCTCAGACCGTCTGTCTCAGACCGTCTTCTCAGACCGTCTGTCTCGGACCGTCTTCCGCGGACCGTCTGTCTCGGACCGTCTGCCTCAGACCATCTGCCTCTGTCCGTCTGTCTCAGACCGTCTGTCTCAGCCCGCCTCTCTCAGCCCGCCTCCCTCAGTCCGTCTGTCTCTGTCCGTTTGTCTCAGCCCGCCTGTCTCAGCCTGCCGCTCTCAGTCCGTCTGTCTCAGACCGCCTGTCTCAGCCCGTCTGTCTCAGACCGTCTGTCTCAAACCGTTCTCTCAGCCCGCCTCCCTCAGTCCGTCTGTCTCTGTCCGTTTGTCTCAGACCGTCTGTCTCAGCCCGTCTGTCTCAGACCGTCTGTCTCTTACCGTTCTCTCTGTCCGTCTGTCTCTGACCGTCTGTCTCAGACCGTCTGTCTCACACCGTCTGTCTCAGCCCGCCTCTCTCAGCCCGCCTCCCTCAGTCCGTCTGTCTCTGTCCGTTTGTCTCAGCCCGCCTGTCTCAGCCTGCCGCTCTCAGTCCGTCTGTCTCAGACCGTCTGTCTCAGACCGCCTGTCTCAGACCGTCTGTCTCAGCCCGCCTCTCTCAGCCCGCCTCCCTCAGTCCGTCTGTCTCTGTCCGTTTGTCTCAGACCGTCTGTCTCAGACCGTCTGTCTCAGACCGTCTGTCTCAGCCCGCCTGTCTCAACCCGCCTCTCTCAGTCCGTCTGTCTCAGCCCGTCTGTCTCAGACCGTCTGTCTCTTACCGTTCTCTCAGCCCGCCTCCCTCAGTCCGTCTGTCTCTGTCCGTTTGTCTCAGACCGTCTGTCTCAGACCGTCTGTCTCAGCCCGCCTGTCTCAACCCGCCTCTCTCAGTCCGCCTGTCTCAGCCCGCCTCTCTCAGCCCGCCTCCCTCAGTCCGTCTGTCTCTGTCCGTTTGTCTCAGCCCGCCTGTCTCAGCCTGCCGCTCTCAGTCCGTCTGTCTCAGACCGTCTATCTCAGACCGCCTGTCTCAGACCGTCTGTCTCAGCCCGCCTCTCTCAGCCCGCCTCCCTCAGTCCGTCTGTCTCTGTCCGTTTGTCTCAGACCGTCTGTCTCAGACCGTCTGTCTCAGACCATCTGTCTCAGCCCGCCTGTCTCAACCCGCCTCTCTCAGTCCGTCTGTCTCAGCCCGTCTGTCTCAGACCGTCTGTCTCTTACCGTTCTCTCAGCCCGCCTCCCTCAGTCCGTATGTCTGTGTCCGTTTGTCTCGGACCGTCTGTCTCAGACCGTCTGACTCAGACCGTCTGTCTCGGACCGTCTGTCTCAGCCCGCCTCTCTCAGCCCGCCTCCCTCAGTCCGTCTGTCAGAGACCGTCTGTCTCAGACCGTCTGTCTCAGCCCGCCTATCTCAGTCCGCCTCTCTCAGTCCGTCTGTCTGAGACCGTCTGTCTCATATCATCTGTCTCTGTCCGTCTGTCTCAGACCGTCTGTCTCTGTCCGTCTGTCTCAGCCCGTCTGCCTCAGCCCGCCTCTCTCAGTCCGTCTGTCTGAGACCGTCTGTCTCAGACCGTCTGTTTCGGTCCGTCTTCCGCGGACTATCTGTCTCGGACCGTCTGTCTCAGACCGTCTGTCTCGGACCGTCTGTCTCAGACCGTCTGTCTCCGCCCGCCTGTCTCAGTCCGTCTGTCTCAGACCGTCTGTCTCAGCGCGCCTCTCTCAGCCCGCCTTCCTCAGTCCGCCTGTCTCAGCCCGCCTCTCTCAGTCCGTCTGTCGCAGCCCGCCTGTCTCAGCAAGCCTCTCTCAGTCCGTCTGTCTGAGACCGTCTGTCTCACACCGTCTGTCTCAGCCCGCCTGTCTCTACCCGCCTCTCTCAGTCCGTCTGTGTCAGCCCGCCTCTCTCAGCCCGCCGCCCTCAGTCCGTCTGTCTCAGACCGTCTGTCTCAGCCCGCCTCTCTCAGCCCGCCTCCCTCAGTCCGTCTGTCTCAGACCGTCTGTCTCACACCGTCTGTCTCAGCCCGCCTGTCTCTACCCGCCTCTCTCAGTCCGTCTGTCTCAGCCCGCCTCTATCAGCCCGCCTCCCTCAGACCATCTGTCTCAGACCGTCTGTCTCGGACCGTCTGTCTCAGACCGTCTGTCTCAGGCCATCTGTCTCAGTCCGTCTGTCCCTGTCCGTCTGTCTCCGACCGTCTGTCTCAGCCCGCCTGTCTCAGCCCGCCTGTCTCAGCCCGCCTGTCTCAGCCCGCCTCTCTCAGTCCGTCTGTCTGAGACCGTCTGTCTCACACCGTCTGTCTCAGCCCGCCTCTCTCAGCCCGCCTCCCTCAGTCCGTCTGTCTGAGACCGTCTGTCTCATATCATCTGTCTCTGTCCGTCTGTCTCAGACCGTCTGTCTCTGTCCGTCTGTCTCAGCCCGCCTCTCTCAGTCCGTCTGTCTGAGACCGCCTGTCTCACCCCGCCTCTCCCAGTCCGACCGTATCAGCCCGCCTGTCTCAGTCCGTCTGTCTCAGCCCGCCTGTCTCAGCCCGCCTCTCTCAGTCCGTCTGTCTGAGTCCGTCTGTCTCAGGCCATCTGTCTCAGACCGTCTGTCTCTGTCCGTCTGTCTCTGGACGTCTGTCTCGGACCGTCTGTCTCAGACCGTCTGACTCAGCCCGCCTGTCTCTGTCCGTCTGTCTCAGACCGTCTGTCTCAGCCCGCCTGTCTCAACCCGCCTCTCTCAGTCCGTCTGTCTCAGCCCGCCTGTCTCAGCCCGCCTCTGCCAGTCCGTCTGTGTCAGCCCGCCTGCCTCAGCCCGCCTCTCCCAGTCCGTCTGTCTCAGCCCGCCTGTCTCAGTCCGTCGGTCTCAGACCGTCTGTCTCAGCCCGCCTGCCTCAGTCCGCCTGTCTCAGTCCGTCTGTCTCAGACCATCTGTCTCAGACCGTTGTCTCTGTCCGTCTGTCTCAGTCCGTCTGTCTCAAACCATCTGTCTCAGACCATCTGTCTCTGTCCGTCTGTCTCGGACCGTCTGTCTCAGCCCGCCTGTCACAGCTCGCCTCTCTCAGTTCATCTGTCTCATACCGTCGGTCTTAGCCCGTCTGTCTGAGCCCGCCTGTCCCAGTCCGTCTGTCTTTGACCGTCTGTCTCAGACCATCTGTCTCAGACCGTTGTCTCTGTCCGTCTCTGTCAGGTCGCCTGCCTCAGTCCGCCTGTCTCAGTCCGTCTGTCTCAGACCATCTGCCTCTGTCCGTCTGTCTCAGACCGTCTGTCTCAGACCGTCTGTCTCAGACCGTCTGTCTCAGCCCGCCTCTCTCAGCCCGCCTCTCTCAGCCCGCCTCCATCAGTCCGTCTGTCTCTGTCCGTTTGTCTCAGCCTGCCTGTCTCAGCCTGCCGCTCTCAGTCCGTCTGTCTCAGACCGTCTGTCTCAGACCGTCTGTCTCAGTCCGCCTCTCTCAGTCCGTCTGTCTGAGACCGTCTGTCTCATATCATCAGTCTCTGTCCGTCTGTCTCAGACCGTCTGTCTCTGTCCGTCTGTCTCAGCCCGTCTGCCTCAGCCCGCCTCTCTCAGTCCGTCTGTCTGAGACCGTCTGTCTCAGACCGTCTGTTTCGGTCCGTCTTCCGCGGACTATCTGTCTCGGACCGTCTGTCTCAGGCCGTCTGTCTCGGACCGTCTGTCTCAGACCGTCTGTCTCCGCCCGCCTGTCTCAGTCCGTCTGTCTCAGACCGTCTGTCTCAGCGCGCCTCTCTCAGCCCGCCTTCCTCAGTCCGCCTGTCTCAGCCCGCCTCTCTCAGTCCGTCTGTCGCAGCCCGCCTGTCTCAGCAAGCCTCTCTCAGTCCGTCTGTCTGAGACCGTCTGTCTCACACCGTCTGTCTCAGCCCGCCTGTCTCTACCCGCCTCTCTCAGTCCGTCTGTCTCAGCCCGCCTCTCTCAGCCCGCCTCCCTCAGTCCGTCTGTCTCAGACCGTCTGTCTCAGCCCGCCTCTCTCAGCCCGCCTCCCTCAGTCCGTCTGTCTCACACCGTCTGTCTCAGCCCGCCTGTCTCTACCCGCCTCTCTCAGTCCGTCTGTCTCAGCCCGCCTCTATCAGCCCGCCTCCCTCAGACCATCTGTCTCAGACCGTCTGTCTCAGGCCATCTGTCTCAGTCCGTCTGTCCCTGTCCGTCTGTCTCCGACCGTCTGTCTCAGCCCGCCTGTCTCAGCCCGCCTGTCTCAGCCCGCCTCTCTCAGTCCGTCTGTCTGAGACCGTCTGTCTCACACCGTCTGTCTCAGCCCGCCTCTCTCAGCCCGCCTCCCTCAGTCCGTCTGTCTCAGACCGTCTGTCTCAGACCATCTGTCTCAGACCGTCTGTCTCAGACCGTCTTCTCAGACCGTCTGTCTCGGACCGTCTTCCGCGGACCGTCTGTCTCGGA
This sequence comes from Coelioxys conoideus, assembly GCA_947623535.1. Lineage (NCBI taxonomy): Eukaryota > Metazoa > Arthropoda > Insecta > Hymenoptera > Megachilidae > Coelioxys > Coelioxys conoideus. The sequence continues at coordinate 201,487 of CANQJN010000017.1, forward strand.
CCGTCTGCCTCAGACCATCTGCCTCTGTCCGTCTGTCTCAGACCGTCTGTCTCAGCCCGCCTCTCTCAGCCCGCCTCCCTCAGTCCGTCTGTCTCTGTCCGTTTGTCTCAGCCCGCCTGTCTCAGCCTGCCGCTCTCAGTCCGTCTGTCTCAGACCGTCTGTCTCAGACCGTCTGTCTCAGGCCGCCTCTCTCAGCCCGCCTCCCTCAGTCCGTCTGTCTCTGTCCGTTTGTCTCAGCCCGCCTGTCTCAGCCTGCCGCTCTCAGTCCGTCTGTCTCAGACCGCCTGTCTCAGCCCGTCTGTCGAAGACCGTCTGTCTCAAACCGTTCTCTCAGCCCGCCTCCCTCAGTCCGTGTGTCTCTGTCCGTTTGTCTCAGACCGTCTGTCTCAGACCGTCTGTCTCAGCCCGCCTGTCTCAACCCGCCTCTCTCAGTCCGCCTGTCTCAGCCCGCCTCTCTCAGCCCGCCTCCCTCAGTCGGTCTGTCTCTGTCCGTTTGTCTCAGCCCGCCTGTCTCAGCCTGCCGCTCTCAGTCCGTCTGTCTCAGACCGTCTGTCTCAGACCGTCTGTCTCAGACCGTCTGTCTCAGACCGTCTGTCTCAGACCGTCTGTCTCAGACCGTCTGTCTCAGACCGCCTGTCTCAGCCCGCCTCTCTCAGCCTGCCTCCCTCAGTCCGTCTGTCAGAGACCGTCTGTCTCAGACCGTCTGTCTCAGCCCGCCTGTCTCAGTCCGCCTCTCTCAGTCCGTCTGTCTGCGACCGTCTGTCTCATATCATCTGTCTCTGTCCGTCTGTCTCAGACCGTCTGTCTCTGTCCGTCTGTCTCAGCCCGCCTGTCTCAGCCCGCCTCTCTCAGTCCGTCTGTCTGAGACCGCCTGTCTCACCCCGCCTCTCCCAGTCCGACCGTATCAGCCCGCCTGTCTCAGTCCGTCTGTCTCAGCCCGCCTGTCTCAGCCCGCCTCTCTCAGTCCGTCTGTCTGAGTCCGTCTGTCTCAGGCCATCTGTCTCAGACCGTCTGTCTCTGTCCGTCTGTCTCTGGACGTCTGTCTCGGACCGTCTGTCTCAGACCGTCTGACTCAGCCCGCCTGTCTCTGTCCGTCTGTCTCAGACCGTCTGTCTCAGCCCGCCTGTCTCAACCCGCCTCCCTCAGTCCGTCTGTCTCTGTCCGTTGTCTCAGCCCGCCTGTCTCAGCCTGCCGCTCTCAGTCCGTCTGTCTCAGACCGCCTGTCTCAGCCCGCCTATCTCAGACCGTCTGTCTCTAACCGTTCTCTCAGCCCGCCTCCCTCAGTCCGTCTGTCTCTGTCCGTTTGTCTCAGCCCGCCTGTATCAGCCTGCCGCTCTCAGTCCGTCTGTCTCAGACCGTCTGTCTCAGACCGTCTGTCTCAGACCGTCTGACTCAGCCCGCCTGTCTCTGTCCGTCTGTCTCAGACCGTCTGTCTCAACCCGCCTGTCTCAACCCGCCTCTCTCAGCCCGCCTGTCTCAGTCCGCCTCTCTCAGTCCGTCTGTCTCAGCCCGCCTGCCTCAGCCCGCCTCTCCCAGTCCGTCTGTCTCAGCCCGCCTGTCTCAGTCCGTCTGTCTCAGACCGTCTGTCTCAGCCCGCCTGCCTCAGTCCGCCTGTCTCAGTCCGTCTGTCTCAGACCATCTGTCTCAGACCGTTGTCTCTGTCCGTCTGTCTCAGTCCGTCTGTCTCAAACCATCTGTCTCAGACCATCTGTCTCAGACCATCTGTCTCAGACCATCTGTCTCAGACCGTCTGTCTCTGTCCGTCTGTCTCGGACCGTCTGTCTCAGCCCGCCTGTCACAGCTCGCCTCTCTCAGTTCATCTGTCTCATACCGTCGGTCTTAGCCCGTCTGTCTGAGCCCGCCTGTCCCAGTCCGTCTGTCTTTGACCGTCTGTCTCAGACCATCTGTCTCAGACCGTTGTCTCTGTCCGTCTCTGTCAGGTCGCTTGCCTCAGTCCGCCTGTCTCAGTCCGTCTGTCTCAGACCATCTGCCTCTGTCCGTCTGTCTCAGACCGTCTGTCTCAGACCGTCTGTCTCAGCCCGCCTCTCTCAGCCCGCCTCTCTCAGCCCGCCTCCATCAGTCCGTCTGTCTCTGTCCGTTTGTCTCAGCCTGCCTGTCTCAGCCTGCCGCTCTCAGTCCGTCTGTCTCAGACCGTCTGTCTCAGACCGTCTGTCTCAGACCGTCTGTCTCAGACCGTCTGTCTTAGACCGTCTGTCTCAGACCGTCTGTCTCAGACCGTCTGTCTCAGACCGTCTGTCTCAGACCGTCTGTCTCAGACCGTCTGTCTCAGACGGACTGTCTCAGACCGTCTGTCTCAGACCGTCTGTCTCAGGCCGCCTCTCTCAGCCCGCCTCCCTCAGTCCGTCTGTCTCTGTCCGTTTGTGTCAGACCGTCTGTCTCAGACCGTCTGTCTCAGACCGTCTGTCTCAGACCGTCTGTCTCAGCCCGCCTGTCGCAACCGGCCTCTCTCAGTCCGCCTGTCTCAGCCCGTCTGTCTCAGACCGTCCGTCTCTTACCGTTCTCTCTGTCCGTCTGTCTCAGCCCGCCTGTCTCAGACCGTCTTCTCAGACCGTCTGTCTCGGACCGTCTTCCGCGGACCGTCTGTCTTGGACCGTCTGCCTCAGATCGCCTGACTCGGCCCGCCTGTCTCAGTCCGTCTATCTCAGTCCGTCTTCCGCGGACCGTCTGTCTCGGACCGTTTGTCTCAGCCCGCCTGTCTCAACCCGCCTCTCTCAGTCCGTCTGTCTCAGCCCGCCTGTCTCACCCCGCCTCTCCCAGTCCGACCGTATCAGCCCGCCTGTCTCAGTCCGTCTGTCTCAGCCCGCCTCTCTCAGTCCGCCTCCCTCAGTCCGTCTGTCTCAGACCGTCTGTCTCAGACCGTCTGTCTCAGACCGTCTGTCTCTTACCGTTCTCTCTGTCCGTCTGTCTCAGCCCGCCTGTCTCAGACCGTCTTCTCAGACCGTCTGTCTCGGCCCGCCTGTCTCAGTCCGTCTATCTCAGTCCGTCTGTCTGAGACCGTCTGTCTCAGACCGTCTGTCTCAGCCCGCCTGTCTCAACCCGCCTCTCTCAGTCCATCTGTCTCAGTCCGTCTGTCTCAGCCCGCCTCTCTCAGCCCGCCTCACTCAGTCCGTCTGTCTCTGTCCGTTTGTCTCAGACCGTCTGTCTCAGACCGTCTGTCTCAGCCCGCCTGTCTCAGACCGTCTGTCTCAGGCCGCCTCTCTCAGCCCGCCTCCCTCAGTCCGTCTGTCTCTGTCCGTTGTCTCAGCCCGCCTGTCTCAGCCTGCCGCTCTCAGTCCGTCTGTCTCAGACCGCCTGTCTCAGCCCGTCTGTCTCAGACCGTCTGTCTCTTACCGCTCTCTCTGTCCGTCTGTCTCTGACCGTCTGTCTCAGACCGTCTGTCTCAGCCCGCCTCTCTCAGCCCGCCTCCCTCAGTCCGTCTGTCTCTGTCCGTTTGTCTCAGCCCGCCTGTCTCAGCCTGCCGCTCTCAGTCCGTCTGTCTCAGACCGTCTGTCTCAGACCGTCTGTCTCAGACCGTCTGTCTCAGACCGTCTGTCTCAGACCGTCTGTCTCAGACCGTCTGTCTCAGACCGTCTGTCTCAGACCGTCTGTCTCAGACCGTCTGTCTCAGGCCGCCTCTCTCAGCCCGCCTCCCTCAGTCCGTCTGTCTCTGTCCGTTTGTCTCAGCCCGCCTGTCTCAGCCTGCCGCTCTCAGTCCGTCTGTCTCAGACCGCCTGTCTCAGCCCGCCTGTCTCAGACCGTCTGTCTCTAACCGTTCTCTCAGCCCGCCTCCCTCAGTCCGTCTGTCTCTGTCCGTTTGTCTCAGACCGTATGTCTCAGACCGTCTGTCTCAGCCCGCCTGTCTCAACCCGCCTCTCTCAGTCCGCCTGTCTCAGCCCGCCTCTCTCAGCCCGCCTCCCTCAGACCGTCTGTCTCTGTCCGTTTGTCTCAGCCCGCCTGTCTCAGCGTGCCGCTCTCAGTCCGTCTGTCTCAGACCGTCTGTCTCAGACCGTCTGTCTCAGACCGCCTGTCTCAGCCCGCCTCTCTCAGCCTGCCTCCCTCAGTCCGTCTGTCAGAGACCGTCTGTCTCAGACCGTCTGTCTCAGCCCGCCTGTCTCAGTCCGCTTCTCTCAGTCCGTCTGTCTGAGACCGTCTGTCTCATATCATCTGTCTCTGTCCGTCTGTCTCAGACCGTCTGTCTCTGTCCGTCTGTCTCAGCCCGCCTGTCTCAGCCCGCCTCTCTCAGTCCGTCTGTCTGAGACCGCCTGTCTCACCCCGCCTCTCCCAGTCCGACCGTATCAGCCGGCCTGTCTCAGTCCGTCTGTCTCAGCCCGCCTGTCTCAGCCCGCCTCTCTCAGTCCGTCTGTCTGAGTCCGTCTGTCTCAGGCCATCTGTCTCAGACCGTCTGTCTCTGTCTGTCTGTCTCTGGACGTCTGTCTCGGACCGTCTGTCTCAGAACGTCTGACTCAGCCCGCCTGTCTCTGTCCGTCTGTCTCAGACCGTCTGACTCAGCCCGCCTGTCTCTGTCCGTCTGTCTCAGACCGTCTGTTTCAACCCGCCTGCCTCAGCCCGCCTCTCCCAGTCCATCTGTCTCAGCCCACCTGTCTTAGTCCGTCTGTCTCAGTCCATCTGTCTCATACCGTCGGTCTTAGCCCGTCTGTCTGAACCCGCCTGTCTCTGTCCGTGTGTCTCAGACCGTCTGTCTCTTACCTTTGTCTCTGTCCGTCTGTTTCAGCCCGCCTGTCTCTGTCCGTCTGTCTTTGACCGTCCTTCTCAGACCATCTGTCTCAGACCGTTGTCTCTGTCCGTGTCTCTCAGGCCGCCTGCCTCAGTCCGCCTGTCTCAGTCCGTCTGTCTCAGACCATCTATCTCAGACCGTTGTCTCTGTCCGTCTGTCTCAGTCCGTCTGTCTCAAACCATCTGTCTCAGATCATCTGTCTCAGACCATCTGTCTCAGACCGTTGTCTCTGTCCGTCTCTGTCAGGTCGCCCGCCTCAGTCCGCCTGTCTCTGTCCGTGTGTCTCAGACCGTCTGTCTCGGACCGTCTGTCTCTTACCGTTGTCTCTGTCCGTCTGTTTCAGCCCGCCTGTCTCTGTCCGTCTGTCTTTGACCGTCCTTCTCAGACCATCTGTCTCAGACCGTTGTCTCTGTCCGTGTCTCTCAGGCCGCCTGCCTCAGTCCGCCTGTCTCAGTCCGTCTGTCTCAGACCATCTGTCTCAGACCGTTGTCTCTGTCCGTCTGTCTCAGTCCGTCTGTCTCAAACCATCTGTCTCAGACCATCTGTCTCAGACCATCTGTCTCAGACCGTTGTCTCTGTCCGTCTCTGTCAGGTCGCCCACCTCAGTCCGCCTGTCTCTGTCCGTGTGTCTCAGACCGTCTGTCTCGGACCGTCTGTCTCTTACCGTTGTCTCTGTCCGTCTGTTTCAGCCCGCCTGTCTCTGTCCGTCTGTCTTTGACCGCCCTTCTCAGACCATCTGTCTCAGACCGTTGTCTCTGTCCGTCTCTCTCAGGCCGCCTGCCTCAGTCCGCCTGTCTCAGTCCGTCTGTCTCAGACCATCTGTCTCAGACCGTTGTCTCTGTCCGTCTGTCTCAGTCCGTCTGTCTCAGACCGTCAGTCTCAGCCCGCCTGTCTCAGCCCGCCTCTCTCACTCCGTCTGTCTGAGACCGTCTGTTTCACATCATCTGTCTCTCTCCGTCTCTCTCAGCCCGCCTGTCTCAGTCCGTCTGTCTCAGCCCGTCTGTCTCAGACCGTCTGTCTCTGTCCGTCTGTCTCGGACCGTCTGTCTCAGCCCGCCTGTCACAGCTCGCCTCTCTCAGTTCATCTGTCTCATACCGTCGGTCTTAGCCCGTCTGTCTGAGCCCGCCTGTCTCTGTCCGTGTGTCTCAGACCGTCTGTCTCGGACCGTCTGTCTCCTACCGTTGTCTCTGTCCGTCTGTTTCAGCCCGCCTGTCTCTGTCCGTCTGTCTTTGACCGTCCGTCTCAGATCGTCTGTCTCAGCCCGCCTGTCTCAGCCCGCCTCTCTGAGTCCGTCTGTCTGAGACCGTCTGTCACAGACCGTCTGTCTCATCCCGCCTGTCCCAGTTCGTCTGTCTCAGGCCGCCTCTCTCAGCCCGCCTCCATCAGTCCGTCTGTCTCTGTCCGTTTGTCTCAGACCGTCTGTCTCAGACCGTCTGTCTCAGCCCGCCTGTCGCAACCCGCCTCTCTCAGTCCGCCTGTCTCAGCCCGTCTGTCTGAGACCGTCTGTCTCTTACCGTTCTCTCAGCCCGCCTCCCTCAGTCCGTCTGTCTCTGTCCGTTTGTCTCAGCCCGCCTGTCTCAGCCCGCCTGTCTCAGCCTGCCGCTCTCAGTCCGTCTGTCTCAGATCGTCTGTCTCAGACCATCTGTCTCAGACCGTTGTCTCTGTCCGTCTCTGTCAGGTCGCCTGCGTCAGTCCGCCTGTCTCTGTCCGTGTGTCTCAGACCGTCTGTCTCGGACCGTCTGTCTCAGTCCGTCTGTCTCCTACCGTTGTCTCTGTCCGTCTGTTTCAGCCCGCCTGTCTCTGTCCGTCTGTCCTTGACCGACCGTCTCAGTCCGTCTGTCTCAGTCCGTCTGTCTCTGCCCGTCTGTCTCGGACCGTCTGTCTCTTACCGTTGTCTCTGTCCGTCTCTGTCAGGTCGCCTGCCTCAGTCCGCCTGTCTCATTCCGTCTGTCTCAGACCATCTGCCTCTGTCCGTCTTCTCAGACCGTCTGTCTCGGCCCGCCTGTCTCAGTCCGTCTATCTCAGTCCGTCTGTCTGAGACCATCTGTCTCAGACCGTCTGTCTCAGCCCGCCCGTCTCAACCCGCCTCTCTCAGTCCGTCTGTCTCAGCCCGTCTGTCTCAGCCCGCCTCTCTCAGCCCGCCTCACTCAGTCCGTCTGTCTCTGTCCGTTTGTCTCAGACCATCTGTCTCAGACCGTCTGTCTCAGCCCGCCTGTCTCAGACCGTCTGTCTCGGACCGTCTTCCGCGGACTGTCTGTCTCAGACCGTCTGTCATTGACCGTCTGTCTCACCCCGCCTGTCCCAGTCCGTCTGTCATTGACGGTCTGTCTCAGACCATCTGTCTCAAATCATCTGGCTCAGACCATCTGTCTCAGACCATCTGTCTCAGACCATCTGTCTCAGACCGTCTGTCTCTGTCCGTCTGTCTCGGACCGTCTGTCTCAGCCCGCCTGTCACAGCTCGCCTCTCTCAGTTCATCTGTCTCATACCGTCGGTCTTAGCCCGTCTGTCTGAGCCCGCCTGTCTCTGTCCGTGTGTCTCTGACCGTCTGTCTCTGCCCGTCTGTCTCGGACCGTCTGTCTCCTACCGTTGTCTCTGTCCGTCTGTTTCAGCCCGCCTGTCTCTGTCCGTCTGTCTTTGACCGTCCGTCTCAGACCATCTGTCTCAGCCCGCCTGTCCCAGTCCGTCTGTCTTTGACCGTCTGTTTCAGACCATCTGTCTCAGACCGTTGTCTCTGTCCGTCTCTGTCAGGTCGCCTGCCTCAGTCCGCCTGTCTCAGTCCGTCTGTCTCAGACCATCCGCCTCTGTCCGCCTGTCTCAGACCGTCTGTCTTAGTCCGCCCCTCTCAGCCCGCCTCCCTCAGTCCGTCTGTCTCTGTCCGTTTGTCTCAGCCCGCCTGTCTCAGCCTGCCGCTCTCAGTCCGTCTGTCTCAGACCGTCTGTCTCAGACCGTCTGTCTCAGACCGTCTGTCTCAGACCGTCTGTCTCAGACCGTCTGTCTCAGGCCGCCTCTCTCAGCCCGCCTCCCTCAGTCCGTCTGTCTCTGTCCGTTTGTCTCAGCCCGCCTGTCTCAGCCTGCAGCTCTCAGTCCGTCTGTCTCAGACCGTCTGTCTCAGACCGTCTGTCTCAGACCGTCTGTCTCAGACCGTCTGTCTCAGACCGTCTGTCTCAGACCGTCTGTCTCAGACCGTCTGTCTCAGACCGCCTGTCTCAGTCCGCCTCTCTCAGACCGTCTGTCTCAGACCGTCTGTCTCTTACCGTTCTCTCTGTCCGTCTGTCTCAGCCCGCCTGTCTCAGACCGTCTTCTCTGACCGCCTGGCTCTGCCCGTCTGTCTCGGACCGTCTGTCTCCTACCGTTGTCTCTGTCCGTCTGTTTCAGCCCGCCTGTCTCTGTCCGTCTGTCTTTGACCGTCCGTCTCAGACCGTCTGTCTCAGCCCGCCTGTCCCAGTCCGTCTGTCTTTGACCGTCTGTTTCAGACCATCTGTCTCAGACCGTTGTCTCTGTCCGTCTCTGTCAGGTCGCCTGCCTCAGTCCGCCTGTCTCAGTCCGTCTGTCTCAGACCATCCGCCTCTGTCCGTCTGTCTCAGACCGTCTGTCTTAGACCGCCTCTCTCAGCCCGCCTCCCTCAGTCCGTCTGTCTCTGTCCGTTTGTCTCAGCCCGCCTGTCTCAGCCTGCCGCTCTCAGTCCGTCTGTCTCAGACCGTCTGTCTCAGACCGTCTGTCTCAGACCGTCTGTCTCAGACCGTCTGTCTCAGACCGTCTGTCTCAGGCCGCCTCTCTCAGCCCGCCTCCCTCAGTCCGTCTGTCTCTGTCCGTTTGTCTCAGCCCGCCTGTCTCAGCCTGCAGCTCTCAGTCCGTCTGTCTCAGACCGTCTGTCTCAGACCGTCTGTCTCAGACCGTCTGTCTCAGACCGTCTGTCTCAGACCGTCTGTCTCAGACCGCCTGTCTCAGCCCGCCACTCTCAGCCTGCCTCCCTCAGTCCGTCTGTCAGAGACCGTCTGTCTCAGACCGTCTGTCTCAGCCCGCCTGTCTCAGTCCGCCTCTCTCAGACCGTCTGTCTCAGACCGTCTGTCTCTTACCGTTCTCTCTGTCCGTCTGTCTCAGCCCGCCTGTCTCAGACCGTCTTCTCAGACCGTCTGTCTCGGCCCGCCTGTCTCAGTCCGTCTATCTCAGTCCGTCTATCTGAGACCGTCTGTCTCAGACTGTCTGTCTCAGCCCGCCTGTCTCAACCCGCCTCTCTCAGTCCGTCTGTCTCAGCTCGTCTGTCTCAGCCCGCCTCTCTCAACTCGCCTCACTCAGTCCGTCTGTCTCAGACCGTCTGTCTCTGTCCGTCTGTCTCGGACCGTCTGTCTCAGCCCGCCTGTCACAGCTCGCCTCTCTCAGTTCATCTGTCTCATACCGTCGGTCTTAGCCCGTCTGTCTGAGCCCGCCTGTCTCTGTCCGTGTGTCTCAGACCGTCTGTCTCGGACCGTCTGTCTCCTACCGTTGTCTCTGTCCGTCTGTTTCAGCCCGCCTGTCTCTGTCCGTCTGTCTTTGACCGTCCGTCTCAGATCGTCTGTCTCAGCCCGCCTGTCTCAGCCCGCCTCTCTGAGTCCGTCTGTCTGAGACCGTCTGTCACAGACCGTCTGTCTCATCCCGCCTGTCCCAGTTCGTCTGTCTCAGGCCGCCTCTCTCAGCCCGCCTCCATCAGTCCGTCTGTCTCTGTCCGTTTGTCTCAGACCGTCTGTCTCAGACCGTCTGTCTCAGCCCGCCTGTCGCAACCCGCCTCTCTCAGTCCGCCTGTCTCAGCCCGTCTGTCTGAGACCGTCTGTCTCTTACCGTTCTCTCAGCCCGCCTCCCTCAGTCCGTCTGTCTCTGTCCGTTTGTCTCAGCCCGCCTGTCTCAGCCCGCCTGTCTCAGCCTGCCGCTCTCAGTCCGTCTGTCTCAGATCGTCTGTCTCAGACCATCTGTCTCAGACCGTTGTCTCTGTCCGTCTCTGTCAGGTCGCCTGCCTCAGTCCGCCTGTCTCTGTCCGTGTGTCTCAGACCGTCTGTCTCGGACCGTCTGTCTCAGACCGTCTGTCTCCTACCGTTGTCTCTGTCCGTCTGTTTCAGCCCGCCTGTCTCTGTCCGTCTGTCCTTGACCGACCGTCTCAGTCCGTCTGTCTCAGTCCGTCTGTCTCTGCCCGTCTGTCTCGGACCGTCTGTCTCTTACCGTTGTCTCTGTCCGTCTCTGTCAGGTCGCCTGCCTCAGTCCGCCTGTCTCATTCCGTCTGTCTCAGACCATCTGCCTCTGTCCGTCTTCTCAGACCGTCTGTCTCGGCCCGCCTGTCTCAGTCCGTCTATCTCAGTCCGTCTGTCTGAGACCATCTGTCTCAGACCGTCTGTCTCAGCCCGCCCGTCTCAACCCGCCTCTCTCAGTCCGTCTGTCTCAGCCCGTCTGTCTCAGCCCGCCTCTCTCAGCCCGCCTCACTCAGTCCGTCTGTCTCTGTCCGTTTGTCTCAGACCATCTGTCTCAGACCGTCTGTCTCAGCCCGCCTGTCTCAGACCGTCTGTCTCGGACCGTCTTCCGCGGACTGTCTGTCTCAGACCGTCTGTCATTGACCGTCTGTCTCACCCCGCCTGTCCCAGTCCGTCTGTCATTGACGGTCTGTCTCAGACCATCTGTCTCAAATCATCTGTCTCAGACCGTCTGTCTCAGCCCGCCCGTCTCAACCCGCCTCTCTCAGTCCGTCTGTCTCAGCCCGTCTGTCTCAGCCCGCCTCTCTCAGCCCGCCTCACTCAGTCCGTCTGTCTCTGTCCGTTTGTCTCAGACCATCTGTCTCAGACCGTCTGTCTCAGCCCGCCTGTCTCAGACCGTCTGTCTCGGACCGTCTTCCGCGGACTGTCTGTCTCAGACCGTCTGTCATTGACCGTCTGTCTCACCCCGCCTGTCCCAGTCCGTCTGTCATTGACGGTCTGTCTCAGACCATCTGTCTCAAATCATCTGGCTCAGACCATCTGTCTCAGACCATCTGTCTCAGACCATCTGTCTCAGACCGTCTGTCTCTGTCCGTCTGTCTCGGACCGTCTGTCTCAGCCCGCCTGTCACAGCTCGCCTCTCTCAGTTCATCTGTCTCATACCGTCGGTCTTAGCCCGTCTGTCTGAGCCCGCCTGTCTCTGTCCGTGTGTCTCTGACCGTCTGTCTCTGCCCGTCTGTCTCGGACCGTCTGTCTCCTACCGTTGTCTCTGTCCGTCTGTTTCAGCCCGCCTGTCTCTGTCCGTCTGTCTTTGACCGTCCGTCTCAGACCGTCTGTCTCAGCCCGCCTGTCCCAGTCCGTCTGTCTTTGACCGTCTGTTTCAGACCATCTGTCTCAGACCGTTGTCTCTGTCCGTCTCTGTCAGGTCGCCTGCCTCAGTCCGCCTGTCTCAGTCCGTCTGTCTCAGACCATCCGCCTCTGTCCGCCTGTCTCAGACCGTCTGTCTTAGTCCGCCCCTCTCAGCCCGCCTCCCTCAGTCCGTCTGTCTCTGTCCGTTTGTCTCAGCCCGCCTGTCTCAGCCTGCCGCTCTCAGTCCGTCTGTCTCAGACCGTCTGTCTCAGACCGTCTGTCTCAGACCGTCTGTCTCAGACCGTCTGTCTCAGGCCGCCTCTCTCAGCCCGCCTCCATCAGTCCGTCTGTCTCTGTCCGTTTGTCTCAGCCCGCCTGTCTCAGCCTGCAGCTCTCAGTCCGTCTGTCTCAGACCGTCTGTCTCAGACCGTCTGTCTCAGACCGTCTGTCTCAGACCGTCTGTCTCAGACCGTCTGTCTCAGACCGTCTGTCTCAGACCGTCTGTCTCAGACCGCCTGTCTCAGTCCGCCTCTCTCAGACCGTCTGTCTCAGACCGTCTGTCTCTTACCGTTCTCTCTGTCCGTCTGTCTCAGCCCGCCTGTCTCAGACCGTCTTCTCTGACCGCCTGGCTCTGCCCGTCTGTCTCGGACCGTCTGTCTCCTACCGTTGTCTCTGTCCGTCTGTTTCAGCCCGCCTGTCTCTGTCCGTCTGTCTTTGACCGTCCGTCTCAGACCGTCTGTCTCAGCCCGCCTGTCCCAGTCCGTCTGTCTTTGACCGTCTGTTTCAGACCATCTGTCTCAGACCGTTGTCTCTGTCCGTCTCTGTCAGGTCGCCTGCCTCAGTCCGCCTGTCTCAGTCCGTCTGTCTCAGACCATCCGCCTCTGTCCGTCTGTCTCAGACCGTCTGTCTTAGACCGCCTCTCTCAGCCCGCCTCCCTCAGTCCGTCTGTCTCTGTCCGTTTGTCTCAGCCCGCCTGTCTCAGCCTGCCGCTCTCAGTCCGTCTGTCTCATACCGTCTGTCTCAGACCGTCTGTCTCAGGCCGCCTCTCTCAGCCCGCCTCCCTCAGTCCGTCTGTCTCTGTCCGTTTGTCTCAGCCCGCCTGTCTCAGCCTGCAGCTCTCAGTCCGTCTGTCTCAGACCGTCTGTCTCAGACCGTCTGTCTCAGACCGTCTGTCTCAGACCGTCTGTCTCAGACCGTCTGTCTCAGACCGTCTGTCTCAGACCGCCTGTCTCAGCCCGCCACTCTCAGCCTGCCTCCCTCAGTCCGTCTGTCAGAGACCGTCTGTCTCAGACCGTCTGTCTCAGCCCGCCTGTCTCAGTCCGCCTCTCTCAGACCGTCTGTCTCAGACCGTCTGTCTCTTACCGTTCTCTCTGTCCGTCTGTCTCAGCCCGCCTGTCTCAGACCGTCTTCTCAGACCGTCTGTCTCGGCCCGCCTGTCTCAGTCCGTCTATCTCAGTCCGTCTATCTGAGACCGTCTGTCTCAGACTGTCTGTCTCAGCCCGCCTGTCTCAACCCGCCTCTCTCAGTCCGTCTGTCTCAGCTCGTCTGTCTCAGCCCGCCTCTCTCAACTCGCCTCACTCAGTCCGTCTGTCTCTGTCCGTTTGTCTCAGACCGTCTGTCTCAGACCGTCTGTCTCAGCCCGCCTGTCTCAACCCTCCTCTCTCAGTCCGTCTGTCTCAGCCCGTCTGTCTCAGCCCGCCTCTCTCAGCCCGCCTCCCTCAGTCCGTCTGTCTCTGTCCGTTTGTCTCAGACCGTCTGTCTCAGACCGTCTGTCTCAGACCGTCTGTCTCAGCCCGCCTGTCGCAACCCGCCTCTCTCAGTCCGCCGGGTCTCAGCCCGTCTGTCTCAGACTGTCTGTCTCTTACCGTTCTCTCAGCCCGCCTCCCTCAGTCCGTCTGTCTCTGTCCGTTTGTCTCAGCCCGCCTGTCTCAGCCTGCCGCTCTCAGTCCGTCTGTCTCAGACCGTCTGTCTCAGACCATCTGTCTCAGACCGTTGTCTATGTCCGTCTCTGTCAGGTCGCCTGCCTCAGTCCGCCTGTCTCTGTCCGTGTGTCTCAGACCGTCTGTCTCGGACCGTCTGTCTCTTACCGTTGTCTCTGTCCGTCTGTTTCAGCCCGCCTGCCTCAGTCCGCCTGTCTCAGTCCGTCTGTCTCCGACCATCTGTCTCAGACTGTTGTCTCTGTCCGTCTGTCTCAGCCTGCCTGTCTCAGCCCGCCTCTCTCACTCCGTCTGTCTGAGAACATCTGTTTCAGATCATCTGTCTCTCTCCGTCTGTCTCAGACCGTCTGTCTCACATCATCTGTCTCTGTCCGTCTGTCTCTGTCCGTCTGTCTCTGTCCATCTGTCTCTGTCCGTCTGTGTCAGACCGTCTGTCTCAGCCCGCCTGTCTCAGCCCGCCTCTCTCAGCCCGCCTGTCTCAATCCGTCTGTCTCAGCCCGTCTGTCTCAGACCGTTTGTCTCTTACCCTTCTCTCTGTCCGTCTGTCTCAGCCCGCCTGTCTGAGACCGTCCGTCTCAGACCGTCTGTCTCTTACCGTTGTCTCTGTCCGTCTGTTTCAGCCCGCCTGTCTCTGTCCGTCTGTCTTTGACCGTCCGTCTCAGACCGTCTGTCTCAGCCCGCCTGTCTCAACCCGCCTCTCTCAGACCGTCTGTCTCAGACCGTCTGTCTCTTACCGTTCTCTCTGTCCGTCTGTCTCAGCCCGCCTGTCTCAGACCGTCTTCTCAGACCGTCTGTCTCGGCCCGCCTGTCTCAGTCCGTCTATCTCAGTCCGTCTGTCTGAGACCGTCTGTCTCAGACCGTCTGTCTCAGCCCGCCTGTCTCAACCCGCCTCTCTCAGTCCGTCTGTCTCAGCCCGTCTGTCTCAGCCCGCCTCTCTCAGCCCGCCTCCCTCAGTCCGTCTGTCTCTGTCCGTTTCTCTCAGCCCGCCTGTCTCAGCCTGCCGCTCTCAGTCCGTCTGTCTCAGACCGTCTGTCTCAGACCGTCTGTCTCAGACCGTCTGTCTCAGGCCGCCTCTCTCAGCCCGCCTCCCTCAGTCCGTCTGTCTCTGTCCGTTTGTCTCAGCCCGCCTGTCTCAGCCTGCCGCTCTCAGTCCGTCTGTCTCAGACCGTCTGTCTCAGCCCGCCTGTCTCAGTCCGCCTCTCTCAGTCCGTCTGTCTGAGACCGTCTGTCTCATATCATCTGTCTCTGTCCGTCTGTCTCAGCCCGTCTGTCTCAGACCGTCTGTCTCAAACCGTTCACTCAGCCCGCCTCCCTCAGTCCGTCTGTCTCTGTCCGTTTGTCTCAGACCGTCTGTCTCAGACCGTCTGTCTCAGGCCGCCTCTCTCAGCCCGCCTCCCTCAGTCCGTCTGTCTCTGTCCGTTTGTCTCAGCCCGCCTGTCTCAGCCTGCCGCTCTCAGTCCGTCTGTCTCAGACCGTCTGTCTCAGCCCGCCTGTCTCAGTCCGCCTCTCTCAGTCCGTCTGTCTCAGCCCGCCTGTCTCACCCCGCCTCTCCCAGTCCGACCGTATCAGCCCGCCTGTCTCAGTCCGTCTGTCTCAGCCCGCCTGTCTCAGCCCGCCTCTCTCAGTGCGTCTGTCTGAGTCCGTCTGTCTCAGGCCATCTGTCTCAGACCGTCTGTCTCTGTCCGTCTGTCTTTGACCGTCTGTCTCTGACCATCTGTCTCAGACCGTTGTCTCTGTCCATCTCTGTCAGGTCGCCTGCCTCAGTCCGCCTGTCTCAGTCCGTCTGTCTCAGACCATCTGCCTCTGTCCGTCTGTCTCAGACCGTCTGTCTCAGACCGTCTGTCTCAGCCCGCCTCTCTCAGCCCGCCTCCCTCAGTCCGTCTGTCTCTGTCCGTTTGTCTCAGCCCGCCTGTCTCAGCCTGCCGCTATCAGTCCGTCTGTCTCAGACCGTCTGTCGCAGACCGTCTGTCTCAGCCCGCCTGTCGCAACCCGCCTCTCTCAGTCCGCCTGTCTCAGCCCGTCTGTCTCAGACCGTCTGTCTCTTACCGTTCTCTCAGCCCGCCTCCCTCAGTCCGTCTGTCTCTGTCCGTTTGTCTCAGCCCGCCTGTCTCAGCCTGCCGCTCTCAGTCCGTCTGTCTCAGACCGTCTGTCTCAGACCATCTGTCTCAGACCGTTGTCTCTGTCCGTCTCTGTCAGGTCGCCTGCCTCAGTCCGCCTGTCTCTGTCCGTGTGTCTCAGACCGTCTGTCTCGGACCGTCTGTCTCTTACCGTTGTCTCTGTCCGTCTGTTTCAGCCCGCCTGTCTCTGTCCGTCTGTCTTTGACCGTCCTTCTCAGACCATCTGTCTCTGACCGTTGTCTCTGTCCGTCTCTCTCAGGCCGCCTGCCTCAGTCCGCCTGTCTCAGTCCGTCTGTCTCAGACCATCTGTCTCAGACCGTTGTCTCTGTCCGTCTGTCTCAGTCCGTCTGTCTCAGACCGTCAGTCTCATCCTGCCTGTCTCAGCCCGCCTCTCTCACTCCGTCTGTCTGAGAACATCTGTTTCAGATCATCTGTCTCTCTCCGTCTGTCTCAGACCGTCTGTCTCAGATCATCTGTCTCTGTCCGTCTGTCTCTGTCCGTCTGTCTCTGTCCATCTGTCTCTGTCCGTCTGTGTCAGACCGTCTGTCTCAGCCCGCCTGTCTCAGCCCGCCTCTCTCAGCCCGCCTGTCTCAGTCCGTCTGTCTCAGCCCGTCTGTCTCAGACCGTTTGTCTCTTACCGTTCTCTCTGTCCGTCTGTCTCAGCCCGCCTGTCTGAGACCGTCTGTCTCAGACCGTCTGTCTCTTACCGTTGTCTCTGTCCGTCTGTTTCAGCCCGCCTGTCTCTGTCCGTCTGTCTTTGACCGTCCGTCTCAGACCGTCTGTCTCAGCCCGCCTGTCTCAACCCGCCTCTCTCAGTCCGTCTGCCTCAGCCCGCCTGTCTCACCCCGCCTCTCCCTGTCCGACCGTATCAGCCCGCCTGTCTCAGTCCGTCTGTCTCAACCCGCCTCTCTCAGTCCGCCTCCCTCAGTCCGTCTGTCTCAGACCGTCTGTCTCTTACCGTTCTCTCAGACCGTCTTCTCAGACCGTCTGTCTCGGCCCGCCTGTCTCAGTCCGTCTGTCTCAGACCGTCTGTCTCAGCCCGCCTGTCTCAGCCCGCCTCCCTCAGTCCGTCTGTCAGAGACCGTCTGTCTCAGACCGTCTGTCTCAGACCGTCTGTCTCAGACCGTCTGTCTCAGACCGTCTGTCTCTTACCGTTCTCTCAGCCCGCCTCCCTCAGTCCGTCTGTCTCTGTCCGTTTGTCTCAGACCGTCTGTCTCAGACCGTCTGTCTCAGCCCGCCTGTCTCAACCCGCCACTCTCAGTCCGCCTGTCTCAGCCCGCCTCTCCCAGCCCGCCTCCCTCAGTCCGTCTGTCTCTGTCCGTTTGTCTCAGCCCGCCTGTCTCAGCCTGCCGCTCTCAGCCCGCCTGTCTCAGCCTGCCGCTCTCAGTCCGTCTGTCTCAGACCGTCTGTCTCAGACCGTCTGTCTCAGACCGCCTGTCTCAGCCCGCCTCTCTCAGCCTGCCTCCCTCAGTCCGTCTGTCAGAGACCGTCTGTCTCAGACCGTCTGTCTGAGCCCGCCTGTCTCAGTCCGCCTCTCTCAGTCCGTCTGTCTGAGACCGTCTGTCTCATATCATCTGTCTCTGTCCGTCTGTCTCAGACCGTCTGTCTCTGTCCGTCTGTCTCAGCCCGCCTGTCTCAGCCCGCCTCTCTCAGTCCGTCTGTCTGAGACCGTCTGTCTCAGACCGTCTGTTTCGGTCCGTCTTCCGCGGACTGTCTGTCTCGGACCGTCTGTCTCAGACCGTCTGACTCGGCCCGCCTGTCTCAGTCCGTCTGTCTCTGCCCGCCTGTCTCTGTCCGTTTGTCTCAGACCGTCTGTCTCAGCCCGCCTGTCTCAACACGCGTCTCTCAGTCCGTCTGTCTCAGCCCGCCTGTCTCACCCCGCCTCTCCCAGTCCGACCGTATCAGCCCGCCTGTCTCAGTCCGTCTGTCTCAGCCCGCCTGTCTCAGCCCGCCTCTCTCAGTGCGTCTGTCTGAGTCCGTCTGTCTCAGGCCATCTGTCTCAGACCGTCTGTCTCTGTCCGTCTGTCTCTGACCGTCTGTCTCGGACCGTCTGTCTCAGACCGTCTGACTCAGCCCGCCTGTCTCTGTCCGTCTGTCCCAGTCCGTCTGTCATTGACGGTCTGTCTCAGACCATCTGTCTCAAATCATCTGTCTCAGACCATCTGTCTCAGACCATCAGTCTCAGACCATCTGTCTCAGACCGTCTGTCTCTGTCCGTCTGTCTCGGACCGTCTGTCTCAGCCCGCCTATCACAGCTCGCCTCTCTCAGTTCATCTGTCTCATACCGTCGGTCTTAGCCCGTCTGTCTGAGCCCGCCTGTCTCTGTCCGTGTGTCTCTGACCGTCTGTCTCTGCCCGTCTGTCTCGGACCGTCTGTCTCCTACCGTTGTCTCTGTCCGTCTGTTTCAGCCCGCCTGTCTCTGTCCGTCTGTCTTTGACCGTCCGTCTCAGACCGTCTGTCTCAGCCCGCCTGTCCCAGTCCGTCTGTCTTTGACCGTCTGTTTCAGACCATCTGTCTCAGACCGTTGTCTCTGTCCGTCTCTGTCAGTTCGCCTGCCTCAGTCCGCCTGTCTCAGTCCGTCTGTCTCAGACCATCTGCCTCTGTCCGTCTGTCTCAGACCGTCTGTCTCAGACCGCCTGTCTCAGACCGTCTGTCTCAGCCCGCCTCTCTCAGCCCGCCTCCCTCAGTCCGTCTGTCTCTGTCCGTTTGTCTCAGACCGTCTGTCTCAGACCGTCTGTCTCAGACCATCTGTCTCCGCCCGCCTGTCTCAACCCGCCTCTCTCAGTCCGTCTGTCTCAGCCCGTCTGTCTCAGACCGTCTGTCTCTTACCGTTCTCTCAGCCCGCCTCCCTCAGTCCGTATGTCTGTGTCCGTTTGTCTCGGACCGTCTGTCTCAGACCGTCTGACTCAGACCGTCTGTCTCGGACCGTCTGTCTCAGCCCGCCTCTCTCAGCCCGCCTCCCTCAGTCCGTCTGTCAGAGACCGTCTGTCTCAGACCGTCTGTCTCAGCCCGCCTATCTCAGTCCGCCTCTCTCAGTCCGTCTGTCTGAGACCGTCTGTCTCATATCATCTGTCTCTGTCCGTCTGTCTCAGACCGTCTGTCTCTGTCCGTCTGTCTCAGCCCGTCTGCCTCAGCCCGCCTCTCTCAGTCCGTCTGTCTGAGACCGTCTGTCTCAGACCGTCTGTTTCGGTCCGTCTTCCGCGGACTATCTGTCTCGGACCGTCTGTCTCAGACCGTCTGTCTCGGACCGTCTGTCTCAGACCGTCTGTCTCCGCCCGCCTGTCTCAGTCCGTCTGTCTCAGACCGTCTGTCTCAGCGCGCCTCTCTCAGCCCGCCTTCCTCAGTCCGCCTGTCTCAGCCCGCCTCTCTCAGTCCGTCTGTCGCAGCCCGCCTGTCTCAGCAAGCCTCTCTCAGTCCGTCTGTCTGAGACCGTCTGTCTCACACCGTCTGTCTCAGCCCGCCTGTCTCTACCCGCCTCTCTCAGTCCGTCTGTGTCAGCCCGCCTCTCTCAGCCCGCCGCCCTCAGTCCGTCTGTCTCAGACCGTCTGTCTCAGCCCGCCTCTCTCAGCCCGCCTCCCTCAGTCCGTCTGTCTCAGACCGTCTGTCTCACACCGTCTGTCTCAGAACGCCTGTCTCTACCCGCCTCTCTCAGTCCGTCTGTCTCAGCCCGCCTCTATCAGCCCGCCTCCCTCAGACCATCTGTCTCAGACCGTCTGTCTCGGACCGTCTGTCTCAGACCGTCTGTCTCAGGCCATCTGTCTCAGTCCGTCTGTCCCTGTCCGTCTGTCTCCGACCGTCTGTCTCAGCCCGCCTGTCTCAGCCCGCCTGTCTCAGCCCGCCTGTCTCAGCCCGCCTCTCTCAGTCCGTCTGTCTGAGACCGTCTGTCTCACACCGTCTGTCTCAGCCCGCCTCTCTCAGCCCGCCTCCCTCAGTCCGTCTGTCTCAGACCGTCTGTCTCAGACCATCTGTCTCAGACCGTCTGTCTCAGACCGTCTTCTCAGACCGTCTGTCTCGGACCGTCTTCCGCGGACCGTCTGTCTCAGACCATCTGTCTCAGACCGTCTGTCTCAGACCGTCTTCTCAGACCGTCTGTCTCGGACCGTCTTCCGCGGACCGTCTGTCTCGGACCGTCTGCCTCAGACCATCTGCCTCTGTCCGTCTGTCTCAGACCGTCTGTCTCAGCCCGCCTCTCTCAGCCCGCCTCCCTCAGTCCGTCTGTCTCTGTCCGTTTGTCTCAGCCCGCCTGTCTCAGCCTGCCGCTCTCAGTCCGTCTGTCTCAGACCGCCTGTCTCAGCCCGTCTGTCTCAGACCGTCTGTCTCAAACCGTTCTCTCAGCCCGCCTCCCTCAGTCCGTCTGTCTCTGTCCGTTTGTCTCAGACCGTCTGTCTCAGCCCGTCTGTCTCAGACCGTCTGTCTCTTACCGTTCTCTCTGTCCGTCTGTCTCTGACCGTCTGTCTCAGACCGTCTGTCTCACACCGTCTGTCTCAGCCCGCCTCTCTCAGCCCGCCTCCCTCAGTCCGTCTGTCTCTGTCCGTTTGTCTCAGCCCGCCTGTCTCAGCCTGCCGCTCTCAGTCCGTCTGTCTCAGACCGTCTGTCTCAGACCGCCTGTCTCAGACCGTCTGTCTCAGCCCGCCTCTCTCAGCCCGCCTCCCTCAGTCCGTCTGTCTCTGTCCGTTTGTCTCAGACCGTCTGTCTCAGACCGTCTGTCTCAGACCGTCTGTCTCAGCCCGCCTGTCTCAACCCGCCTCTCTCAGTCCGTCTGTCTCAGCCCGTCTGTCTCAGACCGTCTGTCTCTTACCGTTCTCTCAGCCCGCCTCCCTCAGTCCGTCTGTCTCTGTCCGTTTGTCTCAGACCGTCTGTCTCAGACCGTCTGTCTCAGCCCGCCTGTCTCAACCCGCCTCTCTCAGTCCGCCTGTCTCAGCCCGCCTCTCTCAGCCCGCCTCCCTCAGTCCGTCTGTCTCTGTCCGTTTGTCTCAGCCCGCCTGTCTCAGCCTGCCGCTCTCAGTCCGTCTGTCTCAGACCGTCTATCTCAGACCGCCTGTCTCAGACCGTCTGTCTCAGCCCGCCTCTCTCAGCCCGCCTCCCTCAGTCCGTCTGTCTCTGTCCGTTTGTCTCAGACCGTCTGTCTCAGACCGTCTGTCTCAGACCATCTGTCTCAGCCCGCCTGTCTCAACCCGCCTCTCTCAGTCCGTCTGTCTCAGCCCGTCTGTCTCAGACCGTCTGTCTCTTACCGTTCTCTCAGCCCGCCTCCCTCAGTCCGTATGTCTGTGTCCGTTTGTCTCGGACCGTCTGTCTCAGACCGTCTGACTCAGACCGTCTGTCTCGGACCGTCTGTCTCAGCCCGCCTCTCTCAGCCCGCCTCCCTCAGTCCGTCTGTCAGAGACCGTCTGTCTCAGACCGTCTGTCTCAGCCCGCCTATCTCAGTCCGCCTCTCTCAGTCCGTCTGTCTGAGACCGTCTGTCTCATATCATCTGTCTCTGTCCGTCTGTCTCAGACCGTCTGTCTCTGTCCGTCTGTCTCAGCCCGTCTGCCTCAGCCCGCCTCTCTCAGTCCGTCTGTCTGAGACCGTCTGTCTCAGACCGTCTGTTTCGGTCCGTCTTCCGCGGACTATCTGTCTCGGACCGTCTGTCTCAGACCGTCTGTCTCGGACCGTCTGTCTCAGACCGTCTGTCTCCGCCCGCCTGTCTCAGTCCGTCTGTCTCAGACCGTCTGTCTCAGCGCGCCTCTCTCAGCCCGCCTTCCTCAGTCCGCCTGTCTCAGCCCGCCTCTCTCAGTCCGTCTGTCGCAGCCCGCCTGTCTCAGCAAGCCTCTCTCAGTCCGTCTGTCTGAGACCGTCTGTCTCACACCGTCTGTCTCAGCCCGCCTGTCTCTACCCGCCTCTCTCAGTCCGTCTGTGTCAGCCCGCCTCTCTCAGCCCGCCGCCCTCAGTCCGTCTGTCTCAGACCGTCTGTCTCAGCCCGCCTCTCTCAGCCCGCCTCCCTCAGTCCGTCTGTCTCAGACCGTCTGTCTCACACCGTCTGTCTCAGCCCGCCTGTCTCTACCCGCCTCTCTCAGTCCGTCTGTCTCAGCCCGCCTCTATCAGCCCGCATCCCTCAGACCATCTGTCTCAGACCGTCTGTCTCGGACCGTCTGTCTCAGACCGTCTGTCTCAGGCCATCTGTCTCAGTCCGTCTGTCCCTGTCCGTCTGTCTCCGACCGTCTGTCTCAGCCCGCCTGTCTCAGCCCGCCTGTCTCAGCCCGCCTGTCTCAGCCCGCCTCTCTCAGTCCGTCTGTCTGAGACCGTCTGTCTCACACCGTCTGTCTCAGCCCGCCTCTCTCAGCCCGCCTCCCTCAGTCCGTCTGTCTGAGACCGTCTGTCTCATATCATCTGTCTCTGTCCGTCTGTCTCAGACCGTCTGTCTCTGTCCGTCTGTCTCAGCCCGCCTCTCTCAGTCCGTCTGTCTGAGACCGCCTGTCTCACCCCGCCTCTCCCAGTCCGACCGTATCAGCCCGCCTGTCTCAGTCCGTCTGTCTCAGCCCGCCTGTCTCAGCCCGCCTCTCTCAGTCCGTCTGTCTGAGTCCGTCTGTCTCAGGCCATCTGTCTCAGACCGTCTGTCTCTGTCCGTCTGTCTCTGGACGTCTGTCTCGGACCGTCTGTCTCAGACCGTCTGACTCAGCCCGCCTGTCTCTGTCCGTCTGTCTCAGACCGTCTGTCTCAGCCCGCCTGTCTCAACCCGCCTCTCTCAGTCCGTCTGTCTCAGCCCGCCTGTCTCAGCCCGCCTCTGCCAGTCCGTCTGTGTCAGCCCGCCTGCCTCAGCCCGCCTCTCCCAGTCCGTCTGTCTCAGCCCGCCTGTCTCAGTCCGTCGGTCTCAGACCGTCTGTCTCAGCCCGCCTGCCTCAGTCCGCCTGTCTCAGTCCGTCTGTCTCAGACCATCTGTCTCAGACCGTTGTCTCTGTCCGTCTGTCTCAGTCCGTCTGTCTCAAACCATCTGTCTCAGACCATCTGTCTCTGTCCGTCTGTCTCGGACCGTCTGTCTCAGCCCGCCTGTCACAGCTCGCCTCTCTCAGTTCATCTGTCTCATACCGTCGGTCTTAGCCCGTCTGTCTGAGCCCGCCTGTCCCAGTCCGTCTGTCTTTGACCGTCTGTCTCAGACCATCTGTCTCAGACCGTTGTCTCTGTCCGTCTCTGTCAGGTCGCCTGCCTCAGTCCGCCTGTCTCAGTCCGTCTGTCTCAGACCATCTGCCTCTGTCCGTCTGTCTCAGACCGTCTGTCTCAGACCGTCTGTCTCAGACCGTCTGTCTCAGCCCGCCTCTCTCAGCCCGCCTCTCTCAGCCCGCCTCCATCAGTCCGTCTGTCTCTGTCCGTTTGTCTCAGCCTGCCTGTCTCAGCCTGCCGCTCTCAGTCCGTCTGTCTCAGACCGTCTGTCTCAGACCGTCTGTCTCAGTCCGCCTCTCTCAGTCCGTCTGTCTGAGACCGTCTGTCTCATATCATCAGTCTCTGTCCGTCTGTCTCAGACCGTCTGTCTCTGTCCGTCTGTCTCAGCCCGTCTGCCTCAGCCCGCCTCTCTCAGTCCGTCTGTCTGAGACCGTCTGTCTCAGACCGTCTGTTTCGGTCCGTCTTCCGCGGACTATCTGTCTCGGACCGTCTGTCTCAGGCCGTCTGTCTCGGACCGTCTGTCTCAGACCGTCTGTCTCCGCCCGCCTGTCTCAGTCCGTCTGTCTCAGACCGTCTGTCTCAGCGCGCCTCTCTCAGCCCGCCTTCCTCAGTCCGCCTGTCTCAGCCCGCCTCTCTCAGTCCGTCTGTCGCAGCCCGCCTGTCTCAGCAAGCCTCTCTCAGTCCGTCTGTCTGAGACCGTCTGTCTCACACCGTCTGTCTCAGCCCGCCTGTCTCTACCCGCCTCTCTCAGTCCGTCTGTCTCAGCCCGCCTCTCTCAGCCCGCCTCCCTCAGTCCGTCTGTCTCAGACCGTCTGTCTCAGCCCGCCTCTCTCAGCCCGCCTCCCTCAGTCCGTCTGTCTCACACCGTCTGTCTCAGCCCGCCTGTCTCTACCCGCCTCTCTCAGTCCGTCTGTCTCAGCCCGCCTCTATCAGCCCGCCTCCCTCAGACCATCTGTCTCAGACCGTCTGTCTCAGGCCATCTGTCTCAGTCCGTCTGTCCCTGTCCGTCTGTCTCCGACCGTCTGTCTCAGCCCGCCTGTCTCAGCCCGCCTGTCTCAGCCCGCCTCTCTCAGTCCGTCTGTCTGAGACCGTCTGTCTCACACCGTCTGTCTCAGCCCGCCTCTCTCAGCCCGCCTCCCTCAGTCCGTCTGTCTCAGACCGTCTGTCTCAGACCATCTGTCTCAGACCGTCTGTCTCAGACCGTCTTCTCAGACCGTCTGTCTCGGACCGTCTTCCGCGGACCGTCTGTCTCGGACCGTCTGCCTCAGACCATCTGCCTCTGTCCGTCTGTCTCAGACCGTCTGTCTCAGCCCGCCTCTCTCAGCCCGCCTCCCTCAGTCCGTCTGTCTCTGTCCGTTTGTCTCAGCCCGCCTGTCTCAGCCTGCCGCTCTCAGTCCGTCTGTCTCAGACCGTCTGTCTCAGACCGTCTGTCTCAGGCCGCCTCTCTCAGCCCGCCTCCCTCAGTCCGTCTGTCTCTGTCCGTTTGTCTCAGCCCGCCTGTCTCAGCCTGCCGCTCTCAGTCCGTCTGTCTCAGACCGCCTGTCTCAGCCCGTCTGTCGAAGACCGTCTGTCTCAAACCGTTCTCTCAGCCCGCCTCCCTCAGTCCGTGTGTCTCTGTCCGTTTGTCTCAGACCGTCTGTCTCAGACCGTCTGTCTCAGCCCGCCTGTCTCAACCCGCCTCTCTCAGTCCGCCTGTCTCAGCCCGCCTCTCTCAGCCCGCCTCCCTCAGTCGGTCTGTCTCTGTCCGTTTGTCTCAGCCCGCCTGTCTCAGCCTGCCGCTCTCAGTCCGTCTGTCTCAGACCGTCTGTCTCAGACCGTCTGTCTCAGACCGTCTGTCTCAGACCGTCTGTCTCAGACCGTCTGTCTCAGACCGTCTGTCTCAGACCGCCTGTCTCAGCCCGCCTCTCTCAGCCTGCCTCCCTCAGTCCGTCTGTCAGAGACCGTCTGTCTCAGACCGTCTGTCTCAGCCCGCCTGTCTCAGTCCGCCTCTCTCAGTCCGTCTGTCTGCGACCGTCTGTCTCATATCATCTGTCTCTGTCCGTCTGTCTCAGACCGTCTGTCTCTGTCCGTCTGTCTCAGCCCGCCTGTCTCAGCCCGCCTCTCTCAGTCCGTCTGTCTGAGACCGCCTGTCTCACCCCGCCTCTCCCAGTCCGACCGTATCAGCCCGCCTGTCTCAGTCCGTCTGTCTCAGCCCGCCTGTCTCAGCCCGCCTCTCTCAGTCCGTCTGTCTGAGTCCGTCTGTCTCAGGCCATCTGTCTCAGACCGTCTGTCTCTGTCCGTCTGTCTCTGGACGTCTGTCTCGGACCGTCTGTCTCAGACCGTCTGACTCAGCCCGCCTGTCTCTGTCCGTCTGTCTCAGACCGTCTGTCTCAGCCCGCCTGTCTCAACCCGCTTCTCTCAGTCCGTCTGTCTCAGCCCGCCTGTCTCAGCCCGCCTCTGCCAGTCCGTCTGTCTCAGCCCGCCTGTCTCAGACCGTCTGTCTCAGACCGTCTGTCTCAGGCCGCCTCTCTCAGCCCGCCTCCCTCAGTCCGTCTGTCTCTGTCCGTTGTCTCAGCCCGCCTGTCTCAGCCTGCCGCTCTCAGTCCGTCTGTCTCAGACCGCCTGTCTCAGCCCGCCTATCTCAGACCGTCTGTCTCTAACCGTTCTCTCAGCCCGCCTCCCTCAGTCCGTCTGTCTCTGTCCGTTTGTCTCAGCCCGCCTGTATCAGCCTGCCGCTCTCAGTCCGTCTGTCTCAGACCGTCTGTCTCAGACCGTCTGTCTCAGACCGTCTGACTCAGCCCGCCTGTCTCTGTCCGTCTGTCTCAGACCGTCTGTCTCAACCCGCCTGTCTCAACCCGCCTCTCTCAGCCCGCCTGTCTCAGTCCGCCTCTCTCAGTCCGTCTGTCTCAGCCCGCCTGCCTCAGCCCGCCTCTCCCAGTCCGTCTGTCTCAGCCCGCCTGTCTCAGTCCGTCTGTCTCAGACCGTCTGTCTCAGCCCGCCTGCCTCAGTCCGCCTGTCTCAGTCCGTCTGTCTCAGACCATCTGTCTCAGACCGTTGTCTCTGTCCGTCTGTCTCAGTCCGTCTGTCTCAAACCATCTGTCTCAGACCATCTGTCTCAGACCATCTGTCTCAGACCATCTGTCTCAGACCGTCTGTCTCTGTCCGTCTGTCTCGGACCGTCTGTCTCAGCCCGCCTGTCACAGCTCGCCTCTCTCAGTTCATCTGTCTCATACCGTCGGTCTTAGCCCGTCTGTCTGAGCCCGCCTGTCCCAGTCCGTCTGTCTTTGACCGTCTGTCTCAGACCATCTGTCTCAGACCGTTGTCTCTGTCCGTCTCTGTCAGGTCGCTTGCCTCAGTCCGCCTGTCTCAGTCCGTCTGTCTCAGACCATCTGCCTCTGTCCGTCTGTCTCAGACCGTCTGTCTCAGACCGTCTGTCTCAGCCCGCCTCTCTCAGCCCGCCTCTCTCAGCCCGCCTCCATCAGTCCGTCTGTCTCTGTCCGTTTGTCTCAGCCTGCCTGTCTCAGCCTGCCGCTCTCAGTCCGTCTGTCTCAGACCGTCTGTCTCAGACCGTCTGTCTCAGACCGTCTGTCTCAGACCGTCTGTCTTAGACCGTCTGTCTCAGACCGTCTGTCTCAGACCGTCTGTCTCAGACCGTCTGTCTCAGACCGTCTGTCTCAGACCGTCTGTCTCAGACGGACTGTCTCAGACCGTCTGTCTCAGACCGTCTGTCTCAGGCCGCCTCTCTCAGCCCGCCTCCCTCAGTCCGTCTGTCTCTGTCCGTTTGTGTCAGACCGTCTGTCTCAGACCGTCTGTCTCAGACCGTCTGTCTCAGACCGTCTGTCTCAGCCCGCCTGTCGCAACCGGCCTCTCTCAGTCCGCCTGTCTCAGCCCGTCTGTCTCAGACCGTCCGTCTCTTACCGTTCTCTCTGTCCGTCTGTCTCAGCCCGCCTGTCTCAGACCGTCTTCTCAGACCGTCTGTCTCGGACCGTCTTCCGCGGACCGTCTGTCTTGGACCGTCTGCCTCAGATCGCCTGACTCGGCCCGCCTGTCTCAGTCCGTCTATCTCAGTCCGTCTTCCGCGGACCGTCTGTCTCGGACCGTTTGTCTCAGCCCGCCTGTCTCAACCCGCCTCTCTCAGTCCGTCTGTCTCAGCCCGCCTGTCTCACCCCGCCTCTCCCAGTCCGACCGTATCAGCCCGCCTGTCTCAGTCCGTCTGTCTCAGCCCGCCTCTCTCAGTCCGCCTCCCTCAGTCCGTCTGTCTCAGACCGTCTGTCTCAGACCGTCTGTCTCAGACCGTCTGTCTCTTACCGTTCTCTCTGTCCGTCTGTCTCAGCCCGCCTGTCTCAGACCGTCTTCTCAGACCGTCTGTCTCGGCCCGCCTGTCTCAGTCCGTCTATCTCAGTCCGTCTGTCTGAGACCGTCTGTCTCAGACCGTCTGTCTCAGCCCGCCTGTCTCAACCCGCCTCTCTCAGTCCATCTGTCTCAGTCCGTCTGTCTCAGCCCGCCTCTCTCAGCCCGCCTCACTCAGTCCGTCTGTCTCTGTCCGTTTGTCTCAGACCGTCTGTCTCAGACCGTCTGTCTCAGCCCGCCTGTCTCAGACCGTCTGTCTCAGGCCGCCTCTCTCAGCCCGCCTCCCTCAGTCCGTCTGTCTCTGTCCGTTGTCTCAGCCCGCCTGTCTCAGCCTGCCGCTCTCAGTCCGTCTGTCTCAGACCGCCTGTCTCAGCCCGTCTGTCTCAGACCGTCTGTCTCTTACCGCTCTCTCTGTCCGTCTGTCTCTGACCGTCTGTCTCAGACCGTCTGTCTCAGCCCGCCTCTCTCAGCCCGCCTCCCTCAGTCCGTCTGTCTCTGTCCGTTTGTCTCAGCCCGCCTGTCTCAGCCTGCCGCTCTCAGTCCGTCTGTCTCAGACCGTCTGTCTCAGACCGTCTGTCTCAGACCGTCTGTCTCAGACCGTCTGTCTCAGACCGTCTGTCTCACACCGTCTGTCTCAGACCGTCTGTCTCAGACCGTCTGTCTCAGACCGTCTGTCTCAGGCCGCCTCTCTCAGCCCGCCTCCCTCAGTCCGTCTGTCTCTGTCCGTTTGTCTCAGCCCGCCTGTCTCAGCCTGCCGCTCTCAGTCCGTCTGTCTCAGACCGCCTGTCTCAGCCCGCCTGTCTCAGACCGTCTGTCTCTAACCGTTCTCTCAGCCCGCCTCCCTCAGTCCGTCTGTCTCTGTCCGTTTGTCTCAGACCGTATGTCTCAGACCGTCTGTCTCAGCCCGCCTGTCTCAACCCGCCTCTCTCAGTCCGCCTGTCTCAGCCCGCCTCTCTCAGCCCGCCTCCCTCAGACCGTCTGTCTCTGTCCGTTTGTCTCAGCCCGCCTGTCTCAGCGTGCCGCTCTCAGTCCGTCTGTCTCAGACCGTCTGTCTCAGACCGTCTGTCTCAGACCGCCTGTCTCAGCCCGCCTCTCTCAGCCTGCCTCCCTCAGTCCGTCTGTCAGAGACCGTCTGTCTCAGACCGTCTGTCTCAGCCCGCCTGTCTCAGTCCGCTTCTCTCAGTCCGTCTGTCTGAGACCGTCTGTCTCATATCATCTGTCTCTGTCCGTCTGTCTCAGACCGTCTGTCTCTGTCCGTCTGTCTCAGCCCGCCTGTCTCAGCCCGCCTCTCTCAGTCCGTCTGTCTGAGACCGCCTGTCTCACCCCGCCTCTCCCAGTCCGACCGTATCAGCCGGCCTGTCTCAGTCCGTCTGTCTCAGCCCGCCTGTCTCAGCCCGCCTCTCTCAGTCCGTCTGTCTGAGTCCGTCTGTCTCAGGCCATCTGTCTCAGACCGTCTGTCTCTGTCTGTCTGTCTCTGGACGTCTGTCTCGGACCGTCTGTCTCAGAACGTCTGACTCAGCCCGCCTGTCTCTGTCCGTCTGTCTCAGACCGTCTGACTCAGCCCGCCTGTCTCTGTCCGTCTGTCTCAGACCGTCTGTTTCAACCCGCCTGCCTCAGCCCGCCTCTCCCAGTCCATCTGTCTCAGCCCACCTGTCTTAGTCCGTCTGTCTCAGTCCATCTGTCTCATACCGTCGGTCTTAGCCCGTCTGTCTGAACCCGCCTGTCTCTGTCCGTGTGTCTCAGACCGTCTGTCTCTTACCTTTGTCTCTGTCCGTCTGTTTCAGCCCGCCTGTCTCTGTCCGTCTGTCTTTGACCGTCCTTCTCAGACCATCTGTCTCAGACCGTTGTCTCTGTCCGTGTCTCTCAGGCCGCCTGCCTCAGTCCGCCTGTCTCAGTCCGTCTGTCTCAGACCATCTATCTCAGACCGTTGTCTCTGTCCGTCTGTCTCAGTCCGTCTGTCTCAAACCATCTGTCTCAGATCATCTGTCTCAGACCATCTGTCTCAGACCGTTGTCTCTGTCCGTCTCTGTCAGGTCGCCCGCCTCAGTCCGCCTGTCTCTGTCCGTGTGTCTCAGACCGTCTGTCTCGGACCGTCTGTCTCTTACCGTTGTCTCTGTCCGTCTGTTTCAGCCCGCCTGTCTCTGTCCGTCTGTCTTTGACCGTCCTTCTCAGACCATCTGTCTCAGACCGTTGTCTCTGTCCGTGTCTCTCAGGCCGCCTGCCTCAGTCCGCCTGTCTCAGTCCGTCTGTCTCAGACCATCTGTCTCAGACCGTTGTCTCTGTCCGTCTGTCTCAGTCCGTCTGTCTCAAACCATCTGTCTCAGACCATCTGTCTCAGACCATCTGTCTCAGACCGTTGTCTCTGTCCGTCTCTGTCAGGTCGCCCACCTCAGTCCGCCTGTCTCTGTCCGTGTGTCTCAGACCGTCTGTCTCGGACCGTCTGTCTCTTACCGTTGTCTCTGTCCGTCTGTTTCAGCCCGCCTGTCTCTGTCCGTCTGTCTTTGACCGCCCTTCTCAGACCATCTGTCTCAGACCGTTGTCTCTGTCCGTCTCTCTCAGGCCGCCTGCCTCAGTCCGCCTGTCTCAGTCCGTCTGTCTCAGACCATCTGTCTCAGACCGTTGTCTCTGTCCGTCTGTCTCAGTCCGTCTGTCTCAGACCGTCAGTCTCAGCCCGCCTGTCTCAGCCCGCCTCTCTCACTCCGTCTGTCTGAGACCGTCTGTTTCACATCATCTGTCTCTCTCCGTCTCTCTCAGCCCGCCTGTCTCAGTCCGTCTGTCTCAGCCCGTCTGTCTCAGACCGTCTGTCTCTGTCCGTCTGTCTCGGACCGTCTGTCTCAGCCCGCCTGTCACAGCTCGCCTCTCTCAGTTCATCTGTCTCATACCGTCGGTCTTAGCCCGTCTGTCTGAGCCCGCCTGTCTCTGTCCGTGTGTCTCAGACCGTCTGTCTCGGACCGTCTGTCTCCTACCGTTGTCTCTGTCCGTCTGTTTCAGCCCGCCTGTCTCTGTCCGTCTGTCTTTGACCGTCCGTCTCAGATCGTCTGTCTCAGCCCGCCTGTCTCAGCCCGCCTCTCTGAGTCCGTCTGTCTGAGACCGTCTGTCACAGACCGTCTGTCTCATCCCGCCTGTCCCAGTTCGTCTGTCTCAGGCCGCCTCTCTCAGCCCGCCTCCATCAGTCCGTCTGTCTCTGTCCGTTTGTCTCAGACCGTCTGTCTCAGACCGTCTGTCTCAGCCCGCCTGTCGCAACCCGCCTCTCTCAGTCCGCCTGTCTCAGCCCGTCTGTCTGAGACCGTCTGTCTCTTACCGTTCTCTCAGCCCGCCTCCCTCAGTCCGTCTGTCTCTGTCCGTTTGTCTCAGCCCGCCTGTCTCAGCCCGCCTGTCTCAGCCTGCCGCTCTCAGTCCGTCTGTCTCAGATCGTCTGTCTCAGACCATCTGTCTCAGACCGTTGTCTCTGTCCGTCTCTGTCAGGTCGCCTGCGTCAGTCCGCCTGTCTCTGTCCGTGTGTCTCAGACCGTCTGTCTCGGACCGTCTGTCTCAGTCCGTCTGTCTCCTACCGTTGTCTCTGTCCGTCTGTTTCAGCCCGCCTGTCTCTGTCCGTCTGTCCTTGACCGACCGTCTCAGTCCGTCTGTCTCAGTCCGTCTGTCTCTGCCCGTCTGTCTCGGACCGTCTGTCTCTTACCGTTGTCTCTGTCCGTCTCTGTCAGGTCGCCTGCCTCAGTCCGCCTGTCTCATTCCGTCTGTCTCAGACCATCTGCCTCTGTCCGTCTTCTCAGACCGTCTGTCTCGGCCCGCCTGTCTCAGTCCGTCTATCTCAGTCCGTCTGTCTGAGACCATCTGTCTCAGACCGTCTGTCTCAGCCCGCCCGTCTCAACCCGCCTCTCTCAGTCCGTCTGTCTCAGCCCGTCTGTCTCAGCCCGCCTCTCTCAGCCCGCCTCACTCAGTCCGTCTGTCTCTGTCCGTTTGTCTCAGACCATCTGTCTCAGACCGTCTGTCTCAGCCCGCCTGTCTCAGACCGTCTGTCTCGGACCGTCTTCCGCGGACTGTCTGTCTCAGACCGTCTGTCATTGACCGTCTGTCTCACCCCGCCTGTCCCAGTCCGTCTGTCATTGACGGTCTGTCTCAGACCATCTGTCTCAAATCATCTGGCTCAGACCATCTGTCTCAGACCATCTGTCTCAGACCATCTGTCTCAGACCGTCTGTCTCTGTCCGTCTGTCTCGGACCGTCTGTCTCAGCCCGCCTGTCACAGCTCGCCTCTCTCAGTTCATCTGTCTCATACCGTCGGTCTTAGCCCGTCTGTCTGAGCCCGCCTGTCTCTGTCCGTGTGTCTCTGACCGTCTGTCTCTGCCCGTCTGTCTCGGACCGTCTGTCTCCTACCGTTGTCTCTGTCCGTCTGTTTCAGCCCGCCTGTCTCTGTCCGTCTGTCTTTGACCGTCCGTCTCAGACCATCTGTCTCAGCCCGCCTGTCCCAGTCCGTCTGTCTTTGACCGTCTGTTTCAGACCATCTGTCTCAGACCGTTGTCTCTGTCCGTCTCTGTCAGGTCGCCTGCCTCAGTCCGCCTGTCTCAGTCCGTCTGTCTCAGACCATCCGCCTCTGTCCGCCTGTCTCAGACCGTCTGTCTTAGTCCGCCCCTCTCAGCCCGCCTCCCTCAGTCCGTCTGTCTCTGTCCGTTTGTCTCAGCCCGCCTGTCTCAGCCTGCCGCTCTCAGTCCGTCTGTCTCAGACCGTCTGTCTCAGACCGTCTGTCTCAGACCGTCTGTCTCAGACCGTCTGTCTCAGACCGTCTGTCTCAGGCCGCCTCTCTCAGCCCGCCTCCCTCAGTCCGTCTGTCTCTGTCCGTTTGTCTCAGCCCGCCTGTCTCAGCCTGCAGCTCTCAGTCCGTCTGTCTCAGACCGTCTGTCTCAGACCGTCTGTCTCAGACCGTCTGTCTCAGACCGTCTGTCTCAGACCGTCTGTCTCAGACCGTCTGTCTCAGACCGTCTGTCTCAGACCGCCTGTCTCAGTCCGCCTCTCTCAGACCGTCTGTCTCAGACCGTCTGTCTCTTACCGTTCTCTCTGTCCGTCTGTCTCAGCCCGCCTGTCTCAGACCGTCTTCTCTGACCGCCTGGCTCTGCCCGTCTGTCTCGGACCGTCTGTCTCCTACCGTTGTCTCTGTCCGTCTGTTTCAGCCCGCCTGTCTCTGTCCGTCTGTCTTTGACCGTCCGTCTCAGACCGTCTGTCTCAGCCCGCCTGTCCCAGTCCGTCTGTCTTTGACCGTCTGTTTCAGACCATCTGTCTCAGACCGTTGTCTCTGTCCGTCTCTGTCAGGTCGCCTGCCTCAGTCCGCCTGTCTCAGTCCGTCTGTCTCAGACCATCCGCCTCTGTCCGTCTGTCTCAGACCGTCTGTCTTAGACCGCCTCTCTCAGCCCGCCTCCCTCAGTCCGTCTGTCTCTGTCCGTTTGTCTCAGCCCGCCTGTCTCAGCCTGCCGCTCTCAGTCCGTCTGTCTCAGACCGTCTGTCTCAGACCGTCTGTCTCAGACCGTCTGTCTCAGACCGTCTGTCTCAGACCGTCTGTCTCAGGCCGCCTCTCTCAGCCCGCCTCCCTCAGTCCGTCTGTCTCTGTCCGTTTGTCTCAGCCCGCCTGTCTCAGCCTGCAGCTCTCAGTCCGTCTGTCTCAGACCGTCTGTCTCAGACCGTCTGTCTCAGACCGTCTGTCTCAGACCGTCTGTCTCAGACCGTCTGTCTCAGACCGCCTGTCTCAGCCCGCCACTCTCAGCCTGCCTCCCTCAGTCCGTCTGTCAGAGACCGTCTGTCTCAGACCGTCTGTCTCAGCCCGCCTGTCTCAGTCCGCCTCTCTCAGACCGTCTGTCTCAGACCGTCTGTCTCTTACCGTTCTCTCTGTCCGTCTGTCTCAGCCCGCCTGTCTCAGACCGTCTTCTCAGACCGTCTGTCTCGGCCCGCCTGTCTCAGTCCGTCTATCTCAGTCCGTCTATCTGAGACCGTCTGTCTCAGACTGTCTGTCTCAGCCCGCCTGTCTCAACCCGCCTCTCTCAGTCCGTCTGTCTCAGCTCGTCTGTCTCAGCCCGCCTCTCTCAACTCGCCTCACTCAGTCCGTCTGTCTCAGACCGTCTGTCTCTGTCCGTCTGTCTCGGACCGTCTGTCTCAGCCCGCCTGTCACAGCTCGCCTCTCTCAGTTCATCTGTCTCATACCGTCGGTCTTAGCCCGTCTGTCTGAGCCCGCCTGTCTCTGTCCGTGTGTCTCAGACCGTCTGTCTCGGACCGTCTGTCTCCTACCGTTGTCTCTGTCCGTCTGTTTCAGCCCGCCTGTCTCTGTCCGTCTGTCTTTGACCGTCCGTCTCAGATCGTCTGTCTCAGCCCGCCTGTCTCAGCCCGCCTCTCTGAGTCCGTCTGTCTGAGACCGTCTGTCACAGACCGTCTGTCTCATCCCGCCTGTCCCAGTTCGTCTGTCTCAGGCCGCCTCTCTCAGCCCGCCTCCATCAGTCCGTCTGTCTCTGTCCGTTTGTCTCAGACCGTCTGTCTCAGACCGTCTGTCTCAGCCCGCCTGTCGCAACCCGCCTCTCTCAGTCCGCCTGTCTCAGCCCGTCTGTCTGAGACCGTCTGTCTCTTACCGTTCTCTCAGCCCGCCTCCCTCAGTCCGTCTGTCTCTGTCCGTTTGTCTCAGCCCGCCTGTCTCAGCCCGCCTGTCTCAGCCTGCCGCTCTCAGTCCGTCTGTCTCAGATCGTCTGTCTCAGACCATCTGTCTCAGACCGTTGTCTCTGTCCGTCTCTGTCAGGTCGCCTGCCTCAGTCCGCCTGTCTCTGTCCGTGTGTCTCAGACCGTCTGTCTCGGACCGTCTGTCTCAGACCGTCTGTCTCCTACCGTTGTCTCTGTCCGTCTGTTTCAGCCCGCCTGTCTCTGTCCGTCTGTCCTTGACCGACCGTCTCAGTCCGTCTGTCTCAGTCCGTCTGTCTCTGCCCGTCTGTCTCGGACCGTCTGTCTCTTACCGTTGTCTCTGTCCGTCTCTGTCAGGTCGCCTGCCTCAGTCCGCCTGTCTCATTCCGTCTGTCTCAGACCATCTGCCTCTGTCCGTCTTCTCAGACCGTCTGTCTCGGCCCGCCTGTCTCAGTCCGTCTATCTCAGTCCGTCTGTCTGAGACCATCTGTCTCAGACCGTCTGTCTCAGCCCGCCCGTCTCAACCCGCCTCTCTCAGTCCGTCTGTCTCAGCCCGTCTGTCTCAGCCCGCCTCTCTCAGCCCGCCTCACTCAGTCCGTCTGTCTCTGTCCGTTTGTCTCAGACCATCTGTCTCAGACCGTCTGTCTCAGCCCGCCTGTCTCAGACCGTCTGTCTCGGACCGTCTTCCGCGGACTGTCTGTCTCAGACCGTCTGTCATTGACCGTCTGTCTCACCCCGCCTGTCCCAGTCCGTCTGTCATTGACGGTCTGTCTCAGACCATCTGTCTCAAATCATCTGTCTCAGACCGTCTGTCTCAGCCCGCCCGTCTCAACCCGCCTCTCTCAGTCCGTCTGTCTCAGCCCGTCTGTCTCAGCCCGCCTCTCTCAGCCCGCCTCACTCAGTCCGTCTGTCTCTGTCCGTTTGTCTCAGACCATCTGTCTCAGACCGTCTGTCTCAGCCCGCCTGTCTCAGACCGTCTGTCTCGGACCGTCTTCCGCGGACTGTCTGTCTCAGACCGTCTGTCATTGACCGTCTGTCTCACCCCGCCTGTCCCAGTCCGTCTGTCATTGACGGTCTGTCTCAGACCATCTGTCTCAAATCATCTGGCTCAGACCATCTGTCTCAGACCATCTGTCTCAGACCATCTGTCTCAGACCGTCTGTCTCTGTCCGTCTGTCTCGGACCGTCTGTCTCAGCCCGCCTGTCACAGCTCGCCTCTCTCAGTTCATCTGTCTCATACCGTCGGTCTTAGCCCGTCTGTCTGAGCCCGCCTGTCTCTGTCCGTGTGTCTCTGACCGTCTGTCTCTGCCCGTCTGTCTCGGACCGTCTGTCTCCTACCGTTGTCTCTGTCCGTCTGTTTCAGCCCGCCTGTCTCTGTCCGTCTGTCTTTGACCGTCCGTCTCAGACCGTCTGTCTCAGCCCGCCTGTCCCAGTCCGTCTGTCTTTGACCGTCTGTTTCAGACCATCTGTCTCAGACCGTTGTCTCTGTCCGTCTCTGTCAGGTCGCCTGCCTCAGTCCGCCTGTCTCAGTCCGTCTGTCTCAGACCATCCGCCTCTGTCCGCCTGTCTCAGACCGTCTGTCTTAGTCCGCCCCTCTCAGCCCGCCTCCCTCAGTCCGTCTGTCTCTGTCCGTTTGTCTCAGCCCGCCTGTCTCAGCCTGCCGCTCTCAGTCCGTCTGTCTCAGACCGTCTGTCTCAGACCGTCTGTCTCAGACCGTCTGTCTCAGACCGTCTGTCTCAGGCCGCCTCTCTCAGCCCGCCTCCATCAGTCCGTCTGTCTCTGTCCGTTTGTCTCAGCCCGCCTGTCTCAGCCTGCAGCTCTCAGTCCGTCTGTCTCAGACCGTCTGTCTCAGACCGTCTGTCTCAGACCGTCTGTCTCAGACCGTCTGTCTCAGACCGTCTGTCTCAGACCGTCTGTCTCAGACCGTCTGTCTCAGACCGCCTGTCTCAGTCCGCCTCTCTCAGACCGTCTGTCTCAGACCGTCTGTCTCTTACCGTTCTCTCTGTCCGTCTGTCTCAGCCCGCCTGTCTCAGACCGTCTTCTCTGACCGCCTGGCTCTGCCCGTCTGTCTCGGACCGTCTGTCTCCTACCGTTGTCTCTGTCCGTCTGTTTCAGCCCGCCTGTCTCTGTCCGTCTGTCTTTGACCGTCCGTCTCAGACCGTCTGTCTCAGCCCGCCTGTCCCAGTCCGTCTGTCTTTGACCGTCTGTTTCAGACCATCTGTCTCAGACCGTTGTCTCTGTCCGTCTCTGTCAGGTCGCCTGCCTCAGTCCGCCTGTCTCAGTCCGTCTGTCTCAGACCATCCGCCTCTGTCCGTCTGTCTCAGACCGTCTGTCTTAGACCGCCTCTCTCAGCCCGCCTCCCTCAGTCCGTCTGTCTCTGTCCGTTTGTCTCAGCCCGCCTGTCTCAGCCTGCCGCTCTCAGTCCGTCTGTCTCATACCGTCTGTCTCAGACCGTCTGTCTCAGGCCGCCTCTCTCAGCCCGCCTCCCTCAGTCCGTCTGTCTCTGTCCGTTTGTCTCAGCCCGCCTGTCTCAGCCTGCAGCTCTCAGTCCGTCTGTCTCAGACCGTCTGTCTCAGATCGTCTGTCTCAGACCGTCTGTCTCAGACCGTCTGTCTCAGACCGTCTGTCTCAGACCGTCTGTCTCAGACCGCCTGTCTCAGCCCGCCACTCTCAGCCTGCCTCCCTCAGTCCGTCTGTCAGAGACCGTCTGTCTCAGACCGTCTGTCTCAGCCCGCCTGTCTCAGTCCGCCTCTCTCAGACCGTCTGTCTCAGACCGTCTGTCTCTTACCGTTCTCTCTGTCCGTCTGTCTCAGCCCGCCTGTCTCAGACCGTCTTCTCAGACCGTCTGTCTCGGCCCGCCTGTCTCAGTCCGTCTATCTCAGTCCGTCTATCTGAGACCGTCTGTCTCAGACTGTCTGTCTCAGCCCGCCTGTCTCAACCCGCCTCTCTCAGTCCGTCTGTCTCAGCTCGTCTGTCTCAGCCCGCCTCTCTCAACTCGCCTCACTCAGTCCGTCTGTCTCTGTCCGTTTGTCTCAGACCGTCTGTCTCAGACCGTCTGTCTCAGCCCGCCTGTCTCAACCCTCCTCTCTCAGTCCGTCTGTCTCAGCCCGTCTGTCTCAGCCCGCCTCTCTCAGCCCGCCTCCCTCAGTCCGTCTGTCTCTGTCCGTTTGTCTCAGACCGTCTGTCTCAGACCGTCTGTCTCAGACCGTCTGTCTCAGCCCGCCTGTCGCAACCCGCCTCTCTCAGTCCGCCGGGTCTCAGCCCGTCTGTCTCAGACTGTCTGTCTCTTACCGTTCTCTCAGCCCGCCTCCCTCAGTCCGTCTGTCTCTGTCCGTTTGTCTCAGCCCGCCTGTCTCAGCCTGCCGCTCTCAGTCCGTCTGTCTCAGACCGTCTGTCTCAGACCATCTGTCTCAGACCGTTGTCTATGTCCGTCTCTGTCAGGTCGCCTGCCTCAGTCCGCCTGTCTCTGTCCGTGTGTCTCAGACCGTCTGTCTCGGACCGTCTGTCTCTTACCGTTGTCTCTGTCCGTCTGTTTCAGCCCGCCTGCCTCAGTCCGCCTGTCTCAGTCCGTCTGTCTCCGACCATCTGTCTCAGACTGTTGTCTCTGTCCGTCTGTCTCAGCCTGCCTGTCTCAGCCCGCCTCTCTCACTCCGTCTGTCTGAGAACATCTGTTTCAGATCATCTGTCTCTCTCCGTCTGTCTCAGACCGTCTGTCTCACATCATCTGTCTCTGTCCGTCTGTCTCTGTCCGTCTGTCTCTGTCCATCTGTCTCTGTCCGTCTGTGTCAGACCGTCTGTCTCAGCCCGCCTGTCTCAGCCCGCCTCTCTCAGCCCGCCTGTCTCAATCCGTCTGTCTCAGCCCGTCTGTCTCAGACCGTTTGTCTCTTACCCTTCTCTCTGTCCGTCTGTCTCAGCCCGCCTGTCTGAGACCGTCCGTCTCAGACCGTCTGTCTCTTACCGTTGTCTCTGTCCGTCTGTTTCAGCCCGCCTGTCTCTGTCCGTCTGTCTTTGACCGTCCGTCTCAGACCGTCTGTCTCAGCCCGCCTGTCTCAACCCGCCTCTCTCAGACCGTCTGTCTCAGACCGTCTGTCTCTTACCGTTCTCTCTGTCCGTCTGTCTCAGCCCGCCTGTCTCAGACCGTCTTCTCAGACCGTCTGTCTCGGCCCGCCTGTCTCAGTCCGTCTATCTCAGTCCGTCTGTCTGAGACCGTCTGTCTCAGACCGTCTGTCTCAGCCCGCCTGTCTCAACCCGCCTCTCTCAGTCCGTCTGTCTCAGCCCGTCTGTCTCAGCCCGCCTCTCTCAGCCCGCCTCCCTCAGTCCGTCTGTCTCTGTCCGTTTCTCTCAGCCCGCCTGTCTCAGCCTGCCGCTCTCAGTCCGTCTGTCTCAGACCGTCTGTCTCAGACCGTCTGTCTCAGACCGTCTGTCTCAGGCCGCCTCTCTCAGCCCGCCTCCCTCAGTCCGTCTGTCTCTGTCCGTTTGTCTCAGCCCGCCTGTCTCAGCCTGCCGCTCTCAGTCCGTCTGTCTCAGACCGTCTGTCTCAGCCCGCCTGTCTCAGTCCGCCTCTCTCAGTCCGTCTGTCTGAGACCGTCTGTCTCATATCATCTGTCTCTGTCCGTCTGTCTCAGCCCGTCTGTCTCAGACCGTCTGTCTCAAACCGTTCACTCAGCCCGCCTCCCTCAGTCCGTCTGTCTCTGTCCGTTTGTCTCAGACCGTCTGTCTCAGACCGTCTGTCTCAGGCCGCCTCTCTCAGCCCGCCTCCCTCAGTCCGTCTGTCTCTGTCCGTTTGTCTCAGCCCGCCTGTCTCAGCCTGCCGCTCTCAGTCCGTCTGTCTCAGACCGTCTGTCTCAGCCCGCCTGTCTCAGTCCGCCTCTCTCAGTCCGTCTGTCTCAGCCCGCCTGTCTCACCCCGCCTCTCCCAGTCCGACCGTATCAGCCCGCCTGTCTCAGTCCGTCTGTCTCAGCCCGCCTGTCTCAGCCCGCCTCTCTCAGTGCGTCTGTCTGAGTCCGTCTGTCTCAGGCCATCTGTCTCAGACCGTCTGTCTCTGTCCGTCTGTCTTTGACCGTCTGTCTCTGACCATCTGTCTCAGACCGTTGTCTCTGTCCATCTCTGTCAGGTCGCCTGCCTCAGTCCGCCTGTCTCAGTCCGTCTGTCTCAGACCATCTGCCTCTGTCCGTCTGTCTCAGACCGTCTGTCTCAGACCGTCTGTCTCAGCCCGCCTCTCTCAGCCCGCCTCCCTCAGTCCGTCTGTCTCTGTCCGTTTGTCTCAGCCCGCCTGTCTCAGCCTGCCGCTATCAGTCCGTCTGTCTCAGACCGTCTGTCGCAGACCGTCTGTCTCAGCCCGCCTGTCGCAACCCGCCTCTCTCAGTCCGCCTGTCTCAGCCCGTCTGTCTCAGACCGTCTGTCTCTTACCGTTCTCTCAGCCCGCCTCCCTCAGTCCGTCTGTCTCTGTCCGTTTGTCTCAGCCCGCCTGTCTCAGCCTGCCGCTCTCAGTCCGTCTGTCTCAGACCGTCTGTCTCAGACCATCTGTCTCAGACCGTTGTCTCTGTCCGTCTCTGTCAGGTCGCCTGCCTCAGTCCGCCTGTCTCTGTCCGTGTGTCTCAGACCGTCTGTCTCGGACCGTCTGTCTCTTACCGTTGTCTCTGTCCGTCTGTTTCAGCCCGCCTGTCTCTGTCCGTCTGTCTTTGACCGTCCTTCTCAGACCATCTGTCTCTGACCGTTGTCTCTGTCCGTCTCTCTCAGGCCGCCTGCCTCAGTCCGCCTGTCTCAGTCCGTCTGTCTCAGACCATCTGTCTCAGACCGTTGTCTCTGTCCGTCTGTCTCAGTCCGTCTGTCTCAGACCGTCAGTCTCATCCTGCCTGTCTCAGCCCGCCTCTCTCACTCCGTCTGTCTGAGAACATCTGTTTCAGATCATCTGTCTCTCTCCGTCTGTCTCAGACCGTCTGTCTCAGATCATCTGTCTCTGTCCGTCTGTCTCTGTCCGTCTGTCTCTGTCCATCTGTCTCTGTCCGTCTGTGTCAGACCGTCTGTCTCAGCCCGCCTGTCTCAGCCCGCCTCTCTCAGCCCGCCTGTCTCAGTCCGTCTGTCTCAGCCCGTCTGTCTCAGACCGTTTGTCTCTTACCGTTCTCTCTGTCCGTCTGTCTCAGCCCGCCTGTCTGAGACCGTCTGTCTCAGACCGTCTGTCTCTTACCGTTGTCTCTGTCCGTCTGTTTCAGCCCGCCTGTCTCTGTCCGTCTGTCTTTGACCGTCCGTCTCAGACCGTCTGTCTCAGCCCGCCTGTCTCAACCCGCCTCTCTCAGTCCGTCTGCCTCAGCCCGCCTGTCTCACCCCGCCTCTCCCTGTCCGACCGTATCAGCCCGCCTGTCTCAGTCCGTCTGTCTCAACCCGCCTCTCTCAGTCCGCCTCCCTCAGTCCGTCTGTCTCAGACCGTCTGTCTCTTATCGTTCTCTCAGACCGTCTTCTCAGACCGTCTGTCTCGGCCCGCCTGTCTCAGTCCGTCTGTCTCAGACCGTCTGTCTCAGCCCGCCTGTCTCAGCCCGCCTCCCTCAGTCCGTCTGTCAGAGACCGTCTGTCTCAGACCGTCTGTCTCAGACCGTCTGTCTCAGACCGTCTGTCTCAGACCGTCTGTCTCTTACCGTTCTCTCAGCCCGCCTCCCTCAGTCCGTCTGTCTCTGTCCGTTTGTCTCAGACCGTCTGTCTCAGACCGTCTGTCTCAGCCCGCCTGTCTCAACCCGCCACTCTCAGTCCGCCTGTCTCAGCCCGCCTCTCCCAGCCCGCCTCCCTCAGTCCGTCTGTCTCTGTCCGTTTGTCTCAGCCCGCCTGTCTCAGCCTGCCGCTCTCAGCCCGCCTGTCTCAGCCTGCCGCTCTCAGTCCGTCTGTCTCAGACCGTCTGTCTCAGACCGTCTGTCTCAGACCGCCTGTCTCAGCCCGCCTCTCTCAGCCTGCCTCCCTCAGTCCGTCTGTCAGAGACCGTCTGTCTCAGACCGTCTGTCTGAGCCCGCCTGTCTCAGTCCGCCTCTCTCAGTCCGTCTGTCTGAGACCGTCTGTCTCATATCATCTGTCTCTGTCCGTCTGTCTCAGACCGTCTGTCTCTGTCCGTCTGTCTCAGCCCGCCTGTCTCAGCCCGCCTCTCTCAGTCCGTCTGTCTGAGACCGTCTGTCTCAGACCGTCTGTTTCGGTCCGTCTTCCGCGGACTGTCTGTCTCGGACCGTCTGTCTCAGACCGTCTGACTCGGCCCGCCTGTCTCAGTCCGTCTGTCTCTGCCCGCCTGTCTCTGTCCGTTTGTCTCAGACCGTCTGTCTCAGCCCGCCTGTCTCAACACGCGTCTCTCAGTCCGTCTGTCTCAGCCCGCCTGTCTCACCCCGCCTCTCCCAGTCCGACCGTATCAGCCCGCCTGTCTCAGTCCGTCTGTCTCAGCCCGCCTGTCTCAGCCCGCCTCTCTCAGTGCGTCTGTCTGAGTCCGTCTGTCTCAGGCCATCTGTCTCAGACCGTCTGTCTCTGTCCGTCTGTCTCTGACCGTCTGTCTCGGACCGTCTGTCTCAGACCGTCTGACTCAGCCCGCCTGTCTCTGTCCGTCTGTCCCAGTCCGTCTGTCATTGACGGTCTGTCTCAGACCATCTGTCTCAAATCATCTGTCTCAGACCATCTGTCTCAGACCATCAGTCTCAGACCATCTGTCTCAGACCGTCTGTCTCTGTCCGTCTGTCTCGGACCGTCTGTCTCAGCCCGCCTATCACAGCTCGCCTCTCTCAGTTCATCTGTCTCATACCGTCGGTCTTAGCCCGTCTGTCTGAGCCCGCCTGTCTCTGTCCGTGTGTCTCTGACCGTCTGTCTCTGCCCGTCTGTCTCGGACCGTCTGTCTCCTACCGTTGTCTCTGTCCGTCTGTTTCAGCCCGCCTGTCTCTGTCCGTCTGTCTTTGACCGTCCGTCTCAGACCGTCTGTCTCAGCCCGCCTGTCCCAGTCCGTCTGTCTTTGACCGTCTGTTTCAGACCATCTGTCTCAGACCGTTGTCTCTGTCCGTCTCTGTCAGTTCGCCTGCCTCAGTCCGCCTGTCTCAGTCCGTCTGTCTCAGACCATCTGCCTCTGTCCGTCTGTCTCAGACCGTCTGTCTCAGCCCGCCTCTCTCAGCCCGCCTCCCTCAGTCCGTCTGTCTCTGTCCGTTTGTCTCAGCCCGCCTGTCTCAGCCTGCCGCTCTCAGTCCGTCTGTCTCAGACCGTCTGTCTCAACCCGTCTGTCTCAGACCGTCTGTCTCAGGCCGCCTCTCTCAGCCCGCCTCCCTCAGTCCGTCTGTCTCTGTTCGTTTGTCTCAGCCCGCCTGTCTCAGCCTGCCGCTCTCAGTCCGTCTGTCTCAGACCGTCTGTCTCAGCCCGCCTGTCTCAGTCCGCCTCTCTCAGTCCGTCTCTCTGAGACTGTCTGTCTCATATCATCTGTCTCAGACCGTCTGTCTCTGTCCGCCTGTCTCAGCCCGCCTGTCTCAGCCCGCCTCTCTCAGTCCGTCTGTCTGAGACCGTCTGTCTCAGACCGTCTGTTTCGCTCCGTCTTCCGCGGACTGTCTGTCTCGGACCGTCTGTCTCAGACCGTCTGACTCGGCCCGCCTGTCTCAGTCCGTCTGTCTCTGCCCACCTGTCTCTGTCCGTTTGTCTCAGACCGTCTGTCTCAGCCCGCCTGTCTCAACACGCGTCTCTCAGTCCGTCTGTCTCAGCCCGAGTGTCTCACCCCGCCTCTCCCAGTCCGACCGTATCAGCCCGCCTGTCTCAGTCCGTCTGTCTCAGCCCGCCTGTCTCAGCCCGCCTCTCTCAGTCCGTCTGTCTGAGACCGTCTGTCTCAGACCGTCTGTTTCGGTCCGTCTTCCGCGGACTGTCTGTCTCGGACCGTCTGTCTCAGACCGTCTGACTCGGCCCGCCTGTCTCAGTCCGTCTGTCTCTGCCCGCCTGTCTCTGTCCGTTTGTCTCAGACCGTCTGTCTCAGCCCGCCTGTCTCAACACGCGTCTCTCAGTCCGTCTGTCTCAGCCCGAGTGTCTCACCCCGCCTCTCCCAGTCCGACCGTATCAGCCCGCCTGTCTCAGTCCCTCTGTCTCAGCCCGCCTGTCTCAGCCCGCCTCTCTCAGTGCGTCTGTCTGAGTCCGTCTGTCTCAGGCCATCTGTCTCAGACCGTCTGTCTCTGTCCGTCTGTCTCTGACCGTATGTCTCGGACCGTCTGTCTCAGACCGTCTGACTCAGCCCGCCTGTCTCTGTCCGTCTGTCTCAGACCGTCTGTCTCAGCCCGCCTGTCTCAACCCGCCTCTCTCAGTCCGTCTGTCTCAGCCCGCCTGTCCCAGTCCGTCTGTCTTTGACCGTCTGTCTCTGACCATCTGTCTCAGACCGTTGTCTCTGTCCATCTCTGTCAGGTCGCCTGCCTCAGTCCGCCTGTCTCAGTCCGTCTGTCTCAGACCATCTGCCTCTGTCCGTCTGTCTCAGACCGTCTGTCTCAGACCGTCTGTCTCAGCCCGCCTCTCTCAGCCCGCCTCCCTCAGTCCGTCTGTCTCTGTCCGTTTGTCTCAGCCCGCCTGTCTCAGCCTGCCGCTCTCAGTCCGTCTGTCTCAGACCGTCTGTCTCAGACCGTCTGTCTCAGACCGTCTGTCTCAGACCGTCTGTCTCAGGCCGCCTCTCTCAGCCCGCCTCCATCCGTCCGTCTGTCTCTGTCCGTTTGTCTCAGACCGTCTGTCTCAGACCGTCTGTCTCAGCCCGCCTGTCGCAACCCGCCTCTCTCAGTCCGCCTGTCTCAGCCCGTCTGTCTCAGACCGTCTGTCTCTTACCGTTCTCTCAGCCCGCCTCCCTCAGTCCGTCTGTCTCTGTCCGTTTGTCTCAGCCCGCCTGTCTCAGCCTGCCGCTCTCAGTCCGTCTGTCTCAGACCGTCTGTCTCAGACCATCTGTGTCAGACCGTTGTCTCTGTCCGTCTCTGTCAGGTCGCCTGCCTCAGTCCGCCTGTCTCTGTCCGTGTGTCTCAGACCGTCTGTCTCGGACCGTCTGTCTCTTACCGTTGTCTCTGTCCGTCTGTTTCAGCCCGCCTGTCTCTGTCCGTCTGTCTTTGACCGTCCTTCTCAGACCATCTGTCTCTGACCGTTGTCTCTGTCCGTCTCTCTCAGGCCGCCTGCGCAGTCCGCCTGTCTCAGTCCGTCTGTCTCAGACCATCTGTCTCAGACCGTTGTCTCTGTCCGTCTGTCTCTGTCCGTCTGTCTCTGTCCATCTGTCTCTGTCCGTCTGTGTCAGACCGTCTGTCTCAGCCCGCCTGTCTCAGCCCGCCTCTCTCAGCCCGCCTGTCTCAGTCCGTCTGTCTCAGCCCGTCTGTCTCAGACCGTTTGTCTCTTACCGTTCTCTCTGTCCGTCTGTCTCAGCCCGCCTGTCTGAGACCGTCTGTCTCAGACCGTCTGTCTCTTACCGTTGTCTCTGTCCGTCTGTTTCAGCCCGCCTGTCTCTGTCCGTCTGTCTTT
Source organism: Coelioxys conoideus (assembly GCA_947623535.1). Lineage (NCBI taxonomy): Eukaryota > Metazoa > Arthropoda > Insecta > Hymenoptera > Megachilidae > Coelioxys > Coelioxys conoideus. The sequence continues at coordinate 245,142 of CANQJN010000017.1, forward strand.
GACCGTCCGTCTCAGACCGTCTGTCTCAGCCCGCCTGTCTCAACCCGCCTCTCTCAGTCCGTCTGCCTCAGCCCGCCTGTCTCACCCCGCCTCTCCCTGTCCGACCGTATCAGCCCGCCTGTCTCAGTCCGTCTGTCTCAACCCGCCTCTCTCAGTCCGCCTCCCTCAGTCCGTCTGTCTCAGACCGTCTGTCTCTTACCGTTCTCTCAGACCGTCTTCTCAGACCGTCTGTCTCGGCCCGCCTGTCTCAGTCCGTCTGTCTCAGACCGTCTGTCTCAGCCCGCCTGTCTCAGCCCGCCTCCCTCAGTCCGTCTGTCAGAGACCGTCTGTCTCAGACCGTCTGTCTCAGACCGTCTGTCTCAGACCGTCTGTCTCAGACCGTCTGTCTCTTACCGTTCTCTCAGCCCGCCTCCCTCAGTCCGTCTGTCTCTGTCCGTTTGTCTCAGACCGTCTGTCTCAGACCGTCTGTCTCAGCCCGCCTGTCTCAACCCGCCACTCTCAGTCCGCCTGTCTCAGCCCGCCTCTCCCAGCCCGCCTCCCTCAGTCCGTCTGTCTCTGTCCGTTTGTCTCAGCCCGCCTGTCTCAGCCTGCCGCTCTCAGCCCGCCTGTCTCAGCCTGCCGCTCTCAGTCCGTCTGTCTCAGACCGTCTGTCTCAGACCGTCTGTCTCAGACCGCCTGTCTCAGCCCGCCTCTCTCAGCCTGCCTCCCTCAGTCCGTCTGTCAGAGACCGTCTGTCTCAGACCGTCTGTCTGAGCCCGCCTGTCTCAGTCCGCCTCTCTCAGTCCGTCTGTCTGAGACCGTCTGTCTCATATCATCTGTCTCTGTCCGTCTGTCTCAGACCGTCTGTCTCTGTCCGTCTGTCTCAGCCCGCCTGTCTCAGCCCGCCTCTCTCAGTCCGTCTGTCTGAGACCGTCTGTCTCAGACCGTCTGTTTCGGTCCGTCTTCCGCGGACTGTCTGTCTCGGACCGTCTGTCTCAGACCGTCTGACTCGGCCCGCCTGTCTCAGTCCGTCTGTCTCTGCCCGCCTGTCTCTGTCCGTTTGTCTCAGACCGTCTGTCTCAGCCCGCCTGTCTCAACACGCGTCTCTCAGTCCGTCTGTCTCAGCCCGCCTGTCTCACCCCGCCTCTCCCAGTCCGACCGTATCAGCCCGCCTGTCTCAGTCCGTCTGTCTCAGCCCGCCTGTCTCAGCCCGCCTCTCTCAGTGCGTCTGTCTGAGTCCGTCTGTCTCAGGCCATCTGTCTCAGACCGTCTGTCTCTGTCCGTCTGTCTCTGACCGTCTGTCTCGGACCGTCTGTCTCAGACCGTCTGACTCAGCCCGCCTGTCTCTGTCCGTCTGTCCCAGTCCGTCTGTCATTGACGGTCTGTCTCAGACCATCTGTCTCAAATCATCTGTCTCAGACCATCTGTCTCAGACCATCAGTCTCAGACCATCTGTCTCAGACCGTCTGTCTCTGTCCGTCTGTCTCGGACCGTCTGTCTCAGCCCGCCTATCACAGCTCGCCTCTCTCAGTTCATCTGTCTCATACCGTCGGTCTTAGCCCGTCTGTCTGAGCCCGCCTGTCTCTGTCCGTGTGTCTCTGACCGTCTGTCTCTGCCCGTCTGTCTCGGACCGTCTGTCTCCTACCGTTGTCTCTGTCCGTCTGTTTCAGCCCGCCTGTCTCTGTCCGTCTGTCTTTGACCGTCCGTCTCAGACCGTCTGTCTCAGCCCGCCTGTCCCAGTCCGTCTGTCTTTGACCGTCTGTTTCAGACCATCTGTCTCAGACCGTTGTCTCTGTCCGTCTCTGTCAGTTCGCCTGCCTCAGTCCGCCTGTCTCAGTCCGTCTGTCTCAGACCATCTGCCTCTGTCCGTCTGTCTCAGACCGTCTGTCTCAGCCCGCCTCTCTCAGCCCGCCTCCCTCAGTCCGTCTGTCTCTGTCCGTTTGTCTCAGCCCGCCTGTCTCAGCCTGCCGCTCTCAGTCCGTCTGTCTCAGACCGTCTGTCTCAACCCGTCTGTCTCAGACCGTCTGTCTCAGGCCGCCTCTCTCAGCCCGCCTCCCTCAGTCCGTCTGTCTCTGTTCGTTTGTCTCAGCCCGCCTGTCTCAGCCTGCCGCTCTCAGTCCGTCTGTCTCAGACCGTCTGTCTCAGCCCGCCTGTCTCAGTCCGCCTCTCTCAGTCCGTCTCTCTGAGACTGTCTGTCTCATATCATCTGTCTCAGACCGTCTGTCTCTGTCCGCCTGTCTCAGCCCGCCTGTCTCAGCCCGCCTCTCTCAGTCCGTCTGTCTGAGACCGTCTGTCTCAGACCGTCTGTTTCGGTCCGTCTTCCGCGGACTGTCTGTCTCGGACCGTCTGTCTCAGACCGTCTGACTCGGCCCGCCTGTCTCAGTCCGTCTGTCTCTGCCCACCTGTCTCTGTCCGTTTGTCTCAGACCGTCTGTCTCAGCCCGCCTGTCTCAACACGCGTCTCTCAGTCCGTCTGTCTCAGCCCGAGTGTCTCACCCCGCCTCTCCCAGTCCGACCGTATCAGCCCGCCTGTCTCAGTCCGTCTGTCTCAGCCCGCCTGTCTCAGCCCGCCTCTCTCAGTCCGTCTGTCTGAGACCGTCTGTCTCAGACCGTCTGTTTCGGTCCGTCTTCCGCGGACTGTCTGTCTCGGACCGTCTGTCTCTGACCGTCTGACTCGGCCCGCCTGTCTCAGTCCGTCTGTCTCTGCCCGCCTGTCTCTGTCCGTTTGTCTCAGACCGTCTGTCTCAGCCCGCCTGTCTCAACACGCGTCTCTCAGTCCGTCTGTCTCAGCCCGAGTGTCTCACCCCGCCTCTCCCAGTCCGACCGTATCAGCCCGCCTGTCTCAGTCCGTCTGTCTCAGCCCGCCTGTCTCAGCCCGCCTCTCTCAGTGCGTCTGTCTGAGTCCGTCTGTCTCAGGCCATCTGTCTCAGACCGTCTGTCTCTGTCCGTCTGTCTCTGACCGTATGTCTCGGACCGTCTGTCTCAGACCGTCTGACTCAGCCCGCCTGTCTCTGTCCGTCTGTCTCAGACCGTCTGTCTCAGCCCGCCTGTCTCAACCCGCCTCTCTCAGTCCGTCTGTCTCAGCCCGCCTGTCCCAGTCCGTCTGTCTTTGACCGTCTGTCTCTGACCATCTGTCTCAGACCGTTGTCTCTGTCCATCTCTGTCAGGTCGCCTGCCTCAGTCCGCCTGTCTCAGTCCGTCTGTCTCAGACCATCTGTCTCAGACCGTCTGTCTCAGCCCGCCTGTCGCAACCCGCCTCTCTCAGTCCGCCTGTCTCAGCCCGTCTGTCTCAGACCGTCTGTCTCTTACCGTTCTCTCAGCCCGCCTCCCTCAGTCCGTCTGTCTCTGTCCGTTTGTCTCAGCCCGCCTGTCTCAGCCTGCCGCTCTCAGTCCGTCTGTCTCAGACCGTCTGTCTCAGACCATCTGTGTCAGACCGTTGTCTCTGTCCGTCTCTGTCAGGTCGCCTGCCTCAGTCCGCCTGTCTCTGTCCGTGTGTCTCAGACCGTCTGTCTCGGACCGTCTGTCTCTTACCGTTGTCTCTGTCCGTCTGTTTCAGCCCGCCTGTCTCTGTCCGTCTGTCTTTGACCGTCCTTCTCAGACCATCTGTCTCTGACCGTTGTCTCTGTCCGTCTCTCTCAGGCCGCCTGCGCAGTCCGCCTGTCTCAGTCCGTCTGTCTCAGACCATCTGTCTCAGACCGTTGTCTCTGTCCGTCTGTCTCAGTCCGTCTGTCTCAGACCGTCAGTCTCAGCCTGCCTGTCTCAGCCCGCCTCTCTCACTCCGTCTGTCTGAGAACATCTGTTTCAGATCATCTGTCTCTCTCCGTCTGTCTCAGACCGTCTGTCTCAGATCATCTGTCTCTGTCCGTCTGTCTCTGTCCGTCTGTCTCTGTCCATCTGTCTCTGTCCGTCTGTGTCAGACCGTCTGTCTCAGCCCGCCTGTCTCAGCCCGCCTCTCTCAGCCCGCCTGTCTCAGTCCGTCTGTCTCAGCCCGTCTGTCTCAGACCGTTTGTCTCTTACCGTTCTCTCTGTCCGTCTGTCTCAGCCCGCCTGTCTGAGACCGTCTGTCTCAGACCGTCTGTCTCTTACCGTTGTCTCTGTCCGTCTGTTTCAGCCCGCCTGTCTCTGTCCGTCTGTCTTTGACCGTCCGTCTCAGACCGTCTGTCTCAGCCCGCCTGTCTCAACCCGCCTCTCTCAGTCCGTCTGTCTGAGACCGTCTGTCTCATATCATCTGTCTCTGTCCGTCTGTCTCAGACCGTCTGTCTCTGTCCGTCTGTCTCAGCCCGCCTGTCTCAGCCCGCCTCTCTCAGTCCGTCTGTCTGAGACCGTCTGTCTCAGACCGTCTGTTTCGGTCCGTCTTCCGCGGACTGTCTGTCTCGGACCGTCTGTCTCAGACCGTCTGACTCGGCCCGCCTGTCTCAGTCCGTCTGTCTCTGCCCGCCTGTCTCTGTCCGTTTGTCTCAGACCGTCTGTCTCAGCCCGCCTGTCTCAACACGCGTCTCTCAGTCCGTCTGTCTCAGCCCGCCTGTCTCACCCCGCCTCTCCCAGTCCGACCGTATCAGCCCGCCTGTCTCAGTCCGTCTGTCTCAGCCCGCCTGTCTCAACCCGCCTCTCTCAGTGCGTCTGTCTGAGTCCGTCTGTCTCAGGCCATCTGTCTCAGACCGTCTGTCTCTGTCCGTCTGTCTCTGACCGTCTGTCTCGGACCGTCTGTCTCAGACCGTCTGACTCAGCCCGCCTGTCTCTGTCCGTCTGTCCCAGTCCGTCTGTCATTGACGGTCTGTCTCAGACCATCTGTCTCAAATCATCTGTCTCAGACCATCTGTCTCAGACCATCAGTCTCAGACCATCTGTCTCAGACCGTCTGTCTCTGTCCGTCTGTCTCGGACCGTCTGTCTCAGCCCGCCTGTCACAGCTCGCCTCTCTCAGTTCATCTGTCTCATACCGTCGGTCTTAGCCCGTCTGTCTGAGCCCGCCTGTCTCTGTCCGTGTGTCTCTGACCGTCTGTCTCTGCCCGTCTGTCTCGGACCGTCTGTCTCCTACCGTTGTCTCTGTCCGTCTGTTTCAGCCCGCCTGTCTCTGTCCGTCTGTCTTTGACCGTCCGTCTCAGACCGTCTGTCTCAGCCCGCCTGTCCCAGTCCGTCTGTCTTTGAGCGTCTGTTTCAGACCATCTGTCTCAGACCGTTGTCTCTGTCCGTCTCTGTCAGTTCGCCTGCCTCAGTCCGCCTGTCTCAGTCCGTCTGTCTCAGACCATCTGCCTCTGTCCGTCTGTCTCAGACCGTCTGTCTCAGCCCGCCTCTCTCAGCCCGCCTCCCTCAGTCCGTCTGTCTCTGTCCGTTTGTCTCAGCCCGCCTGTCTCAGCCTGCCGCTCTCAGTCCGTCTGTCTCAGACCGTCTGTCTCAGATCGTCTGTCTCAGACCGTCTGTCTCAGGCCGCCTCTCTCAGCCCGCCTCCCTCAGTCCGTCTGTCTCTGTCCGTTTGTCTCAGCCCGCCTGTCTCAGCCTGCCGCTCTCTGTCCGTCTGTCTCAGACCGTCTGTCTCAGCCCGCCTGTCTCAACCCGCCTCTCTCAGTCCGTCTGTCTCAGCCCGCCTGTCCCAGTCCGTCTGTCTTTGACCGTCTGTCTCTGACCATCTGTCTCAGACCGTTGTCTCTGTCCATCTCTGTCAGGTCGCCTGCCTCAGTCCGCCTGTCTCAGTCCGTCTGTCTCAGACCATCTGCCTCTGTCCGTCTGTCCCAGACCGTCTGTCTCAGACCGTCTGTCTCAGCCCGCCTCTCTCAGCCCGCCTCCCTCAGTCCATCTGTCTCTGTCCGTTTGTCTCAGCCCGCCTGTCTCAGCCTGCCGCTCTCAGTCCGTCTGTCTCAGACCGTCTGTCTCAGACCGTCTGTCTCAGGCCGCCTCTCTCAGCCCGCCTCCATCCGTCCGTCTGTCTCTGTCCGTTTGTCTCAGACCGTCTGTCTCAGACCGTCTGTCTCAGCCCGCCTGTCGCAACCCGCCTCTCTCAGTCCGCCTGTCTCAGCCCGTCTGTCTCAGACCGTCTGTCTCTTACCGTTCTCTCAGCCCGCCTCCCTCAGTCCGTCTGTCTCTGTCCGTTTGTCTCAGCCCGCCTGTCTCAGCCTGCCGCTCTCAGTCCGTCTGTCTCAGACCGTCTGTCTCAGACCATCTGTCTCAGACCGTTGTCTCTGTCCGTCTCTGTCAGGTCGCCTGCCTCAGTCCGCCTGTCTCTGTCCGTGTGTCTCAGACCGTCTGTCTCGGACCGTCTGTCTCTTACCGTTGTCTCTGTCCGTCTGTTTCAGCCCGCCTGTCTCTGTCCGTCTGTCTTTGACCGTCCTTCTCAGACCATCTGTCTCTGACCGTTGTCTCTGTCCGTCTCTCTCAGGCCGCCTGCGCAGTCCGCCTGTCTCAGTCCGTCTGTCTCAGACCATCTGTCTCAGACCGTTGCCTCTGTCCGTCTGTCTCAGTCCGTCTGTCTCAGACCGTCAGTCTCAGCCTGCCTGTCTCAGCCCGCCTCTCTCACTCCGTCTGTCTGAGAACATCTGTTTCAGATCATCTGTCTCTCTCCGTCTGTCTCAGACCGTCTGTCTCAGATCATCTGTCTCTGTCCGTCTGTCTCTGTCCGTCTGTCTCTGTCCATCTGTCTCTGTCCGTCTGTGTCAGACCGTCTGTCTCAGCCCGCCTGTCTCAGCCCGCCTCTCTCAGCCCGCCTGTCTCAGTCCGTCTGTCTCAGCCCGTCTGTCTCAGACCGTTTGTCTCTTACCGTTCTCTCTGTCCGTCTGTCTCAGCCCGCCTGTCTGAGACCGTCTGTCTCAGACCGTCTGTCTCTTACCGTTGTCTCTGTCCGTCTGTTTCAGCCCGCCTGTCTCTGTCCGTCTGTCTTTGACCGTCCGTCTCAGACCGTCTGTCTCAGCCCGCCTGTCTCAACCCGCCTCTCTCAGTCCGTCTGTCTGAGACCGTCTGTCTCATATCATCTGTCTCTGTCCGTCTGTCTCAGACCGTCTGTCTCTGTCCGTCTGTCTCAGCCCGCCTGTCTCAGCCCGCCTCTCTCAGTCCGTCTGTCTCAGACCGTCTGTCTCGGACCGTCTGTCTCGGACCGTCTGTCTCGGACCGTCTGTCTCGGACCGACTGACTCAGCCCGCCTGTCTCAGTCCGTCTGTCTCAGTCCGTCTGTCTCTGCCCGCCTGTCTCTGTCCGTTTGTCTCAGACCGTCTGTCTCAGCCCGCCTGTCTCAACACGCCTCTCTCAGTCCTTCTGTCTCAGCCCGCCTGTCTCACCCCGCCTCTCCCAGTCCGACCGTATCAGCCCGCCTGTCTCAGTCCGTCTGTCTCAGCCCGCCTGTCTCAGTCCGCCTGGCTCAGTCCGTCTGTCTCAGACCATCTGTCTCTGTCCGTCTGTCTCAGACCGTCTGTCTCTTACCGTTGTCTCTGTCCGGCTGTTTCAGCCCGCCTGTCTCTGTCCGTCTGTCTTTGACCGTCCGTCTCAGGCCGTCTGTCTCATCCCGCCTGTCTCAGCCCACCTCTCTCAGTCCGTCTGTCTGAGACCGTCTGTCACAGACCGTCTGTCTCATCCCGCCTGTCCCAGTCCGTCTGACTTTGACCGTCTGTCTCAGCCCGCCTGTCTCAGCCCGCCTCTGCCAGTCCGTCTGTCTCAGCCCGCCTGTCTCAGTCCGCCTGTCTCAGTCCGCCTGTCTCAGTCCGTCTGTCTCCGCCCGCCTGTCTCAGCCCGCCTGTCTCAGCCCGCCGCTCTCAGTCCGTCTATCTCAGTCCGTCTGTCTGAGACCGTCTGTCTCATATCATCTGTCTCTGTCCGTCTGTCTCAGACCGTCTGTCTCTGTCCGTCTGTCTCAGCCCGCCTCTCTCAGCCTGCCCCCCTCAGTCCGTCTGTCGCAGACTGTCTGTCTCAACCCGCCTCTCTCAGTCCGTCTGTCTCAGCCCGTCTGTCTCAGACCGTTTGTCTCTTACCGTTCTCTCTGTCCGTCTGTCTCAGCCCGCCTGTCTCAGACCGTCTGTCTCAGACCGTCTGTCTCAGACCGTTGTCTCTGTCCGTCTTTCTCAGGCCGGCTGCCTCAGTCCGCCTGTCTCAGTCCGTCTGTCTCAGACCGTTGTCTCTGTCCGTCTGTCTCAGTCCGTCCGTCTCAGACCGTCTGTCTCAGCCCGCCTGTCTCAGCCCGCCTCTCTCAGTCCGTCTGTCTGTGACCGTCTGTCTCAGACCATCTGTCTCAGACCATCTGTCTCAGACCATCTGTCTCAGACCATCTGTCTCAGACCATCTGTCTCAGACCGTCTGTCTCTGTCCGTCTGTCTCGGACCGTCTGTCTCAGACCGTCTGTCTCAGCCCGCCTGTCTCAGCCCGCCTGTTGCAGCCCGCCTGTCTCAGCTCGCCTCTCTCAGTCCGTCTGTCTCGGGCCATCTGGCTCAGACCGTCTGTCTCTGTCCGTCTGTCCCAGACCGTCTGTCTCGGACCGTCTGTCTCAGACCGTCTGACTCAGCCCGCCTGTCTCAGTCCGTCTGTCTTCGCCCGCCTGTCTCAGTCCGTCTGTTTCAGACCCTCTGTCCCAGACAGTCTGACTCAGCCCGCCTGTCTCTGTCCGTCTGTCTCAGACCGTCTGTCTCAGCCCGCCTGTCTCAACCCGCCTCTCTCAGTCGGTCTGTCTCAGCCCGCCTGTCTTAGCCCGCCTCTGCCAGTCCGTCTGTCTCATACCGTCGGTCTTAGCCCGTCTGTCTGAGCCCGCCTGTCTCAGCCCGCCTCTCTCAGTCCGTCTGTCTCGGGCCATCTGTCTCAGACAATCTGTCTCTGTCCGTCTGTCGCGGACCGTCTGTCTCAGCCCGCCTGTCTCAGCCCGCCTGTCTCAGCCCGCCTCTCTCAGTCGGTCTGTCTCAGCCCGCCTGTCTCTGCCCGCCTGTCTCAGCCCGCCTCTCTCAGTTTGTCCGTCTGAGACCGTCTGTCTCAGACCATCTGTCTCAGACCGTCTGTCACAGCTCGCCTCTCTCAGTCCATCTGTCTCATACCGTCGGTCTTAGCCCGTCTGTCTGAGCCCGCCTGTCTCTGTCCGTGTGTCTCAGACCGTCTGCCTCGGACCGTCTGTCGCTGTCCGTCTGTCTCGGACCGTCTGTCTCTTACCGTTGTCTCTGTCCGTCTGTTTCAGCCCGCCTGTCTCAGTCCGTCTGTCTCCGCCCACCTGACTCTGTCCCTTTGTCTCAGACCGTCTGTCTCAGACCGTCTGTCTCAGCCCGCGTGTCTCAACACGCCTCTCTCAGTCCGTCTGTCTCAGCCCGTTTGTCTCAGCACGCCTCTCCCAGTCCGTCTGTCTCAGCCCGTCTGTCTCAGTCCGTCTGTCTCAGACCGTCTGTCTCAGCCCGCCTGTCTCAGCCCGCCTCTCTCAGTCCGTCTGTCTCAGGCCATCTGGCTCAGACCGTCTGTCTCTGTCCGTCTGTCCCAGATCGTCTGTCTCGGACCGTCTGTCTCAGACCGTCTGACTCAGCCCGCCTGTCTCAGTCCGTCTGTCTCCGCCCGCCTGTCTCAGTCCGTCTGTCACAGACCCTCTGTCCCAGACAGTCTGTCTCAGCCCGCCTGTCTCAACCCGCCTCTCTCAGTCCGTCTGTCTCAGCCCGCCTGTCTTAGACCGCCCCTGCCAGTCCGTCTGTCTCAGCCCGCCTGTCTCAGCCCGCCTGTCTCAGCCCGCATCTCTCAGTCCGTCTGTCTCAGGCCATCTGGCTCAGACCGTCTGTCTCTGTCCCTCTGTCCCAGACCGTCTGTCTCAGTCCGTCTGTCTCAGACCGTCTGTCTCAGCCCGCCTGTCTCTGCCCGCCTCTCTCAGTCCGTCTGTCTCAGGCCATCTGGCTCAGACCGTCTGTCTCTGTCCGTCTGACCCAGACCGTCTGTCTCGGACCGTCTGTCTCAGACCGTCTGACTCAGCCCGCCTGTCTCTGTCCGTCTGTCTCAGACCGTCTGTATCAGCCCGCCTGTCTCAACCCGCCTCTCTCAGTCCGTCTGTCTCAGCCCGCCTGTCTTAGACCGCCTCTGCCAGTCCGTCTGTCTCAGCCCGCCTGTCTCAGTCCGCCTGTCTCAGTCCGCCTGTCTCAGTCCGTCTGTCTCCGCCCGCCTGTCCATGTCCGTTTGTCTCAGACCGTCTGTCTCAGACCGCCTGTCTCAGACCGCCTCCCTCAGTCCGTCTGTCTCAGCCCGTCTGTCTCAGTCCGTCTGTCTCAGACCGTCTGTCTCAGCCCGCCTGTCTCAGCCCGCCTCTCTCAGTCCGTCTGTCTCAGGCCATCTGGCTCAGACCGTCTGTCTCTGTCCGTCTGTCCCAGACCGTCTGTCTCGGACCGTCTGTCTCAGACCGTCTGACTCAGCCCGCCTGTCTCAGTCCGTCTGACTTCGCCCGCCTGTCTCAGTCCGTCTGTCTCAGACCCTCTGTCCCAGACAGTCTGACTCAGCCCGCCTGTCTCTGTCCGTCTGTCTCAGACCGTCTGTCTCAGCCCGCCTGTCTCAACCCGCCTCTCTCAGTCGGTCTGTCTCAGCCCGCCTGTCTTAGCCCGCCTCTGCCAGTCCGTCTGTCTCAGCCCGCCTGTCTCAGTCCGCCTGTCTCAGTCCGCCTGTCTCAGTCCGCCTGTCTCAGTCCGTCTGTCTCCGCCCGCCTGTCTCTGTCCGTTTGTCTCATACCGTCTGTCTCAGCCCGCCTGTCTCACCCCGCCTCCCTCAGTCCGTCCGTCAGAGACCGCCTGTCTCAGACCGTCTGTCTCAGACCGTCTGTCTCAGACCGTCTGTCTCAGACCGTCTGTCTCAGACCGTCTGTCTCAGACCGTCTGTCTCAGACCGTCTGTCTCAGACCGTCTGTCTCAGACCGTTGTCTCTGTCCGTCTTTCTCAGGCCGGCTGCCTCAGTCCGCCTGTCTCAGTCCGTCTGTCTCAGACCCTCTGTCCCAGACAGTCTGACTCAATCCGCCTGTCTCTGTCCGTCTGTCTCAGACCGTCTGTCTCAGCCCGCCTGTCTCAACCCGCCTCTCTCAGTCGGTCTGTCTCAGCCCGCCTGTCTTAGCCCGCCTCTGCCAGTCCGTCTGTCTCAGCCCGCCTGTCTCAGTCCGCCTGTCTCAGTCCGGCTGTCTCAGTCCGTCTGTCTCCGCCCGCCTGTCTCTGTCCGTTTGTCTCAGACCGTCTGTCTCAGCCCGCCTGTCTCACCCCGCCTCCCTCAGTCCGTCCGTCAGAGACCGTCTGTCTCAGACCGTCTGTCTCAGACCGTCTGTCTCAGACCGTCTGTCTCAGACCGTTGTCTCTGTCCGTCTTTCTCAGGCCGGCTGCCTCAGTCCGCCTGTCTCAGTCCGTCTGTCTCAGACCGTTGTCTCTGTCCGTCTGTCTCAGTCCGTCTGTCTCAGACCGTCTGTCTCAGCCCGCCTGCCTCAGCCCGCCTCTCTCAGTCCGTCTGTCTGTGACCGTCTGTCTCAGACCATCTGTCTCAGACCATCTGTCTCAGACCATCTGTCTCAGACCATCTGTCTCAGACCATCTGTCTCAGACCATCTGTCTCAGACCGTCTGTCTCTGTCCGTCTGTCTCGGACCGTCTGTCTCAGACCGTCTGTCTCAGCCCGCCTGTCTCAGCCCGCCTGTTGCAGCCCGCCTGTCTCAGCTCGCCTCTCTCAGTCCATCTGTCTCATACCGTCGGTCTTAGCCCGTCTGTCTGAGCCCGCCTGTCTCAGCCCGCCTCTCTCAGTCCGTCTGTCTCGGGCCATCTGGCTCAGACCGTCTGTCTCTGTCCGTCTGTCCCAGACCGTCTGTCTCGGACCGTCTGTCTCAGACCGTCTGACTCAGCCCGCCTGTCTCAGTCCGTCTGTCTTCGCCCGCCTGTCTCAGTCCGTCTGTCTCAGACCCTCTGTCCCAGACAGTCTGACTCAGCCCGCCTGTCTCTGTCCGTCTGTCTCAGACCGTCTGTCTCAGCCCGCCTGTCTCAACCCGCCTCTCTCAGTCGGTCTGTCTCAGCCCGCCTGTCTTAGCCCGCCTCTGCCAGTCCGTCTGTCTCAGCCCGCCTGTCTCAGTCCGCCTGTCTCAGTCCGGCTGTCTCAGTCCGTCTGTCTCCGCCCGCCTGTCTCTGTCCGTTTGTCTCAGACCGTCTGTCTCAGCCCGCCTGTCTCACCCCGCCTCCCTCAGTCCGTCCGTCAGAGACCGTCTGTCTCAGACCATCTGTCTCAGACCGTCTGTCTCTGTCCCTCTGTCCCAGACCGTCTGTCTCAGTCCGTCTGTCTCAGACCGTCTGTCTCAGCCCGCCTGTCTCTGCCCGCCTCTCTCAGTCCGTCTGTCTCAGGCCATCTGGCTCAGACCGTCTGTCTCTGTCCGTCTGTCTCAGACCGTCTGTATCAGCCCGCCTGTCTCACCCCGCCTCCCTCAGTCCGTCCGTCAGAGACCGCCTGTCTCAGACCGTCTGTCTCAGACCGTCTGTCTCAGACCGTCTGTCTCAGACCGTCTGTCTCAGACCGTCTGCCTCAGACCGTCTGTCTCAGACCGTCTGTCTCAGACCGTCTGTCTCAGACCGTCTGTCTCAGACCGTTGTCTCTGTCCGTCTTTCTCAGGCCGGCTGCCTCAGTCCGCCTGTCTCAGTCCGTCTGTTTCAGACCATCTGTCTCAGACCGTTGTCTCTGTCCGTCTGTCTCAGTCCGTCTGTCTCAGACCGTCTGTCTCAGCCCGCCTCTCTCAGCCCGCCTCTCTCAGTCCGTCTGTCTTTGACCGTCTGTCTCAGACCATCTGTCTCAGACCATCTGTCTCAGACCATCTGTCTCAGACCATCTGTCTCAGACCATCTGTCTCAGACCATCTGTCTCAGACTATCTGTCTCAGACAATCTGTCTCTGTCCGTCTGTCTCTGTCCGTCTGTCTCGGACCGTCTGTCTCAGACCGTCTGTCTCAGCCCGCCTGTCTCAGCCCGCCTGTTGCAGCCCGCCTGTCTCAGCTCGCCTCTCTCAGTCCATCTGTCTCATACCGTCGGTCTTAGCCCGTCTGTCTGAGCCCGCCTGTCTCTGTCCGTGTGTCTCAGACCGTCTGCCTCGGACCGTCTGTCGCTGTCCGTCTGTCGCGGACCGTCTGTCTCTTACCGTTGTCTCTGTCCGTCTGTCTCAGTCCGTCTGTCTCAGACCGTCTGTCTCAGCCCGCCTGTCTCAGCCCGCCTCTCTCAGTCCGTCTGTCTTTGACCGTCTGTCTCAGACCATCTGTCTCAGACCATCTGTCTCAGACCATCTGTCTCAGACTATCTGTCTCAGACAATCTGTCTCTGTCCGTCTGTCGCGGACCGTCTGTCTCAGCCCGCCTGTCTCAGCCCGCCTGTCTCAGCCCGCCTCTCTCAGTCGGTCTGTCTCAGCCCGCCTGTCTCTGCCCGCCTGTCTCTGCCCGCCTGTCTCAGCCCGCCTCTCTCAGTTTGTCTGTCTGAGACCGTCTGTCTCAGACCATCTGTCTCAGACCGTCTGTCACAGCTCGCCTCTCTCAGTCCATCTGTCTCATACCGTCGGTCTTAGCCCGTCTGTCTGAGCCCGCCTGTCTCTGTCCGTGTGTCTCAGACCGTCTGTCGCTGTCCGTCTGTCTCGGACCGTCTGTCTCTTACCGTTGTCTCTGTCCGTCTGTTTCAGCCCGCCTGTATCTGTCCGTCTGCCTTTGACCGTCCGTCTCAGTCCGACTGTCTCAGACCGTCTGTCTCTGTCCGTCTGTCTGTGACCGTCTGTCTCAGACCATCTGTCTCAGACCATCTGTCTCAGACCATCTGTCTCAGACCATCTGTCTCAGACCATCTGTCTCAGACCGTCTGTCTCTGTCCGTCTGTCTCGGACCGTCTGTCTCAGACCGTCTGTCTCAGCCCGCCTGTCTCAGCCCGCCTGTTGCAGCCCGCCTGTCTCAGCTCGCCTCTCTCAGTCCGTCTGTCTCGGGCCATCTGGCTCAGACCGTCTGTCTCTGTCCGTCTGTCCCAGACCGTCTGTCTCGGACCGTCTGTCTCAGACCGTCTGACTCAACCCGCCTGTCTCAGTCCGTCTGTCTTCGCCCGCCTGTCTCAGTCCGTCTGTTTCAGACCCTCTGTCCCAGACAGTCTGACTCAGCCCGCCTGTCTCTGTCCGTCTGTCTCAGACCGTCTGACTCGGCCCGCCTGTCTCAGTCCGTTCTACTCCGCCCACCTGACTCTGTCCGTTTGTCTCAGACCGTCTGTCTCAGTCCGTCTGTCTCAGACCGTCTGTCTCAGCCCGCCTGTCTCAGCCCGCCTCTCTCAGTCCGTCTGTCTCAGGCCATCTGGCTCAGACCGTCTGTCTCTGTCCGTCTGTCTCAGACCGTCTGTCTCGGACCGTCTGTCTCAGACCGTCTGTCTCGGACCGTCTGTCTCAGACCGTCTGACTCGGCCCGCCTGTCTCAGTCCGTCTGTCTCCGCCCACCTGACTCTGTCCGTTTGTCTCAGTCCGTCTGTCTCAGACCGTCTGTCTCTGTCCGTCTGTCTCAGACCGTCTGTCTCGGACCGTCTGTCTCAGACCGTCTGACTCGGCCCGCCTGTCTCAGTCCGTCTGTCTCCGCCCACCTGTCTCAGTCCGTCTGTTTCAGACCCTCTGTCCCAGACAGTCTGACTCAGCCCGCCTGTCTCTGTCCGTCTGTCTCAGACCGTCTGACTCGGCCCGCCTGTCTCAGTCCGTTCTACTCCGCCCACCTCACTCTGTCCGTTTGTCTCAGACCGTCTGTCTCAGTCCGTCTGTCTCAGACCGTCTGTCTCAGCCCGCCTGTCTCAGCCCGCCTCTCTCAGTCCGTCTGTCTCAGGCCATCTGGCTCAGACCGTCTGTCTCTGTCCGTCTGTCTCAGACCGTCTGTCTCGGACCGTCTGTCTCAGACCGTCTGTCTCGGACCGTCTGTCTCAGACCGTCTGACTCGGCCCGCCTGTCTCAGTCCGTCTGTCTCCGCCCACCTGACTCTGTCCGTTTGTCTCAGACCGTCTGTCTCAGACCGTCTGTCTCAGACCGTCTGTCTCAGCCCGCGTGTCTCAACACGCCTCTCTCAGTCCGTCTGTCTCAGCCCGTTTGTCTCAGCACGCCTCTCCCAGTCCGTCTGTCTCAGCCCGTCTGTCTCAGTCCGTCTGTCTCAGACCGTCTGTCTCAGCCCGCCTGTCTCAGCCCGCCTCTCTCAGTCCGTCTGTCTCAGGCCATCTGGCTCAGACCGTCTGTCTCTGTCCGTCTGTCCCAGATCGTCTGTCTCGGACCGTCTGTCTCAGACCGTCTGACTCAGCCCGCCTGTCTCAGTCCGTCTGTCTCCGCCCGCCTGTCTTAGTCCGTCTGTCACAGACCCTCTGTCCCAGACAGTCTGTCTCAGCCCGCCTGTCTCAACCCGCCTCTCTCAGTCCGTCTGTCTCAGCCCGCCTGTCTTAGACCGCCTCTGCCAGTCCGTCTGTCTCAGCCCGCCTGTCTCAGCCCGCCTGTCTCAGCCCGCCTCTCTCAGTCCGTCTGTCTCAGGCCATCTGGCTCAGACCGTCTGTCTCTGTCCCTCTGTCCCAGACCGTCTGACTCAGCCCGCCTGTCTCTGTCCGTCTGTCTCAGACCGTCTGTATCAGCCCGCCTGTCTCAACCCGCCTCTCTCAGTCCGTCTGTCTCAGCCCGCCTGTCTTAGACCGCCTCTGCCAGTCCGTCTGTCTCAGCCCGCCTGTCTCAGTCCGCCTGTCTCAGTCCGCCTGTCTCAGTCCGTCTGTCTCCGCCCGCCTGTCCATGTCCGTTTGTCTCAGACCGTCTGTCTCAGACCGCCTGTCTCAGACCGCCTCCCTCAGTCCGTCTGTCTCAGCCCGTCTGTCTCAGTCCGTCTGTCTCAGACCGTCTGTCTCAGCCCGCCTGTCTCAGCCCGCCTCTCTCAGTCCGTCTGTCTCAGGCCATCTGGCTCAGACCGTCTGTCTCTGTCCGTCTGTCCCAGACCGTCTGTCTCGGACCGTCTGTCTCAGACCGTCTGACTCAGCCCGCCTGTCTCAGTCCGTCTGACTTCGCCCGCCTGTCTCAGTCCGTCTGTCTCAGACCCTCTGTCCCAGACAGTCTGACTCAGCCCGCCTGTCTCTGTCCGTCTGTCTCAGACCGTCTGTCTCAGCCCGCCTGTCTCAACCCGCCTCTCTCAGTCGGTCTGTCTCAGCCCGCCTGTCTTAGCCCGCCTCTGCCAGTCCGTCTGTCTCAGCCCGCCTGTCTCAGTCCGCCTGTCTCAGTCCGCCTGTCTCAGTCCGTCTGTCTCCGCCCGCCTGTCTCTGTCCGTTTGTCTCATACCGTCTGTCTCAGCCCGCCTGTCTCACCCCGCCTCTCTCAGTCCGTCCGTCAGAGACCGCCTGTCTCAGACCGTCTGTCTCAGACCGTCTGTCTCAGACCGTCTGTCTCAGACCGTCTGTCTCAGACCGTCTGTCTCAGACCGTCTGTCTCAGACCGTCTGTCTCAGACCGTCTGTCTCAGACCGTTGTCTCTGTCCGTCTTTCTCAGGCCGGCTGCCTCAGTCCGCCTGTCTCAGTCCGTCTGTCTCAGACCCTCTGTCCCAGACAGTCTGACTCAGCCCGCCTGTCTCTGTCCGTCTGTCTCAGACCGTCTGTCTCAGCCCGCCTGTCTCAACCCGCCTCTCTCAGTCGGTCTGTCTCAGCCCGCCTGTCTTAGCCCGCCTCTGCCAGTCCGTCTGTCTCAGCCCGCCTGTCTCAGTCCGCCTGTCTCAGTCCGGCTGTCTCAGTCCGTCTGTCTCCGCCCGCCTGTCTCTGTCCGTTTGTCTCAGACCGTCTGTCTCAGCCCGCCTGTCTCACCCCGCCACCCTCAGTCCGTCCGTCAGAGACCGTCTGTCTCAGACCGTCTGTCTCAGACCGTCTGTCTCAGACCGTCTGTCTCAGACCGTTGTCTCTGTCCGTCTTTCTCAGGCCGGCTGCCTCAGTCCGCCTGTCTCAGTCCGTCTGTCTCAGACCGTTGTCTCTGTCCGTCTGTCTCAGTCCGTCTGTCTCAGACCGTCTGTCTCAGCCCGCCTGCCTCAGCCCGCCTCTCTCAGTCCGTCTGTCTGTGACCGTCTGTCTCAGACCATCTGTCTCAGACCATCTGTCTCAGACCATCTGTCTCAGACCATCTGTCTCAGACCATCTGTCTCAGACCATCTGTCTCAGACCGTCTGTCTCTGTCCGTCTGTCTCGGACCGTCTGTCTCAGACCGTCTGTCTCAGCCCGCCTGTCTCAGCCCGCCTGTTGCAGCCCGCCTGTCTCAGCTCGCCTCTCTCAGTCCATCTGTCTCATACCGTCGGTCTTAGCCCGTCTGTCTGAGCCCGCCTGTCTCAGCCCGCCTCTCTCAGTCCGTCTGTCTCGGGCCATCTGGCTCAGACCGTCTGTCTCTGTCCGTCTGTCCCAGACCGTCTGTCTCGGACCGTCTGTCTCAGACCGTCTGACTCAGCCCGCCTGTCTCAGTCCGTCTGTCTTCGCCCGCCTGTCTCAGTCCGTCTGTCTCAGACCCTCTGTCCCAGACAGTCTGACTCAGCCCGCCTGTCTCTGTCCGTCTGTCTCAGACCGTCTGTCTCAGCCCGCCTGTCTCAACCCGCCTCTCTCAGTCGGTCTGTCTCAGCCCGCCTGTCTTAGCCCGCCTCTGCCAGTCCGTCTGTCTCAGCCCGCCTGTCTCAGTCCGCCTGTCTCAGTCCGGCTGTCTCAGTCCGTCTGTCTCCGCCCGCCTGTCTCTGTCCGTTTGTCTCAGACCGTCTGTCTCAGCCCGCCTGTCTCACCCCGCCTCCCTCAGTCCGTCCGTCAGAGACCGTCTGTCTCAGACCATCTGTCTCAGACCGTCTGTCTCTGTCCCTCTGTCCCAGACCGTCTGTCTCAGTCCGTCTGTCTCAGACCGTCTGTCTCAGCCCGCCTGTCTCTGCCCGCCTCTCTCAGTCCGTCTGTCTCAGGCCATCTGGCTCAGACCGTCTGTCTCTGTCCGTCTGTCTCAGACCGTCTGTATCAGCCCGCCTGTCTCACCCCGCCTCCCTCAGTCCGACCGTCAGAGACCGCCTGTCTCAGACCGTCTGTCTCAGACCGTCTGTCTCAGACCGTCTGTCTCAGACCGTCTGTCTCAGACCGTCTGCCTCAGACCGTCTGTCTCAGACCGTCTGTCTCAGACCGTCTGTCTCAGACCGTCTGTCTCAGACCGTCTGTCTCAGACCGTTGTCTCTGTCCGTCTTTCTCAGGCCGGCTGCCTCAGTCCGCCTGTCTCAGTCCGTCTGTTTCAGACCATCTGTCTCAGACCGTTGTCTCTGTCCGTCTGTCTCAGTCCGTCTGTCTCAGACCGTCTGTCTCAGCCCGCCTCTCTCAGCCCGCCTCTCTCAGTCCGTCTGTCTTTGACCGTCTGTCTCAGACCATCTGTCTCAGACCATCTGTCTCAGACCATCTGTCTCAGACCATCTGTCTCAGACCATCTGTCTCAGACCATCTGTCTCAGACTATCTGTCTCAGACAATCTGTCTCTGTCCGTCTGTCTCTGTCCGTCTGTCTCGGACCGTCTGTCTCAGACCGTCTGTCTCAGCCCGCCTGTCTCAGCCCGCCTGTTGCAGCCCGCCTGTCTCAGCTCGCCTCTCTCAGTCCATCTGTCTCATACCGTCGGTCTTAGCCCGTCTGTCTGAGCCCGCCTGTCTCTGTCCGTGTGTCTCAGACCGTCTGCCTCGGACCGTCTGTCGCTGTCCGTCTGTCGCGGACCGTCTGTCTCTTACCGTTGTCTCTGTCCGTCTGTCTCAGTCCGTCTGTCTCAGACCGTCTGTCTCAGCCCGCCTGTCTCAGCCCGCCTCTCTCAGTCCGTCTGTCTTTGACCGTCTGTCTCAGACCATCTGTCTCAGACCATCTGTCTCAGACCATCTGTCTCAGACTATCTGTCTCAGACAATCTGTCTCTGTCCGTCTGTCGCGGACCGTCTGTCTCAGCCCGCCTGTCTCAGCCCGCCTGTCTCAGCCCGCCTCTCTCAGTCGGTCTGTCTCAGCCCGCCTGTCTCTGCCCGCCTGTCTCAGCCCGCCTCTCTCAGTTTGTCTGTCTGAGACCGTCTGTCTCAGACCATCTGTCTCAGACCGTCTGTCACAGCTCGCCTCTCTCAGTCCATCTGTCTCATACCGTCGGTCTTAGCCCGTCTGTCTGAGCCCGCCTGTCTCTGTCCGTGTGTCTCAGACCGTCTGCCTCGGACCGTCTGTCGCTGTCCGTCTGTCTCGGACCGTCTGTCTCTTACCGTTGTCTCTGTCCGTCTGTTTCAGCCCGCCTGTATCTGTCCGTCTGCCTTTGACCGTCCGTCTCAGTCCGACTGTCTCAGACCGTCTGTCTCTGTCCGTCTGTCTGTGACCGTCTGTCTCAGACCATCTGTCTCAGACCATCTGTCTCAGACCATCTGTCTCAGACCATCTGTCTCAGACCATCTGTCTCAGACCGTCTGTCTCTGTCCGTCTGTCTCGGACCGTCTGTCTCAGACCGTCTGTCTCAGCCCGCCTGTCTCAGCCCGCCTGTTGCAGCCCGCCTGTCTCAGCTCGCCTCTCTCAGTCCGTCTGTCTCGGGCCATCTGGCTCAGACCGTCTGTCTCTGTCCGTCTGTCCCAGACCGTCTGTCTCGGACCGTCTGTCTCAGACCGTCTGACTCAGCCCGCCTGTCTCAGTCCGTCTGTCTTCGCCCGCCTGTCTCAGTCCGTCTGTTTCAGACCCTCTGTCCCAGACAGTCTGACTCAGCCCGCCTGTCTCTGTCCGTCTGTCTCAGACCGTCTGACTCGGCCCGCCTGTCTCAGTCCGTTCTACTCCGCCCACCTGACTCTGTCTGTTTGTCTCAGACCGTCTGTCTCAGTCCGTCTGTCTCAGACCGTCTGTCTCAGCCCGCCTGTCTCAGCCCGCCTCTCTCAGTCCGTCTGTCTCAGGCCATCTGGCTCAGACCGTCTGTCTCTGTCCGTCTGTCTCAGACCGTCTGTCTCGGACCGTCTGTCTCAGACCGTCTGTCTCGGACCGTCTGTCTCAGACCGTCTGACTCGGCCCGCCTGTCTCAGTCCGTCTGTCTCCGCCCACCTGACTCTGTCCGTTTGTCTCAGTCCGTCTGTCTCAGACCGTCTGTCTCAGACCGTCTGTCTCAGACCGTTGTCTCTGTCCGTCTTTCTCAGGCCGGCTGCCTCAGTCCGCCTGTCTCAGTCCGTCTGTCTCAGACCCTCTGTCCCAGACAGTCTGACTCAGCCCGCCTGTCTCTGTCCGTCTGTCTCAGACCGTCTGTCTCAGCCCGCCTGTCTCAACCCGCCTCTCTCAGTCGGTCTGTCTCAGCCCGCCTGTCTTAGCCCGCCTCTGCCAGTCCGTCTGTCTCAGCCCGCCTGTCTCAGTCCGCCTGTCTCAGTCCGGCTGTCTCAGTCCGTCTGTCTCCGCCCGCCTGTCTCTGTCCGTTTGTCTCAGACCGTCTGTCTCAGCCCGCCTGTCTCACCCCGCCTCCCTCAGTCCGTCCGTCAGAGACCGTCTGTCTCAGACCGTCTGTCTCAGACCGTCTGTCTCAGACCGTCTGTCTCAGACCGTTGTCTCTGTCCGTCTTTCTCAGGCCGGCTGCCTCAGTCCGCCTGTCTCAGTCCGTCTGTCTCAGACCGTTGTCTCTGTCCGTCTGTCTCAGTCCGTCTGTCTCAGACCGTCTGTCTCAGCCCGCCTGCCTCAGCCCGCCTCTCTCAGTCCGTCTGTCTGTGACCGTCTGTCTCAGACCATCTGTCTCAGACCATCTGTCTCAGACCATCTGTCTCAGACCATCTGTCTCAGACCATCTGTCTCAGACCATCTGTCTCAGACCGTCTGTCTCTGTCCGTCTGTCTCGGACCGTCTGTCTCAGACCGTCTGTCTCAGCCCGCCTGTCTCAGCCCGCCTGTTGCAGCCCGCCTGTCTCAGCTCGCCTCTCTCAGTCCATCTGTCTCATACCGTCGGTCTTAGCCCGTCTGTCTGAGCCCGCCTGTCTCAGCCCGCCTCTCTCAGTCCGTCTGTCTCGGGCCATCTGGCTCAGACCGTCTGTCTCTGTCCGTCTGTCCCAGACCGTCTGTCTCGGACCGTCTGTCTCAGACCGTCTGACTCAGCCCGCCTGTCTCAGTCCGTCTGTCTTCGCCCGCCTGTCTCAGTCCGTCTGTCTCAGACCCTCTGTCCCAGACAGTCTGACTCAGCCCGCCTGTCTCTGTCCGTCTGTCTCAGACCGTCTGTCTCAGCCCGCCTGTCTCAACCCGCCTCTCTCAGTCGGTCTGTCTCAGCCCGCCTGTCTTAGCCCGCCTCTGCCAGTCCGTCTGTCTCAGCCCGCCTGTCTCAGTCCGCCTGTCTCAGTCCGGCTGTCTCAGTCCGTCTGTCTCCGCCCGCCTGTCTCTGTCCGTTTGTCTCAGACCGTCTGTCTCAGCCCGCCTGTCTCACCCCGCCTCCCTCAGTCCGTCCGTCAGAGACCGTCTGTCTCAGACCATCTGTCTCAGACCGTCTGTCTCTGTCCCTCTGTCCCAGACCGTCTGTCTCAGTCCGTCTGTCTCAGACCGTCTGTCTCAGCCCGCCTGTCTCTGCCCGCCTCTCTCAGTCCGTCTGTCTCAGGCCATCTGGCTCAGACCGTCTGTCTCTGTCCGTCTGTCTCAGACCGTCTGTATCAGCCCGCCTGTCTCACCCCGCCTCCCTCAGTCCGTCCGTCAGAGACCGCCTGTCTCAGACCGTCTGTCTCAGACCGTCTGTCTCAGACCGTCTGTCTCAGACCGTCTGTCTCAGACCGTCTGCCTCAGACCGTCTGTCTCAGACCGTCTGTCTCAGACCGTCTGTCTCAGACCGTCTGTCTCAGACCGTCTGTCTCAGACCGTTGTCTCTGTCCGTCTTTCTCAGGCCGGCTGCCTCAGTCCGCCTGTCTCAGTCCGTCTGTTTCAGACCATCTGTCTCAGACCGTTGTCTCTGTCCGTCTGTCTCAGTCCGTCTGTCTCAGACCGTCTGTCTCAGCCCGCCTCTCTCAGCCCGCCTCTCTCAGTCCGTCTGTCTTTGACCGTCTGTCTCAGACCATCTGTCTCAGACCATCTGTCTCAGACCATCTGTCTCAGACCATCTGTCTCAGACCATCTGTCTCAGACCATCTGTCTCAGACTATCTGTCTCAGACAATCTGTCTCTGTCCGTCTGTCTCTGTCCGTCTGTCTCGGACCGTCTGTCTCAGACCGTCTGTCTCAGCCCGCCTGTCTCAGCCCGCCTGTTGCAGCCCGCCTGTCTCAGCTCGCCTCTCTCAGTCCATCTGTCTCATACCGTCGGTCTTAGCCCGTCTGTCTGAGCCCGCCTGTCTCTGTCCGTGTGTCTCAGACCGTCTGCCTCGGACCGTCTGTCGCTGTCCGTCTGTCGCGGACCGTCTGTCTCTTACCGTTGTCTCTGTCCGTCTGTCTCAGTCCGTCTGTCTCAGACCGTCTGTCTCAGCCCGCCTGTCTCAGCCCGCCTCTCTCAGTCCGTCTGTCTTTGACCGTCTGTCTCAGACCATCTGTCTCAGACCATCTGTCTCAGACCATCTGTCTCAGACTATCTGTCTCAGACAATCTGTCTCTGTCCGTCTGTCGCGGACCGTCTGTCTCAGCCCGCCTGTCTCAGCCCGCCTGTCTCAGCCCGCCTCTCTCAGTCGGTCTGTCTCAGCCCGCCTGTCTCTGCCCGCCTGTCTCAGCCCGCCTCTCTCAGTTTGTCTGTCTGAGACCGTCTGTCTCAGACCATCTGTCTCAGACCGTCTGTCACAGCTCGCCTCTCTCAGTCCATCTGTCTCATACCGTCGGTCTTAGCCCGTCTGTCTGAGCCCGCCTGTCTCTGTCCGTGTGTCTCAGACCGTCTGCCTCGGACCGTCTGTCGCTGTCCGTCTGTCTCGGACCGTCTGTCTCTTACCGTTGTCTCTGTCCGTCTGTTTCAGCCCGCCTGTATCTGTCCGTCTGCCTTTGACCGTCCGTCTCAGTCCGACTGTCTCAGACCGTCTGTCTCTGTCCGTCTGTCTGTGACCGTCTGTCTCAGACCATCTGTCTCAGACCATCTGTCTCAGACCATCTGTCTCAGACCATCTGTCTCAGACCATCTGTCTCAGACCGTCTGTCTCTGTCCGTCTGTCCCAGACCGTCTGTCTCGGACCGTCTGTCTCAGACCGTCTGACTCAGCCCGCCTGTCTCAGTCCGTCTGTCTTCGCCCGCCTGTCTCAGTCCGTCTGTTTCAGACCCTCTGTCCCAGACAGTCTGACTCAGCCCGCCTGTCTCTGTCCGTCTGTCTCAGACCGTCTGACTCGGCCCGCCTGTCTCAGTCCGTTCTACTCCGCCCACCTGACTCTGTCCGTTTGTCTCAGACCGTCTGTCTCAGTCCGTCTGTCTCAGACCGTCTGTCTCAGCCCGCCTGTCTCAGCCCGCCTCTCTCAGTCCGTCTGTCTCAGGCCATCTGGCTCAGACCGTCTGTCTCTGTCCGTCTGTCTCAGACCGTCTGTCTCGGACCGTCTGTCTCAGACCGTCTGTCTCGGACCGTCTGTCTCAGACCGTCTGACTCGGCCCGCCTGTCTCAGTCCGTCTGTCTCCGCCCACCTGACTCTGTCCGTTTGTCTCAGTCCGTCTGTCTCAGACCGTCTGTCTCAGACCGTCTGTCTCTGTCCGTCTGTCTCAGACCGTCTGTCTCGGACCGTCTGTCTCAGACCGTCTGACTCGGCCCGCCTGTCTCAGTCCGTCTGTCTCCGCCCACCTGACTCTGTCCGTTTGTCTCAGACCGTCTGTCTCAGACCGTCTGTCTCAGCCCGCGTGTCTCAACACGCCTCTCTCAGTCCGTCTGTCTCAGCCCGTTTGTCTCAGCACGCCTCTCCCAGTCCGTCTGTCTCAGCCCGTCTGTCTCAGTCCGTCTGTCTCAGACCGTCTGTCTCAGCCCGCCTGTCTCAGACCGCCTCTCTCAGTCCGTCTGTCTCAGGCCATCTGGCTCAGACCGTCTGTCTCTGTCCGTCTGTCCCAGATCGTCTGTCTCGGACCGTCTGTCTCAGACCGTCTGACTCAGCCCGCCTGTCTCAGTCCGTCTGTCTCCGCCCGCCTGTCTCAGTCCGTCTGTCACAGACCCTCTGTCCCAGACAGTCTGTCTCAGCCCGCCTGTCTCAACCCGCCTCTCTCAGTCCGTCTGTCTCAGCCCGCCTGTCTTAGACCGCCTCTGCCAGTCCGTCTGTCTCAGCCCGCCTGTCTCAGCCCGCCTGTCTCTGCCCGCCTCTCTCAGTCCGTCTGTCTCAGGCCATCTGGCTCAGACCGTCTGTCTCTGTCCGTCTGACCCAGACCGTCTGTCTCGGACCGTCTGTCTCAGACCGTCTGACTCAGCCCGCCTGTCTCTGTCCGTCTGTCTCAGACCGTCTGTATCAGCCCGCCTGTCTCAACCCGCCTCTCTCAGTCCGTCTGTCTCAGCCCGCCTGTCTTAGACCGCCTCTGCCAGTCCGTCTGTCTCAGCCCGCCTGTCTCAGTCCGCCTGTCTCAGTCCGCCTGTCTCAGTCCGTCTGTCTCCGCCCGCCTGTCCATGTCCGTTTGTCTCAGACCGTCTGTCTCAGACCGCCTGTCTCAGACCGCCTCCCTCAGTCCGTCTGTCTCAGCCCGTCTGTCTCAGTCCGTCTGTCTCAGACCGTCTGTCTCAGCCCGCCTGACTCAGCCCGCCTCTCTCAGTCCGTCTGTCTCAGGCCATCTGGCTCAGACCGTCTGTCTCTGTCCGTCTGTCCCAGACCGTCTGTCTCGGACCGTCTGTCTCAGACCGTCTGACTCAGCCCGCCTGTCTCAGTCCGTCTGACTTCGCCCGCCTGTCTCAGTCCGTCTGTCTCAGACCCTCTGTCCCAGACAGTCTGACTCAGCCCGCCTGTCTCTGTCCGTCTGTCTCAGACCGTCTGTCTCAGCCCGCCTGTCTCAACCCGCCTCTCTCAGTCGGTCTGTCTCAGCCCGCCTGTCTTAGCCCGCCTCTGCCAGTCCGTCTGTCTCAGCCCGCCTGTCTCAGTCCGCCTGTCTCAGTCCGCCTGTCTCAGTCCGTCTGTCTCCGCCCGCCTGTCTCTGTCCGTTTGTCTCATACCGTCTGTCTCAGCCCGCCTGTCTCACCCCGCCTCCCTCAGTCCGTCCGTCAGAGACCGCCTGTCTCAGACCGTCTGTCTCAGACCGTCTGTCTCAGACCGTCTGTCTCAGACCGTCTGTCTCAGACCGTCTGTCTCAGACCGTCTGTCTCAGACCGTCTGTCTCAGACCGTTGTCTCTGTCCGTCTTTCTCAGGCCGGCTGCCTCAGTCCGCCTGTCTCAGTCCGTCTGTCTCAGACCCTCTGTCCCAGACAGTCTGACTCAGCCCGCCTGTCTCTGTCCGTCTGTCTCAGACCGTCTGTCTCAGCCCGCCTGTCTCAACCCGCCTCTCTCAGTCGGTCTGTCTCAGCCCGCCTGTCTTAGCCCGCCTCTGCCAGTCCGTCTGTCTCAGCCCGCCTGTCTCAGTCCGCCTGTCTCAGTCCGGCTGTCTCAGTCCGTCTGTCTCCGCCCGCCTGTCTCTGTCCGTTTGTCTCAGACCGTCTGTCTCAGCCCGCCTGTCTCACCCCGCCTCCCTCAGTCCGTCCGTCAGAGACCGTCTGTCTCAGACCGTCTGTCTCAGACCGTCTGTCTCAGACCGTTGTCTCTGTCCGTCTTTCTCAGGCCGGCTGCCTCAGTCCGCCTGTCTCAGTCCGTCTGTCTCAGACCGTTGTCTCTGTCCGTCTGTCTCAGTCCGTCTGTCTCAGACCGTCTGTCTCAGCCCGCCTGCCTCAGCCCGCCTCTCTCAGTCCGTCTGTCTGTGACCGTCTGTCTCAGACCATCTGTCTCAGACCATCTGTCTCAGACCATCTGTCTCAGACCATCTGTCTCAGACCATCTGTCTCAGACCATCTGTCTCAGACCGTCTGTCTCTGTCCGTCTGTCTCGGACCGTCTGTCTCAGACCGTCTGTCTCAGCCCCCCTGTCTCAGCCCGCCTGTTGCAGCCCGCCTGTCTCAGCTCGCCTCTCTCAGTCCATCTGTCTCATACCGTCGGTCTTAGCCCGTCTGTCTCAGCCTGCCTGTCTCTGCCCGCCTCTCTCAGTCCGTCTGTCTCAGGCCATCTGGCTCAGACCGTCTGTCTCTGTCCGTCTGTCTCAGACCGTCTGTATCAGCCCGCCTGTCTCACCCCGCCTCCCTCAGTCCGTCCGTCAGAGACCGCCTGTCTCAGACCGTCTGTCTCAGACCGTCTGTCTCAGACCGTCTGTCTCAGACCGTCTGTCTCAGACCGTCTGCCTCAGACCGTCTGTCTCTGACCGTCTGTCTCAGACCGTCTGTCTCAGACCGTCTGTCTCAGACCGTTGTCTCTGTCCGTCTTTCTCAGGCCGGCTGCCTCAGTCCGCCTGTCTCAGTCCGTCTGTTTCAGACCATCTGTCTCAGACCGTTGTCTCTGTCCGTCTGTCTCAGTCCGTCTGTCTCAGACCGTCTGTCTCAGCCCGCCTCTCTCAGCCCGCCTCTCTCAGTCCGTCTGTCTTTGACCGTCTGTCTCAGACCATCTGTCTCAGACCATCTGTCTCAGACCATCTGTCTCAGACCATCTGTCTCAGACCATCTGTCTCAGACCGTCTGTCTCTGTCCGTCTGTCTCGGACCGTCTGTCTCAGACCGTCTGTCTCAGCCCGCCTGTCTCAGCCCGCCTGTTGCAGCCCGCCTGTCTCAGCTCGCCTCTCTCAGTCCATCTGTCTCATACCGTCGGTCTTAGCCCGTCTGTCTGAGCCCGCCTGTCTCTGTCCGTGTGTCTCAGACCGTCTGCCTCGGACCGTCTGTCGCTGTCCGTCTGTCGCGGACCGTCTGTCTCTTACCGTTGTCTCTGTCCGTCTGTCTCAGTCCGTCTGTCTCAGACCGTCTGTCTCAGCCCGCCTGTCTCAGCCCGCCTCTCTCAGTCCGTCTGTCTTTGACCGTCTGTCTCAGACCATCTGTCTCAGACCATCTGTCTCAGACCATCTGTCTCAGACTATCTGTCTCAGACAATCTGTCTCTGTCCGTCTGTCGCGGACCGTCTGTCTCAGCCCGCCTGTCTCAGCCCGCCTGTCTCAGCCCGCCTCTCTCAGTCGGTCTGTCTCAGCCCGCCTGTCTCTGCCCGCCTGTCTCAGCCCGCCTCTCTCAGTTTGTCTGTCTGAGACCGTCTGTCTCAGACCATCTGTCTCAGACCGTCTGTCACAGCTCGCCTCTCTCAGTCCATCTGTCTCATACCGTCGGTCTTAGCCCGTCTGTCTGAGCCCGCCTGTCTCTGTCCGTGTGTCTCAGACCGTCTGGCTCGGACCGTCTGTCGCTGTCCGTCTGTCTCGGACCGTCTGTCTCTTACCGTTGTCTCTGTCCGTCTGTTTCAGCCCGCCTGTCTCTGTCCGTCTGCCTTTGACCGTCCGTCTCAGTCCGACTGTCTCAGACCGTCTGTCTCTGTCCGTCTGTCTCAGACCGTCTGTCTCGGACCGTCTGTCTCAGACCGTCTGACTCGGCCCGCCTGTCTCAGTCCGTTCTACTCCGCCCACCTGACTCTGTCCGTTTGTCTCAGCCCGTCTGTCTCAGTCCGTCTGTCTCAGACCGTCTGTCTCAGCCCGCCTGTCTCAGCCCGCCTCTTTCAGTCCGTCTGTCTCAGGCCATCTGGCTCAGACCGTCTGTCTCTGTCCGTCTGTCTCAGACCGTCTGTCTCAGTTCGTCTGTCTCCGCCCGCATGTCTCAGTCCGTCTGTCTGAGACCGTCTGTCTCAGACCATCTGTCTCAGACCGTGTATCTCAGCCCGCCTGTCTCAGCCCGCCTGTCTCAGTTCGTCTGTCTGAGACCGTCTGTCTCGGACCGTCTGACTCAGCCCGCCTGTCTCAGTCCGTCTGTCTCAGACCGTCTGTCTCAGCCCGCCTGTCTCAACCCGCCTCTCACAGTCCGTCTGTCTCAGCCCGCCTCTCTCAGTCCGTCTGTCTCAGCCCGCCTGTCTCAGACCGTCTGTCTCAGACCGTCTGTCGCGGACCGTCTTCCGCGGACTGTCTGTCTCAGACCGTCTGTCTCTGTCCGTCTGTCTCAGCCCGGCTGTCTCTGTCCGTCTGTCTCAGAATGTCTGTCTCGGACCGTCTGTCTCGGACCGTCTGTCTCAGACCGTCTGACTCGGCCCGCCTGTCTCAGTCCGTCTGTCTCCGCCCACCTGACTCTGTCCGTTTGTCTCAGACCGTCTGTCTCAGACCGTCTGTCTCAGCCCGCGTGTCTCAACACGCCTCTCTCAGTCCGTCTGCCTCAGCCCGTTTGTCTCAGCACGCCTCTCCCAGTCCGTCTGTCACAGTCCGTCTGTCTCAGCCCGCCTGTCTCAGTCCGCCTGTCTCAGTCCGCCTGTCTCAGTCCGCCTCTCTCAGTCCGTCTGTCTTTGACCGTCTGTCTCAGACCATCTGTCTCAGACCATCTGTCTCAGACCATCTGTCTCAGACCATCTGTCTCGGACCATCTGTCTCAGACCATCTGTCTCAGACCGTCTGTCTCTGTCCGTCTGTCTCGGACCGTCTGTCTCAGACCGTCTGTCTCAGCCCGCCTGTCTCAGCCCGCCTGTTGCAGCCCGCCTGTCTCAGCTCGCCTCTCTCAGTCCATCTGTCTCATACCGTCGGTCTTAGCCCGTCTGTCTGAGCCCGCCTGTCTCTGTCCGTGTGTCTCAGACCGTCTGCCTCGGACCATCTGTCGCTGTCCGTCTGTCTCGGACCGTCTGTCTCTTACCGTTGTCTCTGTCCGTCTGTCTCAGTCCGTCTGTCTCAGACCGTCTGTCTCAGCCCGCCTGTCTCAGCCCGCCTCTCTCAGTCCGTCTGTCTTTGACCGTCTGTCTCAGACCATCTGTCTCAGACCATCTGTCTCAGACCATCTGTCTCAGACAATCTGTCTCTGTCCGTCTGTCGCGGACCGTCTGTCTCAGCCCGCCTGTCTCAGCCCGCCTGTCTCAGCCCGCCTGTCTCAGCCCGCCTATCTAAGTCGGTCTGTCTCAGCCCGCCTGTCTCTGCCCACCTGTCTCAGCCCGCCTCTCTCAGTTTGTCTGTCTGAGACCGTCTGTCTCAGACCATCTGTCTCAGACCGTCTGTCACAGCTCGCCTCTCTCAGTCCATCTGTCTCATACCGTCGGTCTTAGCCCGTCTGTCTGAGCCCGCCTGTCTCTGTCCGTGTGTCTCAGACCGTCTGCCTCGGACCGTCTGTCGCTGTCCGTCTGTCTCGGACCGTCTGTCTCTTACCGTTGTCTCTGTCCGTCTGTTTCAGCCCGCCTGTCTCTGTCCGTCTGTCTTTGACCGTCCGTCTCAGACAATCTGTCTCTGTCCGTCTGTCGCGGACCGTCTGTCTCAGCCCGCCTGTCTCAGCCCGCCTGTCTCAGCCCGCCTGTCTCAGCCCGCCTCTCTAAGTCGGTCTGTCTCAGCCCGCCTGTCTCAGCCCGCCTGTTGCAGCCCGCCTGTCTCAGCTCGCCTCTCTCAGTCCATCTGTCTCATACCGTCGGTCTTAGCCCGTCTGTCTGAGCCCGCCTGTCTCTGTCCGTGTGTCTCAGACCGTCTGCCTCGGACCGTCTGTCGCTGTCCGTCTGTCTCGGACCGTCTGTCTCTTACCGTTGTCTCTGTCCGTCTGTCTCAGTCCGTCTGTCTCAGACCGTCTGTCTCAGCCCGCCTGTCTCAGCCCGCCTCTCTCAGTCCGTCTGTCTTTGACCGTCTGTCTCAGACCATCTGTCTCAGACCATCTGTCTCAGACCATCTGTCTCAGACAATCTGTCTCTGTCCGTCTGTCGCGGACCGTCTGTCTCAGCCCGCCTGTCTCAGCCCGCCTGTCTCAGCCCGCCTGTCTCAGCCCGCCTATCTAAGTCGGTCTGTCTCAGCCCGCCTGTCTCTGCCCGCCTGTCTCAGCCCGCCTCTCTCAGTTTGTCTGTCTGAGACCGTCTGTCTCAGACCATCTGTCTCAGACCGTCTGTCACAGCTCGCCTCTCTCAGTCCATCTGTCTCATACCGTCGGTCTTAGCCCGTCTGTCTGAGCCCGCCTGTCTCTGTCCGTGTGTCTCAGACCGTCTGCCTCGGACCGTCTGTCGCTGTCCGTCTGTCTCGGACCGTCTGTCTCTTACCGTTGTCTCTGTCCGTCTGTTTCAGCCCGCCTGTCTCTGTCCGTCTGTCTTTGACCGTCCGTCTCAGACAATCTGTCTCTGTCCGTCTGTCGCGGACCGTCTGTCTCAGCCCGCCTGTCTCAGCCCGCCTGTCTCAGCCCGCCTGTCTCAGCCCGCCTCTCTAAGTCGGTCTGTCTCAGCCCGCCTGTCTCTGCCCGCCTGTCTCAGCCCGCCTCTCTCAGTTTGTCTGTCTGAGACCGTCTGTCTCAGACCATCTGTCTCAGACCGTCTGTCACAGCTCGCCTCTCTCAGTCCATCTGTCTCATACCGTCGGTCTTAGCCCGTCTGTCTGAGCCCGCCTGT
Organism: Coelioxys conoideus; assembly: GCA_947623535.1. NCBI lineage: Eukaryota > Metazoa > Arthropoda > Insecta > Hymenoptera > Megachilidae > Coelioxys > Coelioxys conoideus. The sequence goes on from CANQJN010000017.1 coordinate 275,456, forward strand.
CTCTGTCCGTGTGTCTCAGACCGTCTGCCTCGGACCGTCTGTCGCTGTCCGTCTGTCTCGGACCGTCTGACTCTTACCGTTGTCTCTGTCCGTCTGTTTCAGCCCGCCTGTCTCTGTCCGTCTGTCTTTGACCGTCCGTCTCAGTCCGACTGTCTCAGACCGTCTGTCTCAGCCCGCCTGTCTCAGCCCGCCTCTCTCAGTCCGTCTGTCTCAGGCCATCTGGCTCAGACCGTCTGTCTCTGTCCGTCTGTCTCAGACCGTCTGTCTCGGACCGTCTGTCTCAGACCGTCTGTCTCGGACCGTCTGTCTCAGACCGTCTGACTCGGCCCGCCTGTCTCAGTCCGTCTGTCTCCGCCCACCTGACTCTGTCCGTTTGTCTCAGTCCGTCTGTCTCAGACCGTCTGTCTCTGTCCGTCTGTCTCAGACCGTCTGTCTCGGACCGCCTGTCTCAGTTCGTCTGTCTCCGCCCGCCTGTCTCAGTCCGTCTGTCTGAGACCGTCTGTCTCAGACCATCTGTCTCAGACCGTGTATCTCAGCCCGCCTGTCTCAGCCCGCCTGTCTCAGTTCGTCTGTCTGAGACCGTCTGTCTCGGACCGTCTGACTCAGCCCGCCTGTCTCAGTCCGTCTGTCCCAGACCGTCTGTCTCGGACCGTCTGTCTCAGACCGTCTGACTCAGCCCGCCTGTCTCAGTCCGTCTGTCTCCGCCCGCCTGTCTCAGTCCGTCTGTCTCAGACCCTCTGTCCCAGACAGTCTGACTCAGCCCGCCTGACTCTGTCCGTCTGTCTCAGACCATCTGTCTCAGACCGTCTGTCACAGCTCGCCTCTCTCAGTCCATCTGTCTCATACCGTCGGTCTTAGCCCGTCTGTCTGAGCCCGCCTGTCTCAGCCCGCCTGTCTCAGTTCGTCTGTCTGAGACCGTCTGTCTCGGACCGTCTGACTCAGCCCGCCTGTCTCAGTCCGTCTGTCCCAGACCGTCTGTCTCGGACCGTCTGTCTCAGACCGTCTGACTCAGCCCGCCTGTCTCAGTCCGTCTGTCTCCGCCCGCCTGTCTCAGTCCGTCTGTCTCAGACCCTCTGTCCCAGACAGTCTGACTCAGCCCGCCTGACTCTGTCCGTCTGTCTCAGACCATCTGTCTCAGACCGTCTGTCACAGCTCGCCTCTCTCAGTCCATCTGTCTCATACCGTCGGTCTTAGCCCGTCTGTCTGAGCCCGCCTGTCTCTGTCCGTGTGTCTCAGACCGTCTGCCTCGGACCGTCTGTCGCTGTCCGTCTGTCTCGGACCGTCTGTCTCTTACCGTTGTCTCTGTCCGTCTGTTTCAGCCCGCCTGTCTCTGTCCGTCTATCTTTGACCGTCCGTCTCAGTCCGACTGTCTCAGACCGTCTGTCTCAGCCCGCCTGTCTCAGCCCGCCTCTCTCAGTCCGTCTGTCTCAGGCCATCTGGCTCAGCCCGTCTGTCTCAGTCCGTCTGTCTCAGACCGTCTGTCTCAGCCCGCCTGTCTCAGCCCGCCTCTCTCAGTCCGTCTGTCTCAGGCCATCTGGCTCAGACCGTCTGTCTCTGTCCGTCTGTCTCAGACCGTCTGTCTCAGTTCGTCTGTCTCCGCCCGCATGTCTCAGTCCGTCTGTCTGAGACCGTCTGTCTCAGACCATCTGTCTCAGACCGTGTATCTCAGCCCGCCTGTCTCAGCCCGCCTGTCTCAGTTCGTCTGTCTGAGACCGTCTGTCTCGGACCGTCTGACTCAGCCCGCCTGTCTCAGTCCGTCTGTCTCAGACCGTCTGTCTCAGCCCGCCTGTCTCAACCCGCCTCTCACAGTCCGTCTGTCTCAGCCCGCCTCTCTCAGTCCGTCTGTCTCAGCCCGCCTGTCTCAGACCGTCTGTCTCAGACCGTCTGTCGCGGACCGTCTTCCGCGGACTGTCTGTCTCAGACCGTCTGTCTCTGTCCGTCTGTCTCAGCCCGGCTGTCTCTGTCCGTCTGTCTCAGAATGTCTGTCTCGGACCGTCTGTCTCGGACCGTCTGTCTCAGACCGTCTGACTCGGCCCGCCTGTCTCAGTCCGTCTGTCTCCGCCCACCTGACTCTGTCCGTTTGTCTCAGACCGTCTGTCTCAGACCGTCTGTCTCAGCCCGCGTGTCTCAACACGCCTCTCTCAGTCCGTCTGCCTCAGCCCGTTTGTCTCAGCACGCCTCTCCCAGTCCGTCTGTCACAGTCCGTCTGTCTCAGCCCGCCTGTCTCAGTCCGCCTGTCTCAGTCCGCCTGTCTCAGTCCGCCTCTCTCAGTCCGTCTGTCTTTGACCGTCTGTCTCAGACCATCTGTCTCAGACCATCTGTCTCAGACCATCTGTCTCAGACCATCTGTCTCGGACCATCTGTCTCAGACCATCTGTCTCAGACCGTCTGTCTCTGTCCGTCTGTCTCGGACCGTCTGTCTCAGACCGTCTGTCTCAGCCCGCCTGTCTCAGCCCGCCTGTTGCAGCCCGCCTGTCTCAGCTCGCCTCTCTCAGTCCATCTGTCTCATACCGTCGGTCTTAGCCCGTCTGTCTGAGCCCGCCTGTCTCTGTCCGTGTGTCTCAGACCGTCTGCCTCGGACCGTCTGTCGCTGTCCGTCTGTCTCGGACCGTCTGTCTCTTACCGTTGTCTCTGTCCGTCTGTCTCAGTCCGTCTGTCTCAGACCGTCTGTCTCGGCCCGCCTGTCTCAGCCCGCCTCTCTCAGTCCGTCTGTCTTTGACCGTCTGTCTCAGACCATATGTCTCAGACCATCTGTCTCAGACCATCTGTCTCAGACAATCTGTCTCTGTCCGTCTGTCGCGGACCGTCTGTCTCAGCCCGCCTGTCTCAGCCCGCCTGTCTCAGCCCGCCTGTCTCAGCCCGCCTGTCTCAGCCCGCCTATCTAAGTCGGTCTGTCTCAGCCCGCCTGTCTCTGCCCGCCTGTCTCAGCCCGCCTCTCTCAGTTTGTCTGTCTGAGACCGTCTGTCTCAGACCATCTGTCTCAGACCGTCTGTCACAGCTCGCCTCTCTCAGTCCATCTGTCTCATACCGTCGGTCTTAGCCCGTCTGTCTGAGCCCGCCTGTCTCTGTCCGTGTGTCTCAGACCGTCTGCCTCGGACCGTCTGTCGCTGTCCGTCTGTCTCGGACCGTCTGTCTCTTACCGTTGTCTCTGTCCGTCTGTTTCAGCCCGCCTGTCTCTGTCCGTCTGTCTTTGACCGTCCGTCTCAGACAATCTGTCTCTGTCCGTCTGTCGCGGACCGTCTGTCTCAGCCCGCCTGTCTCAGCCCGCCTGTCTCAGCCCGCCTGTCTCAGCCCGCCTCTCTAAGTCGGTCTGTCTCAGCCCGCCTGTCTCTGCCCGCCTGTCTCAGCCCGCCTCTCTCAGTTTGTCTGTCTGAGACCGTCTGTCTCAGACCATCTGTCTCAGACCGTCTGTCACAGCTCGCCTCTCTCAGTCCATCTGTCTCATACCGTCGGTCTTAGCCCGTCTGTCTGAGCCCGCCTGTCTCTGTCCGTGTGTCTCAGACCGTCTGCCTCGGACCGTCTGTCGCTGTCCGTCTGTCTCGGACCGTCTGACTCTTACCGTTGTCTCTGTCCGTCTGTTTCAGCCCGCCTGTCTCTGTCCGTCTGTCTTTGACCGTCCGTCTCAGTCCGACTGTCTCAGACCGTCTGTCTCAGCCCGCCTGTCTCAGCCCGCCTCTCTCAGTCCGTCTGTCTCAGGCCATCTGGCTCAGACCGTCTGTCTCTGTCCGTCTGTCTCAGACCGTCTGTCTCGGACCGTCTGTCTCAGACCGTCTGTCTCGGACCGTCTGTCTCAGACCGTCTGACTCGGCCCGCCTGTCTCAGTCCGTCTGTCTCCGCCCACCTGACTCTGTCCGTTTGTCTCAGTCCGTCTGTCTCAGACCGTCTGTCTCTGTCCGTCTGTCTCGGACCGCCTGTCTCAGTTCGTCTGTCTCCGCCCGCCTGTCTCAGTCCGTCTGTCTGAGACCGTCTGTCTCAGACCATCTGTCTCAGACCGTGTATCTCAGCCCGCCTGTCTCAGCCCGCCTGTCTCAGTTCGTCTGTCTGAGACCGTCTGTCTCGGACCGTCTGACTCAGCCCGCCTGTCTCAGCCCGCCTCTCTCAGTCCGTCTGTCTCAGGCCATCTGGCTCAGACCGTCTGTCTCTGTCCGTCTGTCTCAGACCGTCTGTCTCGGACCGTCTGTCTCAGACCGTCTGTTTCGGACCGTCTGTCTCAGACCGTCTGACTCGGCCCGCCTGTCTCAGCCCGCCTCTCTCAGTCCGTCTGTCTCAGGCCATCTGGCTCAGACCGTCTGTCTCTGTCCGTCTGTCTCAGACCGTCTGTCTCGGACCGTCTGTCTCAGACCGTCTGTCTCGGACCGTCTGTCTCAGACCGTCTGACTCGGCCCGCCTGTCTCAGTCCGTCTGTCTCCGCCCACCTGACTCTGTCCGTTTGTCTCAGTCCGTCTGTCTCAGACCGTCTGTCTCTGTCCGTCTGTCTCAGACCGTCTGTCTCGGACCGCCTGTCTCAGTTCGTCTGTCTCCGCCCGCCTGTCTCAGTCCGTCTGTCTGAGACCGTCTGTCTCAGACCATCTGTCTCAGACCGTGTATCTCAGCCCGCCTGTCTCAGCCCGCCTGTCTCAGTTCGTCTGTCTGAGACCGTCTGTCTCGGACCGTCTGACTCAGCCCGCCTGTCTCAGTCCGTCTGTCCCAGACCGTCTGTCTCGGACCGTCTGTCTCAGACCGTCTGACTCAGCCCGCCTGTCTCAGTCCGTCTGTCTCCGCCCGCCTGTCTCAGTCCGTCTGTCTCAGACCCTCTGTCCCAGACAGTCTGACTCAGCCCGCCTGACTCTGTCCGTCTGTCTCAGACCATCTGTCTCAGACCGTCTGTCACAGCTCGCCTCTCTCAGTCCATCTGTCTCATACCGTCGGTCTTAGCCCGTCTGTCTGAGCCCGCCTGTCTCTGTCCGTGTGTCTCAGACCGTCTGCCTCGGACCGTCTGTCGCTGTCCGTCTGTCTCGGACCGTCTGTCTCTTACCGTTGTCTCTGTCCGTCTGTTTCAGCCCGCCTGTCTCTGTCCGTCTGTCTTTGACCGTCCGTCTCAGTCCGACTGTCTCAGACCGTCTGTCTCAGCCCGCCTCTCTCAGTCCGTCTGTCTCAGGCCATCTGGCTCAGACCGTCTGTCTCTGTCCGTCTGTCTCAGACCGTCTGTCTCGTACCGTCTGTCTCAGACCGTCTGTCTCGGACCGTCTGTCTCAGACCGTCTGACTCGGCCCGCCTGTCTCAGTCCGTCTGTCTCCGCCCACCTGACTCTGTCCGTTTGTCTCAGTCCGTCTGTCTCAGACCGTCTGTCTCTGTCCGTCTGTCTCAGACCGTCTGTCTCGGACCGCCTGTCTCAGTTCGTCTGTCTCCGCCCGCCTGTCTCAGTCCGTCTGTCTGAGACCGTCTGTCTCAGACCATCTGTCTCAGACCGTGTATCTCAGCCCGCCTGTCTCAGCCCGCCTGTCTCAGTTCGTCTGTCTGAGACCGTCTGTCTCGGACCGTCTGACTCAGCCCGCCTGTCTCAGTCCGTCTGTCCCAGACCGTCTGTCTCGGACCGTCTGTCTCAGACCGTCTGACTCAGCCCGCCTGTCTCAGTCCGTCTGTCTCCGCCCGCCTGTCTCAGTCCGTCTGTCTCAGACCCTCTGTCCCAGACAGTCTGACTCAGCCCGCCTGACTCTGTCCGTCTGTCTCAGACCGTCTGTATCAGCCCGCCTGTCTCAACCCGCCTCTCTCAGTCCGTCTGTCTCAGCCCGCCTGTCTTAGCCCGCCTCTGCCAGTCCGTCTGTCTCAGCCCGCCTGTCTCAGTCCGCCTGTCTCAGTCCGCCTGTCTCAGACCGTCTGTCTCAGCTCGCCTCTCTCAGTCCATCTGCCTCATACCGTCGGTCTTAGCCCGTCTGTCTGAGCCCGCCTGTCTCTGTCCGTGTGTCTCAGACCGTCTGTCTCGGACCGTCTGTCTCAGACCGCCTGTCTCTTACCGTTGTCTCTGTCCGTCTGTTTCAGACCGCCTGTCTCTGTCCGTCTGTCTTTGACCGTCCGTCTCAGTCCGACTGTCTCAGACCGTCTGTCTCTGTCCGTCTGTCTTTGACCGTCTGTCTCGGACCGTCTGTCTCAGACCGTCTGACTCGGCCCGCCTGTCTCAGTCGGTCTGTCTCCGCCCACCTGACTCTGTCCGTTTGTCTCAGACCGTCTGTCTCAGTCCGTCTGTCTCAGACCGTCTGTCACAGCCCGCCTGTCTCAGCTCGCCTCTCTCAGTCCGTCTGTCTCAGGCCATCTGGCTCAGACCGTCTGTCTCAGCCCGCCTGTCTTAGCCCGCCTCTGCCAGTCCGTCTGTCTCAGCCCGCCTGTCTCAGTCCGCCTGTCTCAGTCCGCCTGTCTCAGTCCGTCTGTCTCCGCCCGCCTGTCTCTGTCCGTTTGTCTCAGACCGTCTGTCTCAGCCCGCCTGTCTCACCCCGCCTCCCTCAGTCCGTCCGTCAGAGACCGTCTGTCTCAGACCGTCTGTCCCAGACCGTCTGTCTCGGACCGTCTGTCTCAGACCGTCTGACTCAGCCCGCCTGTCTCTGTCCGTCTGTCCCAGACCGTCTGTCTCGGACCGTCTGTCTCAGACCGTCTGACTCAGCCCGCGTGTCTCAACACCCCTCTCTCAGTCCGTCTGTCTCAGACCGTCTGTCTCAGCCCGCCTGTCTCAACCCGCCTCTCAAGTCCGTCTGTCTCAGCCCGCCTCTCTCAGTCCGTCTGTCTCAGCCCGCCTGTCTCAGACCGTCTGTCTCAGACCGTCTGTCGCGGACCGTCTTCCGCGGACTGTCTGTCTCAGACCGTCTGTCTCTGTCCGTCTGTCTCAGACCGTCTGTCTCTTACCGTTGTCTCTGTCCGTCTGTTTCAGGTCGCCTGTCTCTGTCCGTCTGTTTCAGCCCGCCTGTCTCAGACCGTCTGTCTCAGACCGTCTGTCTCGGACCGTCTGTCTCAGCCCGCCTGTCTCAGCCCGCCTCTCTCAGTCCGTCTGTCTCAGGCCATCTGGCTCAGACCGTCTGTCTCGGACCGTCTGTCTCAGACCGTCTGTCTCAGCCCGCCTGTCTCAGCCCGCCTGTTGCAGCCCGCCTGTCTCAGCTCGCCTCTCTCAGTCCATCTGTCTCATACCGTCGGTCTTAGCCCGTCTGTCTGAGCCCGCCTGTCTCTGTCCGTGTGTCTCAGACCGTCTGCCTCGGACCGTCTGTCGCTGTCCGTCTGTCTCGGACCGTCTGTCTCTTACCGTTGTCTCTGTCCGTCTGTCTCAGACCGTCTGTCTCGGACCGTCTGTCTCAGACCGTCTGACTCGGCCCGCCTGTCTCAGTCCGTTCTACTCCGCCCACCTGACTCTGTCCGTTTGTCTCAGACCGTCTGTCTCAGTCCGTCTGTCTCAGACCGTCTGTCTCAGACCGTCTGTCTCAGCCCGCCTGTCTCAGCCCGCCTCTCTCAGTCCGTCTGTCTCAGGCCATCTGGCTCAGACCGTCTGTCTCGGACCGTCTGTCTCAGACCGTCTGACTCGGCCCGCCTGTCTCAGTCCGTCTGTCTCCGCCCACCTGACTCTGTCCGTTTGTCTCAGTCCGTCTGTCTCAGACCGTCTGTCTCTGTCCGTCTGTCTCAGACCGTCTGTCTCGGACCGCCTGTCTCAGTTCGTCTGTCTCAACCCGCCTCTCAAGTCCGTCTGACTCGGCCCGCCTGTCTCAGTCCGTTCTACTCCGCCCACCTGACTCTGTCCGTTTGTCTCAGACCGCCTGTCTCAGTCCGTCTGTCTGAGACCGTCTGTCTCAGACCATCTGTCTCAGACCGTGTATCTCAGCCCGCCTGTCTCAGCCCGCCTGTCTCAGTTCGTCTGTCTGAGACCGTCTGTCTCGGACCGTCTGACTCAGCCCGCCTGTCTCAGTCCGTCTGTCCCAGACCGTCTGTCTCGGACCGTCTGTCTCAGACCGTCTGACTCAGCCCGCCTGTCTCAGTCCGTCTGTCTCCGCCCGCCTGTCTCAGTCCGTCTGTCTCAGACCCTCTGTCCCAGACAGTCTGACTCAGCCCGCCTGACTCTGTCCGTCTGTCTCAGACCGCCTGTATCAGCCCGCCTGTCTCAACCCGCCTCTCTCAGTCCGTCTGTCTCAGCCCGCCTGTCTTAGCCCGCCTCTGCCAGTCCGTCTGTCTCAGCCCGCCTGTCTCAGTCCGCCTGTCTCAGTCCGCCTGTCTCAGTCCGTCTGTCTCCGCCCGCCTGTCTCTGTCCGTTTGTCTCAGACCGTCTGTCTCAGCCCGCCTGTCTCACCCCGCCTCCCTCAGTCCGTCCGTCAGAGACCGTCTGTCTCAGACCGTCTGTCTCAGACCGTCTGTCTCAGACCGTCTGTCTCAGACCGTCTGTCTCAGACCGTCTGTCTCAGACCGTCTGTCTCAGACCGTCTGTCTCAGACCGTCTGTCTCAGCTCGCCTCTCTCAGTCCATCTGTCTCATACCGTCGGTCTTAGCCCGTCTGTCTGAGCCCGCCTGTCTCTGTCCGTGTGTCTCAGACCGTCTGTCTCGGACCGTCTGTCTCAGACCGTCTGTCTCTTACCGTTGTCTCTGTCCGTCTGTTTCAGCCCGCCTGTCTCTGTCCGTCTGTCTTTGACCGTCCGTCTCAGTCCGACTGTCTCAGACCGTCTGTCTCTGTCCGTCTGTCTCTGACCGTCTGTCTCGGACCGTCTGTCTCAGACCGTCTGACTCGGCCCGCCTGTCTCAGTCCGTCTGTCTCCGCCCACCTGACTCTGTCCGTTTGTCTCAGACCGTCTGTCTCAGTCCGTCTGTCTCAGACCGTCTGTCACAGCCCGCCTGTCTCAGCTCGCCTCTCTCAGTCCGTCTGTCTCAGACCGTCTGTCTCAGCCCGCCTGTCTCAACCCGCCTCTCAAGTCCGTCTGTCTCAGCCCGCCTCTCTCAGTCCGTCTGTCTCAGCCCGCCTGTCTCAGACCGTCTGTCTCAGACCGTCTGTCGCGGACCGTCTTCGGCGGACTGTCTGTCTCAGACCGTCTGTCTCTGTCCGTCTGTCTCAGACCGTCTGTCTCTTACCGTTGTCTCTGTCCGTCTGTTTCAGCCCGCCTGTCTCTGTCCGTCTGTTTCAGCCCGCCTGTCTCAGACCGTCTGTCTCAGACCGTCTGTCTCGGACCGTCTGTCTCAGACCGTCTGACTCAGCCCGCCTGTCTCTGTCCGTTTGTCCCAGACCGTCTGTCTCGTTCCGTCTGTCTCAGACCGTCTGACTCAGCCCGCCTGTCTCAGTCCGTCTGTCTCCGCCCGCCTGTCTCAGTCCGTCTCTCTCAGACCCTCTGTCCCAGACAGTCTGACTCAGCCCGCCTGTCTCTGTCCGTCTGTCTCAGACCGTCTGTCTCAGCCCGCCTGTCTCAACCCGCCTCTCTCAGGCCGTCTGTCTCAGCCCGCCTGTCTTAGCCCGCCTCTGCCAGTCCGTCTGTCTCAGCCCGCCTGTCTCAGTCCGCCTGTCTCAGTCCGCCTGTCTCAGTCCGTCTGTCACCGCCCGCCTGTCTCTGTCCGTTGTCTCAGACCGTCTGTCTCAGCCCACCTGTCTCACCCCGCCACCCTCAGTCCGTCCGTCAGAGACCGTCTGTCTCAGACCGTCTGTCTCAGACCGTTGTCTCTGTCCGTCTTTCTCAGGCCGGCTGCCTCAGTCCGCCTGTCTCAGTCCGTCTGTCTCAGACCATCTGTCTCAGACCGTTGTCTCTGTCCGTCTGTCTCAGTCCGTCTGTCTCAGACCGTCTGTCTCAGCCCGCCTGTCTCAGCCCGCCTCTCTCAGTCCGTCTGTCTTTGACCGTCTGTCTCAGTCCGTCTGTCTCAGACCGTCTGTCTCAGCCCGCCTGTCTCAGCCCGCCTCTCTCAGTCCGTCTGTCTTTGACCGTCTGTCTCAGACCATCTGTCTCAGACCATCTGTCTCAGACCATCTCTCTCAGTCCATCTGTCTCAGACCGTCTGTCTCAGGCCATCTGTCTCAGTCCGTCTGTCCGTGTCCATCTGTCTCAGACCGTCTGTCTCAGCCCGCCTATCTCAGCCCGCCTGTCTCAGCCCGCCTCTCTCAGTCGGTCTGTCTCAGCCCGCCTGTCTCTGCCCGCCTGTCTCAGCCCGCCTCTCTCAGTTTGTCTGTCTGAGACCGTCTGTCTCAGACCATCTGTCTCATCCCGCCTGTCCCAGTCCGTCTGTCTTTGACCGTCTGTCTCAGACCATCTGTCTCAGACCATCTGTGTCAGACCATCTGACTCAGACCATCTGTCTCAGACAATCTGTCTCTGTCCGTCTGTCGCGGACCGTCTGTCTCAGCCCGCCTGTCTCAGCCCGCCTGTCTCAGCCCGCCTCTCTCAGTCGGTCTGTCTCAGCCCGCCTGTCTCTGCCCGCCTGTCTCAGCCCGCCTCTCGCAGTTTGTCTGTCTGAGACCGTCTGTCTCAGACCATCTGTCTCAGACCGTCTGTCACAGCTCGCCTCTCTCAGTCCATCTGTCTCATACCGTCGGTCTTAGCCAGTCTGTCTGAGCCCGCCTGTCTCTGTCCGTGTGTCTCAGACCGTCTGCCTCGGACCGTCTGTCGCTGTCCGTCTGTCTCGGACCGTCTGTCTCTTACCGTTGTCTCTGTCCGTCTGTTTCAGCCCGCCTGTCTCTGTCCGTCTGTCTTTGACCGTCCGTCTCAGACCGTCTGTCTCATCCCGCCTGTCTCAGCCCGCCTCTCTCAGTCCGTCTGTCTGAGACCGTCTGTCTCAGACCATCTGTCTCATCCCGCCTGTCTCAGTCTGTCTGTCTTTGACCGTCTGTCTCAGACCATCTGTCTCAGACCATCTGTGTCAGACCATCTGACCCAGACCATCTGTCTCAGACAATCTGTCTCTGTCCGTCTGTCTCAGCCCGCCTGTCTATGTCCGTCTGTCTCAGCCCGCCTGTCTCAGACCGTCTGTCTCAGACCGTCTGTCTCAGCCCGCCTGTCTCGGCTCGCCTCTCTCAGTCCGTCTGTCTCAGACCCTCTGTCCCAGACCGTCTGTCTCAGCCCGCCTGTCTCAGCCCGCCTCTCTCAGTCCGTCTGTCTCAGGCCATCTGGCTCAGACCGTCTGTCTCTGTCCGTCTGTCCCAGACCGTCTGTCTCGGACCGTCTGTCTCAGACCGTCTGACTCAGCCCGCCTGTCTCAGTCCGTCTGTCCCAGACCGTCTGTCTCGGACCGTCTGGCTCAGACCGTCTGTCTCAGCCCGCCTGTCTCAGTCCGTCTGTCTCAGGCCATCTGGCTCAGACCGTCTGTCTCTGTCCGTCTGTCCCAGACCGTCTGTCTCGGACCGTCTGTCTCAGACCGTCTGAATCAGCCCGCCTGTCTCTGTCCGTTTGTCCCAGACCGTCTGTCTCGTTCCGTCTGTCTCAGACCGTCTGACTCAGCCCGCCTGTCTCAGTCCGTCTGTCTCCGCCCGCCTATCTCAGTCCGTCTGTCTCAGACCCTCTGTCCCAGACAGTCTGACTCAGCCCGCCTGTCTCTGTCCGTCTGTCTCAGACCGTCTGTCTCAGCCCGCCTGTCTCAACCCGCCTCTCTCAGTCCGTCTGTCTCAGCCCGCCTGTCTTAGCCCGCCTCTGCCAGTCCGTCTGTCTCAGCCCGCCTGTCTCAGTCCGCCTGTCTCAGTCCGCCTGTCTCAGTCCGTCTGTCTCCGCCCGCCTGTCTCTGTCCGTTTGTCTCAGACCGTCTGTCTCAGCCCGCCACCCTCAGTCCGTCCGTCAGAGACCGTCTGTCTCAGACCGTCTGTCTCAGACCGTTGTCTCTGTCCGTCTTTCTCAGGCCGGCTGCCTCAGTCCGCCTGTCTCAGTCCGTCTGTCTCAGACCATCTGTCTCAGACCATCTGTCTCAGACCGTTGTCTCTGTCCGTCTGTCTCAGTCCGTCTGTCTCAGACCGTCTGTCTCAGCCCGCCTGTCTCAGCCCGCCTCTCTCAGTCCGTCTGTCTTTGACCGTCTGTCTCAGTCCGTCTGTCTCAGACCGTCTGTCTCAGCCCGCCTGTCTCAGCCTGCCTCTCTCAGTCCGTCTGTCTTTGACCGTCTGTCTCAGACCATCTGTCTCAGACCGTCTGTCTCGGACCGTCTGTGTCGGACCGTCTGTCTCAGACCGTCTGACTCGGCCCGCCTGTCTCAGTCCGTCTGTCTCCGCCCACCTGACTCTGTCCGTTTGTCTCAGACCGTCTGTCTCAGACCGTCTGTCTCAGCCCGCGTGTCTCAACACGCCTCTCTCAGTCCGTCTGTCTCAGCCCGTTTGTCTCAGCACGCCTCTCCCAGTCCGTCTGTGTCAGCCCGTCTGTCTCAGTCCGTCTGTCTCAGACCGTCTGTCTCAGCCCGCCTGTCTCAGCCCGCCTCTCTCAGTCCGTCTGTCTCAGGCCATCTGGCTCAGATCGTCTGTCTCTGTCCGTCTGTCCCAGACCGTCTGTCTCAGTCCGTCTGTCTCAGACCGTCTGTCTCAGCCCGCCTGTCTCTGCCCGCCTCTCTCAGTCCGTCTGTCTCAGGCCATCTGGCTCAGACCGTCTGTCTCTGTCCGTCTGTCCCAGACCGTCTGTCTCGGACCGTCTGTCTCAGACCGTCTGACTCAGCCCGCCTGTCTCTGTCCGTCTGTCTCAGACCGTCTGTCTCAGCCCGCCTGTCTCAACCCGCCTCTCTCAGTCCGTCTGTCTCAGCCCGCCTGTCTTAGCCCGCCTCTGCCAGTCCGTCTGTCTCAGCCCGCCTGTCTCAGTCCGCCTGTCTCAGTCCGCCTGTCTCGGACCGTCTGTCTCTTACCGTTGTCTCTGTCCGTCTGTTTCAGCCGCCTGTCTCTGTCCGTCTGTCTTTGACCGTCCGTCTCAGACAGTCTATCTCATCCCGCCTGTCTCAGCCCGCCTCTCTCAGTCCGTCTGTCTGAGACCGTCTGTCACAGACCGTCTGTCTCATCCCGCCTGTCCCAGTCCGTCTGTCTTTGACCGTCTGTCTCAGACCATCTGTGTCAGACCATCTGACTCAGACCATCTGTCTCAGACAATCTGTCTCTGTCCGTCTGTCGCGGACCGTCTGTCTCAGCCCGCCTGTCTCAGCCCGCCTGTTTCAGCCCGCCTCTCTCAGTCGGTCTGTCTCAGCCCGCCTGTCTCTGCCCGCCTGTCTCAGCCCGCCTCTCTCAGTTTGTCTGTCTGAGACCGTCTATCTCAGACCATCGGTCTCAGACCGTCTGTCACAGCTCGCCTCTTTCAGTCCATCTGTCTCATACCGTCGGTCTTAGCCCGTCTGTCTGAGCCCGCCTGTCTCTGTCCGTGTGTCTCAGACCGTCTTCCTCGGACCGTCTGTCGCTGTCCGTCTGTCTCGGACCGTCTGTCTCTTACCGTTGTCTCTGTCCGTCTGTTTCAGCCGCCTGTCTCTGTCCGTCTGTCTTTGACCGTCCGTCTCAGACAGTCTGCCTCATCCCGCCTGTCTCAGCCCGCCTCTCTCAGTCCGTCTGTCTGAGACCGTCTGTCACAGACCGTCTGTCTCATCCCGCCTGTCCCAGTCCGTCTGTCTTTGACCGTCTGTCTCAGACCATCTGTCTCAGACCATCTGTGTCAGACCATCTGACTCAGACCATCTGTCTCAGACAATCTGTCTCTGTCCGTCTGTCGCGGACCGTCTGTCTCAGCCCGCCTGTCTCAGCCCGCCTGTTTCAGCCCGCCTCTCTCAGTCGGTCTGTCTCAGCCCGCCTGTCTCTGCCCGCCTGTCTCAGCCCGCCTCTCTCAGTTTGTCTGTCTGAGACCGTCTGTCTCAGACCATCCGTCTCAGACCGTCTGTCACAGCTCGCCTCTTTCAGTCCATCTGTCTCATACCGTCGGTCTTAGCCCGTCTGTCTGAGCCCGCCTGTCTCTGTCCGTGTGTCTCAGACCGTCTTCCTCGGACCGTCTGTCGCTGTCCGTCTGTCTCGGACCGTCTGTCTCTTACGGTTGTCTCTGTCCGTCTGTTTCAGCCCGCCTGTCTCTGTCCGTCTGTCTTTGACCGTCCGTCTCAGACCGTCTGTCTCATCCCGCCTGTCTCAGCCCGCCTCTCTCAGTCCGTCTGTCTGAGACCGTCTGTCACAGACCGTCTGTCTCATCCCGCCTGTCCCAGTCCGTCTGTCTTTGACCGTCTGTCTCAGACCATCTCTCTCAGACCATCTGTGTCAGACCATCTGACTCAGACCATCTGTCTCAGACAGTCTGTCTCTGTCCGTCTGTCGCGGACCGTCTGTCTCAGACCGTCTGTCTCGGACCGTCTGTCTCAGACCGTCTGTCTCTTACCGTTGTCTCTGTCCGTCTGTTTCAGCCCGCCTGTCTCAGCCCGCCTCTCTCAGTCCGTCTGTCTCAGGCCATCTGGCTCACACCGTCTGTCTCTGTCCGTCTGTCTCAGACCGTCTGTCTCGGACCGTCTGTCTCAGACCGTCTGACTCAGCTCGCCTGTCTCAGTCCGTCTGTCTCCGCCCGCCTGTCTCAGTCCGTCTGTCTGAGACCGTCTGTCTCACACCATCTGTCTCAGACCGTGTATCTCAGCCCGCCTGTCTCAGCCCGCCTGTCTCAGTTCGTCTGTCTGAGACCGTCTGTCTCGGACCGTCTGTCTTAGACCGTCTGACTCAGCCCGCCTGTCTCAGTCCGTCTGTCTCCGCCCGCCTGTCTCAGCCCGCCTCTCTCTGTCCGTCTGTCTGAGACCGTCTGTCTCATGTCATCTGTCTCTGTCCGTCTGTCTCAGACCGCCTGTCTCTGTCCGTCTGTCTCAGCCCGCCTGTCTCAGCCCGCCTGTCTCAAGCCGCCTCTCTCAGTCCGTCTGTCAGAGACCGTTTGTCTCTTACCGTTCTCTCTGTCCGTCTGTCACAGCCCGCCTGTCTCAGACCGCCTGTCTCAGACCGCCTGTCTCGGACCGTCTGTCTCGGTCCGTCTGTATCAGCTCGCCTGTCTCAGCCCGCCTGTCTCAGCTCGCCTCTCTCAGTCCATCTGTCTCAGACCGTCTGTCTCAGGCCATCTGTCTCAGTCCGTCTGCCCAGTCCGTCTGTCTCAGACCGTCTGTCTCAGCCCGCCTGTCTCTGCCCGCCTGTCTCAGCCCGCCTCTCTCAGTTTGTCTGTCTGAGACCGTCTGTCTCAGAGCATCTGTCTCAGACCGTCTGTCACAGCTCGCCTATCTCAGTCCATCTGTCTCATACCGTCGGTCTTAGCCCGTCTGACTGAGCCCGCCTGTCTCTGTGCGTGTGTCTCAGACCGTCTGTCTTGGACCGTCTGTCTCAGACCGTCTGTCTCTTACCGTTGTCTCTGTCCGTCTGTTTCAGCCCGCCTGTCTCTGTCCGTCTGTCTTTGACCGTCCGTCTCAGACCGTCTGTCTCAGTCCGTCTGTCTCAGACCGTCTGTCTCGGACCGTCTGTCTCAGACCGTCTGACTCAGCCCGCCTGTCTCAGTCCGTCTGTCTCCGCCCGCCTGTCTCAGACCGTCTGTCTCAGCCCCCCTGTCTCTGTCCGTCTGTCTCAGCCCGCCTGTCTCAGACCGTCTGTCTCGGACCGTCTGTCTCAGACCGTCTGTCTCTTACTGTTGTCTATGTCCGACTGTCTCAGACCGTCTGTCGCTGTCCGTCTGTCTCGGACCGTCTGTCTCTTACCGTTGTCTCTGTCCGTCTGTTTCAGCCCGCCTGTCTCTGTCCGTCTGTCTTTGACCGTCCGTCTCAGACCGTCTGTCTCATCCCGCCTGTCTCAGCCCGCCTCTCTCAGTCCGTCTGTCTGAGACCGTCTGTCACAGACCGTCTGTCTCATCCCGCCTGTCCCAGTCCGTCTGTCTTTGACCGTCTGTCTCAGACCATCTGTCTCTGACCATCTGTGTCAGACCATCTGACTCAGACCATCTGTTTCAGACAATCTGTCGCGGACCGTCTGTCTCAGCCCGCCTGTCTCAGCCCGCCTGTTTCAGCCCGCCTCTCTCAGTCCGTCTGTCAGAGACCGTTTGTCTCTTACCGTTCTCTCTGTCCGTCTGTCACAGCCCGCCTGTCTCAGACCGCCTGTCTCAGACCGTCTGTCTCGGACCGTCTGTCTCGGTCCGTCTGTATCAGCTCGCCTGTCTCAGCCCGCCTGTCTCAGCTCGCCTCTCTCAGTCCATCTGTCTCAGACCGTCTGTCTCAGGCCATCTGTCTCAGTCCGTCTGCCCAGTCCGTCTGTCTCAGACCGTCTGTCTCAGCCCGCCTGTCTCTGCCCGCCTGTCTCAGCCCGCCTCTCTCAGTTTGTCTGTCTGAGACCGTCTGTCTCAGAGCATCTGTCTCAGACCGTCTGTCACAGCTCGCCTATCTCAGTCCATCTGTCTCATACCGTCGGTCTTAGCCCGTCTGACTGAGCCCGCCTGTCTCTGTGCGTGTGTCTCAGACCGTCTGTCTCGGACCGTCTGTCTCAGACCGTCTGTCTCTTACCGTTGTCTCTGTCCGTCTGTTTCAGCCCGCCTGTCTCTGTCCGTCTGTCTTTGACCGTCCGTCTCAGACCGTCTGTCTCAGTCCGTCTGTCTCAGACCGTCTGTCTCAGCCCGCCTGTCTCAGCCCGCCTCTCTCTGTCCGTCTGTCTCAGGCCATCAGGCTCAGACCGTCTGTCTCTGTCCGTCTGTCCTAGACCGTCTGTCTCAGTCCGTCTGTCTCAGACCGTCTGTCTCAGCCTGCCTGTCTCTGCCCGCCTCTCTCAGTCCGTCTGTCTCAGGCCATCTGGCTCAGACCGTCTGTCTCTGTCCGTCTGTCCCAGACCGTCTGTCTCAGACCGTCTGTCTCGGACCGTCTGTCTCAGACCGTCTGTCTCTTACCGTTGTCTCTGTCCGTCTGTTTCAGCCCGCCTGTCTCTGTCCGTCTGTCTTTGACCGTCCGTCTCAGGCCGTCTGTCTCGGTCCGTCTGTATCAGCTCGCCTGTCTCAGCCCGCCTGTCTCAGCTCGCCTCTCTCAGTCCATCTGTCTCAGACCGTCTGTCTCAGGCCATCTGTCTCAGTCCGTCTGTCCCAGTCCGTCTGTCTCAGACCGTCTGTCTCAGCCCGCCTGTCTCTGCCCGCCTGTCTCAGCCTGCCTCTCTCAGTTTGTCTGTCTGAGACCGTCTGTCTCAGAGCATCTGTCTCAGACCGTCTGTCACAGCTCGCCTATCTCAGTCCATCTGTCTCATACCGTCGGTCTTAGCCCGTCTGACTGAGCCCGCCTGTCTCTGTTCGTGTGTCTCAGACCGTCTGTCTCGGACCGTCTGTCTCAGACCGTCTGTCTCTTACCGTTGTCTCTGTCCGTCTGTTTCAGCCCGCCTGTCTCTGTCCGGCTGTCTCAGCCCATCTGTCTCTGTCCGTCTGTCTCAGACCGTCTGTCTCGGACCGTCTGTCTCAGACCGTCTGACTCGGCCCGCCTGTCTCAGTCCGTCTGTCTCCGCCCACCTGACTCTGTCCGTTTGTCTCAGACCGTCAGTCTCCGACCGTCTGTCTCAGCCCGCGTGTCTCAACACGCCTCTCTCAGTCCGTCTGTCTCAGCCCGTTTGTCTCAGCACGCCTCTCCCAGTCCGTCTGTCTCAGCCCGTCTGTCTCAGTCCGTCTGTCTCAGACCGTCTGTCTCAGACCGTCTGACTCAGCTCGCCTGTCTCAGTCCGTCTGTCTCCGCCCGCCTGTCTCAGTCCGTCTGTCTGAGACCGTCTGTCTCAGACCATCTGTCTCAGACCGTGTATCTCAGCCCGCCTGTCTCAGCCCGCCTGTCTCAGTTCGTCTGTCTGAGACCGTCTGTCTCGGAACGTCTGTCTCAGACCGTCTGACTCAGCCCGCCTGTCTCAGTCCGTCTGTCTCCGCCCGCCTGTCTCAGTCCGTCTGTCTCCGCCCGCCTGTCTCAGTCCGTCTGTCTCTGCCCGCCTGTCTCTGTCCGTCTGTCTCAGCCCGCCTGTCTCAGACCGTCTGTCTCAGACCGTCTGTCGCGGACCGTCTTCCGCGGACTGTCTGTCTTGGACCGTCTGTCTCAGACCGTCTGACACAGCCCGCCTGTCTCTGTCCGTCTGTCTCAGACCGTCTGTCTCAGCCCGCCTGTCTCAGTCCGCCTGTCTCAGTCCGCCTGTCTCAGTCCGTCTGTCTCCGCCCGCCTGTCCATGTCCGTTTGTCTCAGACCGTCTGTCTCAGCCCGCCTGTCTCAGACCGCCTCCCTCAGTCCGTCTGTCTGAGACCTACTGTCTCTGACCGTCTGTATCGGACCGTCTGTCTCAGACCGTCTGACTCAGCCCGCATGTCTCAGTCCGTCTGTCTCCGCCCGCCTGTCTCAGTCCGTCTCTCTCCGCGCGCCTGTCTCATTCCGTCTGTCTCAGCCCCCCTGTCTCTGTCCGTCTGTCTCAGCCCGCCTGTCTCAGACCGTCTGTCTCGGACCGTCTGTCTCAGACCGTCTGTCTCTTACTGTTGTCTATGTCCGACTGTTTGAGCCCGCCTGTCTCTGTCCGTCTGTCTTTGACCGTCCGTCTCAGTCCGTCTGTCTCAGACCGTCTGTCGCTGTTCGTCTGTCTCGGACCGTCTGTCTCTTACCGTTGTCTCTGTCCGTCTGTTTCAGCCCGCCTGTCTCTGTCCGTCTGTCTTTGACCGTCCGTCTCAGACCGTCTGTCTCATCCCGCCTGTCTCAGCCCGCCTCTCTCAGTCCGTCTGTCTGAGACCGTCTGTCACAGACCGTCTGTCTCATCCCGCCTGTCCCAGTCCGTCTGTCTTTGACCGTCTGTCTCAGACCATCTGTCTCTGACCATCTGTGTCAGACCATCTGACTCAGACCATCTGTTTCAGACAATCTGTCTCTGTCCGTCTGTCGCGGACCGTCTGTCTCAGCCCGCCTGTCTCAGCCCGCCTGTTTCAGCCCGCCTCTCTCAGTCGGTCTGTCTCAGCCCGCCTGTCTCTGCCCGCCTGTCTCAGCCCGCCTCTCTGAGTTTGTCTGTCTGAGACCGTCTGTCTCAGACCATCTGTCTCAGACCGTCTGTCACAGCTCGCCTCTCTCAGTCCATCTGTCTCATACCGTCGGTCTTAGCCCGTCTGTCTGAGCCCGCCTGTCTCTGTCCGTGTGTCTCAGACCGTCTGCCTCGGACCGTCTGTCGCTGTCCGTCTGTCTCGGACCGTCTGTCTCTTACCGTTGTCTCTGTCCGTCTGTTTCAGCCCGCCTGTCTCTGTCCGTCTGTCTTTGACCGTCCGTCTCAGACCGTCTGTCTCATCCCGCCTGTCTCAGCCCGCCTCTCTCAGTCCGTCTGTCTGAGACCGTCTGTCACAGACCGTCTGTCTCATCCCGCCTGTCCCAGTCCGTCTGTCTTTGACCGTCTGTCTCAGACCATCTCTCTCAGACCATCTGTGTCAGACCATCTGACTCAGACCATCTGTCTCAGACAGTCTGTCTCTGTCCGTCTGTCGCTGTCCGTCTGTCTCGGACCGTCTGTCTCTTACCGTTGTCTCTGTCCGTCTGTTTCAGCCCGCCTGTCTCTGTCCGTCTGTCTTTGACCGTCCGTCTCAGACCGTCTGTCACAGACCGTCTGTCTCATCCCGCCTGTCCCAGTCCGTCTGTCTTTGACCGTCTGTCTCAGACCATCTCTCTCAGACCATCTGTGTCAGACCATCTGACTCAGACCATCTGTCTCAGACAGTCTGTCTCTGTCCGTCTGTCGCGGACCGTCTGTCTCAGACCGTCTGTCACGGACCGTCTGTCTCAGACCGTCTGTCTCAGCCCGCCTGTCTCAACCCGCCTCTCTCAGTCCGTCTGTCAGAGACCGTTTGTCTCTTACCGTTCTCTCTGTCCGTCTGTCACAGCCCGCCTGTCTCAGACCGTCTGTCTCAGACCGTCTGTCTCGGACCGTCTGTCTCGGTCCGTCTGTATCAGCTCGCCTGTCTCAGCCCGCCTGTCTCAGCTCGCCTCTCTCAGTCCATCTGTCTCTGACCGTCTGTCTCAGGCCATCTGTCTCAGTCCGTCTGTCCCAGTCCGTCTGTCTCAGACCGTCTGTCTCAGCCCGCCTGTCTCTGCCCGCCTGTCTCAGCCCGCCTCTCTCAGTTTGTCTGTCTGAGACCGTCTGTCTCAGAGCATCTGTCTCAGACCGTCTGTCACAGCTCGCCTATCTCAGTCCATCTGTCTCATAGCGTCGGTCTTAGCCCGTCTGACTGAGCCCGCCTGTCTCTGTTCGTGTGTCTCAGACCGTCTGTCTCGGACCGTCTGTCTCAGACCGTCTGTCTCTTACCGTTGTCTCTGTCCGTCTGTTTCAGCCCGCCTGTCTCTGTCCGTCTGTCTTTGACCGTCCGTCTCAGGCCGTCTGTCTCGGTCCGTCTGTATCAGCTCGCCTGTCTCAGCCCGCCTGTCTCAGCACGCCTCTCTCAGTCCATCTGTCTCAGACCGTCTGTCTCAGGCCATCTGTCTCAGTCCGTCTGTCCCAGTCCGTCTGTCTCAGACGGTCTGTCTCAGCCCGCCTGTCTCTGCCCGCCTGTCTCAGCCCGCCTCTCTCAGTTTGTCTGTCTGAGACCGTCTGTCTCAGAGCATCTGTCTCAGACCGTCTGTCACAGCTCGCCTATCTCAGTCCATCTGTCTCATAACGTCGGTCTTAGCCCGTCTGACTGAGCCCGCCTGTCTCTGTTCGTGTGTCTCAGACCGTCTGTCTCGGACCGTCTGTCTCAGACCGTCTGTCTCTTACCGTTGTCTCTGTCCGTCTGTTTCAGCCCGCCTGTCTCTGTCCGTCTGTCTTTGACCGTCCGTCTCAGTCCGTCTGTCTCAGACCGTCTGTCTCTGTCCGTCTGTCTCAGACCGTCTGTCTCTGTCCGTCTGTCTCAGCCCGTCTGTCTCTGTCCGTCTGTCTCAGACCGTCTGTCTCGGACCGTCTGTCTCAGACCGTCTGACTCGGCCCGCCTGTCTCAGTCCGTCTGTCTCCGCCCACCTGACTCTGTCCGTTTGTCTCAGACCGTCAGTCTCCGACCGTCTGTCTCAGCCCGCGTGTCTCAGCACGCCTCTCTCTGTCCGTCTGTCTCAGCCCGTTTGTCTCAGCACGCCTCTCCCAGTCCGTCTGTCTCAGCCCGTCTGTCTCAGTCCGTCTGTCTCAGACCGTCTGTCTCAGCCCGCCTGTCTCAGCCCGCCTCTCTCAGTCCGTCTGTCTCAGGCCATCTGGCTCAGACCGTCTGTCTCTGTCCGTCTGTCTCAGACCGTCTGTCTCAGACCGTCTGTCTCAGACCGTCTGTCTCAGACCGTCTGACTCAGCTCGCCTGTCTCAGTCCGTCTGTCTCCTCCCGCCTGTCTCAGTCCGTCTGTCTGAGACCGTCTGTCTCAGACCATCTGTCTCAGACCGTGTATCTCAGCCCGCCTGTCTCAGCCCGCCTGTCTCAGTTCGTCTGTCTGAGACCGTCTGTCTCGGAACGTCTGTCTCAGACCGTCTGACTCCGCCCGCCTGTCTCAGTCCGTCTGTCTCCGCCCGCCTGTCTCAGTCCGTCTGTCTCCGCCCGCCTGTCTCAGTCCGTCTGTCTCAGCCCGCCTGTCTCTGTCCGTCTGTCTCAGCCCGCCTGTCTCAGACCGTCTGTCTCAGACCGTCTGTCGCGGACCGTCTTCCGCGGACTGTCTGTCTCGGACCGTCTGTCTCTTACCGTTGTCTCTGTCCGTCTGTTTCAGCCCGCCTGTCTCTGTCCGTCTGTCTTTGACCGTCCGTCTCAGACCGTCTGTCACAGACCGTCTGTCTCATCCCGCCTGTCCCAGTCCGTCTGTCTTTGACCGTCTGTCTCAGACCATCTCTCTCAGACCATCTGTGTCAGACCATCTGACTCAGACCATCTGTCTCAGACAGTCTGTCTCTGTCCGTCTGTCGCGGACCGTCTGTCTCAGACCGTCTGTCTCGGACCGTCTGTCTCAGACCGTCTGTCTCTTACCGTTGTCTCTGTCCGTCTGTTTCAGCCCGCCTGTCTCAGACCGTCAGTCTCCGACCGTCTGTCTCAGCCCGCGTGTCTCAACACGCCTCTCTCAGTCCGTCTGCCTCAGGCCATCTGGCTCACACCGTCTGTCTCTGTCCGTCTGTCTCAGACCGTCTGTCTCGGACCGTCTGTCTCAGACCGTCTGACTCAGCTCGCCTGTCTCAGTCCGTCTGTCTCCGCCCGCCTGTCTCAGTCCGTCTGTCTGAGACCGTCTGTCTCACACCATCTGTCTTAGACCGTGTATCTCAGCCCGCCTGTCTCAGCCCGCCTGTCTCAGTTCGTCTGTCTGAGACCGTCTGTCTCGGACCGTCTGTCTCAGACCGTCTGACTCAGCCCGCCTGTCTCAGTCCGTCTGTCTCCGCCCGCCTGTCTCAGCCCGCCTCTCTCTGTCCGTCTGTCTGAGACCGTCTGTCTCATGTCATCTGTCTCTGTCCGTCTGTCTCAGACCGCCTGTCTCTGTCCGTCTGTCTCAGCCCGCCTGTCTCAGCCCGCCTCTCTCAGTCCGACTGTCTGAGACCGTCTGTCTCAGACCGTCTGTCTCAGCCCGCCTGTCTCAACCCGCCTCTCTCAGTCCGTCTGTCAGAGACCGTTTGTCTCTTACCGTTCTCTCTGTCCGTCTGTCACAGCCCGCCTGTCTCAGACCGTCTGTCTCAGACCGTCTGTCTCGGACCGTCTGTCTCGGTCCGTCTGTATCAGCTCGCCTGTCTCAGCCCGCCTGTCTCAGCTCGCCTATCTCAGTCCATCTGTCTCTGACCGTCTGTCTCAGGCCATCTGTCTCAGTCCGTCTGTCCCAGTCCGTCTGTCTCAGACCGTCTGTCTCAGCCCGCCTGTCTCTGCCCGCCTGTCTCAGCCCGCCTCTCTCAGTTTGTCTGTCTGAGACCGTCTGTCTCAGAGCATCTGTCTCAGACCGTCTGTCACAGCTCGCCTATCTCAGTCCATCTGTCTCATAGCGTCGGTCTTAGCCCGTCTGACTGAGCCCGCCTGTCTCTGTTCGTGTGTCTCAGACCGTCTGTCTCGGACCGTCTGTCTCAGACCGTCTGTCTCTTACCGTTGTCTCTGTCCGTCTGTTTCAGCCCGCCTGTCTCTGTCCGTCTGTCTTTGACCGTCCGTCTCAGGCCGTCTGTCTCGGTCCGTCTGTATCAGCTCGCCTGTCTCAGCCCGCCTGTCTCAGCTCGCCTCTCTCAGTCCATCTGTCTCAGACCGTCTGTCTCAGGCCATCTGTCTCAGTCCGTCTGTCCCAGTCCGTCTGTCTCAGACCGTCTGTCTCAGCCCGCCTGTCTCTGCCCGCCTGTCTCAGCCCGCCTCTCTCAGTTTGTCTGTCTGAGACCGTCTGTCTCAGAGCATCTGTCTCAGACCGTCTGTCACAGCTCGCCTATCTCAGTCCATCTGTCTCATAACGTCGGTCTTAGCCCGTCTGACTGAGCCCGCCTGTCTCTGTTCGTGTGTCTCAGACCGTCTGTCTCGGACCGTCTGTCTCAGACCGTCTGTCTCTTACCGTTGTCTCTGTCCGTCTGTTTCAGCCCGCCTGTCTCTGTCCGTCTGTCTTTGACCGTCCGTCTCAGTCCGTCTGTCTCAGACCGTCTGTCTCTGTCCGTCTGTCTCAGACCGTCTGTCTCTGTCCGTCTGTCTCAGCCCGACTGTCTCTGTCCGTCTGTCTCAGACCGTCTGTCTCGGACCGTCTGTCTCAGACCGTCTGACTCGGCCCGCCTGTCTCAGTCCGTCTGTCTCCGCCCACCTGACTCTGTCCGTTTGTCTCAGACCGTCAGTCTCCGACCGTCTGTCTCAGCCCGCGTGTCTCAACACGCCTCTCTCAGTCCGTCTGTCTCAGCCCGTTTGTCTCAGCACGCCTCTCCCAGTCCGTCTGTCTCAGCCCGTCTGTCTCAGTCCGTCTGTCTCAGACCGTCTGTCTCAGCCCGCCTGTCTCAGCCCGCCTCTCTCAGTCCGTCTGTCTCAGGCCATCTGGCTCAGACCGTCTGTCTCTGTCCGTCTGTCTCAGACCGTCTGTCTCAGACCGTCTGTCTCAGACCGTCTGTCTCAGACCGTCTGTCTCAGACCGTCTGACTCAGCTCGCCTGTCTCAGTCCGTCTGTCTCCTCCCGCCTGTCTCAGTCCGTCTGTCTGAGACCGTCTGTCTCAGACCATCTGTCTCAGACCGTGTATCTCAGCCCGCCTGTCTCAGCCCGCCTGTCTCAGTTCGTCTGTCTGAGACCGTCTGTCTCGGAACGTCTGTCTCAGACCGTCTGACTCAGCCCGCCTGTCTCAGTCCGTCTGTCTCCGCCCGCCTGTCTCAGTCCGTCTGTCTCCGCCCGCCTGTCTCAGTCCGTCTGTCTCAGCCCGCCTGTCTCTGTCCGTCTGTCTCAGCCCGCCTGTCTCAGACCGTCTGTCTCAGACCGTCTGTCGCGGACCGTCTTCCGCGGACTGTCTGTCTTGGACCGTCTGTCTCAGACCGTCTGACACAGCCCGCCTGTCTCTGTCCGTCTGTCTCAGACCGTCTGTCTCAGCCCGCCTGTCTCAACCCGTCTCTCTCAGTCCGTCTGTCTCAGCCCGCCTGTCTCAGCCCGCCTCTGCCAGTCCGTCTGTCTCAGCCCGCCTGTCTCAGTCCGCCTGTCTCAGGCCGCCTGTCTCAGTCCGCCTGTCTCAGTCCGACAGTCTCCGACCCCCTGTCTCTGTCCGTTTGTCTCAGACCGTCTGTCTCAGCCCGCCTGTCTCAACCCGCCTCTCTCAGTCCGTCTGTCTCAGCCCGCCTGTCTTAGCCCGCCTCTGCCAGTCCGTCTGTCTCAGCCCGCCTGTCTCAGTCCGCCTGTCTCAGTCCGCCTGTCCCAGTCCGTCTGTCTCCGCCCGCCTGTCTCTGTCCGTTTGTCTCAGACCGTCTGTCTCAGCCCGCCTGTCTCACCCCGCCTCCCTCAGTCCGTCCGTCAGAGACCGTCTGTCTCAGACCGTCTGTCTCAGACCGTCTGTCTCAGACCGTCTGTCTCTGTCCGTCTGTCTCAGTCCGTTGTCTCTGTCCGTCTGTCTCAGTCCGCCTGTCTCTGTCCGTTTGTCTCAGACCGTCTGTCTCAGCCCGCCTGTCTCAGCCCGCCTCCCTCAGTCCGTCCGTCAGAGACCGTCTGTCTCAGACCGTCTGTCTCAGACCGTTGCCTCTGTCCGTCTCTCTCAGGCCGCCTGCCTCAGTCCGCCTGTCTCAGTCCGTCTGTCTCAGACCATCTGTCTCAGACCGTTGTCTCTGTCCGTCTGTCTCAGTCCGTCTGTCTCAGACCGTCTGTCTCAGCCCGCCTGTCTCAGCCCGCCTCTCTCAGTCCGTCTGTCTTTGACCGTCTGTCTCAGACCATCTGTCTCAGACCATCTGTCTCAGACCATCTGTCTCCGACCGCCTGTCTCTGTCCGTTTGTCTCAGACCGTCTGTCTCAGCCCGCCTGTCTCAGCCCGCCTCCCTCAGTCCGTCCGTCAGAGACCGTCTGTCTCAGACCGTCTGTCTCAGACCGTTGCCTCTGTCCGTCTCTCTCAGGCCGCCTGCCTCAGTCCGCCTGTCTCAGTCCGTCTGTCTCAGACCATCTGTCTCAGACCGTTGTCTCTGTCCGTCTGTCTCGGTCCGTCTGTCTCAGACCGTCTGTCTCAGCCCGCCTGTCTCAGCCCGCCTCTCTCAGTCCGTCTGTCTTTGACCGTCTGTCTCAGACCATCTGTCTCAGACCATCTGTCTCAGACCATCTGTCTCCGACCGCCTGTCTCTGTCCGTTTGTCTCAGACCGTCTGTCTCAGCCCGCCTGTCTCAGCCCGCCTCCCTCAGTCCGTCCGTCAGAGACCGTCTGTCTCAGACCGTCTGTCTCAGACCGTTGCCTCTGTCCGTCTCTCTCAGGCCGCCTGCCTCAGTCCGCCTGTCTCAGTCCGTCTGTCGCAGACCATCTATCTCAGACCGTTGTCTCTGTCCGTCTGTCTCAGTCCGTCTGTCTCAGACCGTCTGTCTCAGCCCGCCTGTCTCAGCCCGCCTCTCTCAGTCCGTCTGTCTGAGACCGTCTGTCACAGACTGTCTGTCTCATCCCGCCTGTCCCAGTCCGTCTGTCTTTGACCGTCTGTCTCAGACCATCTGTCTCAGACCATCTGTCTCAGACCATCTGTCTCAGACCATCTGTCTCAGACCATCTGTCTCAGACCATCTGTCTCAGGCCGTTGTCTCTGTCCGTCTGTCTCAGTCCGCCTGTCTCATTCCGTCTGTCTCCGCCCGCCTGTCTCAGTCCGTCTGTCTCAGCCCGCCTGTCTCTGTCCGTCTGTCTCAGCCCGCCTGTCTCAGACCGTCTGTCTCTTACCGTTGCCTCTGTCCGTCTGTTTCAGCCCGCCTGTCTCTGTCCGTCTGTCTTTGACCGTCCGTCTCAGACCGTCTGTCTCATCCCGCCTCTCTCAGTCCGTCTGTCGCAGACCATCTATCTTAGACCGTTGTCTCTGTCCGTCTGTCTCAGTCCGTCTGTTTCAGACCGTCTGTCTCAGCCCGCCTCTCTCAGTCCGTCTGTCTGAGACCGTCTGTCACAGACTGTCTGTATCATCCCGCCTGTCCCAGTCCGTCTGTCTTTGACCGTCTGTCTCAGACCATCTGTCTCAGACCATCTGTCTCAGACCATCTGTCTCAGACCATCTGTCTCAGACCGTTGTCTCTGTCCGTCTGTCTCAGTCCGCCTGTCTCATTCCGTCTGTCTCCGCCCGCCTGTCTCAGTCCGTCTGTCTCAGCCCGCCTGTCTCTGTCCGTCTGTCTCAGCCCGCCTGTCTCAGACCGTCTGTCTCTTACCGTTGCCTCTGTCCGTCTGTTTCAGCCCGCCTGTCTCTGTCCGTCTGTCTTTGACCGTCCGTCTCAGACCGTCTGTCTCATCCCGCCTCTCTCAGTCCGTCTGTCTGAGACCGTCTGTCACAGACCGTCTGTCTCATCCCGCCTGTCCCAGTCCGTCTGCCTTTGACCGTCTGTCTCAGACCATCTGTCTCAGACCATCTGTGTCAGACCATCTGACTCAGACCATCTGTCTCAGACAGTCTGTCTCTGTCCGTCTGTCGCGGACCATCTGTCTCAGTCCGTCTGTCTCAGCCCGCCTGTCTCAGTCCGTCTGTCTCCGCCCGCCTGTCTCAGTCTGTCTGTCTCCGCCCGCCTGTCTCAGACCGTCTGACACAGCCCGCCTGTCTCTGTCCGTCTGTCTCAGACCGTCTGTCTCAGCCCGCCTGTCTCAACCCGTCTCTCTCAGTCCGTCTGTCAAAGCCCGCCTGTCTCAGCCCGCCTCTGCCAGTCCGTCTGTCTCAGCCCGCCTGTCTCAGCCCGCCTGTCTCAGTCCGCCTGTCTCAGTCCGCCTGTCTCAGTCCGACAGTCTCCGACCGTCTGTCTCTGTCGGTTTGTCTCAGACCGTCTGTCTCAGCCCGCCTGTCTCAGCCCGCCTCCCTCAGTCCGTCCGTCAGAGACCGTCTGTCTCAGACCGTCTGTCTCAGACCGTCTGTCTCAGACCGTCTGTCTCAGACCGTCTGTCTCAGACCGTTGTCTCTGTCCGTCTCTCTCAGGCCGCCTGCCTCAGTCCGCCTGTCTCAGTCCGTCTGTCGCAGACCATCTATCTCAGACCGTTGTCTCTGTCCGTCTGTCTCAGTCCGTCTGTCTCAGACCGTCTGTCTCAGCCCGCCTGTCTCAGCCCGCCTCTCTCAGTCCGTCTGTCTGAGACCGTCTGTCACAGACTGTCTGTCTCATCCCGCCTGTCCCAGTCCGTCTGTCTTTGACCGTCTGTCTCAGACCATCTGTCTCAGACCATCTGTCTCAGACCATCTGTCTCAGACCATCTGTCTCAGACCGTTGTCTCTGTCCGTCTGTCTCAGTCCGCCTGTCTCATTCCGTCTGTCTCCGCCCGCCTGTCTCAGTCCGTCTGTCTCAGCCCGCCTGTCTCTGTCCGTCTGTCTCAGCCCGCCTGTCTCAGACCGTCTGTCTCTTACCGTTGCCTCTGTCCGTCTGTTTCAGCCCGCCTGTCTCTGTCCGTCTGTCTTTGACCGTCCGTCTCAGACCGTCTGTCTCATCCCGCCTCTCTCAGTCCGTCTGTCTGAGACCGTCTGTCACAGACCGTCTGTCTCATCCCGCCTGTCCCAGTCCGTCTGCCTTTGACCGTCTGTCTCAGACCATCTGTCTCAGACCATCTGTGTCAGACCATCTGACTCAGACCATCTGTCTCAGACAGTCTGTCTCTGTCCGTCTGTCGCGGACCATCTGTCTCAGTCCGTCTGTCTCAGCCCGCCTGTCTCAGTCCGTCTGTCTCCGCCCGCCTGTCTCAGTCCGTCTGTCTCCGCCCGCCTGTCTCAGACCGTCTGACACAGCCCGCCTGTCTCTGTCCGTCTGTCTCAGACCGTCTGTCTCAGCCCGCCTGTCTCAACCCGTCTCTCTCAGTCCGTCTGTCTCAGCCCGCCTGTCTCAGCCCGCCTCTGCCAGTCCGTCTGTCTCAGCCCGCCTGTCTCAGTCCGCCTGTCTCAGTCCGCCTGTCTCAGTCCGCCTGTCTCAGTCCGACAGTCTCCGACCGTCTGTCTCTGTCGGTTTGTCTCAGACCGTCTGTCTCAGCCCGCCTGTCTCAGCCCGCCTCCCTCAGTCCGTCCGTCAGAGACCGTCTGTCTCAGACCGTCTGTCTCAGACCGTTGTCTCTGTCCGTCTCTCTCAGGCCGCCTGCCTCAGTCCGCCTGTCTCAGTCCGTTTGTCGCAGACCATCTATCTCAGACCGTTGTCTCTGTCCGTCTGTCTCAGTCCGTCTGTCTCAGACCGTCTGTCTCAGCCCGCCTGTCTCAGCCCGCCTCTCTCAGTCCGTCTGTCTGAGACCGTCTGTCACAGACTGTCTGTCTCATCCCGCCTGTCCCAGTCCGTCTGTCTTTGACCGTCTGTCTCAGACCATCTGTCTCAGACCATCTGTCTCAGACCATCTGTCTCAGACCATCTGTCTCAGACCGTTGTCTCTGTCCGTCTGTCTCAGTCCGCCTGTCTCATTCCGTCTGTCTCCGCCCGCCTGTCTCAGTCCGTCTGTCTCAGCCCGCCTGTCTCAGACAGTCTGTCTCTGTCCGTCTGTCGCGGACCGTCTGTCTCAGACCGTCTGTCTCGGACCGTCTGTCTCAGACCGTCTGTCTCTTACCGTTGTCTCTGTCCGTCTGTTTCAGCCCGCCTGTCTCTGTCCGTCTGTCTTTGACCGTCCGTCTCAGTCCGTCTGTCTCAGACCGTCTGTCTCTGTCCGTCTGTCTCAGACCGTCTGTCTCTGTCCGTCTGTCTCAGCCCGTCTGTCTCTGTCCGTCTGTCTCAGACCGTCTGTCTCGGACCGTCTGTCTCAGACCGTCTGTCTCTTACCGTTGTCTCTGTCCGTCTGTTTCAGCCCGCCTGTCTCAGACCGTCTGTCTCAGACCGTCTGTCTCAGACCGTCTGTCTCGGACCGTCTGTCTCGGACCGTCTGTCTCAGCCTGCCTGTCTCAGCCCGCCTCTCTCAGTCCGTCTGTCTCAGGCCATCTGGCTCAGACCGTCTGTCTCTGTCCGTCTGTGTCAGACCGTCTGTCTCGGACCGTCTGTCTCAGACCGTCTGACTCGGCCCGCCTGTCTCAGTCCGTCTGTCTCCGCCCACCTGACTCTGTCCGTTTGTCTCAGACCGTCAGTCTCCGACCGTCTGTCTCAGCCCGCGTGTCTCAACACGCCTCTCTCAGTCCGTCTGTCTCAGCCCGTTTGTCTCAGCACGCCTCTCCCAGTCCGTCTGTCTCAGCCCGTCTGTCTCAGTCCGTCTGTCTCAGACCGTCTGTCTCCGCCCGCCTGTCTCAGTCCGTCTGTCTCAGCCCGCCTGTCTCAGACAGTCTGTCTCTGTCCGTCTGTCGCGGACCGTCTGTCTCAGACCGTCTGTCTCGGACCATCTGTCTCAGACCGTCTGTCTCTTACCGTTGTCTCTGTCCGTCTGTTTCAGCCCGCCTGTCTCTGTCCGTCTGTCTTTGACCGTCCGTCTCAGTCCGTCTGTCTCAGACCGTCTGCCTTTGTCCGTCTGTCTCAGACCGTCTGTCTCTGTCCGTCTGTCTCAGACCGTCTGTCTCGGACCGTCTGTCTCAGACCGTCTGACTCGGCCCGCCTGTCTCAGTCCGTCTGTCTCCGCCCACCTGACTCTGTCCGTTTGTCTCAGACCGTCAGTCTCCGACCGTCTGTCTCAGCCCGCGTGTCTCAACACGCCTCTCTCAGTCCGTCTGTCTCAGCCCGTTTGTCTCAGCACGCCTCTCCCAGTCCGTCTGTCTCAGCCCGTCTGTCTCAGTCCGTCTGTCTCAGACCGTCTGTCTCAGCCCGCCTGTCTCAGCCCGCCTCTCTCAGTCCGTCTGTCTCATGCCATCTGGCTCAGACCGTCTGTCTCTGTCCGCCTGTCTCAGACTGTCTGTCTCAGACCGTCTGTCTCAGACCGTCTGACTCAGCTCGCCTGTCTCAGTCCGTCTGTCTCCGCCCGCTTGTCTCAGTCCGTCTGTCTGAGACCGTCTGTCTCAGACCATCTGTCTCAGACCGTGTATCTCAGCCCGCCTGTCTCAGCCCGCCTGTCTCAGTTCGTCTGTCTGAGACCGTCTGTCTCGGAACGTCTCTCTCAGACCGTCTGACTCAGCCCGCCTGTCTCAGTCCGTCTGTCTCTTACCGTTGCCTCTGTCCGTCTGTTTCAGCCCGCCTGTCTCTGTCCGTCTGTCTTTGACCGTCTGTCTCCGCCCGCCTGTCTCAGTCCGTCTGTCTCAGCCCGCCTGTCTCAGACAGTCTGTCTCAGACCGTCTGTCTCTTACCGTTGCCTCTGTCCGTCTGTTTCAGCCCGCCTGTCTCTGTCCGTCTGTCTTTGACCGTCTGTCTCCGCCCGCCTGTCTCAGTCCGTCTGTCTCAGCCCGCCTGTCTCAGACAGTCTGTCTCTGTCCGTCTGTCGCGGACCGTCTGTCTCAGACCGTCTGTCTCGGACCGTCTGTCTCAGACCGTCTGTCTCTTACCGTTGTCTCTGTCCGTCTGTTTCAGCCCGCCTGTCTCTGTCCGTCTGTCTTTGACCGTCCGTCTCAGTCCGGCTGTCTCAGATCGTCTGTCTCTGTCCGTCTGTCTCAGACCGTCTGTCTCTGTCCGTCTGTCTCAGCCCGTCTGTCCCAGTCCGTCTGCCTTTGACCGTCTGTCTCAGACCATCTGTCTCAGACCATCTGTGTCAGACCATCTGTCTCAGACCATGTATCTCAGCCCGCCTGTCTCAGACCGTCTGTCTCTTACCGTTGTCTCTGTCCGTCTGTTTCAGCCCGCCTGTCTCTGTCCGTCTGTCTTTGACCGTCCGTCTCAGACCGTCTGTCTCATCCCGCCTCTCTCAGTCCGTCTGTCTGAGACCGTCTGTCACAGACCGTCTGTCTCATCCCGTCTGTCCCAGTCCGTCTGCCTTTGACCGTCTGTCTCAGACCATCTGTCTCAGACCATCTGTGTCAGACCATCTGCCTAGACCATCTGTCTCAGACAGTCTGTCTCTGTCCGTCTGTCGCGGACCATCTGTCTCAGACCGTGTATCTCAGCCCGCCTGTCTCAGCCCGCCTGTCTCAGTTCGTCTGCCTGAGACCGTCTGTCTCGGAACGTCTGTCTCAGACCGTCTGATTCAGCCCGCCTGTCTCAGTCCGTCTGTCTCCGTCCGTCTGTCGCAGACCATCTATCTCAGACCGTTGTCTCTGTCCGTCTGTCTCAGTCCGTCTGTCTCAGACCGTCTGTCTCAGCCCGCCTGTCTCAGCCCGCCTCTCTCAGTCCGTCTGTCTGAGACCGTCTGTCACAGACTGTCTGTCTCATCCCGCCTGTCCCAGTCCGTCTGTCTTTGACCGTCTGTCTCAGACCATCTGTCTCAGACCATCTGTCTCAGACCATCTGTCTCAGACCATCTGTCTCAGACCGTTGTCTCTGTCCGTCTGTCTCAGTCCGCCTGTCTCATTCCGTCTGTCTCCGCCCGCCTGTCTCAGTCCGTCTGTCTCAGCCCGCCTGTCTCAGACAGTCTGTCTCTGTCCGTCTGTCGCGGACCGTCTGTCTCAGACCGTCTGTCTCGGACCGTCTGTCTCAGACCGTCTGTCTCTTACCGTTGTCTCTGTCCGTCTGTTTCAGCCCGCCTGTCTCTGCCCGCCTGTCTCAGTCCGTCTGTCTCCGCCCGCCTGTCTCAGTCCGTCTGTCTCCGCCCGCCTGTCTCAGACCGTCTGACACAGCCCGCCTGTCTCTGTCCGTCTGTCTCAGACCGTCTGTCTCAGCCCGCCTGTCTCAACCCGTCTCTCTCAGTCCGTCTGTCTCAGCCCGCCTGTCTCAGCCCGCCTCTGCCAGTCCGTCTGTCTCAGCCCGCCTGTCTCAGTCCGCCTGTCTCAGTCCGCCTGTCTCAGTCCGCCTGTGTCAGTCCGACAGTCTCCGACCGCCTGTCTCTGTCCGTTTGTCTCAGACCGTCTGTCTCAGCCCGCCTGTCTCAGCCCGCCTCCCTCAGTCCGTCCGTCAGAGACCGTCTGTCTCAGACCGTCTGTCTCAGCCCGCCTGTCTCAGACAGTCTGTCTCTGTCCGTCTGTCGCGGACCGTCTGTCTCAGACCGTCTGTCTCGGACCGTCTGTCTCAGACCGTCTGTCTCTTACCGTTGTCTCTGTCCGTCTGTTTCAGCCCGCCTGTCTCTGTCCGTCTGTCTTTGACCGTCCGTCTCAGTCCGGCTGTCTCAGATCGTCTGTCTCTGTCCGTCTGTCTCAGACCGTCTGTCTCTGTCCGTCTGTCTCAGCCCGTCTGTCTCTGTCCGTCTGTCTCGGACCGTCTGTCTCAGACCGTCTGTCTCTGTCCGTCTGTCTCAGCCCGGCTGTCTCTGTCCGTCTGTCTCAGACCGTCTGTCTCGGACCGTCTGTCTCAGACCGTCTGTCTCTTACCGTTGTCTCTGTCCGTCTGTTTCAGCCCGCCTGTCTCAGACCGTCTGTCTCAGACCGTCTGTCTCGGACCGTCTGTCTCGGACCGCCTGTCTCAGTCCGACTGTCTCAGTCCGCCTGTCTCAGTCCGTCTGTCTCCGACCGCCTGTCCCTGTCCGTTTGTCTCAGACCGTCTGTCTCAGCCCGCCTGTCTCAGCCCGCCTCCCTCAGTCCGTCTGTCTGAGACCGTCTGTCACAGACTGTCTGTCTCATCCCGCCTGTCCCAGTCCGTCTGTCTTTGACCGTCCGTCTCAGACCGTCTGTCTCAGCCCGCCTGTCTCAGCCCGCCTCTCTCAGTCCGTCTGTCTGAGACCGTCTGTCACAGACTGTCTGTCTCATCCCGCCTGTCCCAGTCCGTCTGTCTTTGACCGTCCGTCTCAGACCGTATGTCTCAGCCCGCCTGTCTCAGCCCGCCTCTCTCAGTCCGTCTGTCTGAGACCGTCTGTGTCATGTCATCTGTCTCAGACCGTCTGTCTTTGTCCGTCTGTCTCAGACCGTCTGTCTCTGTCCGTCTGTCTCAGCCCGGCTGTCTCTGTCCGTCTGTCTCAGACCGTCTGTCTCGGACCGTCTGTCTCAGACCGTCTGTCTCTTACCGTTGTCTCTGTCCGTCTGTTTCAGCCCGCCTGTCTAAGACCGTCTGTCTCAGACCGTCTGTCTCAGACCGTCTGTCTCGGACCGTCTGTCTTGGACCGTCTGTCTCAGACCGTCTGACTCGGCCCGCCTGTCTCAGTCCGTCTGTCTCCGCCCACCTGACTCTGTCCGTTTGTCTCAGACCGTCTGTCTCAGACCGTCTGTCTCTGCCCGTCTGTCTCAGCCCGCCTGTCTCAGCCTGCCTCTCTCAGTCCGTCTGTCTCAGGCCATCTGGCTCAGACCGTCTGTCTCTGTCCGTCTGTCCCAGACCGTCTGTCTCGGACCGTCTGTCTCAGCACGCCTCTCCCAGTCCGTCTGTTTCAGCCCGTCTGTCTCAGTCCGTCTGTCTCAGACCGTCTGTCTCAGCCCGCCTGTCTCAGCCCGCCTCTCTCAGTCCGTCTGTCTCAGGCCATCTGGCTCAGACCGTCTGTCTCTGTCCGTCTGTCCCAGACCGTCTGTCTCGGACCGTCTGTCTCAGACCGTCTGACTCAGCCCGCCTGTCTCAGTCCGTCTGTCTCCGCCCGCCTGTCTCAGTCCGTCTGTCTCAGACCCTCTGTCCCAGACAGTCTGTCTCAGCCCGCCTGTCTCAACCCGCCTCTGCCAGTCCGTCTGTCTCAGCCCGCCTGTCTCAGTCCGTCTGTCTCAGCCCGCCTGTCTCAACCCGCCTCTGCCAGTCCGTCTGTCTCAGCCCGCCTGTCTCAGTCCGTCTGTCTCAGGCCATCTGTCTCAGACCGTCTGTCTCAGCCCGCCTGTCTCAGTCCGTCTGTCTCAGGCCATCTGTCTCAGACCGTCTGTCTCTGTCCGTCTGTCTCAGACCGTGTGTCTCAGACCTTCTGTCTCGGACCCTCTGGCTCAAACCGTCTGTCTCAGCCCGCCTGTCTCAGACCGTCTGTCTCTGTCCGTCTCTCTCAGGCCGCCTGCCTCAGTCCGCCTGTCTCAGTCCGTCTGTCGCAGACCATCTATCTCAGACCGTTGTCTCTGTCCGTCTGTCTCAGTCCGTCTGTCTCAGACCGTCTGTCTCAGCCCGCCTGTCTCAGACCGTCTGTCTCAGCCCGCCTGTCTCAGCCCGCCTCTCTCAGTCCGTCTGTCTGAGACCGTCTGTCACAGACTGTCTGTCTCATCCCGCCTGTCCCAGTCCGTCTGTCTTTGACCGTCTGTCTCAGACCATCTGTCTCAGACCATCTGTCTCAGACCATCTGTCTCAGACCATCTGTCTCAGACCGTTGTCTCTGTCCGTCTGTCTCAGTCCGCCTGTCTCATTCCGTCTGTCTCCGCCCGCCTGTCTCAGTCCGTCTGTCTCAGCCCGCCTGTCTCTGTCCGTCTGTCTCAGCCCGCCTGTCTCAGACCGTCTGTCTCTTACCGTTGCCTCTGTCCGTCTGTTTCAGCCCGCCTGTCTCTGTCCGTCTGTCTTTGACCGTCCGTCTCAGACCGTCTGTCTCATCCCGCCTCTCTCAGTCCGTCTGTCTGAGACCGTCTGTCACAGACCGTCTGTCTCATCCCGCCTGTCCCAGTCCGTCTGCCTTTGACCGTCTGTCTCAGACCATCTGTCTCAGACCATCTGTGTCAGACCATCTGACTCAGACCATCTGTCTCAGACAGTCTGTCTCTGTCCGTCTGTCGCGGACCATCTGTCTCAGTCCGTCTGTCTCAGCCCGCCTGTCTCAGTCCGTCTGTCTCCGCCCGCCTGTCTCAGTCCGTCTGTCTCCGCCCGCCTGTCTCAGACCGTCTGACACAGCCCGCCTGTCTCTGTCCGTCTGTCTCAGACCGTCTGTCTCAGCCCGCCTGTCTCAACCCGTCTCTCTCAGTCCGTCTGTCTCAGCCCGCCTGTCTCAGCCCGCCTCTGCCAGTCCGTCTGTCTCAGCCCGCCTGTCTCAGTCCGCCTGTCTCAGTCCGCCTGTCTCAGTCCGCCTGTCTCAGTCCGACAGTCTCCGACCGTCTGTCTCTGTCGGTTTGTCTCAGACCGTCTGTCTCAGCCCGCCTGTCTCAGCCCGCCTCCCTCAGTCCGTCCGTCAGAGACCGTCTGTCTCAGACCGTCTGTCTCAGACCGTTGTCTCTGTCCGTCTCTCTCAGGCCGCCTGCCTCAGTCCGCCTGTCTCAGTCCGTTTGTCGCAGACCATCTATCTCAGACCGTTGTCTCTGTCCGTCTGTCTCAGTCCGTCTGTCTCAGACCGTCTGTCTCAGCCCGCCTGTCTCATCCCGCCTGTCCCAGTCCGTCTGTCTTTGACCGTCTGTCTCAGACCATCTGTCTCAGACCATCTGTCTCAGACCATCTGTCTCAGACCATCTGTCTCAGACCGTTGTCTCTGTCCGTCTGTCTCAGTCCGCCTGTCTCATTCCGTCTGTCTCCGCCCGCCTGTCTCAGTCCGTCTGTCTCAGCCCGCCTGTCTCAGACAGTCTGTCTCTGTCCGTCTGTCGCGGACCGTCTGTCTCAGACCGTCTGTCTCGGACCGTCTGTCTCAGACCGTCTGTCTCTTACCGTTGTCTCTGTCCGTCTGTTTCAGCCCGCCTGTCTCTGTCCGTCTGTCTTTGACCGTCCGTCTCAGTCCGTCTGTCTCAGACCGTCTGTCTCTGTCCGTCTGTCTCAGACCGTCTGTCTCTGTCCGTCTGTCTCAGCCCGTCTGTCTCTGTCCGTCTGTCTCAGACCGTCTGTCTCGGACCGTCTGTCTCAGACCGTCTGTCTCTTACCGTTGTCTCTGTCCGTCTGTTTCAGCCCGCCTGTCTCAGACCGTCTGTCTCAGACCGTCTGTCTCAGACCGTCTGTCTCGGACCGTCTGTCTCGGACCGTCTGTCTCAGCCTGCCTGTCTCAGCCCGCCTCTCTCAGTCCGTCTGTCTCAGGCCATCTGGCTCAGACCGTCTGTCTCTGTCCGTCTGTGTCAGACCGTCTGTCTCGGACCGTCTGTCTCAGACCGTCTGACTCGGCCCGCCTGTCTCAGTCCGTCTGTCTCCGCCCACCTGACTCTGTCCGTTTGTCTCAGACCGTCAGTCTCCGACCGTCTGTCTCAGCCCGCGTGTCTCAACACGCCTCTCTCAGTCCGTCTGTCTCAGCCCGTTTGTCTCAGCACGCCTCTCCCAGTCCGTCTGTCTCAGCCCGTCTGTCTCAGTCCGTCTGTCTCAGACCGTCTGTCTCCGCCCGCCTGTCTCAGTCCGTCTGTCTCAGCCCGCCTGTCTCAGACAGTCTGTCTCTGTCCGTCTGTCGCGGACCGTCTGTCTCAGACCGTCTGTCTCGGACCATCTGTCTCAGACCGTCTGTCTCTTACCGTTGTCTCTGTCCGTCTGTTTCAGCCCGCCTGTCTCTGTCCGTCTGTCTTTGACCGTCCGTCTCAGTCCGTCTGTCTCAGACCGTCTGCCTTTGTCCGTCTGTCTCAGACCGTCTGTCTCTGTCCGTCTGTCTCAGACCGTCTGTCTCGGACCGTCTGTCTCAGACCGTCTGACTCGGCCCGCCTGTCTCAGTCCGTCTGTCTCCGCCCACCTGACTCTGTCCGTTTGTCTCAGACCGTCAGTCTCCGACCGTCTGTCTCAGCCCGCGTGTCTCAACACGCCTCTCTCAGTCCGTCTGTCTCAGCCCGTTTGTCTCAGCACGCCTCTCCCAGTCCGTCTGTCTCAGCCCGTCTGTCTCAGTCCGTCTGTCTCAGACCGTCTGTCTCAGCCCGCCTGTCTCAGCCCGCCTCTCTCAGTCCGTCTGTCTCATGCCATCTGGCTCAGACCGTCTGTCTCTGTCCG
This sequence comes from Coelioxys conoideus, assembly GCA_947623535.1. Lineage (NCBI taxonomy): Eukaryota > Metazoa > Arthropoda > Insecta > Hymenoptera > Megachilidae > Coelioxys > Coelioxys conoideus. The sequence continues at coordinate 312,601 of CANQJN010000017.1, forward strand.
CCTGTCTCAGACTGTCTGTCTCAGACCGTCTGTCTCAGACCGTCTGACTCAGCTCGCCTGTCTCAGTCCGTCTGTCTCCGCCCGCTTGTCTCAGTCCGTCTGTCTGAGACCGTCTGTCTCAGACCATCTGTCTCAGACCGTGTATCTCAGCCCGCCTGTCTCAGCCCGCCTGTCTCAGTTCGTCTGTCTGAGACCGTCTGTCTCGGAACGTCTCTCTCAGACCGTCTGACTCAGCCCGCCTGTCTCAGTCCGTCTGTCTCTTACCGTTGCCTCTGTCCGTCTGTTTCAGCCCGCCTGTCTCTGTCCGTCTGTCTTTGACCGTCTGTCTCCGCCCGCCTGTCTCAGTCCGTCTGTCTCAGCCCGCCTGTCTCAGACAGTCTGTCTCAGACCGTCTGTCTCTTACCGTTGCCTCTGTCCGTCTGTTTCAGCCCGCCTGTCTCTGTCCGTCTGTCTTTGACCGTCTGTCTCCGCCCGCCTGTCTCAGTCCGTCTGTCTCAGCCCGCCTGTCTCAGACAGTCTGTCTCTGTCCGTCTGTCGCGGACCGTCTGTCTCAGACCGTCTGTCTCGGACCGTCTGTCTCAGACCGTCTGTCTCTTACCGTTGTCTCTGTCCGTCTGTTTCAGCCCGCCTGTCTCTGTCCGTCTGTCTTTGACCGTCCGTCTCAGTCCGGCTGTCTCAGATCGTCTGTCTCTGTCCGTCTGTCTCAGACCGTCTGTCTCTGTCCGTCTGTCTCAGCCCGTCTGTCCCAGTCCGTCTGCCTTTGACCGTCTGTCTCAGACCATCTGTCTCAGACCATCTGTGTCAGACCATCTGTCTCAGACCATGTATCTCAGCCCGCCTGTCTCAGACCGTCTGTCTCTTACCGTTGTCTCTGTCCGTCTGTTTCAGCCCGCCTGTCTCTGTCCGTCTGTCTTTGACCGTCCGTCTCAGACCGTCTGTCTCATCCCGCCTCTCTCAGTCCGTCTGTCTGAGACCGTCTGTCACAGACCGTCTGTCTCATCCCGTCTGTCCCAGTCCGTCTGCCTTTGACCGTCTGTCTCAGACCATCTGTCTCAGACCATCTGTGTCAGACCATCTGACTCAGACCATCTGTCTCAGACAGTCTGTCTCTGTCCGTCTGTCGCGGACCATCTGTCTCAGACCGTGTATCTCAGCCCGCCTGTCTCAGCCCGCCTGTCTCAGTTCGTCTGCCTGAGACCGTCTGTCTCGGAACGTCTGTCTCAGACCGTCTGATTCAGCCCGCCTGTCTCAGTCCGTCTGTCTCCGTCCGTCTGTCGCAGACCATCTATCTCAGACCGTTGTCTCTGTCCGTCTGTCTCAGTCCGTCTGTCTCAGACCGTCTGTCTCAGCCCGCCTGTCTCAGCCCGCCTCTCTCAGTCCGTCTGTCTGAGACCGTCTGTCACAGACTGTCTGTCTCATCCCGCCTGTCCCAGTCCGTCTGTCTTTGACCGTCTGTCTCAGACCATCTGTCTCAGACCATCTGTCTCAGACCATCTGTCTCAGACCATCTGTCTCAGACCGTTGTCTCTGTCCGTCTGTCTCAGTCCGCCTGTCTCATTCCGTCTGTCTCCGCCCGCCTGTCTCAGTCCGTCTGTCTCAGCCCGCCTGTCTCAGACAGTCTGTCTCTGTCCGTCTGTCGCGGACCGTCTGTCTCAGACCGTCTGTCTCGGACCGTCTGTCTCAGACCGTCTGTCTCTTACCGTTGTCTCTGTCCGTCTGTTTCAGCCCGCCTGTCTCTGCCCGCCTGTCTCAGTCCGTCTGTCTCCGCCCGCCTGTCTCAGTCCGTCTGTCTCCGCCCGCCTGTCTCAGACCGTCTGACACAGCCCGCCTGTCTCTGTCCGTCTGTCTCAGACCGTCTGTCTCAGCCCGCCTGTCTCAACCCGTCTCTCTCAGTCCGTCTGTCTCAGCCCGCCTGTCTCAGCCCGCCTCTGCCAGTCCGTCTGTCTCAGCCCGCCTGTCTCAGTCCGCCTGTCTCAGTCCGCCTGTCTCAGTCCGCCTGTGTCAGTCCGACAGTCTCCGACCGCCTGTCTCTGTCCGTTTGTCTCAGACCGTCTGTCTCAGCCCGCCTGTCTCAGCCCGCCTCCCTCAGTCCGTCCGTCAGAGACCGTCTGTCTCAGACCGTCTGTCTCAGCCCGCCTGTCTCAGACAGTCTGTCTCTGTCCGTCTGTCGCGGACCGTCTGTCTCAGACCGTCTGTCTCGGACCGTCTGTCTCAGACCGTCTGTCTCTTACCGTTGTCTCTGTCCGTCTGTTTCAGCCCGCCTGTCTCTGTCCGTCTGTCTTTGACCGTCCGTCTCAGTCCGGCTGTCTCAGATCGTCTGTCTCTGTCCGTCTGTCTCAGACCGTCTGTCTCTGTCCGTCTGTCTCAGCCCGTCTGTCTCTGTCCGTCTGTCTCGGACCGTCTGTCTCAGACCGTCTGTCTCTGTCCGTCTGTCTCAGCCCGGCTGTCTCTGTCCGTCTGTCTCAGACCGTCTGTCTCGGACCGTCTGTCTCAGACCGTCTGTCTCTTACCGTTGTCTCTGTCCGTCTGTTTCAGCCCGCCTGTCTCAGACCGTCTGTCTCAGACCGTCTGTCTCGGACCGTCTGTCTCGGACCGCCTGTCTCAGTCCGACTGTCTCAGTCCGCCTGTCTCAGTCCGTCTGTCTCCGACCGCCTGTCCCTGTCCGTTTGTCTCAGACCGTCTGTCTCAGCCCGCCTGTCTCAGCCCGCCTCCCTCAGTCCGTCTGTCTGAGACCGTCTGTCACAGACTGTCTGTCTCATCCCGCCTGTCCCAGTCCGTCTGTCTTTGACCGTCCGTCTCAGACCGTCTGTCTCAGCCCGCCTGTCTCAGCCCGCCTCTCTCAGTCCGTCTGTCTGAGACCGTCTGTCACAGACTGTCTGTCTCATCCCGCCTGTCCCAGTCCGTCTGTCTTTGACCGTCCGTCTCAGACCGTATGTCTCAGCCCGCCTGTCTCAGCCCGCCTCTCTCAGTCCGTCTGTCTGAGACCGTCTGTGTCATGTCATCTGTCTCAGACCGTCTGTCTTTGTCCGTCTGTCTCAGACCGTCTGTCTCTGTCCGTCTGTCTCAGCCCGGCTGTCTCTGTCCGTCTGTCTCAGACCGTCTGTCTCGGACCGTCTGTCTCAGACCGTCTGTCTCTTACCGTTGTCTCTGTCCGTCTGTTTCAGCCCGCCTGTCTAAGACCGTCTGTCTCAGACCGTCTGTCTCAGACCGTCTGTCTCGGACCGTCTGTCTTGGACCGTCTGTCTCAGACCGTCTGACTCGGCCCGCCTGTCTCAGTCCGTCTGTCTCCGCCCACCTGACTCTGTCCGTTTGTCTCAGACCGTCTGTCTCAGACCGTCTGTCTCAGCCCGTCTGTCTCAGCCCGCCTGTCTCAGCCTGCCTCTCTCAGTCCGTCTGTCTCAGGCCATCTGGCTCAGACCGTCTGTCTCTGTCCGTCTGTCCCAGACCGTCTGTCTCGGACCGTCTGTCTCAGCACGCCTCTCCCAGTCCGTCTGTTTCAGCCCGTCTGTCTCAGTCCGTCTGTCTCAGACCGTCTGTCTCAGCCCGCCTGTCTCAGCCCGCCTCTCTCAGTCCGTCTGTCTCAGGCCATCTGGCTCAGACCGTCTGTCTCTGTCCGTCTGTCCCAGACCGTCTGTCTCGGACCGTCTGTCTCAGACCGTCTGACTCAGCCCGCCTGTCTCAGTCCGTCTGTCTCCGCCCGCCTGTCTCAGTCCGTCTGTCTCAGACCCTCTGTCCCAGACAGTCTGTCTCAGCCCGCCTGTCTCAACCCGCCTCTGCCAGTCCGTCTGTCTCAGCCCGCCTGTCTCAGTCCGTCTGTCTCAGCCCGCCTGTCTCAACCCGCCTCTGCCAGTCCGTCTGTCTCAGCCCGCCTGTCTCAGTCCGTCTGTCTCAGGCCATCTGTCTCACACCGTCTGTCTCAGCCCGCCTGTCTCAGTCCGTCTGTCTCAGGCCATCTGTCTCAGACCGTCTGTCTCTGTCCGTCTGTCTCAGACCGTGTGTCTCAGACCTTCTGTCTCGGACCCTCTGGCTCAAACCGTCTGTCTCAGCCCGCCTGTCTCAGACCGTCTGTCTCTGTCCGTCTCTCTCAAACCACCTGTCTCAGTCGGTCTGTCTCGGATCATGTGTCTCTGACCGTTGCCTCTGTCCTTCCGTCCCAGCCCGCATGGGTCAGACCGTCTGTCTCGGACCCTCTGTCTCAGACCGTCTGCCTCTTACCGTTGTCTCTGTCCGTCTGTCTCAGACCGTCCGTATCAGCCCGCCTGACTCAGCCCGCGTCTCTCAGTCCGTCTGTCTGAGACCGTCTGTCTCAGACCATCTGTCTCAGACCGTGTATATCAGCCCGCCTGTCTCAGCCCGCCTGTCTCAGTTCGTCTGTCTCAGTTCGCCTGCCTGAGACCGACTGTCTCAGACCGTCTGTCTCGGACCGTCTGTCTCAGACCGTCTGACTCAGCCCGCCTGTCTCAGTCCGTCTGTCTCCGCCCGCCTGTCTCAGTCCGTCTGTCTCCGCCCGCCTGTCTCAGTCCGTCTGTCTCAGCCCGCCTGTCTCTGTCCGTCTGTCTCAGCCTGCCTGTCTCAGACCGTCCGTTTCAGACCGTCTGTCGCGGACCGTCTTCCGCGGACTGTCTGTCTCGGACCGTCTGTCTCAGACCGTCTGACTCGGCCCGCCTGTCTCAGTCCGTCTGTCTCCGCCCCCCTGTCTCTGTCCGTTTGTCTCAGACCGTCTGTCTCAGCCCGCCTGTCTCAACCCGCCTCTCTCAGTCCGTCTGTCTGAGACCGTCTGTCACAGACCGTCTGTCTCATCCCGCCTGTCCCAGTCCGTCTGCCTTTGACCGTCTGTCTCAGACCATCTGTCTCAGACCATCTGTGTCAGACCATCTGACTCAGACCATCTGTCTCAGACAGTCTGTCTCTGTCCGTCTGTCGCGGACCATCTGTCTCAGTCCGTCTGTCTCAGCCCGCCTGTCTCAGTCCGTCTGTCTCCGCCCGCCTGTCTCAGTCCGTCTGACACAGCCCGCCTGTCTCTGTCCGTCTGTCTCAGACCGTCTGTCTCAGCCCGCCTGTCTCAACCCGTCTCTCTCAGTCCGTCTGTCTCAGCCCGCCTGTCTCAGCCCGCCTCTGCCAGTCCGTCTGTCTCAGCCCGCCTGTCTCAGTCCGCCTGTCTCAGTCCGCCTGTCTCAGTCCGCCTGTCTTAGTCCGACAGTCTCCGACCGTCTGTCTCAGCCCGCCTGTCTCAGCCCGCCTCCCTCAGTCCGTCCGTCAGAGACCTTCTGTCTCAGACCGTCTGTCTCAGACCGTCTGTCTCAGACCGTTGTCTCTGTCCGTCTCTCTCAGGCCGCCTGCCTCAGTCCGCCTGTCTCAGTCCGTCTGTCGCAGACCATCTATCTCAGACCGTTGTCTCTGTCCGTCTGTCTCAGTCCGTCTGTCTCAGACCGTCTGTCTCAGCCCGCCTGTCTCAGCCCGCCTCTCTCAGTCCGTCTGTCTGAGACCGTCTGTCACAGACTGTCTGTCTCATCCCGCCTGTCCCAGTCCGTCTGTCTTTGACCGTCTGTCTCAGACCATCTGTCTCAGACCATCTGTCTCAGACCATCTGTCTCAGACCATCTGTCTCAGACCATCTGTCTCAGACCGTTGTCTCAGTCCGTCTGTCTCAGCCCGCCTGTCTCAGTCCGTCTGTCTCCGCCCGCCTGTCTCAGTCCGTCTGTCTCCGCCCGCCTGTCTCAGACCGTCTGACACAGCCCGCCTGTCTCTGTCCGTCTGTCTCAGACCGTCTGTCTCAGCCCGCCTGTCTCAACCCGTCTCTCTCAGTCCGTCTGTCTCAGCCCGCCTGTCTCAGCCCGCCTCTGCCAGTCCGTCTGTCTCAGCCCGCCTGTCTCAGTCCGCCTGTCTCAGTCCGCCTGTCTCAGTCCGCCTGTCTCAGTCCGACAGTCTCCGACCGTCTGTCTCAGCCCGCCTGTCTCAGCCCGCCTCCCTCAGTCCGTCCGTCAGAGACCTTCTGTCTCAGACCGTCTGTCTCAGACCGTCTGTCTCAGACCGTTGTCTCTGTCCGTCTCTCTCAGGCCGCCTGCCTCAGTCCGCCTGTCTCAGTCCGTCTGTCGCAGACCATCTATCTCAGACCGTTGTCTCTGTCCGTCTGTCTCAGTCCGTCTGTCTCAGACCGTCTGTCTCAGCCCGCCTGTCTCAGCCCGCCTCTCTCAGTCCGTCTGTCTGAGACCGTCTGTCACAGACTGTCTGTCTCATCCCGCCTGTCCCAGTCCGTCTGTCTTTGACCGTCTGTCTCAGACCATCTGTCTCAGACCATCTGTCTCAGACCATCTGTCTCAGACCATCTGTCTCAGACCGTTGTCTCTGTCCGTCTGTCTCAGTCCGCCTGTCTCATTCCGTCTGTCTCCGCCCGCCTGTCTCAGTCCGTCTGTCTCAGCCCGCCTGTCTCAGACAGTCTGTCTCTGTCCGTCTGTCGCGGACCGTCTGTCTCAGACCGTCTGTCTCGGACCGTCTGTCTCAGACCGTCTGTCTCTTACCGTTGTCTCTGTCCGTCTGTTTCAGCCCGCCTGTCTCTGTCCGTCTGTCTTTGACCGTCCGTCTCAGTCCGTCTGTCTCAGCCCGCCTGTCTCTGTCCGTCTGTCTCTGTCCGTCTGTCTCAGACCGTCTGTCTCGGACCGTCTGTCTCAGACCGTCTGTCTCTTACCGTTGTCTCTGTCCGTCTGTTTCAGCCCGCCTGTCTCAGACCGTCTGTCTCAGACCGTCTGTCTCAGACCGTCTGTCTCGGACCGTCTGTCTCGGACCGTCTGTCTCAGCCTGCCTGTCTCAGCCCGCCTCTCTCAGTCCGTCTGTCTCAGGCCATCTGGCTCAGACCGTCTGTCTCTGTCCGTCTGTGTCAGACCGTCTGTCTCGGACCGTCTGTCTCAGACCGTCTGACTCGGCCCGCCTGTCTCAGTCCGTCTGTCTCCGCCCACCTGACTCTGTCCGTTTGTCTCAGACCGTCAGTCTCCGACCGCCTGTCTCAGCCCGCGTGTCTCAACACGCCTCTCTCAGTCCGTCTGTCTCAGCCCGTTTGTCTCAGCACGCCTCTCCCAGTCCGTCTGTCTCAGCCCGTCTGTCTCAGTCCGTCTGTCTCAGACCGTCTGTCTCCGCCCGCCTGTCTCAGTGCGTCTGTCTCAGCCCGCCTGTCTCAGACAGTCTGTCTCTGTCCGTCTGTCGCGGACCGTCTGTCTCAGACCGTCTGTCTCGGACCGTCTGTCTCAGACCGTCTGTCTCTTACCGTTGTCTCTGTCCGTCTGTTTCAGCCCGCCTGTCTCTGTCCGTCTGTCTTTGACCGTCCGTCTCAGTCCGTCTGTCTCAGACCGTCTGCCTTTGTCCGTCTGTCTCAGACCGTCTGTCTCTGTCCGTCTGTCTCAGACCGCCTGTCTCGGACCGTCTGTCTCAGACCGTCTGACTCGGCCCGCCTGTCTCAGTCCGTCTGTCTCCGCCCACCTGACTCTGTCCGTTTGTCTCAGACCGTCAGTCTCCGACCGTCTGTCTCAGCCCGCGTGTCTCAACACGCCTCTCTCAGTCCGTCTGTCTCAGCCCGTTTGTCTCAGCACGCCTCTCCCAGTCCGTCTGTCTCAGCCCGTCTGTCTCAGTCCGTCTGTCTCAGACCGTCTGTCTCAGCTCGCCTGTCTCAGCCCGCCTCTCTCAGTCCGTCTGTCTCATGCCATCTGGCTCAGACCGTCTGTCTCTGTCCGCCTGTCTCAGACTGTCTGTCTCAGACCGTCTGTCTCAGACCGTCTGACTCAGCTCGCCTGTCTCAGTCCGTCTGTCTCCGCCCGCTTGTCTCAGTCCGTCTGTCTGAGACCGTCTGTCTCAGACCATCTGTCTCAGACCGTGTATCTCAGCCCGCCTGTCTCAGCCCGCCTGTCTCAGTTCGTCTGTCTGAGACCGTCTGTCTCGGAACGTCTCTCTCAGACCGTCTGACTCAGCCCGCCTGTCTCAGTCCGTCTGTCTCCGCCCGCCTGTCTCAGTCCGTCTGTCTCCGCCCGCCTGTCTCAGTCCGTCTGTCTCAGCCCGCCTGTCTCTGTCCGTCTGTCTCAGCCCGCCTGTCTCAGACCGTCTGTCTCAGACCGTCTGTCGCGGACCGTCTTCCGCGGACTGTCTGTCTTGGACCGTCTGTCTCAGACCGTCTGACACAGCCCGCCTGTCTCTGTCCGTCTGTCTCAGACCGTTGTCTCTGTCCGTCTCTCTCAGGCCGCCTGCCTCAGTCCGCCTGTCTCAGTCCGTCTGTCGCAGACCATCTATCTTAGACCGTTGTCTCTGTCCGTCTGTCTCAGTCCGTCTGTTTCAGACCGTCTGTCTCATCCCGCCTGTCCCAGTCCGTCTGTCTTTGACCGTCTGTCTCAGACCATCTGTCTCAGACCATCTGTCTCAGACCATCTGTCTCAGACCATCTGTCTCAGACCGTTGTCTCTGCCCGTCTGTCTCAGTCCGCCTGTCTCATTCCGTCTGTCTCCTCCCGCCTGTCTCAGTCCGTCTGTCTCAGCCCGCCTGTCTCAGACAGTCTGTCTCTGTCCGTCTGTCGCGGACCGTCTGTCTCAGACCGTCTGTCTCGGACCGTCTGTCTCAGACCGTCTGTCTCTTACCGTTGTCTCTGTCCGTCTGTTTCAGCCCGCCTGTCTCTGTCCGTCTGTCTTTGACCGTCCGTCTCAGTCCGGCTGTCTCAGATCGTCTGTCTCTGTCCGTCTGTCTCAGACCGTCTGTCTCTGTCCGTCTGTCTCAGCCCGTCTGTCTCTGTCCGTCTGTCTCGGACCGTCTGTCTCAGACCGTCTGTCTCTTACCGTTGTCTCTGTCCGTCTGTCTCAGCCCGCCTGTCTCAGCCCGCCTCTCTCAGTCCGTCTGTCTCAGCCCGTCTGTCTCAGTCCGTCTGTCTCAGACCGTCTGTCTCAGCCCGCCTGTCTCAGCCCGCCTCTCTCAGTCCGTCTGTCTCAGGCCGTCTGGCTCAGACCGTCTGTCTCTGTCGGTCTGTCTCAGACCGTCTGTCTCGGACCGTCTGTCTCAGACCGTCTGACTCAGCCCGCCTGTCTCAGTCCGTCTTTCTCCGCCCGCCTGTCTCAGTCCGTCTGTCTGAGACCGTCTGTCTCGGACCGTCTGTCTCAGACCGTCTGACTCAGCCCGCCTGTCTCAGTCCGTCTGTCTCCGCCCGCCTGTCTCAGTCCGTCTGTCTCCGCCCGCCTGTCTCAGTCCGTCTGTCTCAGCCCGTCTGTCTCAGACCGTCTGTCTCTTACCGTTGTCTCTGTCCGTCTGTTTCAGCCCGCCTGTCTCTGTCCGTCTGTCTTTGACTGTCCGTCTCAGACCGTCTGTCTCATCCCGCCTGTCTCAGCCCGCCTCTCTCAGTCCGTCTGCCTTTGACCGTCTGTCTCAGACCATCTGTCTCAGACCATCTGTGTCAGACCATCTGTCTCAGACTATGTATCTCAGCCCGCCTGTCTCAGACCGTCTGTCTCTTACCGTTGTCTCTGTCCGTCTGTTTCAGCCCGCCTGTCTCTGTCCGTCTGTCTTTGACCGTCCGTCTCAGACCGTCTGTCTCATCCCGCCTCTCTCAGTCCGTCTGTCTGAGACCGTCTGTCACAGACCGTCTGTCTCATCCCGTCTGTCCCAGTCCGTCTGCCTTTGACCGTCTGTCTCAAACCATCTGTCTCAGACCATCTGTGTCAGACCATCTGACTCAGACCATCTGTCTCAGACAGTCTGTCTCTGTCCGTCTGTCGCGGACCATCTGTCTCAGACCGTGTATCTCAGCCCGCCTGTCTCAGCCCGCCTGTCTCAGTTCGTCTGCCTGAGACCGTCTGTCTCGGAACGTCTGTCTCAGACCGTCTGACACAGCCCGCCTGTCTCTGTCCGTCTGTCTCAGACCGTCTGTCTCAGCCCGCCTGTCTCAACCCGTCTCTCTCAGTCCGTCTGTCTCAGCCCGCCTGTCTCAGCCCGCCTCTGCCAGTCCGTCTGTCTCAGCCCGCCTGTCTCAGTCCGCCTGTCTCAGTCCGCCTGTCTCAGTCCGCCTGTGTCAGTCCGACAGTCTCCGACCGCCTGTCTCTGTCCGTTTGTCTCAGACCGTCTGTCTCAGCCCGCCTGTCTCAGCCCGCCTCCCTCAGTCCGTCCGTCAGAGACCGTCTGTCTCAGACCGTCTGTCTCAGACCGTTGTCTCTGTCCGTCTCTCTCAGGCCGCCTGCCTCAGTCCGCCTGTCTCAGTCCGTCTGTCGCAGACCATCTATCTCAGACCGTTGTCTCTGTCCGTCTGTCTCAGTCCGTCTGTCTCAGACCGTCTGTCTCAGACCGTCTGTCTCAGCCCGCCTGTCTCAGCCCGCCTCTCTCAGACCGTCTGTCTCAGCCCGCCTGTCTCAGCCCGCCTCTCTCAGTCCGTCTGTCTGAGACCGTCTGTCACAGACTGTCTGTCTCATCCCGCCTGTCCCAGTCCGTCTGTCTTTGACCGTCTGTCTCAGACCATCTGTCTCAGACCATCTGTCTCAGACCGTTGTCTCTGTCCGTCTGTCTCAGTCCGCCTGTGTCATTCCGTCTGTCTCCGCCCGCCTGTCTCAGTCCGTCTGTCTCAGCCCGCCTGTCTCAGACAGTCTGTCTCTGTCCGTCTGTCGCGGACCGTCTGTCTCAGACCGTCTGTCTCGGACCGTCTGTCTCAGACCGTCTGTCTCTTACCGTTGTCTCTGTCCGTCTGTTTCAGCCCGCCTGTCTCTGTCCGTCTGTCTTTGACCGTCCGTCTCAGTCCGGCTGTCTCAGATCGTCTGTCTCTGTCCGTCTGTCTCAGACCGTCTGTCTCTGTCCGTCTGTCTCAGCCCGTCTGTCTCTGTCCGTCTGTCTCGGACCGTCTGTCTCAGACCGTCTGTCTCTTACCGTTGTCTCTGTCCGTCTGTCTCAGCCCGCCTGTCTCAGCCCGCCTCTCTCAGTCCGTCTGTCTCAGCCCGTCTGTCTCAGTCCGTCTGTCTCAGACCGTCTGTCTCAGCCCGCCTGTCTCAGCCCGCCTCTCTCAGTCCGTCTGTCTCAGGCCATCTGGCTCAGACCGTCTGTCTCTGTCCGTCTGTCTCAGACCGTCTGTCTCGGACCGTCTGTCTCAGACCGTCTGACTCAGCCCGCCTGTCTCAGTCCGTCTTTCTCCGCCCGCCTGTCTCAGTCCGTCTGTCTGAGACCGTCTGTCTCGGACCGTCTGTCTCAGACCGTCTGACTCAGCCCGCCTGTCTCAGTCCGTCTGTCTCCGCCCGCCTGTCTCAGTCCGTCTGTCTCCGCCCGCCTGTCTCAGTCCGTCTGTCTCAGCCCGCCTGTCTCAGACCGTCTGTCTCTTACCGTTGTCTCTTTCCGTCTGTTTCAGCCCGCCTGTCTCTGTCCGTCTGTCTCAGCCCGTCTGTCTCAGTCCGTCTGTCTCAGACCGTCTGTCTCTGTCCGTCTGTCTCAGACCGTCTGTCTCAGACCGTCTGTCTCTGTCCGTCTGTCTCAGCCCGGCTGTCTCTGTCCGTCTGTCTCAGACCGTCTGTCTCGGACCGTCTGTCTCAGACCGTCTGTCTCTTACCGTTGTCTCTGTCCGTCTGTTTCAGCCCGCCTGTCTCAGACCGTCTGTCTCAGACCGTCTGTCTCGGACCGTCTGTCTCGGACCGCCTGTCTCAGTCCGACTGTCTCAGTCCGCCTGTCTCAGTCCGTCTGTCTCCGACCGCCTGTCCCTGTCCGTTTGTCTCAGACCGTCTGTCTCAGCCCGCCTGTCTCAGCCCGCCTCCCTCAGTCCGTCTGTCTGAGACCGTCTGTCACAGACTGTCTGTCTCATCCCGCCTGTCCCAGTCCGTCTGTCTTTGACCGTCCGTCTCAGACCGTCTGTCTCAGCCCGCCTGTCTCAGCCCGCCTCTCTCAGTCCGTCTGTCTGAGACCGTCTGTCACAGACTGTCTGTCTCATCCCGCCTGTCCCAGTCCGTCTGTCTTTGACCGTCCGTCTCAGACCGTCTGTCTCAGCCCGCCTGTCTCAGCCCGCCTCTCTCAGTCCGTCTGTCTGAGACCGTCTGTGTCATGTCATCTGTCTCAGACCGTCTGTCTTTGTCCGTCTGTCTCAGACCGTCTGTCTCTGTCCGTCTGTCTCAGCCCGGCTGTCTCTGTCCGTCTGTCTCAGACCGTCTGTCTCGGACCGTCTGTCTCAGACCGTCTGTCTCTTACCGTTGTCTCTGTCCGTCTGTTTCAGCCCGCCTGTCTAAGACCGTCTGTCTCAGACCGTCTGTCTCAGACCGTCTGTCTCGGACCGTCTGTCTTGGACCGTCTGTCTCAGACCGTCTGACTCGGCCCGCCTGTCTCAGTCCGTCTGTCTCCGCCCACCTGACTCTGTCCGTTTGTCTCAGACCGTCTGTCTCAGACCGTCTGTCTCAGCCCGTCTGTCTCAGCCCGCCTGTCTCAGCCTGCCTCTCTCAGTCCGTCTGTCTCAGGCCATCTGGCTCAGACCGTCTGTCTCTGTCCGTCTGTCCCAGACCGTCTGTCTCGGACCGTCTGTCTCAGCACGCCTCTCCCAGTCCGTCTGTTTCAGCCCGTCTGTCTCAGTCCGTCTGTCTCAGACCGTCTGTCTCAGCCCGCCTGTCTCAGCCCGCCTCTCTCAGTCCGTCTGTCTCAGGCCATCTGGCTCAGACCGTCTGTCTCTGTCCGTCTGTCCCAGACCGTCTGTCTCGGACCGTCTGTCTCAGACCGTCTGACTCAGCCCGCCTGTCTCAGTCCGTCTGTCTCCGCCCGCCTGTCTCAGTCCGTCTGTCTCAGACCCTCTGTCCCAGACAGTCTGTCTCAGCCCGCCTGTCTCAACCCGCCTCTGCCAGTCCGTCTGTCTCAGCCCGCCTGTCTCAGTCCGTCTGTCTCAGCCCGCCTGTCTCAACCCGCCTCTGCCAGTCCGTCTGTCTCAGCCCGCCTGTCTCAGTCCGTCTGTCTCAGGCCATCTGTCTCAGACCGTCTGTCTCAGCCCGCCTGTCTCAGTCCGTCTGTCTCAGGCCATCTGTCTCAGACCGTCTGTCTCTGTCCGTCTGTCTCAGACCGTGTGTCTCAGACCTTCTGTCTCGGACCCTCTGGCTCAAACCGTCTGTCTCAGCCCGCCTGTCTCAGACCGTCTGTCTCTGTCCGTCTCTCTCAAACCACCTGTCTCAGTCGGTCTGTCTCGGATCATGTGTCTCTGACCGTTGCCTCTGTCCTTCCGTCCCAGCCCGCATGGGTCAGACCGTCTGTCTCGGACCCTCTGTCTCAGACCGTCTGCCTCTTACCGTTGTCTCTGTCCGTCTGTCTCAGACCGTCCGTATCAGCCCGCCTGACTCAGCCCGCGTCTCTCAGTCCGTCTGTCTGAGACCGTCTGTCTCAGACCATCTGTCTCAGACCGTGTATATCAGCCCGCCTGTCTCAGCCCGCCTGTCTCAGTTCGTCTGTCTCAGACCATCTGTCTCAACCCGTTGTCTCTGTCCGTCTGTCTCAGTCCGCCTGTCTCATTCCGTCTGTCTCCGCCCGCCTGTCTCAGTCCGTCTGTCTCAGCCCGCCTGTCTCAACCCGCCTCTGCCAGTCCGTCTGTCTCAGCCCGCCTGTCTCAGTCCGTCTGTCTCAGGCCATCTGTCTCAGACCGTCTGTCTCAGCCCGCCTGTCTCAGTCCGTCTGTCTCAGGCCATCTGTCTCAGACCGTCTGTCTCTGTCCGTCTGTCTGAGACCGTCTGTCTCAGACCATCTGTCTCAGACCGTGTATATCAGCCCGCCTGTCTCAGCCCGCCTGTCTCAGTTCGTCTGTCTCAGTTCGTCTGCCTGAGACCGACTGTCTCAGACCGTCTGTCTCGGACCGTCTGTCTCAGACCGTCTGACTCAGCCCGCCTGTCTCAGTCCGTCTGTCTCCGCCCGCCTGTCTCAGTCCGTCTGTCTCCGCCCGCCTGTCTCAGTCCGTCTGTCTCAGCCCGCCTGTCTCTGTCCGTCTGTCTCAGTCCGTCTGTCTCAGGCCGTCTGTCTCTGTCCGTCTGTCTCAGACCGTCTGTCTCTGTCCGTCTGTCTCAGCCCGGCTGTCTCTGTCCGTCTGTCTCAGACCGTCTGTCTCGGACCGCCTGTCTCAGACCGTCTGTCTCGGACCGTCTGTCTCGGACCGTCTGTCTCAGCCCGCCTGTCTCAGCCCGCCTCTCTCAGTCCGTCTGTCTCAGGCCATCTGTCTCAGACCGTCTGTCTCTGTCCGTCTGTCTCTGACCGTCTGTCTCGGACCGTCTGTCTCAGACCGTCTGACACAGCCCGACTGTCTCTGTCCGTCTGTCTCAGACCGTCTGTCTCAGCCCGCCTGTCTCAACCCGCCTCTCTCAGTCCGTCTGTCTCAGCCCGCCTGTCTCAGCCCGCCTCTGCCAGTCCGTCTGTCTCAGCCCGCCTGTCTCAGTCCGCCTGTCTCAGTCCGTCTGTCTGAGACCGTCTGTCACAGACCGTCTGTCTCATCCCGCCTGTCCCAGTCCGTCTGCCTTTGACCGTCTGTCTCAGACCATCTGTCTCAGACCATCTGTGTCAGACCATCTGACTCAAACCATCTGTCTCAGACAGTCTGTCTCTGTCCGTCTGTCGCGGACCGTCTGTCTCAGACCGTCTGTCTCGGACCGTCTGTCTCAGACCGTCTGTCTCTTACCGTTGTCTCTGTCCGTCTGTTTCAGCCCGCCTGTCTCTGTCCGTCTGTCTCAGCCCGTCTGTCTCAGTCCGTCCGTCTCAGACCGTCTGTCTCTGTCCGTCTGTCTCAGACCGTCTGTCTCTGTCCGTCTGTCTCTTACCGTTCTCTCTGTCCGTCTGTCTCAGCCCGCCTGTCTCAGACCATCTGTCTCAGACCATCTGTCTCAGACCGTCTGTCTCAGACCGTCTGTCTCTGTCCGTCTGTCTCGGACCGTCTGTCTCTTACCGTTGTCTCTGTCCGTCTGTTTCAGCCCGCCTGTCTCTGTCCGTCTGTCTTTGACCGTCCGTCTCAGACCGTCTGTCTCAGCCCGCCTGACTCAGCCCGCCTCTCTCAGTCCGTCTGTCTGAGACCGTCTGTCTCATGTCATCTGTCTCTGTCCGTCTGTCTCAGACCGTCCGTATCAGCCCGCCTGTCTCAGCCCGCGTCTCTCAGCCCGTCTGTCTCAGTCCGTCCGTCTCAGACCGTCTGCCTCTGTCCGTCTGTCTCAGACCGTCTGTCTCTGTCCGTCTGTCTCTTACCGTTGTCTCTGTCCGTCTGTTTCAGCCCGCCTGTCTCAGACCGTCTGTCTCAGACCGTCTGTCTCGGACCGTCTGTCTCATCCCGCCTGTCCCAGTCCGTCTGCCTTTGACCGTCTGTCTCAGACCATCTGTCTCAGACCATCTGTGTGAGACCACCTGACTCAGACCATCTGTCTCAGACCGTCTGTCTCTGTCCGTCTGTCGCGGACCGTCTGTCTCAGACCGTCGGTCTCGGACCGTCTGTCTCAGACCGTCTGTCTCAGACCGTCTGTCTCTTACCGTTGTCTCTGTCCGTCTGTTTCAGCCCGCCTGTCTCTGTCCGTCTGTCTCAGCCCGTCTGTCTCAGTCGGTCTGTCTCAGGCCGTCTGTCTCTGTCCGTCTGTCTCAGACCGTCTGTCTCTGTCCGTCTGTCTCAGCCCGGCTGTCTCTGTCCGTCTGTCTCAGACCGTCTGTCTCGGACCGTCTGTCTCAGACCGTCTGTCTCTTACCGTTGTCTCTGTCCGTCTGTTTCAGCCCGCCTGTCTCAGACCGTCTGTCTCAGACCGTCTGTCTCGGACCGTCTGTCTCGGACCGTCTGTCTCAGCCCGCCTGTCTCAGCCCGCCTCTCTCAGTCCGTCTGTCTCAGGCCATCTGGCTCAGACCGCCTGTCTCTGTCCGTCTGTCTCGGACCGCCTGTCTCAGTCCGTCTGTCTCCGCCCACCTGACTCTGTCCGTTTGTATCAGACCGTCTGTCTCAGACCGTCTGTCTCAGACCGTCTGTCTCAGCCCGCGCGTCTCAACACGCCTCTCTCAGTCCGTCTGTCTCAGCCCGTTTGTCTCAGCACGCCACTCCCAGTCCGTCTGTCTCAGCCCGTCTGTCTCAGTCCGTCTGTCTCAGACCGCCTCTCACAGTCCGTCTGTCTCAGCCCGCCTCTCTCAGTTCGTCTGTCTCAGGCCATCTGTCTCAGACCGTCTGTCTCTGTCCGTCTGTCTCTGACCGTCTGTCTCGGACCGTCTGTCTCAGACCGTCTGTCTCTTACCGTTGTCTCTGTCCGTCTGTTTCAGCCCGCCTGTCTCAGACCGTCTGTCTCAGACCGTCTGTCTCGGACCGTCTGTCTCTGTCCGTCTGTCTCAGCCCGACTGTCTCTGTCCGTCTGTCTCAGACCGTCTGTCTCAGCCCGCCTGTCTCAGTCCGACTGTCTCAGTCCGCCTGTCTCAGTCCGTCTGTCTCCGACCGCCTGTCTCTGTCCGTTTGTCTCAGACCGTCTATCTCAGGCCGCCTGTCGTAGCCCGCCTCCCTCAGTCCGTCCGTCAGAGACCGTCTGTCTCAGACCGTCTGTCTCAGACCGTCTGTCTCAGACCGTCTGTCTCAGACCGTCTGTCTCAGACCGTTGTCTCTGTCCGCCTGTCTCAGTCCGCTTGTCTCAGTCCGTCTGTCTCCGACCGCCTGTCTCTGTCCGTTTGTCTCAGACCGCCTGTCTCAGTCCGCCTGTCTCAGTCCGTCTGTCTCCGACCGCCTGTCTCTCTCCGTTTGTCTCAGACCGTCTGTCTCAGCCCGCCTGTCTCAGTCCGCCTCCCTCAGTCCGTCCGTCAGAGACCGTCTGTCTCAGACCGTGTGTCTCAGACCGTCTGTCCCACCGTCTGTCTCAGACCGTGTATATCAGCCCGCCTGTCTCAGCCCGCCTGTCTCAGTTCGTCTGTCTCAGTTCGTCTGTCTGAGACCGACTGTCTCAGACCGTCTGTCTCGGACCGTCTGTCTCAGACCGTCTGACTCAGCCCGCCTGTCTCAGTCCGTCTGTCTCCGCCCGCCTGTCTCAGTCCGTCTGTCTCCGCCCGCCTGTCTCAGTCCGTCTGTCTCAGCCCGCCTGTCTCTGTCCGTCTGTCTCCACCCCCCTGTCTCTGTCCGTTTGTCTCAGACCGTCTGTCTCAGCCCGCCTCTCTCAGTCCGTCTGTCTCAGGCCATCTGGCTCAGACCGCCTGTCTCTGTCCGTCTGTCTCGGACCGCCTGTCTCAGTCCGTCTGTCTCCGCCCACCTGACTCTGTCCGTTTGTCTCAGACCGTCTGTCTCAGACCGTCTGTCTCACACCGTCTGTCTCAGCCCGCGCGTCTCAACACGCCTCTCTCAGTCCGTCTGTCTCAGCCCGTTTGTCTCAGCACGCCTCTCCCAGTCCGTCTGTCTCAGCCCGTCTGTCTCAGACCGTCTGTCTCAGACCGCCTCTCACAGTCCGTCTGTCTCAACCCGCCTCTCTCAGTCCGTCTGTCTCAGGCCATCTGTCTCAGACCGTCTGTCTCTGTCCGTCTGTCTCTGACCGTCTGTCTCGGACCGTCTGTCTCAGACCGTCTGACACAGCCCGACTGTCTCTGTCCGTCTGTCTCAGACCGTCTGTCTCAGCCCGCCTGTCTCAACCCGCCTCTCTCAGTCCGTCTGTCTCAGCCCGCCTGTCTCAGCCCGCCTCTGCCAGTCCGTCTGTCTCAGCCCGCCTGTCTCAGTCCGCCTGTCTCAGTCCGTCTGTCTGAGACCGTCTGTCACAGACCGTCTGTCTCATCCCGCCTGTCCCAGTCCGTCTGCCTTTGACCGTCTGTCTCAGACCATCTGTCTCAGACCATCTGTGTCAGACCATCTGACTCAAACCATCTGTCTCAGACAGTCTGTCTCTGTCCGTCTGTCGCGGACCGTCTGTCTCAGACCGTCTGTCTCGGACCGTCTGTCTCAGACCGTCTGTCTCTTACCGTTGTCTCTGTCCGTCTGTTTCAGCCCGCCTGTCTCTGTCCGTCTGTCTCAGCCCGTCTGTCTCAGTCCGTCCGTCTCAGACCGTCTGTCTCTGTCCGTCTGTCTCAGACCGTCTGTCTCTGTCCGTCTGTCTCTTACCGTTCTCTCTGTCCGTCTGTCTCAGCCCGCCTGTCTCAGACCATCTGTCTCAGACCATCTGTCTCAGACCGTCTGTCTCAGACCGTCTGTCTCTGTCCGTCTGTCTCGGACCGTCTGTCTCTTACCGTTGTCTCTGTCCGTCTGTTTCAGCCCGCCTGTCTCTGTCCGTCTGTCTTTGACCGTCCGTCTCAGTCCGACTGTCTCAGACCGTCTGTCTCAGCCCGCCTGTCTCAGCCCGCCTCTCTCAGTCCGTCTGTCTCAGGCCATCTGGCTCAGACCGTCTGTCTCTGTCCGTCTGTCTCAGACCGTCTGTCTCGTACCGTCTGTCTCAGACCGTCTGTCTCGGACCGTCTGTCTCAGACCGTCTGACTCGGCCCGCCTGTCTCAGTCCGTCTGTCTCCGCCCACCTGACTCTGTCCGTTTGTCTCAGTCCGTCTGTCTCAGACCGTCTGTCTCTGTCCGTCTGTCTCAGACCGTCTGTCTCGGACCGCCTGTCTCAGTTCGTCTGTCTCCGCCCGCCTGTCTCAGTCCGTCTGTCTGAGACCGTCTGTCTCAGACCATCTGTCTCAGACCGTGTATCTCAGCCCGCCTGTCTCAGCCCGCCTGTCTCAGTTCGTCTGTCTGAGACCGTCTGTCTCGGACCGTCTGACTCAGCCCGCCTGTCTCAGTCCGTCTGTCCCAGACCGTCTGTCTCGGACCGTCTGTCTCAGACCGTCTGACTCAGCCCGCCTGTCTCAGTCCGTCTGTCTCCGCCCGCCTGTCTCAGTCCGTCTGTCTCAGACCCTCTGTCCCAGACAGTCTGACTCAGCCCGTCTGTCTCAGACCATCTGTCTCAGACCGTGTATCTCAGCCCGCCTGTCTCAGCCCGCCTGTCTCAGTTCGTCTGTCTGAGACCGTCTGTCTCGGACCGTCTGACTCAGCCCGCCTGTCTCAGTCCGTCTGTCCCAGACCGTCTGTCTCGGACCGTCTGTCTCAGACCGTCTGACTCAGCCCGCCTGTCTCAGTCCGTCTGTCTCCGCCCGCCTGTCTCAGTCCGTCTGTCTCAGACCCTCTGTCCCAGACAGTCTGTCTCAGTCCGCCTGTCTCAGTCCGCCTGTCTCAGACCGTCTGTCTCAGCTCGCCTCTCTCAGTCCATCTGCCTCATACCGTCGGTCTTAGCCCGTCTGTCTGAGCCCGCCTGTCTCTGTCCGTGTGTCTCAGACCGTCTGTCTCGGACCGTCTGTCTCAGACCGCCTGTCTCTTACCGTTGTCTCTGTCCGTCTGTTTCAGACCGCCTGTCTCTGTCCGTCTGTCTTTGACCGTCCGTCTCAGTCCGACTGTCTCAGACCGTCTGTCTCTGTCCGTCTGTCTTTGACCGTCTGTCTCGGACCGTCTGTCTCAGACCGTCTGACTCGGCCCGCCTGTCTCAGTCGGTCTGTCTCCGCCCACCTGACTCTGTCCGTTTGTCTCAGACCGTCTGTCTCAGTCCGTCTGTCTCAGACCGTCTGTCACAGCCCGCCTGTCTCAGCTCGCCTCTCTCAGTCCGTCTGTCTCAGGCCATCTGGCTCAGACCGTCTGTCTCAGCCCGCCTGTCTTAGCCCGCCTCTGCCAGTCCGTCTGTCTCAGCCCGCCTGTCTCAGTCCGCCTGTCTCAGTCCGCCTGTCTCAGTCCGTCTGTCTCCGCCCGCCTGTCTCTGTCCGTTTGTCTCAGACCGTCTGTCTCAGCCCGCCTGTCTCACCCCGCCTCCCTCAGTCCGTCCGTCAGAGACCGTCTGTCTCAGACCGTCTGTCCCAGACCGTCTGTCTCGGACCGTCTGTCTCAGACCGTCTGACTCAGCCCGCCTGTCTCTGTCCGTCTGTCCCAGACCGTCTGTCTCGGACCGTCTGTCTCAGACCGTCTGACTCAGCCCGCGTGTCTCAACACCCCTCTCTCAGTCCGTCTGTCTCAGACCGTCTGTCTCAGCCCGCCTGTCTCAACCCGCCTCTCAAGTCCGTCTGTCTCAGCCCGCCTCTCTCAGTCCGTCTGTCTCAGCCCGCCTGTCTCAGACCGTCTGTCTCAGACCGTCTGTCGCGGACCGTCTTCCGCGGACTGTCTGTCTCAGACCGTCTGTCTCTGTCCGTCTGTCTCAGACCGTCTGTCTCTTACCGTTGTCTCTGTCCGTCTGTTTCAGGTCGCCTGTCTCTGTCCGTCTGTTTCAGCCCGCCTGTCTCAGACCGTCTGTCTCAGACCGTCTGTCTCGGACCGTCTGTCTCAGACCGACTGTCTCAGACCGTCTGACTCGGCCCGCCTGTCTCAGTCCGTCTGTCTCAGCCCGCCTGTCTTAGCCCGCCTCTGCCAGTCCGTCTGTCTCAGCCCGCCTGTCTCAGTCCGCCTGTCTCAGTCCGCCTGTCTCAGTCCGTCTGTCTCCGCCCGCCTGTCCATGTCCGTTTGTCTCAGACCGTCTGTCTCAGACCGCCTGTCTCAGACCGCCTCCCTCAGTCCGTCTGTCTCAGCCCGTCTGTCTCAGTCCGTCTGTCTCAGACCGTCTGTCTCAGCCCGCCTGTCTCAGCCCGCCTCTCTCAGTCCGTCTGTCTCAGGCCATCTGGCTCAGACCGTCTGTCTCTGTCCGTCTGTCCCAGACCGTCTGTCTCGGACCGTCTGTCTCAGACCGTCTGACTCAGCCCGCCTGTCTCAGTCCGTCTGTCTTCGCCCGCCTGTCTCAGTCCGTCTGTCTCAGACCCTCTGTCCCAGACAGTCTGACTCAGCCCGCCTGTCTCTGTCCGTCTGTCTCAGACCGTCTGTCTCAGCCCGCCTGTCTCGACCCGCCTCTCTCAGTCGGTCTGTCTCAGCCCGCCTGTCTTAGCCCGCCTCTGCCAGTCCGTCTGTCTCAGCCCGCCTGTCTCAGTCCGCCTGTCTCAGTCCGCCTGTCTCAGTCCGTCTGTCTCCGCCCGCCTGTCTCTGTCCGTTTGTCTCAGACCGTCTGTCTCAGCCCGCCTGTCTCACCCCGCCTCCCTCAGTCCGTCCGTCAGAGACCGTCTGTCTCAGACCGTCTGTCTCAGTCCGTCTGTCTCAGACCATCTGTCTCAGCCCGCCTGTCTCAGCCCGCCTCTCTCAGTCCGTCTGTCTTTGACCGTCTGTCTCAGACCATCTGTCTCAGACCATCTGTCTCAGACCATCTGTCTCAGACCATCTGTCTCAGACCATCTGTCTCAGACCATCTGTCTCAGACCGTCTGTCTCTGTCCGTCTGTCTCGGACCGTCTGTCTCAGACCGTCTGTCTCAGCCCGCCTGTCTCAGCCCGCCTGTTGCAGCCCGCCTGTCTCAGCTCGCCTCTCTCAGTCCATCTGTCTCATACCGTCGGTCTTAGCCCGTCTGTCTGAGCCCGCCTGTCTCTGTCCGTGTGTCTCAGACCGTCTGCCTCGGACCGTCTGTCGCTGTCCGTCTGTCTCGGACCGTCTGTCTCTTACCGTTGTCTCTGTCCGTCTGTCTCAGTCCGTCTGTCTCAGACCGTCTGTCTCAGCCCGCCTGTCTCAGCCCGCCTCTCTCAGTCCGTCTGTCTTTGACCGTCTGTCTCAGACCATCTGTCTCAGACCATCTGTCTCAGACCATCTGTCTCAGACAATCTGTCTCTGTCCGTCTGTCGCGGACCGTCTGTCTCAGCCCGCCTGTCTCAGCCCGCCTCTCTCAGTCGGTCTGTCTCAGCCCGCCTGTCTCTGCCCGCCTGTCTCAGCCCGCCTCTCTCAGTTTGTCTGTCTGAGACCGTCTGTCTCAGACCATCTGTCTCAGACCCTCTGTCACAGCTCGCCTCTCTCAGTCCATCTGTCTCATACCGTCGGTCTTAGCCCGTCTGTCTGAGCCCGCCTGTATCTGTCCGTGTGTCTCAGACCGTCTGCCTCGGACCGTCTGTCGCTGTCCGTCTGTCTCGGACCGTCTGTCTCTTACCGTTGTCTCTGTCCGTCTGTCTCAGACCGTCTGTCTCGGACCGTCTGTCTCAGACCGTCTGACTCGGCCCGCCTGTCTCAGTCCGTTCTACTCCGCCCACCTGACTCTGTCCGTTTGTCTCAGACCGTCTGTCTCAGTCCGTCTGTCTCAGACCGTCTGTCTCAGACCGTCTGTCTCAGCCCGCCTGTCTCAGCCCGCCTCTCTCAGTCCGTCTGTCTCAGGCCATCTGGCTCAGACCGTCTGTCTCGGACCGTCTGTCTCAGACCGTCTGACTCGGCCCGCCTGTCTCAGTCCGTCTGTCTCCGCCCACCTGACTCTGTCCGTTTGTCTCAGTCCGTCTGTCTCAGACCGTCTGTCTCTGTCCGTCTGTCTCAGACCGTCTGTCTCGGACCGCCTGTCTCAGTTCGTCTGTCTCAACCCGCCTCTCAAGTCCGTCTGACTCGGCCCGCCTGTCTCAGTCCGTTCTACTCCGCCCACCTGACTCTGTCCGTTTGTCTCAGACCGCCTGTCTCAGTCCGTCTGTCTGAGACCGTCTGTCTCAGACCATCTGTCTCAGACCGTGTATCTCAGCCCGCCTGTCTCAGCCCGCCTGTCTCAGTTCGTCTGTCTGAGACCGTCTGTCTCGGACCGTCTGACTCAGCCCGCCTGTCTCAGTCCGTCTGTCCCAGACCGTCTGTCTCGGACCGTCTGTCTCAGACCGTCTGACTCAGCCCGCCTGTCTCAGTCCGTCTGTCTCCGCCCGCCTGTCTCAGTCCGTCTGTCTCAGACCCTCTGTCCCAGACAGTCTGACTCAGCCCGCCTGACTCTGTCCGTCTGTCTCAGACCGCCTGTATCAGCCCGCCTGTCTCAACCCGCCTCTCTCAGTCCGTCTGTCTCAGCCCGCCTGTCTTAGCCCGCCTCTGCCAGTCCGTCTGTCTCAGCCCGCCTGTCTCAGTCCGCCTGTCTCAGTCCGCCTGTCTCAGTCCGTCTGTCTCCGCCCGCCTGTCTCTGTCCGTTTGTCTCAGACCGTCTGTCTCAGCCCTCCTGTCTCACCCCGCCTCCCTCAGTCCGTCCGTCAGAGACCGTCTGTCTCAGACCGTCTGTCTCAGACCGTCTGTCTCAGACCGTCTGTCTCAGACCGTCTGTCTCAGACCGTCTGTCTCAGACCGTCTGTCTCAGACCGTCTGTCTCAGACCGTCTGTCTCAGCTCGCCTCTCTCAGTCCATCTGTCTCATACCGTCGGTCTTAGCCCGTCTGTCTGAGCCCGCCTGTCTCTATCCGTGTGTCTCAGACCGTCTGTCTCGGACCGTCTGTCTCAGACCGTCTGTCTCTTACCGTTGTCTCTGTCCGTCTGTTTCAGCCCGCCTGTCTCTGTCCGTCTGTCTTTGACCGTCCGTCTCAGTCCGACTGTCTCAGACCGTCTGTCTCTGTCCGTCTGTCTCTGACCGTCTGTCTCGGACCGTCTGTCTCAGACCGTCTGACTCGGCCCGCCTGTCTCAGTCCGTCTGTCTCCGCCCACCTGACTCTGTCCGTTTGTCTCAGACCGTCTGTCTCAGTCCGTCTGTCTCAGACCGTCTGTCACAGCCCGCCTGTCTCAGCTCGCCTCTCTCAGTCCGTCTGTCTCAGACCGTCTGTCTCAGCCCGCCTGTCTCAACCCGCCTCTCAAGTCCGTCTGTCTCAGCCCGCCTCTCTCAGTCCGTCTGTCTCAGCCCGCCTGTCTCAGACCGTCTGTCTCAGACCGTCTGTCGCGGACCGTCTTCGGCGGACTGTCTGTCTCAGACCGTCTGTCTCTGTCCGTCTGTCTCAGACCGTCTGTCTCTTACCGTTGTCTCTGTCCGTCTGTTTCAGCCCGCCTGTCTCTGTCCGTCTGTTTCAGCCCGCCTGTCTCAGACCGTCTGTCTCAGACCGTCTGTCTCGGACCGTCTGTCTCAGACCGTCTGACTCAGCCCGCCTGTCTCTGTCCGTTTGTCCCAGACCGTCTGTCTCGTTCCGTCTGTCTCAGACCGTCTGACTCAGCCCGCCTGTCTCAGTCCGTCTGTCTCCGCCCGCCTGTCTCAGTCCGTCTCTCTCAGACCCTCTGTCCCAGACAGTCTGACTCAGCCCGCCTGTCTCTGTCCGTCTGTCTCAGACCGTCTGTCTCAGACCGTCTGTCTCAGACCATCTGTCTCAGACCCTCTGTCACAGCTCGCCTCTCTCAGTCCATCTGTCTCATACCGTCGGTCTTAGCCCGTCTGTCTGAGCCCGCCTGTCTCTGTCCGTGTGTCTCAGACCGTCTGCCTCGGACCGTCTGTCGCTGTCCGTCTGTCTCGGACCGTCTGTCTCTTACCGTTGTCTCTGTCCGTCTGTCTCAGACCGTCTGTCTCGGACCGTCTGTCTCAGACCGTCTGACTCGGCCCGCCTGTCTCAGTCCGTTCTACTCCGCCCACCTGACTCTGTCCGTTTGTCTCAGACCGTCTGTCTCAGTCCGTCTGTCTCAGACCGTCTGTCTCAGACCGTCTGTCTCAGCCCGCCTGTCTCAGCCCGCCTCTCTCAGTCCGTCTGTCTCAGGCCATCTGGCTCAGACCGTCTGTCTCGGACCGTCTGTCTCAGACCGTCTGACTCGGCCCGCCTGTCTCAGTCCGTCTGTCTCCGCCCACCTGACTCTGTCCGTTTGTCTCAGTCCGTCTGTCTCAGACCGTCTGTCTCTGTCCGTCTGTCTCAGACCGTCTGTCTCGGACCGCCTGTCTCAGTTCGTCTGTCTCAACCCGCCTCTCAAGTCCGTCTGACTCGGCCCGCCTGTCTCAGTCCGTTCTACTCCGCCCACCTGACTCTGTCCGTTTGTCTCAGACCGCCTGTCTCAGTCCGTCTGTCTGAGACCGTCTGTCTCAGACCATCTGTCTCAGACCGTGTATCTCAGCCCGCCTGTCTCAGCCCGCCTGTCTCAGTTCGTCTGTCTGAGACCGTCTGTCTCGGACCGTCTGACTCAGCCCGCCTGTCTCAGTCCGTCTGTCCCAGACCGTCTGTCTCGGACCGTCTGTCTCAGACCGTCTGACTCAGCCCGCCTGTCTCAGTCCGTCTGTCTCCGCCCGCCTGTCTCAGTCCGTCTGTCTCAGACCCTCTGTCCCAGACAGTCTGACTCAGCCCGCCTGACTCTGTCCGTCTGTCTCAGACCGCCTGTATCAGCCCGCCTGTCTCAACCCGCCTCTCTCAGTCCGTCTGTCTCAGCCCGCCTGTCTTAGCCCGCCTCTGCCAGTCCGTCTGTCTCAGCCCGCCTGTCTCAGTCCGCCTGTCTCAGTCCGCCTGTCTCAGTCCGTCTGTCTCCGCCCGCCTGTCTCTGTCCGTTTGTCTCAGACCGTCTGTCTCAGCCCGCCTGTCTCACCCCGCCTCCCTCAGTCCGTCCGTCAGAGACCGTCTGTCTCAGACCGTCTGTCTCAGACCGTCTGTCTCAGACCGTCTGTCTCAGACCGTCTGTCTCAGACCGTCTGTCTCAGACCGTCTGTCTCAGACCGTCTGTCTCAGACCGTCTGTCTCAGCTCGCCTCTCTCAGTCCATCTGTCTCATACCGTCGGTCTTAGCCCGTCTGTCTGAGCCCGCCTGTCTCTGTCCGTGTGTCTCAGACCGTCTGTCTCGGACCGTCTGTCTCAGACCGTCTGTCTCTTACCGTTGTCTCTGTCCGTCTGTTTCAGCCCGCCTGTCTCTGTCCGTCTGTCTTTGACCGTCCGTCTCAGTCCGACTGTCTCAGACCGTCTGTCTCTGTCCGTCTGTCTCTGACCGTCTGTCTCGGACCGTCTGTCTCAGACCGTCTGACTCGGCCCGCCTGTCTCAGTCCGTCTGTCTCCGCCCACCTGACTCTGTCCGTTTGTCTCAGACCGTCTGTCTCAGTCCGTCTGTCTCAGACCGTCTGTCACAGCCCGCCTGTCTCAGCTCGCCTCTCTCAGTCCGTCTGTCTCAGACCGTCTGTCTCAGCCCGCCTGTCTCAACCCGCCTCTCAAGTCCGTCTGTCTCAGCCCGCCTCTCTCAGTCCGTCTGTCTCAGCCCGCCTGTCTCAGACCGTCTGTCTCAGACCGTCTGTCGCGGACCGTCTTCGGCGGACTGTCTGTCTCAGACCGTCTGTCTCTGTCCGTCTGTCTCAGACCGTCTGTCTCTTACCGTTGTCTCTGTCCGTCTGTTTCAGCCCGCCTGTCTCTGTCCGTCTGTTTCAGCCCGCCTGTCTCAGACCGTCTGTCTCAGACCGTCTGTCTCGGACCGTCTGTCTCAGACCGTCTGACTCAGCCCGCCTGTCTCTGTCCGTTTGTCCCAGACCGTCTGTCTCGTTCCGTCTGTCTCAGACCGTCTGACTCAGCCCGCCTGTCTCAGTCCGTCTGTCTCCGCCCGCCTGTCTCAGTCCGTCTCTCTCAGACCCTCTGTCCCAGACAGTCTGACTCAGCCCGCCTGTCTCTGTCCGTCTGTCTCAGACCGTCTGTCTCAGCCCGCCTGTCTCAACCCGCCTCTCTCAGGCCGTCTGTCTCAGCCCGCCTGTCTTAGCCCGCCTCTGCCAGTCCGTCTGTCTCAGCCCGCCTGTCTCAGTCCGCCTGTCTCAGTCCGCCTGTCTCAGTCCGTCTGTCTCCGCCCGCCTGTCTCTGTCCGTTGTCTCAGACCGTCTGTCTCAGCCCACCTGTCTCACCCCGCCCCCTCAGTCCGTCCGTCAGAGTCCGTCTGTCTCAGACCGTCTGTCTCAGACCGTTGTCTCTGTCCGTCTTTCTCAGGCCGGCTGCCTCAGTCCGCCTGTCTCAGTCCGTCTGTCTCAGACCATCTGTCTCAGACCGTTGTCTCTGTCCGTCTGTCTCAGTCCGTCTGTCTCAGACCGTCTGTCTCAGCCCGCCTGTCTCAGCCCGCCTCTCTCAGTCCGTCTGTCTTTGACCGTCTGTCTCAGTCCGTCTGTCTCAGACCGTCTGTCTCAGCCCGCCTGTCTCAGCCCGCCTCTCTCAGTCCGTCTGTCTTTGACCGTCTGTCTCAGACCATCTGTCTCAGACCATCTGTCTCAGACCATCTCTCTCAGTCCATCTGTCTCAGACCGTCTGTCTCAGGCCATCTGTCTCAGTCCGTCTGTCCGTGTCCATCTGTCTCAGACCGTCTGTCTCAGCCCGCCTATCTCAGCCCGCCTGTCTCAGCCCGCCTCTCTCAGTCGGTCTGTCTCAGCCCGCCTGTCTCTGCCCGCCTGTCTCAGCCCGCCTCTCTCAGTTTGTCTGTCTGAGACCGTCTGTCTCAGACCATCTGTCTCATCCCGCCTGTCCCAGTCCGTCTGTCTTTGACCGTCTGTCTCAGACCATCTGTCTCAGACCATCTGTGTCAGACCATCTGACTCAGACCATCTGTCTCAGACAATCTGTCTCTGTCCGTCTGTCGCGGACCGTCTGTCTCAGCCCGCCTGTCTCAGCCCGCCTGTCTCAGCCCGCCTCTCTCAGTCGGTCTGTCTCAGCCCGCCTGTCTCTGCCCGCCTGTCTCAGCCCGCCTCTCGCAGTTTGTCTGTCTGAGACCGTCTGTCTCAGACCATCTGTCTCAGACCGTCTGTCACAGCTCGCCTCTCTCAGTCCATCTGTCTCATACCGTCGGTCTTAGCCAGTCTGTCTGAGCCCGCCTGTCTCTGTCCGTGTGTCTCAGACCGTCTGCCTCGGACCGTCTGTCGCTGTCCGTCTGTCTCGGACCGTCTGTCTCTTACCGTTGTCTCTGTCCGTCTGTTTCAGCCCGCCTGTCTCTGTCCGTCTGTCTTTGACCGTCCGTCTCAGACCGTCTGTCTCATCCCGCCTGTCTCAGCCCGCCTCTCTCAGTCCGTCTGTCTGAGACCGTCTGTCTCAGACCATCTGTCTCATCCCGCCTGTCTCAGTCTGTCTGTCTCGGACCGTCTGTCTCAGACCGTCTGACTCAGCCCGCCTGTCTCAGTCCGTCTGTCTTCGCCCGCCTGTCTCAGTCCGTCTGTCTCAGACCCTCTGTCCCAGACAGTCTGACTCAGCCCGCCTGTCTCTGTCCGTCTGTCTCAGACCGTCTGTCTCAGCCCGCCTGTCTCGACCCGCCTCTCTCAGTCGGTCTGTCTCAGCCCGCCTGTCTTAGCCCGCCTCTGCCAGTCCGTCTGTCTCAGCCCGCCTGTCTCAGTCCGCCTGTCTCAGTCCGCCTGTCTCAGTCCGTCTGTCTCCGCCCGCCTGTCTCTGTCCGTTTGTCTCAGACCGTCTGTCTCAGCCCGCCTGTCTCACCCCGCCTCCCTCAGTCCGTCCGTCAGAGACCGTCTGTCTCAGACCGTCTGTCTCAGACCGTCTGTCTCAGACCGTCTGTCTCAGACCGTCTGTCTCAGACCGTCTGTCTCAGACCGTCTGTCTCAGACCGTCTGTCTCAGACCGTCTGTCTCAGACCGTCTGTCTCAGACCGTCTGTCTCAGACCGTTGTCTCTGTCCGTCTTTCTCAGGCCGGCTGCCTCAGTCCGCCTGTCTCAGTCCGTCTGTCTCAGACCATCTGTCTCAGACCGTTGTCTCTGTCCGTCTGTCTCAGTCCGTCTGTCTCAGACCATCTGTCTCAGCCCGCCTGTCTCAGCCCGCCTCTCTCAGTCCGTCTGTCTTTGACCGTCTGTCTCAGACCATCTGTCTCAGACCATCTGTCTCAGACCATCTGTCTCAGACCATCTGTCTCAGACCGTCTGTCTCTGTCCGTCTGTCTCGGACCGTCTGTCTCAGACCGTCTGTCTCAGCCCGCCTGTCTCAGCCCGCCTGTTGCAGCCCGCCTGTCTCAGCTCGCCTCTCTCAGTCCATCTGTCTCATACCGTCGGTCTTAGCCCGTCTGTCTGAGCCCGCCTGTCTCTGTCCGTGTGTCTCAGACCGTCTGCCTCGGACCGTCTGTCGCTGTCCGTCTGTCTCGGACCGTCTGTCTCTTACCGTTGTCTCTGTCCGTCTGTCTCAGTC
This sequence comes from Coelioxys conoideus, assembly GCA_947623535.1. NCBI lineage: Eukaryota > Metazoa > Arthropoda > Insecta > Hymenoptera > Megachilidae > Coelioxys > Coelioxys conoideus. The sequence continues at coordinate 341,407 of CANQJN010000017.1, forward strand.
CGTCTGTCTCAGACCGTCTGTCTCAGCCCGCCTGTCTCAGCCCGCCTCTCTCAGTCCGTCTGTCTTTGACCGTCTGTCTCAGACCATCTGTCTCAGACCATCTGTCTCAGACCATCTGTCTCAGACAATCTGTCTCTGTCCGTCTGTCGCGGACCGTCTGTCTCAGTCCGCCTGTCTCAGTCCGTCTGTCTCCGCCCGCCTGTCTCTGTCCGTTGTCTCAGACCGTCTGTCTCAGCCCACCTGTCTCACCCCGCCACCCTCAGTCCGTCCGTCAGAGACCGTCTGTCTCAGACCGTTGTCTCTGTCCGTCTTTCTCAGGCCGGCTGCCTCAGTCCGCCTGTCTCAGTCCGTCTGTCTCAGACCATCTGTCTCAGACCGTTGTCTCTGTCCGTCTGTCTCAGTCCGTCTGTCTCAGACCGTCTGTCTCAGCCCGCCTGTCTCAGCCCGCCTCTCTCAGTCCGTCTGTCTTTGACCGTCTGTCTCAGTCCGTCTGTCTCAGACCGTCTGTCTCAGCCCGCCTGTCTCAGCCCGCCTCTCTCAGTCCGTCTGTCTTTGACCGTCTGTCTCAGACCATCTGTCTCAGACCATCTGTCTCAGACCATCTCTCTCAGTCCATCTGTCTCAGACCGTCTGTCTCAGGCCATCTGTCTCAGTCCGTCTGTCCGTGTCCATCTGTCTCAGACCGTCTGTCTCAGCCCGCCTATCTCAGCCCGCCTGTCTCAGCCCGCCTCTCTCAGTCGGTCTGTCTCAGCCCGCCTGTCTCTGCCCGCCTGTCTCAGCCCGCCTCTCTCAGTTTGTCTGTCTGAGACCGTCTGTCTCAGACCATCTGTCTCATCCCGCCTGTCCCAGTCCGTCTGTCTTTGACCGTCTGTCTCAGACCATCTGTCTCAGACCATCTGTGTCAGACCATCTGACTCAGACCATCTGTCTCAGACAATCTGTCTCTGTCCGTCTGTCGCGGACCGTCTGTCTCAGCCCGCCTGTCTCAGCCCGCCTGTCTCAGCCCGCCTCTCTCAGTCGGTCTGTCTCAGCCCGCCTGTCTCTGCCCGCCTGTCTCAGCCCGCCTCTCGCAGTTTGTCTGTCTGAGACCGTCTGTCTCAGACCATCTGTCTCAGACCGTCTGTCACAGCTCGCCTCTCTCAGTCCATCTGTCTCATACCGTCGGTCTTAGCCAGTCTGTCTGAGCCCGCCTGTCTCTGTCCGTGTGTCTCAGACCGTCTGCCTCGGACCGTCTGTCGCTGTCCGTCTGTCTCGGACCGTCTGTCTCTTACCGTTGTCTCTGTCCGTCTGTTTCAGCCCGCCTGTCTCTGTCCGTCTGTCTTTGACCGTCCGTCTCAGACCGTCTGTCTCATCCCGCCTGTCTCAGCCCGCCTCTCTCAGTCCGTCTGTCTGAGACCGTCTGTCTCAGACCATCTGTCTCATCCCGCCTGTCTCAGTCTGTCTGTCTTTGACCGTCTGTCTCAGACCATCTGTCTCAGACCATCTGTGTCAGACCATCTGACCCAGACCATCTGTCTCAGACAATCTGTCTCTGTCCGTCTGTCTCAGCCCGCCTGTCTATGTCCGTCTGTCTCAGCCCGCCTGTCTCAGACCGTCTGTCTCAGACCGTCTGTCTCAGCCCGCCTGTCTCGGCTCGCCTCTCTCAGTCCGTCTGTCTCAGACCCTCTGTCCCAGACCGTCTGTCTCAGCCCGCCTGTCTCAGCCCGCCTCTCTCAGTCCGTCTGTCTCAGGCCATCTGGCTCAGACCGTCTGTCTCTGTCCGTCTGTCCCAGACCGTCTGTCTCGGACCGTCTGTCTCAGACCGTCTGACTCAGCCCGCCTGTCTCAGTCCGTCTGTCCCAGACCGTCTGTCTCGGACCGTCTGTCTCAGACCGTCTGTCTCAGCCCGCCTGTCTCAGTCCGTCTGTCTCAGGCCATCTGGCTCAGACCGTCTGTCTCTGTCCGTCTGTCCCAGACCGTCTGTCTCGGACCGTCTGTCTCAGACCGTCTGAATCAGCCCGCCTGTCTCTGTCCGTTTGTCCCAGACCGTCTGTCTCGTTCCGTCTGTCTCAGACCGTCTGACTCAGCCCGCCTGTCTCAGTCCGTCTGTCTCCGCCCGCCTATCTCAGTCCGTCTGTCTCAGACCCTCTGTCCCAGACAGTCTGACTCAGCCCGCCTGTCTCTGTCCGTCTGTCTCAGACCGTCTGTCTCAGCCCGCCTGTCTCAACCCGCCTCTCTCAGTCCGTCTGTCTCAGCCCGCCTGTCTTAGCCCGCCTCTGCCAGTCCGTCTGTCTCAGCCCGCCTGTCTCAGTCCGCCTGTCTCAGTCCGCCTGTCTCAGTCCGTCTGTCTCCGCCCGCCTGTCTCTGTCCGTTTGTCTCAGACCGTCTGTCTCAGCCCGCCTGTCTCACCCCGCCACCCTCAGTCCGTCCGTCAGAGACCGTCTGTCTCAGACCGTCTGTCTCAGACCGTTGTCTCTGTCCGTCTTTCTCAGGCCGGCTGCCTCAGTCCGCCTGTCTCAGTCCGTCTGTCTCAGACCATCTGTCTCAGACCATCTGTCTCAGACCGTTGTCTCTGTCCGTCTGTCTCAGTCCGTCTGTCTCAGACCGTCTGTCTCAGCCCGCCTGTCTCAGCCCGCCTCTCTCAGTCCGTCTGTCTTTGACCGTCTGTCTCAGTCCGTCTGTCTCAGACCGTCTGTCTCAGCCCGCCTGTCTCAGCCTGCCTCTCTCAGTCCGTCTGTCTTTGACCGTCTGTCTCAGACCATCTGTCTCAGACCGTCTGTCTCGGACCGTCTGTGTCGGACCGTCTGTCTCAGACCGTCTGACTCGGCCCGCCTGTCTCAGTCCGTCTGTCTCCGCCCACCTGACTCTGTCCGTTTGTCTCAGACCGTCTGTCTCAGACCGTCTGTCTCAGCCCGCGTGTCTCAACACGCCTCTCTCAGTCCGTCTGTCTCAGCCCGTTTGTCTCAGCACGCCTCTCCCAGTCCGTCTGTGTCAGCCCGTCTGTCTCAGTCCGTCTGTCTCAGACCGTCTGTCTCAGCCCGCCTGTCTCAGCCCGCCTCTCTCAGTCCGTCTGTCTCAGGCCATCTGGCTCAGATCGTCTGTCTCTGTCCGTCTGTCCCAGACCGTCTGTCTCAGTCCGTCTGTCTCAGACCGTCTGTCTCAGCCCGCCTGTCTCTGCCCGCCTCTCTCAGTCCGTCTGTCTCAGGCCATCTGGCTCAGACCGTCTGTCTCTGTCCGTCTGTCCCAGACCGTCTGTCTCGGACCGTCTGTCTCAGACCGTCTGACTCAGCCCGCCTGTCTCTGTCCGTCTGTCTCAGACCGTCTGTCTCAGCCCGCCTGTCTCAACCCGCCTCTCTCAGTCCGTCTGTCTCAGCCCGCCTGTCTTAGCCCGCCTCTGCCAGTCCGTCTGTCTCAGCCCGCCTGTCTCAGTCCGCCTGTCTCAGTCCGCCTGTCTCAGTCCGTCTGTCTCCGCCCGCCTGTCTCTGTCCGTTGTCTCAGACCGTCTGTCTCAGCCCACCTGTCTCACCCCGCCACCTTCAGTCCGTCCGTCAGAGACCGTCTGTCTCAGACCGTCTGTCTCAGACCGTTGTCTCTGTCCGTCTTTCTCAGGCCGGCTGCCTCAGTCCGCCTGTCTCAGTCCGTCTGTCTCAGACCATCTGTCTCAGACCGTTGTCTCTGTCCGTCTGTCTCAGTCCGTCTGTCTCAGACCGTCTGTCTCAGCCCGCCTGTCTCAGCCCGCCTCTCTCAGTCCGTCTGTCTTTGACCGTCTGTCTCAGTCCGTCTGTCTCAGACCGTCTGTCTCAGCCCGCCTGTCTCAGCCCGCCTCTCTCAGTCCGTCTGTCTTTGACCGTCTGTCTCAGACCATCTGTCTCAGACCATCTGTCTCAGACCATCTCTCTCAGTCCATCTGTCTCAGACCGTCTGTCTCAGGCCATCTGTCTCAGTCCGTCTGTCCGTGTCCATCTGTCTCAGACCGTCTGTCTCAGCCCGCCTATCTCAGCCCGCCTGTCTCAGCCCGCCTCTCTCAGTCGGTCTGTCTCAGCCCGCCTGTCTCTGCCCGCCTGTCTCAGCCCGCCTCTCTCAGTTTGTCTGTCTGAGACCGTCTGTCTCAGACCATCTGTCTCATCCCGCCTGTCCCAGTCCGTCTGTCTTTGACCGTCTGTCTCAGACCATCTGTCTCAGACCATCTGTGTCAGACCATCTGACTCAGACCATCTGTCTCAGACAATCTGTCTCTGTCCGTCTGTCGCGGACCGTCTGTCTCAGCCCGCCTGTCTCAGCCCGCCTGTCTCAGCCCGCCTCTCTCAGTCGGTCTGTCTCAGCCCGCCTGTCTCTGCCCGCCTGTCTCAGCCCGCCTCTCGCAGTTTGTCTGTCTGAGACCGTCTGCCTCAGACCATCTGTCTCAGACCGTCTGTCACAGCTCGCCTCTCTCAGTCCATCTGTCTCATACCGTCGGTCTTAGCCAGTCTGTCTGAGCCCGCCTGTCTCTGTCCGTGTGTCTCAGACCGTCTGCCTCGGACCGTCTGTCGCTGTCCGTCTGTCTCGGACCGTCTGTCTCTTACCGTTGTCTCTGTCCGTCTGTTTCAGCCCGCCTGTCTCTGTCCGTCTGTCTTTGACCGTCCGTCTCAGACCGTCTGTCTCATCCCGCCTGTCTCAGCCCGCCTCTCTCAGTCCGTCTGTCTGAGACCGTCTGTCTCAGACCATCTGTCTCATCCCGCCTGTCTCAGTCTGTCTGTCTTTGACCGTCTGTCTCAGACCATCTGTCTCAGACCATCTGTGTCAGACCATCTGACCCAGACCATCTGTCTCTGTCCGTCTGTCTCAGCCCGCCTGTCTATGTCCGTCTGTCTCAGCCCGCCTGTCTCAGACCGTCTGTCTCAGACCGTCTGTCTCAGCCCGCCTGTCTCGGCTCGCCTCTCTCAGTCCGTCTGTCTCAGACCCTCTGTCCCAGACCGTCTGTCTCAGCCCGCCTGTCTCAGCCCGCCTCTCTCAGTCCGTCTGTCTCAGGCCATCTGGCTCAGACCGTCTGTCTCTGTCCGTCTGTCCCAGACCGTCTGTCTCGGACCGTCTGTCTCAGACCGTCTGACTCAGCCCGCCTGTCTCAGTCCGTCTGTCCCAGACCGTCTGTCTCGGACCGTCTGTCTCAGACCGTCTGTCTCAGCCCGCCTGTCTCAGTCCGTCTGTCTCAGGCCATCTGGCTCAGACCGTCTGTCTCTGTCCGTCTGTCCCAGACCGTCTGTCTCGGACCGTCTGTCTCAGACCGTCTGAATCAGCCCGCCTGTCTCTGTCCGTTTGTCCCAGACCGTCTGTCTCGTTCCGTCTGTCTCAGACCGTCTGACTCAGCCCGCCTGTCTCAGTCCGTCTGTCTCCGCCCGCCTATCTCAGTCCGTCTGTCTCAGACCCTCTGTCCCAGACAGTCTGACTCAGCCCGCCTGTCTCTGTCCGTCTGTCTCAGACCGTCTGTCTCAGCCCGCCTGTCTCAACCCGCCTCTCTCAGTCCGTCTGTCTCAGCCCGCCTGTCTTAGCCCGCCTCTGCCAGTCCGTCTGTCTCAGCCCGCCTGTCTCAGTCCGCCTGTCTCAGTCCGCCTGTCTCAGTCCGTCTGTCTCCGCCCGCCTGTCTCTGTCCGTTTGTCTCAGACCGTCTGTCTCAGCCCGCCACCCTCAGTCCGTCCGTCAGAGACCGTCTGTCTCAGACCGTCTGTCTCAGACCGTTGTCTCTGTCCGTCTTTCTCAGGCCGGCTGCCTCAGTCCGCCTGTCTCAGTCCGTCTGTCTCAGACCATCTGTCTCAGACCATCTGTCTCAGACCGTTGTCTCTGTCCGTCTGTCTCAGTCCGTCTGTCTCAGACCGTCTGTCTCAGCCCGCCTGTCTCAGCCCGCCTCTCTCAGTCCGTCTGTCTTTGACCGTCTGTCTCAGTCCGTCTGTCTCAGACCGTCTGTCTCAGCCCGCCTGTCTCAGCCTGCCTCTCTCAGTCCGTCTGTCTTTGACCGTCTGTCTCAGACCATCTGTCTCAGACCGTCTGTCTCGGACCGTCTGTGTCGGACCGTCTGTCTCAGACCGTCTGACTCGGCCCGCCTGTCTCAGTCCGTCTGTCTCCGCCCACCTGACTCTGTCCGTTTGTCTCAGACCGTCTGTCTCAGACCGTCTGTCTCAGCCCGCGTGTCTCAACACGCCTCTCTCAGTCCGTCTGTCTCAGCCCGTTTGTCTCAGCACGCCTCTCCCAGTCCGTCTGTGTCAGCCCGTCTGTCTCAGTCCGTCTGTCTCAGACCGTCTGTCTCAGCCCGCCTGTCTCAGCCCGCCTCTCTCAGTCCGTCTGTCTCAGGCCATCTGGCTCAGATCGTCTGTCTCTGTCCGTCTGTCCCAGACCGTCTGTCTCAGTCCGTCTGTCTCAGACCGTCTGTCTCAGCCCGCCTGTCTCTGCCCGCCTCTCTCAGTCCGTCTGTCTCAGGCCATCTGGCTCAGACCGTCTGTCTCTGTCCGTCTGTCCCAGACCGTCTGTCTCGGACCGTCTGTCTCAGACCGTCTGACTCAGCCCGCCTGTCTCTGTCCGTCTGTCTCAGACCGTCTGTCTCAGCCCGCCTGTCTCAACCCGCCTCTCTCAGTCCGTCTGTCTCAGCCCGCCTGTCTTAGCCCGCCTCTGCCAGTCCGTCTGTCTCAGCCCGCCTGTCTCAGTCCGCCTGTCTCAGTCCGCCTGTCTCGGACCGTCTGTCTCTTACCGTTGTCTCTGTCCGTCTGTTTCAGCCGCCTGTCTCTGTCCGTCTGTCTTTGACCGTCCGTCTCAGACAGTCTATCTCATCCCGCCTGTCTCAGCCCGCCTCTCTCAGTCCGTCTGTCTGAGACCGTCTGTCACAGACCGTCTGTCTCATCCCGCCTGTCCCAGTCCGTCTGTCTTTGACCGTCTGTCTCAGACCATCTGTGTCAGACCATCTGACTCAGACCATCTGTCTCAGACAATCTGTCTCTGTCCGTCTGTCGCGGACCGTCTGTCTCAGCCCGCCTGTCTCAGCCCGCCTGTTTCAGCCCGCCTCTCTCAGTCGGTCTGTCTCAGCCCGCCTGTCTCTGCCCGCCTGTCTCAGCCCGCCTCTCTCAGTTTGTCTGTCTGAGACCGTCTATCTCAGACCATCGGTCTCAGACCGTCTGTCACAGCTCGCCTCTTTCAGTCCATCTGTCTCATACCGTCGGTCTTAGCCCGTCTGTCTGAGCCCGCCTGTCTCTGTCCGTGTGTCTCAGACCGTCTTCCTCGGACCGTCTGTCGCTGTCCGTCTGTCTCGGACCGTCTGTCTCTTACCGTTGTCTCTGTCCGTCTGTTTCAGCCGCCTGTCTCTGTCCGTCTGTCTTTGACCGTCCGTCTCAGACAGTCTGCCTCATCCCGCCTGTCTCAGCCCGCCTCTCTCAGTCCGTCTGTCTGAGACCGTCTGTCACAGACCGTCTGTCTCATCCCGCCTGTCCCAGTCCGTCTGTCTTTGACCGTCTGTCTCAGACCATCTGTCTCAGACCATCTGTGTCAGACCATCTGACTCAGACCATCTGTCTCAGACAATCTGTCTCTGTCCGTCTGTCGCGGACCGTCTGTCTCAGCCCGCCTGTCTCAGCCCGCCTGTTTCAGCCCGCCTCTCTCAGTCGGTCTGTCTCAGCCCGCCTGTCTCTGCCCGCCTGTCTCAGCCCGCCTCTCTCAGTTTGTCTGTCTGAGACCGTCTGTCTCAGACCATCCGTCTCAGACCGTCTGTCACAGCTCGCCTCTTTCAGTCCATCTGTCTCATACCGTCGGTCTTAGCCCGTCTGTCTGAGCCCGCCTGTCTCTGTCCGTGTGTCTCAGACCGTCTTCCTCGGACCGTCTGTCGCTGTCCGTCTGTCTCGGACCGTCTGTCTCTTACGGTTGTCTCTGTCCGTCTGTTTCAGCCCGCCTGTCTCTGTCCGTCTGTCTTTGACCGTCCGTCTCAGACCGTCTGTCTCATCCCGCCTGTCTCAGCCCGCCTCTCTCAGTCCGTCTGTCTGAGACCGTCTGTCACAGACCGTCTGTCACATCCCGCCTGTCCCAGTCCGTCTGTCTTTGACCGTCTGTCTCAGACCATCTCTCTCAGACCATCTGTGTCAGACCATCTGACTCAGACCATCTGTCTCAGACAGTCTGTCTCTGTCCGTCTGTCGCGGACCGTCTGTCTCAGACCGTCTGTCTCGGACCGTCTGTCTCAGACCGTCTGTCTCTTACCGTTGTCTCTGTCCGTCTGTTTCAGCCCGCCTGTCTCAGCCCGCCTCTCTCAGTCCGTCTGTCTCAGGCCATCTGGCTCACACCGTCTGTCTCTGTCCGTCTGTCTCAGACCGTCTGTCTCGGACCGTCTGTCTCAGACCGTCTGACTCAGCTCGCCTGTCTCAGTCCGTCTGTCTCCGCCCGCCTGTCTCAGTCCGTCTGTCTGAGACCGTCTGTCTCACACCATCTGTCTCAGACCGTGTATCTCAGCCCGCCTGTCTCAGCCCGCCTGTCTCAGTTCGTCTGTCTGAGACCGTCTGTCTCGGACCGTCTGTCTTAGACCGTCTGACTCAGCCCGCCTGTCTCAGTCCGTCTGTCTCCGCCCGCCTGTCTCAGCCCGCCTCTCTCTGTCCGTCTGTCTGAGACCGTCTGTCTCATGTCATCTGTCTCTGTCCGTCTGTCTCAGACCGCCTGTCTCTGTCCGTCTGTCTCAGCCCGCCTGTCTCAGCCCGCCTGTCTCAAGCCGCCTCTCTCAGTCCGTCTGTCAGAGACCGTTTGTCTCTTACCGTTCTCTCTGTCCGTCTGTCACAGCCCGCCTGTCTCAGACCGCCTGTCTCAGACCGCCTGTCTCGGACCGTCTGTCTCGGTCCGTCTGTATCAGCTCGCCTGTCTCAGCCCGCCTGTCTCAGCTCGCCTCTCTCAGTCCATCTGTCTCAGACCGTCTGTCTCAGGCCATCTGTCTCAGTCCGTCTGCCCAGTCCGTCTGTCTCAGACCGTCTGTCTCAGCCCGCCTGTCTCTGCCCGCCTGTCTCAGCCCGCCTCTCTCAGTTTGTCTGTCTGAGACCGTCTGTCTCAGAGCATCTGTCTCAGACCGTCGGTCACAGCTCGCCTATCTCAGTCCATCTGTCTCATACCGTCGGTCTTAGCCCGTCTGACTGAGCCCGCCTGTCTCTGTGCGTGTGTCTCAGACCGTCTGTCTTGGACCGTCTGTCTCAGACCGTCTGTCTCTTACCGTTGTCTCTGTCCGTCTGTTTCAGCCCGCCTGTCTCTGTCCGTCTGTCTTTGACCGTCCGTCTCAGACCGTCTGTCTCAGTCCGTCTGTCTCAGACCGTCTGTCTCGGACCGTCTGTCTCAGACCGTCTGACTCAGCCCGCCTGTCTCAGTCCGTCTGTCTCCGCCCGCCTGTCTCAGACCGTCTGTCTCAGCCCCCCTGTCTCTGTCCGTCTGTCTCAGCCCGCCTGTCTCAGACCGTCTGTCTCGGACCGTCTGTCTCAGACCGTCTGTCTCTTACTGTTGTCTATGTCCGACTGTCTCAGACCGTCTGTCGCTGTCCGTCTGTCTCGGACCGTCTGTCTCTTACCGTTGTCTCTGTCCGTCTGTTTCAGCCCGCCTGTCTCTGTCCGTCTGTCTTTGACCGTCCGTCTCAGACCGTCTGTCTCATCCCGCCTGTCTCAGCCCGCCTCTCTCAGTCCGTCTGTCTGAGACCGTCTGTCACAGACCGTCTGTCTCATCCCGCCTGTCCCAGTCCGTCTGTCTTTGACCGTCTGTCTCAGACCATCTGTCTCTGACCATCTGTGTCAGACCATCTGACTCAGACCATCTGTTTCAGACAATCTGTCGCGGACCGTCTGTCTCAGCCCGCCTGTCTCAGCCCGCCTGTTTCAGCCCGCCTCTCTCAGTCCGTCTGTCAGAGACCGTTTGTCTCTTACCGTTCTCTCTGTCCGTCTGTCACAGCCCGCCTGTCTCAGACCGCCTGTCTCAGACCGTCTGTCTCGGACCGTCTGTCTCGGTCCGTCTGTATCAGCTCGCCTGTCTCAGCCCGCCTGTCTCAGCTCGCCTCTCTCAGTCCATCTGTCTCAGACCGTCTGTCTCAGGCCATCTGTCTCAGTCCGTCTGCCCAGTCCGTCTGTCTCAGACCGTCTGTCTCAGCCCGCCTGTCTCTGCCCGCCTGTCTCAGCCCGCTTCTCTCAGTTTGTCTGTCTGAGACCGTCTGTCTCAGAGCATCTGTCTCAGACCGTCTGTCACAGCTCGCCTATCTCAGTCCATCTGTCTCATACCGTCGGTCTTAGCCCGTCTGACTGAGCCCGCCTGTCTCTGTGCGTGTGTCTCAGACCGTCTGTCTCGGACCGTCTGTCTCAGACCGTCTGTCTCTTACCGTTGTCTCTGTCCGTCTGTTTCAGCCCGCCTGTCTCTGTCCGTCTGTCTTTGACCGTCCGTCTCAGACCGTCTGTCTCAGTCCGTCTGTCTCAGACCGTCTGTCTCAGCCCGCCTGTCTCAGCCCGCCTCTCTCTGTCCGTCTGTCTCAGGCCATCAGGCTCAGACCGTCTGTCTCTGTCCGTCTGTCCTAGACCGTCTGTCTCAGTCCGTCTGTCTCAGACCGTCTGTCTCAGCCTGCCTGTCTCTGCCCGCCTCTCTCAGTCCGTCTGTCTCAGGCCATCTGGCTCAGACCGTCTGTCTCTGTCCGTCTGTCCCAGACCGTCTGTCTCAGACCGTCTGTCTCGGACCGTCTGTCTCAGACCGTCTGTCTCTTACCGTTGTCTCTGTCCGTCTGTTTCAGCCCGCCTGTCTCTGTCCGTCTGTCTTTGACCGTCCGTCTCAGGCCGTCTGTCTCGGTCCGTCTGTATCAGCTCGCCTGTCTCAGCCCGCCTGTCTCAGCTCGCCTCTCTCAGTCCATCTGTCTCAGACCGTCTGTCTCAGGCCATCTGTCTCAGTCCGTCTGTCCCAGTCCGTCTGTCTCAGACCGTCTGTCTCAGCCCGCCTGTCTCTGCCCGCCTGTCTCAGCCTGCCTCTCTCAGTTTGTCTGTCTGAGACCGTCTGTCTCAGAGCATCTGTCTCAGACCGTCTGTCACAGCTCGCCTATCTCAGTCCATCTGTCTCATACCGTCGGTCTTAGCCCGTCTGACTGAGCCCGCCTGTCTCTGTTCGTGTGTCTCAGACCGTCTGTCTCGGACCGTCTGTCTCAGACCGTCTGTCTCTTACCGTTGTCTCTGTCCGTCTGTTTCAGCCCGCCTGTCTCTGTCCGTCTGTCTTTGACCGTCCGTCTCAGTCCGTCTGTCTCAGACCGTCTGTCTCTGTCCGTCTGTCTCAGACCGTCTGTCTCTGTCCGTCTGTCTCAGCCCATCTGTCTCTGTCCGTCTGTCTCAGACCGTCTGTCTCGGACCGTCTGTCTCAGACCGTCTGACTCGGCCCGCCTGTCTCAGTCCGTCTGTCTCCGCCCACCTGACTCTGTCCGTTTGTCTCAGACCGTCAGTCTCCGACCGTCTGTCTCAGCCCGCGTGTCTCAACACGCCTCTCTCAGTCCGTCTGTCTCAGCCCGTTTGTCTCAGCACGCCTCTCCCAGTCCGTCTGTCTCAGCCCGTCTGTCTCAGTCCGTCTGTCTCAGACCGTCTGTCTCAGACCGTCTGACTCAGCTCGCCTGTCTCAGTCCGTCTGTCTCCGCCCGCCTGTCTCAGTCCGTCTGTCTGAGACCGTCTGTCTCAGACCATCTGTCTCAGACCGTGTATCTCAGCCCGCCTGTCTCAGCCCGCCTGTCTCAGTTCGTCTGTCTGAGACCGTCTGTCTCGGAACGTCTGTCTCAGACCGTCTGACTCAGCCCGCCTGTCTCAGTCCGTCTGTCTCCGCCCGCCTGTCTCAGTCCGTCTGTCTCCGCCCGCCTGTCTCAGTCCGTCTGTCTCAGCCCGCCTGTCTCTGTCCGTCTGTCTCAGCCCGCCTGTCTCAGACCGTCTGTCTCAGACCGTCTGTCGCGGACCGTCTTCCGCGGACTGTCTGTCTTGGACCGTCTGTCTCAGACCGTCTGACACAGCCCGCCTGTCTCTGTCCGTCTGTCTCAGACCGTCTGTCTCAGCCCGCCTGTCTCAGTCCGCCTGTCTCAGTCCGCCTGTCTCAGTCCGTCTGTCTCCGCCCGCCTGTCCATGTCCGTTTGTCTCAGACCGTCTGTCTCAGCCCGCCTGTCTCAGACCGCCTCCCTCAGTCCGTCTGTCTGAGACCTACTGTCTCTGACCGTCTGTATCGGACCGTCTGTCTCAGACCGTCTGACTCAGCCCGCATGTCTCAGTCCGTCTGTCTCCGCCCGCCTGTCTCAGTCCGTCTCTCTCCGCGCGCCTGTCTCATTCCGTCTGTCTCAGCCCCCCTGTCTCTGTCCGTCTGTCTCAGCCCGCCTGTCTCAGACCGTCTGTCTCGGACCGTCTGTCTCAGACCGTCTGTCTCTTACTGTTGTCTATGTCCGACTGTTTGAGCCCGCCTGTCTCTGTCCGTCTGTCTTTGACCGTCCGTCTCAGTCCGTCTGTCTCAGACCGTCTGTCGCTGTTCGTCTGTCTCGGACCGTCTGTCTCTTACCGTTGTCTCTGTCCGTCTGTTTCAGCCCGCCTGTCTCTGTCCGTCTGTCTTTGACCGTCCGTCTCAGACCGTCTGTCTCATCCCGCCTGTCTCAGCCCGCCTCTCTCAGTCCGTCTGTCTGAGACCGTCTGTCACAGACCGTCTGTCTCATCCCGCCTGTCCCAGTCCGTCTGTCTTTGACCGTCTGTCTCAGACCATCTGTCTCTGACCATCTGTGTCAGACCATCTGACTCAGACCATCTGTTTCAGACAATCTGTCTCTGTCCGTCTGTCGCGGACCGTCTGTCTCAGCCCGCCTGTCTCAGCCCGCCTGTTTCAGCCCGCCTCTCTCAGTCGGTCTGTCTCAGCCCGCCTGTCTCTGCCCGCCTGTCTCAGCCCGCCTCTCTGAGTTTGTCTGTCTGAGACCGTCTGTCTCAGACCATCTGTCTCAGACCGTCTGTCACAGCTCGCCTCTCTCAGTCCATCTGTCTCATACCGTCGGTCTTAGCCCGTCTGTCTGAGCCCGCCTGTCTCTGTCCGTGTGTCTCAGACCGTCTGCCTCGGACCGTCTGTCGCTGTCCGTCTGTCTCGGACCGTCTGTCTCTTACCGTTGTCTCTGTCCGTCTGTTTCAGCCCGCCTGTCTCTGTCCGTCTGTCTTTGACCGTCCGTCTCAGACCGTCTGTCTCATCCCGCCTGTCTCAGCCCGCCTCTCTCAGTCCGTCTGTCTGAGACCGTCTGTCACAGACCGTCTGTCTCATCCCGCCTGTCCCAGTCCGTCTGTCTTTGACCGTCTGTCTCAGACCATCTCTCTCAGACCATCTGTGTCAGACCATCTGACTCAGACCATCTGTCTCAGACAGTCTGTCTCTGTCCGTCTGTCGCTGTCCGTCTGTCTCGGACCGTCTGTCTCTTACCGTTGTCTCTGTCCGTCTGTTTCAGCCCGCCTGTCTCTGTCCGTCTGTCTTTGACCGTCCGTCTCAGACCGTCTGTCACAGACCGTCTGTCTCATCCCGCCTGTCCCAGTCCGTCTGTCTTTGACCGTCTGTCTCAGACCATCTCTCTCAGACCATCTGTGTCAGACCATCTGACTCAGACCATCTGTCTCAGACAGTCTGTCTCTGTCCGTCTGTCGCGGACCGTCTGTCTCAGACCGTCTGTCACGGACCGTCTGTCTCAGACCGTCTGTCTCAGCCCGCCTGTCTCAACCCGCCTCTCTCAGTCCGTCTGTCAGAGACCGTTTGTCTCTTACCGTTCTCTCTGTCCGTCTGTCACAGCCCGCCTGTCTCAGACCGTCTGTCTCAGACCGTCTGTCTCGGACCGTCTGTCTCGGTCCGTCTGTATCAGCTCGCCTGTCTCAGCCCGCCTGTCTCAGCTCGCCTCTCTCAGTCCATCTGTCTCTGACCGTCTGTCTCAGGCCATCTGTCTCAGTCCGTCTGTCCCAGTCCGTCTGTCTCAGACCGTCTGTCTCAGCCCGCCTGTCTCTGCCCGCCTGTCTCAGCCCGCCTCTCTCAGTTTGTCTGTCTGAGACCGTCTGTCTCAGAGCATCTGTCTCAGACCGTCTGTCACAGCTCGCCTATCTCAGTCCATCTGTCTCATAGCGTCGGTCTTAGCCCGTCTGACTGAGCCCGCCTGTCTCTGTTCGTGTGTCTCAGACCGTCTGTCTCGGACCGTCTGTCTCAGACCGTCTGTCTCTTACCGTTGTCTCTGTCCGTCTGTTTCAGCCCGCCTGTCTCTGTCCGTCTGTCTTTGACCGTCCGTCTCAGGCCGTCTGTCTCGGTCCGTCTGTATCAGCTCGCCTGTCTCAGCCCGCCTGTCTCAGCACGCCTCTCTCAGTCCATCTGTCTCAGACCGTCTGTCTCAGGCCATCTGTCTCAGTCCGTCTGTCCCAGTCCGTCTGTCTCAGACCGTCTGTCTCAGCCCGCCTGTCTCTGCCCGCCTGTCTCAGCCCGCCTCTCTCAGTTTGTCTGTCTGAGACCGTCTGTCTCAGAGCATCTGTCTCAGACCGTCTGTCACAGCTCGCCTATCTCAGTCCATCTGTCTCATAACGTCGGTCTTAGCCCGTCTGACTGAGCCCGCCTGTCTCTGTTCGTGTGTCTCAGACCGTCTGTCTCTGTCCGTCTGTCTCAGACCGTCTGTCTCTGTCCGTCTGTCTCAGCCCGTCTGTCTCTGTCCGTCTGTCTCAGACCGTCTGTCTCGGACCGTCTGTCTCAGACCGTCTGACTCGGCCCGCCTGTCTCAGTCCGTCTGTCTCCGCCCACCTGACTCTGTCCGTTTGTCTCAGACCGTCAGTCTCCGACCGTCTGTCTCAGCCCGCGTGTCTCAGCACGCCTCTCTCAGTCTGTCTGTCTCAGCCCGTTTGTCTCAGCACGCCTCTCTCAGTCCGTCTGTCTCAGCCCGTCTGTCTCAGTCCGTCTGTCTCAGACCGTCTGTCTCAGCCCGCCTGTCTCAGCCCGCCTCTCTCAGTCCGTCTGTCTCAGGCCATCTGGCTCAGACCGTCTGTCTCTGTCCGTCTGTCTCAGACCGTCTGTCTCAGACCGTCTGTCTCAGACCGTCTGTCTCAGACCGTCTGTCTCAGACCGTCTGACTCAGCTCGCCTGTCTCAGTCCGTCTGTCTCCTCCCGCCTGTCTCAGTCCGTCTGTCTGAGACCGTCTGTCTCAGACCATCTGTCTCAGACCGTGTATCTCAGCCCGCCTGTCTCAGCCCGCCTGTCTCAGTTCGTCTGTCTGAGACCGTCTGTCTCGGAACGTCTGTCTCAGACCGTCTGACTCCGCCCGCCTGTCTCAGTCCGTCTGTCTCCGCCCGCCTGTCTCAGTCCGTCTGTCTCCGCCCGCCTGTCTCAGTCCGTCTGTCTCAGCCCGCCTGTCTCTGTCCGTCTGTCTCAGCCCGCCTGTCTCAGACCGTCTGTCTCAGACCGTCTGTCGCGGACCGTCTTCCGCGGACTGTCTGTCTCGGACCGTCTGTCTCTTACCGTTGTCTCTGTCCGTCTGTTTCAGCCCGCCTGTCTCTGTCCGTCTGTCTTTGACCGTCCGTCTCAGACCGTCTGTCACAGACCGTCTGCCTCATCCCGCCTGTCCCAGTCCGTCTGTCTTTGACCGTCTGTCTCAGACCATCTCTCTCAGACCATCTGTGTCAGACCATCTGACTCAGACCATCTGTCTCAGACAGTCTGTCTCTGTCCGTCTGTCGCGGACCGTCTGTCTCAGACCGTCTGTCTCGGACCGTCTGTCTCAGACCGTCTGTCTCTTACCGTTGTCTCTGTCCGTCTGTTTCAGCCCGCCTGTCTCAGACCGTCAGTCTCCGACCGTCTGTCTCAGCCCGCGTGTCTCAACACGCCTCTCTCAGTCCGTCTGCCTCAGGCCATCTGGCTCACACCGTCTGTCTCTGTCCGTCTGTCTCAGACCGTCTGTCTCGGACCGTCTGTCTCAGACCGTCTGACTCAGCTCGCCTGTCTCAGTCCGTCTGTCTCCGCCCGCCTGTCTCAGTCCGTCTGTCTGAGACCGTCTGTCTCACACCATCTGTCTTAGACCGTGTATCTCAGCCCGCCTGTCTCAGCCCGCCTGTCTCAGTTCGTCTGTCTGAGACCGTCTGTCTCGGACCGTCTGTCTCAGACCGTCTGACTCAGCCCGCCTGTCTCAGTCCGTCTGTCTCCGCCCGCCTGTCTCAGCCCGCCTCTCTCTGTCCGTCTGTCTGAGACCGTCTGTCTCATGTCATCTGTCTCTGTCCGTCTGTCTCAGACCGCCTGTCTCTGTCCGTCTGTCTCAGCCCGCCTGTCTCAGCCCGCCTCTCTCAGTCCGACTGTCTGAGACCGTCTGTCTCAGACCGTCTGTCTCAGCCCGCCTGTCTCAACCCGCCTCTCTCAGTCCGTCTGTCAGAGACCGTTTGTCTCTTACCGTTCTCTCTGTCCGTCTGTCACAGCCCGCCTGTCTCAGACCGTCTGTCTCAGACCGTCTGTCTCGGACCGTCTGTCTCGGTCCGTCTGTATCAGCTCGCCTGTCTCAGCCCGCCTGTCTCAGCTCGCCTATCTCAGTCCATCTGTCTCTGACCGTCTGTCTCAGGCCATCTGTCTCAGTCCGTCTGTCCCAGTCCGTCTGTCTCAGACCGTCTGTCTCAGCCCGCCTGTCTCTGCCCGCCTGTCTCAGCCCGCCTCTCTCAGTTTGTCTGTCTGAGACCGTCTGTCTCAGAGCATCTGTCTCAGACCGTCTGTCACAGCTCGCCTATCTCAGTCCATCTGTCTCATAGCGTCGGTCTTAGCCCGTCTGACTGAGCCCGCCTGTCTCTGTTCGTGTGTCTCAGACCGTCTGTCTCGGACCGTCTGTCTCAGACCGTCTGTCTCTTACCGTTGTCTCTGTCCGTCTGTTTCAGCCCGCCTGTCTCTGTCCGTCTGTCTTTGACCGTCCGTCTCAGGCCGTCTGTCTCGGTCCGTCTGTATCAGCTCGCCTGTCTCAGCCCGCCTGTCTCAGCTCGCCTCTCTCAGTCCATCTGTCTCAGACCGTCTGTCTCAGGCCATCTGTCTCAGTCCGTCTGTCCCAGTCCGTCTGTCTCAGACCGTCTGTCTCAGCCCGCCTGTCTCTGCCCGCCTGTCTCAGCCCGCCTCTCTCAGTTTGTCTGTCTGAGACCGTCTGTCTCAGAGCATCTGTCTCAGACCGTCTGTCACAGCTCGCCTATCTCAGTCCATCTGTCTCATAACGTCGGTCTTAGCCCGTCTGACTGAGCCCGCCTGTCTCTGTTCGTGTGTCTCAGACCGTCTGTCTCGGACCGTCTGTCTCAGACCGTCTGTCTCTTACCGTTGTCTCTGTCCGTCTGTTTCAGCCCGCCTGTCTCTGTCCGTCTGTCTTTGACCGTCCGTCTCAGTCCGTCTGTCTCAGACCGTCTGTCTCTGTCCGTCTGTCTCAGACCGTCTGTCTCTGTCCGTCTGTCTCAGCCCGACTGTCTCTGTCCGTCTGTCTCAGACCGTCTGTCTCGGACCGTCTGTCTCAGACCGTCTGACTCGGCCCGCCTGTCTCAGTCCGTCTGTCTCCGCCCACCTGACTCTGTCCGTTTGTCTCAGACCGTCAGTCTCCGACCGTCTGTCTCAGCCCGCGTGTCTCAACACGCCTCTCTCAGTCCGTCTGTCTCAGCCCGTTTGTCTCAGCACGCCTCTCCCAGTCCGTCTGTCTCAGCCCGTCTGTCTCAGTCCGTCTGTCTCAGACCGTCTGTCTCAGCCCGCCTGTCTCAGCCCGCCTCTCTCAGTCCGTCTGTCTCAGGCCATCTGGCTCAGACCGTCTGTCTCTGTCCGTCTGTCTCAGACCGTCTGTCTCAGACCGTCTGTCTCAGACCGTCTGTCTCAGACCGTCTGTCTCAGACCGTCTGACTCAGCTCGCCTGTCTCAGTCCGTCTGTCTCCTCCCGCCTGTCTCAGTCCGTCTGTCTGAGACCGTCTGTCTCAGACCATCTGTCTCAGACCGTGTATCTCAGCCCGCCTGTCTCAGCCCGCCTGTCTCAGTTCGTCTGTCTGAGACCGTCTGTCTCGGAACGTCTGTCTCAGACCGTCTGACTCAGCCCGCCTGTCTCAGTCCGTCTGTCTCCGCCCGCCTGTCTCAGTCCGTCTGTCTCCGCCCGCCTGTCTCAGTCCGTCTGTCTCAGCCCGCCTGTCTCTGTCCGTCTGTCTCAGCCCGCCTGTCTCAGACCGTCTGTCTCAGACCGTCTGTCGCGGACCGTCTTCCGCGGACTGTCTGTCTTGGACCGTCTGTCTCAGACCGTCTGACACAGCCCGCCTGTCTCTGTCCGTCTGTCTCAGACCGTCTGTCTCAGCCCGCCTGTCTCAACCCGTCTCTCTCAGTCCGTCTGTCTCAGCCCGCCTGTCTCAGCCCGCCTCTGCCAGTCCGTCTGTCTCAGCCCGCCTGTCTCAGTCCGCCTGTCTCAGGCCGCCTGTCTCAGTGCGCCTGTCTCAGTCCGACAGTCTCCGACCCCCTGTCTCTGTCCGTTTGTCTCAGACCGTCTGTCTCAGCCCGCCTGTCTCAACCCGCCTCTCTCAGTCCGTCTGTCTCAGCCCGCCTGTCTTAGCCCGCCTCTGACAGTCCGTCTGTCTCAGCCCGCCTGTCTCAGTCCGCCTGTCTCAGTCCGCCTGTCCCAGTCCGTCTGTCTCCGCCCGCCTGTCTCTGTCCGTTTGTCTCAGACCGTCTGTCTCAGCCCGCCTGTCTCACCCCGCCTCCCTCAGTCCGTCCGTCAGAGACCGTCTGTCTCAGACCGTCTGTCTCAGACCGTCTGTCTCAGACCGTCTGTCTCTGTCCGTCTGTCTCAGTCCGTTGTCTCTGTCCGTCTGTCTCAGTCCGCCTGTCTCTGTCCGTTTGTCTCAGACCGTCTGTCTCAGCCCGCCTGTCTCAGCCCGCCTCCCTCAGTCCGTCCGTCAGAGACCGTCTGTCTCAGACCGTCTGTCTCAGACCGTTGCCTCTGTCCGTCTCTCTCAGGCCGCCTGCCTCAGTCCGCCTGTCTCAGTCCGTCTGTCTCAGACCATCTGTCTCAGACCGTTGTCTCTGTCCGTCTGTCTCAGTCCGTCTGTCTCAGACCGTCTGTCTCAGCCCGCCTGTCTCAGCCCGCCTGTCTCAGCCCGCCTCTCTCAGTCCGTCTGTCTTTGACCGTCTGTCTCAGACCATCTGTCTCAGACCATCTGTCTCAGACCATCTGTCTCCGACCGCCTGTCTCTGTCCGTTTGTCTCAGACCGTCTGTCTCAGCCCGCCTGTCTCAGCCCGCCTCCCTCAGTCCGTCCGTCAGAGACCGTCTGTCTCAGACCGTCTGTCTCAGACCGTTGCCTCTGTCCGTCTTTCTCAGGCCGCCTGCCTCAGTCCGCCTGTCTCAGTCCGTCTGTCGCAGACCATCTATCTCAGACCGTTGTCTCTGTCCGTCTGTCTCAGTCCGTCTGTCTCAGACCGTCTGTCTCAGCCCGCCTGTCTCAGCCCGCCTCTCTCAGTCCGTCTGTCTGAGACCGTCTGTCACAGACTGTCTGTCTCATCCCGCCTGTCCCAGTCCGTCTGTCTTTGACCGTCTGTCTCAGACCATCTGTCTCAGACCATCTGTCTCAGACCATCTGTCTCAGACCATCTGTCTCAGACCATCTGTCTCAGACCATCTGTCTCAGACCGTTGTCTCTGTCCGTCTGTCTCAGTCCGCCTGTCTCATTCCGTCTGTCTCCGCCCGCCTGTCTCAGTCCGTCTGTCTCAGCCCGCCTGTCTCTGTCCGTCTGTCTCAGCCCGCCTGTCTCAGACCGTCTGTCTCTTACCGTTGCCTCTGTCCGTCTGTTTCAGCCCGCCTGTCTCTGTCCGTCTGTCTTTGACCGTCCGTCTCAGACCGTCTGTCTCATCCCGCCTCTCTCAGTCCGTCTGTCGCAGACCATCTATCTTAGACCGTTGTCTCTGTCCGTCTGTCTCAGTCCGTCTGTTTCAGACCGTCTGTCTCAGCCCGCCTCTCTCAGTCCGTCTGTCTGAGACCGTCTGTCACAGACTGTCTGTATCATCCCGCCTGTCCCAGTCCGTCTGTCTTTGACCGTCTGTCTCAGACCATCTGTCTCAGACCATCTGTCTCAGACCATCTGTCTCAGACCATCTGTCTCAGACCGTTGTCTCTGTCCGTCTGTCTCAGTCCGCCTGTCTCAGTCCGTCTGTCTCAGCCCGCCTGTCTCTGTCCGTCTGTCTCAGCCCGCCTGTCTCAGACCGTCTGTCTCTTACCGTTGCCTCTGTCCGTCTGTTTCAGCCCGCCTGTCTCTGTCCGTCTGTCTTTGACCGTCCGTCTCAGACCGTCTGTCTCATCCCGCCTCTCTCAGTCCGTCTGTCTGAGACCGTCTGTCACAGACCGTCTGTCTCATCCCGCCTGTCCCAGTCCGTCTGCCTTTGACCGTCTGTCTCAGACCATCTGTCTCAGACCATCTGTGTCAGACCATCTGACTCAGACCATCTGTCTCAGACAGTCTGTCTCTGTCCGTCTGTCGCGGACCATCTGTCTCAGTCCGTCTGTCTCAGCCCGCCTGTCTCAGTCCGTCTGTCTCCGCCCGCCTGTCTCAGTCTGTCTGTCTCAGTCCGTCTGTCTCCGCCCGCCTGTCTCAGTCTGTCTGTCTCCGCCCGCCTGTCTCAGACCGTCTGACACAGCCCGCCTGTCTCTGTCCGTCTGTCTCAGACCGTCTGTCTCAGCCCGCCTGTCTCAACCCGTCTCTCTCAGTCCGTCTGTCAAAGCCCGCCTATCTCAGCCCGCCTCTGCCAGTCCGCCTGTCTCAGTCCGCCTGTCTCAGTCCGACAGTCTCCGACCGTCTGTCTCTGTCGGTTTGTCTCAGACCGTCTGTCTCAGCCCGCCTGTCTCAGCCCGCCTCCCTCAGTCCGTCCGTCAGAGACCGTCTGTCTCAGACCGTCTGTCTCAGACCGTCTGTCTCAGACCGTCTGTCTCAGACCGTTGTCTCTGTCCGTCTCTCTCAGGCCGCCTGCCTCAGTCCGCCTGTCTCAGTCCGTCTGTCGCAGACCATCTATCTCAGACCGTTGTCTCTGTCCGTCTGTCTCAGTCCGTCTGTCTCAGACCGTCTGTCTCAGCCCGCCTGTCTCAGCCCGCCTCTCTCAGTCCGTCTGTCTGAGACCGTCTGTCACAGACTGTCTGTCTCATCCCGCCTGTCCCAGTCCGTCTGTCTTTGACCGTCTGTCTCAGACCATCTGTCTCAGACCATCTGTCTCAGACCATCTGTCTCAGACCATCTGTCTCAGACCGTTGTCTCTGTCCGTCTGTCTCAGTCCGCCTGTCTCATTCCGTCTGTCTCCGCCCGCCTGTCTCAGTCCGTCTGTCTCAGCCCGCCTGTCTCTGTCCGTCTGTCTCAGCCCGCCTGTCTCAGACCGTCTGTCTCTTACCGTTGCCTCTGTCCGTCTGTTTCAGCCCGCCTGTCTCTGTCCGTCTGTCTTTGACCGTCCGTCTCAGACCGTCTGTCTCATCCCGCCTCTCTCAGTCCGTCTGTCTGAGACCGTCTGTCACAGACCGTCTGTCTCATCCCGCCTGTCCCAGTCCGTCTGCCTTTGACCGTCTGTCTCAGACCATCTGTCTCAGACCATCTGTGTCAGACCATCTGACTCAGACCATCTGTCTCAGACAGTCTGTCTCTGTCCGTCTGTCGCGGACCATCTGTCTCAGTCCGTCTGTCTCAGCCCGCCTGTCTCAGTCCGTCTGTCTCCGCCCGCCTGTCTCAGTCCGTCTGTCTCCGCCCGCCTGTCTCAGACCGTCTGACACAGCCCGCCTGTCTCTGTCCGTCTGTCTCAGACCGTCTGTCTCAGCCCGCCTGTCTCAACCCGTCTCTCTCAGTCCGTCTGTCTCAGCCCGCCTGTCTCAGCCCGCCTCTGCCAGTCCGTCTGTCTCAGCCCGCCTGTCTCAGTCCGCCTGTCTCAGTCCGCCTGTCTCAGTCCGCCTGTCTCAGTCCGACAGTCTCCGACCGTCTGTCTCTGTCGGTTTGTCTCAGACCGTCTGTCTCAGCCCGCCTGTCTCAGCCCGCCTCCCTCAGTCCGTCCGTCAGAGACCGTCTGTCTCAGACCGTCTGTCTCAGACCGTCTGTCTCAGACCGTCTGTCTCAGACCGTTGTCTCTGTCCGTCTCTCTCAGACCGTCTGACTCAGCCCGCCTGTCTCAGTCCGTCTGTCTCCGCCCGCCTGTCTCAGCCCGCCTCTCTCTGTCCGTCTGTCTGAGACCGTCTGTCTCATGTCATCTGTCTCTGTCCGTCTGTCTCAGACCGCCTGTCTCTGTCCGTCTGTCTCAGCCCGCCTGTCTCAGCCCGCCTCTCTCAGTCCGACTGTCTGAGACCGTCTGTCTCAGACCGTCTGTCTCAGCCCGCCTGTCTCAACCCGCCTCTCTCAGTCCGTCTGTCAGAGACCGTTTGTCTCTTACCGTTCTCTCTGTCCGTCTGTCACAGCCCGCCTGTCTCAGACCGTCTGTCTCAGACCGTCTGTCTCGGACCGTCTGTCTCGGTCCGTCTGTATCAGCTCGCCTGTCTCAGCCCGCCTGTCTCAGCTCGCCTATCTCAGTCCATCTGTCTCTGACCGTCTGTCTCAGGCCATCTGTCTCAGTCCGTCTGTCCCAGTCCGTCTGTCTCAGACCGTCTGTCTCAGCCCGCCTGTCTCTGCCCGCCTGTCTCAGCCCGCCTCTCTCAGTTTGTCTGTCTGAGACCGTCTGTCTCAGAGCATCTGTCTCAGACCGTCTGTCACAGCTCGCCTATCTCAGTCCATCTGTCTCATAGCGTCGGTCTTAGCCCGTCTGACTGAGCCCGCCTGTCTCTGTTCGTGTGTCTCAGACCGTCTGTCTCGGACCGTCTGTCTCAGACCGTCTGTCTCTTACCGTTGTCTCTGTCCGTCTGTTTCAGCCCGCCTGTCTCTGTCCGTCTGTCTTTGACCGTCCGTCTCAGTCCGTCTGTCTCAGACCGTCTGTCTCTGTCCGTCTGTCTCAGACCGTCTGTCTCTGTCCGTCTGTCTCAGCCCGACTGTCTCTGTCCGTCTGTCTCAGACCGTCTGTCTCGGACCGTCTGTCTCAGACCGTCTGACTCGGCCCGCCTGTCTCAGTCCGTCTGTCTCCGCCCACCTGACTCTGTCCGTTTGTCTCAGACCGTCAGTCTCCGACCGTCTGTCTCAGCCCGCGTGTCTCAACACGCCTCTCTCAGTCCGTCTGTCTCAGCCCGTTTGTCTCAGCACGCCTCTCCCAGTCCGTCTGTCTCAGCCCGTCTGTCTCAGTCCGTCTGTCTCAGACCGTCTGTCTCAGCCCGCCTGTCTCAGCCCGCCTCTCTCAGTCCGTCTGTCTCAGGCCATCTGGCTCAGACCGTCTGTCTCTGTCCGTCTGTCTCAGACCGTCTGTCTCAGACCGTCTGTCTCAGACCGTCTGTCTCAGACCGTCTGTCTCAGACCGTCTGACTCAGCTCGCCTGTCTCAGTCCGTCTGTCTCCTCCCGCCTGTCTCAGTCCGTCTGTCTGAGACCGTCTGTCTCAGACCATCTGTCTCAGACCGTGTATCTCAGCCCGCCTGTCTCAGCCCGCCTGTCTCAGTTCGTCTGTCTGAGACCGTCTGTCTCGGAACGTCTGTCTCAGACCGTCTGACTCAGCCCGCCTGTCTCAGTCCGTCTGTCTCCGCCCGCCTGTCTCAGTCCGTCTGTCTCCGCCCGCCTGTCTCAGTCCGTCTGTCTCAGCCCGCCTGTCTCTGTCCGTCTGTCTCAGCCCGCCTGTCTCAGACCGTCTGTCTCAGACCGTCTGTCGCGGACCGTCTTCCGCGGACTGTCTGTCTTGGACCGTCTGTCTCAGACCGTCTGACACAGCCCGCCTGTCTCTGTCCGTCTGTCTCAGACCGTCTGTCTCAGCCCGCCTGTCTCAACCCGTCTCTCTCAGTCCGTCTGTCTCAGCCCGCCTGTCTCAGCCCGCCTCTGCCAGTCCGTCTGTCTCAGCCCGCCTGTCTCAGTCCGCCTGTCTCAGGCCGCCTGTCTCAGTCCGCCTGTCTCAGTCCGACAGTCTCCGACCCCCTGTCTCTGTCCGTTTGTCTCAGACCGTCTGTCTCAGCCCGCCTGTCTCACCCCGCCTCCCTCAGTCCGTCCGTCAGAGACCGTCTGTCTCAGACCGTCTGTCTCAGACCGTCTGTCTCAGACCGTCTGACTCTGTCCGTCTGTCTCAGTCCGTTGTCTCTGTCCGTCTGTCTCAGTCCGCCTGTCTCTGTCCGTTTGTCTCAGACCGTCTGTCTCAGCCCGCCTGTCTCAGCCCGCCTCCCTCAGTCCGTCCGTCAGAGACCGTCTGTCTCAGACCGTCTGTCTCAGACCGTTGCCTCTGTCCGTCTCTCTCAGGCCGCCTGCCTCAGTCCGCCTGTCTCAGTCCGTCTGTCTCAGACCATCTGTCTCAGACCGTTGTCTCTGTCCGTCTGTCTCGGTCCGTCTGTCTCAGACCGTCTGTCTCAGCCCGCCTGTCTCAGCCCGCCTCTCTCAGTCCGTCTGTCTTTGACCGTCTGTCTCAGACCATCTGTCTCAGACCATCTGTCTCAGACCATCTGTCTCCGACCGCCTGTCTCTGTCCGTTTGTCTCAGACCGTCTGTCTCAGCCCGCCTGTCTCAGCCCGCCTCCCTCAGTCCGTCCGTCAGAGACCGTCTGTCTCAGACCGTCTGTCTCAGACCGTTGCCTCTGTCCGTCTCTCTCAGGCCGCCTGCCTCAGTCCGCCTGTCTCAGTCCGTCTGTCGCAGACCATCTATCTCAGACCGTTGTCTCTGTCCGTCTGTCTCAGTCCGTCTGTCTCAGACCGTCTGTCTCAGCCCGCCTGTCTCAGCCCGCCTCTCTCAGTCCGTCTGTCTGAGACCGTCTGTCACAGACTGTCTGTCTCATCCCGCCTGTCCCAGTCCGTCTGTCTTTGACCGTCTGTCTCAGACCATCTGTCTCAGACCATCTGTCTCAGACCATCTGTCTCAGACCATCTGTCTCAGACCATCTGTCTCAGACCATCTGTCTCAGACCGTTGTCTCTGTCCGTCTGTCTCAGTCCGCCTGTCTCATTCCGTCTGTCTCCGCCCGCCTGTCTCAGTCCGTCTGTCTCAGCCCGCCTGTCTCTGTCCGTCTGTCTCAGCCCGCCTGTCTCAGACCGTCTGTCTCTTACCGTTGCCTCTGTCCGTCTGTTTCAGCCCGCCTGTCTCTGTCCGTCTGTCTTTGACCGTCCGTCTCAGACCGTCTGTCTCATCCCGCCTCTCTCAGTCCGTCTGTCGCATACCATCTATCTTAGACCGTTGTCTCTGTCCGTCTGTCTCAGTCCGTCTGTTTCAGACCGTCTGTCTCAGCCCGCCTCTCTCAGTCCGTCTGTCTGAGACCGTCTGTCACAGACTGTCTGTATCATCCCGCCTGTCCCAGTCCGTCTGTCTTTGACCGTCTGTCTCAGACCATCTGTCTCAGACCATCTGTCTCAGACCATCTGTCTCAGACCATCTGTCTCAGACCGTTGTCTCTGTCCGTCTGTCTCAGTCCGCCTGTCTCATTCCGTCTGTCTCCGCCCGTCTGTCTCAGCCCGCCTGTCTCAACCCGTCTCTCTCAGTCCGTCTGTCTCAGCCCGCCTGTCTCAGCCCGCCTCTGCCAGTCCGTCTGTCTCAGCCCGCCTGTCTCAGTCCGCCTGTCTCAGGCCGCCTGTCTCAGTCCGCCTGTCTCAGTCCGACAGTCTCCGACCCCCTGTCTCTGTCCGTTTGTCTCAGACCGTCTGTCTCAGCCCGCCTGTCTCAACCCGCCTCTCTCAGTCCGTCTGTCTCAGCCCGCCTGTCTTAGCCCGCCTCTGCCAGTCCGTCTGTCTCAGCCCGCCTGTCTCAGTCCGCCTGTCTCAGTCCGCCTGTCCCAGTCCGTCTGTCTCCGCCCGCCTGTCTCTGTCCGTTTGTCTCAGACCGTCTGTCTCAGCCCGCCTGTCTCACCCCGCCTCCCTCAGTCCGTCCGTCAGAGACCGTCTGTCTCAGACCGTCTGTCTCAGACCGTCTGTCTCAGACCGTCTGTCTCTGTCCGTCTGTCTCAGTCCGTTGTCTCTGTCCGTCTGTCTCAGTCCGCCTGTCTCTGTCCGTTTGTCTCAGACCGTCTGTCTCAGCCCGCCTGTCTCAGCCCGCCTCCCTCAGTCCGTCCGTCAGAGACCGTCTGTCTCAGACCGTCTGTCTCAGACCGTTGCCTCTGTCCGTCTCTCTCAGGCCGCCTGCCTCAGTCCGCCTGTCTCAGTCCGTCTGTCTCAGACCATCTGTCTCAGACCGTTGTCTCTGTCCGTCTGTCTCGGTCCGTCTGTCTCAGACCGTCTGTCTCAGCCCGCCTGTCTCAGCCCGCCTCTCTCAGTCCGTCTGTCTTTGACCGTCTGTCTCAGACCATCTGTCTCAGACCATCTGTCTCAGACCATCTGTCTCCGACCGCCTGTCTCTGTCCGTTTGTCTCAGACCGTCTGTCTCAGCCCGCCTGTCTCAGCCCGCCTCCCTCAGTCCGTCCGTCAGAGACCGTCTGTCTCAGACCGTCTGTCTCAGACCGTTGCCTCTGTCCGTCTCTCTCAGGCCGCCTGCCTCAGTCCGCCTGTCTCAGTCCGTCTGTCGCAGACCATCTATCTCAGACCGTTGTCTCTGTCCGTCTGTCTCAGTCCGTCTGTCTCAGACCGTCTGTCTCAGCCCGCCTGTCTCAGCCCGCCTCTCTCAGTCCGTCTGTCTGAGACCGTCTGTCACAGACTGTCTGTCTCATCCCGCCTGTCCCAGTCCGTCTGTCTTTGACCGTCTGTCTCAGACCATCTGTCTCAGACCATCTGTCTCAGACCATCTGTCTCAGACCATCTGTCTCAGACCATCTGTCTCAGACCATCTGTCTCAGACCGTTGTCTCTGTCCGTCTGTCTCAGTCCGCCTGTCTCATTCCGTCTGTCTCCGCCCGCCTGTCTCAGTCCGTCTGTCTCAGCCCGCCTGTCTCTGTCCGTCTGTCTCAGCCCGCCTGTCTCAGACCGTCTGTCTCTTACCGTTGCCTCTGTCCGTCTGTTTCAGCCCGCCTGTCTCTGTCCGTCTGTCTTTGACCGTCCGTCTCAGACCGTCTGTCTCATCCCGCCTCTCTCAGTCCGTCTGTCGCAGACCATCTATCTTAGACCGTTGTCTCTGTCCGTCTGTCTCAGTCCGTCTGTTTCAGACCGTCTGTCTCAGCCCGCCTCTCTCAGTCCGTCTGTCTGAGACCGTCTGTCACAGACTGTCTGTATCATCCCGCCTGTCCCAGTCCGTCTGTCTTTGACCGTCTGTCTCAGACCATCTGTCTCAGACCATCTGTCTCAGACCATCTGTCTCAGACCATCTGTCTCAGACCGTTGTCTCTGTCCGTCTGTCTCAGTCCGCCTGTCTCATTCCGTCTGTCTCCGCCCGCCTGTCTCAGTCCGTCTGTCTCAGCCCGCCTGTCTCTGTCCGTCTGTCTCAGCCCGCCTGTCTCAGACCGTCTGTCTCTTACCGTTGCCTCTGTCCGTCTGTTTCAGCCCGCCTGTCTCTGTCCGTCTGTCTTTGACCGTCCGTCTCAGACCGTCTGTCTCATCCCGCCTCTCTCAGTCCGTCTGTCTGAGACCGTCTGTCACAGACCGTCTGTCTCATCCCGCCTGTCCCAGTCCGTCTGCCTTTGACCGTCTGTCTCAGACCATCTGTCTCAGACCATCTGTGTCAGACCATCTGACTCAGACCATCTGTCTCAGACAGTCTGTCTCTGTCCGTCTGTCGCGGACCATCTGTCTCAGTCCGTCTGTCTCAGCCCGCCTGTCTCAGTCCGTCTGTCTCCGCCCGCCTGTCTCAGTCTGTCTGTCTCCGCCCGCCTGTCTCAGACCGTCTGACACAGCCCGCCTGTCTCTGTCCGTCTGTCTCAGACCGTCTGTCTCAGCCCGCCTGTCTCAACCCGTCTCTCTCAGTCCGTCTGTCAAAGCCCGCCTGTCTCAGCCCGCCTCTGCCAGTCCGTCTGTCTCAGCCCGCCTGTCTCAGCCCGCCTGTCTCAGTCCGCCTGTCTCAGTCCGCCTGTCTCAGTCCGACAGTCTCCGACCGTCTGTCTCTGTCGGTTTGTCTCAGACCGTCTGTCTCAGCCCGCCTGTCTCAGCCCGCCTCCCTCAGTCCGTCCGTCAGAGACCGTCTGTCTCAGACCGTCTGTCTCAGACCGTCTGTCTCAGACCGTCTGTCTCAGACCGTTGTCTCTGTCCGTCTCTCTCAGGCCGCCTGCCTCAGTCCGCCTGTCTCAGTCCGTCTGTCGCAGACCATCTATCTCAGACCGTTGTCTCTGTCCGTCTGTCTCAGTCCGTCTGTCTCAGACCGTCTGTCTCAGCCCGCCTGTCTCAGCCCGCCTCTCTCAGTCCGTCTGTCTGAGACCGTCTGTCACAGACTGTCTGTCTCATCCCGCCTGTCCCAGTCCGTCTGTCTTTGACCGTCTGTCTCAGACCATCTGTCTCAGACCATCTGTCTCAGACCATCTGTCTCAGACCATCTGTCTCAGACCGTTGTCTCTGTCCGTCTGTCTCAGTCCGCCTGTCTCATTCCGTCTGTCTCCGCCCGCCTGTCTCAGTCCGTCTGTCTCAGCCCGCCTGTCTCTGTCCGTCTGTCTCAGCCCGCCTGTCTCAGACCGTCTGTCTCTTACCGTTGCCTCTGTCCGTCTGTTTCAGCCCGCCTGTCTCTGTCCGTCTGTCTTTGACCGTCCGTCTCAGACCGTCTGTCTCATCCCGCCTCTCTCAGTCCGTCTGTCTGAGACCGTCTGTCACAGACCGTCTGTCTCATCCCGCCTGTCCCAGTCCGTCTGCCTTTGACCGTCTGTCTCAGACCATCTGTCTCAGACCATCTGTGTCAGACCATCTGACTCAGACCATCTGTCTCAGACAGTCTGTCTCTGTCCGTCTGTCGCGGACCATCTGTCTCAGTCCGTCTGTCTCAGCCCGCCTGTCTCAGTCCGTCTGTCTCCGCCCGCCTGTCTCAGTCCGTCTGTCTCCGCCCGCCTGTCTCAGACCGTCTGACACAGCCCGCCTGTCTCTGTCCGTCTGTCTCAGACCGTCTGTCTCAGCCCGCCTGTCTCAACCCGTCTCTCTCAGTCCGTCTGTCTCAGCCCGCCTGTCTCAGCCCGCCTCTGCCAGTCCGTCTGTCTCAGCCCGCCTGTCTCAGTCCGCCTGTCTCAGTCCGCCTGTCTCAGTCCGCCTGTCTCAGTCCGACAGTCTCCGACCGTCTGTCTCTGTCGGTTTGTCTCAGACCGTCTGTCTCAGCCCGCCTGTCTCAGCCCGCCTCCCTCAGTCCGTCCGTCAGAGACCGTCTGTCTCAGACCGTCTGTCTCAGACCGTCTGTCTCAGACCGTTGTCTCTGTCCGTCTCTCTCAGGCCGCCTGCCTCAGTCCGCCTGTCTCAGTCCGTTTGTCGCAGACCATCTATCTCAGACCGTTGTCTCTGTCCGTCTGTCTCAGTCCGTCTGTCTCAGACCGTCTGTCTCAGCCCGCCTGTCTCAGCCCGCCTCTCTCAGTCCGTCTGTCTGAGACCGTCTGTCACAGACTGTCTGTCTCATCCCGCCTGTCCCAGTCCGTCTGTCTTTGACCGTCTGTCTCAGACCATCTGTCTCAGACCATCTGTCTCAGACCATCTGTCTCAGACCATCTGTCTCAGACCGTTGTCTCTGTCCGTCTGTCTCAGTCCGCCTGTCTCATTCCGTCTGTCTCCGCCCGCCTGTCTCAGTCCGTCTGTCTCAGCCCGCCTGTCTCAGACAGTCTGTCTCTGTCCGTCTGTCGCGGACCGTCTGTCTCAGACCGTCTGTCTCGGACCGTCTGTCTCAGACCGTCTGTCTCTTACCGTTGTCTCTGTCCGTCTGTTTCAGCCCGCCTGTCTCTGTCCGTCTGTCTTTGACCGTCCGTCTCAGTCCGTCTGTCTCAGACCGTCTGTCTCTGTCCGTCTGTCTCAGACCGTCTGTCTCTGTCCGTCTGTCTCAGCCCGTCTGTCTCTGTCCGTCTGTCTCAGACCGTCTGTCTCGGACCGTCTGTCTCAGACCGTCTGTCTCTTACCGTTGTCTCTGTCCGTCTGTTTCAGCCCGCCTGTCTCAGACCGTCTGTCTCAGACCGTCTGTCTCAGACCGTCTGTCTCGGACCGTCTGTCTCGGACCGTCTGTCTCAGCCTGCCTGTCTCAGCCCGCCTCTCTCAGTCCGTCTGTCTCAGGCCATCTGGCTCAGACCGTCTGTCTCTGTCCGTCTGTGTCAGACCGTCTGTCTCGGACCGTCTGTCTCAGACCGTCTGACTCGGCCCGCCTGTCTCAGTCCGTCTGTCTCCGCCCACCTGACTCTGTCCGTTTGTCTCAGACCGTCAGTCTCCGACCGTCTGTCTCAGCCCGCGTGTCTCAACACGCCTCTCTCAGTCCGTCTGTCTCAGCCCGTTTGTCTCAGCACGCCTCTCCCAGTCCGTCTGTCTCAGCCCGTCTGTCTCAGTCCGTCTGTCTCAGACCGTCTGTCTCCGCCCGCCTGTCTCAGTCCGTCTGTCTCAGCCCGCCTGTCTCAGACAGTCTGTCTCTGTCCGTCTGTCGCGGACCGTCTGTCTCAGACCGTCTGTCTCGGACCATCTGTCTCAGACCGTCTGTCTCTTACCGTTGTCTCTGTCCGTCTGTTTCAGCCCGCCTGTCTCTGTCCGTCTGTCTTTGACCGTCCGTCTCAGTCCGTCTGTCTCAGACCGTCTGCCTTTGTCCGTCTGTCTCAGACCGTCTGTCTCTGTCCGTCTGTCTCAGACCGTCTGTCTCGGACCGTCTGTCTCAGACCGTCTGACTCGGCCCGCCTGTCTCAGTCCGTCTGTCTCCGCCCACCTGACTCTGTCCGTTTGTCTCAGACCGTCAGTCTCCGACCGTCTGTCTCAGCCCGCGTGTCTCAACACGCCTCTCTCAGTCCGTCTGTCTCAGCCCGTTTGTCTCAGCACGCCTCTCCCAGTCCGTCTGTCTCAGCCCGTCTGTCTCAGTCCGTCTGTCTCAGACCGTCTGTCTCAGCCCGCCTGTCTCAGCCCGCCTCTCTCAGTCCGTCTGTCTCATGCCATCTGGCTCAGACCGTCTGTCTCTGTCCGCCTGTCTCAGACTGTCTGTCTCAGACCGTCTGTCTCAGACCGTCTGACTCAGCTCGCCTGTCTCAGTCCGTCTGTCTCCGCCCGCTTGTCTCAGTCCGTCTGTCTGAGACCGTCTGTCTCAGACCATCTGCCTCAGACCGTGTATCTCAGCCCGCCTGTCTCAGCCCGCCTGTCTCAGTTCGTCTGTCTGAGACCGTCTGTCTCGGAACGTCTCTCTCAGACCGTCTGACTCAGCCCGCCTGTCTCAGTCCGTCTGTCTCTTACCGTTGCCTCTGTCCGTCTGTTTCAGCCCGCCTGTCTCTGTCCGTCTGTCTTTGACCGTCTGTCTCCGCCCGCCTGTCTCAGTCCGTCTGTCTCAGCCCGCCTGTCTCAGACAGTCTGTCTCAGACCGTCTGTCTCTTACCGTTGCCTCTGTCCGTCTGTTTCAGCCCGCCTGTCTCTGTCCGTCTGTCTTTGACCGTCTGTCTCCGCCCGCCTGTCTCAGTCCGTCTGTCTCAGCCCGCCTGTCTCAGACAGTCTGTCTCTGTCCGTCTGTCGCGGACCGTCTGTCTCAGACCGTCTGTCTCGGACCGTCTGTCTCAGACCGTCTGTCTCTTACCGTTGTCTCTGTCCGTCTGTTTCAGCCCGCCTGTCTCTGTCCGTCTGTCTTTGACCGTCCGTCTCAGTCCGGCTGTCTCAGATCGTCTGTCTCTGTCCGTCTGTCTCAGACCGTCTGTCTCTGTCCGTCTGTCTCAGCCCGTCTGTCCCAGTCCGTCTGCCTTTGACCGTCTGTCTCAGACCATCTGTCTCAGACCATCTGTGTCAGACCATCTGTCTCAGACCATGTATCTCAGCCCGCCTGTCTCAGCCCGTCTGTCTCTTACCGTTGTCTCTGTCCGTCTGTTTCAGCCCGCCTGTCTCTGTCCGTCTGTCTTTGACCGTCCGTCTCAGACCGTCTGTCTCATCCCGCCTCTCTCAGTCCGTCTGTCTGAGACCGTCTGTCACAGACCGTCTGTCTCATCCCGTCTGTCCCAGTCCGTCTGCCTTTGACCGTCTGTCTCAGACCATCTGTCTCAGACCATCTGTGTCAGACCATCTGACTCAGACCATCTGTCTCAGACAGTCTGTCTCTGTCCGTCTGTCGCGGACCATCTGTCTCAGACCGTGTATCTCAGCCCGCCTGTCTCAGCCCGCCTGTCTCAGTTCGTCTGCCTGAGACCGTCTGTCTCGGAACGTCTGTCTCAGACCGTCTGATTCAGCCCGCCTGTCTCAGTCCGTCTGTCTCCGTCCGTCTGTCGCAGACCATCTATCTCAGACCGTTGTCTCTGTCCGTCTGTCTCAGTCCGTCTGTCTCAGACCGTCTGTCTCAGCCCGCCTGTCTCAGCCCGCCTCTCTCAGTCCGTCTGTCTGAGACCGTCTGTCACAGACTGTCTGTCTCATCCCGCCTGTCCCAGTCCGTCTGTCTTTGACTGTCTGTCTCAGACCATCTGTCTCAGACCATCTGTCTCAGACCATCTGTCTCAGACCATCTGTCTCAGACCGTTGTCTCTGTCCGTCTGTCTCAGTCCGCCTGTCTCATTCCGTCTGTCTCCGCCCGCCTGTCTCAGTCCGTCTGTCTCAGCCCGCCTGTCTCAGACAGTCTGTCTCTGTCCGTCTGTCGCGGACCGTCTGTCTCAGACCGTCTGTCTCGGACCGTCTGTCTCAGACCGTCTGTCTCTTACCGTTGTCTCTGTCCGTCTGTTTCAGCCCGCCTGTCTCTGCCCGCCTGTCTCAGTCCGTCTGTCTCCGCCCGCCTGTCTCAGTCCGTCTGTCTCCGCCCGCCTGTCTCAGACCGTCTGACACAGCCCGCCTGTCTCTGTCCGTCTGTCTCAGACCGTCTGTCTCAGCCCGCCTGTCTCAACCCGTCTCTCTCAGTCCGTCTGTCTCAGCCCGCCTGTCTCAGCCCGCCTCTGCCAGTCCGTCTGTCTCAGCCCGCCTGTCTCAGTCCGCCTGTCTCAGTCCGCCTGTCTCAGTCCGCCTGTGTCAGTCCGACAGTCTCCGACCGCCTGTCTCTGTCCGTTTGTCTCAGACCGTCTGTCTCAGCCCGCCTGTCTCAGCCCGCCTCCCTCAGTCCGTCCGTCAGAGACCGTCTGTCTCAGACCGTCTGTCTCAGCCCGCCTGTCTCAGACAGTCTGTCTCTGTCCGTCTGTCGCGGACCGTCTGTCTCAGACCGTCTGTCTCGGACCGTCTGTCTCAGACCGTCTGTCTCTTACCGTTGTCTCTGTCCGTCTGTTTCAGCCCGCCTGTCTCTGTCCGTCTGTCTTTGACCGTCCGTCTCAGTCCGGCTGTCTCAGATCGTCTGTCTCTGTCCGTCTGTCTCAGACCGTCTGTCTCTGTCCGTCTGTCTCAGCCCGTCTGTCTCTGTCCGTCTGTCTCGGACCGTCTGTCTCAGACCGTCTGTCTCTGTCCGTCTGTCTCAGCCCGGCTGTCTCTGTCCGTCTGTCTCAGACCGTCTGTCTCGGACCGTCTGTCTCAGACCGTCTGTCTCTTACCGTTGTCTCTGTCCGTCTGTTTCAGCCCGCCTGTCTCAGACCGTCTGTCTCAGACCGTCTGTCTCGGACCGTCTGTCTCGGACCGCCTGTCTCAGTCCGACTGTCTCAGTCCGCCTGTCTCAGTCCGTCTGTCTCCGACCGCCTGTCCCTGTCCGTTTGTCTCAGACCGTCTGTCTCAGCCCGCCTGTCTCAGCCCGCCTCCCTCAGTCCGTCTGTCTGAGACCGTCTGTCACAGACTGTCTGTCTCATCCCGCCTGTCCCAGTCCGTCTGTCTTTGACCGTCCGTCTCAGACCGTCTGTCTCAGCCCGCCTGTCTCAGCCCGCCTCTCTCAGTCCGTCTGTCTGAGACCGTCTGTCACAGACTGTCTGTCTCATCCCGCCTGTCCCAGTCCGTCTGTCTTTGACCGTCCGTCTCAGACCGTATGTCTCAGCCCGCCTGTCTCAGCCCGCCTCTCTCAGTCCGTCTGTCTGAGACCGTCTGTGTCATGTCATCTGTCTCAGACCGTCTGTCTTTGTCCGTCTGTCTCAGACCGTCTGTCTCTGTCCGTCTGTCTCAGCCCGGCTGTCTCTGTCCGTCTGTCTCAGACCGTCTGTCTCGGACCGTCTGTCTCAGACCGTCTGTCTCTTACCGTTGTCTCTGTCCGTCTGTTTCAGCCCGCCTGTCTAAGACCGTCTGTCTCAGACCGTCTGTCTCAGACCGTCTGTCTCGGACCGTCTGTCTTGGACCGTCTGTCTCAGACCGTCTGACTCGGCCCGCCTGTCTCAGTCCGTCTGTCTCCGCCCACCTGACTCTGTCCGTTTGTCTCAGACCGTCTGTCTCAGACCGTCTGTCTCAGCCCGTCTGTCTCAGCCCGCCTGTCTCAGCCTGCCTCTCTCAGTCCGTCTGTCTCAGGCCATCTGGCTCAGACCGTCTGTCTCTGTCCGTCTGTCCCAGACCGTCTGTCTCGGACCGTCTGTCTCAGCACGCCTCTCCCAGTCCGTCTGTTTCAGCCCGTCTGTCTCAGTCCGTCTGTCTCAGACCGTCTGTCTCAGCCCGCCTGTCTCAGCCCGCCTCTCTCAGTCCGTCTGTCTCAGGCCATCTGGCTCAGACCGTCTGTCTCTGTCCGTCTGTCCCAGACCGTCTGTCTCGGACCGTCTGTCTCAGACCGTCTGACTCAGCCCGCCTGTCTCAGTCCGTCTGTCTCCGCCCGCCTGTCTCAGTCCGTCTGTCTCAGACCCTCTGTCCCAGACAGTCTGTCTCAGCCCGCCTGTCTCAACCCGCCTCTGCCAGTCCGTCTGTCTCAGCCCGCCTGTCTCAGTCCGTCTGTCTCAGCCCGCCTGTCTCAACCCGCCTCTGCCAGTCCGTCTGTCTCAGCCCGCCTGTCTCAGTCCGTCTGTCTCAGGCCATCTGTCTCAGACCGTCTGTCTCAGCCCGCCTGTCTCAGTCCGTCTGTCTCAGGCCATCTGTCTCAGACCGTCTGTCTCTGTCCGTCTGTCTCAGACCGTGTGTCTCAGACCTTCTGTCTCGGACCCTCTGGCTCAAACCGTCTGTCTCAGCCCGCCTGTCTCAGACCGTCTGTCTCTGTCCGTCTCTCTCAAACCACCTGTCTCAGTCGGTCTGTCTCGGATCATGTGTCTCTGACCGTTGCCTCTGTCCTTCCGTCCCAGCCCGCATGGGTCAGACCGTCTGTCTCGGACCCTCTGTCTCAGACCGTCTGCCTCTTACCGTTGTCTCTGTCCGTCTGTCTCAGACCGTCCGTATCAGCCCGCCTGACTCAGCCCGCGTCTCTCAGTCCGTCTGTCTGAGACCGTCTGTCTCAGACCATCTGTCTCAGACCGTGTATATCAGCCCGCCTGTCTCAGCCCGCCTGTCTCAGTTCGTCTGTCTCAGTTCGCCTGCCTGAGACCGACTGTCTCAGACCGTCTGTCTCGGACCGTCTGTCTCAGACCGTCTGACTCAGCCCGCCTGTCTCAGTCCGTCTGTCTCCGCCCGCCTGTCTCAGTCCGTCTGTCTCCGCCCGCCTGTCTCAGTCCGTCTGTCTCAGCCCGCCTGTCTCTGTCCGTCTGTCTCAGCCTGCCTGTCTCAGACCGTCCGTCTCAGACCGTCTGTCGCGGACCGTCTTCCGCGGACTGTCTGTCTCGGACCGTCTGTCTCAGACCGTCTGACTCGGCCCGCCTGTCTCAGTCCGTCTGTCTCCGCCCCCCTGTCTCTGTCCGTTTGTCTCAGACCGTCTGTCTCAGCCCGCCTGTCTCAACCCGCCTCTCTCAGTCCGTCTGTCTGAGACCGTCTGTCACAGACCGTCTGTCTCATCCCGCCTGTCCCAGTCCGTCTGCCTTTGACCGTCTGTCTCAGACCATCTGTCTCAGACCATCTGTGTCAGACCATCTGACTCAGACCATCTGTCTCAGACAGTCTGTCTCTGTCCGTCTGTCGCGGACCATCTGTCTCAGTCCGTCTGTCTCAGCCCGCCTGTCTCAGTCCGTCTGTCTCCGCCCGCCTGTCTCAGTCCGTCTGACACAGCCCGCCTGTCTCTGTCCGTCTGTCTCAGACCGTCTGTCTCAGCCCGCCTGTCTCAACCCGTCTCTCTCAGTCCGTCTGTCTCAGCCCGCCTGTCTCAGCCCGCCTCTGCCAGTCCGTCTGTCTCAGCCCGCCTGTCTCAGTCCGCCTGTCTCAGTCCGCCTGTCTCAGTCCGCCTGTCTCAGTCCGACAGTCTCCGACCGTCTGTCTCAGCCCGCCTGTCTCAGCCCGCCTCCCTCAGTCCGTCCGTCAGAGACCTTCTGTCTCAGACCGTCTGTCTCAGACCGTCTGTCTCAGACCGTTGTCTCTGTCCGTCTCTCTCAGGCCGCCTGCCTCAGTCCGCCTGTCTCAGTCCGTCTGTCGCAGACCATCTATCTCAGACCGTTGTCTCTGTCCGTCTGTCTCAGTCCGTCTGTCTCAGACCGTCTGTCTCAGCCCGCCTGTCTCAGCCCGCCTCTCTCAGTCCGTCTGTCTGAGACCGTCTGTCACAGACTGTCTGTCTCATCCCGCCTGTCCCAGTCCGTCTGTCTTTGACCGTCTGTCTCAGACCATCTGTCTCAGACCATCTGTCTCAGACCATCTGTCTCAGACCATCTGTCTCAGACCGTTGTCTCAGTCCGTCTGTCTCAGCCCGCCTGTCTCAGTCCGTCTGTCTCCGCCCGCCTGTCTCAGTCCGTCTGTCTCCGCCCGCCTGTCTCAGACCGTCTGACACAGCCCGCCTGTCTCTGTCCGTCTGTCTCAGACCGTCTGTCTCAGCCCGCCTGTCTCAACCCGTCTCTCTCAGTCCGTCTGTCTCAGCCCGCCTGTCTCAGCCCGCCTCTGCCAGTCCGTCTGTCTCAGCCCGCCTGTCTCAGTCCGCCTGTCTCAGTCCGCCTGTCTCAGTCCGCCTGTCTCAGTCCGACAGTCTCCGACCGTCTGTCTCAGCCCGCCTGTCTCAGCCCGCCTCCCTCAGTCCGTCCGTCAGAGACCTTCTGTCTCAGACCGTCTGTCTCAGACCGTCTGTCTCAGACCGTTGTCTCTGTCCGTCTCTCTCAGGCCGCCTGCCTCAGTCCGCCTGTCTCAGTCCGTCTGTCGCAGACCATCTATCTCAGACCGTTGTCTCTGTCCGTCTGTCTCAGTCCGTCTGTCTCAGACCGTCTGTCTCAGCCCGCCTGTCTCAGCCCGCCTCTCTCAGTCCGTCTGTCTGAGACCGTCTGTCACAGACTGTCTGTCTCATCCCGCCTGTCCCAGTCCGTCTGTCTTTGACCGTCTGTCTCAGACCATCTGTCTCAGACCATCTGTCTCAGACCATCTGTCTCAGACCATCTGTCTCAGACCGTTGTCTCTGTCCGTCTGTCTCAGTCCGCCTGTCTCATTCCGTCTGTCTCCGCCCGCCTGTCTCAGTCCGTCTGTCTCAGCCCGCCTGTCTCAGACAGTCTGTCTCTGTCCGTCTGTCGCGGACCGTCTGTCTCAGACCGTCTGTCTCGGACCGTCTGTCTCAGACCGTCTGTCTCTTACCGTTGTCTCTGTCCGTCTGTTTCAGCCCGCCTGTCTCTGTCCGTCTGTCTTTGACCGTCCGTCTCAGTCCGTCTGTCTCAGCCCGCCTGTCTCTGTCCGTCTGTCTCTGTCCGTCTGTCTCAGACCGTCTGTCTCGGACCGTCTGTCTCAGACCGTCTGTCTCTTACCGTTGTCTCTGTCCGTCTGTTTCAGCCCGCCTGTCTCAGACCGTCTGTCTCAGACCGTCTGTCTCAGACCGTCTGTCTCAGACCGTCTGTCTCGGACCGTCTGTCTCGGACCGTCTGTCTCAGCCTGCCTGTCTCAGCCCGCCTCTCTCAGTCCGTCTGTCTCAGGCCATCTGGCTCAGACCGTCTGTCTCTGTCCGTCTGTGTCAGACCGTCTGTCTCGGACCGTCTGTCTCAGACCGTCTGACTCGGCCCGCCTGTCTCAGTCCGTCTGTCTCCGCCCACCTGACTCTGTCCGTTTGTCTCAGACCGTCAGTCTCCGACCGCCTGTCTCAGCCCGCGTGTCTCAACACGCCTCTCTCAGTCCGTCTGTCTCAGCCCGTTTGTCTCAGCACGCCTCTCCCAGTCCGTCTGTCTCAGCCCGTCTGTCTCAGTCCGTCTGTCTCAGACCGTCTGTCTCCGCCCGCCTGTCTCAGTGCGTCTGTCTCAGCCCGCCTGTCTCAGACAGTCTGTCTCTGTCCGTCTGTCGCGGACCGTCTGTCTCAGACCGTCTGTCTCGGACCGTCTGTCTCAGACCGTCTGTCTCTTACCGTTGTCTCTGTCCGTCTGTTTCAGCCCGCCTGTCTCTGTCCGTCTGTCTTTGACCGTCCGTCTCAGTCCGTCTGTCTCAGACCGTCTGCCTTTGTCCGTCTGTCTCAGACCGTCTGTCTCTGTCCGTCTGTCTCAGACCGCCTGTCTCGGACCGTCTGTCTCAGACCGTCTGACTCGGCCCGCCTGTCTCAGTCCGTCTGTCTCCGCCCACCTGACTCTGTCCGTTTGTCTCAGACCGTCAGTCTCCGACCGTCTGTCTCAGCCCGCGTGTCTCAACACGCCTCTCTCAGTCCGTCTGTCTCAGCCCGTTTGTCTCAGCACGCCTCTCCCAGTCCGTCTGTCTCAGCCCGTCTGTCTCAGTCCGTCTGTCTCAGACCGTCTGTCTCAGCCCGCCTGTCTCAGCCCGCCTCTCTCAGTCCGTCTGTCTCATGCCATCTGGCTCAGACCGTCTGTCTCTGTCCGCCTGTCTCAGACTGTCTGTCTCAGACCGTCTGTCTCAGACCGTCTGACTCAGCTCGCCTGTCTCAGTCCGTCTGTCTCCGCCCGCTTGTCTCAGTCCGTCTGTCTGAGACCGTCTGTCTCAGACCATCTGTCTCAGACCGTGTATCTCAGCCCGCCTGTCTCAGCCCGCCTGTCTCAGTTCGTCTGTCTGAGACCGTCTGTCTCGGAACGTCTCTCTCAGACCGTCTGACTCAGCCCGCCTGTCTCAGTCCGTCTGTCTCCGCCCGCCTGTCTCAGTCCGTCTGTCTCCGCCCGCCTGTCTCAGTCCGTCTGTCTCAGCCCGCCTGTCTCTGTCCGTCTGTCTCAGCCCGCCTGTCTCAGACCGTCTGTCTCAGACCGTCTGTCGCGGACCGTCTTCCGCGGACTGTCTGTCTTGGACCGTCTGTCTCAGACCGTCTGACACAGCCCGCCTGTCTCTGTCCGTCTGTCTCAGACCGTTGTCTCTGTCCGTCTCTCTCAGGCCGCCTGCCTCAGTCCGCCTGTCTCAGTCCGTCTGTCGCAGACCATCTATCTTAGACCGTTGTCTCTGTCCGTCTGTCTCAGTCCGTCTGTTTCAGACCGTCTGTCTCATCCCGCCTGTCCCAGTCCGTCTGTCTTTGACCGTCTGTCTCAGACCATCTGTCTCAGACCATCTGTCTCAGACCATCTGTCTCAGACCATCTGTCTCAGACCATCTGTCTCAGACCGTTGTCTCTGTCCGTCTGTCTCAGCCCGCCTGTCTCATTCCGTCTGTCTCCGCCCGCCGGTCTCAGTCCGTCTGTCTCAGCCCGCCTGTCTCTGTCCGTCTGTCTCAGCCCGCCTGTCTCAGACCGTCTGTCTCTTACCGTTGCCTCTGTCCGTCTGTTTCAGCCCGCCTGTCTCTGTCCGTCTGTCTTTGACCGTCCGTCTCAGACCGTCTGTCTGAGACCGTCTGTCACAGATCGTCTGTCTCATCCCGCCTGTCCCAGTCCGTCTGCCTTTGACCGTCTGTCTCAGACCATCTGTCTCAGACCATCTGTGTCAGACCATCTGACTCAGACCAACTGTCTCAGACAGTCTGTCTCTGTCCGTCTGTCGCGGACCATCTGTCTCAGACCGTGTATCTCAGCCCGCCTGTCTCAGCCCGCCTGTCTCAGTTCGTCTGTCTGAGACCGTCTGTCTCGGAACGTCTGTCTCCGCCCGCCTGTCTCAGACCGTCTGACACAGCCCGCCTGTCTCTGTCCGTCTGTCTCAGACCGTCTGTCTCAGCCCGCCTGTCTCAACCCGTCTCTCTCAGTCCGTCTGTCTCAGCCCGCCTGTCTCAGACCGCCTCTGCCAGTCCGTCTGTCTCAGCCCGCC
This sequence comes from Coelioxys conoideus, assembly GCA_947623535.1. Classification (NCBI taxonomy): domain Eukaryota; kingdom Metazoa; phylum Arthropoda; class Insecta; order Hymenoptera; family Megachilidae; genus Coelioxys; species Coelioxys conoideus. The sequence continues at coordinate 381,481 of CANQJN010000017.1, forward strand.
TGTCTCAGTCCGCCTGTCTCAGTCCGCCTGTCTCAGTCCGCCTGTCTCAGTCCGACAGTCTCCGACCGCCTGTCTCTGTCCGTTTGTCTCAGACCGTCTGTCTCAGCCCGCCTGTCTCAGCCCGCCTCCCTCAGTCCGTCCGTCAGAGACCGCCTGTCTCAGACCGTCTGTCTCAGACCGTCTATCTCAGACCGTTGTCTCTGTCCGTCTCTCTCAGGCCGCCTGCCTCAGTCCGCCTGTCTCAGTCCGTCTGTTGCAGACCATCTATCTCAGACCGTTGTCTCTGTCCGTCTGTCTCAGTCCGTCTGTCTCAGACCGTCTGTCTCAGCCCGCCTGTCTCAGCCCGCCTCTCTCAGTCCGTCTGTCACAGACTGTCTGTCTCATCCCGCCTGTCCCAGTCCGTCTGTCTTTGACCGTCTGTCTCAGACCATCTGTCTCAGACCATCTGTCTCAGACCATCTGTCTCAGACCATCTGTCTCAGACCATCTGTCTCAGACCATCTGTCTCAGACCGTTGTCTCTGCCCGTCTGTCTCAGTCCGCCTGTCTCATTCCGTCTGTCTCCTCCCGCCTGTCTCAGTCCGTCTGTCTCAGCCCGCCTGTCTCAGACAGTCTGTCTCTGTCCGTCTGTCGCGGACCGTCTGTCTCAGACCGTCTGTCTCGGACCGTCTGTCTCAGACCGTCTGTCTCTTACCGTTGTCTCTGTCCGTCTGTTTCAGCCCGCCTGTCTCTGTCCGTCTGTCTTTGACCGTCCGTCTCAGTCCGGCTGTCTCAGATCGTCTGTCTCTGTCCGTCTGTCTCAGACCGTCTGTCTCTGTCCGTCTGTCTCAGCCCGTCTGTCTCTATCCGTCTGTCTCGGACCGTCTGTCTCAGACCGTCTGTCTCTTACCGTTGTCTCTGTCCGTCTGTCTCAGCCCGCCTGTCTCAGCCCGCCTCTCTCAGTCCGTCTGTCTCAGCCCGTCTGTCTCAGTCCGTCTGTCTCAGACCGTCTGTCTCAGCCCGCCTGTCTCAGCCCGCCTCTCTCAGTCCGTCTGTCTCAGGCCATCTGGCTCAGACCGTCTGTCTCTGTCGGTCTGTCTCAGACCGTCTGTCTCGGACCGTCTGTCTCAGACCGTCTGACTCAGCCCGCCTGTCTCAGTCCGTCTTTCTCCGCCCGCCTGTCTCAGTCCGTCTGTCTGAGACCGTCTGTCTCGGACCGTCTGTCTCAGACCGTCTGACTCAGCCCGCCTGTCTCAGTCCGTCTGTCTCCGCCCGCCTGTCTCAGTCCGTCTGTCTCCGCCCGCCTGTCTCAGTCCGTCTGTCTCAGCCCGTCTGTCTCAGACCGTCTGTCTCTTACCGTTGTCTCTGTCCGTCTGTTTCAGCCCGCCTGTCTTTGACTGTCCGTCTCAGACCGTCTGTCTCATCCCGCCTGTCTCAGCCCGCCTCTCTCAGTCCGTCTGCCTTTGACCGTCTGTCTCAGACCATCTGTCTCAGACCATCTGTGTCAGACCATCTGTCTCAGACTATGTATCTCAGCCCGCCTGTCTCAGACCGTCTGTCTCTTACCGTTGTCTCTGTCCGTCTGTTTCAGCCCGCCTGTCTCTGTCCGTCTGTCTTTGACCGTCCGTCTCAGACCGTCTGTCTCATCCCGCCTCTCTCAGTCCGTCTGTCTGAGACCGTCTGTCACAGACCGTCTGTCTCATCCCGTCTGTCCCAGTCCGTCTGCCTTTGACCGTCTGTCTCAAACCATCTGTCTCAGACCATCTGTGTCAGACCATCTGACTCAGACCATCTGTCTCAGACAGTCTGTCTCTGTCCGTCTGTCGCGGACCATCTGTCTCAGACCGTGTATCTCAGCCCGCCTGTCTCAGCCCGCCTGTCTCAGTTCGTCTGCCTGAGACCGTCTGTCTCGGAACGTCTGTCTCAGACCGTCTGACACAGCCCGCCTGTCTCTGTCCGTCTGTCTCAGACCGTCTGTCTCAGCCCGCCTGTCTCAACCCGTCTCTCTCAGTCCGTCTGTCTCAGCCCGCCTGTCTCAGCCCGCCTCTGCCAGTCCGTCTGTCTCAGCCCGCCTGTCTCAGTCCGCCTGTCTCAGTCCGCCTGTCTCAGTCCGCCTGTGTCAGTCCGACAGTCTCCGACCGCCTGTCTCTGTCCGTTTGTCTCAGACCGTCTGTCTCAGCCCGCCTGTCTCAGCCCGCCTCCCTCAGTCCGTCCGTCAGAGACCGTCTGTCTCAGACCGTCTGTCTCAGACCGTTGTCTCTGTCCGTCTCTCTCAGGCCGCCTGCCTCAGTCCGCCTGTCTCAGTCCGTCTGTCGCAGACCATCTATCTCAGACCGTTGTCTCTGTCCGTCTGTCTCAGTCCGTCTGTCTCAGACCGTCTGTCTCAGACCGTCTGTCTCAGCCCGCCTGTCTCAGCCCGCCTCTCTCAGACCGTCTGTCTCAGCCCGCCTGTCTCAGCCCGCCTCTCTCAGTCCGTCTGTCTGAGACCGTCTGTCACAGACTGTCTGTCTCATCCCGCCTGTCCCAGTCCGTCTGTCTTTGACCGTCTGTCTCAGACCATCTGTCTCAGACCATCTGTCTCAGACCGTTGTCTCTGTCCGTCTGTCTCAGTCCGCCTGTCTCATTCCGTCTGTCTCCGCCCGCCTGTCTCAGTCCGTCTGTCTCAGCCCGCCTGTCTCAGACAGTCTGTCTCTGTCCGTCTGTCGCGGACCGTCTGTCTCAGACCGTCTGTCTCGGACCGTCTGTCTCAGACCGTCTGTCTCTTACCGTTGTCTCTGTCCGTCTGTTTCAGCCCGCCTGTCTCTGTCCGTCTGTCTTTGACCGTCCGTCTCAGTCCGGCTGTCTCAGATCGTCTGTCTCTGTCCGTCTGTCTCAGACCGTCTGTCTCTGTCCGTCTGTCTCAGCCCGTCTGTCTCTGTCCGTCTGTCTCGGACCGTCTGTCTCAGACCGTCTGTCTCTTACCGTTGTCTCTGTCCGTCTGTCTCAGCCCGCCTGTCTCAGCCCGCCTCTCTCAGTCCGTCTGTCTCAGCCCGTCTGTCTCAGTCCGTCTGTCTCAGACCGTCTGTCTCAGCCCGCCTGTCTCAGCCCGCCTCTCTCAGTCCGTCTGTCTCAGGCCATCTGGCTCAGACCGTCTGTCTCTGTCCGTCTGTCTCAGACCGTCTGTCTCGGACCGTCTGTCTCAGACCGTCTGACTCAGCCCGCCTGTCTCAGTCCGTCTTTCTCCGCCCGCCTGTCTCAGTCCGTCTGTCTGAGACCGTCTGTCTCGGACCGTCTGTCTCAGACCGTCTGACTCAGCCCGCCTGTCTCAGTCCGTCTGTCTCCGCCCGCCTGTCTCAGTCCGTCTGTCTCCGCCCGCCTGTCTCAGTCCGTCTGTCTCAGCCCGCCTGTCTCAGACCGTCTGTCTCTTACCGTTGTCTCTTTCCGTCTGTTTCAGCCCGCCTGTCTCTGTCCGTCTGTCTCAGCCCGTCTGTCTCAGTCCGTCTGTCTCAGACCGTCTGTCTCTGTCCGTCTGTCTCAGACCGTCTGTCTCAGACCGTCTGTCTCTGTCCGTCTGTCTCAGCCCGGCTGTCTCTGTCCGTCTGTCTCAGACCGTCTGTCTCGGACCGTCTGTCTCAGACCGTCTGTCTCTTACCGTTGTCTCTGTCCGTCTGTTTCAGCCCGCCTGTCTCAGACCGTCTGTCTCAGACCGTCTGTCTCGGACCGTCTGTCTCGGACCGCCTGTCTCAGTCCGACTGTCTCAGTCCGCCTGTCTCAGTCCGTCTGTCTCCGACCGCCTGTCCCTGTCCGTTTGTCTCAGACCGTCTGTCTCAGCCCGCCTGTCTCAGCCCGCCTCCCTCAGTCCGTCTGTCTGAGACCGTCTGTCACAGACTGTCTGTCTCATCCCGCCTGTCCCAGTCCGTCTGTCTTTGACCGTCCGTCTCAGACCGTCTGTCTCAGCCCGCCTGTCTCAGCCCGCCTCTCTCAGTCCGTCTGTCTGAGACCGTCTGTCACAGACTGTCTGTCTCATCCCGCCTGTCCCAGTCCGTCTGTCTTTGACCGTCCGTCTCAGACCGTCTGTCTCAGCCCGCCTGTCTCAGCCCGCCTCTCTCAGTCCGTCTGTCTGAGACCGTCTGTGTCATGTCATCTGTCTCAGACCGTCTGTCTTTGTCCGTCTGTCTCAGACCGTCTGTCTCTGTCCGTCTGTCTCAGCCCGGCTGTCTCTGTCCGTCTGTCTCAGACCGTCTGTCTCGGACCGTCTGTCTCAGACCGTCTGTCTCTTACCGTTGTCTCTGTCCGTCTGTTTCAGCCCGCCTGTCTAAGACCGTCTGTCTCAGACCGTCTGTCTCAGACCGTCTGTCTCGGACCGTCTGTCTTGGACCGTCTGTCTCAGACCGTCTGACTCGGCCCGCCTGTCTCAGTCCGTCTGTCTCCGCCCACCTGACTCTGTCCGTTTGTCCCAGACCGTCTGTCTCGGACCGTCTGTCTCAGCACGCCTCTCCCAGTCCGTCTGTTTCAGCCCGTCTGTCTCAGTCCGTCTGTCTCAGACCGTCTGTCTCAGCCCGCCTGTCTCAGCCCGCCTCTCTCAGTCCGTCTGTCTCAGGCCATCTGGCTCAGACCGTCTGTCTCTGTCCGTCTGTCCCAGACCGTCTGTCTCGGACCGTCTGTCTCAGACCGTCTGACTCAGCCCGCCTGTCTCAGTCCGTCTGTCTCCGCCCGCCTGTCTCAGTCCGTCTGTCTCAGACCCTCTGTCCCAGACAGTCTGTCTCAGCCCGCCTGTCTCAACCCGCCTCTGCCAGTCCGTCTGTCTCAGCCCGCCTGTCTCAGTCCGTCTGTCTCAGCCCGCCTGTCTCAACCCGCCTCTGCCAGTCCGTCTGTCTCAGCCCGCCTGTCTCAGTCCGTCTGTCTCAGGCCATCTGTCTCAGACCGTCTGTCTCAGCCCGCCTGTCTCAGTCCGTCTGTCTCAGGCCATCTGTCTCAGACCGTCTGTCTCTGTCCGTCTGTCTCAGACCGTGTGTCTCAGACCTTCTGTCTCGGACCCTCTGGCTCAAACCGTCTGTCTCAGCCCGCCTGTCTCAGACCGTCTGTCTCTGTCCGTCTCTCTCAAACCACCTGTCTCAGTCGGTCTGTCTCGGATCATGTGTCTCTGACCGTTGCCTCTGTCCTTCCGTCCCAGCCCGCATGGGTCAGACCGTCTGTCTCGGACCCTCTGTCTCAGACCGTCTGCCTCTTACCGTTGTCTCTGTCCGTCTGTCTCAGACCGTCCGTATCAGCCCGCCTGACTCAGCCCGCGTCTCTCAGTCCGTCTGTCTGAGACCGTCTGTCTCAGACCATCTGTCTCAGACCGTGTATATCAGCCCGCCTGTCTCAGCCCGCCTGTCTCAGTTCGTCTGTCTCAGACCATCTGTCTCAGACCGTTGTCTCTGTCCGTCTGTCTCAGTCCGCCTGTCTCATTCCGTCTGTCTCCGCCCGCCTGTCTCAGTCCGTCTGTCTCAGCCCGCCTGTCTCAACCCGCCTCTGCCAGTCCGTCTGTCTCAGCCCGCCTGTCTCAGTCCGTCTGTCTCAGGCCATCTGTCTCAGACCGTCTGTCTCAGCCCGCCTGTCTCAGTCCGTCTGTCTCAGGCCATCTGTCTCAGACCGTCTGTCTCTGTCCGTCTGTCTGAGACCGTCTGTCTCAGACCATCTGTCTCAGACCGTGTATATCAGCCCGCCTGTCTCAGCCCGCCTGTCTCAGTTCGTCTGTCTCAGTTCGTCTGCCTGAGACCGACTGTCTCAGACCGTCTGTCTCGGACCGTCTGTCTCAGACCGTCTGACTCAGCCCGCCTGTCTCAGTCCGTCTGTCTCCGCCCGCCTGTCTCAGTCCGTCTGTCTCCGCCCGCCTGTCTCAGTCCGTCTGTCTCAGCCCGCCTGTCTCTGTCCGTCTGTCTCAGTCCGTCTGTCTCAGGCCGTCTGTCTCTGTCCGTCTGTCTCAGACCGTCTGTCTCTGTCCGTCTGTCTCAGCCCGGCTGTCTCTGTCCGTCTGTCTCAGACCGTCTGTCTCGGACCGCCTGTCTCAGACCGTCTGTCTCGGACCGTCTGTCTCGGACCGTCTGTCTCAGCCCGCCTGTCTCAGCCCGCCTCTCTCAGTCCGTCTGTCTCAGGCCATCTGTCTCAGACCGTCCGTCTCAGACCGTCTGTCTCTGTCCGTCTGTCTCAGACCGTCTGTCTCTGTCCGTCTGTCTCTTACCGTTCTCTCTGTCCGTCTGTCTCAGCCCGCCTGTCTCAGACCATCTGTCTCAGACCATCTGTCTCAGACCGTCTGTCTCAGACCGTCTGTCTCTGTCCGTCTGTCTCGGACCGTCTGTCTCTTACCGTTGTCTCTGTCCGTCTGTTTCAGCCCGCCTGTCTCTGTCCGTCTGTCTTTGACCGTCCGTCTCAGACCGTCTGTCTCAGCCCGCCTGACTCAGCCCGCCTCTCTCAGTCCGTCTGTCTGAGACCGTCTGTCTCATGTCATCTGTCTCTGTCCGTCTGTCTCAGACCGTCCGTATCAGCCCGCCTGTCTCAGCCCGCGTCTCTCAGCCCGTCTGTCTCAGTCCGTCCGTCTCAGACCGTCTGCCTCTGTCCGTCTGTCTCAGACCGTCTGTCTCTGTCCGTCTGTCTCAGCCCGGCTGTCTCTGTCCGTCTGTCTCAGACCGTCTGTCTCGGACCGTCTGTCTCAGACCGTCTGTCTCTTACCGTTGTCTCTGTCCGTCTGTTTCAGCCCGCCTGTCTCAGACCGTCTGTCTCAGACCGTCTGTCTCGGACCGTCTGTCTCATCCCGCCTGTCCCAGTCCGTCTGCCTTTGACCGTCTGTCTCAGACCATCTGTCTCAGACCATCTGTGTGAGACCACCTGACTCAGACCATCTGTCTCAGACCGTCTGTCTCTGTCCGTCTGTCGCGGACCGTCTGTCTCAGACCGTCGGTCTCGGACCGTCTGTCTCAGACCGTCTGTCTCAGACCGTCTGTCTCTTACCGTTGTCTCTGTCCGTCTGTTTCAGCCCGCCTGTCTCTGTCCGTCTGTCTCAGCCCGTCTGTCTCAGTCGGTCTGTCTCAGGCCGTCTGTCTCTGTCCGTCTGTCTCAGACCGTCTGTCTCTGTCCGTCTGTCTCAGCCCGGCTGTCTCTGTCCGTCTGTCTCAGACCGTCTGTCTCGGACCGTCTGTCTCAGACCGTCTGTCTCTTACCGTTGTCTCTGTCCGTCTGTTTCAGCCCGCCTGTCTCAGACCGTCTGTCTCAGACCGTCTGTCTCGGACCGTCTGTCTCGGACCGTCTGTCTCAGCCCGCCTGTCTCAGCCCGCCTCTCTCAGTCCGTCTGTCTCAGGCCATCTGGCTCAGACCGCCTGTCTCTGTCCGTCTGTCTCGGACCGCCTGTCTCAGTCCGTCTGTCTCCGCCCACCTGACTCTGTCCGTTTGTATCAGACCGTCTGTCTCAGACCGTCTGTCTCAGACCGTCTGTCTCAGCCCGCGCGTCTCAACACGCCTCTCTCAGTCCGTCTGTCTCAGCCCGTTTGTCTCAGCACGCCACTCCCAGTCCGTCTGTCTCAGCCCGTCTGTCTCAGTCCGTCTGTCTCAGACCGCCTCTCACAGTCCGTCTGTCTCAGCCCGCCTCTCTCAGTTCGTCTGTCTCAGGCCATCTGTCTCAGACCGTCTGTCTCTGTCCGTCTGTCTCTGACCGTCTGTCTCGGACGTCTGTCTCAGACCGTCTGTCTCTTACCGTTGTCTCTGTCCGTCTGTTTCAGCCCGCCTGTCTCAGACCGTCTGTCTCAGACCGTCTGTCTCGGACCGTCTGTCTCTGTCCGTCTGTCTCAGCCCGACTGTCTCTGTCCGTCTGTCTCAGACCGTCTGTCTCAGCCCGCCTGTCTCAGTCCGACTGTCTCAGTCCGCCTGTCTCAGTCCGTCTGTCTCCGACCGCCTGTCTCTGTCCGTTTGTCTCAGACCGTCTATCTCAGGCCGCCTGTCGTAGCCCGCCTCCCTCAGTCCGTCCGTCAGAGACCGTCTGTCTCAGACCGTCTGTCTCAGACCGTCTGTCTCAGACCGTCTGTCTCAGACCGTTGTCTCTGTCCGCCTGTCTCAGTCCGCTTGTCTCAGTCCGTCTGTCTCCGACCGCCTGTCTCTGTCCGTTTGTCTCAGACCGCCTGTCTCAGTCCGCCTGTCTCAGTCCGTCTGTCTCCGACCGCCTGTCTCTCTCCGTTTGTCTCAGACCGTCTGTCTCAGCCCGCCTGTCTCAGTCCGCCTCCCTCAGTCCGTCCGTCAGAGACCGTCTGTCTCAGACCGTGTGTCTCAGACCGTCTGTCCCACCGTCTGTCTCAGACCGTGTATATCAGCCCGCCTGTCTCAGCCCGCCTGTCTCAGTTCGTCTGTCTCAGTTCGTCTGTCTGAGACCGACTGTCTCAGACCGTCTGTCTCGGACCGTCTGTCTCAGACCGTCTGACTCAGCCCGCCTGTCTCAGTCCGTCTGTCTCCGCCCGCCTGTCTCAGTCCGTCTGTCTCCGCCCGCCTGTCTCAGTCCGTCTGTCTCAGCCCGCCTGTCTCTGTCCGTCTGTCTCCACCCCCCTGTCTCTGTCCGTTTGTCTCAGACCGTCTGTCTCAGCCCGCCTCTCTCAGTCCGTCTGTCTCAGGCCATCTGGCTCAGACCGCCTGTCTCTGTCCGTCTGTCTCGGACCGCCTGTCTCAGTCCGTCTGTCTCCGCCCACCTGACTCTGTCCGTTTGTCTCAGACCGTCTGTCTCAGACCGTCTGTCTCACACCGTCTGTCTCAGCCCGCGCGTCTCAACACGCCTCTCTCAGTCCGTCTGTCTCAGCCCGTTTGTCTCAGCACGCCTCTCCCAGTCCGTCTGTCTCAGCCCGTCTGTCTCAGACCGTCTGTCTCAGACCGCCTCTCACAGTCCGTCTGTCTCAACCCGCCTCTCTCAGTCCGTCTGTCTCAGGCCATCTGTCTCAGACCGTCTGTCTCTGTCCGTCTGTCTCTGACCGTCTGTCTCGGACCGTCTGTCTCAGACCGTCTGACACAGCCCGACTGTCTCTGTCCGTCTGTCTCAGACCGTCTGTCTCAGCCCGCCTGTCTCAACCCGCCTCTCTCAGTCCGTCTGTCTCAGCCCGCCTGTCTCAGCCCGCCTCTGCCAGTCCGTCTGTCTCAGCCCGCCTGTCTCAGTCCGCCTGTCTCAGTCCGTCTGTCTGAGACCGTCTGTCACAGACCGTCTGTCTCATCCCGCCTGTCCCAGTCCGTCTGCCTTTGACCGTCTGTCTCAGACCATCTGTCTCAGACCATCTGTGTCAGACCATCTGACTCAAACCATCTGTCTCAGACAGTCTGTCTCTGTCCGTCTGTCGCGGACCGTCTGTCTCAGACCGTCTGTCTCGGACCGTCTGTCTCAGACCGTCTGTCTCTTACCGTTGTCTCTGTCCGTCTGTTTCAGCCCGCCTGTCTCTGTCCGTCTGTCTCAGCCCGTCTGTCTCAGTCCGTCCGTCTCAGACCGTCTGTCTCTGTCCGTCTGTCTCAGACCGTCTGTCTCTGTCCGTCTGTCTCTTACCGTTCTCTCTGTCCGTCTGTCTCAGCCCGCCTGTCTCAGACCATCTGTCTCAGACCATCTGTCTCAGACCGTCTGTCTCAGACCGTCTGTCTCTGTCCGTCTGTCTCGGACCGTCTGTCTCTTACCGTTGTCTCTGTCCGTCTGTTTCAGCCCGCCTGTCTCTGTCCGTCTGTCTTTGACCGTCCGTCTCAGACCGTCTGTCTCAGCCCGCCTGTCTCAGCCCGCCTCTCTCAGTCCGTCTGTCTGAGACCGTCTGTCTCATGTCATCTGTCTCTGTCCGTCTGTCTCAGACCGTCCGTATCAGCCCGCCTGTCTCAGCCCGCGTCTCTCAGCCCGTCTGTCTCAGTCCGTCCGTCTCAGACCGTCTGCCTCTGTCCGTCTGTCTCAGACCGTCTGTCTCTGTCCGTCTGTCTCAGCCCGGCTGTCTCTGTCCGTCTGTCTCAGACCGTCTGTCTCGGACCGTCTGTCTCAGACCGTCTGTCTCTTACCGTTGTCTCTGTCCGTCTGTTTCAGCCCGCCTGTCTCAGACCGTCTGTCTCAGACCGTCTGTCTCGGACCGTCTGTCTCATCCCGCCTGTCCCAGTCCGTCTGCCTTTGACCGTCTGTCTCAGACCATCTGTCTCAGACCATCTGTGTGAGACCATCTGACTCAGACCATCTGTCTCAGACCGTCTGTCTCTGTCCGTCTGTCGCGGACCGTCTGTCTCAGACCGTCGGTCTCGGACCGTCTGTCTCAGACCGTCTGTCTCAGACCGTCTGTCTCTTACCGTTGTCTCTGTCCGTCTGTTTCAGCCCGCCTGTCTCTGTCCGTCTGTCTCAGCCCGTCTGTCTCAGTCGGTCTGTCTCAGGCCGTCTGTCTCTGTCCGTCTGTCTCAGACCGTCTGTCTCTGTCCGTCTGTCTCAGCCCGGCTGTCTCTGTCCGTCTGTCTCAGACCGTCTGTCTCGGACCGTCTGTCTCAGACCGTCTGTCTCTTACCGTTGTCTCTGTCCGTCTGTTTCAGCCCGCCTGTCTCAGACCGTCTGTCTCAGACCGTCTGTCTCGGACCGTCTGTCTCGGACCGTCTGTCTCAGCCCGCCTGTCTCAGCCCGCCTCTCTCAGTCCGTCTGTCTCAGGCCATCCGGCTCAGACCGCCTGTCTCTGTCCGTCTGTCTCGGACCGCCTGTCTCAGTCCGTCTGTCTCCGCCCACCTGACTCTGTCCGTTTGTATCAGACCGTCTGTCTCAGACCGTCTGTCTCAGACCGTCTGTCTCAGCCCGCGCGTCTCAACACGCCTCTCTCAGTCCGTCTGTCTCAGCCCGTTTGTCTCAGCACGCCACTCCCAGTCCGTCTGTCTCAGCCCGTCTGTCTCAGTCCGTCTGTCTCAGACCGCCTCTCACAGTCCGTCTGTCTCAGCCCGCCTCTCTCAGTTCGTCTGTCTCAGGCCATCTGTCTCAGACCGTCTGTCTCTGTCCGTCTGTCTCTGACCGTCTGTCTCGGACCGTCTGTCTCAGACCGTCTGTCTCTTACCGTTGTCTCTGTCCGTCTGTTTCAGCCCGCCTGTCTCAGACCGTCTGTCTCAGACCGTCTGTCTCGGACCGTCTGTCTCTGTCCGTCTGTCTCAGCCCGACTGTCTCTGTCCGTCTGTCTCAGACCGTCTGTCTCAGCCCGCCTGTCTCAGTCCGACTGTCTCAGTCCGCCTGTCTCAGTCCGTCTGTCTCCGACCGCCTGTCTCTGTCCGTTTGTCTCAGACCGTCTGTCTCAGGCCGCCTGTCGTAGCCCGCCTCCCTCAGTCCGTCCGTCAGAGACCGTCTGTCTCAGACCGTCTGTCTCAGACCGTCTGTCTCAGACCGTCTGTCTCAGACCGTCTGTCTCAGACCGTTGTCTCTGTCCGCCTGTCTCAGTCCGCTTGTCTCAGTCCGTCTGTCTCCGACCGCCTGTCTCTGTCCGTTTGTCTCAGACCGCCTGTCTCAGTCCGCCTGTCTCAGTCCGTCTGTCTCCGACCGCCTGTCTCTCTCCGTTTGTCTCAGACCGTCTGTCTCAGCCCGCCTGTCTCAGTCCGCCTCCCTCAGTCCGTCCGTCAGAGACCGTCTGTCTCAGACCGTGTGTCTCAGACCGTCTGTCCCACCGTCTGTCTCAGACCGTGTATATCAGCCCGCCTGTCTCAGCCCGCCTGTCTCAGTTCGTCTGTCTCAGTTCGTCTGTCTGAGACCGACTGTCTCAGACCGTCTGTCTCGGACCGTCTGTCTCAGACCGTCTGACTCAGCCCGCCTGTCTCAGTCCGTCTGTCTCCGCCCGCCTGTCTCAGTTCGTCTGTCTCCGCCCGCCTGTCTCAGTCCGTCTGTCTCAGCCCGCCTGTCTCTGTCCGTCTGTCTCAGCCTGCCTGTCTCAGACCGTCCGTCTCAGACCGTCTGTCGCGGACCGTCTTCCGCGGACTGTCTGTCTCGGACCGTCTGTCTCAGACCGTCTGACTCGGCCCGCCAGTCTCAGTCCGTCTGTCTCCACCCCCCTGTCTCTGTCCGTTTGTCTCAGACCGTCTGTCTCAGCCCGCCTGTCTCAACCCTCCTCTCACAGTCCGTCTGTCTCAGCCCGCCTGTCTCAGCCCGCCTCTCTCAGTCCGTCTGTCAGAGACCGTTTGTCTCTTACCGTTCTCTCTGTCCGTCTGTCTCAGCCCGCCTGACTCAGACCATCTGTCTCGGACCATCTGTCTCAGACCGTCTGTCTCAGACCGTCTGTCTCTGTCCGTCTGCCTTTGACCGTCTGTCTCAGACCATCTGTCTCAGACCATCTGTGTCAGACCATCTGACTCAGACCATCTGTCTCAGACAGTCTGTCTCTGTCCGTCTGTCGCGGACCGTCTGTCTCAGACCGTCTGTCTCGGACCGTCTGTCTCAGACCGTCTGTCTCTTACCGTTGTCTCTGTCCGTCTGTTTCAGCCCGCCTGTCTCTGTCCGTCTGTCTCAGCCCGTCTGTCTCAGTCCGTCCGTCTCAGACCGTCTGTCTCTGTCCGTCTGTCTCAGACCGTCTGTCTCTGTCCGTCTGTCTCAGCCCGGCTGTCTCTGTCCGTCTGTCTCAGACCGTCTGTCTCGGACCGTCTGTCTCAGACCGTCTGTCTCTTACCGTTGTCTCTGTCCGTCTGTTTCAGCCCGCCTGTCTCAGACCGTCTGTCTCAGACCATCTGTCTCGGACCGTCTGTCTCATCCCGCCTGTCCCAGTCCGTCTGCCTTTGACCGTCTGTCTCAGACCATCTGTCTCAGACCATCTGTGTCAGACCATCTGACTCAGACCATCTGACTCAGACCATCTGTCTCAGACAGTCTGTCTCTGTCCGTCTGTCGCGGACCGTCTGTCTCGGACCGTCTGTCTCTTACCGTTGTCTCTGTCCGTCTGTTTCAGCCCGCCTGTCTGTGTCCGTCTGTCTCAGCCCGTCTGTCTCAGTCCGTCTGTCTCAGACCGTCTGTCTCTGTCCGTCTGTCTCAGACCGTCTGTCTCTGTCCGTCTGTCTCAGCCCGGCTGTCTCTGTCCGTCTGTCTCAGACCGTCTGTCTCGGACCGTCCGTCTCAGACCGTCTGTCTCTTACCGTTGTCTCTGTCCGTCTGTTTCAGCCCGCCTGTCTCAGACCGTCTGTCTCAGACCGTCTGTCTCGGACCGTCTGTCTCGGACCGTCTGTCTCAGGCCGCCTGTCTCAGCCCGCCTCTCTCAGTCCGTCTGTCTCAGGCCATCTGGCTCAGACCGCCTGTCTCTGTCCGTCTGTCTCGGACCGCCTGTCTCAGTCCGTCTGTCTCCGCCCACCTGACTCTGTCCGTTTGTATCAGACCGTCTGTCTCAGACCGTCTGTCTCAGACCGTCTGTCTCAGCCCGCGCGTCTCAACACGCCTCTCTCAGTCCGTCTGTCTCAGCCCGTTTGTCTCAGCACGCCACTCCCAGTCCGTCTGTCTCAGCCCGTCTGTCTCAGTCCGTCTGTCTCAGACCGCCTCTCACAGTCCGTCTGTCTCAGCCCGCCTCTCTCAGTTCGTCTGTCTCAGGCCATCTGTCTCAGACCGTCTGTCTCTGTCCGTCTGTCTCTGACCGTCTGTCTCTTACCGTTGTCTCTGTCCGTCTGTTTCAGCCCGCCTGTCTCAGACCGTCTGTCTCAGACCGTCTGTCTCGGACCGTCTGTCTCTGTCCGTCTGTCTCAGCCCGACTGTCTCTGTCCGTCTGTCTCAGCCCGCCTGTCTCAGTCCGACTGTCTCAGTCCGCCTCTCTCAGTCCGTCTGTCTCCGACCGCCTGTCTCTGTCCGTTTGTCTCAGACCGTCTGTCTCAGCCCGCCTGTCTCAGCCCGCCTCCCTCAGTCCGTCCGTCAGAGACCGTCTGTCTCAGACCGTCTGTCTCAGACCGTCTGTCTCAGACCGTCTGTCTCAGACCGTCTGTCTCAGACCGTTGTCTCTGTCCGCCTGTCTCAGTCCGCTTGTCTCAGTCCGTCTGTCTCCGACCGCCTGTCTCTGTCCGTTTGTCTCAGACCGCCTGTCTCAGTCCGCCTGTCTCAGTCCGTCTGTCTCCGACCGCCTGTCTCTCTCCGTTTGTCTCAGACCGTCTGTCTCAGCCCGCCTGTCTCAGTCCGCCTCCCTCAGTCCGTCCGTCAGAGACCGTCTGTCTCAGACCGTCTGTCTCACCGTCTGTCTCAGACCGTTGTCTCTGTCCGTCTCTCTCAGGCCGCCTGCCTCAGTCCGCCTGTCTCAGTCCGTCTGTCGCAGACCATCTATCTCAGACCGTTGTCTCCGTCCGTCTGTCTCAGTCCGTCTGTCTCAGACCGTCTGTCTCAGCCCGCCTGTCTCAGCCCGCCTCTCTCAGTCCGTCTGTCTGAGACCGTCTGTCACAGACTGTCTGTCTCATCCCGCCTGTCCCAGTCCGTCTGTCTTTGACCGTCCGTCTCAGACCGTCTGTCTCAGCCCGCCTGTCTCAGCCCGCCTCTCTCAGTCCGTCTGTCTGAGACCGTCTGTCTCATGTCATCTGTCTCTGTCCGTCTGTCTCAGACCGTCTGTCTTTGTCCGTCTGTCTCAGACCGTCTGTCTCTGTCCGTCTGTCTCAGCCCGGCTGTCTCTGTCCGTCTGTCTCAGACCGTCTGTCTCGGACCGTCTGTCTCAGACCGTCTGTCTCTTACCGTTGTCTCTGTCCGTCTGTTTCAGCCCGCCTGTCTCAGACCGTCTGTCTCAGACCGTCTGTCTCGGACAGTCTGTCTTGGACCGTCTGTCTCAGACCGTCTGACTCGGCCCGCCTGTCTCAGTCCGTCTGTCTCCGCCCACCTGACTCTGTCCGTTTGTCTCAGACCGTCTGTCTCAGCCCGTCTGTCTCAGCCCGCCTGTCTCAGCCTGCCTCTCTCAGTCCGTCTGTCTCAGGCCATCTGGCTCAGACCGTCTGTCTCTGTCCGTCTGTCCCAGACCGTCTGTCTCGGACCGTCTGTCTCAGCACGCCTCTCCCAGTCCGTCTGTCTCAGCCCGTCTGTCTCAGTCCGTCTGTCTCAGACCGTCTGTCTCAGCCCGCCTGTCTCAGCCCGCCTCTCTCAGTCCGTCTGTCTCAGGCCATCTATCTCAGACCGTTGTCTCTGTCCGTCTGTCTCAGTCCGTCTGTCTCAGACCGTCTGTCTCAGCCCGCCTGCCTCAGCCCGCCTCTCTCAGTCCGTCTGTCTGAGACCGTCTGTCACAGACTGTCTGTCTCATCCCGCCTGTCCCAGTCCGTCTGTCTTTGACCGTCCGTCTCAGACCGTCTGTCTCAGCCCGCCTGTCTCAGCCCGCCTCTCTCAGTCCGTCTGTCTGAGACCGTCTGTCTCATGTCATCTGTCTCTGTCCGTCTGTCTCAGACCGTCTGTCTTTGTCCGTCTGTCTCAGACCGTCTGTCTCTGTCCGTCTGTCTCAGACCGTCTGTCTCGGACCGTCTGTCTCGGACAGTCTGTCTTGGACCGTCTGTCTCAGACCGTCTGACTCGGCCCGCCTGTCTCAGTCCGTCTGTCTCCGCCCACCTGACTCTGTCCGTTTGTCTCAGACCGTCTGTCTCAGACCGTCTGTCTCAGCCCGTCTGTCTCAGCCCGCCTGTCTCAGCCTGCCTCTCTCAGTCCGTCTGTCTCAGGCCATCTGGCTCAGACCGTCTGTCTCTGTCCGTCTGTCCCAGACCGTCTGTCTCGGACCGTCTGTCTCAGCACGCCTCTCCCAGTCCGTCTGTCTCAGCCCGTCTGTCTCAGTCCGTCTGTCTCAGACCGTCTGTCTCAGCCCGCCTGTCTCAGCCCGCCTCTCTCAGTCCGTCTGTCTCAGGCCATCTGGCTCAGACCGTCTGTCTCTGTCCGTCTGTCCCAGACCGTCTGTCTCGGACCGTCTGTCTCAGACCGTCTGACTCAGCCCGCCTGTCTCAGTCCGTCTGTCTCCGCCCGCCTGTCTCAGTCCGTCTGTCTCAGACCCTCTGTCCCAGACAGTCTGTCTCAGCCCGCCTGTCTCAACCCGCCTCTGCCAGTCCGTCTGTCTCAGCCCGCCTGTCTCAGTCCGTCTGTCTCAGCCCGCCTGTCTCAACCCGCCTCTGCCAGTCCGTCTGTCTCAGCCCGCCTGTCTCAGTCCGTCTGTCTCAGGCCATCTGTCTCAGACCGTCTGTCTCAGCCCGCCTGTCTCAGTCCGTCTGTCTCAGGCCATCTGTCTCAGACCGTCTGTCTCTGTCCGTCTGTCTAAGACCGTCTGTCTCAGACCTTCTGTCTCAGACCGTCTGTCTCGGACCCTCTGGCTCAAACCGTCTGTCTCAGCCCGCCTGTCTCAGACCGTCTGTCTCTGTCCGTCTCTCTCAAACCACCTGTCTCAGTCGGTCTGTCTCGGATCATGTGTCTCTGACCGTTGCCTCTGTCCTTCCGTCCCAGCCCGCATGGGTCAGACCGTCTGTCTCGGACCCTCTGTCTCAGACCGTCTGCCTCTTACCGTTGTCTCTGTCCGTCTGTCTCGGACCGTCTGTCTCTTACCGTTGTCTCTGTCCGTCTGTTTCAGCCCGCCTGTCTCTGTCCGTCTGTCTTTGACCGTCCGTCTCAGACCGTCTGACTCAGCCCGCCTGTCTCAGCCCGCCTCTCTCAGTCCGTCTGTCTGAGACCGTCTGTCTCATGTCATCTGTCTCTGTCCGTCTGTCTCAGACCGTCCGTATCAGCCCGCCTGTCTCAGCCCGCGTTTCTCAGTCCGTCTGTCTGAGACCGTCTGTCTCAGACCATCTGTCTCAGACCGTGTATATCAGCGCGCCTGTCTCAGCCCGCCTGTCTCAGTTCGTCTGTCTGAGACCGACTGTCTCAGACCGTCTGTCTCGGACCGTCTGTCTCAGACCGTCTGACACAGCCCGCCTGTCTCTGTCCGTCTGTCTCAGCCCGCCTGTCCCAACCCGCCTCTCTCAGTCCGTCTGTCTCAGCCCGCCTGTCTCAGCCCGCCTCTGCCAGTCCGTCTGTCTCAGCCGGCCTGTCTCAGTCCGCCTGTCTCAGTCCGCATGTCTCAGTCCGTCTGTCTCCGACCGCCTGTCTCTGTCCGTTTGTCTCTGTCCGTCTGTCTCAGTCCGCCTGTCTCTGTCCGTCTGTCTCAGCCTGCCTGTCTCAGACCGTCCGTCTCAGACCGTCTGTCGCGGACCGTCTTCCGCGGACTGTCTGTCGCGGACCGTCTGTCTCAGACCGTCTGACACAGCCCGCCTGTCTCTGTCCGTCTGTCTCAGCGCGCCTGTCTCAGCCCGCCTGTCTCAGTCCGCCTGTCTCAGTCCGTCTGTCTCCGACCGCCTGTCTCTGTCCGTTTGTCTCAGACCGTCTGTCTCAGCCCGCCTGTCTCAGCCCGCCTCCCTCAGTCCGTCCGTCAGAGACCGACTGTCTCAGACCGTCTGTCTCAGACCGTCTGTCTCAGACCGTCTGTCTCAGACCGTTGTCTCTGTCCGTCTCTCTCAGGCCGCCTGCCTCAGTCCGCCTGTCTCAGTCCGTCTGTCTCTTACCGTTGTCTCTGTCCGTCTGTTTCAGCCCGCCTGTCTCTGTCCGTCTGTCTTTGACCGTCCGTCTCAGACCGCCTGTCTCAGCCCGCCTGTCTCAGCCCGCCTCTCTCAGTCCGTCTGTCTGAGACCGTCTGTCTCATGTCATCTGTCTCTGTCCGTCTGTCTCAGACCGTCTGTCTCTGTCCGTCTGTCTCAGCCCGGCTGTCTCTGTCCGTCTGTCTCAGACCGTCTGTCTCGGACCGTCTGACTCAGACCGTCTGTCTCTTACCGTTGTCTCTGTCCGTCTGTTTCAGCCCGCCTGTCTCAGACCGTCTGTCTCAGACCGTCTGTCTCGGACCGTCTCTCTCGGACCGTCTGTCTCAGACCGTCTGACTCGGCCCGCCTGTCTCAGTCCGTCTGTCTCCGCCCACCTGACTCTGTCCGTTTGTCTCAGACCGTCTGTCTCAGACCGTCTGTCTCAGCCCGCGTGTCTCAACACGCCTCTCTCAGACCGTCTATCTCAGGCCATCTTGCTCAGACCGTCTGTCTCTGTCCGTCTGTCCCAGACCGTCTGTCTCGGACCGTCTGTCTCAGACCGTCTGACTCAGCCCGCCTGTCTCAGTCCGTCTGTCTCCGCCCGCCTGTCTCAGTCCGTCTGTCTCAGACCCTCTGTCCCAGACAGTCTGTCTCAGCCCGCCTGTCTCAACCCGCCTCTCTCAGTCCGTCTGTCTCAGCCCGCCTGTCTCAACCCGCCTCTGCCAGTCCGTCTGTCTCAGCCCGCCTGTCTCAGTCCGTCTGTCTCAGGCCATCTGTCTCAGACCGTCTGTCTCAGCCCGCCTGTCTCAGTCCGTCTGTCTCAGGCCATCTGTCTCAGACCGTCTGTCTCTGTCCGTCTGTCTCAGACCGTCTGTCGCAGACCTTCTGTCTCAGACCGTCTGTCTCGGACCCTCTGGCTCAAACCGTCTGTCTCAGCCCGCCTGTCTCAGACCGTCTGTCTCTGTCCGTCTCTCTCAAACCACCTGTCTCAGTCGGTCTGTCTCGGATCATGTGTCTCTGACCGTTGCCTCTGTCCTTCCGTCCCAGCCCGCCTGGCTCAGACCGTATGTCTCGGACCCTCTGTCTCAGACCGTCTGCCTCTTACCGTTGTCTCTGTCCGTCTGTCTCTGTCCGTCTGTCTCAGACCGTCCGTATCAGCCCGCCTGTCTCAGCCCGCATCTCTCAGTCCGTCTGTCTGAGACCGTCTGTCTCAGACCATCTGTCTCAGACCGTGTATATCAGCCCGCCTGTCTCAGTTCGTCTGTCTGAGACCGACTGTCTCAGACCGTCTGTCTCGGACCGTCTGTCTCAGACCGTCTGACACAGCCCGCCTGTCTCTGTCCGTCTGTCTCAGACCGTCTGTCTCAGCCCGCCTGTCTCAACCCGCCTCTCTCAGTCCGTCTGTCTCAGCCTGCCTGTCTCAGCCCGCCTCTGCCAGTCCGTCTGT
The DNA here is from genome assembly GCA_947623535.1 of Coelioxys conoideus. NCBI lineage: Eukaryota > Metazoa > Arthropoda > Insecta > Hymenoptera > Megachilidae > Coelioxys > Coelioxys conoideus. The sequence goes on from CANQJN010000017.1 coordinate 400,381, forward strand.
CTCAGCCCGCCTGTCTCAGTCTGCCTGTCTCAGTCCGCCTGTGTCAGTCCGTCTGTCTCCGACCGCCTGTCTCTGTCCGTTTGTCTCAGACCGACTGTCTCAGCCCGCCTGTCTCAGCCCGCCTCCCTCAGTCCGTCTGTCTCAGACCGTCTGTCTCGGACCGTCTGTCTCAGACCGTCTGTCTCTTACCGTTGTCTCTGTCCGTCTGTTTCAGCCCGCCTGTCTCAGACCGTCTGTCTCAGACCGTCTGTCTCGGACCGTCTCTCTCGGACCGTCTGTCTCAGACCGTCTGACTCGGCCCGCCTGTCTCAGTCCGTCTGTCTCCGCCCACCTGACTCTGTCCGTTTGTCTCAGACCGTCTGTCTCAGACCGTCTGTCTCAGCCCGCGTGTCTCAACACGCCTCTCTCAGACCGTCTATCTCAGCCCGTTTGTCTCAGCACGCCTCTCCCAGTCCGTCTGTCTCAGCCCGTCTGTCTCAGTCCGTCTGTCTCAGACCGTCTGTCTCAGCCCGCCTGTCCCAGCCCGCCTCTCTCAGTCCGTCTGTCTGAGACCGTCTGTCACAGACTGTCTGTCTCATCCCGCCTGTCCCAGTCCGTCTGTCTTTGACCGTCTGTCTCAGACCATCTGTCTCAGACCATCTGTCTCAGACCATCTGTCTCAGACCATCTGTCTCAGACCATCTGTCTCAGACCGTCTGTCTCAGCCCGTCTGTCTCAGCCCGCCTGTCTCAGCCCGCCTCTCCCAGTCCGTCTGTCTGAGACCGTCTGTCACAGACTGTCTGTCTCATCCCGCCTGTCCCAGTCCGTCTGTCTTTGAACGTCTGTCTCAGACCATCTGTCTCAGACCATCTGTCTCAGACCATCTGTCTCAGACCATCTGTCTCAGACCATCTGTCTCAGACCGTCTGTCTCAGACCGTCTGTCTCTGTCCGTCTGTCTCGGACCGTCTGTCTCTTACCGTTGTCTCTGTCCGTCTGTTTCAGCCCGCCTGTCTCTGTCCGTCTGTCTTTGACCGTCCGTCTCAGACCGTCTGCCTCAGCCCGCCTGTCTCAGCCCGCCTCTCTCAGTCCGTCTGTCTCGGACCGTCTGTCTCAGACCGTCTGTCTCAGCCCGCCTCCCTCAGCCCGCCTGTCACAGACCGTCTGTCTCGGACCGTCTGTCTCAGACCGTCTGCCTCAGACCGTCTGTCTCAGCCCGCCTGTCTCAGTCCGTCTGTCTCAGACCGTCTGTCTCAGGCCGCCTGTCTCAACCCGCCTCTCTCAGTCCGTCTGTCTCAGCCCGCCTGTCTCACCCCGCCTCTCCCAGTCCGACCGTATCAGCCCGTCTGTCTCAGTCCGTCTGTCTCAGCCCGCCTGTCTCAGCCCGCCTCTCTCAGTCCGTCTGTCTCTGTCCGTCTGTCTCTGACCGTCTGTCTCGGACCGTCTGTCTCAGTCCGTCTGTCTCAGCCCGCCTGTCTCAGCCCGCCTCTCTCAGTCCGTCTGTCTCTGTCCGTCTGTCTCTGACCGTCTGTCTCGGACCGTCTGTCTCAGACCGTCTGTCTCAGCCCGCCTCCCTCAGCCCGCCTCTCTCAGTCCGTCTGTCTCAGGCCATCTGGCTCAGACCGTCTGTCTCTGTCCGTCTGTCCCAGACCGTCTGTCTCGGACCGTCTGTCTCAGACCGTCTGACTCAGCCCGCCTGTCTCAGTCCGTCTGTATCCGCCCGCCTGTCTCAGTCCGTCTGTCTCAGACCGTCTGTCTCAGCCCGCCTCTCTCAGCCCGCCTCCCTCAGTCCGCCTGTCAGAGACCGTCTGTCTCGGACCGTCTGTCTCAGCCCGCCTGTCTCAGCAAGCCTCTCTCAGTCCGTCTGTCTGAGACCGTCTGTCTCAGACCGTCTGTCTCTTACCGTTCTCTCTGTCCGTCTGTCTCAGCCCGCCTGTCTCAGACCGTCTGTCTCAGACCGTCTGTCTCGGACCGTCTTTGGCGGACCGTCTGTCTCAGACCGTCTGATTCGGCCCGCCTGTCTCAGTCCGTCTGCCTCAGCGCGCCTGTCTCAGCTCGCCTCTCTCAGTCCGTCTGTCTGAGTCCGTCTATCTCAGGCCATCTGTCTCAGACCGTCTGCCTCAGACCGTCTGTCTCGGACCGTCTTCGGCGGACCGTCTGTCTCGGACCGCCTGTCTCAGACCGTCTGACTCGGCCCGCCTGTCTCAGTCCGTCTGCCTCAGCCCGCCTGTCTCAGTCCGCCTCTCTCATTCCGATTGTCTGAGTCCGTCTGTCTCATGCCATCTGTCTCAGACCGTCTGTCTCAGACCGTCTGTCTCGGACCGTCTGTCTCAGACCGTCTGTCTCAGCCCGCCTCCCTCAGCCCGCCTGTCACAGACCGTCTGTCTCGGACCGTCTGTCTCAGACCGTCTGCCTCAGACCGTCTGTCTCAGCCCGCCTGTCTCAGTCCGTCTGTCTCAGACCGTCTGTCTCAGCCCGCCTGTCTCAACCCGCCTCTCTCAGTCCGTCTGTCTCAGCCCGCCTGTCTCGCCCCGCCGCTCCCAGTCCGACCGTATCAGCCCGTCTGTCTCAGTCCGTCTGTCTCAGCCCGCCTGTCTCAGCCCGCCTCTCTCAGTCCGTCTGTCTCTGTCCGTCTGTCTCAGACCGTCTGTCTCGGACCCTCTGGCTCAAACCGTCTGTCTCAGCCCGCCTGTCTCAGACCGTCTGTCTCTGTCCGTCTCTCTCAAACCACCTGTCTCAGTCGGTCTGTCTCGGATCATGTGTCTCTGACCGTTGCCTCTGTCCTTCCGTCCCAGCCCGCCTGGCTCAGACCGTATGTCTCGGACCCTCTGTCTCAGACCGTCTGCCTCTTACCGTTGTCTCTGTCCGTCTGTCTCTGTCCGTCTGTCTCAGACCGTCCGTATCAGCCCGCCTGTCTCAGCCCGCGTCTCTCAGTCCGTCTGTCTGAGACCGTCTGTCTCAGACCATCTGTCTCAGACCGTGTATATCAGCCCGCCTGTCTCAGTTCGTCTGTCTGAGACCGACTGTCTCAGACCGTCTGTCTCGGACCGTCTGTCTCAGACCGTCTGACACAGCCCGCCTGTCTCAGTCCGTCTGTCTCCGCCCACCTGACTCTGTCCGTTTGTCTCAGACCGTCTGTCTCAGACCGTCTGTCTCAGCCCGCGTGTCTCAACACGCCTCTCTCAGACCGTCTATCTCAGCCCGTTTGTCTCAGCACGCCTCTCCCAGTCCGTCTGTCTCAGCCCGTCTGTCTCAGTCCGTCTGTCTCAGACCGTCTGTCTCAGCCCGCCTGTCCCAGCCCGCCTCTCTCAGTCCGTCTGTCTGAGACCGTCTGTCACAGACTGTCTGTCTCATCCCGCCTGTCCCAGTCCGTCTGTCTTTGACCGTCTGTCTCAGACCATCTGTCTCAGACCATCTGTCTCAGACCATCTGTCTCAGACCATCTGTCTCAGACCGTCTGTCTCAGACCGTCTGTCTCAGACCGTCTGTCACAGCCCGCCTGTCTCAGCCCGCCTCTCTCAGTCCGTCTGTCTGAGACCGTCTGTCACAGACTGTCTGTCTCATCCCGCCTGTCCCAGTCCGTCTGTCTCTTACCGTTGTCTCTGTCCGTCTGTTTCAGCCCGCCTGTCTCTGTCCGTCTGTCTTTGACCGTCCGTCTCAGACCGTCTGCCTCAGCCCGCCTGTCTCAGCCCGCCTCTCTCAGTCCGTCTGTCTCGGACCGTCTGTCTCAGACCGTCTGTCTCAGCCCGCCTGCCTCAGCCCGCCTGTCACAGACCGTCTGTCTCGGACCGTCTGTCTCAGACCGTCTGCCTCAGACCGTCTGTCTCAGCCCGCCTGTCTCAGTCCGTCTGTCTCAGACCGTCTGTCTCAGGCCGCCTGTCTCAACCCGCCTCTCTCAGTCCGTCTGTCTCAGCCCGCCTGTCTCACCCCGCCTCTCCCAGTCCGACCGTATCAGCCCGTCTGTCTCAGTCCGTCTGTCTCAGCCCGCCTGTCTCAGCCCGCCTCTCTCAGTCCGTCTGTCTCTGTCCGTCTGTCTCTGACCGTCTGTCTCGGACCGTCTGTCTCAGTCCGTCTGTCTCAGCCCGCCTGTCTCAGCCCGCCTCTCTCAGTCCGTCTGTCTCTGTCCGTCTGTCTCTGACCGTCTGTCTCGGACCGTCTGTCTCAGACCGTCTGTCTCAGCCCGCCTCCCTCAGCCCGCCTCTCTCAGTCCGTCTGTCTCAGGCCATCTGGCTCAGACCGTCTGTCTCTGTCCGTCTGTCCCAGACCGTCTGTCTCGGACCGTCTGTCTCAGACCGTCTGACTCAGCCCGCCTGTCTCAGTCCGTCTGTATCCGCCCGCCTGTCTCTGTCCGTCTGTCTCAGCCCGCCTGTCTCAGCTCGCCTCTCTCAGTCCATCTGTCTCAGACCGTCTGTCTCTGGCCATCTGTCTCAGTCCGTCTCTCCCTGTCCGCCTGTCTCAGACCGTCTGTCTCAGCCCGCCTGTCTCTGCCCGCCTGTCTCAGCCCGCCTCTCTCAGTTTGTCTGTCTGAGACCGTCTGTCTCAGACCGTCTGTCTCTTACCGTTCTCTCTGTCCGTCTGTCTCAGCCCGCCTGTCTCAGACCGTCTGTCTCGGACCGTCTTTGGCGGACCGTCTGTCTCGGACCGTCTGTCTCAGACCGTCTGACTCGGCCCGCCTGTCTCAGTCCGTCTGTCTCAGCCCGCCTGTCTCAGCCCGCCTCTCTCAGTCCGTCTGTCTGAGTCCGTCTGTCTCAGGCCATCTGTTTCAGACCGTCTGTCTCAGACCGTCTCTCTCAGACCGTCTGTTTCGGACCGTCTGTCTCAGACCGTCTGTCTCAGCCCGCCTCCCTCAGCCCGCCTGTCACAGACCGTCTGTCTCGGACCGTCTGTCTCAGACCGTCGGCCTCAGGCCGTCTGTCTCAGGCCATCTGTCTCAGTCCGTCTGTCCCTGTCCGTCTGTCTCAGACCATCTGTCTCAGACCGTTGTCTCTGTCCGTCTCTCTCAGGCCGCCTGCCTTAGTCCGCCTGTCTCAGTCCGTCTGTCTCAGACCATCTGTCTCAGACCGTTGTCTCTGTCCGTCTGTCTCAGTCCGTCTGTCTCAGACCGCCTGTCTCAGCCCGCCTCTCTCAGTTTGTCTGTCTGAGACCGTCTGTCTCAGACCGTCTGTCACAGCTCGCCTCTCTCAGTCCATCTGTCTCATACCGTCGGCCTTAGCCCGTCTGTCTGAACCCGCCTGTCTCTGTCCGTGTGTCTCAGACCGTCTGTCTCGGACCGTCTGTCTCAGACCGTCTGTCTCTTACCGTTGTCTCTGTCCGTCTGTCTTTCACCGTCCGTCTCAGACCGTCTGTCTCAGCCCGCCTGTCTCAGCCCGCCTCTCTCAGTCCGTCTGTCTGAGATCGTCTGTCTCATGTCATCTGTCTCTGTCCGTCTGTCTCTGTCCGTCTGTCTCAGCCCGCCTGTCTCAGCCCGCCTCTCTCAGTCCGTCTGTCTCTGACCGTCTGTCTCGGACCGTCTGTCTCAGACCGTCTGACTCAGCCCGCCTGTCTCTGTCCGTCTGTCTCAGACCGTCTGCCTCAGCCCGCCTGTCTCAACCCGCCTCTCTCAGTCCGTCTGTCTGAGTCCATCTGTCTCAGGCCATCTGTCTCAGACCGTCTGTCTCAGACCGTCTGTCTCGGACCGTCTGTCTCAGACCGTCTGACTCAGCCCGCCTGTCTCAATCGGTCTGTCTCCGCCCGCCAATCTCAGTCCGTCTGTCTCAGACCGTCTGTCTCAGCCCGCCTGTCTCAGCCCGCCTCCGTCAGTCCGCCTGTCAGAGACCGCCTGTCTCAGACCGTCTGTCTCAGACCGTCTGCCTCAGCCCGCCTGTCTCAGCCCGCCTCTGCCGGTCCGTCTGCCTCAGTCCGCCTGTCTCAGTCCGTCTGTCTCCGCCCGCCTGTCTCTGTCCGTTTGTCTCAGACCTTCTGTCTCAGACCGTCTGTCTCAGTCCGCCTGTCTCAACCCGCCTCTCTCAGTCCGTCTGTCTTAGCCCGGCTGTCTCAGCCCGCCACTCCCAGTCCGTCTGTCTCAGCCCGCCTGTCTCAGTCCGTCTGTCTCAGACCGTCTGTCTCAGCCCGCCTGTCTCAGTCCGCCTCTCTCAGTCCGTCTGTCTGAGTCCGTCTGTCTTAGGCCATCTGTCTCAGACCGTCTGTCTCAGACCGTCTGACTCAGCCCGCCTGCCTCAATTGGTCTGTCTCCGCCCGCCTGTCTCAGTCCGTCTGTCTCAGACCGTCTGTCTCAGCCCGCCTGTCTCAGCCCGCCTCCCTCAGTCCGTCTGTCAGAGACCGTCTGTCTCAGACCGTCTGTCTCAGACCGTCTGTCTCAGACCGTCTGTCTCAGCCCGCCTGTCTCAGCCCGCCTCTCTCAGTCCGTCTGTCTGAGTCCGTCTGTCTCAGGCCATCTGTCTCAGACCGACGGTCTCAGTCCGTCTGTCTCGGACCGTCTGTCTCAGACCGTCTGACTCAGCCCGCCTGTCTCAGTCCGTCTGTCTCCGCCCGCCTGTCTCAGTCCGTCTGTCTCAGACCGTCTGTCTCAGCCCGCCTCTCTCAGCCCGCCTCCCTCAGTCCGCCTGTCAGAGACCGTTTGTCGTACCGTTCTCTCTGTCCGTCTGTCTCAGCCCTCCTGTCTGAGACCGTCTGTGTCAGACCGTCTGTCTCGGACCGTCTTCCGCGGACTGTCTGTCTCGGACCGTCTTCCGCGGACTGTCTGTCTCGGACCGCCTGTCTCAGACCGTCTGACTCAGCCGGCCTGTCTCTGTCCGTCTGTCTCAGACCGGCCTCCTCAGCCCGCCTGTCTCAAACCGCCTCTCTCATTCCGTCTGTCTCAGCCCGCCTGTCTCACCCCGCCTCTGCCAGTCCGTGTTTCTCAGCCCGCCTGTGTCAGTCCGCCTATCTCATTCCGCCTGTCTCAGTCCGTCTGTCTCCGCCCGCCTGTCTCTGTCCGTTTGTCTCAGACCGTCTGTCTCAGACCGTCCGTCTCAGCCCGCCTGTCTCAACCCGCCTCTCCCAGTCCGCCTGTCTCAGCCCGCCTGTGTCAGTCCGTCTGTCTCAGACTGTCTGTCTCAGCCCGCCTGTCTCATTCCGCCTCTCTCAGTCCGTCTGTCTGAGTCCATCTGTCTCAGGCCATCTGTCTCAGACCGTCTGTCTCAGACCGTCTGTCTCGGACCGTCTTTGGCGGACCGTCTGTCTCGGACCGTCTGTCTCAGACCGTCTGACTCGGCCCGCCTGTCTCAGTCCGTCTGTATCAGCGCGCCTGTCTCAGCCCGCCTCTCTCAGTCCGTCTGTCTGAGTCCGTCCGTCTCAGACCGTCTGTCTCAGACCGTCTGTCTCAGACCGTCTGTCTCAGCCCGCCTGTCTCAGCCCGCCTCTCTCAACCCGCCTCTCTCAGTCCGTCTGTCTCAGCCCGCCTGTCTCAGCCCGCCTCTGCCAGTCCGTGTTTCTCAGCCCGCCTGTCTCAGTCCGCCTGTCTCAGTCCGCCTGTCTCAGTCCGCCTGTCTCAGTCCGTCTGTCTCCGCCCGCCTGTCTCTGTCCGTTTGTCTCAGACCGTCTGTCTCAGCCCGCCTGTCTCAGTCCGTCTGTCTCAGACCGTCTGTCTCAGCCCGCCTGTCTCATTCCGCCTCTCTCAGTCCGTCTGTCTGAGTCCATCTGTCTCAGGCCATCTGTCTCAGACCGTCTGTCTCAGACCGTCTGTCTTGGACCGTCTGTCTCAGACCGTCTGACTCAGCCCGCCTGTCTCAATCGGTCTGTCTCCGCCCACCTGTCTCAGTCCGTCTGTCTCCGCCCGCCTGTCTCTGTCCGTTTGTCTCAGACCGTCTGTCTCAGACCGTCTGTCTCAGCCCGCCTGTCTCAACCCGCCTCTCCCAGTCCGTCTGTCTCAGCCCGCCTGTCTCTGTCCGTCTGTCTCAGACCGTCTGCCTCAGCCCGCCTGTCTCAGCCCGCCTCTGCCAGTCCGTCTGTCTCAGCCCGCCTGTCTCAGTCCGCCTGTCTCAGTCCGCCTGTCTCAGTCCGTCTGTCTCCGCCCGCCTCTCTCAGTCCGTCTGTCTGAGTCCGTCCGTCTCAGACCGTCTGTCTCAGACCGTCTGTCTCAGACCGTCTGTCTCAGCCCGCCTGTCTCAACCCGCCTCTCCCAGTCCGTCTGTCTCAGCCCGCCTGTGTCAGTCCGTCTGTCTCAGACTGTCTGTCTCAGCCCGCCTGTCTCATTCCGCCTCTCTCAGTCCGTCTGTCTGAGTCCATCTGTCTCAGGCCATCTGTCTCAGACCGTCTGTCTCAGACCGTCTGTCTCGGACCGTCTTTGGCGGACCGTCTGTCTCGGACCGTCTGTCTCAGACCGTCTGACTCGGCCCGCCTGTCTCAGTCCGTCTGTCTCAGCGCGCCTGTCTCAGCCCGCCTCTCTCAGTCCGTCTGTCTGAGTCCGTCCGTCTCAGACCGTCTGTCTCAGACCGTCTGTCTCAGACCGTCTGTCTCAGCCCGCCTGTCTCAGCCCGCCTCTCTCAATCCGTCTGTCTGAGTCTGTCTGTCTCAGGCCATCTGTCTCAGACCGTCTGTCTCAGACCGTCTGTCTCGGACCGTCTGTCTCAGACCGTCTGACTCAGCCCGCCTGTCTCAACCCGCCTCTCCCAGTCCGTCTGTCTCAGCCCGCCTGTGTCAGTCCGTCTGTCTCAGACTGTCTGTCTCAGCCCGCCTGTCTCATTCCGCCTCTCTCAGTCCGTCTGTCTGAGTCCATCTGTCTCAGGCCATCTGTCTCAGACCGTCTGTCTCAGACCGTCTGTCTCGGACCGTCTTTGGCGGACCGTCTGTCTCGGACCGTCTGTCTCAGACCGTCTGACTCGGCCCGCCTGTCTCAGTCCGTCTGTCTCAGCGCGCCTGTCTCAGCCCGCCTCTCTCAGTCCGTCTGTCTGAGTCCGTCCGTCTCAGACCGTCTGTCTCAGACCGTCTGTCTCAGACCGTCTGTCTCAGCCCGCCTGTCTCAGCCCGCCTCTCTCAATCCGTCTGTCTGAGTCTGTCTGTCTCAGGCCATCTGTCTCAGACCGTCTGTCTCAGACCGTCTGTCTCGGACCGTCTGTCTCAGACCGTCTGACTCAGCCCGCCTGTCTCAGTCCGTCTGTATCCGCCCGCCTGTCTCAGACCGTCTGTCTCAGCCCGCCTCTCTCAGCCCGCCTCCCTCAGTCCGCCTGTCAGAGACCGTCTGTCTCGGACCGTCTGTCTCAGCCCGCCTGTCTCAGCAAGCCTCTCTCAGTCCGTCTGTCTGAGACCGTCTGTCTCAGACCGTCTGTCTCAGCCCGCCTGTCTCAGCAAGCCTCTCTCAGTCCGTCTGTCTGAGACCGTCTGTCTCAGACCGTCTGTCTCAGCCCGCCTGTCTCAACCCGCCTCTCCCAGTCCGTCTGTCTCAGCCCGTCTGTCTCAGTCCGTCTGTCTCAGACCGTCTGTCTCAGCCCGCCTGTCTCATTCCGCCTCTCTCAGTCCGTCTGTCTGAGTCCATCTGTCTCAGGCCATCTGTCTCAGACCGTCTGTCTCAGACCGTCTGTCTCAGCCCGCCTGTCTCAGCCCGCCTGTCTCAGTCCGTCTGTCTCAGACCGTCTGTCTCAGCCCGCCTGTCTCAGTCCGCCTCTCTCAGTCCGTCTGTCTGAGTCCGTCTGTCTTAGGCCATCTGTCTCAGACCGTCTGTCTCAGACCGTCTGTCTCGGACCGTCTGTCTCAGACCGTCTGACTCAGCCCGCCTGTCTCAATCGGTCTGTCTCCGCCCGCCTGTCTCAGTCCGTCTGTCTCAGACCGTCTGACTCAGCCCGCCTGTCTCTGTCCGTCTGTCTCAGTCCGTCTGCCTCAGCCCGCCTGTCTCAACCCGCCTCTCTCAGTCCGTCTGTCTCAGCCCGCCTGTCTCAGCCCGCCACTGCCAGTCCGTGTTTCTCAGCCCGCCTGTCTCAGTCCGCCTGTCTCAGACCGTCTGTCTCAGCCCGCCTGTCTCAACCCGCCTCTTCCAGTCCGTCTGTCTCAGCCCGTCTGTCTCAGTCCGTCTGTCTCAGACCGTCTGTCTCAGCCCGCCTGTCTCATTCCGCCTCTCTCAGTCCGTCTGTCTGAGTCCATCTGTCTCAGGCCATCTGTCTCAGACCGTCTGTCTCAGACCGTCTGTCTCGGACCGTCTGTCTCAGACCGTCTGACTCAGCCCGCCTGTCTCAATCGGTCTGTCTCCGCCCACCTGTCTCAGTCCGTCTGTCTCCGCCCGCCTGTCTCTGTCCGTTTGTCTCAGACCGTCTGTCTCAGACCGTCTGTCTCAGCCCGCCTGTCTCAACCCGCCTCTCCCAGTCCGTCTGTCTCAGCCCGCCTGTCTCTGTCCGTCTGTCTCAGACCGTCTGCCTCAGCCCGCCTGTCTCAGCCCGCCTCTGCCAGTCCGTCTGTCTCAGCCCGCCTCTCTCAGACCGTCTGTCTGAGTCCGTCTGTCTCAGGCCATCTGTCTCAGACCGTCTGTCTCAGACCGTCTGTCTCGGACCGTCTGTCTCAGACCGTCTGACTCAGACCGCCTGTCTCAGTCCGTCTGTCTCCGCCCGCCTGTCTCAGTCCGTCTGTCTCAGACCGTCTGTCTCAGCCCGCCTCTCTCAGCCCGCCTCCCTCAATCCGCCTGTCAGAGACCGTCTGTCTCGGACCGTCTGTCTCAGCCCGCCTGTCTCAGCAAGCCTCTCTCAGTCCGTCTGTCTGAGACCGTCTGTCTCAGACCGTCTGTCTCGGACCGTCTGTCTCAGACCGTCTGTCTCAGCCCGCCTGTCTCAGCCCGCCTCTCTCAGTCCGTCTGTCTGAGTCCGTCTGTCTCAGGCCATCTGTCTCAGACCGTCTGTCTCAGACCGTCTGTCTCAGTCCGTCTGTCTCAGACCGTCTGTCTCAGCCCGCCTCTCTCAGCCCGCCGCCCTCAGTCCGCCTGTCAGAGACCGTCTGTCTCGGACCGTCTGACTCAGCCCGCCTGTCTCAATCGGTCTGTCTCCGCCCGCCTGTCTCAGGCCATCTGTCTCAGACCGTCTGTCTCAGACCGTCTGTCTCGGACCGTCTGTCTCAGCCCTCCTGTCTGAGACCGTCTGTGTCAGACCGTCTGTCTCGGACCGTCTTCCGCGGACTGTCTGTCTCGGACCGTCTGTCTCAGACCGTCTGACTCGGCCCGCCTGTCTCTGTCCGTCTGTCTCAGACCGTCTGCCTCAGCCCGCCTGTCTCAACCCGCCTCTCTCAGTCCGTCTGTCTCAGCCCGCCTGTCTCAGCCCGCCTCTGCCAGTCCGTGTTTCTCAGCCCGCCTGTCTCAGTCCGCCTGTCTCAGTCCGTCTGTCTCCGCCCGCCTGTCTCTGTCCGTTTGTCTCAGACCGTCTGTCTCAGCCCGCCTGTCTCAACCCGCCTCTCCCAGTCCCTCTGTCTCAGCTCGCCTGTCTCAGTCCGTCTGTCTCAGACCGTCTGTCTCAGCCCGCCTGTCTCATTCCGCCTCTCTCAGTCCGTCTGTCTGAGTCCATCTGTCTCAGGCCATCTGTCTCAGACCGTCTGTCTCAGACCGTCTGTCTCGGACCGTCTGTCTCAGACCGTCTGACTCAGCACGCCTGTCTCAATCGGTCTGTCACCGCCCGCCTGTCACAGTCCGTCTGTCTCAGACCGCATGTCTCAGCCCGCCTGTCTCAGCCCGCCTCCCTCAGTCCGTCTGTCAGAGACCGTCTGTCTCAGACCGTCTGTCTCAGACCGTCTGTCTCAGACCGTCTGTCTCAGCCCGCCTGTCTCAGCCCGCCTCTCTCAATCGGTCTGTCTCCGCCCGCCTGTCTCAGTCCGTCTGTCTCAGACCGTCTGTCTCAGCCCGCCTGTCTCAGCCCGCCTCCCTCAGTCCGTCTGTCAGAGACCGTCTGTCTCAGACCGTCTGTCTCAGCCCGCCTGTCTCAGCCCGCCTCTCTCAGTCCGTCTGTCTGAGTCCGCCTGTCTCAGTCCGTCTGTCTCAGACCATCTGTCTCTGTCCGTCTGACTCAGACCGTCTGTCTCAGACCGTCTGTCTCAGCCCGCCTCTCTCAGCCCGCCTCCCTCAGTCCGTCTGTCTCTGTCCGTTTGTCTCAGACCGTCTGTCTCAGACCGTCTGTCTCAGCCCGGCTGTCTCAATCCGCCTCCCTCAGTCCGTCTGTCTCAGCCCGTCTGTCTCAGACCGTCTTTCTCTTACCGTTCTCTCAGCCCGCCTCCCTCAGTCCGTCTGTTTCAGACAGTCTGTCTCAGACCGTCTGTCTCGGACCGTCTGTCTCAGACCGTCTGACTCAGCCCGCCTGTCTCAGTCCGTCTGTCTCCGATCGCCTGTCTCAGTCCGTCTGTCTCCGCCCGCCTGTCTCAGTCCGTCTGTCTCAGCCCGCCTGTCTCTGTCCGTCTGTCTCAGCCCGCCTGTCTCAGACCGTCTGTCTCAGACCGTCGGTCTCGGACCGTCTTCCGCGGACTGTCTGTCTCGGACCGTCTGTCTCAGTCCGTCCGTCTCCGCCCCCCTGTCTCTGTCCGTTTGTCTCAGACCGTCTGTCTCAGCCCGCCTGTCTGAACCCGCCTCTCTCAGTCCGTCTGTCTAAGCCCGCCTGTCTCAGCCCGCCTCTCTCAGTCCGTCTGTCTCAGGCCATCTGTCTCAGACCGTCTGTCTCTGTCCGTCTGTCTCTGACCGTCTGTCTCGGACCGTCTGTCTCAGACCGTCTGACTCAGCCCGCCTGTCTCTGTCCATCTGTCTCAGACCGTCTGACTCAGCCCGCCTGTCTCAACCCGCCTCTCTCAGTCCGTCTGTCTCAGCCCGCCTGTCTCAACCCGCCTCTCTCAGTCCGTCTGTCTCAGCCCGCCTGTCTCACCCCGCCTCTCCCAGTCCGACCGTATCAGCCCGCCTGTCTCAGACCGTCTGTCTCAGCCCGCCTGTCACAGCCCGCCTGTCTCTGTCCGTCTGTCTCAGCCCGCCTGTCTCAGACCGTCTGTCTCGGACCGTCTGTCTCAGACCGTCTGCCTCAGACCGTCTGTCTCAGGCCATCTGTCTCAGTCCGTCTGTCCCTGTCCGTCTGTCTCATACCATCTGTCTCAGACCGTTGTCTCTGTCCGTCTCGCTCAGGCCGCCTGCCTCAGTCCGCCTGTCTCAGTAGGTCTGTCTCACACCATCTGTCTCAGACCGTTGTCTCTGTCCGTCTGTCTCAGTCCGTCTGTCTCAGACCGCCTGTCTCAGCCCGCCTCTCTCAGTTTGTCTGTCTGAGACCGTCTGTCTCAGACCGTCTGTCTCAGCCCGCCTCTCTCAGTCCGTCTGTCTCAGACCGTCTGTCTCAGACCGTCTGTCTCAGACCGTCTGTCTCAGACCGTCTGTCTCAGACCGTCTGTCTCAGACCGTCTGTCTCAGACCGTCTGTCTCAGACCGTCTGTCTCAGACCGTCTGTCTCAGACCGTCTGTATCTGTCCGTCTGTCTTTGACCGTCCGTCTCAGACCGTTTGTCTCAGATCGCCTGCCTCAGCCCGCCTCTCTCAGTCCGTCTGTCTGAGACCGTCTGTCTCATGTCATCTGTCTCTGTCCGTCTGTCTCAGACCGTCTGTCTCAGCCCGCCTGTCTCAACCCGCCTGTCTCTATCCGTCTGTCTCAGCCCGCCTGTCTCAGACCGTCTGTCTCGGACCGTCTGTCTCAGACCGTCTGTCTCTTACCGTTGTCTCTGTCCGTCTGTTTCAGCCCGCCTGTCTCAGACCGTCTGTCTGAGCCCGCCTGTCTCTGTCCGTGTGTCTCAGACCGTCTGTCTCTGTCCGTCTGTCTCGGACCGTCTGTCTCTTACCGTTGTCTCTGTCCGTCTGTTTCAGCCCGCCTGTCTCTGTCCGTCTGTCTTTGACCGTCCGTCTCAGACCGTTTGTCTCAGCCCGCCTGTCTCAGCCCGCCTCTCTCAGTCCGCCTGTCTGAGACCGTCTGTCTCATGTCATCTGTCTCTGTCCGTCTGTTTCAGCCCGCCTGTCTCTGTCCGTCTGTCTTTGACCGTCCGTCTCAGACCGTTTGTCTCAGCCCGCCTGTCTCAGCCCGCCTCTCTCAGTCCGCCTGTCTGAGACCGTCTGTCTCATGTCATCTGTCTCTGTCCGTCTGTCTCCGCCCGTCTGTCTGAGTCCGCCTGTCTCAGTCCGTCTGTCTCAGACCATCTGTCTCCGCCCGCCTGTCTCAGTCCCTCTGTCTCAGCCCGCCTGTCTCTGTCCGTCTGTCTCAGCCCGCCTGTCTCAGACCGTCTGTCTCAGACCGTCTGTCTCGGACCGTCTTCCGCGGACTGTCTGTCTCGGACCGTCTGTCTCAGTCCGTCCGTCTCCGCCCCCCCTGTCTCTGTCCGTTTGTCTCAGACCGGCTGTCTCAGCCCGCCTGTCTGAACCCGCCTCTCTCAGTCCGTCTGTCTAAGCCCGCCTGTCTCAGCCCGCTTCTCTCAGTCCGTCTGTCTCAGGCCATCTGTCTCAGACCGTCTGTCTCTGTCCGTCTGTCTCTGACCGTCTGTCTCGGACCGTCTATCTCAGACCGTCTGATTCAGCCCGCCTGTCTCTGTCCGTCTGTCTCAGACCGTCTGACTCAGCCCGCCTGTCTCAACCTGCCTCTCTCAGTCCGTCTGTCTCAGCCCGCCTGTCTCAACCCGCCTCTCTCAGTCCGTCTGTCTCAGCCCGCCTGTCTCAGCCCGCCTGTCTCAGCCCGCCTCTCTCAGTCCGTCTGTCTCAGGCCATCTGTCTCAGACCGTCTGTCTCTGTCCGTCTGTCTCTGACCGTCTGTCTCGGACCGTCTGTCTCAGACCGTCTGTCTCAGACCGTCTGACTCAGCCCGCCTGTCTCAGTCCGTCTGTCTCCGACCGCCTGTCTCAGTCCGTCCGTCTCCGCCCCCCCTGTCTCTGTCCGTTTGTCTCAGACCGTCTGTCTCAGCCCGCCTGTCTGAACCCGCCTCTCTCAGTCCGTCTGTCTAAGCCCGCCTGTCTCAGCCCGCCTCTCTCAGTCCGTCTGTCTCAGGCCATCTGTCTCAGACCGTCTGTCTCTGTCCGTCTGTCTGTGACCGTCTGTCTCGGACCGTCTATCTCAGACCGTCTGACTCAGCCCGCCTGTCTCTGTCCGTCTGTCTCAGACCGTCTGACTCAGCCCGCCTGTCTCAACCCGCCTCTCTCAGTCCGTCTGTCTCAGCCCGCCTGTCTCAACCCGCCTCTCTCAGTCCGTCTGTCTCAGCCCGCCTGTCTCAGCCCGCCTGTCTCAGCCCGCCTCTCTCAGTCCGTCTGTCTCCGCCCGCCTGTCTCTGTCCGTTTGTCTCAGACCGTCTGTCTCAGCCCGCCTGTCTCAACCCGCCTCTCTCAGTCCGTCTGTCTCAGGCCATCTGTCTCAGACCGTCTGTCTCTGTCCGTCTGTCTCTGACCGTCTGTCTCGGACCGTCTGTCTCAGACCGTCTGACTCAGCCCGCCTGTCTCTGTCCGTCTGTCTCAGACCGTCTGTCTCAGCCCGCCTGTCTCAACCCGCCTCTCCCAGTCCGACCGTATCAGCCCGCCTGTCTCAGTCCGTCTGTCTGAGCCCGCCTGTCTCTGTCCGTCTGTCTCAGCCCGCCTGTCTCAGACCGTCTGTCTCAGACCGTCTGTCTCGGACCGTCTGTCTCGGACCGTCATCCGCGGACTGTCTGTCTCGGACCGTCTTCCGCGGACTGTCTGTCTCGGACCGTCTGTCTCAGCCCGTCTGTCTCCGCCCCCCCGTCTCTGTCCGTTTGTCTCAGACCGTCTGTCTCAGCCCGCCTGTCTCAACCCGCCTCTCCCAGTCCGACCGTATCAGCCCGCCTGTCTCAGTCCGTCTGTCTCAGCCCGCCTGTCTCAGCCCACCTCTCTCAGTCCGTCTGTCTCAGGCCATCTGTCTCAGACCGTCTGTCTCTGTCCGTCTGTCTCTGACCGTCTGTCTCGGACCGTCTGTCTCAGACCGTCTGACTCAGCCCGCCTGTCTCTGTCCGTCTGTCTCAGACCGTCTGTCTCAGCCCGCCTGTCTCAACCCGCCTCTCTCAGTCCGTCTGTCTCAGCCCGCCTGTCTCAACCCGCGTCTCTCAGTCCGTCTGTCTCAGCCCGCCTGTCTCACCCCGCCTCTCCCAGTCCGACCGTATCAGCCCGCCTGTCTCAGACCGTCTGTCTCAGCCCGCCTGTCTCAGCCCGCCTGTCTCTGTCCGTCTGTCTCAGCCCGCATGTCTCAGACCGTCTGTCTCGGACCGTCTGTCTCAGACCGTCTGCCTCAGATCGTCTGTCTCAGGCCATCTGTCTCAGTCCGTCTGTCCCTGTCCGTCTGTCTCAGACCATCTGTCTCAGACCGTCTGTCTCAGACCGTCTGTCTCAGACCGTCTGTCTCAAACCGTCTGTCTCAGACCATCTGTCTCTGTCCGTCTGTCTTTGACCGTCCGTCTCAGACCGTTTGTCTCAGATCGCCTGTCTCAGCCCGCCTCTCTCAGTCCGTCTGTCTGAGACCGTCTGTCTCATGTCATCTGTCTCTGTCCGTCTGTCTCAGTCCGTCTGTCTCAGACCGCCTGTCTCAGCCCGCCTCTCTCAGTTTGCCTGTCTGAGACCGTCTGTCTCAGACCGTCTGTCTCAGCCCGCCTCTCTCAGTCCGTCTGTCTCAGACCGTCTGTCTCAGACCGTCTGTCTCAGACCGTCTGTCTCAGACCGTCTGTCTCAAACCGTCTGTCTCAGACCGTCTGTCTCTGTCCGTCTGTCTTTGACCGTCCGTCTCAGACCGTTTGTCTCAGATCGCCTGTCTCAGCCCGCCTCTCTCAGTCCGTCTGTCTGAGACCGTCTGTCTCATGTCATCTGTCTCTGTCCGTCTGTCTCAGACCGTCTGTCTCTGTCCGTCTGTCTCAGCCCGCCTGTCTCAGCCCGCCTCTCTCAGTCCGTCTGTCTGAGACCGTCTGTCTCAGACCGTCTGTCTCAGCCCGCCTGTCTTAACCCGCCTCTCTCAGTCCGTCTGTCAGAGACCGTTTGTCTCTTACTGTTCTCTCTGTCCGTCTGTCTCAGCCCGCCTGTCTCAGACCGTCTGTCTCAGACCGTCTGTCTCAGTCCGTCTGTCTCCGCCCGTCTGTCTCTGTCCGTTTGTCTCAGACCGTCTGTCTCAGACCGTCTGTCTCAGCCCGCCTGTCTCAACCCGCCTCTCTCAGTCCGTCTGTCACAGCCCGCCTGTCTCAGCCCGCCTCTCCCAGTCCGTCTGTCTCAGCCCGCCTGTCTCAGTCCGTCTGTCTCAGACCGTCTGTCTCAGCCCGCCTGTCTCAGTCCGCCTATCTCATTCCGTCGGTCTGAGTCCGTCTGTCTCAGGCCATCTGTCTCAGACCGTCTGTCTCAGACCGTCTGTCTCGGACCGTCTGTCTCAGCCCGCCTGTCTCAATCGGTCTGTCTCCGCCCGCCTGTCTCAGTCCGTCTGTCACAGACCGTCTGTCTCGCCCGCCTGTCTCATCCCGCCTCCATTAGTCCGTCTGTCAGAGACCGTCGGTCTCAGACCGTCTGTCTCTTACCGTTCTCTCTGTCCGTCTGTCTCAGCCCGCCTGTCTCAGTCCGTCTGTCTCCGCCCGCCTGTCTCTGTCCGTTTGTCTCAGACCGTCTGTATCAGCCCGCCTGTCTCAACCCGCCTCTCCCAGTCCGACCGTATCAGCCCGCCTGTCTCAGTCCGTCTGTCTCAGCCCGCCTGTCTCAGCCCGCCTCTCTCAGTCCGTCTGTCTCAGGCCATCTGTCTCAGACCGTCTGTCTCTGTCCGTCTGTCTCTGACCGTCTGTCTCGGACCGTCTGTCTCAGACCGTCTGACTCAGCCCGCCTGTCTCTGTCCGTCTGTCTCAGACCGTCTGTCTCAGCCCGCCTGTCTCAACCCGCCTCTCCCAGTCCGACCGTATCAGCCCGCCTGTCTCAGTCCGTCTGTCTCAGCCCGCCTGTCTCTGTCCGTCTGTCTCAGCCCGCCTGTCTCAGACCGTCTGTCTCAGACCGTCTGTCTCGGACCGTCTGTCTCGGACCGTCTTCCGCGGACTGTCTGTCTCGGACCGTCTTCCGCGGACTGTCTGTCTCGGACCGTCTGTCTCAGCCCGTCTGTCTCCGCCCCCCCGTCACTGTCCGTTTGTCTCAGACCGTCTGTCTCAGCCCGCCTGTCTCAACCCGCCTCTCCCAGTCCGACCGTATCAGCCCGCCTGTCTCAGTCCGTCTGTCTCAGCCCGCCTGTCTCAGCCCACCTCTCTCAGTCCGTCTGTCTCAGGCCATCTGTCTCAGACCGTCTGTCTCTGTCCGTCTGTCTCTGACCGTCTGTCTCGGACCGTCTGTCTCAGACCGTCTGACTCAGCCCGCCTGTCTCTGTCCGTCTGTCTCAGACCGTCTGTCTCAGCCCGCCTGTCTCAACCCGCCTCTCTCAGTCCGTCTGTCTCAGCCCGCCTGTCTCAACCCGCGTCTCTCAGTCCGTCTGTCTCAGCCCGCCTGTCTCACCCCGCCTCTCCCAGTCCGACCGTATCAGCCCGCCTGTCTCAGACCGTCTGTCTCAGCCCGCCTGTCTCAGCCCGCCTGTCTCTGTCCGTCTGTCTCAGCCCGCATGTCTCAGACCGTCTGTCTCGGACCGTCTGTCTCAGACCGTCTGCCTCAGATCGTCTGTCTCAGGCCATCTGTCTCAGTCCGTCTGTCCCTGTCCGTCTGTCTCAGACCATCTGTCTCAGACCGTCTGTCTCAGACCGTCTGTCTCAGACCGTCTGTCTCAAACCGTCTGTCTCAGACCATCTGTCTCTGTCCGTCTGTCTTTGACCGTCCGTCTCAGACCGTTTGTCTCAGATCGCCTGTCTCAGCCCGCCTCTCTCAGTCCGTCTGTCTGAGACCGTCTGTCTCATGTCATCTGTCTCTGTCCGTCTGTCTCAGTCCGTCTGTCTCAGACCGCCTGTCTCAGCCCGCCTCTCTCAGTTTGTCTGTCTGAGACCGTCTGTCTCAGACCGTCTGTCTCAGCCCGCCTCTCTCAGTCCGTCTGTCTCAGACCGTCTGTCTCAGACCGTCTGTCTCAGACCGTCTGTCTTAGACCGTCTGTCTCAGACCGTCTGTCTCAAACCGTCTGTCTCAGACCGTCTGTCTCTGTCCGTCTGTCTTTGACCGTCCGTCTCAGACCGTTTGTCTCAGATCGCCTGTCTCAGCCCGCCTCTCTCAGTCCGTCTGTCTGAGACCGTCTGTCTCATGTCATCTGTCTCTGTCCGTCTGTCTCAGACCGTCTGTCTCTGTCCGTCTGTCTCAGCCCGCCTGTCTCAGCCCGCCTCTCTCAGTCCGTCTGTCTGAGACCGTCTGTCTCAGACCGTCTGTCTCAGCCCGCCTGTCTTAACCCGCCTCTCTCAGTCCGTCTGTCAGAGACCGTTTGTCTCTTACTGTTCTCTCTGTCCGTCTGTCTCAGCCCGCCTGTCTCAGACCGTCTGTCTCAGACCGTCTGTCTCAGTCCGTCTGTCTCCGCCCGTCTGTCTCTGTCCGTTTGTCTCAGACCGTCTGTCTCAGACCGTCTGTCTCGGACCGTCTGTCTCAGACCGTCTGTCTCTTACCGTTGTCTCTGTCCGTCTGTTTCAGCCCGCCTGTCTCAGACCGTCAGTCTCCGACCGTCTGTCTCAGCCCGCGTGTCTCAACACGCCTCTCTCAGTCCGTCTGCCTCAGGCCATCTGGCTCACACCGTCTGTCTCTGTCCGTCTGTCTCAGACCGTCTGTCTCGGACCGTCTGTCTCAGACCGTCTGACTCAGCTCGCCTGTCTCAGTCCGTCTGTCTCCGCCCGCCTGTCTCAGTCCGTCTGTCTGAGACCGTCTGTCTCACACCATCTGTCTTAGACCGTGTATCTCAGCCCGCCTGTCTCAGCCCGCCTGTCTCAGTTCGTCTGTCTGAGACCGTCTGTCTCGGACCGTCTGTCTCAGACCGTCTGACTCAGCCCGCCTGTCTCAGTCCGTCTGTCTCCGCCCGCCTGTCTCAGCCCGCCTCTCTCTGTCCGTCTGTCTGAGACCGTCTGTCTCATGTCATCTGTCTCTGTCCGTCTGTCTCAGACCGCCTGTCTCTGTCCGTCTGTCTCAGCCCGCCTGTCTCAGCCCGCCTCTCTCAGTCCGACTGTCTGAGACCGTCTGTCTCAGACCGTCTGTCTCAGCCCGCCTGTCTCAACCCGCCTCTCTCAGTCCGTCTGTCAGAGACCGTTTGTCTCTTACCGTTCTCTCTGTCCGTCTGTCACAGCCCGCCTGTCTCAGACCGTCTGTCTCAGACCGTCTGTCTCGGACCGTCTGTCTCAGACCGTCTGCCTCAGATCGTCTGTCTCAGGCCATCTGTCTCAGTCCGTCTGTCCCTGTCCGTCTGTCTCAGACCATCTGTCTCAGACCGTCTGTCTCAGACCGTCTGTCTCAGACCGTCTGTCTCAAACCGTCTGTCTCAGACCATCTGTCTCTGTCCGTCTGTCTTTGACCGTCCGTCTCAGACCGTTTGTCTCAGATCGCCTGTCTCAGCCCGCCTCTCTCAGTCCGTCTGTCTGAGACCGTCTGTCTCATGTCATCTGTCTCTGTCCGTCTGTCTCAGTCCGTCTGTCTCAGACCGCCTGTCTCAGCCCGCCTCTCTCAGTTTGTCTGTCTGAGACCGTCTGTCTCAGACCGTCTGTCTCAGCCCGCCTCTCTCAGTCCGTCTGTCTCAGACCGTCTGTCTCAGACCGTCTGTCTCAGACCGTCTGTCTTAGACCGTCTGTCTCAGACCGTCTGTCTCAAACCGTCTGTCTCAGACCGTCTGTCTCTGTCCGTCTGTCTTTGACCGTCCGTCTCAGACCGTTTGTCTCAGATCGCCTGTCTCAGCCCGCCTCTCTCAGTCCGTCTGTCTGAGACCGTCTGTCTCATGTCATCTGTCTCTGTCCGTCTGTCTCAGACCGTCTGTCTCTGTCCGTCTGTCTCAGCCCGCCTGTCTCAGCCCGCCTCTCTCAGTCCGTCTGTCTGAGACCGTCTGTCTCAGACCGTCTGTCTCAGCCCGCCTGTCTTAACCCGCCTCTCTCAGTCCGTCTGTCAGAGACCGTTTGTCTCTTACTGTTCTCTCTGTCCGTCTGTCTCAGCCCGCCTGTCTCAGACCGTCTGTCTCAGACCGTCTGTCTCAGTCCGTCTGTCTCCGCCCGTCTGTCTCTGTCCGTTTGTCTCAGACCGTCTGTCTCAGACCGTCTGTCTCGGACCGTCTGTCTCAGACCGTCTGTCTCTTACCGTTGTCTCTGTCCGTCTGTTTCAGCCCGCCTGTCTCAGACCGTCAGTCTCCGACCGTCTGTCTCAGCCCGCGTGTCTCAACACGCCTCTCTCAGTCCGTCTGCCTCAGGCCATCTGGCTCACACCGTCTGTCTCTGTCCGTCTGTCTCAGACCGTCTGTCTCGGACCGTCTGTCTCAGACCGTCTGACTCAGCTCGCCTGTCTCAGTCCGTCTGTCTCCGCCCGCCTGTCTCAGTCCGTCTGTCTGAGACCGTCTGTCTCACACCATCTGTCTTAGACCGTGTATCTCAGCCCGCCTGTCTCAGCCCGCCTGTCTCAGTTCGTCTGTCTGAGACCGTCTGTCTCGGACCGTCTGTCTCAGACCGTCTGACTCAGCCCGCCTGTCTCAGTCCGTCTGTCTCCGCCCGCCTGTCTCAGCCCGCCTCTCTCTGTCCGTCTGTCTGAGACCGTCTGTCTCATGTCATCTGTCTCTGTCCGTCTGTCTCAGACCGCCTGTCTCTGTCCGTCTGTCTCAGCCCGCCTGTCTCAGCCCGCCTCTCTCAGTCCGACTGTCTGAGACCGTCTGTCTCAGACCGTCTGTCTCAGCCCGCCTGTCTCAACCCGCCTCTCTCAGTCCGTCTGTCAGAGACCGTTTGTCTCTTACCGTTCTCTCTGTCCGTCTGTCACAGCCCGCCTGTCTCAGACCGTCTGTCTCAGACCGTCTGTCTCGGACCGTCTGTCTCGGTCCGTCTGTATCAGCTCGCCTGTCTCAGCCCGCCTGTCTCAGCTCGCCTATCTCAGTCCATCTGTCTCTGACCGTCTGTCTCAGGCCATCTGTCTCAGTCCGTCTGTCCCAGTCCGTCTGTCTCAGACCGTCTGTCTCAGCCCGCCTGTCTCTGCCCGCCTGTCTCAGCCCGCCTCTCTCAGTTTGTCTGTCTGAGACCGTCTGTCTCAGAGCATCTGTCTCAGACCGTCTGTCACAGCTCGCCTATCTCAGTCCATCTGTCTCATAGCGTCGGTCTTAGCCCGTCTGACTGAGCCCGCCTGTCTCTGTTCGTGTGTCTCAGACCGTCTGTCTCGGACCGTCTGTCTCAGACCGTCTGTCTCTTACCGTTGTCTCTGTCCGTCTGTTTCAGCCCGCCTGTCTCTGTCCGTCTGTCTTTGACCGTCCGTCTCAGGCCGTCTGTCTCGGTCCGTCTGTATCAGCTCGCCTGTCTCAGCCCGCCTGTCTCAGCTCGCCTCTCTCAGTCCATCTGTCTCAGACCGTCTGTCTCAGGCCATCTGTCTCAGTCCGTCTGTCCCAGTCCGTCTGTCTCAGACCGTCTGTCTCAGCCCGCCTGTCTCTGCCCGCCTGTCTCAGCCCGCCTCTCTCAGTTTGTCTGTCTGAGACCGTCTGTCTCAGAGCATCTGTCTCAGACCGTCTGTCACAGCTCGCCTATCTCAGTCCATCTGTCTCATAACGTCGGTCTTAGCCCGTCTGACTGAGCCCGCCTGTCTCTGTTCGTGTGTCTCAGACCGTCTGTCTCGGACCGTCTGTCTCAGACCGTCTGTCTCTTACCGTTGTCTCTGTCCGTCTGTTTCAGCCCGCCTGTCTCTGTCCGTCTGTCTTTGACCGTCCGTCTCAGTCCGTCTGTCTCAGACCGTCTGTCTCTGTCCGTCTGTCTCAGACCGTCTGTCTCTGTCCGTCTGTCTCAGCCCGACTGTCTCTGTCCGTCTGTCTCAGACCGTCTGTCTCGGACCGTCTGTCTCAGACCGTCTGACTCGGCCCGCCTGTCTCAGTCCGTCTGTCTCCGCCCACCTGACTCTGTCCGTTTGTCTCAGACCGTCAGTCTCCGACCGTCTGTCTCAGCCCGCGTGTCTCAACACGCCTCTCTCAGTCCGTCTGTCTCAGCCCGTTTGTCTCAGCACGCCTCTCCCAGTCCGTCTGTCTCAGCCCGTCTGTCTCAGTCCGTCTGTCTCAGACCGTCTGTCTCAGCCCGCCTGTCTCAGCCCGCCTCTCTCAGTCCGTCTGTCTCAGGCCATCTGGCTCAGACCGTCTGTCTCTGTCCGTCTGTCTCAGACCGTCTGTCTCAGACCGTCTGTCTCAGACCGTCTGTCTCAGACCGTCTGTCTCAGACCGTCTGACTCAGCTCGCCTGTCTCAGTCCGTCTGTCTCCTCCCGCCTGTCTCAGTCCGTCTGTCTGAGACCGTCTGTCTCAGACCATCTGTCTCAGACCGTGTATCTCAGCCCGCCTGTCTCAGCCCGCCTGTCTCAGTTCGTCTGTCTGAGACCGTCTGTCTCGGAACGTCTGTCTCAGACCGTCTGACTCAGCCCGCCTGTCTCAGTCCGTCTGTCTCCGCCCGCCTGTCTCAGCCCGCCTGTCTCAGCTCGCCTCTCTCAGTCCATCTGTCTCAGACCGTCTGTCTCAGGCCATCTGTCTCAGTCCGTCTGTCCCTGTCCGTCTGTCTCAGACCATCTGTCTCAGACCGTCTGTCTCAGACCGTCTGTCTCAGACCGTCTGTCTCAAACCGTCTGTCTCAGACCATCTGTCTCTGTCCGTCTGTCTTTGACCGTCCGTCTCAGACCGTTTGTCTCAGATCGCCTGTCTCAGCCCGCCTCTCTCAGTCCGTCTGTCTGAGACCGTCTGTCTCATGTCATCTGTCTCTGTCCGTCTGTCTCAGACCGTCTGTCTCTGTCCGTCTGTCTCAGCCCGCCTGTCTCAGCCCGCCTCTCTCAGTCCGTCTGTCTCCTCCCGCCTGTCTCAGTCCGTCTGTCTGAGACCGTCTGTCTCAGACCGTCTGTCTCAAACCGTCTGTCTCAGACCGTCTGTCTCTGTCCGTCTGACTCAGCTCGCCTGTCTCAGTCCGTCTGTCTCCTCCCGCCTGTCTCAGTCCGTCTGTCTGAGACCGTCTGTCTCAGACCGTCTGTCTCAAACCGTCTGTCTCAGACCGTCTGTCTCTGTCCGTCTGTCTTTGACCGTCCGTCTCAGACCGTTTGTCTCAGATCGCCTGTCTCAGCCCGCCTCTCTCAGTCCGTCTGTCTGAGACCGTCTGTCTCATGTCATCTGTCTCTGTCCGTCTGTCTCAGACCGTCTGTCTCTGTCCGTCTGTCTCTTACCGTTGTCTCTGTCCGTCTGTTTCAGCCCGCCTGTCTCTGTCCGTCTGTCTTTGACCGTCCGTCTCAGTCCGTCTGTCTCAGACCGTCTGTCTCTGTCCGTCTGTCTCAGACCGTCTGTCTCTGTCCGTCTGTCTCAGCCCGACTGTCTCTGTCCGTCTGTCTCAGACCGTCTGTCTCGGACCGTCTGTCTCAGACCGTCTGACTCGGCCCGCCTGTCTCAGTCCGTCTGTCTCCGCCCACCTGACTCTGTCCGTTTGTCTCAGACCGTCAGTCTCCGACCGTCTGTCTCAGCCCGCGTGTCTCAACACGCCTCTCTCAGTCCGTCTGTCTCAGCCCGTTTGTCTCAGCACGCCTCTCCCAGTCCGTCTGTCTCAGCCCGTCTGTCTCAGTCCGTCTGTCTCAGACCGTCTGTCTCAGCCCGCCTGTCTCAGCCCGCCTCTCTCAGTCCGTCTGTCTCAGGCCATCTGGCTCAGACCGTCTGTCTCTGTCCGTCTGTCTCAGACCGTCTGTCTCAGACCGTCTGTCTCAGACCGTCTGTCTCAGACCGTCTGTCTCAGACCGTCTGACTCAGCTCGCCTGTCTCAGTCCGTCTGTCTCCTCCCGCCTGTCTCAGTCCGTCTGTCTGAGACCGTCTGTCTCAGACCATCTGTCTCAGACCGTGTATCTCAGCCCGCCTGTCTCAGCCCGCCTGTCTCAGTTCGTCTGTCTGAGACCGTCTGTCTCGGAACGTCTGTCTCAGACCGTCTGACTCAGCCCGCCTGTCTCAGTCCGTCTGTCTCCGCCCGCCTGTCTCAGCCCGCCTGTCTCAGCTCGCCTCTCTCAGTCCATCTGTCTCAGACCGTCTGTCTCAGGCCATCTGTCTCAGTCCGTCTGTCCCTGTCCGTCTGTCTCAGACCATCTGTCTCAGACCGTCTGTCTCAGACCGTCTGTCTCAGACCGTCTGTCTCAAACCGTCTGTCTCAGACCATCTGTCTCTGTCCGTCTGTCTTTGACCGTCCGTCTCAGACCGTTTGTATCAGATCGCCTGTCTCAGCCCGCCTCTCTCAGTCCGTCTGTCTGAGACCGTCTGTCTCACGTCATCTGTCTCTGTCCGTCTGTCTCAGACCGTCTGTCTCTGTCCGTCTGTCTCAGCCCGCCTGTCTCAGCCCGCCTCTCTCAGTCCGTCTGTCTCCTCCCGCCTGTCTCAGTCCGTCTGTCTGAGACCGTCTGTCTCAGACCGTCTGTCTCAAACCGTCTGTCTCAGACCGTCTGTCTCTGTCCGTCTGACTCAGCTCGCCTGTCTCAGTCCGTCTGTCTCCTCCCGCCTGTCTCAGTCCGTCTGTCTGAGACCGTCTGTCTCAGACCGTCTGTCTCAAACCGTCTGTCTCAGACCGTCTGTCTCTGTCCGTCTGTCTTTGACCGTCCGTCTCAGACCGTTTGTCTCAGATCGCCTGTCTCAGCCCGCCTCTCTCAGTCCGTCTGTCTGAGACCGTCTGTCTCATGTCATCTGTCTCTGTCCGTCTGTCTCAGACCGTCTGTCTCTGTCCGTCTGTCTCAGCCCGCCTGTCTCAGCCCGCCTCTCTCAGTCCGTCTGTCTGAGACCGTCTGTCTCAGACCGTCTGTCTCAGCCCGCCTGTCTTAACCCGCCTCTCTCAGTCCGTCTGTCAGAGACCGTTTGTCTCTTACTGTTCTCTCTGTCCGTCTGTCTCAGCCCGCCTGTCTCAGACCGTCTGTCTCAGACCGTCTGTCTCAGTCCGTCTGTCTCCGCCCGTCTGTCTCTGTCCGTTTGTCTCAGACCGTCTGTCTCAGACCGTCTGTCTCAGCCCGCCTGTCTCAACCCGCCTCTCTCAGTCCGTCTGTCACAGCCCGCCTGTCTCAGCCCGCCTCTCCCAGTCCGTCTGTCTCAGCCCGCCTGTCTCAGTCCGTCTGTCTCAGACCGTCTGTCTCAGCCCGCCTGTCTCAGTCCGCCTATCTCATTCCGTCGGTCTGAGTCCGTCTGTCTCAGGCCATCTGTCTCAGACCGTCTGTCTCAGACCGTCTGTCTCGGACCGTCTGTCTCAGCCCGCCTGTCTCAATCGGTCTGTCTCCGCCCGCCTGTCTCAGTCCGTCTGTCACAGACCGTCTGTCTCGCCCGCCTGTCTCATCCCGCCTCCATTAGTCCGTCTGTCAGAGACCGTCGGTCTCAGACCGTCTGTCTCTTACCGTTCTCTCTGTCCGTCTGTCTCAGCCCGCCTGTCTCAGTCCGTCTGTCTCCGCCCGCCTGTCTCTGTCCGTTTGTCTCAGACCGTCTGTATCAGCCCGCCTGTCTCAACCCGCCTCTCCCAGTCCGACCGTATCAGCCCGCCTGTCTCAGTCCGTCTGTCTCAGCCCGCCTGTCTCAGCCCGCCTCTCTCAGTCCGTCTGTCTCAGGCCATCTGTCTCAGACCGTCTGTCTCTGTCCGTCTGTCTCTGACCGTCTGTCTCGGACCGTCTGTCTCAGACCGTCTGACTCAGCCCGCCTGTCTCTGTCCGTCTGTCTCAGACCGTCTGTCTCAGCCCGCCTGTCTCAACCCGCCTCTCCCAGTCCGACCGTATCAGCCCGCCTGTCTCAGTCCGTCTGTCTCAGCCCGCCTGTCTCTGTCCGTCTGTCTCAGCCCGCCTGTCTCAGACCGTCTGTCTCAGACCGTCTGTCTCGGACCGTCTGTCTCGGACCGTCTTCCGCGGACTGTCTGTCTCGGACCGTCTTCCGCGGACTGTCTGTCTCGGACCGTCTGTCTCAGCCCGTCTGTCTCCGCCCCCCCGTCACTGTCCGTTTGTCTCAGACCGTCTGTCTCAGCCCGCCTGTCTCAACCCGCCTCTCCCAGTCCGACCGTATCAGCCCGCCTGTCTCAGTCCGTCTGTCTCAGCCCGCCTGTCTCAGCCCACCTCTCTCAGTCCGTCTGTCTCAGGCCATCTGTCTCAGACCGTCTGTCTCTGTCCGTCTGTCTCTGACCGTCTGTCTCGGACCGTCTGTCTCAGACCGTCTGACTCAGCCCGCCTGTCTCTGTCCGTCTGTCTCAGACCGTCTGTCTCAGCCCGCCTGTCTCAACCCGCCTCTCTCAGTCCGTCTGTCTCAGCCCGCCTGTCTCAACCCGCGTCTCTCAGTCCGTCTGTCTCAGCCCGCCTGTCTCACCCCGCCTCTCCCAGTCCGACCGTATCAGCCCGCCTGTCTCAGACCGTCTGTCTCAGCCCGCCTGTCTCAGCCCGCCTGTCTCTGTCCGTCTGTCTCAGCCCGCATGTCTCAGACCGTCTGTCTCGGACCGTCTGTCTCAGACCGTCTGCCTCAGATCGTCTGTCTCAGGCCATCTGTCTCAGTCCGTCTGTCCCTGTCCGTCTGTCTCAGACCATCTGTCTCAGACCGTCTGTCTCAGACCGTCTGTCTCAGACCGTCTGTCTCAAACCGTCTGTCTCAGACCATCTGTCTCTGTCCGTCTGTCTTTGACCGTCCGTCTCAGACCGTTTGTCTCAGATCGCCTGTCTCAGCCCGCCTCTCTCAGTCCGTCTGTCTGAGACCGTCTGTCTCATGTCATCTGTCTCTGTCCGTCTGTCTCAGTCCGTCTGTCTCAGACCGCCTGTCTCAGCCCGCCTCTCTCAGTTTGTCTGTCTGAGACCGTCTGTCTCAGACCGTCTGTCTCAGCCCGCCTCTCTCAGTCCGTCTGTCTCAGACCGTCTGTCTCAGACCGTCTGTCTCAGACCGTCTGTCTTAGACCGTCTGTCTCAGACCGTCTGTCTCAAACCGTCTGTCTCAGACCGTCTGTCTCTGTCCGTCTGTCTTTGACCGTCCGTCTCAGACCGTTTGTCTCAGATCGCCTGTCTCAGCCCGCCTCTCTCAGTCCGTCTGTCTGAGACCGTCTGTCTCATGTCATCTGTCTCTGTCCGTCTGTCTCAGACCGTCTGTCTCTGTCCGTCTGTCTCAGCCCGCCTGTCTCAGCCCGCCTCTCTCAGTCCGTCTGTCTGAGACCGTCTGTCTCAGACCGTCTGTCTCAGCCCGCCTGTCTTAACCCGCCTCTCTCAGTCCGTCTGTCAGAGACCGTTTGTCTCTTACTGTTCTCTCTGTCCGTCTGTCTCAGCCCGCCTGTCTCAGACCGTCTGTCTCAGACCGTCTGTCTCAGTCCGTCTGTCTCCGCCCGTCTGTCTCTGTCCGTTTGTCTCAGACCGTCTGTCTCAGACCGTCTGTCTCGGACCGTCTGTCTCAGACCGTCTGTCTCTTACCGTTGTCTCTGTCCGTCTGTTTCAGCCCGCCTGTCTCAGACCGTCAGTCTCCGACCGTCTGTCTCAGCCCGCGTGTCTCAACACGCCTCTCTCAGTCCGTCTGCCTCAGGCCATCTGGCTCACACCGTCTGTCTCTGTCCGTCTGTCTCAGACCGTCTGTCTCGGACCGTCTGTCTCAGACCGTCTGACTCAGCTCGCCTGTCTCAGTCCGTCTGTCTCCGCCCGCCTGTCTCAGTCCGTCTGTCTGAGACCGTCTGTCTCACACCATCTGTCTTAGACCGTGTATCTCAGCCCGCCTGTCTCAGCCCGCCTGTCTCAGTTCGTCTGTCTGAGACCGTCTGTCTCGGACCGTCTGTCTCAGACCGTCTGACTCAGCCCGCCTGTCTCAGTCCGTCTGTCTCCGCCCGCCTGTCTCAGCCCGCCTCTCTCTGTCCGTCTGTCTGAGACCGTCTGTCTCATGTCATCTGTCTCTGTCCGTCTGTCTCAGACCGCCTGTCTCTGTCCGTCTGTCTCAGCCCGCCTGTCTCAGCCCGCCTCTCTCAGTCCGACTGTCTGAGACCGTCTGTCTCAGACCGTCTGTCTCAGCCCGCCTGTCTCAACCCGCCTCTCTCAGTCCGTCTGTCAGAGACCGTTTGTCTCTTACCGTTCTCTCTGTCCGTCTGTCACAGCCCGCCTGTCTCAGACCGTCTGTCTCAGACCGTCTGTCTCGGACCGTCTGTCTCGGTCCGTCTGTATCAGCTCGCCTGTCTCAGCCCGCCTGTCTCAGCTCGCCTATCTCAGTCCATCTGTCTCTGACCGTCTGTCTCAGGCCATCTGTCTCAGTCCGTCTGTCCCAGTCCGTCTGTCTCAGACCGTCTGTCTCAGCCCGCCTGTCTCTGCCCGCCTGTCTCAGCCCGCCTCTCTCAGTTTGTCTGTCTGAGACCGTCTGTCTCAGAGCATCTGTCTCAGACCGTCTGTCACAGCTCGCCTATCTCAGTCCATCTGTCTCATAGCGTCGGTCTTAGCCCGTCTGACTGAGCCCGCCTGTCTCTGTTCGTGTGTCTCAGACCGTCTGTCTCGGACCGTCTGTCTCAGACCGTCTGTCTCTTACCGTTGTCTCTGTCCGTCTGTTTCAGCCCGCCTGTCTCTGTCCGTCTGTCTTTGACCGTCCGTCTCAGGCCGTCTGTCTCGGTCCGTCTGTATCAGCTCGCCTGTCTCAGCCCGCCTGTCTCAGCTCGCCTCTCTCAGTCCATCTGTCTCAGACCGTCTGTCTCAGGCCATCTGTCTCAGTCCGTCTGTCCCAGTCCGTCTGTCTCAGACCGTCTGTCTCAGCCCGCCTGTCTCTGCCCGCCTGTCTCAGCCCGCCTCTCTCAGTTTGTCTGTCTGAGACCGTCTGTCTCAGAGCATCTGTCTCAGACCGTCTGTCACAGCTCGCCTATCTCAGTCCATCTGTCTCATAACGTCGGTCTTAGCCCGTCTGACTGAGCCCGCCTGTCTCTGTTCGTGTGTCTCAGACCGTCTGTCTCGGACCGTCTGTCTCAGACCGTCTGTCTCTTACCGTTGTCTCTGTCCGTCTGTTTCAGCCCGCCTGTCTCTGTCCGTCTGTCTTTGACCGTCCGTCTCAGTCCGTCTGTCTCAGACCGTCTGTCTCTGTCCGTCTGTCTCAGACCGTCTGTCTCTGTCCGTCTGTCTCAGCCCGACTGTCTCTGTCCGTCTGTCTCAGACCGTCTGTCTCGGACCGTCTGTCTCAGACCGTCTGACTCGGCCCGCCTGTCTCAGTCCGTCTGTCTCCGCCCACCTGACTCTGTCCGTTTGTCTCAGACCGTCAGTCTCCGACCGTCTGTCTCAGCCCGCGTGTCTCAACACGCCTCTCTCAGTCCGTCTGTCTCAGCCCGTTTGTCTCAGCACGCCTCTCCCAGTCCGTCTGTCTCAGCCCGTCTGTCTCAGTCCGTCTGTCTCAGACCGTCTGTCTCAGCCCGCCTGTCTCAGCCCGCCTCTCTCAGTCCGTCTGTCTCAGGCCATCTGGCTCAGACCGTCTGTCTCTGTCCGTCTGTCTCAGACCGTCTGTCTCAGACCGTCTGTCTCAGACCGTCTGTCTCAGACCGTCTGTCTCAGACCGTCTGACTCAGCTCGCCTGTCTCAGTCCGTCTGTCTCCTCCCGCCTGTCTCAGTCCGTCTGTCTGAGACCGTCTGTCTCAGACCATCTGTCTCAGACCGTGTATCTCAGCCCGCCTGTCTCAGCCCGCCTGTCTCAGTTCGTCTGTCTGAGACCGTCTGTCTCGGAACGTCTGTCTCAGACCGTCTGACTCAGCCCGCCTGTCTCAGTCCGTCTGTCTCCGCCCGCCTGTCTCAGCCCGCCTGTCTCAGCTCGCCTCTCTCAGTCCATCTGTCTCAGACCGTCTGTCTCAGGCCATCTGTCTCAGTCCGTCTGTCCCTGTCCGTCTGTCTCAGACCATCTGTCTCAGACCGTCTGTCTCAGACCGTCTGTCTCAGACCGTCTGTCTCAAACCGTCTGTCTCAGACCATCTGTCTCTGTCCGTCTGTCTTTGACCGTCCGTCTCAGACCGTTTGTCTCAGATCGCCTGTCTCAGCCCGCCTCTCTCAGTCCGTCTGTCTGAGACCGTCTGTCTCATGTCATCTGTCTCTGTCCGTCTGTCTCAGTCCGTCTGTCTCAGACCGCCTGTCTCAGCCCGCCTCTCTCAGTTTGTCTGTCTGAGACCGTCTGTCTCAGACCGTCTGTCTCAGCCCGCCTCTCTCAGTCCGTCTGTCTCAGACCGTCTGTCTCAGACCGTCTGTCTCAGACCGTCTGTCTTAGACCGTCTGTCTCAGACCGTCTGTCTCAAACCGTCTGTCTCAGACCGTCTGTCTCTGTCCGTCTGTCTTTGACCGTCCGTCTCAGACCGTTTGTCTCAGATCGCCTGTCTCAGCCCGCCTCTCTCAGTCCGTCTGTCTGAGACCGTCTGTCTCATGTCATCTGTCTCTGTCCGTCTGTCTCAGACCGTCTGTCTCTGTCCGTCTGTCTCAGCCCGCCTGTCTCAGCCCGCCTCTCTCAGTCCGTCTGTCTGAGACCGTCTGTCTCAGACCGTCTGTCTCAGCCCGCCTGTCTTAACCCGCCTCTCTCAGTCCGTCTGTCAGAGACCGTTTGTCTCTTACTGTTCTCTCTGTCCGTCTGTCTCAGCCCGCCTGTCTCAGACCGTCTGTCTCAGACCGTCTGTCTCAGTCCGTCTGTCTCCGCCCGTCTGTCTCTGTCCGTTTGTCTCAGACCGTCTGTCTCAGACCGTCTGTCTCGGACCGTCTGTCTCAGACCGTCTGTCTCTTACCGTTGTCTCTGTCCGTCTGTTTCAGCCCGCCTGTCTCAGACCGTCAGTCTCCGACCGTCTGTCTCAGCCCGCGTGTCTCAACACGCCTCTCTCAGTCCGTCTGCCTCAGGCCATCTGGCTCACACCGTCTGTCTCTGTCCGTCTGTCTCAGACCGTCTGTCTCGGACCGTCTGTCTCAGACCGTCTGACTCAGCTCGCCTGTCTCAGTCCGTCTGTCTCCGCCCGCCTGTCTCAGTCCGTCTGTCTGAGACCGTCTGTCTCACACCATCTGTCTTAGACCGTGTATCTCAGCCCGCCTGTCTCAGCCCGCCTGTCTCAGTTCGTCTGTCTGAGACCGTCTGTCTCGGACCGTCTGTCTCAGTCCGTCTGACTCAGCCCGCCTGTCTCAGTCCGTCTGTCTCCGCCCGCCTGTCTCAGCCCGCCTCTCTCTGTCCGTCTGTCTGAGACCGTCTGTCTCATGTCATCTGTCTCTGTCCGTCTGTCTCAGACCGCCTGTCTCTGTCCGTCTGTCTCAGCCCGCCTGTCTCAGCCCGCCTCTCTCAGTCCGACTGTCTGAGACCGTCTGTCTCAGACCGTCTGTCTCAGCCCGCCTGTCTCAACCCGCCTCTCTCAGTCCGTCTGTCAGAGACCGTTTGTCTCTTACCGTTCTCTCTGTCCGTCTGTCACAGCCCGCCTGTCTCAGACCGTCTGTCTCAGACCGTCTGTCTCGGACCGTCTGTCTCGGTCCGTCTGTATCAGCTCGCCTGTCTCAGCCCGCCTGTCTCAGCTCGCCTATCTCAGTCCATCTGTCTCTGACCGTCTGTCTCAGGCCATCTGTCTCAGTCCGTCTGTCCCAGTCCGTCTGTCTCAGACCGTCTGTCTCAGCCCGCCTGTCTCTGCCCGCCTGTCTCAGCCCGCCTCTCTCAGTTTGTCTGTCTGAGACCGTCTGTCTCAGAGCATCTGTCTCAGACCGTCTGTCACAGCTCGCCTATCTCAGTCCATCTGTCTCATAGCGTCGGTCTTAGCCCGTCTGACTGAGCCCGCCTGTCTCTGTTCGTGTGTCTCAGACCGTCTGTCTCGGACCGTCTGTCTCAGACCGTCTGTCTCTTACCGTTGTCTCTGTCCGTCTGTTTCAGCCCGCCTGTCTCTGTCCGTCTGTCTTTGACCGTCCGTCTCAGGCCGTCTGTCTCGGTCCGTCTGTATCAGCTCGCCTGTCTCAGCCCGCCTGTCTCAGCTCGCCTCTCTCAGTCCATCTGTCTCAGACCGTCTGTCTCAGGCCATCTGTCTCAGTCCGTCTGTCCCAGTCCGTCTGTCTCAGACCGTCTGTCTCAGCCCGCCTGTCTCTGCCCGCCTGTCTCAGCCCGCCTCTCTCAGTTTGTCTGTCTGAGACCGTCTGTCTCAGAGCATCTGTCTCAGACCGTCTGTCACAGCTCGCCTATCTCAGTCCATCTGTCTCATAACGTCGGTCTTAGCCCGTCTGACTGAGCCCGCCTGTCTCTGTTCGTGTGTCTCAGACCGTCTGTCTCGGACCGTCTGTCTCAGACCGTCTGTCTCTTACCGTTGTCTCTGTCCGTCTGTTTCAGCCCGCCTGTCTCTGTCCGTCTGTCTTTGACCGTTCGTCTCAGTCCGTCTGTCTCAGACCGTCTGTCTCTGTCCGTCTGTCTCAGACCGTCTGTCTCTGTCCGTCTGTCTCAGCCCGACTGTCTCTGTCCGTCTGTCTCAGACCGTCTGTCTCGGACCGTCTGTCTCAGACCGTCTGACTCGGCCCGCCTGTCTCAGTCCGTCTGTCTCCGCCCACCTGACTCTGTCCGTTTGTCTCAGACCGTCAGTCTCCGACCGTCTGTCTCAGCCCGCGTGTCTCAACACGCCTCTCTCAGTCCGTCTGTCTCAGCCCGTTTGTCTCAGCACGCCTCTCCCAGTCCGTCTGTCTCAGCCCGTCTGTCTCAGTCCGTCTGTCTCAGACCGTCTGTCTCAGCCCGCCTGTCTCAGCCCGCCTCTCTCAGTCCGTCTGTCTCAGGCCATCTGGCTCAGACCGTCTGTCTCTGTCCGTCTGTCTCAGACCGTCTGTCTCAGACCGTCTGTCTCAGACCGTCTGTCTCAGACCGTCTGACTCAGCTCGCCTGTCTCAGTCCGTCTGTCTCCTCCCGCCTGTCTCAGTCCGTCTGTCTGAGACCGTCTGTCTCAGACCATCTGTCTCAGACCGTGTATCTCAGCCCGCCTGTCTCAGCCCGCCTGTCTCAGTTCGTCTGTCTGAGACCGTCTGTCTCGGAACGTCTGTCTCAGACCGTCTGACTCAGCCCGCCTGTCTCAGTCCGTCTGTCTCCGCCCGCCTGTCTCAGTCCGTCTGTCTCCGCCCGCCTGTCTCAGTCCGTCTGTCTCAGCCCGCCTGTCTCTGTCCGTCTGTCTCAGCCCGCCTGTCTCAGACCGTCTGTCTCAGACCGTCTGTCGCGGACCGTCTTCCGCGGACTGTCTGTCTTGGACCGTCTGTCTCAGACCGTCTGACACAGCCCGCCTGTCTCTGTCCGTCTGTCTCAGACCGTCTGTCTCAGCCCGCCTGTCTCAACCCGTCTCTCTCAGTCCGTCTGTCTCAGCCCGCCTGTCTCAGCCCGCCTCTGCCAGTCCGTCTGTCTCAGCCCGCCTGTCTCAGTCCGCCTGTCTCAGGCCGCCTGTCTCAGTCCGCCTGTCTCAGTCCGACAGTCTCCGACCCCCTGTCTCTGTCCGTTTGTCTCAGACCGTCTGTCTCAGCCCGCCTGTCTCAACCCGCCTCTCTCAGTCCGTCTGTCTCAGCCCGCCTGTCTTAGCCCGCCTCTGCCAGTCCGTCTGTCTCAGCCCGCCTGTCTCAGTCCGCCTGTCTCAGTCCGCCTGTCCCAGTCCGTCTGTCTCCGCCCGCCTGTCTCTGTCCGTTTGTCTCAGACCGTCTGTCTCAGCCCGCCTGTCTCACCCCGCCTCCCTCAGTCCGTCCGTCAGAGACCGTCTGTCTCAGACCGTCTGTCTCAGACCGTCTGTCTCAGACCGTCTGTCTCAGACCGTCTGTCTCTGTCCGTCTGTCTCAGTCCGTTGTCTCTGTCCGTCTGTCTCAGTCCGCCTGTCTCTGTCCGTTTGTCTCAGACCGTCTGTCTCAGCCCGCCTGTCTCAGCCCGCCTCCCTCAGTCCGTCCGTCAGAGACCGTCTGTCTCAGACCGTCTGTCTCAGACCGTTGCGTCTGTCCGTCTCTCTCAGGCCGCCTGCCTCAGTCCGCCTGTCTCAGTCCGTCTGTCTCAGACCATCTGTCTCAGACCGTTGTCTCTGTCCGTCTGTCTCAGTCCGTCTGTCTCAGACCGTCTGTCTCAGCCCGCCTGTCTCAGCCCGCCTCTCTCAGTCCGTCTGTCTTTGACCGTCTGTCTCAGACCATCTGTCTCAGACCATCTGTCTCAGACCATCTGTCTCCGACCGCCTGTCTCTGTCCGTTTGTCTCAGACCGTCTGTCTCAGCCCGCCTGTCTCAGCCCGCCTCCCTCAGTCCGTCCGTCAGAGACCGTCTGTCTCAGACCGTCTGTCTCAGACCGTTGCCTCTGTCCGTCTTTCTCAGGCCGCCTGCCTCAGTCCGCCTGTCTCAGTCCGTCTGTCGCAGACCATCTATCTCAGACCGTTGTCTCTGTCCGTCTGTCTCAGTCCGTCTGTCTCAGACCGTCTGTCTCAGCCCGCCTGTCTCAGCCCGCCTCTCTCAGTCCGTCTGTCTGAGACCGTCTGTCACAGACTGTCTGTCTCATCCCGCCTGTCCCAGTCCGTCTGTCTTTGACCGTCTGTCTCAGACCATCTGTCTCAGACCATCTGTCTCAGACCATCTGTCTCAGACCATCTGTCTCAGACCGTTGTCTCTGTCCGTCTGTCTCAGTCCGCCTGTCTCATTCCGTCTGTCTCCGCCCGCCTGTCTCAGTCCGTCTGTCTCAGCCCGCCTGTCTCTGTCCGTCTGTCTCAGCCCGCCTGTCTCAGACCGTCTGTCTCTTACCGTTGCCTCTGTCCGTCTGTTTCAGCCCGCCTGTCTCTGTCCGTCTGTCTTTGACCGTCCGTCTCAGACCGTCTGTCTCATCCCGCCTCTCTCAGTCCGTCTGTCTGAGACCGTCTGTCACAGACCGTCTGTCTCATCCCGCCTGTCCCAGTCCGTCTGCCTTTGACCGTCTGTCTCAGACCATCTGTCTCAGACCATCTGTGTCAGACCATCTGACTCAGACCATCTGTCTCAGACAGTCTGTCTCTGTCCGTCTGTCGCGGACCATCTGTCTCAGTCCGTCTGTCTCAGCCCGCCTGTCTCAGTCCGTCTGTCTCCGCCCGCCTGTCTCAGTCCGTCTGTCTCCGCCCGCCTGTCTCAGACCGTCTGACACAGCCCGCCTGTCTCTGTCCGTCTGTCTCAGACCGTCTGTCTCAGCCCGCCTGTCTCAACCCGTCTCTCTCAGTCCGTCTGTCTCAGCCCGCCTGTCTCAGCCCGCCTCTGCCAGTCCGTCTGTCTCAGCCCGCCTGTCTCAGTCCGCCTGTCTCAGTCCGCCTGTCTCAGTCCGCCTGTCTCAGTCCGACAGTCTCCGACCGTCTGTCTCTGTCGGTTTGTCTCAGACCGTCTGTCTCAGCCCGCCTGTCTCAGCCCGCCTCCCTCAGTCCGTCCGTCAGAGACCGTCTGTCTCAGACCGTCTGTCTCAGACCGTCTGTCTCAGACCGTCTGTCTCAGACCGTTGTCTCTGTCCGTCTCTCTCAGACCGTCTGACTCAGCCCGCCTGTCTCAGTCCGTCTGTCTCCGCCCGCCTGTCT
This sequence comes from Coelioxys conoideus, assembly GCA_947623535.1. NCBI lineage: Eukaryota > Metazoa > Arthropoda > Insecta > Hymenoptera > Megachilidae > Coelioxys > Coelioxys conoideus. The sequence continues at coordinate 436,888 of CANQJN010000017.1, forward strand.
CAGCCCGCCTCTCTCTGTCCGTCTGTCTGAGACCGTCTGTCTCATGTCATCTGTCTCTGTCCGTCTGTCTCAGACCGCCTGTCTCTGTCCGTCTGTCTCAGCCCGCCTGTCTCAGCCCGCCTCTCTCAGTCCGACTGTCTGAGACCGCCTGTCTCAGACCGTCTGTCTCAGCCCGCCTGTCTCAACCCGCCTCTCTCAGTCCGTCTGTCAGAGACCGTTTGTCTCTTACCGTTCTCTCTGTCCGTCTGTCACAGCCCGCCTGTCTCAGACCGTCTGTCTCAGACCGTCTGTCTCGGACCGTCTGTCTCGGTCCGTCTGTATCAGCTCGCCTGTCTCAGCCCGCCTGTCTCAGCTCGCCTATCTCAGTCCATCTGTCTCTGACCGTCTGTCTCAGGCCATCTGTCTCAGTCCGTCTGTCCCAGTCCGTCTGTCTCAGACCGTCTGTCTCAGCCCGCCTGTCTCTGCCCGCCTGTCTCAGCCCGCCTCTCTCAGTTTGTCTGTCTGAGACCGTCTGTCTCAGAGCATCTGTCTCAGACCGTCTGTCACAGCTCGCCTATCTCAGTCCATCTGTCTCATAGCGTCGGTCTTAGCCCGTCTGACTGAGCCCGCCTGTCTCTGTTCGTGTGTCTCAGACCGTCTGTCTCGGACCGTCTGTCTCAGACCGTCTGTCTCTTACCGTTGTCTCTGTCCGTCTGTTTCAGCCCGCCTGTCTCTGTCCGTCTGTCTTTGACCGTCCGTCTCAGTCCGTCTGTCTCAGACCGTCTGTCTCTGTCCGTCTGTCTCAGACCGTCTGTCTCTGTCCGTCTGTCTCAGCCCGACTGTCTCTGTCCGTCTGTCTCAGACCGTCTGTCTCGGACCGTCTGTCTCAGACCGTCTGACTCGGCCCGCCTGTCTCAGTCCGTCTGTCTCCGCCCACCTGACTCTGTCCGTTTGTCTCAGACCGTCAGTCTCCGACCGTCTGTCTCAGCCCGCGTGTCTCAACACGCCTCTCTCAGTCCGTCTGTCTCAGCCCGTTTGTCTCAGCACGCCTCTCCCAGTCCGTCTGTCTCAGCCCGTCTGTCTCAGTCCGTCTGTCTCAGACCGTCTGTCTCAGCCCGCCTGTCTCAGCCCGCCTCTCTCAGTCCGTCTGTCTCAGGCCATCTGGCTCAGACCGTCTGTCTCTGTCCGTCTGTCTCAGACCGTCTGTCTCAGACCGTCTGTCTCAGACCGTCTGTCTCAGACCGTCTGTCTCAGACCGTCTGACTCAGCTCGCCTGTCTCAGTCCGTCTGTCTCCTCCCGCCTGTCTCAGTCCGTCTGTCTGAGACCGTCTGTCTCAGACCATCTGTCTCAGACCGTGTATCTCAGCCCGCCTGTCTCAGCCCGCCTGTCTCAGTTCGTCTGTCTGAGACCGTCTGTCTCGGAACGTCTGTCTCAGACCGTCTGACTCAGCCCGCCTGTCTCAGTCCGTCTGTCTCCGCCCGCCTGTCTCAGTCCGTCTGTCTCCGCCCGCCTGTCTCAGTCCGTCTGTCTCAGCCCGCCTGTCTCTGTCCGTCTGTCTCAGCCCGCCTGTCTCAGACCGTCTGTCTCAGACCGTCTGTCTCAGACCGTCTGTCGCGGACCGTCTTCCGCGGACTGTCTGTCTTGGACCGTCTGTCTCAGACCGTCTGACACAGCCCGCCTGTCTCTGTCCGTCTGTCTCAGACCGTCTGTCTCAGCCCGCCTGTCTCAACCCGTCTCTCTCAGTCCGTCTGTCTCAGCCCGCCTGTCTCAGCCCGCCTCTGCCAGTCCGTCTGTCTCAGCCCGCCTGTCTCAGTCCGCCTGTCTCAGGCCGCCTGTCTCAGTCCGCCTGTCTCAGTCCGACAGTCTCCGACCCCCTGTCTCTGTCCGTTTGTCTCAGACCGTCTGTCTCAGCCCGCCTGTCTCAACCCGCCTCTCTCAGTCCGTCTGTCTCAGCCCGCCTGTCTTAGCCCGCCTCTGCCAGTCCGTCTGTCTCAGCCCGCCTGTCTCAGTCCGCCTGTCTCAGTCCGCCTGTCCCAGTCCGTCTGTCTCCGCCCGCCTGTCTCTGTCCGTTTGTCTCAGACCGTCTGTCTCAGCCCGCCTGTCTCACCCCGCCTCCCTCAGTCCGTCCGTCAGAGACCGTCTGTCTCAGACCGTCTGTCTCAGACCGTCTGTCTCAGACCGTCTGTCTCTGTCCGTCTGTCTCAGTCCGTTGTCTCTGTCCGTCTGTCTCAGTCCGCCTGTCTCTGTCCGTTTGTCTCAGACCGTCTGTCTCAGCCCGCCTGTCTCAGCCCGCCTCCCTCAGTCCGTCCGTCAGAGACCGTCTGTCTCAGACCGTCTGTCTCAGACCGTTGCCTCTGTCCGTCTCTCTCAGGCCGCCTGCCTCAGTCCGCCTGTCTCAGTCCGTCTGTCTCAGACCATCTGTCTCAGACCGTTGTCTCTGTCCGTCTGTCTCGGTCCGTCTGTCTCAGACCGTCTGTCTCAGCCCGCCTGTCTCAGCCCGCCTCTCTCAGTCCGTCTGTCTTTGACCGTCTGTCTCAGACCATCTGTCTCAGACCATCTGTCTCAGACCATCTGTCTCCGACCGCCTGTCTCTGTCCGTTTGTCTCAGACCGTCTGTCTCAGCCCGCCTGTCTCAGCCCGCCTCCCTCAGTCCGTCCGTCAGAGGCCGTCTGTCTCAGACCGTCTGTCTCAGACCGTTGCCTCTGTCCGTCTCTCTCAGGCCGCCTGCCTCAGTCCGCCTGTCTCAGTCCGTCTGTCGCAGACCATCTATCTCAGACCGTTGTCTCTGTCCGTCTGTCTCAGTCCGTCTGTCTCAGACCGTCTGTCTCAGCCCGCCTGTCTCAGCCCGCCTCTCTCAGTCCGTCTGTCTGAGACCGTCTGTCACAGACTGTCTGTCTCATCCCGCCTGTCCCAGTCCGTCTGTCTTTGACCGTCTGTCTCAGACCATCTGTCTCAGACCATCTGTCTCAGACCATCTGTCTCAGACCATCTGTCTCAGACCATCTGTCTCAGACCATCTGTCTCAGACCGTTGTCTCTGTCCGTCTGTCTCAGTCCGCCTGTCTCATTCCGTCTGTCTCCGCCCGCCTGTCTCAGTCCGTCTGTCTCAGCCCGCCTGTCTCTGTCCGTCTGTCTCAGCCCGCCTGTCTCAGACCGTCTGTCTCTTACCGTTGCCTCTGTCCGTCTGTTTCAGCCCGCCTGTCTCTGTCCGTCTGTCTTTGACCGTCCGTCTCAGACCGTCTGTCTCATCCCGCCTCTCTCAGTCCGTCTGTCGCAGACCATCTATCTTAGACCGTTGTCTCTGTCCGTCTGTCTCAGTCCGTCTGTTTCAGACCGTCTGTCTCAGCCCGCCTCTCTCAGTCCGTCTGTCTGAGACCGTCTGTCACAGACTGTCTGTATCATCCCGCCTGTCCCAGTCCGTCTGTCTTTGACCGTCTGTCTCAGACCATCTGTCTCAGACCATCTGTCTCAGACCATCTGTCTCAGACCATCTGTCTCAGACCGTTGTCTCTGTCCGTCTGTCTCAGTCCGCCTGTCTCATTCCGTCTGTCTCCGCCCGCCTGTCTCAGTCCGTCTGTCTCAGCCCGCCTGTCTCTGTCCGTCTGTCTCAGCCCGCCTGTCTCAGACCGTCTGTCTCTTACCGTTGCCTCTGTCCGTCTGTTTCAGCCCGCCTGTCTCTGTCCGTCTGTCTTTGACCGTCCGTCTCAGACCGTCTGTCTCATCCCGCCTCTCTCAGTCCGTCTGTCTGAGACCGTCTGTCACAGACCGTCTGTCTCATCCCGCCTGTCCCAGTCCGTCTGCCTTTGACCGTCTGTCTCAGACCATCTGTCTCAGACCATCTGTGTCAGACCATCTGACTCAGACCATCTGTCTCAGACAGTCTGTCTCTGTCCGTCTGTCGCGGACCATCTGTCTCAGTCCGTCTGTCTCAGCCCGCCTGTCTCAGTCCGTCTGTCTCCGCCCGCCTGTCTCAGTCTGTCTGTCTCCGCCCGCCTGTCTCAGACCGTCTGACACAGCCCGCCTGTCTCTGTCCGTCTGTCTCAGACCGTCTGTCTCAGCCCGCCTGTCTCAACCCGTCTCTCTCAGTCCGTCTGTCAAAGCCCGCCTGTCTCAGCCCGCCTCTGCCAGTCCGTCTGTCTCAGCCCGCCTGTCTCAGTCCGCCTGTCTCAGTCCGCCTGTCTCAGTCCGCCTGTCTCAGTCCGACAGTCTCCGACCGTCTGTCTCTGTCGGTTTGTCTCAGACCGTCTGTCTCAGCCCGCCTGTCTCAGCCCGCCTCCCTCAGTCCGTCCGTCAGAGACCGTCTGTCTCAGACCGTCTGTCTCAGACCGTCTGTCTCAGACCGTCTGTCTCAGACCGTTGTCTCTGTCCGTCTCTCTCAGGCCGCCTGCCTCAGTCCGCCTGTCTCAGTCCGTCTGTCGCAGACCATCTATCTCAGACCGTTGTCTCTGTCCGTCTGTCTCAGTCCGTCTGTCTCAGACCGTCTGTCTCAGCCCGCCTGTCTCAGCCCGCCTCTCTCAGTCCGTCTGTCTGAGACCTTCTGTCACAGACTGTCTGTCTCATCCCGCCTGTCCCAGTCCGTCTGTCTTTGACCGTCTGTCTCAGACCATCTGTCTCAGACCATCTGTCTCAGACCATCTGTCTCAGACCATCTGTCTCAGACCGTTGTCTCTGTCCGTCTGTCTCAGTCCGCCTGTCTCATTCCGTCTGTCTCCGCCCGCCTGTCTCAGTCCGTCTGTCTCAGCCCGCCTGTCTCTGTCCGTCTGTCTCAGCCCGCCTGTCTCAGACCGTCTGTCTCTTACCGTTGCCTCTGTCCGTCTGTTTCAGCCCGCCTGTCTCTGTCCGTCTGTCTTTGACCGTCCGTCTCAGACCGTCTGTCTCATCCCGCCTCTCTCAGTCCGTCTGTCTGAGACCGTCTGTCACAGACCGTCTGTCTCATCCCGCCTGTCCCAGTCCGTCTGCCTTTGACCGTCTGTCTCAGACCATCTGTCTCAGACCATCTGTGTCAGACCATCTGACTCAGACCATCTGTCTCAGACAGTCTGTCTCTGTCCGTCTGTCGCGGACCATCTGTCTCAGTCCGTCTGTCTCAGCCCGCCTGTCTCAGTCCGTCTGTCTCCGCCCGCCTGTCTCAGTCCGTCTGTCTCCGCCCGCCTGTCTCAGACCGTCTGACACAGCCCGCCTGTCTCTGTCCGTCTGTCTCAGACCGTCTGTCTCAGCCCGCCTGTCTCAACCCGTCTCTCTCAGTCCGTCTGTCTCAGCCCGCCTGTCTCAGCCCGCCTCTGCCAGTCCGTCTGTCTCAGCCCGCCTGTCTCAGTCCGCCTGTCTCAGTCCGCCTGTCTCAGTCCGCCTGTCTCAGTCCGACAGTCTCCGACCGTCTGTCTCTGTCGGTTTGTCTCAGACCGTCTGTCTCAGCCCGCCTGTCTCAGCCCGCCTCCCTCAGTCCGTCCGTCAGAGACCGTCTGTCTCAGACCGTCTGTCTCAGACCGTCTGTCTCAGACCGTCTGTCTCAGACCGTTGTCTCTGTCCGTCTCTCTCAGGCCGCCTGCCTCAGTCCGCCTGTCTCAGTCCGTCTGTCGCAGACCATCTATCTCAGACCGTTGTCTCTGTCCGTCTGTCTCAGTCCGTCTGTCTCAGACCGTCTGTCTCAGCCCGCCTGTCTCAGCCCGCCTCTCTCAGTCCGTCTGTCTGAGACCGTCTGTCACAGACTGTCTGTCTCATCCCGCCTGTCCCAGTCCGTCTGTCTTTGACCGTCTGTCTCAGACCATCTGTCTCAGACCATCTGTCTCAGACCATCTGTCTCAGACCATCTGTCTCAGACCGTTGTCTCTGTCCGTCTGTCTCAGTCCGCCTGTCTCATTCCGTCTGTCTCCGCCCGCCTGTCTCAGTCCGTCTGTCTCAGCCCGCCTGTCTCAGACAGTCTGTCTCTGTCCGTCTGTCGCGGACCGTCTGTCTCAGACCGTCTGTCTCGGACCGTCTGTCTCAGACCGTCTGTCTCTTACCGTTGTCTCTGTCCGTCTGTTTCAGCCCGCCTGTCTCTGTCCGTCTGTCTTTGACCGTCCGTCTCAGTCCGTCTGTCTCAGACCGTCTGTCTCTGTCCGTCTGTCTCAGACGGTCTGTCTCTGTCCGTCTGTCTCAGCCCGTCTGTCTCTGTCCGTCTGTCTCAGACCGTCTGTCTCGGACCGTCTGTCTCAGACCGTCTGTCTCTTACCGTTGTCTCTGTCCGTCTGTTTCAGCCCGCCTGTCTCAGACCGTCTGTCTCAGACCGTCTGTCTCAGACCGTCTGTCTCGGACCGTCTGTCTCGGACCGTCTGTCTCAGCCTGCCTGTCTCAGCCCGCCTCTCTCAGTCCGTCTGTCTCAGGCCATCTGGCTCAGACCGTCTGTCTCTGTCCGTCTGTGTCAGACCGTCTGTCTCGGACCGTCTGTCTCAGACCGTCTGACTCGGCCCGCCTGTCTCAGTCCGTCTGTCTCCGCCCACCTGACTCTGTCCGTTTGTCTCAGACCGTCAGTCTCCGACCGTCTGTCTCAGCCCGCGTGTCTCAACACGCCTCTCTCAGTCCGTCTGTCTCAGCCCGTTTGTCTCAGCACGCCTCTCCCAGTCCGTCTGTCTCAGCCCGTCTGTCTCAGTCCGTCTGTCTCAGACCGTCTGTCTCCGCCCGCCTGTCTCAGTCCGTCTGTCTCAGCCCGCCTGTCTCAGACAGTCTGTCTCTGTCCGTCTGTCGCGGACCGTCTGTCTCAGACCGTCTGTCTCGGACCGTCTGTCTCAGACCGTCTGTCTCTTACCGTTGTCTCTGTCCGTCTGTTTCAGCCCGCCTGTCTCTGTCCGTCTGTCTTTGACCGTCCGTCTCAGTCCGTCTGTCTCAGACCGTCTGCCTTTGTCCGTCTGTCTCAGACCGTCTGTCTCTGTCCGTCTGTCTCAGACCGTCTGTCTCGGACCGTCTGTCTCAGACCGTCTGACTCGGCCCGCCTGTCTCAGTCCGTCTGTCTCCGCCCACCTGACTCTGTCCGTTTGTCTCAGACCGTCAGTCTCCGACCGTCTGTCTCAGCCCGCGTGTCTCAACACGCCTCTCTCAGTCCGTCTGTCTCAGCCCGTTTGTCTCAGCACGCCTCTCCCAGTCCGTCTGTCTCAGCCCGTCTGTCTCAGTCCGTCTGTCTCAGACCGTCTGTCTCAGCCCGCCTGTCTCAGCCCGCCTCTCTCAGTCCGTCTGTCTCATGCCATCTGGCTCAGACCGTCTGTCTCTGTCCGCCTGTCTCAGACTGTCTGTCTCAGACCGTCTGTCTCAGACCGTCTGACTCAGCTCGCCTGTCTCAGTCCGTCTGTCTCCGCCCGCTTGTCTCAGTCCGTCTGTCTGAGACCGTCTGTCTCAGACCATCTGTCTCAGACCGTGTATCTCAGCCCGCCTGTCTCAGCCCGCCTGTCTCAGTTCGTCTGTCTGAGACCGTCTGTCTCGGAACGTCTCTCTCAGACCGTCTGACTCAGCCCGCCTGTCTCAGTCCGTCTGTCTCCGCCCGCCTGTCTCAGTCCGTCTGTCTCCGCCCGCCTGTCTCAGTCCGTCTGTCTCAGCCCGCCTGTCTCTGTCAGTCTGTCTCAGCCCGCCTGTCTCAGACCGTCTGTCTCTTACCGTTGCCTCTGTCCGTCTGTTTCAGCCCGCCTGTCTCTGTCCGTCTGTCTTTGACCGTCTGTCTCCGCCCGCCTGTCTCAGTCCGTCTGTCTCAGCCCGCCTGTCTCAGACAGTCTGTCTCTGTCCGTCTGTCGCGGACCGTCTGTCTCAGACCGTCTGTCTCGGACCGTCTGTCTCAGACCGTCTGTCTCTTACCGTTGTCTCTGTCCGTCTGTTTCAGCCCGCCTGTCTCTGTCCGTCTGTCTTTGACCGTCCGTCTCAGTCCGGCTGTCTCAGATCGTCTGTCTCTGTCCGTCTGTCTCAGACCGTCTGTCTCTGTCCGTCTGTCTCAGCCCGTCTGTCCCAGTCCGTCTGCCTTTGACCGTCTGTCTCAGACCATCTGTCTCAGACCATCTGTGTCAGACCATCTGTCTCAGACCATGTATCTCAGCCCGCCTGTCTCAGACCGTCTGTCTCTTACCGTTGTCTCTGTCCGTCTGTTTCAGCCCGCCTGTCTCTGTCCGTCTGTCTTTGACCGTCCGTCTCAGACCGTCTGTCTCATCCCGCCTCTCTCAGTCCGTCTGTCTGAGACCGTCTGTCACAGACCGTCTGTCTCATCCCGTCTGTCCCAGTCCGTCTGCCTTTGACCGTCTGTCTCAGACCATCTGTCTCAGACCATCTGTGTCAGACCATCTGACTCAGACCATCTGTCTCAGACAGTCTGTCTCTGTCCGTCTGTCGCGGACCATCTGTCTCAGACCGTGTATCTCAGCCCGCCTGTCTCAGCCCGCCTGTCTCAGTTCGTCTGCCTGAGACCGTCTGTCTCGGAACGTCTGTCTCAGACCGTCTGATTCAGCCCGCCTGTCTCAGTCCGTCTGTCTCCGTCCGTCTGTCGCAGACCATCTATCTCAGACCGTTGTCTCTGTCCGTCTCTCTCAGGCCGCCTGCCTCAGTCCGCCTGTCTCAGTCCGTCTGTCGCAGACCATCTATCTCAGACCGTTGTCTCTGTCCGTCTGTCTCAGTCCGTCTGTCTCAGACCGTCTGTCTCAGACCGTCTGTCTCGGACCGTCTGTCTTGGACCGTTGTCTCTGTCCGTCTGTCTCAGTCCGTCTGTCTCAGACCGTCTGTCTCAGCCCGCCTGTCTCAGCCCGCCTCTCTCAGTCCGTCTGTCTGAGACCGTCTGTCACAGACTGTCTGTCTCATCCCGCCTGTCCCAGTCCGTCTGTCTTTGACCGTCTGTCTCAGACCATCTGTCTCAGACCATCTGTCTCAGACCATCTGTCTCAGACCATCTGTCTCAGACCGTTGTCTCTGTCCGTCTGTCTCAGTCCGCCTGTCTCATTCCGTCTGTCTCCGCCCGCCTGTCTCAGTCCGTCTGTCTCAGCCCGCCTGTCTCAGACAGTCTGTCTCTGTCCGTCTGTCGCGGACCGTCTGTCTCAGACCGTCTGTCTCGGACCGTCTGTCTCAGACCGTCTGTCTCTTACCGTTGTCTCTGTCCGTCTGTTTCAGCCCGCCTGCCTCTGCCCGCCTGTCTCAGTCCGTCTGTCTCCGCCCGCCTGTCTCAGTCCGTCTGTCTCCGCCCGCCTGTCTCAGACCGTCTGACACAGCCCGCCTGTCTCTGTCCGTCTGTCTCAGACCGTCTGTCTCAGCCCGCCTGTCTCAACCCGTCTCTCTCAGTCCGTCTGTCTCAGCCCGCCTGTCTCAGCCCGCCTCTGCCAGTCCGTCTGTCTCAGCCCGCCTGTCTCAGTCCGCCTGTCTCAGTCCGCCTGTCTCAGTCCGCCTGTGTCAGTCCGACAGTCTCCGACCGCCTGTCTCTGTCCGTTTGTCTCAGACCGTCTGTCTCAGCCCGCCTGTCTCAGCCCGCCTCCCTCAGTCCGTCCGTCAGAGACCGTCTGTCTCAGACCGTCTGTCTCAGACCGTCTGTCTCAGACCGTTGTCTCTGTCCGTCTCTCTCAGGCCGCCTGCCTCAGTCCGCCTGTCTCAGTCCGTCTGTCGCAGACCATCTATCTCAGACCGTTGTCTCTGTCCGTCTGTCTCAGTCCGTCTGTCTCAGACCGTCTGTCTCAGCCCGCCTGTCTCAGCCCGCCTCTCTCAGACCGTCTGTCTCAGCCCGCCTGTCTCAGCCCGCCTCTCTCAGTCCGTCTGTCTGAGACCGTCTGTCACAGACTGTCTGTCTCATCCCGCCTGTCCCAGTCCGTCTGTCTTTGACCGTCTGTCTCAGACCATCTGTCTCAGACCATCTGTCTCAGACCGTTGTCTCTGTCCGTCTGTCTCAGTCCGCCTGTCTCATTCCGTCTGTCTCCGCCCGCCTGTCTCAGTCCGTCTGTCTCAGCCCGCCTGTCTCAGACAGTCTGTCTCTGTCCGTCTGTCGCGGACCGTCTGTCTCAGACCGTCTGTCTCGGACCGTCTGTCTCAGACCGTCTGTCTCTTACCGTTGTCTCTGTCCGTCTGTTTCAGCCCGCCTGTCTCTGTCCGTCTGTCTTTGACCGTCCGTCTCAGTCCGGCTGTCTCAGATCGTCTGTCTCTGTCCGTCTGTCTCAGACCGTCTGTCTCTGTCCGTCTGTCTCAGCCCGTCTGTCTCTGTCCGTCTGTCTCGGACCGTCTGTCTCAGACCGTCTGTCTCTGTCCGTCTGTCTCAGCCCGGCTGTCTCTGTCCGTCTGTCTCAGACCGTCTGTCTCGGACCGTCTGTCTCAGACCGTCTGTCTCTTACCGTTGTCTCTGTCCGTCTGTTTCAGCCCGCCTGTCTCAGACCGTCTGTCTCAGACCGTCTGTCTCGGACCGTCTGTCTCGGACCGCCTGTCTCAGTCCGACTGTCTCAGTCCGCCTGTCTCAGTCCGTCTGTCTCCGACCGCCTGTCCCTGTCCGTTTGTCTCAGACCGTCTGTCTCAGCCCGCCTGTCTCAGCCCGCCTCCCTCAGTCCGTCTGTCTGAGACCGTCTGTCACAGACTGTCTGTCTCATCCCGCCTGTCCCAGTCCGTCTGTCTTTGACCGTCCGTCTCAGACCGTCTGTCTCAGCCCGCCTGTCTCAGCCCGCCTCTCTCAGTCCGTCTGTCTGAGACCGTCTGTCACAGACTGTCTGTCTCATCCCGCCTGTCCCAGTCCGTCTGTCTTTGACCGTCCGTCTCAGACCGTATGTCTCAGCCCGCCTGTCTCAGCCCGCCTCTCTCAGTCCGTCTGTCTGAGACCGTCTGTGTCATGTCATCTGTCTCAGACCGTCTGTCTTTGTCCGTCTGTCTCAGACCGTCTGTCTCTGTCCGTCTGTCTCAGCCCGGCTGTCTCTGTCCGTCTGTCTCAGACCGTCTGTCTCGGACCGTCTGTCTCAGACCGTCTGTCTCTTACCGTTGTCTCTGTCCGTCTGTTTCAGCCCGCCTGTCTAAGACCGTCTGTCTCAGACCGTCTGTCTCAGACCGTCTGTCTCGGACCGTCTGTCTTGGACCGTCTGTCTCAGACCGTCTGACTCGGCCCGCCTGTCTCAGTCCGTCTGTCTCAGGCCATCTGGCTCAGACCGTCTGTCTCTGTCCGTCTGTCCCAGACCGTCTGTCTCGGACCGTCTGTCTCAGCACGCCTCTCCCAGTCCGTCTGTTTCAGCCCGTCTGTCTCAGTCCGTCTGTCTCAGACCGTCTGACTCGGCCCGCCTGTCTCAGTCCGTCTGTCTCCGCCCCCCTGTCTCTGTCCGTTTGTCTCAGACCGTCTGTCTCAGCCCGCCTGTCTCAACCCGCCTCTCTCAGTCCGTCTGTCTGAGACCGTCTGTCACAGACCGTCTGTCTCATCCCGCCTGTCCCAGTCCGTCTGCCTTTGACCGTCTGTCTCAGACCATCTGTCTCAGACCATCTGTGTCAGACCATCTGACTCAGACCATCTGTCTCAGACAGTCTGTCTCTGTCCGTCTGTCGCGGACCATCTGTCTCAGTCCGTCTGTCTCAGCCCGCCTGTCTCAGTCCGTCTGTCTCCGCCCGCCTGTCTCAGTCCGTCTGTCTCCGCCCGCCTGTCTCAGACCGTCTGACACAGCCCGCCTGTCTCTGTCCGTCTGTCTCAGACCGTCTGTCTCAGCCCGCCTGTCTCAACCCGTCTCTCTCAGTCCGTCTGTCTCAGCCCGCCTGTCTCAGCCCGCCTCTGCCAGTCCGTCTGTCTCAGCCCGCCTGTCTCAGTCCGCCTGTCTCAGTCCGCCTGTCTCAGTCCGCCTGTCTCAGTCCGACAGTCTCCGACCGTCTGTCTCAGCCCGCCTGTCTCAGCCCGCCTCCCTCAGTCCGTCCGTCAGAGACCTTCTGTCTCAGACCGTCTGTCTCAGACCGTCTGTCTCAGACCGTTGTCTCTGTCCGTCTCTCTCAGGCCGCCTGCCTCAGTCCGCCTGTCTCAGTCCGTCTGTCGCAGACCATCTATCTCAGACCGTTGTCTCTGTCCGTCTGTCTCAGTCCGTCTGTCTCAGACCGTCTGTCTCAGCCCGCCTGTCTCAGCCCGCCTCTCTCAGTCCGTCTGTCTCCGCCCGCCTGTCTCAGACCGTCTGACACAGCCCGCCTGTCTCTGTCCGTCTGTCTCAGACCGTCTGTCTCAGCCCGCCTGTCTCAACCCGTCTCTCTCAGTCCGTCTGTCTCAGCCCGCCTGTCTCAGCCCGCCTCTGCCAGTCCGTCTGTCTCAGCCCGCCTGTCTCAGTCCGCCTGTCTCAGTCCGCCTGTCTCAGTCCGCCTGTCTCAGTCCGCCTGTCTCAGTCCGACAGTCTCCGACCGTCTGTCTCAGCCCGCCTGTCTCAGCCCGCCTCCCTCAGTCCGTCCGTCAGAGACCTTCTGTCTCAGACCGTCTGTCTCAGACCGTCTGTCTCAGACCGTTGTCTCTGTCCGTCTCTCTCAGGCCGCCTGCCTCAGTCCGCCTGTCTCAGTCCGTCTGTCGCAGACCATCTATCTCAGACCGTTGTCTCTGTCCGTCTGTCTCAGTCCGTCTGTCTCAGACCGTCTGTCTCAGCCCGCCTGTCTCAGCCCGCCTCTCTCAGTCCGTCTGTCTGAGACCGTCTGTCACAGACTGTCTGTCTCATCCCGCCTGTCCCAGTCCGTCTGTCTTTGACCGTCTGTCTCAGACCATCTGTCTCAGACCATCTGTCTCAGACCATCTGTCTCAGACCATCTGTCTCAGACCGTTGTCTCTGTCCGTCTGTCTCAGTCCGCCTGTCTCATTCCGTCTGTCTCCGCCCGCCTGTCTCAGTCCGTCTGTCTCAGCCCGCCTGTCTCAGACAGTCTGTCTCTGTCCGTCTGTCGCGGACCGTCTGTCTCAGACCGTCTGTCTCGGACCGTCTGTCTCAGACCGTCTGTCTCTTACCGTTGTCTCTGTCCGTCTGTTTCAGCCCGCCTGTCTCTGTCCGTCTGTCTTTGACCGTCCGTCTCAGTCCGTCTGTCTCAGCCCGCCTGTCTCTGTCCGTCTGTCTCTGTCCGTCTGTCTCAGACCGTCTGTCTCGGACCGTCTGTCTCAGACCGTCTGTCTCTTACCGTTGTCTCTGTCCGTCTGTTTCAGCCCGCCTGTCTCAGACCGTCTGTCTCAGACCGTCTGTCTCGGACCGTCTGTCTCGGACCGTCTGTCTCAGCCTGCCTGTCTCAGCCCGCCTCTCTCAGTCCGTCTGTCTCAGGCCGTCTGGCTCAGACCGTCTGTCTCTGTCCGTCTGTGTCAGACCGTCTGTCTCGGACCGTCTGTCTCAGACCGTCTGACTCGGCCCGCCTGTCTCAGTCCGTCTGTCTCCGCCCACCTGACTCTGTCCGTTTGTCTCAGACCGTCAGTCTCCGACCGTCTGTCTCAGCCCGCGTGTCTCAACACGCCTCTCTCAGTCCGTCTGTCTCAGCCCGTTTGTCTCAGCACGCCTCTCCCAGTCCGTCTGTCTCAGCCCGTCTGTCTCAGTCCGTCTGTCTCAGACCGTCTGTCTCCGCCCGCCTGTCTCAGTCCGTCTGTCTCAGCCCGCCTGTCTCAGACAGTCTGTCTCTGTCCGTCTGTCGCGGACCGTCTGTCTCAGACCGTCTGTCTCGGACCGTCTGTCTCAGACCGTCTGTCTCTTACCGTTGTCTCTGTCCGTCTGTTTCAGCCCGCCTGTCTCTGTCCGTCTGTCTTTGACCGTCCGTCTCAGTCCGTCTGTCTCAGACCGTCTGCCTTTGTCCGTCTGTCTCAGACCGTCTGTCTCTGTCCGTCTGTCTCAGACCGCCTGTCTCGGACCGTCTGTCTCAGACCGTCTGACTCGGCCCGCCTGTCTCAGTCCGTCTGTCTCCGCCCACCTGACTCTGTCCGTTTGTCTCAGACCGTCAGTCTCCGACCGTCTGTCTCAGCCCGCGTGTCTCAACACGCCTCTCTCAGTCCGTCTGTCTCAGCCCGTTTGTCTCAGCACGCCTCTCCCAGTCCGTCTGTCTCAGCCCGTCTGTCTCAGTCCGTCTGTCTCAGACCGTCTGTCTCAGCCCGCCTGTCTCAGCCCGCCTCTCTCAGTCCGTCTGTCTCATGCCATCTGGCTCAGACCGTCTGTCTCTGTCCGCCTGTCTCAGACTGTCTGTCTCAGACCGTCTGTCTCAGACCGTCTGACTCAGCTCGCCTGTCTCAGTCCGTCTGTCTCCGCCCGCTTGTCTCAGTCCGTCTGTGTGAGACCGTCTGTCTCAGACCATCTGTCTCAGACCGTGTATCTCAGCCCGCCTGTCTCAGCCCGCCTGTCTCAGTTCGTCTGTCTGAGACCGTCTGTCTCGGAACGTCTCTCTCAGACCGTCTGACTCAGCCCGCCTGTCTCAGTCCGTCTGTCTCCGCCCGCCTGTCTCAGTCCGTCTGTCTCCGCCCGCCTGTCTCAGTCCGTCTGTCTCAGCCCGCCTGTCTCTGTCCGTCTGTCTCAGCCCGCCTGTCTCAGACCGTCTGTCTCAGACCGTCTGTCGCGGACCGTCTTCCGCGGACTGTCTGTCTTGGACCGTCTGTCTCAGACCGTCTGACACAGCCCGCCTGTCTCTGTCCGTCTGTCTCAGACCGTTGTCTCTGTCCGTCTCTCTCAGGCCGCCTGCCTCAGTCCGCCTGTCTCAGTCCGTCTGTCGCAGACCATCTATCTTAGACCGTTGTCTCTGTCCGTCTGTCTCAGTCCGTCTGTTTCAGACCGTCTGTCTCAGCCCGCCTCTCTCAGTCCGTCTGTCTGAGACCGTCTGTCACAGACTGTCTGTCTCATCCCGCCTGTCCCAGTCCGTCTGTCTTTGACCGTCTGTCTCAGACCATCTGTCTCAGACCATCTGTCTCAGACCATCTGTCTCAGACCATCTGTCTCAGACCATCTGTCTCAGACCGTTGTCTCTGTCCGTCTGTCTCAGCCCGCCTGTCTCATTCCGTCTGTCTCCGCCCGCCGGTCTCAGTCCGTCTGTCTCAGCCCGCCTGTCTCTGTCCGTCTGTCTCAGCCCGCCTGTCTCAGACCGTCTGTCTCTTACCGTTGCCTCTGTCCGTCTGTTTCAGCCCGCCTGTCTCTGTCCGTCTGTCTTTGACCGTCCGTCTCAGACCGTCTGTCTGAGACCGTCTGTCACAGATCGTCTGTCTCATCCCGCCTGTCCCAGTCCGTCTGCCTTTGACCGTCTGTCTCAGACCATCTGTCTCAGACCATCTGTGTCAGACCATCTGACTCAGACCAACTGTCTCAGACAGTCTGTCTCTGTCCGTCTGTCGCGGACCATCTGTCTCAGACCGTGTATCTCAGCCCGCCTGTCTCAGCCCGCCTGTCTCAGTTCGTCTGTCTGAGACCGTCTGTCTCGGAACGTCTGTCTCCGCCCGCCTGTCTCAGACCGTCTGACACAGCCCGCCTGTCTCTGTCCGTCTGTCTCAGACCGTCTGTCTCAGCCCGCCTGTCTC
Source organism: Coelioxys conoideus (assembly GCA_947623535.1). Lineage (NCBI taxonomy): Eukaryota > Metazoa > Arthropoda > Insecta > Hymenoptera > Megachilidae > Coelioxys > Coelioxys conoideus. The sequence goes on from CANQJN010000017.1 coordinate 452,297, forward strand.
AACCCGTCTCTCTCAGTCCGTCTGTCTCAGCCCGCCTGTCTCAGACCGCCTCTGCCAGTCCGTCTGTCTCAGCCCGCCTGTCTCAGTCCGCCTGTCTCAGTCCGCCTGTCTCAGTCCGCCTGTCTCAGTCCGACAGTCTCCGACCGCCTGTCTCTGTCCGTTTGTCTCAGACCGTCTGTCTCAGCCCGCCTGTCTCAGCCCGCCTCCCTCAGTCCGTCCGTCAGAGACCGCCTGTCTCAGACCGTCTGTCTCAGACCGTCTATCTCAGACCGTTGTCTCTGTCCGTCTCTCTCAGGCCGCCTGCCTCAGTCCGCCTGTCTCAGTCCGTCTGTTGCAGACCATCTATCTCAGACCGTTGTCTCTGTCCGTCTGTCTCAGTCCGTCTGTCTCAGACCGTCTGTCTCAGCCCGCCTGTCTCAGCCCGCCTCTCTCAGTCCGTCTGTCACAGACTGTCTGTCTCATCCCGCCTGTCCCAGTCCGTCTGTCTTTGACCGTCTGTCTCAGACCATCTGTCTCAGACCATCTGTCTCAGACCATCTGTCTCAGACCATCTGTCTCAGACCATCTGTCTCAGACCGTTGTCTCTGCCCGTCTGTCTCAGTCCGCCTGTCTCATTCCGTCTGTCTCCTCCCGCCTGTCTCAGTCCGTCTGTCTCAGACCGTCTGTCTCAGACCGTCTGTCTCTGTCCGTCTGTCTCAGCCCGGCTGTCTCTGTCCGTCTGTCTCAGACCGTCTGTCTCGGACCGTCTGTCTCAGACCGTCTGTCTCTTACCGTTGTCTCTGTCCGTCTGTTTCAGCCCGCCTGTCTCAGACCGTCTGTCTCAGACCGTCTGTCTCGGACCGTCTGTCTCGGACCGCCTGTCTCAGTCCGACTGTCTCAGTCCGCCTGTCTCAGTCCGTCTGTCTCCGACCGCCTGTCCCTGTCCGTTTGTCTCAGACCGTCTGTCTCAGCCCGCCTGTCTCAGCCCGCCTCCCTCAGTCCGTCTGTCTGAGACCGTCTGTCACAGACTGTCTGTCTCATCCCGCCTGTCCCAGTCCGTCTGTCTTTGACCGTCCGTCTCAGACCGTCTGTCTCAGCCCGCCTGTCTCAGCCCGCCTCTCTCAGTCCGTCTGTCTGAGACCGTCTGTCACAGACTGTCTGTCTCATCCCGCCTGTCCCAGTCCGTCTGTCTTTGACCGTCCGTCTCAGACCGTCTGTCTCAGCCCGCCTGTCTCAGCCCGCCTCTCTCAGTCCGTCTGTCTGAGACCGTCTGTGTCATGTCATCTGTCTCAGACCGTCTGTCTTTGTCCGTCTGTCTCAGACCGTCTGTCTCTGTCCGTCTGTCTCAGCCCGGCTGTCTCTGTCCGTCTGTCTCAGACCGTCTGTCTCGGACCGTCTGTCTCAGACCGTCTGTCTCTTACCGTTGTCTCTGTCCGTCTGTTTCAGCCCGCCTGTCTAAGACCGTCTGTCTCAGACCGTCTGTCTCAGACCGTCTGTCTCGGACCGTCTGTCTTGGACCGTCTGTCTCAGACCGTCTGACTCGGCCCGCCTGTCTCAGTCCGTCTGTCTCCGCCCACCTGACTCTGTCCGTTTGTCTCAGACCGTCTGTCTCAGACCGTCTGTCTCAGCCCGTCTGTCTCAGCCCGCCTGTCTCAGCCTGCCTCTCTCAGTCCGTCTGTCTCAGGCCATCTGGCTCAGACCGTCTGTCTCTGTCCGTCTGTCCCAGACCGTCTGTCTCGGACCGTCTGTCTCAGCACGCCTCTCCCAGTCCGTCTGTTTCAGCCCGTCTGTCTCAGTCCGTCTGTCTCAGACCGTCTGTCTCAGCCCGCCTGTCTCAGCCCGCCTCTCTCAGTCCGTCTGTCTCAGGCCATCTGGCTCAGACCGTCTGTCTCTGTCCGTCTGTCCCAGATCGTCTGTCTCGGACCGTCTGTCTCAGACCGTCTGACTCAGCCCGCCTGTCTCAGTCCGTCTGTCTCCGCCCGCCTGTCTCAGTCCGTCTGTCTCAGACCCTCTGTCCCAGACAGTCTGTCTCAGCCCGCCTGTCTCAACCCGCCTCTGCCAGTCCGTCTGTCTCAGCCCGCCTGTCTCAGTCCGTCTGTCTCAGCCCGCCTGTCTCAACCCGCCTCTGCCAGTCCGTCTGTCTCAGCCCGCCTGTCTCAGTCCGTCTGTCTCAGGCCATCTGTCTCAGACCGTCTGTCTCAGCCCGCCTGTCTCAGTCCGTCTGTCTCAGGCCATCTGTCTCAGACCGTCTGTCTCTGTCCGTCTGTCTCAGACCGTGTGTCTCAGACCTTCTGTCTCGGACCCTCTGGCTCAAACCGTCTGTCTCAGCCCGCCTGTCTCAGACCGTCTGTCTCTGTCCGTCTCTCTCAAACCACCTGTCTCAGTCGGTCTGTCTCGGATCATGTGTCTCTGACCGTTGCCTCTGTCCTTCCGTCCCAGCCCGCATGGGTCAGACCGTCTGTCTCGGACCCTCTGTCTCAGACCGTCTGCCTCTTACCGTTGTCTCTGTCCGTCTGTCTCAGACCGTCCGTATCAGCCCGCCTGACTCAGCCCGCGTCTCTCAGTCCGTCTGTCTGAGACCGTCTGTCTCAGACCATCTGTCTCAGACCGTGTATATCAGCCCGCCTGTCTCAGCCCGCCTGTCTCAGTTCGTCTGTCTCAGACCATCTGTCTCAGACCGTTGTCTCTGTCCGTCTGTCTCAGTCCGCCTGTCTCATTCCGTCTGTCTCCGCCCGCCTGTCTCAGTCCGTCTGTCTCAGCCCGCCTGTCTCAACCCGCCTCTGCCAGTCCGTCTGTCTCAGCCCGCCTGTCTCAGTCCGTCTGTCTCAGGCCATCTGTCTCAGACCGTCTGTCTCAGCCCGCCTGTCTCAGTCCGTCTGTCTCAGGCCATCTGTCTCAGACCGTCTGTCTCTGTCCGTCTGTCTGAGACCGTCTGTCTCAGACCATCTGTCTCAGACCGTGTATATCAGCCCGCCTGTCTCAGCCCGCCTGTCTCAGTTCGTCTGTCTCAGTTCGTCTGCCTGAGACCGACTGTCTCAGACCGTCTGTCTCGGACCGTCTGTCTCAGACCGTCTGACTCAGCCCGCCTGTCTCAGTCCGTCTGTCTCCGCCCGCCTGTCTCAGTCCGTCTGTCTCCGCCCGCCTGTCTCAGTCCGTCTGTCTCAGCCCGCCTGTCTCTGTCCGTCTGTCTCAGTCCGTCTGTCTCAGGCCGTCTGTCTCTGTCCGTCTGTCTCAGACCGTCTGTCTCTGTCCGTCTGTCTCAGCCCGGCTGTCTCTGTCCGTCTGTCTCAGACCGTCTGTCTCGGACCGCCTGTCTCAGACCGTCTGTCTCGGACCGTCTGTCTCGGACCGTCTGTCTCAGCCCGCCTGTCTCAGCCCGCCTCTCTCAGTCCGTCTGTCTCAGGCCATCTGTCTCAGACCGTCTGTCTCTGTCCGTCTGTCTCTGACCGTCTGTCTCGGACCGTCTGTCTCAGACCGTCTGACACAGCCCGACTGTCTCTGTCCGTCTGTCTCAGACCGTCTGTCTCAGCCCGCCTGTCTCAACCCGCCTCTCTCAGTCCGTCTGTCTCAGCCCGCCTGTCTCAGCCCGCCTCTGCCAGTCCGTCTGTCTCAGCCCGCCTGTCTCAGTCCGCCTGTCTCAGTCCGTCTGTCTGAGACCGTCTGTCACAGACCGTCTGTCTCATCCCGCCTGTCCCAGTCCGTCTGCCTTTGACCGTCTGTCTCAGACCATCTGTCTCAGACCATCTGTGTCAGACCATCTGACTCAAACCATCTGTCTCAGACAGTCTGTCTCTGTCCGTCTGTCGCGGACCGTCTGTCTCAGACCGTCTGTCTCGGACCGTCTGTCTCAGACCGTCTGTCTCTTACCGTTGTCTCTGTCCGTCTGTTTCAGCCCGCCTGTCTCTGTCCGTCTGTCTCAGCCCGTCTGTCTCAGTCCGTCCGTCTCAGACCGTCTGTCTCTGTCCGTCTGTCTCAGACCGTCTGTCTCTGTCCGTCTGTCTCTTACCGTTCTCTCTGTCCGTCTGTCTCAGCCCGCCTGTCTCAGACCATCTGTCTCAGACCATCTGTCTCAGACCGTCTGTCTCAGACCGTCTGTCTCTGTCCGTCTGTCTCGGACCGTCTGTCTCTTACCGTTGTCTCTGTCCGTCTGTTTCAGCCCGCCTGTCTCTGTCCGTCTGTCTTTGACCGTCCGTCTCAGACCGTCTGTCTCAGCCCGCCTGACTCAGCCCGCCTCTCTCAGTCCGTCTGTCTGAGACCGTCTGTCTCATGTCATCTGTCTCTGTCCGTCTGTCTCAGACCGTCCGTATCAGCCCGCCTGTCTCAGCCCGCGTCTCTCAGCCCGTCTGTCTCAGTCCGTCCGTCTCAGACCGTCTGCCTCTGTCCGTCTGTCTCAGACCGTCTGTCTCTGTCCGTCTGTCTCAGCCCGGCTGTCTCTGTCCGTCTGTCTCAGACCGTCTGTCTCGGACCGTCTGTCTCAGACCGTCTGTCTCTTACCGTTGTCTCTGTCCGTCTGTTTCAGCCCGCCTGTCTCAGACCGTCTGTCTCAGACCGTCTGTCTCGGACCGTCTGTCTCATCCCGCCTGTCCCAGTCCGTCTGCCTTTGACCGTCTGTCTCAGACCATCTGTCTCAGACCATCTGTGTGAGACCACCTGACTCAGACCATCTGTCTCAGACCGTCTGTCTCTGTCCGTCTGTCGCGGACCGTCTGTCTCAGACCGTCGGTCTCGGACCGTCTGTCTCAGACCGTCTGTCTCAGACCGTCTGTCTCTTACCGTTGTCTCTGTCCGTCTGTTTCAGCCCGCCTGTCTCTGTCCGTCTGTCTCAGCCCGTCTGTCTCAGTCGGTCTGTCTCAGGCCGTCTGTCTCTGTCCGTCTGTCTCAGACCGTCTGTCTCTGTCCGTCTGTCTCAGCCCGGCTGTCTCTGTCCGTCTGTCTCAGACCGTCTGTCTCGGACCGTCTGTCTCAGACCGTCTGTCTCTTACCGTTGTCTCTGTCCGTCTGTTTCAGCCCGCCTGTCTCAGACCGTCTGTCTCAGACCGTCTGTCTCGGACCGTCTGTCTCGGACCGTCTGTCTCAGCCCGCCTGTCTCAGCCCGCCTCTCTCAGTCCGTCTGTCTCAGGCCATCTGGCTCAGACCGCCTGTCTCTGTCCGTCTGTCTCGGACCGCCTGTCTCAGTCCGTCTGTCTCCGCCCACCTGACTCTGTCCGTTTGTATCAGACCGTCTGTCTCAGACCGTCTGTCTCAGACCGTCTGTCTCAGCCCGCGCGTCTCAACACGCCTCTCTCAGTCCGTCTGTCTCAGCCCGTTTGTCTCAGCACGCCACTCCCAGTCCGTCTGTCTCAGCCCGTCTGTCTCAGTCCGTCTGTCTCAGACCGCCTCTCACAGTCCGTCTGTCTCAGCCCGCCTCTCTCAGTTCGTCTGTCTCAGGCCATCTGTCTCAGACCGTCTGTCTCTGTCCGTCTGTCTCTGACCGTCTGTCTCGGACCGTCTGTCTCAGACCGTCTGTCTCTTACCGTTGTCTCTGTCCGTCTGTTTCAGCCCGCCTGTCTCAGACCGTCTGTCTCAGACCGTCTGTCTCGGACCGTCTGTCTCTGTCCGTCTGTCTCAGCCCGACTGTCTCTGTCCGTCTGTCTCAGACCGTCTGTCTCAGCCCGCCTGTCTCAGTCCGACTGTCTCAGTCCGCCTGTCTCAGTCCGTCTGTCTCCGACCGCCTGTCTCTGTCCGTTTGTCTCAGACCGTCTATCTCAGGCCGCCTGTCGTAGCCCGCCTCCCTCAGTCCGTCCGTCAGAGACCGTCTGTCTCAGACCGTCTGTCTCAGACCGTCTGTCTCAGACCGTTGTCTCTGTCCGCCTGTCTCAGTCCGCTTGTCTCAGTCCGTCTGTCTCCGACCGCCTGTCTCTGTCCGTTTGTCTCAGACCGCCTGTCTCAGTCCGCCTGTCTCAGTCCGTCTGTCTCCGACCGTCTGTCTCGGACCGTCTGTCTCAGACCGTCTGTCTCTTACCGTTGTCTCTGTCCGTCTGTTTCAGCCCGCCTGTCTCAGACCGTCTGTCTCAGACCGTCTGTCTCGGACCGTCTGTCTCATCCCGCCTGTCCCAGTCCGTCTGCCTTTGACCGTCTGTCTCAGACCATCTGTCTCAGACCATCTGTGTGAGACCACCTGACTCAGACCATCTGTCTCAGACCGTCTGTCTCTGTCCGTCTGTCGCGGACCGTCTGTCTCAGACCGTCGGTCTCGGACCGTCTGTCTCAGACCGTCTGTCTCAGACCGTCTGTCTCTTACCGTTGTCTCTGTCCGTCTGTTTCAGCCCGCCTGTCTCTGTCCGTCTGTCTCAGCCCGTCTGTCTCAGTCGGTCTGTCTCAGGCCGTCTGTCTCTGTCCGTCTGTCTCAGACCGTCTGTCTCTGTCCGTCTGTCTCAGCCCGACTGTCTCTGTCCGTCTGTCTCAGACCGTCTGTCTCGGACCGTCTGTCTCAGACCGTCTGTCTCTTACCGTTGTCTCTGTCCGTCTGTTTCAGCCCGCCTGTCTCAGACCGTCTGTCTCAGACCGTCTGTCTCGGACCGTCTGTCTCGGACCGTCTGTCTCAGCCCGCCTGTCTCAGCCCGCCTCTCTCAGTCCGTCTGTCTCAGGCCATCTGGCTCAGACCGCCTGTCTCTGTCCGTCTGTCTCGGACCGCCTGTCTCAGTCCGTCTGTCTCCGCCCACCTGACTCTGTCCGTTTGTATCAGACCGTCTGTCTCAGACCGTCTGTCTCAGACCGTCTGTCTCAGCCCGCGCGTCTCAACACGCCTCTCTCAGTCCGTCTGTCTCAGCCCGTTTGTCTCAGCACGCCACTCCCAGTCCGTCTGTCTCAGCCCGTCTGTCTCAGTCCGTCTGTCTCAGACCGCCTCTCACAGTCCGTCTGTCTCAGCCCGCCTCTCTCAGTTCGTCTGTCTCAGGCCATCTGTCTCAGACCGTCTGTCTCTGTCCGTCTGTCTCTGACCGTCTGTCTCGGACCGTCTGTCTCAGACCGTCTGTCTCTTACCGTTGTCTCTGTCCGTCTGTTTCAGCCCGCCTGTCTCAGACCGTCTGTCTCAGACCGTCTGTCTCGGACCGTCTGTCTCTGTCCGTCTGTCTCAGCCCGACTGTCTCTGTCCGTCTGTCTCAGACCGTCTGTCTCAGCCCGCCTGTCTCAGTCCGACTGTCTCAGTCCGCCTGTCTCAGTCCGTCTGTCTCCGACCGCCTGTCTCTGTCCGTTTGTCTCAGACCGTCTATCTCAGGCCGCCTGTCGTAGCCCGCCTCCCTCAGTCCGTCCGTCAGAGACCGTCTGTCTCAGACCGTCTGTCTCAGACCGTCTGTCTCAGACCGTCTGTCTCAGACCGTTGTCTCTGTCCGCCTGTCTCAGTCCGCTTGTCTCAGTCCGTCTGTCTCCGACCGCCTGTCTCTGTCCGTTTGTCTCAGACCGCCTGTCTCAGTCCGCCTGTCTCAGTCCGTCTGTCTCCGACCGCCTGTCTCTCTCCGTTTGTCTCAGACCGTCTGTCTCAGCCCGCCTGTCTCAGTCCGCCTCCCTCAGTCCGTCCGTCAGAGACCGTCTGTCTCAGACCGTGTGTCTCAGACCGTCTGTCCCACCGTCTGTCTCAGACCGTGTATATCAGCCCGCCTGTCTCAGCCCGCCTGTCTCAGTTCGTCTGTCTCAGTTCGTCTGTCTGAGACCGACTGTCTCAGACCGTCTGTCTCGGACCGTCTGTCTCAGACCGTCTGACTCAGCCCGCCTGTCTCAGTCCGTCTGTCTCCGCCCGCCTGTCTCAGTCCGTCTGTCTCCGCCCGCCTGTCTCAGTCCGTCTGTCTCAGCCCGCCTGTCTCTGTCCGTCTGTCTCCACCCCCTGTCTCTGTCCGTTTGTCTCAGACCGTCTGTCTCAGCCCGCCTCTCTCAGTCCGTCTGTCTCAGGCCATCTGGCTCAGACCGCCTGTCTCTGTCCGTCTGTCTCGGACCGCCTGTCTCAGTCCGTCTGTCTCCGCCCACCTGACTCTGTCCGTTTGTCTCAGACCGTCTGTCTCAGACCGTCTGTCTCACACCGTCTGTCTCAGCCCGCGCGTCTCAACACGCCTCTCTCAGTCCGTCTGTCTCAGCCCGTTTGTCTCAGCACGCCTCTCCCAGTCCGTCTGTCTCAGCCCGTCTGTCTCAGACCGTCTGTCTCAGACCGCCTCTCACAGTCCGTCTGTCTCAACCCGCCTCTCTCAGTCCGTCTGTCTCAGGCCATCTGTCTCAGACCGTCTGTCTCTGTCCGTCTGTCTCTGACCGTCTGTCTCGGACCGTCTGTCTCAGACCGTCTGACACAGCCCGACTGTCTCTGTCCGTCTGTCTCAGACCGTCTGTCTCAGCCCGCCTGTCTCAACCCGCCTCTCTCAGTCCGTCTGTCTCAGCCCGCCTGTCTCAGCCCGCCTCTGCCAGTCCGTCTGTCTCAGCCCGCCTGTCTCAGTCCGCCTGTCTCAGTCCGTCTGTCTGAGACCGTCTGTCACAGACCGTCTGTCTCATCCCGCCTGTCCCAGTCCGTCTGCCTTTGACCGTCTGTCTCAGACCATCTGTCTCAGACCATCTGTGTCAGACCATCTGACTCAAACCATCTGTCTCAGACAGTCTGTCTCTGTCCGTCTGTCGCGGACCGTCTGTCTCAGACCGTCTGTCTCGGACCGTCTGTCTCAGACCGTCTGTCTCTTACCGTTGTCTCAGTCCGTCTGTCTCCGACCGCCTGTCTCTGTCCGTTTGTCTCAGACCGCCTGTCTCAGTCCGCCTGTCTCAGTCCGTCTGTCTCCGACCGCCTGTCTCTCTCCGTTTGTCTCAGACCGTCTGTCTCAGCCCGCCTGTCTCAGTCCGCCTCCCTCAGTCCGTCCGTCAGAGACCGTCTGTCTCAGACCGTGTGTCTCAGACCGTCTGTCCCACCGTCTGTCTCAGACCGTGTATATCAGCCCGCCTGTCTCAGCCCGCCTGTCTCAGTTCGTCTGTCTCAGTTCGTCTGTCTGAGACCGACTGTCTCAGACCGTCTGTCTCGGACCGTCTGTCTCAGCCCGCCTGTCTCTGTCCGTCTGTCTCAGCCTGCCTGTCTCAGACCGTCCGTCTCAGACCGTCTGTCGCGGACCGTCTTCCGCGGACTGTCTGTCTCGGACCGTCTGTCTCAGACCGTCTGACTCGGCCCGCCAGTCTCAGTCCGTCTGTCTCCACCCCCCTGTCTCTGTCCGTTTGTCTCAGACCGTCTGTCTCAGCCCGCCTGTCTCAACCCTCCTCTCACAGTCCGTCTGTCTCAGCCCGCCTGTCTCAGCCCGCCTCTCTCAGTCCGTCTGTCAGAGACCGTTTGTCTCTTACCGTTCTCTCTGTCCGTCTGTCTCAGCCCGCCTGACTCAGACCATCTGTCTCGGACCATCTGTCTCAGACCGTCTGTCTCAGACCGTCTGTCTCTGTCCGTCTGCCTTTGACCGTCTGTCTCAGACCATCTGTCTCAGACCATCTGTGTCAGACCATCTGACTCAGACCATCTGTCTCAGACAGTCTGTCTCTGTCCGTCTGTCGCGGACCGTCTGTCTCAGACCGTCTGTCTCGGACCGTCTGTCTCAGACCGTCTGTCTCTTACCGTTGTCTCTGTCCGTCTGTTTCAGCCCGCCTGTCTCTGTCCGTCTGTCTCAGCCCGTCTGTCTCAGTCCGTCCGTCTCAGACCGTCTGTCTCTGTCCGTCTGTCTCAGACCGTCTGTCTCTGTCCGTCTGTCTCAGCCCGGCTGTCTCTGTCCGTCTGTCTCAGACCGTCTGTCTCGGACCGTCTGTCTCAGACCGTCTGTCTCTTACCGTTGTCTCTGTCCGTCTGTTTCAGCCCGCCTGTCTCAGACCGTCTGTCTCAGACCATCTGTCTCGGACCGTCTGTCTCATCCCGCCTGTCCCAGTCCGTCTGCCTTTGACCGTCTGTCTCAGACCATCTGTCTCAGACCATCTGTGTCAGACCATCTGACTCAGACCATCTGACTCAGACCATCTGACTCAGACCATCTGTCTCAGACAGTCTGTCTCTGTCCGTCTGTCGCGGACCGTCTGTCTCAGACCGTCTGTCTCGGACCGTCTGTCTCTTACCGTTGTCTCTGTCCGTCTGTTTCAGCCCGCCTGTCTGTGTCCGTCTGTCTCAGCCCGTCTGTCTCAGTCCGTCTGTCTCAGACCGTCTGTCTCTGTCCGTCTGTCTCAGACCGTCTGTCTCTGTCCGTCTGTCTCAGCCCGGCTGTCTCTGTCCGTCTGTCTCAGACCGTCTGTCTCGGACCGTCCGTCTCAGACCGTCTGTCTCTTACCGTTGTCTCTGTCCGTCTGTTTCAGCCCGCCTGTCTCAGACCGTCTGTCTCAGACCGTCTGTCTCGGACCGTCTGTCTCGGACCGTCTGTCTCAGGCCGCCTGTCTCAGCCCGCCTCTCTCAGTCCGTCTGTCTCAGGCCATCTGGCTCAGACCGCCTGTCTCTGTCCGTCTGTCTCGGACCGCCTGTCTCAGTCCGTCTGTCTCCGCCCACCTGACTCTGTCCGTTTGTATCAGACCGTCTGTCTCAGACCGTCTGTCTCAGACCGTCTGTCTCAGACCGTCTGTCTCAGACCGTCTGTCTCAGACCGTCTGTCTCAGCCCGCGCGTCTCAACACGCCTCTCTCAGTCCGTCTGTCTCAGCCCGTTTGTCTCAGCACGCCACTCCCAGTCCGTCTGTCTCAGCCCGTCTGTCTCAGTCCGTCTGTCTCAGACCGCCTCTCACAGTCCGTCTGTCTCAGCCCGCCTCTCTCAGTTCGTCTGTCTCAGGCCATCTGTCTCAGACCGTCTGTCTCTGTCCGTCTGTCTCTGACCGTCTGTCTCGGACCGTCTGTCTCAGACCGTCTGTCTCTTACCGTTGTCTCTGTCCGTCTGTTTCAGCCCGCCTGTCTCAGACCGTCTGTCTCAGACCGTCTGTCTCGGACCGTCTGTCTCTGTCCGTCTGTCTCAGCCCGACTGTCTCTGTCCGTCTGTCTCAGCCCGCCTGTCTCAGTCCGACTGTCTCAGTCCGCCTCTCTCAGTCCGTCTGTCTCCGACCGCCTGTCTCTGTCCGTTTGTCTCAGACCGTCTGTCTCAGCCCGCCTGTCTCAGCCCGCCTCCCTCAGTCCGTCCGTCAGAGACCGTCTGTCTCAGACCGTCTGTCTCAGACCGTCTGTCTCAGACCGTCTGTCTCAGACCGTCTGTCTCAGACCGTCTGTCTCAGACCGTCTGTCTCAGACCGTTGTCTCTGTCCGCCTGTCTCAGTCCGCTTGTCTCAGTCCGTCTGTCTCCGACCGCCTGTCTCTGTCCGTTTGTCTCAGACCGCCTGTCTCAGTCCGCCTGTCTCAGTCCGTCTGTCTCCGACCGCCTGTCTCTCTCCGTTTGTCTCAGACCGTCTGTCTCAGCCCGCCTGTCTCAGTCCGCCTCCCTCAGTCCGTCCGTCAGAGACCGTCTGTCTCAGACCGTCTGTCTCACCGTCTGTCTCAGACCGTTGTCTCTGTCCGTCTCTCTCAGGCCGCCTGCCTCAGTCCGCCTGTCTCAGTCCGTCTGTCGCAGACCATCTATCTCAGACCGTTGTCTCTGTCCGTCTGTCTCAGTCCGTCTGTCTCAGACCGTCTGTCTCAGCCCGCCTGTCTCAGCCCGCCTCTCTCAGTCCGTCTGTCTGAGACCGTCTGTCACAGACTGTCTGTCTCATCCCGCCTGTCCCAGTCCGTCTGTCTTTGACCGTCCGTCTCAGACCGTCTGTCTCAGCCCGCCTGTCTCAGCCCGCCTCTCTCAGTCCGTCTGTCTGAGACCGTCTGTCTCATGTCATCTGTCTCTGTCCGTCTGTCTCAGACCGTCTGTCTTTGTCCGTCTGTCTCAGACCGTCTGTCTCTGTCCGTCTGTCTCAGCCCGGCTGTCTCTGTCCGTCTGTCTCAGACCGTCTGTCTCGGACCGTCTGTCTCAGACCGTCTGTCTCTTACCGTTGTCTCTGTCCGTCTGTTTCAGCCCGCCTGTCTCAGACCGTCTGTCTCAGACCGTCTGTCTCGGACAGTCTGTCTTGGACCGTCTGTCTCAGACCGTCTGACTCGGCCCGCCTGTCTCAGTCCGTCTGTCTCCGCCCACCTGACTCTGTCCGTTTGTCTCAGACCGTCTGTCTCAGCCCGTCTGTCTCAGCCCGCCTGTCTCAGCCTGCCTCTCTCAGTCCGTCTGTCTCAGGCCATCTGGCTCAGACCGTCTGTCTCTGTCCGTCTGTCCCAGACCGTCTGTCTCGGACCGTCTGTCTCAGCACGCCTCTCCCAGTCCGTCTGTCTCAGCCCGTCTGTCTCAGTCCGTCTGTCTCAGACCGTCTGTCTCAGCCCGCCTGTCTCAGCCCGCCTCTCTCAGTCCGTCTGTCTCAGGCCATCTATCTCAGACCGTTGTCTCTGTCCGTCTGTCTCAGTCCGTCTGTCTCAGACCGTCTGTCTCAGCCCGCCTGCCTCAGCCCGCCTCTCTCAGTCCGTCTGTCTGAGACCGTCTGTCACAGACTGTCAGTCTCATCCCGCCTGTCCCAGTCCGTCTGTCTTTGACCGTCCGTCTCAGACCGTCTGTCTCAGCCCGCCTGTCTCAGCCCGCCTCTCTCAGTCCGTCTGTCTGAGACCGTCTGTCTCATGTCATCTGTCTCTGTCCGTCTGTCTCAGACCGTCTGTCTTTGTCCGTCTGTCTCAGACCGTCTGTCTCTGTCCGTCTGTCTCAGACCGTCTGTCTCGGACCGTCTGTCTCAGACCGTCTGTCTCTTACCGTTGTCTCTGTCCGTCTGTTTCAGCCCGCCTGTCTCAGACCGTCTGTCTCAGACCGTCTGTCTCGGACAGTCTGTCTTGGACCGTCTGTCTCAGACCGTCTGACTCGGCCCGCCTGTCTCAGTCCGTCTGTCTCCGCCCACCTGACTCTGTCCGTTTGTCTCAGACCGTCTGTCTCAGACCGTCTGTCTCAGCCCGTCTGTCTCAGCCCGCCTGTCTCAGCCTGCCTCTCTCAGTCCGTCTGTCTCAGGCCATCTGGCTCAGACCGTCTGTCTCTGTCCGTCTGTCCCAGACCGTCTGTCTCGGACCGTCTGTCTCAGCACGCCTCTCCCAGTCCGTCTGTCTCAGCCCGTCTGTCTCAGTCCGTCTGTCTCAGACCGTCTGTCTCAGCCCGCCTGTCTCAGCCCGCCTCTCTCAGTCCGTCTGTCTCAGGCCATCTGGCTCAGACCGTCTGTCTCTGTCCGTCTGTCCCAGACCGTCTGTCTCGGACCGTCTGTCTCAGACCGTCTGACTCAGCCCGCCTGTCTCAGTCCGTCTGTCTCCGCCCGCCTGTCTCAGTCCGTCTGTCTCAGACCCTCTGTCCCAGACAGTCTGTCTCAGCCCGCCTGTCTCAACCCGCCTCTGCCAGTCCGTCTGTCTCAGCCCGCCTGTCTCAGTCCGTCTGTCTCAGCCCGCCTGTCTCAACCCGCCTCTGCCAGTCCGTCTGTCTCAGCCCGCCTGTCTCAGTCCGTCTGTCTCAGGCCATCTGTCTCAGACCGTCTGTCTCAGCCCGCCTGTCTCAGTCCGTCTGTCTCAGGCCATCTGTCTCAGACCGTCTGTCTCTGTCCGTCTGTCTAAGACCGTCTGTCTCAGACCTTCTGTCTCAGACCGTCTGTCTCGGACCCTCTGGCTCAAACCGTCTGTCTCAGCCCGCCTGTCTCAGACCGTCTGTCTCTGTCCGTCTCTCTCAAACCACCTGTCTCAGTCGGTCTGTCTCGGATCATGTGTCTCTGACCGTTGCCTCTGTCCTTCCGTCCCAGCCCGCATGGGTCAGACCGTCTGTCTCGGACCCTCTGTCTCAGACCGTCTGCCTCTTACCGTTGTCTCTGTCCGTCTGTCTCAGACCGTCCGTATCAGCCCGCCTGTCTCAGCCCGCGTCTCTCAGTCCGTCTGTCTGAGACCGTCTGTCTCAGACCATCTGTCTCAGACCGTGTATATCAGCCCGCCTGTCTCAGCCCGCCTGTCTCAGTTCGTCTGTCTCAGTCCGTCTGTCTCAGCCCGCCTGTCTCTGTCCGTCTGTCTCAGCCTGCCTGTCTCAGACCGTCCGTCTCAGACCGTCTGTCGCGGACCGTCTTCCGCGGACTGTCTGTCTCGGACCGTCTGTCTCAGACCGTCTGACTCGGCCCGCCTGTCTCAGTCCGTCTGTCTCCACCCCCCTGTCTCTGTCCGTTTGTCTCAGACCGTCTGTCTCAGCCCGCCTGTCTCAACCCGCCTCTCACAGTCCGTCTGTCTCAGCCCGCCTGTCTCAGCCCGCCTCTCTCAGTCCGTCTGTCGGAGACCGTTTGTCTCTTACCGTTCTCTCTGTCCGTCTGTCTCAGCCCGCCTGTCTCAGACCATCTGTCTCAGACCATCTGTCTCAGACCGTCTGTCTCAGACCGTCTGTCTCTGTCCGTCTGTCTCGGACCGTCTGTCTCTTACCGTTGTCTCTGTCCGTCTGTTTCAGCCCGCCTGTCTCTGTCCGTCTGTCTTTGACCGTCCGTCTCAGACCGTCTGACTCAGCCCGCCTGTCTCAGCCCGCATCTCTCAGTCCGTCTGTCTGAGACCGTCTGTCTCATGTCATCTGTCTCTGTCCGTCTGTCTCAGACCGTCCGTATCAGCCCGCCTGTCTCAGCCCGCGTTTCTCAGTCCGTCTGTCTGAGACCGTCTGTCTCAGACCATCTGTCTCAGACCGTGTATATCAGCGCGCCTGTCTCAGCCCGCCTGTCTCAGTTCGTCTGTCTGAGACCGACTGTCTCAGACCGTCTGTCTCGGACCGTCTGTCTCAGACCGTCTGACACAGCCCGCCTGTCTCTGTCCGTCTGTCTCAGCCCGCCTGTCCCAACCCGCCTCTCTCAGTCCGTCTGTCTCAGCCCGCCTGTCTCAGCCCGCCTCTGCCAGTCCGTCTGTCTCAGCCGGCCTGTCTCAGTCCGCCTGTCTCAGTCCGCATGTCTCAGTCCGTCTGTCTCCGACCGCCTGTCTCTGTCCGTTTGTCTCTGTCCGTCTGTCTCAGTCCGCCTGTCTCTGTCCGTCTGTCTCAGCCTGCCTGTCTCAGACCGTCCGTCTCAGACCGTCTGTCGCGGACCGTCTTCCGCGGACTGTCTGTCGCGGACCGTCTGTCTCAGACCGTCTGACACAGCCCGCCTGTCTCTGTTGTCTGTCTCAGCGCGCCTGTCTCAGCCCGCCTGTCTCAGTCCGCCTGTCTCAGTCCGTCTGTCTCCGACCGCCTGTCTCTGTCCGTTTGTCTCAGACCGTCTGTCTCAGCCCGCCTGTCTCAGCCCGCCTCCCTCAGTCCGTCCGTCAGAGACCGACTGTCTCAGACCGTCTGTCTCAGACCGTCTGTCTCAGACCGTTGTCTCTGTCCGTCTCTCTCAGGCCGCCTGCCTCAGTCCGCCTGTCTCAGTCCGTCTGTCTCTTACCGTTGTCTCTGTCCGTCTGTTTCAGCCCGCCTGTCTCTGTCCGTCTGTCTTTGACCGTCCGTCTCAGACCGCCTGTCTCAGCCCGCCTGTCTCAGCCCGCCTCTCTCAGTCCGTCTGTCTGAGACCGTCTGTCTCATGTCATCTGTCTCTGTCCGTCTGTCTCAGACCGTCTGTCTCTGTCCGTCTGTCTCAGCCCGGCTGTCTCTGTCCGTCTGTCTCAGACCGTCTGTCTCGGACCGTCTGACTCAGACCGTCTGTCTCTTACCGTTGTCTCTGTCCGTCTGTTTCAGCCCGCCTGTCTCAGACCGTCTGTCTCAGACCGTCTGTCTCGGACCGTCTCTCTCGGACCGTCTGTCTCAGACCGTCTGACTCGGCCCGCCTGTCTCAGTCCGTCTGTCTCCGCCCACCTGACTCTGTCCGTTTGTCTCAGACCGTCTGTCTCAGACCGTCTGTCTCAGCCCGCGTGTCTCAACACGCCTCTCTCAGACCGTCTATCTCAGGCCATCTTGCTCAGACCGTCTGTCTCTGTCCGTCTGTCCCAGACCGTCTGTCTCGGACCGTCTGTCTCAGACCGTCTGACTCAGCCCGCCTGTCTCAGTCCGTCTGTCTCCGCCCGCCTGTCTCAGTCCGTCTGTCTCAGACCCTCTGTCCCAGACAGTCTGTCTCAGCCCGCCTGTCTCAACCCGCCTCTCTCAGTCCGTCTGTCTCAGCCCGCCTGTCTCAACCCGCCTCTGCCAGTCCGTCTGTCTCAGCCCGCCTGTCTCAGTCCGTCTGTCTCAGGCCATCTGTCTCAGACCGTCTGTCTCAGCCCGCCTGTCTCAGTCCGTCTGTCTCAGGCCATCTGTCTCAGGCCATCTGTCTCAGACCGTCTGTCTCTGTCCGTCTGTCTCAGACCTTCTGTCTCAGACCGTCTGTCTCGGACCCTCTGGCTCAAACCGTCTGTCTCAGCCCGCCTGTCTCAGACCGTCTGTCTCTGTCCGTCTCTCTCAAACCACCTGTCTCAGTCGGTCTGTCTCGGATCATGTGTCTCTGACCGTTGCCTCTGTCCTTCCGTCCCAGCCCGCCTGGCTCAGACCGTATGTCTCGGACCCTCTGTCTCAGACCGTCTGCCTCTTACCGTTGTCTCTGTCCGTCTGTCTCTGTCCGTCTGTCTCAGACCGTCCGTATCAGCCCGCCTGTCTCAGCCCGCGTCTCTCAGTCCGTCTGTCTGAGACCGTCTGTCTCAGACCATCTGTCTCAGACCGTGTATATCAGCCCGCCTGTCTCAGTTCGTCTGTCTGAGACCGACTGTCTCAGACCGTCTGTCTCGGACCGTCTGTCTCAGACCGTCTGACACAGCCCGCCTGTCTCTGTCCGTCTGTCTCAGACCGTCTGTCTCAGCCCGCCTGTCTCAACCCGCCTCTCTCAGTCCGTCTGTCTCAGCCTGCCTGTCTCAGCCCGCCTCTGCCAGTCCGTCTGTCTCAGCCCGCCTGTCTCAGTCCGCCTGTCTCAGTCCGCCTGTGTCAGTCCGTCTGTCTCCGACCGCCTGTCTCTGTCCGTTTGTCTCAGACCGACTGTCTCAGCCCGCCTGTCTCAGCCCGCCTCCCTCAGTCCGTCTGTCTCAGACCGTCTGTCTCGGACCGTCTGTCTCAGACCGTCTGTCTCTTACCGTTGTCTCTGTCCGTCTGTTTCAGCCCGCCTGTCTCAGACCGTCTGTCTCAGACCGTCTGTCTCGGACCGTCTCTCTCGGACCGTCTGTCTCAGACCGTCTGACTCGGCCCGCCTGTCTCAGTCCGTCTGTCTCCGCCCACCTGACTCTGTCCGTTTGTCTCAGACCGTCTGTCTCAGACCGTCTGTCTCAGCCCGCGTGTCTCAACACGCCTCTCTCAGACCGTCTATCTCAGCCCGTTTGTCTCAGCACGCCTCTCCCAGTCCGTCTGTCTCAGCCCGTCTGTCTCAGTCCGTCTGTCTCAGACCGTCTGTCTCAGCCCGCCTGTCCCAGCCCGCCTCTCTCAGTCCGTCTGTCTGAGACCGTCTGTCACAGACTGTCTGTCTCATCCCGCCTGTCCCAGTCCGTCTGTCTTTGACCGTCTGTCTCAGACCATCTGTCTCAGACCATCTGTCTCAGACCATCTGTCTCAGACCATCTGTCTCAGACCATCTGTCTCAGACCGTCTGTCTCAGACCGTCTGTCTCAGCCCGCCTGTCTCAGCCCGCCTCTCCCAGTCCGTCTGTCTGAGACCGTCTGTCACAGACTGTCTGTCTCATCCCGCCTGTCCCAGTCCGTCTGTCTTTGAACGTCTGTCTCAGACCATCTGTCTCAGACCATCTGTCTCAGACCATCTGTCTCAGACCATCTGTCTCAGACCATCTGTCTCAGACCGTCTGTCTCAGACCGTCTGTCTCTGTCCGTCTGTCTCGGACCGTCTGTCTCTTACCGTTGTCTCTGTCCGTCTGTTTCAGCCCGCCTGTCTCTGTCCGTCTGTCTTTGACCGTCCGTCTCAGACCGTCTGCCTCAGCCCGCCTGTCTCAGCCCGCCTCTCTCAGTCCGTCTGTCTCGGACCGTCTGTCTCAGACCGTCTGTCTCAGCCCGCCTCCCTCAGCCCGCCTGTCACAGACCGTCTGTCTCGGACCGTCTGTCTCAGACCGTCTGCCTCAGACCGTCTGTCTCAGCCCGCCTGTCTCAGTCCGTCTGTCTCAGACCGTCTGTCTCAGGCCGCCTGTCTCAACCCGCCTCTCTCAGTCCGTCTGTCTCAGCCCGCCTGTCTCACCCCGCCTCTCCCAGTCCGACCGTATCAGCCCGTCTGTCTCAGTCCGTCTGTCTCAGCCCGCCTGTCTCAGCCCGCCTCTCTCAGTCCGTCTGTCTCTGTCCGTCTGTCTCTGACCGTCTGTCTCGGACCGTCTGTCTCAGTCCGTCTGTCTCAGCCCGCCTGTCTCAGCCCGCCTCTCTCAGTCCGTCTGTCTCTGTCCGTCTGTCTCTGACCGTCTGTCTCGGACCGTCTGTCTCAGACCGTCTGTCTCAGCCCGCCTCCCTCAGCCCGCCTCTCTCAGTCCGTCTGTCTCAGGCCATCTGGCTCAGACCGTCTGTCTCTGTCCGTCTGTCCCAGACCGTCTGTCTCGGACCGTCTGTCTCAGACCGTCTGACTCAGCCCGCCTGTCTCAGTCCGTCTGTATCCGCCCGCCTGTCTCAGTCCGTCTGTCTCAGACCGTCTGTCTCAGCCCGCCTCTCTCAGCCCGCCTCCCTCAGTCCGCCTGTCAGAGACCGTCTGTCTCGGACCGTCTGTCTCAGCCCGCCTGTCTCAGCTCGCCTCTCTCAGTCCGTCTGTCTGAGTCCGTCTATCTCAGGCCATCTGTCTCAGACCGTCTGCCTCAGACCGTCTGTCTCGGACCGTCTTCGGCGGACCGTCTGTCTCGGACCGCCTGTCTCAGACCGTCTGACTCGGCCCGCCTGTCTCAGTCCGTCTGCCTCAGCCCGCCTGTCTCAGTCCGCCTCTCTCATTCCGATTGTCTGAGTCCGTCTGTCTCATGCCATCTGTCTCAGACCGTCTGTCTCAGACCGTCTGTCTCGGACCGTCTGTCTCAGACCGTCTGTCTCAGCCCGCCTCCCTCAGCCCGCCTGTCACAGACCGTCTGTCTCGGACCGTCTGTCTCAGACCGTCTGCCTCAGACCGTCTGTCTCAGCCCGCCTGTCTCAGTCCGTCTGTCTCAGACCGTCTGTCTCAGCCCGCCTGTCTCAACCCGCCTCTCTCAGTCCGTCTGTCTCAGCCCGCCTGTCTCGCCCCGCCGCTCCCAGTCCGACCGTATCAGCCCGTCTGTCTCAGTCCGTCTGTCTCAGCCCGCCTGTCTCAGCCCGCCTCTCTCAGTCCGTCTGTCTCTGTCCGTCTGTCTCAGACCGTCTGTCTCGGACCCTCTGGCTCAAACCGTCTGTCTCAGCCCGCCTGTCTCAGACCGTCTGTCTCTGTCCGTCTCTCTCAAACCACCTGTCTCAGTCGGTCTGTCTCGGACCGTCTGTCTCAGACCGTCTGACTCAGCCCGCCTGTCTCTGTCCGTCTGTCTCAGACCGTCTGCCTCAGCCCGCCTGTCTCAACCCGCCTCTCTCAGTCCGTCTGTCTGAGTCCATCTGTCTCAGGCCATCTGTCTCAGACCGTCTGTCTCAGACCGTCTGTCTCGGACCGTCTGTCTCAGACCGTCTGACTCAGCCCGCCTGTCTCAATCGGTCTGTCTCCGCCTGCCAATCTCAGTCCGTCTGTCTCAGACCGTCTGTCTCAGCCCGCCTGTCTCAGCCCGCCTCCGTCAGTCCGCCTGTCAGAGACCGCCTGTCTCAGACCGTCTGTCTCAGACCGTCTGCCTCAGCCCGCCTGTCTCAGCCCGCCTCTGCCGGTCCGTCTGCCTCAGTCCGCCTGTCTCAGTCCGTCTGTCTCCGCCCGCCTGTCTCTGTCCGTTTGTCTCAGACCTTCTGTCTCAGACCGTCTGTCTCAGTCCGCCTGTCTCAACCCGCCTCTCTCAGTCCGTCTGTCTTAGCCCGGCTGTCTCAGCCCGCCACTCCCAGTCCGTCTGTCTCAGCCCGCCTGTCTCAGTCCGTCTGTCTCAGACCGTCTGTCTCAGCCCGCCTGTCTCAGTCCGCCTCTCTCAGTCCGTCTGTCTGAGTCCGTCTGTCTTAGGCCATCTGTCTCAGACCGTCTGTCTCTGTCCGTCTGTCTCAGACCGTCTGTCTCAGACCTTCTGTCTCAGACCGTCTGTCTCGGACCCTCTGGCTCAAACCGTCTGTCTCAGCCCGCCTGTCTCAGACCGTCTGTCTCTGTCCGTCTCTCTCAAACCACCTGTCTCAGTCGGTCTGTCTCGGATCATGTGTCTCTGACCGTTGCCTCTGTCCTTCCGTCCCAGCCCGCCTGGCTCAGACCGTATGTCTCGGACCCTCTGTCTCAGACCGTCTGCCTCTTACCGTTGTCTCTGTCCGTCTGTCTCTGTCCGTCTGTCTCAGACCGTCCGTATCAGCCCGCCTGTCTCAGCCCGCGTCTCTCAGTCCGTCTGTCTGAGACCGTCTGTCTCAGACCATCTGTCTCAGACCGTGTATATCAGCCCGCCTGTCTCAGTTCGTCTGTCTGAGACCGACTGTCTCAGACCGTCTGTCTCGGACCGTCTGTCTCAGACCGTCTGACACAGCCCGCCTGTCTCTGTCCGTCTGTCTCAGACCGTCTGTCTCAGCCCGCCTGTCTCAACCCGCCTCTCTCAGTCCGTCTGTCTCAGCCTGCCTGTCTCAGCCCGCCTCTGCCAGTCCGTCTGTCTCAGCCCGCCTGTCTCAGTCCGCCTGTCTCAGTCCGCCTGTGTCAGTCCGTCTGTCTCCGACCGCCTGTCTCTGTCCGTTTGTCTCAGACCGACTGTCTCAGCCCGCCTGTCTCAGCCCGCCTCCCTCAGTCCGTCTGTCTCAGACCGTCTGTCTCGGACCGTCTGTCTCAGACCGTCTGTCTCTTACCGTTGTCTCTGTCCGTCTGTTTCAGCCCGCCTGTCTCAGACCGTCTGTCTCAGCCCGCGTGTCTCAACACGCCTCTCTCAGACCGTCTATCTCAGCCCGTTTGTCTCAGCACGCCTCTCCCAGTCCGTCTGTCTCAGCCCGTCTGTCTCAGTCCGTCTGTCTCAGACCGTCTGTCTCAGCCCGCCTGTCCCAGCCCGCCTCTCTCAGTCCGTCTGTCTGAGACCGTCTGTCACAGACTGTCTGTCTCATCCCGCCTGTCCCAGTCCGTCTGTCTTTGACCGTCTGTCTCAGACCATCTGTCTCAGACCATCTGTCTCAGACCATCTGTCTCAGACCATCTGTCTCAGACCATCTGTCTCAGACCGTCTGTCTCAGACCGTCTGTCTCAGCCCGCCTGTCTCAGCCCGCCTCTCCCAGTCCGTCTGTCTGAGACCGTCTGTCACAGACTGTCTGTCTCATCCCGCCTGTCCCAGTCCGTCTGTCTTTGAACGTCTGTCTCAGACCATCTGTCTCAGACCATCTGTCTCAGACCATCTGTCTCAGACCATCTGTCTCAGACCATCTGTCTCAGACCGTCTGTCTCAGACCGTCTGTCTCTGTCCGTCTGTCTCGGACCGTCTGTCTCTTACCGTTGTCTCTGTCCGTCTGTTTCAGCCCGCCTGTCTCTGTCCGTCTGTCTTTGACCGTCCGTCTCAGACCGTCTGCCTCAGCCCGCCTGTCTCAGCCCGCCTCTCTCAGTCCGTCTGTCTCGGACCGTCTGTCTCAGACCGTCTGTCTCAGCCCGCCTCCCTCAGCCCGCCTGTCACAGACCGTCTGTCTCGGACCGTCTGTCTCAGACCGTCTGCCTCAGACCGTCTGTCTCAGCCCGCCTGTCTCAGTCCGTCTGTCTCAGACCGTCTGTCTCAGGCCGCCTGTCTCAACCCGCCTCTCTCAGTCCGTCTGTCTCAGCCCGCCTGTCTCACCCCGCCTCTCCCAGTCCGACCGTATCAGCCCGTCTGTCTCAGTCCGTCTGTCTCAGCCCGCCTGTCTCAGCCCGCCTCTCTCAGTCCGTCTGTCTCTGTCCGTCTGTCTCTGACCGTCTGTCTCGGACCGTCTGTCTCAGTCCGTCTGTCTCAGCCCGCCTGTCTCAGCCCGCCTCTCTCAGTCCGTCTGTCTCTGTCCGTCTGTCTCTGACCGTCTGTCTCGGACCGTCTGTCTCAGACCGTCTGTCTCAGCCCGCCTCCCTCAGCCCGCCTCTCTCAGTCCGTCTGTCTCAGGCCATCTGGCTCAGACCGTCTGTCTCTGTCCGTCTGTCCCAGACCGTCTGTCTCGGACCGTCTGTCTCAGACCGTCTGACTCAGCCCGCCTGTCTCAGTCCGTCTGTATCCGCCCGCCTGTCTCAGTCCGTCTGTCTCAGACCGTCTGTCTCAGCCCGCCTCTCTCAGCCCGCCTCCCTCAGTCCGCCTGTCAGAGACCGTCTGTCTCGGACCGTCTGTCTCAGCCCGCCTGTCTCAGCAAGCCTCTCTCAGTCCGTCTGTCTGAGACCGTCTGTCTCAGACCGTCTGTCTCTTACCGTTCTCTCTGTCCGTCTGTCTCAGCCCGCCTGTCTCAGACCGTCTGTCTCAGACCGTCTGTCTCGGACCGTCTTTGGCGGACCGTCTGTCTCAGACCGTCTGATTCGGCCCGCCTGTCTCAGTCCGTCTGCCTCAGCGCGCCTGTCTCAGCTCGCCTCTCTCAGTCCGTCTGTCTGAGTCCGTCTATCTCAGGCCATCTGTCTCAGACCGTCTGCCTCAGACCGTCTGTCTCGGACCGTCTTCGGCGGACCGTCTGTCTCGGACCGCCTGTCTCAGACCGTCTGACTCGGCCCGCCTGTCTCAGTCCGTCTGCCTCAGCCCGCCTGTCTCAGTCCGCCTCTCTCATTCCGATTGTCTGAGTCCGTCTGTCTCATGCCATCTGTCTCAGACCGTCTGTCTCAGACCGTCTGTCTCGGACCGTCTGTCTCAGACCGTCTGTCTCAGCCCGCCTCCCTCAGCCCGCCTGTCACAGACCGTCTGTCTCGGACCGTCTGTCTCAGACCGTCTGCCTCAGACCGTCTGTCTCAGCCCGCCTGTCTCAGTCCGTCTGTCTCAGACCGTCTGTCTCAGCCCGCCTGTCTCAACCCGCCTCTCTCAGTCCGTCTGTCTCAGCCCGCCTGTCTCGCCCCGCCGCTCCCAGTCCGACCGTATCAGCCCGTCTGTCTCAGTCCGTCTGTCTCAGCCCGCCTGTCTCAGCCCGCCTCTCTCAGTCCGTCTGTCTCTGTCCGTCTGTCTCAGACCGTCTGTCTCGGACCCTCTGGCTCAAACCGTCTGTCTCAGCCCGCCTGTCTCAGACCGTCTGTCTCTGTCCGTCTCTCTCAAACCACCTGTCTCAGTCGGTCTGTCTCGGATCATGTGTCTCTGACCGTTGCCTCTGTCCTTCCGTCCCAGCCCGCCTGGCTCAGACCGTATGTCTCGGACCCTCTGTCTCAGACCGTCTGCCTCTTACCGTTGTCTCTGTCCGTCTGTCTCTGTCCGTCTGTCTCAGACCGTCCGTATCAGCCCGCCTGTCTCAGCCCGCGTCTCTCAGTCCGTCTGTCTGAGACCGTCTGTCTCAGACCATCTGTCTCAGACCGTGTATATCAGCCCGCCTGTCTCAGTTCGTCTGTCTGAGACCGACTGTCTCAGACCGTCTGTCTCGGACCGTCTGTCTCAGACCGTCTGACACAGCCCGCCTGTCTCTGTCCGTCTGTCTCAGACCGTCTGTCTCAGCCCGCCTGTCTCAACCCGCCTCTCTCAGTCCGTCTGTCTCAGCCTGCCTGTCTCAGCCCGCCTCTGCCAGTCCGTCTGTCTCAGCCCGCCTGTCTCAGTCCGCCTGTCTCAGTCCGCCTGTGTCAGTCCGTCTGTCTCCGACCGCCTGTCTCTGTCCGTTTGTCTCAGACCGACTGTCTCAGCCCGCCTGTCTCAGCCCGCCTCCCGCAGTCTGTCTGTCTCAGACCGTCTGTTTCGGACCGTCTGTCTCAGACCGTCTGTCTCTTACCGTTGTCTCTGTCCGTCTGTTTCAGCCCGCCTGTCTCAGACCGTCTGTCTCAGACCGTCTGTCTCAGCCCGCCTCCCTCAGCCCGCCTGTCACAGACCGTCTGTCTCGGACCGTCTGTCTCAGACCGTCTGCCTCAGACCGTCTGTCTCAGCCCGCCTGTCTCAGTCCGTCTGTCTCAGACCGTCTGTCTCAGGCCGCCTGTCTCAACCCGCCTCTCTCAGTCCGTCTGTCTCAGCCCGCCTGTCTCACCCCGCCTCTCCCAGTCCGACCGTATCAGCCCGTCTGTCTCAGTCCGTCTGTCTCAGGCCGCCTGTCTCAACCCGCCTCTCTCAGTCCGTCTGTCTCAGCCCGCCTGTCTCACCCCGCCTCTCCCAGTCCGACCGTATCAGCCCGTCTGTCTCAGTCCGTCTGTCTCAGCCCGCCTGTCTCAGCCCGCCTCTCTCAGTCCGTCTGTCTCTGTCCGTCTGTCTCTGACCGTCTGTCTCGGACCGTCTGTCTCAGTCCGTCTGTCTCAGCCCGTCTGTCTCAGCCCGCCTCCCTCAGCCCGCCTCTCTCAGTCCGTCTGTCTCAGGCCGCCTGTCTCAACCCGCCTCTCTCAGTCCGTCTGTCTCAGCCCGCCTGTCTCACCCCGCCTCTCCCAGTCCGACCGTATCAGCCCGTCTGTCTCAGTCCGTCTGTCTCAGCCCGCCTGTCTCAGCCCGCCTCTCTCAGTCCGTCTGTCTCTGTCCGTCTGTCTCTGACCGTCTGTCTCAGCCCGTCTGTCTCAGTCCGTCCGTCTCAGACCGTCTGCCTCAGCCCGCCTGTCTCAGCCCGCCTCTCTCAGTCCGTCTGGCTCAGACCGTCTGTCTCTGTCCGTCTGTCCCAGACCGTCTGTCTCGGACCGTCTGTCTCAGACCGTCTGACTCAGCCCGCCTGTCTCAGTCCGTCTGTATCCGCCCGCCTGTCTCTGTCCGTCTGTCTCAGCCCGCCTGTCTCAGCTCGCCTCTCTCAGTCCATCTGTCTCAGACCGTCTGTCTCAGGCCATCTGTCTCAGTCCGTCTCTCCCTGTCCGCCTGTCTCAGACCGTCTGTCTCAGCCCGCCTGTCTCTGCCCGCCTGTCTCAGCCCGCCTCTCTCAGTTTGTCTGTCTGAGACCGTCTGTCTCAGACCGTCTGTCTCTTACCGTTCTCTCTGTCCGTCTGTCTCAGCCCGCCTGTCTCAGACCGTCTGTCTCGGACCGTCTTTGGCGGACCGTCTGTCTCGGACCGTCTGTCTCAGACCGTCTGACTCGGCCCGCCTGTCTCAGTCCGTCTGTCTCAGCCCGCCTGTCTCAGCCCGCCTCTCTCAGTCCGTCTGTCTGAGTCCGTCTGTCTCAGGCCATCTGTCTCAGACCGTCTGTCTCAGACCGTCTCTCTCAGACCGTCTGTTTCGGACCGTCTGTCTCAGACCGTCTGTCTCAGCCCGCCTCCCTCAGCCCGCCTGTCACAGACCGTCTGTCTCGGACCGTCTGTCTCAGACCGTCGGCCTCAGGCCGTCTGTCTCAGGCCATCTGTCTCAGTCCGTCTGTCCCTGTCCGTCTGTCTCAGACCATCTGTCTCAGACCGTTGTCTCTGTCCGTCTCTCTCAGGCCGCCTGCCTTAGTCCGCCTGTCTCAGTCCGTCTGTCTCAGACCATCTGTCTCAGACCGTTGTCTCTGTCCGTCTGTCTCAGTCCGTCTGTCTCAGACCGCCTGTCTCAGCCCGCCTCTCTCAGTTTGTCTGTCTGAGACCGTCTGTCTCAGACCGTCTGTCACAGCTCGCCTCTCTCAGTCCATCTGTCTCATACCGTCGGCCTTAGCCCGTCTGTCTGAACCCGCCTGTCTCTGTCCGTGTGTCTCAGACCGTCTGTCTCGGACCGTCTGTCTCAGACCGTCTGTCTCTTACCGTTGTCTCTGTCCGTCTGTCTTTCACCGTCCGTCTCAGACCGTCTGTCTCAGCCCGCCTGTCTCAGCCCGCCTCTCTCAGTCCGTCTGTCTGAGATCGTCTGTCTCATGTCATCTGTCCCTGTCCGTCTGTCTCTGTCCGTCTGTCTCAGCCCGCCTGTCTCAGCCCGCCTCTCTCAGTCCGTCTGTCTCTGACCGTCTGTCTCGGACCGTCTGTCTCAGACCGTCTGACTCAGCCCGCCTGTCTCTGTCCGTCTGTCTCAGACCGTCTGCCTCAGCCCGCCTGTCTCAACCCGCCTCTCTCAGTCCGTCTGTCTGAGTCCATCTGTCTCAGGCCATCTGTCTCAGACCGTCTGTCTCAGACCGTCTGTCTCGGACCGTCTGTCTCAGACCGTCTGACTCAGCCCGCCTGTCTCAATCGGTCTGTCTCCGCCCGCCAATCTCAGTCCGTCTGTCTCAGACCGTCTGTCTCAGCCCGCCTGTCTCAGCCCGCCTCCGTCAGTCCGCCTGTCAGAGACCGCCTGTCTCAGACCGTCTGTCTCAGACCGTCTGCCTCAGCCCGCCTGTCTCAGCCCGCCTCTGCCGGTCCGTCTGCCTCAGTCCGCCTGTCTCAGTCCGTCTGTCTCCGCCCGCCTGTCTCTGTCCGTTTGTCTCAGACCTTCTGTCTCAGACCGTCTGTCTCAGTCCGCCTGTCTCAACCCGCCTCTCTCAGTCCGTCTGTCTTAGCCCGGCTGTCTCAGCCCGCCACTCCCAGTCCGTCTGTCTCAGCCCGCCTGTCTCAGTCCGTCTGTCTCAGACCGTCTGTCTCAGCCCGCCTGTCTCAGTCCGCCTCTCTCAGTCCGTCTGTCTGAGTCCGTCTGTCTTAGGCCATCTGTCTCAGACCGTCTGTCTCAGACCGTCTGACTCAGCCCGCCTGTCTCAATTGGTCTGTCTCCGCCCGCCTGTCTCAGTCCGTCTGTCTCAGACCGTCTGTCTCAGCCCGCCTGTCTCAGCCCGCCTCCCTCAGTCCGTCTGTCAGAGACCGTCTGTCTCAGACCGTCTGTCTCAGACCGTCTGTCTCAGACCGTCTGTCTCAGCCCGCCTGTCTCAGCCCGCCTCTCTCAGTCCGTCTGTCTGAGTCCGTCTGTCTCAGGCCATCTGTCTCAGACCGACGGTCTCAGTCCGTCTGTCTCGGACCGTCTGTCTCAGACCGTCTGACTCAGCCCGCCTGTCTCAGTCCGTCTGTCTCCGCCCGCCTGTCTCAGTCCGTCTGTCTCAGACCGTCTGTCTCAGCCCGCCTCTCTCAGCCCGCCTCCCTCAGTCCGCCTGTCAGAGACCGTCTGTCTCAGACCGTCTGTCTCAGCCCGCCTGTCTCAGCCCGCCTCTCTCAGTCCGTCTGTCTGAGTCCGTCTGTCTCAGGCCATCTGTCTCAGACCGTCTGTCTCAGTCCGTCTGTCTCGGACCGTCTGTCTCAGACCGTCTAACTCAGCCCGCCTGTCTCAGTCCGTCTGTCTCCGCCCGCCTGTCTCAGTCCGTCTGTCTCAGACCGTCTGTCTCAGCCCGCCTCTCTCAGCCCGCCTCCCTCAGTCCGCCTGTCAGAGACCGTCTGTCTCAGACCGTCTGTCTCAGCCCGCCTGTCTCAACCCGCCTCTCTCAGTCCGTCTGTCAGAGACCGTTTGTCGTACCGTTCTCTCTGTCCGTCTGTCTCAGCCCTCCTGTCTGAGACCGTCTGTGTCAGACCGTCTGTCTCGGACCGTCTTCCGCGGACTGTCTGTCTCGGACCGTCTTCCGCGGACTGTCTGTCTCGGACCGCCTGTCTCAGACCGTCTGACTCAGCCGGCCTGTCTCTGTCCGTCTGTCTCAGACCGGCCTCCTCAGCCCGCCTGTCTCAAACCGCCTCTCTCATTCCGTCTGTCTCAGCCCGCCTGTCTCACCCCGCCTCTGCCAGTCCGTGTTTCTCAGCCCGCCTGTGTCAGTCCGCCTATCTCATTCCGCCTGTCTCAGTCCGTCTGTCTCCGCCCGCCTGTCTCTGTCCGTTTGTCTCAGACCGTCTGTCTCAGACCGTCTGTCTCAGCCCGCCTGTCTCAACCCGCCTCTCCCAGTCCGCCTGTCTCAGCCCGCCTGTGTCAGTCCGTCTGTCTCAGACTGTCTGTCTCAGCCCGCCTGTCTCATTCCGCCTCTCTCAGTCCGTCTGTCTGAGTCCATCTGTCTCAGGCCATCTGTCTCAGACCGTCTGTCTCAGACCGTCTGTCTCGGACCGTCTTTGGCGGACCGTCTGTCTCGGACCGTCTGTCTCAGACCGTCTGACTCGGCCCGCCTGTCTCAGTCCGTCTGTATCAGCGCGCCTGTCTCAGCCCGCCTCTCTCAGTCCGTCTGTCTGAGTCCGTCCGTCTCAGACCATCTGTCTCAGACCGTCTGTCTCAGACCGTCTGTCTCAGCCCGCCTGTCTCAGCCCGCCTCTCTCAACCCGCCTCTCTCAGTCCGTCTGTCTCAGCCCGCCTGTCTCAGCCCGCCTCTGCCAGTCCGTGTTTCTCAGCCCGCCTGTCTCAGTCCGCCTGTCTCAGTCCGCCTGTCTCAGTCCGCCTGTCTCAGTCCGCCTGTCTCAGTCCGTCTGTCTCCGCCCGCCTGTCTCTGTCCGTTTGTCTCAGACCGTCTGTCTCAGCCCGCCTGTCTCAGTCCGTCTGTCTCAGACCGTCTGTCTCAGCCCGCCTGTCTCATTCCGCCTCTCTCAGTCCGTCTGTCTGAGTCCATCTGTCTCAGGCCATCTGTCTCAGACCGTCTGTCTCAGACCGTCTGTCTTGGACCGTCTGTCTCAGACCGTCTGACTCAGCCCGCCTGTCTCAATCGGTCTGTCTCCGCCCACCTGTCTCAGTCCGTCTGTCTCCGCCCGCCTGTCTCTGTCCGTTTGTCTCAGACCGTCTGTCTCAGACCGTCTGTCTCAGCCCGCCTGTCTCAACCCGCCTCTCCCAGTCCGTCTGTCTCAGCCCGCCTGTCTCTGTCCGTCTGTCTCAGACCGTCTGCCTCAGCCCGCCTGTCTCAGCCCGCCTCTGCCAGTCCGTCTGTCTCAGCCCGCCTGTCTCAGTCCGCCTGTCTCAGTCCGCCTGTCTCAGTCCGTCTGTCTCCGCCCGCCTCTCTCAGTCCGTCTGTCTGAGTCCGTCCGTCTCAGACCGTCTGTCTCAGACCGTCTGTCTCAGACCGTCTGTCTCAGCCCGCCTGTCTCAACCCGCCTCTCCCAGTCCGTCTGTCTCAGCCCGCCTGTGTCAGTCCGTCTGTCTCAGACTGTCTGTCTCAGCCCGCCTGTCTCATTCCGCCTCTCTCAGTCCGTCTGTCTGAGTCCATCTGTCTCAGGCCATCTGTCTCAGACCGTCTGTCTCAGACCGTCTGTCTCGGACCGTCTTTGGCGGACCGTCTGTCTCGGACCGTCTGTCTCAGACCGTCTGACTCGGCCCGCCTGTCTCAGTCCGTCTGTCTCAGCGCGCCTGTCTCAGCCCGCCTCTCTCAGTCCGTCTGTCTGAGTCCGTCCGTCTCAGACCGTCTGTCTCAGACCGTCTGTCTCAGACCGTCTGTCTCAGCCCGCCTGTCTCAGCCCGCCTCTCTCAATCCGTCTGTCTGAGTCTGTCTGTCTCAGGCCATCTGTCTCAGACCGTCTGTCTCAGACCGTCTGTCTCGGACCGTCTGTCTCAGACCGTCTGACTCAGCCCGCCTGTCTCAGTCCGTCTGTATCCGCCCGCCTGTCTCAGACCGTCTGTCTCAGCCCGCCTCTCTCAGCCCGCCTCCCTCAGTCCGCCTGTCAGAGACCGTCTGTCTCGGACCGTCTGTCTCAGCCCGCCTGTCTCAGCAAGCCTCTCTCAGTCCGTCTGTCTGAGACCGTCTGTCTCAGCCCGCCTGTCTCAGCAAGCCTCTCTCAGTCCGTCTGTCTGAGACCGTCTGTCTCAGACCGTCTGTCTCAGCCCGCCTGTCTCAACCCGCCTCTCCCAGTCCGTCTGTCTCAGCCCGTCTGTCTCAGTCCGTCTGTCTCAGACCGTCTGTCTCAGCCCGCCTGTCTCATTCCGCCTCTCTCAGTCCGTCTGTCTGAGTCCATCTGTCTCAGGCCATCTGTCTCAGACCGTCTGTCTCAGACCGTCTGTCTCAGCCCGCCTGTCTCAGCCCGCCTCTCTCAGTCCGTCTGTCTGAGTCCGTCTGTCTCAGCCCGCCTGTCTCAGTCCGTCTGTCTCCGCCCGCCTGTCTCAGTCCGTCTGTCTCAGACCGTCTGTCTCAGCCCGCCTCTCTCAGCCCGCCTCCCTCAGTCCGCCTGTCAGAGACCGTCTGCCTCGGACCGTCTGTCTCAGCCCGCCTGTCTCAGCAAGCCTCTCTCAGTCCGTCTGTCGGAGACCGTCTGTCTCAGACCGTCTGTCTCAGCCCGCCTGTCTCAGCCCGCCTGTCTCAGTCCGTCTGTCTCAGACCGTCTGTCTCAGCCCGCCTGTCTCAGTCCGCCTCTCTCAGTCCGTCTGTCTGAGTCCGTCTGTCTTAGGCCATCTGTCTGAGACCGTCTGTCTCAGACCGTCTGTCTCGGACCGTCTGTCTCAGACCGTCTGACTCAGCCCGCCTGTCTCAATCGGTCTGTCTCCGCCCGCCTGTCTCAGTCCGTCTGTCTCAGACCGTCTGACTCAGCCCGCCTGTCTCTGTCCGTCTGTCTCAGTCCGTCTGCCTCAGCCCGCCTGTCTCAACCCGCCTCTCTCAGTCCGTCTGTCTCAGCCCGCCTGTCTCAGCCCGCCACTGCCAGTCCGTGTTTCTCAGCCCGCCTGTCTCAGTCCGCCTGTCTCAGACCGTCTGTCTCAGCCCGCCTGTCTCAACCCGCCTCTTCCAGTCCGTCTGTCTCAGCCCGTCTGTCTCAGTCCGTCTGTCTCAGACCGTCTGTCTCAGCCCGCCTGTCTCATTCCGCCTCTCTCAGTCCGTCTGTCTGAGTCCATCTGTCTCAGGCCATCTGTCTCAGACCGTCTGTCTCAGACCGTCTGTCTCGGACCGTCTGTCTCAGACCGTCTGACTCAGCCCGCCTGTCTCAATCGGTCTGTCTCCGCCCACCTGTCTCAGTCCGTCTGTCTCCGCCCGCCTGTCTCTGTCCGTTTGTCTCAGACCGTCTGTCACAGACCGTCTGTCTCAGCCCGCCTGTCTCAACCCGCCTCTCCCAGTCCGTCTGTCTCAGCCCGCCTGTCTCTGTCCGTCTGTCTCAGACCGTCTGCCTCAGCCCGCCTGTCTCAGCCCGCCTCTGCCAGTCCGTCTGTCTCAGCCCGCCTCTCTCAGACCGTCTGTCTGAGTCCGTCTGTCTCAGGCCATCTGTCTCAGACCGTCTGTCTCAGACCGTCTGTCTCGGACCGTCTGTCTCAGACCGTCTGACTCAGACCGCCTGTCTCAGTCCGTCTGTCTCCGCCCGCCTGTCTCAGTCCGTCTGTCTCAGACCGTCTGTCTCAGCCCGCCTCTCTCAGCCCGCCTCCCTCAATCCGCCTGTCAGAGACCGTCTGTCTCGGACCGTCTGTCTCAGCCCGCCTGTCTCAGCAAGCCTCTCTCAGTCCGTCTGTCTGTGACCGTCTGTCTCAGACCGTCTGTCTCGGACCGTCTGTCTCAGACCGTCTGTCTCAGCCCGCCTGTCTCAGCCCGCCTCTCTCAGTCCGTCTGTCTGAGTCCGTCTGTCTCAGGCCATCTGTCTCAGACCGTCTGTCTCAGACCGTCTGTCTCAGTCCGTCTGTCTCAGACCGTCTGTCTCAGCCCGCCTCTGTCAGCCCGCCGCCCTCAGTCCGCCTGTCAGAGACCGTCTGTCTCGGACCGTCTGACTCAGCCCGCCTGTCTCAATCGGTCTGTCTCCGCCCGCCTGTCTCAGGCCATCTGTCTCAGACCGTCTGTCTCAGACCGTC
Source organism: Coelioxys conoideus (assembly GCA_947623535.1). Lineage (NCBI taxonomy): Eukaryota > Metazoa > Arthropoda > Insecta > Hymenoptera > Megachilidae > Coelioxys > Coelioxys conoideus. The sequence goes on from CANQJN010000017.1 coordinate 483,933, forward strand.
TGTCTCGGACCGTCTGTCTCAGCCCTCCTGTCTGAGACCGTCTGTGTCAGACCGTCTGTCTCGGACCGTCTTCCGCGGACTGTCTGTCTCGGACCGTCTGTCTCAGACCGTCTGACTCGGCCCGCCTGTCTCTGTCCGTCTGTCTCAGACCGTCTGCCTCAGCCCGCCTGTCTCAACCCGCCTCTCTCAGTCCGTCTGTCTCAGCCCGCCTGTCTCAGCCCGCCTCTGCCAGTCCGTGTTTCTCAGCCCGCCTGTCTCAGTCCGCCTGTCTCAGTCCGTCTGTCTCCGCCCGCCTGTCTCTGTCCGTTTGTCTCAGACCGTCTGTCTCAGCCCGCCTGTCTCAACCCGCCTCTCCCAGTCCCTCTGTCTCAGCTCGCCTGTCTCAGTCCGTCTGTCTCAGACCGTCTGTCTCAGCCCGCCTGTCTCATTCCGCCTCTCTCAGTCCGTCTGTCTGAGTCCATCTGTCTCAGGCCATCTGTCTCAGACCGTCTGTCTCAGACCGTCTGTCTCGGACCGTCTGTCTCAGACCGTCTGACTCAGCCCGCCTGTCTCAATCGGTCTGTCACCGCCCGCCTGTCACAGTCCGTCTGTCTCAGACCGTCTGTCTCAGCCCGCCTGTCTCAGCCCGCCTCCCTCAGTCCGTCTGTCAGGGACCGTCTGTCTCAGACCGTCTGTCTCAGACCGTCTGTCTCAGACCGTCTGTCTCAGCCCGCCTGTCTCAGCCCGCCTCTCTCAATCGGTCTGTCTCCGCCCGCCTGTCTCAGTCCGTCTGTCTCAGACCGTCTGTCTCAGCCCGCCTGTCTCAGCCCGCCTCCCTCAGTCCGTCTGTCAGAGACCGTCTGTCTCAGACCGTCTGTCTCAGCCCGCCTGTCTCAGCCCGCCTCTCTCAGTCCGTCTGTCTGAGTCCGCCTGTCTCAGTCCGTCTGTCTCAGACCATCTGTCTCTGTCCGTCTGACTCAGACCGTCTGTCTCAGACCGTCTGTCTCAGCCCGCCTCTCTCAGCCCGCCTCCCTCAGTCCGTCTGTCTCTGTCCGTTTGTCTCAGACCGTCTGTCTCAGACCGTCTGTCTCAGCCCGGCTGTCTCAATCCGCCTCCCTCAGTCCGTCTGTCTCAGCCCGTCTGTCTCAGACCGTCTTTCTCTTACCGTTCTCTCAGCCCGCCTCCCTCAGTCCGTCTGTTTCAGACAGTCTGTCTCAGACCGTCTGTCTCGGACCGTCTGTCTCAGACCGTCTGACTCAGCCCGCCTGTCTCAGTCCGTCTGTCTCCGATCGCCTGTCTCAGTCCGTCTGTCTCCGCCCGCCTGTCTCAGTCCGTCTGTCTCAGCCCGCCTGTCTCTGTCCGTCTGTCTCAGCCCGCCTGTCTCAGACCGTCTGTCTCAGACCGTCGGTCTCGGACCGTCTTCCGCGGACTGTCTGTCTCGGACCGTCTGTCTCAGTCCGTCCGTCTCCGCCCCCCTGTCTCTGTCCGTTTGTCTCAGACCGTCTGTCTCAGCCCGCCTGTCTGAACCCGCCTCTCTCAGTCCGTCTGTCTAAGCCCGCCTGTCTCAGCCCGCCTCTCTCAGTCCGTCTGTCTCAGGCCATCTGTCTCAGACCGTCTGTCTCTGTCCGTCTGTCTCTGACCGTCTGTCTCGGACCGTCTGTCTCAGACCGTCTGACTCAGCCCGCCTGTCTCTGTCCATCTGTCTCAGACCGTCTGACTCAGCCCGCCTGTCTCAACCCGCCTCTCTCAGTCCGTCTGTCTCAGCCCGCCTGTCTCAACCCGCCTCTCTCAGTCCGTCTGTCTCAGCCCGCCTGTCTCACCCCGCCTCTCCCAGTCCGACCGTATCAGCCCGCCTGTCTCAGACCGTCTGTCTCAGCCCGCCTGTCACAGCCCGCCTGTCTCTGTCCGTCTGTCTCAGCCCGCCTGTCTCAGACCGTCTGTCTCGGACCGTCTGTCTCAGACCGTCTGCCTCAGACCGTCTGTCTCAGGCCATCTGTCTCAGTCCGTCTGTCCCTGTCCGTCTGTCTCATACCATCTGTCTCAGACCGTTGTCTCTGTCCGTCTCGCTCAGGCCGCCTGCCTCAGTCCGCCTGTCTCAGTAGGTCTGTCTCACACCATCTGTCTCAGACCGTTGTCTCTGTCCGTCTGTCTCAGTCCGTCTGTCTCAGACCGCCTGTCTCAGCCCGCCTCTCTCAGTTTGTCTGTCTGAGACCGTCTGTCTCAGACCGTCTGTCTCAGCCCGCCTCTCTCAGTCCGTCTGTCTCAGACCGTCTGTCTCAGACCGTCTGTCTCAGACCGTCTGTCTCAGACCGTCTGTCTCAGACCGTCTGTCTCAGACCGTTTGTCTCAGATCGCCTGCCTCAGCCCGCCTCTCTCAGTCCGTCTGTCTGAGACCGTCTGTCTCATGTCATCTGTCTCTGTCCGTCTGTCTCAGACCGTCTGTCTCAGCCCGCCTGTCTCAACCCGCCTGTCTCTGTCCGTCTGTCTCAGCCCGCCTGTCTCAGACCGTCTGTCTCGGACCGTCTGTCTCAGACCGTCTGTCTCTTACCGTTGTCTCTGTCCGTCTGTTTCAGCCCGCCTGTCTCAGACCGTCTGTCTGAGCCCGCCTGTCTCTGTCCGTGTGTCTCAGACCGTCTGTCTCTGTCCGTCTGTCTCGGACCGTCTGTCTCTTACCGTTGTCTCTGTCCGTCTGTTTCAGCCCGCCTGTCTCTGTCCGTCTGTCTTTGACCGTCCGTCTCAGACCGTTTGTCTCAGCCCGCCTGTCTCAGCCCGCCTCTCTCAGTCCGCCTGTCTGAGACCGTCTGTCTCATGTCATCTGTCTCTGTCCGTCTGTTTCAGCCCGCCTGTCTCTGTCCGTCTGTCTTTGACCGTCCGTCTCAGACCGTTTGTCTCAGCCCGCCTGTCTCAGCCCGCCTCTCTCAGTCCGCCTGTCTGAGACCGTCTGTCTCATGTCATCTGTCTCTGTCCGTCTGTCTCCGCCCGTCTGTCTGAGTCCGCCTGTCTCAGTCCGTCTGTCTCAGACCATCTGTCTCCGCCCGCCTGTCTCAGTCCGTCTGTCTCAGCCCGCCTGTCTCTGTCCGTCTGTCTCAGCCCGCCTGTCTCAGACCGTCTGTCTCAGACCGTCTGTCTCGGACCGTCTTCCGCGGACTGTCTGTCTCGGACCGTCTGTCTCAGTCCGTCCGTCTCCGCCCCCCCTGTCTCTGTCCGTTTGTCTCAGACCGGCTGTCTCAGCCCGCCTGTCTGAACCCGCCTCTCTCAGTCCGTCTGTCTAAGCCCGCCTGTCTCAGCCCGCTTCTCTCAGTCCGTCTGTCTCAGGCCATCTGTCTCAGACCGTCTGTCTCTGTCCGTCTGTCTCTGACCGTCTGTCTCGGACCGTCTATCTCAGACCGTCTGACTCAGCCCGCCTGTCTCTGTCCGTCTGTCTCAGACCGTCTGACTCAGCCCGCCTGTCTCAACCTGCCTCTCTCAGTCCGTCTGTCTCAGCCCGCCTGTCTCAACCCGCCTCTCTCAGTCCGTCTGTCTCAGCCCGCCTGTCTCAGCCCGCCTGTCTCAGCCCGCCTCTCTCAGTCCGTCTGTCTCAGGCCATCTGTCTCAGACCGTCTGTCTCTGTCCGTCTGTCTCTGACCGTCTGTCTCGGACCGTCTGTCTCAGACCGTCTGTCTCAGACCGTCTGACTCAGCCCGCCTGTCTCAGTCCGTCTGTCTCCGACCGCCTGTCTCAGTCCGTCCGTCTCCGCCCCCCCTGTCTCTGTCCGTTTGTCTCAGACCGTCTGTCTCAGCCCGCCTGTCTGAACCCGCCTCTCTCAGTCCGTCTGTCTAAGCCCGCCTGTCTCAGCCCGCCTCTCTCAGTCCGTCTGTCTCAGGCCATCTGTCTCAGACCGTCTGTCTCTGTCCGTCTGTCTGTGACCGTCTGTCTCGGACCGTCTATCTCAGACCGTCTGACTCAGCCCGCCTGTCTCTGTCCGTCTGTCTCAGACCGTCTGACTCAGCCCGCCTGTCTCAACCCGCCTCTCTCAGTCCGTCTGTCTCAGCCCGCCTGTCTCAACCCGCCTCTCTCAGTCCGTCTGTCTCAGCCCGCCTGTCTCAGCCCGCCTGTCTCAGCCCGCCTCTCTCAGTCCGTCTGTCTCCGCCCGCCTGTCTCTGTCCGTTTGTCTCAGACCGTCTGTCTCAGCCCGCCTGTCTCAACCCGCCTCTCCCAGTCCGACCGTATCAGCCCGCCTGTCTCAGTCCGTCTGTCTCAGCCCGCCTGTCTCAGCCCGCCTCTCTCAGTCCGTCTGTCTCAGGCCATCTGTCTCAGACCGTCTGTCTCTGTCCGTCTGTCTCTGACCGTCTGTCTCGGACCGTCTGTCTCAGACCGTCTGACTCAGCCCGCCTGTCTCTGTCCGTCTGTCTCAGACCGTCTGTCTCAGCCCGCCTGTCTCAACCCGCCTCTCCCAGTCCGACCGTATCAGCCCGCCTGTCTCAGTCCGTCTGTCTCAGCCCGCCTGTCTCTGTCCGTCTGTCTCAGCCCGCCTGTCTCAGACTGTCTGTCTCAGACCGTCTGTCTCGGACCGTCTGTCTCGGACCGTCTTCCGCGGACTGTCTGTCTCGGACCGTCTTCCGCGGACTGTCTGTCTCGGACCGTCTGTCTCAGCCCGTCTGTCTCCGCCCCCCCGTCTCTGTCCGTTTGTCTCAGACCGTCTGTCTCAGCCCGCCTGTCTCAACCCGCCTCTCCCAGTCCGACCGTATCAGCCCGCCTGTCTCAGTCCGTCTGTCTCAGCCCGCCTGTCTCAGCCCACCTCTCTCAGTCCGTCTGTCTCAGGCCATCTGTCTCAGACCGTCTGTCTCTGTCCGTCTGTCTCTGACCGTCTGTCTCGGACCGTCTGTCTCAGACCGTCTGACTCAGCCCGCCTGTCTCTGTCCGTCTGTCTCAGACCGTCTGTCTCAGCCCGCCTGTCTCAACCCGCCTCTCTCAGTCCGTCTGTCTCAGCCCGCCTGTCTCAACCCGCGTCTCTCAGTCCGTCTGTCTCAGCCCGCCTGTCTCACCCCGCCTCTCCCAGTCCGACCGTATCAGCCCGCCTGTCTCAGACCGTCTGTCTCAGCCCGCCTGTCTCAGCCCGCCTGTCTCTGTCCGTCTGTCTCAGCCCGCATGTCTCAGACCGTCTGTCTCGGACCGTCTGTCTCAGACCGTCTGCCTCAGATCGTCTGTCTCAGGCCATCTGTCTCAGTCCGTCTGTCCCTGTCCGTCTGTCTCAGACCATCTGTCTCAGACCGTCTGTCTCAGACCGTCTGTCTCAGACCGTCTGTCTCAAACCGTCTGTCTCAGACCATCTGTCTCTGTCCGTCTGTCTTTGACCGTCCGTCTCAGACCGTTTGTCTCAGATCGCCTGTCTCAGCCCGCCTCTCTCAGTCCGTCTGTCTGAGACCGTCTGTCTCATGTCATCTGTCTCTGTCCGTCTGTCTCAGTCCGTCTGTCTCAGACCGCCTGTCTCAGCCCGCCTCTCTCAGTTTGTCTGTCTGAGACCGTCTGTCTCAGACCGTCTGTCTCAGCCCGCCTCTCTCAGTCCGTCTGTCTCAGACCGTCTGTCTCAGACCGTCTGTCTCAGACCGTCTGTCTCAGACCGTCTGTCTCAGACCGTCTGTCTCAAACCGTCTGTCTCAGACCGTCTGTCTCTGTCCGTCTGTCTTTGACCGTCCGTCTCAGACCGTTTGTCTCAGATCGCCTGTCTCAGCCCGCCTCTCTCAGTCCGTCTGTCTGAGACCGTCTGTCTCATGTCATCTGTCTCTGTCCGTCTGTCTCAGACCGTCTGTCTCTGTCCGTCTGTCTCAGCCCGCCTGTCTCAGCCCGCCTCTCTCAGTCCGTCTGTCTGAGACCGTCTGTCTCAGACCGTCTGTCTCAGCCCGCCTGTCTTAACCCGCCTCTCTCAGTCCGTCTGTCAGAGACCGTTTGTCTCTTACTGTTCTCTCTGTCCGTCTGTCTCAGCCCGCCTGTCTCAGACCGTCTGTCTCAGACCGTCTGTCTCAGTCCGTCTGTCTCCGCCCGTCTGTCTCTGTCCGTTTGTCTCAGACCGTCTGTCTCAGACCGTCTGTCTCAGCCCGCCTGTCTCAACCCGCCTCTCTCAGTCCGTCTGTCACATCCCGCCTGTCTCAGCCCGCCTCTCCCAGTCCGTCTGTCTCAGCCCGCCTGTCTCAGTCCGTCTGTCTCAGACCGTCTGTCTCAGCCCGCCTGTCTCAGTCCGCCTATCTCATTCCGTCGGTCTGAGTCCGTCTGTCTCAGGCCATCTGTCTCAGACCGTCTGTCTCAGACCCTCTGTCTCGGACCGTCTGTCTCAGCCCGCCTGTCTCAATCGGTCTGTCTCCGCCCGCCTGTTTCAGTCCGTCTGTCACAGACCGTCTGTCTCGCCCGCCTGTCTCATCCCGCCTCCATTAGTCCGTCTGTCAGAGACCGTCGGTCTCAGACCGTCTGTCTCTTACCGTTCTCTCTGTCCGTCTGTCTCAGCCCGCCTGTCTCAGTCCGTCTGTCTCCGCCCGCCTGTCTCTGTCCGTTTGTCTCAGACCGTCTGTATCAGCCCGCCTGTCTCAACCCGCCTCTCCCAGTCCGACCGTATCAGCCCGCCTGTCTCAGTCCGTCTGTCTCAGCCCGCCTGTCTCAGCCCGCCTCTCTCAGTCCGTCTGTCTCAGGCCATCTGTCTCAGACCGTCTGTCTCTGTCCGTCTGTCTCTGACCGTCTGTCTCGGACCGTCTGTCTCAGACCGTCTGACTCAGCCCGCCTGTCTCTGTCCGTCTGTCTCAGACCGTCTGTCTCAGCCCGCCTGTCTCAACCCGCCTCTCCCAGTCCGACCGTATCAGCCCGCCTGTCTCAGTCCGTCTGTCTCAGCCCGCCTGTCTCTGTCCGTCTGTCTCAGCCCGCCTGTCTCAGACCGTCTGTCTCAGACCGTCTGTCTCAGACCGTCTGTCTCGGACCGTCTGTCTCGGACCGTCTTCCGCGGACTGTCTGTCTCGGACCGTCTTCCGCGGACTGTCTCTCTCGGACCGTCTGTCTCAGCCCGTCTGTCTCCGCCCCCCCGTCACTGTCCGTTTGTCTCAGACCGTCTGTCTCAGCCCGCCTGTCTCAACCCGCCTCTCCCAGTCCGACCGTATCAGCCCGCCTGTCTCAGTCCGTCTGTCTCAGCCCGCCTGTCTCAGCCCACCTCTCTCAGTCCGTCTGTCTCAGGCCATCTGTCTCAGACCGTCTGTCTCTGTCCGTCTGTCTCTGACCGTCTGTCTCGGACCGTCTGTCTCAGACCGTCTGACTCAGCCCGCCTGTCTCTGTCCGTCTGTCTCAGACCGTCTGTCTCAGCCCGCCTGTCTCAACCCGCCTCTCTCAGTCCGTCTGTCTCAGCCCGCCTGTCTCAACCCGCGTCTCTCAGTCCGTCTGTCTCAGCCCGCCTGTCTCACCCCGCCTCTCCCAGTCCGACCGTATCAGCCCGCCTGTCTCAGACCGTCTGTCTCAGCCCGCCTGTCTCAGCCCGCCTGTCTCTGTCCGTCTGTCTCAGCCCGCATGTCTCAAACCGTCTGTCTCGGACCGTCTGTCTCAGACCGTCTGCCTCAGATCGTCTGTCTCAGGCCATCTGTCTCAGTCCGTCTGTCCCTGTCCGTCTGTCTCAGACCATCTGTCTCAGACCGTCTGTCTCAGACCGTCTGTCTCAGACCGTCTGTCTCAAACCGTCTGTCTCAGACCATCTGTCTCTGTCCGTCTGTCTTTGACCGTCCGTCTCAGACCGTTTGTCTCAGATCGCCTGTCTCAGCCCGCCTCTCTCAGTCCGTCTGTCTGAGACCGTCTGTCTCATGTCATCTGTCTCTGTCCGTCTGTCTCAGTCCGTCTGTCTCAGACCGCCTGTCTCAGCCCGCCTCTCTCAGTTTGTCTGTCTGAGACCGTCTGTCTCAGACCGTCTGTCTCAGCCCGCCTCTCTCAGTCCGTCTGTCTCAGACCGTCTGTCTCAGACCGTCTGTCTCAGACCGTCTGTCTCAGACCGTCTGTCTCAGACCGTGTGTCTCAGACCGTCTGTCTCAAACCGTCTGTCTCAGACCGTCTGTCTCTGTCCGTCTGTCTTTGACCGTCCGTCTCAGACCGTTTGTCTCAGATCGCCTGTCTCAGCCCGCCTCTCTCAGTCCGTCTGTCTGAGACCGTCTGTCTCATGTCATCTGTCTCTGTCCGTCTGTCTCAGACCGTCTGTCTCTGTCCGTCTGTCTCAGCCCGCCTGTCTCAGCCCGCCTCTCTCAGTCCGTCTGTCTGAGACCGTCTGTCTCAGACCGTCTGTCTCAGCCCGCCTGTCTTAACCCGCCTCTCTCAGTCCGTCTGTCAGAGACCGTTTGTCTCTTACTGTTCTCTCTGTCCGTCTGTCTCAGCCCGCCTGTCTCAGACCGTCTGTCTCAGACCGTCTGTCTCAGTCCGTCTGTCTCCGCCCGTCTGTCTCTGTCCGTTTGTCTCAGACCGTCTGTCTCAGACCGTCTGTCTCAGCCCGCCTGTCTCAACCCGCCTCTCTCAGTCCGTCTGTCACAGCCCGCCTGTCTCAGCCCGCCTCTCCCAGTCCGTCTGTCTCAGCCCGCCTGTCTCAGTCCGTCTGTCTCAGACCGTCTGTCTCAGCCCGCCTGTCTCAGTCCGCCTATCTCATTCCGTCGGTCTGAGTCCGTCTGTCTCAGGCCATCTGTCTCAGACCGTCTGTCTCAGACCGTCTGTCTCGGACCGTCTGTCTCAGCCCGCCTGTCTCAATCGGTCTGTCTCCGCCCGCCTGTCTCAGTCCGTCTGTCACAGACCGTCTGTCTCGCCCGCCTGTCTCATCCCGCCTCCATTAGTCCGTCTGTCAGAGACCGTCGGTCTCAGACCGTCTGTCTCTTACCGTTCTCTCTGTCCGTCTGTCTCAGCCCGCCTGTCTCAGACCGTCTGTCTCAGACCGTCTGTCTCGGACCGTCTTTGGCGGACCGTCTGTCTCGGACCGTCTGTCTCAGACCGTCTGACTCGGCCCGCCTGTCTCAGTCCGTCTGTCTCAGCGCGCCTGTCTCAGCCCGCCTCTCTCAGTCCGTCTGTCTGAGTCCGTCTGTCTCAGGCCATCTGTCTCAGACCGTCTGTCTCAGACCGTCTGTCTCAGACCGTCTGTCTCTTACCGTTCTCTCAGCCCGCCTCCCTTAGTCCGTCTGTCTCAGACCGTCTGTCTCAGACCGTCTGTCTCAGACCGTCTGTCTCAGACCGTCTGTCTCTGTCCGTCTGTCTTTGACCGTCCGTCTCAGACCGTTTGTCTCAGATCGCCCGTCTCAGACCGTTTGTCTCAGATCGCCTGTCTCAGCCCGCCTCTCTCAGTCCGTCTGTCTCGGACCGTCTGTCTCGGACCGTCTTCCGCGGACTGTCTGTCTCGGACGTCTTCCGCGGACTGTCTGTCTCGGACCGTCTGTCTCAGACCGTCTGTCTCAGCCTGGCTGTCTCAACCCGCCTCCCTCAGTCCGTCCGTCTCAGCCCGTCTGTCTCAGACCGTCTGTCTCTTACCGTTCTCTCAGCCCGCCTCCCTTAGTCCGTCTGTCTCAGACCGTCTGTCTCAGACCGTCTGTCTCAGACCGTCTGTCTCAGCCCGCCTCTCTCAGTCCGTCTGTCTCAGACCGTCTGTCTCAGACTGTCTGTCTCAGACCGTCTGTCTCAGACCGTCTGTCTCAGACCGTCTGTCTCAGACCGTCTGTCTCAGTCCGTCTGTCTCAGACCGTCTGTCTCAGCCCGCCTGTCTCAGCCCGCCTCTCTCAGTCCGTCTGTCTGAGTCCGTCTGTCTCAGGCCATCTGTCTCAGACCGTCTGTCTCAGACCGTCTGTCTCGGACCGTCTGTCTCAGACCGTCTGTCTCTGTCCGTCTGTCTTTGACCGTCCGTCTCAGACCGTTTGTCTCAGATCGCCTGTCTCAGCCCGCCTCTCTCAGTCCGTCTGTCTGAGACCGTCTGTCTCATGTCATCTGTCTCTGTCCGTCTGTCTCAGACCGTCTGTCTCTGTCCGTCTGTCTCAGCCCGCCTGTCTCAGCCCGCCTCTCTCAGTCCGTCTGTCTGAGACCGTCTGTCTCAGACCGTCTGTCTCAGCCCGCCTGTCTTAACCCGCCTCTCTCAGTCCGTCTGTCAGAGACCGTTTGTCTCTTACTGTTCTCTCTGTCCGTCTGTCTCAGCCCGCCTGTCTCAGACCGTCTGTCTCAGACCGTCTGTCTCAGTCCGTCTGTCTCCGCCCGTCTGTCTCTGTCCGTTTGTCTCAGACCGTCTGTCTCAGACCGTCTGTCTCAGCCCGCCTGTCTCAACCCGCCTCTCTCAGTCCGTCTGTCACAGCCCGCCTGTCTCAGCCCGCCTCTCCCAGTCCGTCTGTCTCAGCCCGCCTGTCTCAGTCCGTCTGTCTCAGACCGTCTGTCTCAGCCCGCCTGTCTCAGTCCGCCTATCTCATTCCGTCGGTCTGAGTCCGTCTGTCTCAGGCCATCTGTCTCAGACCGTCTGTCTCAGACCGTCTGTCTCGGACCGTCTGACTCAGCCCGCCTGTCTCAATCGGTCTGTCTCCGCCCGCCTGTCTCAGTCCGTCTGTCTCAGACCGTCTGTCTCGCCCGCCTGTCTCATCCCGCCTCCAATAGTCCGTCTGTCAGAGACCGTCGGTCTCAGACCGTCTGTCTCTTACCGTTCTCTCTGTCCGTCTGTCTCAGCCCGCCTGTCTCAGACCGTCTGTCTCAGACCGTCTGTCTCGGACCGTCTTTGGCGGACCGTCTGTCTCGGACCGTCTGTCTCAGACCGTCTGACTCGGCCCGCCTGTCTCAGTCCGTCTGTCTCAGCGCGCCTGTCTCAGCCCGCCTCTCTCAGTCCGTCTGTCTGAGTCCGTCTGTCTCAGGCCATCTGTCTCAGACCGTCTGTCTCAGACCGTCTGTCTCAGACCGTCTGTCTCATACCGTCTGTCTCAGCCCGCCTCTCTCAGCCCGCCTCTCTCAGTTTGTCTGTCTGAGACCGTCTGTCTCAGACCGTCTGTCTCAGCCCGCCTCTCTCAGTCCGTCTGTCTCAGACCGTCTGTCTCAGACCGTCTGTCTCAGACCGTCTGTCTCAGACCGTCTGTCTCAGACCGTCTGTCTCAGACCGTCTGTCTCAGACCGTCTGTCTCAGACCGTCTGTCTCAGACCGTCTGTCTCAGACCGTCTGTCTCAGACCGTCTGTCTCAGACCGTCTGTCTCAGACCGTCTGTCTCTGTCCGTCTGTCTTTGACCGTCCGTCTCAGACCGTTTGTCTCAGATCGCCTGTCTCAGCCCGCCTCTCTCAGTCCGTCTGTCTCGGACCGTCTGTCTCGGACCGTCTTCCGCGGACTGTCTGTCTCGGACGTCTTCCGCGGACTGTCTGTCTCGGACCGTCTGTCTCAGACCATCTGTCTCAGCCTGGCTGTCTCAACCCGCCTCCCTCAGTCCGTCCGTCTCAGCCCGTCTGTCTCAGACCGTCTGTCTCAGACCGTCTGTCTCAGACCGTCTGTCTCAAACCGTCTGTCTCAGACCATCTGTCTCTGTCCGTCTGTCTTTGACCGTCCGTCTCAGACCGTTTGTCTCAGATCGCCTGTCTCAGCCCGCCTCTCTCAGTCCGTCTGTCTGAGACCGTCTGTCTCATGTCATCTGTCTCTGTCCGTCTATCTCAGTCCGTCTGTCTCAGACCGCCTGTCTCAGCCCGCCTCTCTCAGTTTGTCTGTCTGAGACCGTCTGTCTCAGACCGTCTGTCTCAGCCCGCCTCTCTCAGTCCGTCTGTCTCAGACCGTCTGTCTCAGACCGTCTGTCTCAGACCGTCTGTCTCAGACCGTCTGTCTCAGACCGTGTGTCTCAGACCGTCTGTCTCAAACCGTCTGTCTCAGACCGTCTGTCTCTGTCCGTCTGTCTTTGACCGTCCGTCTCAGACCGTTTGTCTCAGATCGCCTGTCTCAGCCCGCCTCTCTCAGTCCGTCTGTCTGAGACCGTCTGTCTCATGTCATCTGTCTCTGTCCGTCTGTCTCAGACCGTCTGTCTCTGTCCGTCTGTCTCAGCCCGCCTGTCTCAGCCCGCCTCTCTCAGTCCGTCTGTCTGAGACCGTCTGTCTCAGACCGTCTGTCTCAGCCCGCCTGTCTTAACCCGCCTCTCTCAGTCCGTCTGTCAGAGACCGTTTGTCTCTTACTGTTCTCTCTGTCCGTCTGTCTCAGCCCGCCTGTCTCAGACCGTCTGTCTCAGACCGTCTGTCTCAGTCCGTCTGTCTCCGCCCGTCTGTCTCTGTCCGTTTGTCTCAGACCGTCTGTCTCAGACCGTCTGTCTCAGCCCGCCTGTCTCAACCCGCCTCTCTCAGTCCGTCTGTCACAGCCCGCCTGTCTCAGCCCGCCTCTCCCAGTCCGTCTGTCTCAGCCCGCCTGTCTCAGTCCGTCTGTCTCAGACCGTCTGTCTCAGCCCGCCTGTCTCAGTCCGCCTATCTCATTCCGTCGGTCTGAGTCCGTCTGTCTCAGGCCATCTGTCTCAGACCGTCTGTCTCAGACCGTCTGTCTTGGACCGTCTGTCTCAGCCCGCCTGTCTCAATCGGTCTGTCTCCGCCCGCCTGTCTCAGTCCGTCTGTCACAGACCGTCTGTCTCGCCCGCCTGTCTCATCCCGCCTCCATTAGTCCGTCTGTCAGAGACCGTCGGTCTCAGACCGTCTGTCTCTTACCGTTCTCTCTGTCCGTCTGTCTCAGCCCGCCTGTCTCAGACCGTCTGTCTCAGACCGTCTGTCTCGGACCGTCTTTGGCGGACCGTCTGTCTCGGACCGTCTGTCTCAGACCGTCTGACTCGGCCCGCCTGTCTCAGTCCGTCTGTCTCAGCGCGCCTGTCTCAGCCCGCCTCTCTCAGTCCGTCTGTCTGAGTCCGTCTGTCTCAGGCCATCTGTCTCAGACCGTCTGTCTCAGACCGTCTGTCTCAGACCGTCTGTCTCAGACCGTCTGTCTCAGACCGTCTGTCTCAGACCGTCTGTCTCAGACCGTCTGTCTCTGTCCGTCTGTCTTTGACCGTCCGTCTCAGACCGTTTGTCTCAGATCGCCCGTCTCAGACCGTTTGTCTCAGATCGCCTGTCTCAGCCCGCCTCTCTCAGTCCGTCTGTCTCGGACCGTCTGTCTCGGACCGTCTTCCGCGGACTGTCTGTCTCGGACGTCTTCCGCGGACTGTCTGTCTCGGACCGTCTGTCTCAGACCGTCTGTCTCAGCCTGGCTGTCTCAACCCGCCTCCCTCAGTCCGTCCGTCTCAGCCCGTCTGTCTCAGACCGTCTGTCTCTTACCGTTCTCTCAGCCCGCCTCCCTTAGTCCGTCTGTCTCAGACCGTCTGTCTCAGACCGTCTGTCTCAGACCGTCTGTCTCAGCCCGCCTCTCTCAGTCCGTCTGTCTCAGACCGTCTGTCTCAGACTGTCTGTCTCAGACCGTCTGTCTCAGACCGTCTGTCTCAGACCGTCTGTCTCAGTCCGTCTGTCTCAGACCGTCTGTCTCAGCCCGCCTGTCTCAGCCCGCCTCTCTCAGTCCGTCTGTCTGAGTCCGTCTGTCTCAGGCCATCTGTCTCAGACCGTCTGTCTCAGACCGTCTGTCTCGGACCGTCTGTCTCAGACCGTCTGTCTCTGTCCGTCTGTCTTTGACCGTCCGTCTCAGACCGTTTGTCTCAGATCGCCTGTCTCAGCCCGCCTCTCTCAGTCCGTCTGTCTGAGACCGTCTGTCTCATGTCATCTGTCTCTGTCCGTCTGTCTCAGACCGTCTGTCTCTGTCCGTCTGTCTCAGCCCGCCTGTCTCAGCCCGCCTCTCTCAGTCCGTCTGTCTGAGACCGTCTGTCTCAGACCGTCTGTCTCAGCCCGCCTGTCTTAACCCGCCTCTCTCAGTCCGTCTGTCAGAGACCGTTTGTCTCTTACTGTTCTCTCTGTCCGTCTGTCTCAGCCCGCCTGTCTCAGACCGTCTGTCTCAGACCGTCTGTCTCAGTCCGTCTGTCTCCGCCCGTCTGTCTCTGTCCGTTTGTCTCAGACCGTCTGTCTCAGACCGTCTGTCTCAGCCCGCCTGTCTCAACCCGCCTCTCTCAGTCCGTCTGTCACAGCCCGCCTGTCTCAGCCCGCCTCTCCCAGTCCGTCTGTCTCAGCCCGCCTGTCTCAGTCCGTCTGTCTCAGACCGTCTGTCTCAGCCCGCCTGTCTCAGTCCGCCTATCTCATTCCGTCGGTCTGAGTCCGTCTGTCTCAGGCCATCTGTCTCAGACCGTCTGTCTCAGACCGTCTGTCTCGGACCGTCTGACTCAGCCCGCCTGTCTCAATCGGTCTGTCTCCGCCCGCCTGTCTCAGTCCGTCTGTCTCAGACCGTCTGTCTCGCCCGCCTGTCTCATCCCGCCTCCAATAGTCCGTCTGTCAGAGACCGTCGGTCTCAGACCGTCTGTCTCTTACCGTTCTCTCTGTCCGTCTGTCTCAGCCCGCCTGTCTCAGACCGTCTGTCTCAGACCGTCTGTCTCGGACCGTCTTTGGCGGACCGTCTGTCTCGGACCGTCTGTCTCAGACCGTCTGACTCGGCCCGCCTGTCTCAGTCCGTCTGTCTCAGCGCGCCTGTCTCAGCCCGCCTCTCTCAGTCCGTCTGTCTGAGTCCGTCTGTCTCAGGCCATCTGTCTCAGACCGTCTGTCTCAGACCGTCTGTCTCAGACCGTCTGTCTCATACCGTCTGTCTCAGCCCGCCTCTCTCAGCCCGCCTCTCTCAGTTTGTCTGTCTGAGACCGTCTGTCTCAGACCGTCTGTCTCAGCCCGCCTCTCTCAGTCCGTCTGTCTCAGACCGTCTGTCTCAGACCGTCTGTCTCAGACCGTCTGTCTCAGACCGTCTGTCTCAGACCGTCTGTCTCAGACCGTCTGTCTCAGACCGTCTGTCTCAGACCGTCTGTCTCAGACCGTCTGTCTCAGACCGTCTGTCTCAGACCGTCTGTCTCAGACCGTCTGTCTCTGTCCGTCTGTCTTTGACCGTCCGTCTCAGACCGTTTGTCTCAGATCGCCTGTCTCAGCCCGCCTCTCTCAGTCCGTCTGTCTCGGACCGTCTGTCTCGGACCGTCTTCCGCGGACTGTCTGTCTCGGACGTCTTCCGCGGACTGTCTGTCTCGGACCGTCTGTCTCAGACCATCTGTCTCAGCCTGGCTGTCTCAACCCGCCTCCCTCAGTCCGTCCGTCTCAGCCCGTCTGTCTCAGACCGTCTGTCTCTTACCGTTCTCTCAGCCCGCCTCCCTTAGTCCGTCTGTCTCAGACCGTGTGTCTCAGACCGTCTGTCTCAGACCGTCTGTCTCAGACCGTCTGTCTCAGCCCGCCTCTCTCAGTCCGTCTGTCTCAGACCGTCTGTCTCAGACTGTCTGTCTCAGACCGTCTGTCTCAGACCGTCTGTCTCAGACCGTCTGTCTCAGTCCGTCTGTCTCAGACCGTCTGTCTCAGCCCGCCTGTCTCAGCCCGCCTCTCTCAGTCCGTCTGTCTGAGTCCGTCTGTCTCAGGCCATCTGTCTCAGACCGTCTGTCTCAGACCGTCTGTCTCGGACCGTCTGTCTCAGCCCGCCTCCCTCAGCCCGCCTGTCACAGACCGTCTGTCTCGGACCGTCTGTCTCAGACCGTCTGCCTCAGACCGTCTGTCTCAGGCCATCTGTCTCAGTCCGTCTGTCCCTGTCCGTCTGTCTGAGTCCGCCTGTCTCAGTCCGTCTGTCTCAGACCATCTGTCTCTGTCCGTCTGCCTCAGACCGTCTGTCTCAGACCGTCTGTCTCAGCCCGCCTCTCTCAGCCCGCCTCCCTCAGTCCGTCTGCCTCAGTCCGTTTGTCTCAGACCGTCTGTCTCAGACCGTCTGTCTCAGCCCGGCTGTCTCAACCCGCCTCCCTCAGTCCGTCTGTTTGAGACCGTCTGTCTCAGACCGTCTGTCTCTTACCGTTCTCTCTGTCCGTCTGTCTCAGCCCGCCTGTCTCAGACCGTCTGTCTCAGACCGTCTGTCTCGGACCGTCTGTCTCGGACCGTCTTCCGCGGACTGTCTGTCTCGGACCGTCTTCCGCGGACTGTCTGTCTCGGACCGTCTGTCTCAGCCCGTCTGTCTCCGCCCCCCCGTCTCTGTCCGTTTGTCTCAGACCGTCTGTCTCAGCCCGCCTGTCTCAACCCGCCTCTCCCAGTCCGACCGTATCAGCCCGCCTGTCTCAGTCCGTCTGTCTCAGCCCGCCTGTCTCAGCCCACCTCTCTCAGTCCGTCTGTCTCAGGCCATCTGTCTCAGACCGTCTGTCTCTGTCCGTCTGTCTCTGACCGTCTGTCTCGGACCGTCTGTCTCAGACCGTCTGACTCAGCCCGCCTGTCTCTGTCCGTCTGTCTCAGACCGTCTGTCTCAGCCCGCCTGTCTCAACCCGCCTCTCTCAGTCCGTCTGTCTCAGCCCGCCTGTCTCAACCCGCGTCTCTCAGTCCGTCTGTCTCAGCCCGCCTGTCTCACCCCGCCTCTCCCAGTCCGACCGTATCAGCCCGCCTGTCTCAGACCGTCTGTCTCAGCCCGCCTGTCTCAGCCCGCCTGTCTCTGTCCGTCTGTCTCAGTCCGTCTGTCTCAGACCGCCTGTCTCAGCCCGCCTCTCTCAGTTTGTCTGTCTGAGACCGTCTGTCTCAGACCGTCTGTCTCATCCCGCCTCTCTCAGTCCGTCTGTCTCAGACCGTCTGTCTCAGACCGTCTGTCTCAGACCGTCTGTCTCAGACCGTCTGTCTCAAACCGTCTGTCTCAGACCGTCTGTCTCTGTCCGTCTGTCTTTGACCGTCCGTCTCAGACCGTTTGTCTCAGATCGCCTGTCTCAGCCCGCCTCTCTCAGTCCGTCTGTCTGAGACCGTCTGTCTCATGTCATCTGTCTCTGTCCGTCTGTCTCAGACCGTCTGTCTCTGTCCGTCTGTCTCAGCCCGCCTGTCTCAGCCCGCCTCTCTCAGTCCGTCTGTCTGAGACCGTCTGTCTCAGACCGTCTGTCTCAGCCCGCCTGTCTTAACCCGCCTCTCTCAGTCCTTCTGTCAGAGACCGTTTGTCTCTTACTGTTCTCTCTGTCCGTCTGTCTCAGCCCGCCTGTCTCAGACCGTCTGTCTCAGACCGTCTGTCTCAGTCCGTCTGTCTCCGCCCGTCTGTCTCTGTCCGTTTGTCTCAGACCGTCTGTCTCAGACCGTCTGTCTCAGCCCGCCTGTCTCAACCCGCCTCTCTCAGTCCGTCTGTCACAGCCCGCCTGTCTCAGCCCGCCTCTCCCAGTCCGTCTGTCTCAGCCCGCCTGTCTCAGTCCGTCTGTCTCAGACCGTCTGTCTCAGCCCGCCTGTCTCAGTCCGCCTATCTCATTCCGTCGGTCTGAGTCCGCCTGTCTCAGGCCATCTGTCTCAGACCGTCTGTCTCAGACCGTCTGTCTCGGACCGTCTGACTCAGCCCGCCTGTCTCAATCGGTCTGTCTCCGCCCGCCTGTCTCAGTCCGTCTGTCTCAGACCGTCTGTCTCGCCCGCCTGTCTCATCCCGCCTCCATTAGTCCGTCTGTCAGAGACCGTCGGTCTCAGACCGTCTGTCTCTTACCGTTCTCTCTGTCCGTCTGTCTCAGCCCGCCTGTCTCAGACCGTCTGTCTCAGACCGTCTGTCTCGGACCGTCTTTGGCCGACCGTCTGTCTCGGACCGTCTGTCTCAGACCGTCTGACTCGGCCCGCCTGTCTCAGTCCGTCTGTCTCAGCGCGCCTGTCTCAGCCCGCCTCTCTCAGTCCGTCTGTCTGAGTCCGTCTGTCTCAGGCCATCTGTCTCAGACCGTCTGTCTCAGACCGTCTGTCTCAGACCGTCTGTCTCAGACCGTCTGTCTCAGCCCGCCTCTCTCAGCCCGCCTCTCTCAGTTTGTCTGTCTGAGACCGTCTGTCTCAGACCGTCTGTCTCAGCCCGCCTCTCTCAGTCCGTCTGTCTCAGACCGTCTGTCTCAGACCGTCTGTCTCAGACCGTCTGTCTCAGACCGTCTGTCTCAGACCGTCTGTCTCAGACCGTCTGTCTCAGACCGTCTGTCTCAGCCCGCCTGTCTCAACCCGCCTCTCTCAGTCCGTCTGTCACAGCCCGCCTGTCTCAGCCCGCCTCTCCCAGTCCGTCTGTCTCAGCCCGCCTGTCTCAGTCCGTCTGTCTCAGACCGTCTGTCTCAGCCCGCCTGTCTCAGTCCGCCTATCTCATTCCGTCGGTCTGAGTCCGTCTGTCTCAGGCCATCTGTCTCAGACCGTCTGTCTCAGACCGTCTGTCTCGGACCGTCTGACTCAGCCCGCCTGTCTCAATCGGTCTGTCTCCGCCCGCCTGTCTCAGTCCGTCTGTCTCAGACCGTCTGTCTCGCCCGCCTGTCTCATCCCGCCTCCATTAGTCCGTCTGTCAGAGACCGTCGGTCTCAGACCGTCTGTCTCTTACCGTTCTCTCTGTCCGTCTGTCTCAGAACGCCAGTCTCAGACCGTCTGTCTCAGACCGTCTTTCTCGGACCGTCTTTGGCCGACCGTCTGTCTCGGACCGTCTGTCTCAGACCGTCTGACTCGGCCCGCCTGTCTCAGTCCGTCTGTCTCAGCGCGCCTGTCTCAGCCCGCCTCTCTCAGTCCGTCTGTCTGAGTCCGTCTGTCTCAGGCCATCTGTCTCAGACCGTCTGTCTCAGACCGTCTGTCTCAGACCGTCTGTCTCAGACCGTCTGTCTCAGCCCGCCTGTCTCAGACCGTCTGTCTCAGACCGTCTGTCTCAGACCGTCTGTCTCAGACCGTCTGTCTCAGACCGTCTGTCTCAGACCGTCTGTCTCAGACCGTCTGTCTCAGACCGTCTGTCTCAGACCGTCTGTCTCAGACCGTCTGTCTCAGACCGTCTGTCTCTGTCCGTCTGTCTTTGACCGTCCGTCTCAGACCGTTTGTCTCAGATCGCCTGTCTCAGCCCGCCTCTCTCAGTCCGTCTGTCTCGGACCGTCTGTCTCGGACCGTCTTCCGCGGACTGTCTGTCTCGGACGTCTTCCGCGGACTGTCTGTCTCGGACCGTCTGTCTCAGACCGTCTGTCTCAGCCTGGCTGTCTCAACCCGCCTCCCTCAGTCCGTCCGTCTCAGCCCGTCTGTCTCAGACCGTCTGTCTCTTACCGTTCTCTCAGCCCGCCTCCCTTAGTCCGTCTGTCTCAGACCGTCTGTCTCAGACCGTCTGTCTCAGACCGTCTGTCTCAGCCCGCCTCTCTCAGTCCGTCTGTCTCAGACCGTCTGTCTCAGACTGTCTGTCTCAGACCGTCTGTCTCAGACCGTCTGTCTCAGACCGTCTGTCTCAGTCCGTCTGTCTCAGACCGTCTGTCTCAGCCCGCCTGTCTCAGCCCGCCTCTCTCAGTCCGTCTGTCTGAGTCCGTCTGTCTCAGGCCATCTGTCTCAGACCGTCTGTCTCAGACCGTCTGTCTCGGACCGTCTGTCTCAGCCCGCCTCCCTGAGCCCGCCTGTCACAGACCGTCTGTCTCGGACCGTCTGTCTCAGACCGTCTGCCTCAGACCGTCTGTCTCAGGCCATCTGTCTCAGTCCGTCTGTCCCTGTCCGTCTGTCTGAGTCCGCCTGTCTCAGTCCGTCTGTCTCAGACCATCTGTCTCTGTCCGTCTGCCTCAGACCGTCTGTCTCAGACCGTCTGTCTCAGACCGTCTGTCTCAGCCCGCCTCTCTCAGCCCGCCTCCCTCAGTCCGTCTGTCTCAGTCCGTTTGTCTCAGACCGTCTGTCTCAGACCGTCTGTCTCAGACCGTCTGTCTCAGCCCGGCTGTCTCAACCCGCCTCCCTCAGTCCGTCTGTTTCAGACCGTCTGTCTCAGACCGTCTGTCTCAACCCGCCTCTCTCAGTCCGTCTGTCTCAGCCCGCCTGTCTCAACCCGCCTCTCTCAGTCCGTCTGTCACAGCCCGCCTGTCTCAGCCCGCCTCTCCCAGTCCGTCTGTCTCAGTCCGTTTGTCTCAGACCGTCTGTCTCAGACCGTCTGTCTCAGCCCGGCTGTCTCAACCCGCCTCCCTCAGTCCGTCTGTTTCAGACCGTCTGTCTCAGACCGTCTGTCTCTTACCGTTCTCTCTGTCCGTCTGTCTCAGCCCGCCTGTCTCAGACCGTCCGTCTCAGACCGTCTGTCTCGGACCGTCTTTGGCGGACCGTCTGTCTCGGACCGTCTGTCTCAGACCGTCTGACTCGGCCCGCCTGTCTCAGTCCGTCTGTCTCAGCGCGCCTGTCTCAGCCCGCCTCTCTCAGTCCGTCTGTCTGAGTCCGTCTGTCTCAGGCCATCTGTCTCAGACCGTCCGTCTCAGACCGTCTGCCTCAGACCGTCTGTCTCAGACCGTCTGTCTCAGCCCGCCTCTCTCAGCCCGCCTCCCTCAGTCCGTCTGTCTCTGTCCGTTTGTCTCAGACCGTCTGTCTCAGCCTGGCTGTCTCAACCCGCCTCCCTCAGTCCGTCTGTCTCCGCCCGCCTGTCTCAGTCCGTCTGTCTCAGCCCGCCTGTCTCTGTCCGTCTGTCTCAGCCCGCCTGTCTCAGACCGTCTGTCTCAGTCCGTCTGTCTCCGCCCCCCTGTCTCTGTCCGTTTGTCTCAGACCGTCTGTCTCAGCCCGCCTGTCTCAACCCGCCTCTCCCAGTCCGACCGCATCAGCCCGCCTGTCTCAGTCCGTCTGTCTCAGTCCGCCTGTCTCAGCCCGCCTCTCTCAGTCCGTCTGTCTCAGGCCATCTGTCTCAGACCGTCTGTCTCTGTCCGTCTCTCTCTGACCGTCTGTCTCGGACCGTCTGTCTCAGACCGTCTGTCTCAGCCCGCCTCTCTCAGCCCGCCTCCCTCAGTCCTTCTGTCTCAGCCTGGCTGTCTCAACCCGCCTCCCTCAGTCCGTCTGTCTCAGCCCGTCTGTCTCAGACCGTCTGTCTCTTACCGTTCTCTCAGCCCGCCTCCCTTAGTCCGTCTGTCTCAGACCGTCTGTCTCGGACCGTCTGTCTCAGACCGTCTGACTCAGCCCGCCTGTCTCAGTCCGTCTGTCTCCGGCCGCCTGTCTCAGTCCGTCTGTCTCCGCCCGCCTGTCTCAGTCCGTCTGTCTCAGCCCGCCTGTCTCTGTCCGTCTGTCTCAGCCCGCCTGTCTCAGACCGTCTGTCTCGGACCGTCTGTCTCGGACCGTCTTCCGCGGACTGTCTGTCTCGGACCGTCTTCCGCGGACTGTCTGTCTCGGACCGTCTGTCTCAGTCCGTCTGTCTCCGCCACCCTGTCTCTGTCCGTTTGTCTCAGACCGTCTGTCTCAGCCCGCCTGTCTCAAGCCGCCTCTCCCAGTCCGACCGCATCAGCCCGCCTGTCTCAGTCCGACTGTCTCAGCCCGCCTGTCTCAGCCCGCCTCTCTCAGTCCGTCTGTCTCAGGCCATCTGTCTCAGCCCGCCTGTCTCAGACCGTCTGTCTCGGACCGTCTGTCTCGGACCGTCTTCCGCGGACTGTCTGTCTCGGACCGTCTTCCGCGGACTGTCTGTCTCGGACCGTCTGTCTCAGACCGTCTGACTCAGCCCGCCTGTCTCTGTCCGTCTGTCTCAGACCGTCTGTCTCAGCCCGCCTGTCTCAACCCGCCTCTCTCAGTCCGTCTGTCTCAGCCCGCCTGTCTCAACCCGCCTCTCTCAGTCCGTCTGTCTCAGCCCGCCTGTCTCACCCCGCCTCTCCCAGTCCGACCGTATCAGCCCGCCTGTCTCAGTCCGTCTGTCTCAGCCCGCCTGTCTCAGCCCGCCTGTCTCTGTCCGTCTGTCTCAGCCCGCCTGTCTCAGACCGTCTGTCTCGGACCGTCTGTCTCAGACCGTCTGCCTCAGACCGTCTGTCTCAGGCCATCTGTCTCAGTCCGTCTGTCCCTGTCCGTCTGTCTCAGACCATCTGTCTCAGACCGTTGTCTCTGTCCGTCTCGCTCAGGCCGCCTGCCTCAGTCCGCCTGTCTCAGTCCGTTTGTCTCAGACCGTCTGTCTCAGCCCGCCTGTCTCAACCCGCCTCTCCCAGTCCGACCGCATCAGCTCGCCTGTCTCAGTCCGTCTGTCTCAGCCCGCCTGTCTCAGCCCGCCTCTCTCAGTCCGTCTGTCTCAGGCCATCTGCCTCAGACCGTCTGTCTCAGACCGTCTGTCTCAGCCCGCCTCTCTCAGCCCGCCTCCCTTAGTCCGTCTGCCTCTGTCCGTTTGTCTCAGACCGTCTGTCTCAGCCTGGCTGTCTCAACCCGCCTCCCTCAGTCCGTCTGTCTCAGCCCGTCTGTCTCAGACCGTCTGTCTCTTACCGTTCTCTCAGCCCGCCTCCCTTAGTCCGTCTGTCTCAGACCGTCTGTCTCGGACCGTCTGTCTCAGACCGTCTGACTCAGCCCGCCTGTCTCAGTCCGTCTGTCTCCGGCCGCCTGTCTCAGTCCGTCTGTCGCCGCCCGCCTGTCTCAGTCCGTCTGTCTCAGCCCGCCTGTCACTGTCCGTCTGTCTCAGCCCGCCTGTCTCAGACCGTCTGTCTCAGACCGTCTGTCTCAGACCGTCTGTCTCGGACCGTCTGTCTCGGACCGTCTTCCGCGGACTGTCTGTCTCGGACCGTCTTCCGCGGACTGTCTGTCTCGGACCGTCTGTCTCAGTCCGTCTGTCTCCGCCCCCCTGTCTCTGTCCGTTTGTCTCAGACCGTCTGACTCAGCCCGCCTGTCTCTGTCCGTCCGTCTCAGACCGTCTGTCTCAGCCCGCCTGTCTCCGGCCGCCTGTCTCAGTCCGTCTGTCTCCGCCCGCCTGTCTCAGTCCGTCTGTCTCAGCCCGCCTGTCTCTGTCCGTCTGTCTCAGCCCGCCTGTCTCAGACCGTCTGTCTCGGACCGTCTGTCTCGGACCGTCTGTCTCAGCCCGCCTGTCTCCGGCCGCCTGTCTCAGTCCGTCTGTCTCCGCCCGCCTGTCTCAGTCCGTCTGTCTCAGCCCGCCTGTCTCTGTCCGTCTGTCTCAGCCCGCCTGTCTCAGACCGTCTGTCTCGGACCGTCTGTCTCGGACCGTCTTCCGCGGACTGTCTGTCTCGGACCGTCTTCCGCGGACTGTCTGTCTCGGACCGTCTGTCTCAGTCCGTCTGTCTCCGCCCCCTGTCTCTGTCCGTTTGTCTCAGACCGTCTGTCTCAGCCCGCCTGTCTCAGTCCGTCTGTCTCAGCCCGCCTGTCTCTGTCCGTCTGTCTCAGCCCGCCTGTCTCAGACCGTCTGTCTCAGTCCGTCTGTCGCCGCCCCCCTGTCTCTGTCCGTTTGTCTCAGACCGTCTGTCTCAGCCCGCCTGTCTCAACCCGCCTCTCCCAGTCCGACCGCATCAGCCCGCCTGTCTCAGTCCGTCTGTCTCAGCCCGCCTGTCTCAGCCCGCCTCTCTCAGTCCGTCTGTCTCAGACCGTCTGTCTCAGACCGTCTGTCTCAGACCGTCTCTCTCTGACCGTCTGTCTCTGTCCGTCTGTCTTTGACCGTCCGTCTCAGACCGTTTGTCTCAGATCGCCTGTCTCAGCCCGCCTCTCTCAGTCCGTCTGTCTCGGACCGTCTGTCTCGGACCGTCTTCCGCGGACTGTCTGTCTCGGACGTCTTCCGCGGACTGTCTGTCTCGGACCGTCTGTCTCAGACCGTCTGTCTCAGCCTGGCTGTCTCAACCCGCCTCCCTCAGTCCGTCCGTCTCAGCCCGTCTGTCTCAGACCGTCTGTCTCTTACCGTTCTCTCAGCCCGCCTCCCTTAGTCCGTCTGTCTCAGACCGTCTGTCTCAGACCGTCTGTCTCAGACCGTCTGTCTCAGCCCGCCTCTCTCAGTCCGTCTGTCTCAGACCGTCTGTCTCAGACTGTCTGTCTCAGACCGTCTGTCTCAGACCGTCTGTCTCAGACCGTCTGTCTCAGTCCCTCTGTCTCAGACCGTCTGTCTCAGCCCGCCTGTCTCAGCCCGCCTCTCTCAGTCCGTCTGTCTGAGTCCGTCTGTCTCAGGCCATCTGTCTCAGACCGTCTGTCTCAGACCGTCTGTCTCGGACCGTCTGCCTCAGCCCGCCTCCCTGAGCCCGCCTGTCACAGACCGTCTGTCTCGGACCGTCTGTCTCAGACCGTCTGCCTCAGACCGTCTGTCTCAGGCCATCTGTCTCAGTCCGTCTGTCCCTGTCCGTCTGTCTGAGTCCGCCTGTCTCAGTCCGTCTGTCTCAGACCATCTGTCTCTGTCCGTCTGCCTCAGACCGTCTGTCTCAGACCGTCTGTCTCAGACCGTCTGTCTCAGCCCGCCTCTCTCAGCCCGCCTCCCTCAGTCCGTCTGTCTCAGTCCGTTTGTCTCAGACCGTCTGTCTCAGACCGTCTGTCTCAGACCGTCTGTCTCAGCCCGGCTGTCTCAACCCGCCTCCCTCAGTCCGTCTGTTTCAGACCGTCTGTCTCAGACCGTCTGTCTCAACCCGCCTCTCTCAGTCCGTCTGTCTCAGCCCGCCTGTCTCAACCCGCCTCTCTCAGTCCGTCTGTCACAGCCCGCCTGTCTCAGCCCGCCTCTCCCAGTCCGTCTGTCTCAGTCCGTTTGTCTCAGACCGTCTGTCTCAGACCGTCTGTCTCAGCCCGGCTGTCTCAACCCGCCTCCCTCAGTCCGTCTGTTTCAGACCGTCTGTCTCAGACCGTCTGTCTCTTACCGTTCTCTCTGTCCGTCTGTCTCAGCCCGCCTGTCTCAGACCGTCCGTCTCAGACCGTCTGTCTCGGACCGTCTTTGGCGGACCGTCTGTCTCGGACCGTCTGTCTCAGACCGTCTGACTCGGCCCGCCTGTCTCAGTCCGTCTGTCTCAGCGCGCCTGTCTCAGCGCGCCTCTCTCAGTCCGTCTGTCTGAGTCCGTCTGTCTCAGGCCATCTGTCTCAGACCGTCCGTCTCAGACCGTCTGCCTCAGACCGTCTGTCTCAGACCGTCTGTCTCAGCCCGCCTCTCTCAGCCCGCCTCCCTCAGTCCGTCTGTCTCTGTCCGTTTGTCTCAGACCGTCTGTCTCAGCCTGGCTGTCTCAACCCGCCTCCCTCAGTCCGTCTGTCTCCGCCCGCCTGTCTCAGTCCGTCTGTCTCAGCCCGCCTGTCTCTGTCCGTCTGTCTCAGCCCGCCTGTCTCAGACCGTCTGTCTCAGTCCGTCTGTCTCCGCCCCCCTGTCTCTGTCCGTTTGTCTCAGACCGTCTGTCTCAGCCCGCCTGTCTCAACCCGCCTCTCCCAGTCCGACCGCATCAGCCCGCCTGTCTCAGTCCGTCTGTCTCAGTCCGCCTGTCTCAGCCCGCCTCTCTCAGTCCGTCTGTCTCAGGCCATCTGTCTCAGACCGTCTGTCTCTGTCCGTCTCTCTCTGACCGTCTGTCTCGGACCGTCTGTCTCAGACCGTCTGTCTCAGCCCGCCTCTCTCAGCCCGCCTCCCTCAGTCCTTCTGTCTCAGCCTGGCTGTCTCAACCCGCCTCCCTCAGTCCGTCTGTCTCAGCCCGTCTGTCTCAGACCGTCTGTCTCTTACCGTTCTCTCAGCCCGCCTCCCTTAGTCCGTCTGTCTCAGACCGTCTGTCTCGGACCGTCTGTCTCAGACCGTCTGACTCAGCCCGCCTGTCTCAGTCCGTCTGTCTCCGGCCGCCTGTCTCAGTCCGTCTGTCTCCGCCCGCCTGTCTCAGTCCGTCTGTCTCAGCCCGCCTGTCTCTGTCCGTCTGTCTCAGCCCGCCTGTCTCAGACCGTCTGTCTCGGACCGTCTGTCTCGGACCGTCTTCCGCGGACTGTCTGTCTCGGACCGTCTTCCGCGGACTGTCTGTCTCGGACCGTCTGTCTCAGTCCGTCTGTCTCCGCCACCCTGTCTCTGTCCGTTTGTCTCAGACCGTCTGTCTCAGCCCGCCTGTCTCAAGCCGCCTCTCCCAGTCCGACCGCATCAGCCCGCCTGTCTCAGTCCGACTGTCTCAGCCCGCCTGTCTCAGCCCGCCTCTCTCAGTCCGTCTGTCTCAGGCCATCTGTCTCAGCCCGCCTGTCTCAGACCGTCTGTCTCGGACCGTCTGTCTCGGACCGTCTTCCGCGGACTGTCTGTCTCGGACCGTCTTCCGCGGACTGTCTGTCTCGGACCGTCTGTCTCAGACCGTCTGACTCAGCCCGCCTGTCTCTGTCCGTCTGTCTCAGACCGTCTGTCTCAGCCCGCCTGTCTCAACCCGCCTCTCTCAGTCCGTCTGTCTCAGCCCGCCTGTCTCAACCCGCCTCTCTCAGTCCGTCTGTCTCAGCCCGCCTGTCTCACCCCGCCTCTCCCAGTCCGACCGTATCAGCCCGCCTGTCTCAGTCCGTCTGTCTCAGCCCGCCTGTCTCAGCCCGCCTGTCTCTGTCCGTCTGTCTCAGCCCGCCTGTCTCAGACCGTCTGTCTCGGACCGTCTGTCTCAGACCGTCTGCCTCAGACCGTCTGTCTCAGGCCATCTGTCTCAGTCCGTCTGTCCCTGTCCGTCTGTCTCAGACCATCTGTCTCAGACCGTTGTCTCTGTCCGTCTCGCTCAGGCCGCCTGCCTCAGTCCGCCTGTCTCAGTCCGTTTGTCTCAGACCGTCTGTCTCAGCCCGCCTGTCTCAACCCGCCTCTCCCAGTCCGACCGCATCAGCTCGCCTGTCTCAGTCCGTCTGTCTCAGCCCGCCTGTCTCAGCCCGCCTCTCTCAGTCCGTCTGTCTCAGGCCATCTGCCTCAGACCGTCTGTCTCAGACCGTCTGTCTCAGCCCGCCTCTCTCAGCCCGCCTCCCTCAGTCCGTCTGCCTCTGTCCGTTTGTCTCAGACCGTCTGTCTCAGCCTGGCTGTCTCAACCCGCCTCCCTCAGTCCGTCTGTCTCAGCCCGTCTGTCTCAGACCGTCTGTCTCTTACCGTTCTCTCAGCCCGCCTCCCTTAGTCCGTCTGTCTCAGACCGTCTGTCTCGGACCGTCTGTCTCAGACCGTCTGACTCAGCCCGCCTGTCTCAGTCCGTCTGTCTCCGGCCGCCTGTCTCAGTCCGTCTGTCGCCGCCCGCCTGTCTCAGTCCGTCTGTCTCAGCCCGCCTGTCACTGTCCGTCTGTCTCAGCCCGCCTGTCTCAGACCGTCTGTCTCAGACCGTCTGTCTCAGACCGTCTGTCTCGGACCGTCTGTCTCGGACCGTCTTCCGCGGACTGTCTGTCTCGGACCGTCTGTCTCAGTCCGTCTGTCTCCGCCCCCCTGTCTCTGTCCGTTTGTCTCAGACCGTCTGACTCAGCCCGCCTGTCTCTGTCCGTCCGTCTCAGACCGTCTGTCTCAGCCCGCCTGTCTCCGGCCGCCTGTCTCAGTCCGTCTGTCTCCGCCCGCCTGTCTCAGTCCGTCTGTCTCAGCCCGCCTGTCTCTGTCCGTCTGTCTCAGCCCGCCTGTCTCAGACCGTCTGTCTCGGACCGTCTGTCTCGGACCGTCTGTCTCAGCCCGCCTGTCTCCGGCCGCCTGTCTCAGTCCGTCTGTCTCCGCCCGCCTGTCTCAGTCCGTCTGTCTCAGCCCGCCTGTCTCTGTCCGTCTGTCTCAGCCCGCCTGTCTCAGACCGTCTGTCTCGGACCGTCTGTCTCGGACCGTCTTCCGCGGACTGTCTGTCTCGGACCGTCTTCCGCGGACTGTCTGTCTCGGACCGTCTGTCTCAGTCCGTCTGTCTCCGCCCCCTGTCTCTGTCCGTTTGTCTCAGACCGTCTGTCTCAGCCCGCCTGTCTCAGTCCGTCTGTCTCAGCCCGCCTGTCTCTGTCCGTCTGTCTCAGCCCGCCTGTCTCAGACCGTCTGTCTCAGTCCGTCTGTCGCCGCCCCCCTGTCTCTGTCCGTTTGTCTCAGACCGTCTGTCTCAGCCCGCCTGTCTCAACCCGCCTCTCCCAGTCCGACCGCATCAGCCCGCCTGTCTCAGTCCGTCTGTCTCAGCCCGCCTGTCTCAGCCCGCCTCTCTCAGTCCGTCTGTCTCAGGCCATCTGTCTCAGACCGTCTGTCTCTGTCCGTCTCTCTCTGACCGTCTGTCTCGGACCGTCTGTCTCAGACCGTCTGTCTCAGCCCGCCTCTCTCAGCCCGCCTCCCTCAGTCCTTCTGTCTCAGCCTGGCTGTCTCAACCCGCCTCCCTCAGTCCGTCTGTCTCAGCCCGTCTGTCTCAGACCGTCTGTCTCTTACCGTTCTCTCAGCCCGCCTCCCTTAGTCCGTCTGTCTCAGACCGTCTGTCTCGGACCGTCTGTCTCAGACCGTCTGACTCAGCCCGCCTGTCTCAGTCCGTCTGTCTCCGGCCGCCTGTCTCAGTCCGTCTGTCTCCGCCCGCCTGTCTCAGTCCGTCTGTCTCAGCCCGCCTGTCTCTGTCCGTCTGTCTCAGCCCGCCTGTCTCAGACCGTCTGTCTCGGACCGTCTGTCTCGGACCGTCTTCCGCGGACTGTCTGTCTCGGACCGTCTTCCGCGGACTGTCTGTCTCGGACCGTCTGTCTCAGTCCGTCTGTCTCCGCCCCCCTGTCTCTGTCCGTTTGTCTCAGACCGTCTGTCTCAGCCCGCCTGTCTCAAGCCGCCTCTCCCAGTCCGACCGCATCAGCCCGCCTGTCTCAGTCCGACTGTCTCAGCCCGCCTGTCTCAGCCCGCCTCTCTCAGTCCGTCTGTCTCAGGCCATCTGTCTCAGACCGTCTGTCTCTGTCCGTCTCTCTCTGACCGTCTGTCTCGGACCGTCTGTCTCAGACCGTCTGACTCAGCCCGCCTGTCTCTGTCCGTCTGTCTCAGACCGTCTGTCTCAGCCCGCCTGTCTCAACCCGCCTCTCTCAGTCCGTCTGTCTCAGCCCGCCTGTCTCAACCCGCCTCTCTCAGTCCGTCTGTCTCAGCCCGCCTGTCTCACCCCGCCTCTCCCAGTCCGACCGTATCAGCCCGCCTGTCTCAGTCCGTCTGTCTCAGCCCGCCTGTCTCAGCCCGCCTGTCTCTGTCCGTCTGTCTCAGCCCGCCTGTCTCAGACCGTCTGTCTCGGACCGTCTGTCTCAGACCGTCTGCCTCAGACCGTCTGTCTCAGGCCATCTGTCTCAGTCCGTCTGTCCCTGTCCGTCTGTCTCAGACCATCTGTCTCAGACCGTTGTCTCTGTCCGTCTCGCTCAGGCCGCCTGCCTCAGTCCGCCTGTCTCAGTCCGTTTGTCTCAGACCGTCTGTCTCAGCCCGCCTGTCTCAACCCGCCTCTCCCAGTCCGACCGCATCAGCCCGCCTGTCTCAGTCCGTCTGTCTCAGCCCGCCTGTCTCAGCCCGCCTCTCTCAGTCCGTCTGTCTCAGGCCATCTGCCTCAGACCGTCTGTCTCAGACCGTCTGTCTCAGCCCGCCTCTCTCAGCCCGCCTCCCTCAGTCCGTCTGTCTCTGTCCGTTTGTCTCAGACCGTCTGTCTCAGCCTGGCTGTCTCAACCCGCCTCCCTCAGTCCGTCTGTCTCAGCCCGTCTGTCTCAGACCGTCTGTCTCTTACCGTTCTCTCAGCCCGCCTCCCTTAGTCCGTCTGTCTCAGACCGTCTGTCTCGGACCGTCTGTCTCAGACCGTCTGACTCAGCCCGCCTGTCTCAGTCCGTCTGTCTCCGGCCGCCTGTCTCAGTCCGTCTGTCGCCGCCCGCCTGTCTCAGTCCGTCTGTCTCAGCCCGCCTGTCACTGTCCGTCTGTCTCAGCCCGCCTGTCTCAGACCGTCTGTCTCAGACCGTCTGTCTCAGACCGTCTGTCTCGGACCGTCTGTCTCGGACCGTCTTCCGCGGACTGTCTGTCTCGGACCGTCTTCCGCGGACTGTCTGTCTCGGACCGTCTGTCTCAGTCCGTCTGTCTCCGCCCCCCTGTCTCTGTCCGTTTGTCTCAGACCGTCTGACTCAGCCCGCCTGTCTCTGTCCGTCCGTCTCAGACCGTCTGTCTCAGCCCGCCTGTCTCAACCCGCCTCTCTCAGTCCGTCTGAATCAGCCCGCCTGTCTCAACCCGCCTCTCTCAGTCCGTCTGTCTCAGCCCGCCTGTCTCAACCCGCCTCTCCCAGTCCGACCGCATCAGCCCGCCTGTCTCAGTCCGTCTGTCTCAGCCCGCCTGTCTCAGCCCGCCACTCTCAGTCCGTCTGTCTCAGGCCATCTGCCTCAGACCGTCTGTCTCAGACCGTCTGTCTCAGCCCGCCTCTCTCAGCCCGCCTCCCTCAGTCCGTCTGTCTCTGTCCGTTTGTCTCAGACCGTCTGTCTCAGCCTGGCTGTCTCAACCCGCCTCCCTCAGTCCGTCTGTCTCAGCCCGTCTGTCTCAGACCGTCTGTCTCTTACCGTTCTCTCAGCCCGCCTCCCTTAGTCCGTCTGTCTCAGACCGTCTGTCTCGGACCGTCTGTCTCAGACCGTCTGACTCAGCCCGCCTGTCTCAGTCCGTCTGTCTCCGGCCGCCTGTCTCAGTCCGTCTGTCTCCGCCCGCCTGTCTCAGCCCGCCTGTCTCAGCCCGCCTCTCTCAGTCCGTCTGTCTCAGGCCATCTGTCTCAGACCGTCTGTCTCTGTCCGTCTCTCTCTGACCGTCTGTCTCGGACCGTCTGTCTCAGACCGTCTGACTCAGCCCGCCCCTCTCAGCCCGCCTCCCTCAGTCCGTCTGTCTCTGTCCGTTTGTCTCAGACCGTCTGTCTCAGCCTGGCTGTCTCAACCCGCCTCCCTCAGTCCGTCTGTCTCAGCCCGTCTGTCTCAGACCGTCTGTCTCTTACCGTTCTCTCAGCCCGCCTCCCGTAGTCCGTCCGTCTCAGACCGTCTGTCTCGGACCGTCTGTCTCAGACCGTCTGACTCAGCCCGCCTGTCTCAGTCCGTCTGTCTCCGGCCGCCTGTCTCAGTCCGTCTGTCGCCGCCCGCCTGTCTCAGTCCGTCTGTCTCAGCCCGCCTGTCACTGTCCGTCTGTCTCAGCCCGCCTGTCTCAGACCGTCTGTCTCAGACCGTCTGTCTCGGACCGTCTGTCTCGGACCGTCTTCCGCGGACTGTCTGTCTCGGACCGTCTTCCGCGGACTGTCTGTCTCGGACCGTCTGTCTCAGTCCGTCTGTCTCCGCCCCCCTGTCTCTGTCCGTTTGTCTCAGACCGTCTGACTCAGCCCGCCTGTCTCTGTCCGTCCGTCTCAGACCGTCTGTCTCAGCCCGCCTGTCTCAACCCGCCTCTCTCAGTCCGTCTGTCTCAGCCCGCCTGTCTCAACCCGCCTCTCTCAGTCCGTCTGTCTCAGCCCGCCTGTCTCACCCCGCCTCTCCCAGTCCGACCGTATCAGCCCGCCTGTCTCTGTCCGTCTGTCTCAGCCCGCCTGTCTCAGCCCGCCTGTCTCTGTCCGTCTGTCTCAGCCCGCCTGTCTCAGACCGTCTGTCTCGGACCGTCTGTCTCAGACCGTCTGCCTCAGATCGTCTGTCTCAGGCCATCTGTCTCAGCCCGCCTCTCTCAGTCCGTCTGTCTCAGACTGTCTGTCTCAGACCGTCTGTCTCAGACCGTCTGTCTCAGACCGTCTGTCTCAGTCCGTCTGTCTCAGACCGTCTGTCTCAGCCCGCCTGTCTCAGCCCGCCTCTCTCAGTCCGTCTGTCTGAGTCCGTCTGTCTCAGGCCATCTGTCTCAGACCGTCTGTCTCAGACCGTCTGTCTCGGACCGTCTGTCTCAGACTGTCTGTCTCAGCCCGCCTGTCACAGACCGTCTGTCTCGGACCGTCTGTCTCAGACCGTCTGCCTCAGACCGTCTGTCTCAGGCCATCTGTCTCAGTCCGTCTGTCCCTGTCCGTCTGTCTGAGTCCGCCTGTCTCAGTCCGTCTGTCTCAGACCATCTGTCTCTGTCCGTCTGCCTCAGACCGTCTGTCTCAGACCGTCTGTCTCAGCCCGCCTCTCTCAGCCCGCCTCCCTCAGTCTGTCTGTCTCAGACCGTCTGTCTCAGACCGTCTGTCTCAGACCGTCTGTCTCAGACCGTCTGTCTCAGACCGTCTGTCTCAGACCGTCTGTCTCAGACCGTCTGTCTCAGACCGTCTGTCTCAGACCGTTTGTCTCAGACCGTCTGTCTCAGACCGTCTGTCTCAGACCGTCTGTCTCAGACCGTCTGTCTCAGACCGTCTGTCTCAGACCGTCTGTCTCAGACCGTCTGTCTCAGACCGTCTGTCTCAGACCGTCTGTCTCAGACCGTCTGTCTCTGTCCGTCTCAGACCGTTTGTCTCAGATCGCCTGTCTCAGCCCGCCTCTCTCAGTCCGTCTGTCTCGGACCGTCTGTCTCGGACCGTCTTCCGCGGACTGTCTGTCTCGGACGTATTCCGCGGACTGTCTGTCTCGGACCGTCTGTCTCAGACCGTCTGTCTCAGCCTGGCTGTCTCAACCCGCCTCCCTCAGTCCGTCCGTCTCAGCCCGTCTGTCTCAGACCGTCTGTCTCTTACCGTTCTCTCAGCCCGCCTCCCTTAGTCCGTCTGTCTCAGACCGTCTGTCTCAGACCGTCTGTCTCAGACCGTCTGTCTCAGCCCGCCTCTCTCAGTCCGTCTGTCTCAGACCGTCTGTCTCAGACTGTCTGTCTCAGACCGTCTGTCTCAGACCGTCTGTCTCAGACCGTCTGTCTCAGTCCGTCTGTCTCAGACCGTCTGTCTCAGCCCGCCTGTCTCAGCCCGCCTCTCTCAGTCCGTCTGTCTGAGTCCGTCTGTCTCAGGCCATCTGTCACAGACCGTCTGTCTCAGACCGTCTGTCTCGGACCGTCTGTCTCAGCCCGCCTCCCTCAGCCCGCCTGTCACAGACCGTCTGTCTCGGACCGTCTGTCTCAGACCGTCTGCCTCAGACCGTCTGTCTCAGGCCATCTGTCTCAGTCCGTCTGTCCCTGTCCGTCTGTCTGAGTCCGCCTGTCTCAGTCCGTCTGTCTCAGACCATCTGTCTCTGTCCGTCTGCCTCAGACCGTCTGTCTCAGACCGTCTGTCTCAGACCGTCTGTCTCAGACCGTCTGTCTCAGCCCGCCTCTCTCAGCCCGCCTCCCTCAGTCCGTCTGTCTCAGTCCGTTTGTCTCAGACCGTCTGTCTCAGACCGTCTGTCTCAGCCCGGCTGTCTCAACCCGCCTCCCTCAGTCCGTCTGTTTCAGACCGTCTGTCTCAGACCGTCTGTCTCTTACCGTTCTCTCTGTCCGTCTGTCTCAGCCCGCCTGTCTCAGACCGTCCGTCTCAGACCGTCTGTCTCGGACCGTCTTTGGCGGACCGTCTGTCTCGGACCGTCTGTCTCAGACCGTCTGACTCGGCCCGCCTGACTCAGTCCGTCTGTCTCAGCGCGCCTGTCTCAGCCCGCCTCTCTCAGTCCGTCTGTCTGAGTCCGTCTGTCTCAGGCCATCTGTCTCAGACCGTCTGTCTCAGACCGTCTGCCTCAGACCGTCTGTCTCAGACCGTCTGTCTCAGACCGTCTGTCTCAGACCGTCTGTCTCAGACCGTCTGTCTCAGACCGTCTGTCTCAGACCGTCTGTCTCAGACCGTCTGTCTCTGTCCGTCTCAGACCGTTTGTCTCAGATCGCCTGTCTCAGCCCGCCTCTCTCAGTCCGTCTGTCTCGGACCGTCTGTCTCGGACCGTCTTCCGCGGACTGTCTGTCTCGGACGTATTCCGCGGACTGTCTGTCTCGGACCGTCTGTCTCAGACCGTCTGTCTCAGCCTGGCTGTCTCAACCCGCCTCCCTCAGTCCGTCCGTCTCAGCCCGTCTGTCTCAGACCGTCTGTCTCTTACCGTTCTCTCAGCCCGCCTCCCTTAGTCCGTCTGTCTCAGACCGTCTGTCTCAGACCGTCTGTCTCAGCCCGCCTCTCTCAGTCCGTCTGTCTCAGACCGTCTGTCTCAGACTGTCTGTCTCAGACCGTCTGTCTCAGACCGTCTGTCTCAGACCGTCTGTCTCAGTCCGTCTGTCTCAGACCGTCTGTCTCAGCCCGCCTGTCTCAGCCCGCCTCTCTCAGTCCGTCTGTCTGAGTCCGTCTGTCTCAGGCCATCTGTCACAGACCGTCTGTCTCAGACCGTCTGTCTCGGACCGTCTGTCTCAGCCCGCCTCCCTCAGCCCGCCTGTCACAGACCGTCTGTCTCGGACCGTCTGTCTCAGACCGTCTGCCTCAGACCGTCTGTCTCAGGCCATCTGTCTCAGTCCGTCTGTCCCTGTCCGTCTGTCTGAGTCCGCCTGTCTCAGTCCGTCTGTCTCAGACCATCTGTCTCTGTCCGTCTGCCTCAGACCGTCTGTCTCAGACCGTCTGTCTCAGACCGTCTGTCTCAGACCGTCTGTCTCAGCCCGCCTCTCTCAGCCCGCCTCCCTCAGTCCGTCTGTCTCAGTCCGTTTGTCTCAGACCGTCTGTCTCAGACCGTCTGTCTCAGCCCGGCTGTCTCAACCCGCCTCCCTCAGTCCGTCTGTTTCAGACCGTCTGTCTCAGACCGTCTGTCTCTTACCGTTCTCTCTGTCCGTCTGTCTCAGCCCGCCTGTCTCAGACCGTCCGTCTCAGACCGTCTGTCTCGGACCGTCTTTGGCGGACCGTCTGTCTCGGACCGTCTGTCTCAGACCGTCTGACTCGGCCCGCCTGACTCAGTCCGTCTGTCTCAGCGCGCCTGTCTCAGCCCGCCTCTCTCAGTCCGTCTGTCTGAGTCCGTCTGTCTCAGGCCATCTGTCTCAGACCGTCTGTCTCAGACCGTCTGCCTCAGACCGTCTGTCTCAGACCGTCTGTCTCAGCCCGCCTCTCTCAGCCCGCCGCCCTCAGTCCGTCTGTCTCTGTCCGTTTGTCTCAGACCGTCTGTCTCAGCCTGGCTGTCTCAACCCGCCTCCCTCAGTCCGTCTGTCTCCGCCCGCCTGTCTCAGTCCGTCTGTCTCAGCCCGCCTGTCTCAGACCGTCTGTCTCAGCCTGGCTGTCTCAACCCGCCTCCCTCAGTCCGTCTGTCTCAGCCCGCCTGTCTCAGACCGTCTGTCTCAGTCCGTCTGTCTCCGCCCCCCTGTCTCTGTCCGTTTGTCTCAGACCGTCTGTCTCAGCCCGCCTGTCTCAACCCGCCTCTCCCAGTCCGACCGCATCAGCCCGCCTCTCTCAGTCCGTCTGTCTCAGGCCATCTGTCTCAGACCGTCTGTCTCTGTCCGTCTCTCTCTGACCGTCTGTCTCGGACCGTCTGTCTCAGACCGTCTGTCTCAGCCCGCCTCTCTCAGCCCGCCTCCCTCAGTCCGTCTGTCTCTGTCCGTTTGTCTCAGACCGTCTGTCTCAGCCTGGCTGTCTCAACCCGCCTCCCTCAGTCCGTCTGTCTCAGCCCGTCTGTCTCAGACCGTCTGTCTCTTACCGTTCTCTCAGCCCGCCTCCCTTAGACCGTCTGTCTCAGACCGTCTGTCTCGGACCGTCTGTCTCAGACCGTCTGACTCAGCCCGCCTGTCTCAGTCCGTCTGTCTCCGGCCGCCTGTCTCAGTCCGTCTGTCTCCGCCCGCCTGTCTCAGTCCGTCTGTCTCAGCCCGCCTGTCTCTGTCCGTCTGTCTCAGCCCGCCTGTCTCAGACCGTCTGTCTCGAACCGTCTGTCTCGGACCGTCTTCCGCGGACTGTCTGTCTCGGACCGTCTTCCGCGGACTGTCTGTCTCGGACCGTCTGTCTCAGTCCGTCTGTCTCCGCCCCCCTGTCTCTGTCCGTTTGTCTCAGACCGTCTGTCTCAGCCCGCCTGTCTCAAGCCGCCTCTCCCAGTCCGACCGCATCAGCCCGCCTGTCTCAGTCCGACTGTCTCAGCCCGCCTGTCTCAGCCCGCCTCTCTCAGTCCGTCTGTCTCAGGCCATCTGTCTCAGACCGTCTGTCTCTGTCCGTCTCTCTCTGACCGTCTGTCTCGGACCGTCTGTCTCAGACCGTCTGACTCAGCCCGCCTGTCTCTGTCCGTCTGTCTCAGACCGTCTGTCTCAGCCCGCCTGTCTCAACCCGCCTCTCTCAGTCCGTCTGTCTCAGCCCGCCTGTCTCAACCCGCCTCTCTCAGTCCGTCTGTCTCAGCCCGCCTGTCTCACCCCGCCTCTCCCAGTCCGACCGTATCAGCCCGCCTGTCTCAGTCCGTCTGTCTCAGCCCGCCTGTCTCAGCCCGCCTGTCTCTGTCCGTCTGTCTCAGCCCGCCTGTCTCAGACCGTCTGTCTCGGACCGTCTGTCTCAGACCGTCTGCCTCAGACCGTCTGTCTCAGGCCATCTGTCTCAGTCCGTCTGTCCCTGTCCGTCTGTCTCAGACCATCTGTCTCAGTCCGTCTGTCTCAGACCATCTGTCTCTGTCCGTCTGCCTCAGACCGTCTGTCTCAGACCGTCTGTCTCAGACCGTCTGTCTCAGACCGTCTGTCTCAGCCCGCCTCTCTCAGCCCGCCTCCCTCAGTCCGTCTGTCTCAGTCCGTTTGTCTCAGACCGTCTGTCTCAGACCGTCTGTCTCAGCCCGGCTGTCTCAACCCGCCTCCCTCAGTCCGTCTGTTTCAGACCGTCTGTCTCAGACCGTCTGTCTCTTACCGTTCTCTCTGTCCGTCTGTCTCAGCCCGCCTGTCTCAGACCGCCCGTCTCAGACCGTCTGTCTCGGACCGTCTTTGGCGGACCGTCTGTCTCGGACCGTCTGTCTCAGACCGTCTGACTCGGCCCGCCTGTCTCAGTCCGTCTGTCTCAGCGCGCCTGTCTCAGCCCGCCTCTCTCAGTCCGTCTGTCTGAGTCCGTCTGTCTCAGGCCATCTGTCTCAGACCGTCTGTCTCAGACCGTCTGCCTCAGACCGTCTGTCTCAGACCGTCTGTCTCAGCCCGCCTCTCTCAGCCCGCCGCCCTCAGTCCGTCTGTCTCTGTCCGTTTGTCTCAGACCGTCTGTCTCAGCCTGGCTGTCTCAACCCGCCTCCCTCAGTCCGTCTGTCTCCGCCCGCCTGTCTCAGTCCGTCTGTCTCAGCCCGCCTGTCTCAGACCGTCTGTCTCAGCCTGGCTGTCTCAACCCGCCTCCCTCAGTCCGTCTGTCTCAGCCCGCCTGTCTCAGACCGTCTGTCTCAGTCCGTCTGTCTCCGCCCCCCTGTCTCTGTCCGTTTGTCTCAGACCGTCTGTCTCAGCCCGCCTGTCTCAACCCGCCTCTCCCAGTCCGACCGCATCAGCCCGCCTCTCTCAGTCCGTCTGTCTCAGGCCATCTGTCTCAGACCGTCTGTCTCTGTCCGTCTCTCTCTGACCGTCTGTCTCGGACCGTCTGTCTCAGACCGTCTGTCTCAGCCCGCCTCTCTCAGCCCGCCTCCCTCAGTCCGTCTGTCTCTGTCCGTTTGTCTCAGACCGTCTGTCTCAGCCTGGCTGTCTCAACCCGCCTCCCTCAGTCCGTCTGTCTCAGCCCGTCTGTCTCAGACCGTCTGTCTCTTACCGTTCTCTCAGCCCGCCTCCCTTAGTCCGTCTGTCTCAGACCGTCTGTCTCGGACCGTCTGTCTCAGACCGTCTGACTCAGCCCGCCTGTCTCAGTCCGTCTGTCTCCGGCCGCCTGTCTCAGTCCGTCTGTCTCCGCCCGCCTGTCTCAGTCCGTCTGTCTCAGCCCGCCTGTCTCTGTCCGTCTGTCTCAGCCCGCCTGTCTCAGACCGTCTGTCTCGAACCGTCTGTCTCGGACCGTCTTCCGCGGACTGTCTGTCTCGGACCGTCTTCCGCGGACTGTCTGTCTCGGACCGTCTGTCTCAGTCCGTCTGTCTCCGCCCCCCTGTCTCTGTCCGTTTGTCTCAGACCGTCTGTCTCAGCCCGCCTGTCTCAAGCCGCCTCTCCCAGTCCGACCGCATCAGCCCGCCTGTCTCAGTCCGACTGTCTCAGCCCGCCTGTCTCAGCCCGCCTCTCTCAGTCCGTCTGTCTCAGGCCATCTGTCTCAGACCGTCTGTCTCTGTCCGTCTCTCTCTGACCGCCTGTCTCGGACCGTCTGTCTCAGACCGTCTGACTCAGCCCGCCTGTCTCTGTCCGTCTGTCTCAGACCGTCTGTCTCAGCCCGCCTGTCTCAACCCGCCTCTCTCAGTCCGTCTGTCTCAGCCCGCCTGTCTCAACCCGCCTCTCTCAGTCCGTCTGTCTCAGCCCGCCTGTCTCACCCCGCCTCTCCCAGTCCGACCGTATCAGCCCGCCTGTCTCAGTCCGTCTGTCTCAGCCCGCCTGTCTCAGCCCGCCTGTCTCTGTCCGTCTGTCTCAGCCCGCCTGTCTCAGACCGTCTGTCTCGGACCGTCTGTCTCAGACCGTCTGCCTCAGACCGTCTGTCTCAGGCCATCTGTCTCAGTCCGTCTGTCCCTGTCCGTCTGTCTCAGACCATCTGTCTCAGACCGTTGTCTCTGTCCGTCTCGCTCAGGCCGCCTGCCTCAGTCCGCCTGTCTCAGTCCGTTTGTCTCAGACCGTCTGTCTCAGCCCGCCTGTCTCAACCCGCCTCTCCCAGTCCGACCGCATCAGCCCGCCTGTCTCAGTCCGTCTGTCTCAGCCCGCCTGTCTCAGCCCGCCTCTCTCAGTCCGTCTGTCTCAGGCCATCTGCCTCAGACCGTCTGTCTCAGACCGTCTGTCTCAGCCCGCCTCTCTCAGCCCGCCTCCCTCAGTCCGTCTGTCTCTGTCCGTTTGTCTCAGACCGTCTGTCTCAGCCTGGCTGTCTCAACCCGCCTCCCTCAGTCCGTCTGTCTCAGCCCGTCTGTCTCAGACCGTCTGTCTCTTACCGTTCTCTCAGCCCGCCTCCCTTAGTCCGTCTGTCTCAGACCGTCTGTCTCGGACCGTCTGTCTCAGACCGTCTGACTCAGCCCGCCTGTCTCAGTCCGTCTGTCTCCGGCCGCCTGTCTCAGTCCGTCTGTCTCCGCCCGCCTGTCTCAGCCCGCCTGTCTCAGCCCGCCTCTCTCAGTCCGTCTGTCTCAGGCCATCTGTCTCAGACCGTCTGTCTCTGTCCGTCTCTCTCTGACCGTCTGTCTCGGACCGTCTGTCTCAGACCGTCTGACTCAGCCCGCCCCTCTCAGCCCGCCTCCCTCAGTCCGTCTGTCTCTGTCCGTTTGTCTCAGACCGTCTGTCTCAGCCTGGCTGTCTCAACCCGCCTCCCTCAGTCCGTCTGTCTCAGCCCGTCTGTCTCAGACCGTCTGTCTCTTACCGTTCTCTCAGCCCGCCTCCCGTAGTCCGTCCGTCTCAGACCGTCTGTCTCGGACCGTCTGTCTCAGACCGTCTGACTCAGCCCGCCTGTCTCAGTCCGTCTGTCTCCGGCCGCCTGTCTCAGTCCGTCTGTC
This sequence comes from Coelioxys conoideus, assembly GCA_947623535.1. Classification (NCBI taxonomy): domain Eukaryota; kingdom Metazoa; phylum Arthropoda; class Insecta; order Hymenoptera; family Megachilidae; genus Coelioxys; species Coelioxys conoideus. Next base: position 522,898 of record CANQJN010000017.1, read on the forward strand.
GCCGCCCGCCTGTCTCAGTCCGTCTGTCTCAGCCCGCCTGTCACTGTCCGTCTGTCTCAGCCCGCCTGTCTCAGACCGTCTGTCTCAGACCGTCTGTCTCGGACCGTCTGTCTCGGACCGTCTTCCGCGGACTGTCTGTCTCGGACCGTCTTCCGCGGACTGTCTGTCTCGGACCGTCTGTCTCAGTCCGTCTGTCTCCGCCCCCCTGTCTCTGTCCGTTTGTCTCAGACCGTCTGTCTCAGCCCGCCTGTCTCAACCCGCCTCTCCCAGTTCGACCGCATCAGCCCGCCTGTCTCAGTCCGTTTGTCTCAGCCCGCCTGTCTCAGCCCGCCTCTCTCAGTCCGTCTGTCTCAGGCCATCTGTCTCAGACCGTCTGTCTCTGTCCGTCTCTCTCTGACCGTCTATCTCGGACCGTCTGTCTCAGACCGTCTGACTCAGCCCGCCTGTCTCTGTCCGTTTGTCTCAGACCGTCTGTCTCAGCCCGCCTGTCTCAACCCGCCTCTCCCAGTTCGACCGCATCAGCCCGCCTGTCTCAGTCCGTTTGTCTCAGCCCGCCTGTCTCAGCCCGCCTCTCTCAGTCCGTCTGTCTCAGGCCATCTGTCTCAGACCGTCTGTCTCTGTCCGTCTCTCTCTGACCGTCTATCTCGGACCGTCTGTCTCAGACCGTCTGACTCAGCCCGCCTGTCTCTGTCCGTCTGTCTCAGACCGTCTGTCTCAGCCCGCCTGTCTCAACCCGCCTCTCTCAGTCCGTCTGTCTCAGCCCGCCTGTCTCAACCCGCCTCTCTCAGTCCGTCTGTCTCAGCCCGCCTGTCTCACCCCGCCTCTCCCAGTCCGACCGTATCAGCCCGCCTGTCTCAGTCCGTCTGTCTCAGCCCGCCTGTCTCAGCCCGCCTGTCTCTGTCCGTCTGCCTCAGACCGTCTGTCTCAGGCCATCTGTCTCAGTCCGTCTGTCCCTGTCCGTCTGTCTCAGACCATCTGTCTCAGACCGTTGTCTCTGTCCGTCTCGCTCAGGCCGCCTGCCTCAGTCCGCCTGTCTCAGTCCGTCTGTCTCAGACCATCTGTCTCAGACCGTTGTCTCTGTCCGTCTGTCTCAGACCGTCTGTCTCAGACCGTCTGTCTCAGACCGTCTGTCTCAGCCCGCCTCTCTCAGTCCGTCTGTCTCAGACCGTCTGTCTCAGACCGTCTGTCTCAGACCATCTGTCTCAGACCGTCTGTCTCAGACCGTCTGTCTCAGATCGCCTGTCTCAGCCCGCCTCTCTCAGTCCGTCTGTCTCAGACCGTCTGTCTCAGTCCGTCTGTCTCAGGCCGTCTGTCTCAGACCGTCTGTCTCAGACCGTCTGTCTCAGACCGTCTGTCTCAGACCGTCTGTCTCAGGCCGTCTGTCTCAGACCGTCTGTCTCAGACCGTCTGTCTCAGACCGTCTGTCTCAGGCCGTCTGTCTCAGACCGTCTGTCTCAGACCGTCTGTCTCTGTCCGTCTGTCTCAGCCCGCCTGTCTCAGCCCGCCTCTCTCAGTCCGTCTGTCTGAGACCGTCTGTCTCAGACCGTCTGTCTCAGCCCGCCTGTCTCAACCCGCCTCTCTCAGTCCGTCTGTCAGAGACCGTTTGTCTCTTACCGTTCTCTCTGTCCGTCTGCCTCAGCCCGCCTGTCTCAGACCGTCTGTCTCAGACCGTCTGTCTCAGTCCGTCTGTCTCCGCCCGTCTGTCTCTGTCCGTTTGTCTCAGACCGTCTGTCTCAGACCGTCTGTCTCAGCCCGCCTGTCTCAACCCGCCTCTCTCAGTCCGTCTGTCTCAGCCCGCCTGTCTCAGCCCGCCTCTCCCAGTCCGTCTGTCTCAGCCCGCCTGTCTCAGTCCGTCTGTCTCAGACAGTCTGACTCAGCCCGCCTGTCTCAGTCCGCCTATCTCATTCCGTCGGTCTGAGTCCGTCTGTCTCAGGCCATCTGTCTCAGACCGTCTGTCTCAGACCGTCTGTCTCAGACCGTCTGTCTCGGACCGTCTGTCTCAGACCGTCTGACTCAGCCCGCCTGTCTCAATCGGTCTGTCTCCGCTCGCCTGTCTCAGTCCGTCTGTCTCAGACCGTCTGTCTCGCCCGCCTGTCTCATCCCGCCTCCATCAGTCCGTCTGTCAGAGACCGTCGGTCTCAGACCGTCTGTCTCTTACCGTTCTCTCTGTCCGTCTCTCTCAGCCCGCCTGTCTCAGACCGTCTGTCTCAGACCGTCTGTCTCGGACCGTCTTTGGCGGACCGTCTGTCTCGGACCGTCTGTCTCAGACCGTCTGACTCGGCCCGCCTGTCTCAGTCCGTCTGTCTCAGCGCGCCTGTCTCAGCCCGTCTGTCTCTTACCGTTCTCTCTGTCCGTCTGTCTCAGCCCGCCTGTCTCAGACCGTCTGTCTCAGACCGTCTGTCTCGGACCGTCTTTGGCGGACCGTCTGTCTCGGACCGTCTGTCTCAGACCGTCTGACTCGGCCCGCCTGTCTCAGTCCGTCTGTCTCAGCGCGCCTATCTCAGCCCGCCTCTCTCAGTCCGTCTGTCTGAGTCCGACTGTCTCAGGCCATCTGTCTCAGACCGTCTGTCTCAGACCGTCTGTCTCAGACCGTCTGTCTCAGACCGTCTGTCTGAGCCCGCCTGTCTCTGTCCGTGTGTCTCAGACCGTCTGTCTCGGACCGTCTGTCTCAGCCCGCTTGTCTCACCCCGCCTCTCCCAGTCCGACCGTATCAGCCCGCCTGTCTCAGTCCGTCTGTCTCAGCCCGCCTGTCTCAGCCCGCCTCTCTCAGTCCGTCTGTCTCAGACCGTCTGTCTCAGACCGTCTGTCTCAGACCGTCTGTCTCAGACCGTCTGTCTCATACCGTCTGTCTGAGCCCGCCTGTCTCTGTCCGTGTGTCTCAGACCGTCTGTCTCGGACCGTCTGTCTCAGACCGTCTGTCTCTTACCGTTGTCTCTGTCCGTCTGTTTCAGCCCGCCTGTCTCAGACCGTCTGTCTCTGTCCGTCTGTCTCGGGCCGTCTGTCTCTTACCGTTGTCTCTGTCCGTCTGTTTCAGCCCGCCTGTCTCTGTCCGTCTGTCTTTGACCGTCCGTCTCAGACCGTTTCTCTCAGCCCGCCTGTCTCAGCCCGCCTCTCTCTGTCCGTCTGTCTTTGACCGTCCGTCTCAGTCCGTCTGTCTCAGACCGTCTGTCTCAGTCCGTCTGTCTCAGACCGCCTGTCTCAGCCCGCCTCTCTCAGTTTGTCTGTCTGAGACCGTCTGTCTCAGACCGTCTGTCTCAGCCCGCCTCTCTCAGTCCGTCTGTCTCAGACCGTCTGTCTCAGACCGTCTGTCTCAGACCGTCTGTCTCAGACCGTCTGTCTCAGACCGTCTGTCTCAGACCGTCTGTCTGAGCCCGCCTGTCTCTGTCCGTGTGTCTCAGACCGTCTGTCTCGGACCGTCTGTCTCAGACCGTCTGTCTCTTACCGTTGTATTTGTCCGTCTGTTTCAGCCCGCCTGTCTCAGACCGTCTGTCTCTGTCCGTCTGTCTCGAACCGTCTGTCTCTTACCGTTGTCTCTGTCCGTCTGTTTCAGCCCGCCTGTCTCTGTCCGTCTGTCTTTGACCGTCCGTCTCAGACCGTTTCTCTCAGCCCGCCTGTCTCAGCCCGCCTCTCTCTGTCCGTCTGTCTTTGACCGTCCGTCTCAGTCCGTCTGTCTCAGACCGTCTGTCTCTGTCCGTCTGTCTCGGACCGTCTGTCTCTTACCGTTGTCTCTGTCCGTCTGTTTCAGCCCGCCTGTCTCTGTCCGTCTGTCTTTGACCGTCCGTCTCAGACCGTTTGTCTCAGCCCGCCTGTCTCAGCCCGCCTCTCTCAGTCCGTCTGTCTCAGACCGTCTGTCTCTGTCCGTCTGTCTCGGACCGTCTGTCTCTTACCGTTGTCTCTGTCGGTCTGTTTCAGCCCGCCTGTCTCAGACCGTCTGTCTCTGTCCGTCTGTCTCAGCCCGCCTGTCTCAGCCCGCCTCTCTCAGTCCGTCTGTCTGAGACCGTCTGTCTCAGACCGTCTGTCTCAGCCCGCCTGTCTCAACCCGCCTCTCTCAGTCCGTCTGTCAGAGACCGTTTGTCTCTTACCGTTCTCTCGGCCCGCCTGTCTCAGTCCGTCTGTCTCAGCGCGCCTGTCTCAGCCCGCCTCTCTCAGTCCGTCTGTCTGAGTCCGTCTGTCTCAGGCCATCTGTCTCAGACCGTCTGTCTCAGACCGTCTGTCTCAGACCGTCTGTCTCAGCCCGCCTCTCTCAGCCCGCCTCCCTCAGTCCGTCTGTCTCTGTCCGTTTGTCTCAGACCGTCTGTCTCAGACCGTCTGTCTCAGCCTGGCTGTCTCAACCCGCCTCCCTCAGTCCGTCCGTCTCAGCCCGTCTGTCCCAGACCGTCTGTCTCTTACCGTTCTCTCAGCCCGCCTCCCTTAGTCCGTCTGTTTCAGACCGTCTGTCACAGACCGTCTGTCTCAGACCGTCTGTCTCTTACCGTTCTCTCTGTCCGTCTGTCTCAGCCCGCCTGTCTCAGACCGTCTGTCTCAGACCGTCTGTCTCGGACCGTCTTTGGCGGACCGTCTGTCTCGGACCGTCTGTCTCAGACCGTCTGACTCGGCCCGCCTGTCTCAGTCCGTCTGTCTCAGCGCGCCTATCTCAGCCCGCCTCTCTCAGTCCGTCTGTCTGAGTCCGACTGTCTCAGGCCATCTGTCTCAGACCGTCTGCCTCAGACCGTCTGTCTCGGACCGTCTTCGGCGGACCGTCTGTCTCGGACCGTCTGCCTCAGACTGTCTGACTCAGCCCGCCTGTCTCAGTCCGTCTGTCTCAGACCGTCTGTCTCAGCCCGCCTGTCTCAACCCGCCTCTCTCAGTCCGCCTGTCTCAGCCCGCCTGTCTCAGCCCGCCTCTCCCAGTCCGACCGTATCAGCCCGCCTGTCTCAGTCCGTCTGTCTCAGCCCGCCTGTCTCAGACCGCCTCTCTCAGTCCGTCTGTCTCAGACCGTCTGACTCAGCCCGCCTGTCTCTGTCCATCTGTCTCATACCGTCGGTCTCAGCCCGTCTGTCTGAGCCCGCCTGTCTCTGTCCGTGTGTCTCAGACTGTCTGTCTCGGACCGTCTGTCTCTTACCGTCTGTCTCTTACCGTTGTCTCTGCCCGTCTGTTTCAGCCCGCCTGTCTCTGTCCGTCTGTCTTTGACCGTCCGTCTCAGACCGTCTGTCTCAGACCGTCTGTCTCAGACCGTCTGTCTGAGCCCGCCTGTCTCTGTCCGTGTGTCTCAGACCGTCTGTCTCGGACCGTCTGTCTCAGACCGTGTGTCTCTTACCGTTGTCTCTGTCCGTCTGTTTCAGCCCGCCTGTCTCTGTCCGTCTGTCTTTGACCGTCCGTCTCAGTCCGTCTGTCTCAGACCGTCTGTCTCTGTCCGTCTGTCTCGGACCGTCTGTCTCTTACCGTTGTCTCTGTCCGTCTGTTTCAGCCCGCCTGTCTCTGTCCGTCTGTCTTTGACCGTCCGTCTCAGACCGTTTGTCTCAGCCCGCCTGTCTCAGCCCGCCTCTCTCAGTCCGTCTGTCTGAGACCGTCTGTCTCATGACATCTGTCTCTGTCCGTCTGTCTGAGACCGTCTGTCTCAGACCGTCTGTCTCAGTCCGTCTGTCTCCGCCCGTCTGTATCTGTCCGTTTGTCTCAGACCGTCTGTCTCAGACCGTCTGTCTCATCCCGCCTGTCTCAACCCGCCTCTCTCAGTCCGTCTGTCTCAGCCCGCCTGTCTCAGCCCGCCTCTCCCAGTCCGCCTGTCTCAGCCCGCCTGTCTCAGTCCGTCTGTCTCAGACCGTCTGTCTCAGCCCGCCTGTCTCAGTCCGCCTATCTCATTCCGTCGGTCTGAGTCCGTCTGTCTCAGGCCATCTGTCTCAGACCGTCTGTCTCAGACCGTCTGTCTCGGACCGTCTGTCTCAGACCGTCTGACTCAGCCCGCCTGTCTCAATCGGTCTGTCTCCGCCCGCCTGTCTCAGTCCGTCTGTCACAGACCGTCTGTCTCGCCCGCCTGTCTCATCCCGCCTCCATCAGTCCGTCTGTCAGAGACCGTCTGTCTCAGCCCGCCTGTCTCTTACCGTTCTCTCTGTCCGTCTGTCTCAGCCCGCCTGTCTCAGACCGTCTGTCTCAGACCGTCTGTCTCGGACCGTCTTTGGCGGACCGTCTGTCTCGGACCGTCTGTCTCAGACCGTCTTTCTCGGCCCGCCTGTCTCAGTCCGTCTGTCTCAGCCCGCCTGTCTCTGTCCGTCTGTCTCAGCCCGCCTGTCTCAGACCGTCTGTCTCAGACCGTCTGTCTCGGACCGTCTGTCTCAGACCGTCTGACTCAGCCCGCCTGTCTCAGTCCGTCTGTCTCCGTCCGCCTGTCTCAGTCCGTCTGTCTCCGCCGGCCTGTCTCAGTCCGTCTGTCTCAGCCCGCCTGTCTCTGTCCGTCTGTCTCAGTCCGCCTGTCTCAGACCGTCTGTCTCAGACCGTCTGTCTCAGACCGTCTGTCTCCGACCGTCTGTCTCGGACCGTCTTCCGCGGACTGTCTGTCTCGGACCGTCTTCCGCGGACTGTCTGTCTCGGACCGTCTGTCTCAGTCCGTCTGTCTCCGCCCCCCTGTCTCTGTCCGTTTGTCTCAGACCCTCTGTCTCGGCCCGCCTGTCTCAACCTGCCTCTCTCAGTCCGTCTGTCTCAGCCCGCTTGTCTCACCCCGCCTCTCCCAGTCCGACCGTATCAGCCCGCCTGTCTCAGTCCGTCTGTCTCAGCCCGCCTGTCTCAGCCCGCCTCTCTCAGTCCGTCTGTCTCAGCCCGCCTCTCTCAGTCCGTCTGTCTCAGACCGTCTGTCTCAGACCGTCTGTCTCAGACCGTCTGTCTCAGACCGTCTGTCTCAGACCGTCTGTCTCAGACCGTCTGTCTCAGACCGTCTGTCTGAGCCCGCCTGTCTCTGTCCGTGTGTCTCAGACCGTCTGTCTCGGACCGTCTGTCTCAGACCGTCTGTCTCTTACCGTTGTCTTTGTCCGTCTGTTTCAGCCCGCCTGTCTCAGACCGTCTGTCTCTGTCCGTCTGTCTCGGACCGTCTGTCTCTTACCGTTGTCTCTGTCCGTCTGTTTCAGCCCGCCTGTCTCTGTCCGTCTGTCTTTGACCGTCCGTCTCAGACCGTTTCTCTCAGCCCGCCTGTCTCAGCCCGCCTCTCTCTGTCCGTCTGTCTTTGACCGTCCGTCTCAGTCCGTCTGTCTCAGACCGTCTGTCTCTGTCCGTCTGTCTCGGACCGTCTGTCTCTTACCGTTGTCTCTGTCCGTCTGTTTCAGCCCGCCTGTCTCTGTCCGTCTGTCTTTGACCGTCCGTCTCAGACCGTTTGTCTCAGCCCGCCTGTCTCAGCCCGCCTCTCTCAGTCCGTCTGTCTCAGACCGTCTGTCTCTGTCCGTCTGTCTCGGACCGTCTGTCTCTTACCGTTGTCTCTGTCGGTCTGCTTCAGCCCGCCTGTCTCAGACCGTCTGTCTCTGTCCGTCTGTCTCAGCCCGCCTGTCTCAGCCCGCCTCTCTCAGTCCGTCTGTCTGAGACCGTCTGTCTCAGACCGTCTGTCTCAGCCCGCCTGTCTCAACCCGCCTCTCTCAGTCCGTCTGTCAGAGACCGTTTGTCTCTTACCGTTCTCTCGGCCCGCCTGTCTCAGTCCGCCTGTCTCAGCGCGCCTGTCTCAGCCCGCCTCTCTCAGTCCGTCTGTCTGAGTCCGTCTGTCTCAGGCCATCTGTCTCAGACCGTCTGTCTCAGACCGTCTGTCTCAGACCGTCTGTCTCAGCCCGCCTCTCTCAGCCCGCCTCCCTCAGTCCGTCTGTCTCTGTCCGTTTGTCTCAGACCGTCTGTCTCAGACCGTCTGTCTCAGCCTGGCTGTCTCAACCCGCCTCCCTCAGTCCGTCCGTCTCAGCCCGTCTGTCCCAGACCGTCTGTCTCTTACCGTTCTCTCAGCCCGCCTCCCTTAGTCCGTCTGTTTCAGACCGTCTGTCACAGACCGTCTGTCTCAGACCGTCTGTCTCTTACCGTTCTCTCTGTCCGTCTGTCTCAGCCCGCCTGTCTCAGACCGTCTGTCTCAGACCGTCTGTCTCGGACCGTCTTTGGCGGACCGTCTGTCTCGGACCGTCTGTCTCAGACCGTCTGACTCGGCCCGCCTGTCTCAGTCCGTCTGTCTCAGCGCGCCTATCTCAGCCCGCCTCTCTCAGTCCGTCTGTCTGAGTCCGACTGTCTCAGGCCATCTGTCTCAGACCGTCTGCCTCAGACCGTCTGTCTCGGACCGTCTTCGGCGGACCGTCTGTCTCGGACCGTCTGCCTCAGACTGTCTGACTCAGCCCGCCTGTCTCAGTCCGTCTGTCTCAGACCGTCTGTCTCAGCCCGCCTGTCTCAACCCGCCTCTCTCAGTCCGCCTGTCTCAGCCCGCCTGTCTCAGCCCGCCTCTCCCAGTCCGACCGTATCAGCCCGCCTGTCTCAGTCCGTCTGTCTCAGCCCGCCTGTCTCAGCCCGCCTCTCTCAGTCCGTCTGTCTCAGACCGTCTGACTCAGCCCGCCTGTCTCTGTCCATCTGTCTCATACCGTCGGTCTCAGCCCGTCTGTCTGAGCCCGCCTGTCTCTGTCCGTGTGTCTCAGACTGTCTGTCTCGGACCGTCTGTCTCTTACCGTCTGTCTCTTACCGTTGTCTCTGCCCGTCTGTTTCAGCCCGCCTGTCTCTGTCCGTCTGTCTTTGACCGTCCGTCTCAGACCGTCTGTCTCAGACCGTCTGTCTGAGCCCGCCTGTCTCTGTCCGTGTGTCTCAGACCGTCTGTCTCGGACCGTCTGTCTCAGCCCGCCTGTCTCAGTCCGCCTATCTCATTCCGTCGGTCTGAGTCCGTCTGTCTCAGGCCATCTGTCTCAGACCGTCTGTCTCAGACCGTCTGTCTCGGACCGTCTGTCTCAGACCGTCTGACTCAGCCCGCCTGTCTCAATCGGTCTGTCTCCGCCCGCCTGTCTCAGTCCGTCTGTCTCAGACCGTCTGTCTCGCCCGCCTGTCTCATCCCGCCTCCATCAGTCCGTCTGTCAGAGACCGTCTGTCTCAGACCGTCTGTCTCTTACCGTTCTCTCTGTCCGTCTGTCTCAGCCCGCCTGTCTCAGACCGTCTGTCTCAGACCGTCTGTCTCGGACCGTCTTTGGCGGACCGTCTGTCTCGGACCGTCTGTCTCAGACCGTCTTTCTCGGCCCGCCTGTCTCAGTCCGTCTGTCTCAGCCCGCCTGTCTCTGTCCGTCTGTCTCAGCCCGCCTGTCTCAGACCGTCTGTCTCAGACCGTCTGTCTCGGACCGTCTGTCTCAGACCGTCTGACTCAGCCCGCCTGTCTCAGTCCGTCTGTCTCCGATCGCCTGTCTCAGTCCGTCTGTCTCCGCCGGCCTGTCTCAGTCCGTCTGTCTCAGCCCGCCTGTCTCTGTCCGTCTGTCTCAGCCCGCCTGTCTCAGACCGTCTGTCTCAGACCGTCTGTCTCAGACCGTCTGTCTCCGACCGTCTGTCTCGGACCGTCTTCCGCGGACTGTCTGTCTCGGACCGTCTTCCGCGGACTGTCTGTCTCGGACCGTCTGTCTCAGTCCGTCTGTCTCCGCCCCCCTGTCTCTGTCCGTTTGTCTCAGACCCTCTGTCTCGGCCCGCCTGTCTCAACCTGCCTCTCTCAGTCCGTCTGTCTCAGCCCGCTTGTCTCACCCCGCCTCTCCCAGTCCGACCGTATCAGCCCGCCTGTCTCAGTCCGTCTGTCTCAGCCCGCCTGCCTCAGCCCGCCTCTCTCAGTCCGTCTGTCTCAGGCCATCTGTCTCGGACCGTCTGTCTCTGTCCGTCTGTCTCTGACCGTCTGTCTCGGACCGTCTGTCTCAGACCGTCTGACTCAGCCCGCCTGTCTCTGTCCGTCAGTCTCAGACCGTCTGTCTCAGCCCGCCTGTCTCAACCCGCCTCTCTCAGTCCGTCTGTCTCAGCCCGCCTGTCTCAACCTGCCTCTCTCAGTCCGTCTGTCTCAGCCCGCCTGTCTCACCCCGCCTCTCCCAGTCCGACCGTATCAGCCCGCCTGTCTCAGTCCGTCTGTCTCAGCCCGCCTGTCTCAGCCCGCCTGTCTCTGTCCGTCTGTCTCAGCCCGCATGTCTCAGACCGTCTGTCTCGGACCGTCTGTCTCAGACCGTCTGCCTCAGACCGTCTGTCTCAGCCCGCCTCTCTCAGTCCGTCTGTCTCAGACCGTCTGTCTCAGACCGTCTGTCTCAGACCGTCTGTCTCAGACCGTCTGTCTCAGACCGTCTGTCTCAGACCGTCTGTCTCAGCCCGCCTGTCTCTGTCCGTCTGTCTCAGCCCGCCTGTCTCAGACCGCCTGTCTCAGCCCGCCTCTCTCAGTTTGTCTGTCTGAGACCGTCTGTCTCAGACCGTCTGTCTCAGCCCGCCTCTCTCAGTCCGTCTGTCTCAGACCGTCTGTCTCAGACCGTCTGTCTCAGACCGTCTGTCTCAGACCGTCTGTCTCAGACCGTCTGTCTCAGACCGTCTGTCTCAGACCGCCTGTCTCTGTCCGTCAGTCTCAGACCGTCTGTCTCAGCCCGCCTGTCTCAACCCGCCTCTCTCAGTCCGTCTGTCTCAGCCCGCCTGTCTCAACCTGCCTCTCTCAGTCCGTCTGTCTCAGCCGCCTGTCTCACCCCGCCTCTCCCAGTCCGACCGTATCAGCCCGCCTGTCTCAGTCCGTCTGTCTCAGCCCGCCTGTCTCAGCCCGCCTGTCTCTGTCCGTCTGTCTCAGCCCGCCTGTCTCAGACCGTCTGTCTCGGACCGTCTGTCTCAGACCGTCTGCCTCAGACCGTCTGTCTCAGCCCGCCTCTCTCAGTCCGTCTGTCTCAGACCGTCTGTCTCAGACCGTCTGTCTCAGCCCGCCTGTCTCTGTCCGTCTGTCTCAGCCCGCCTGTCTCAGACCGCCTGTCTCAGCCCGCCTCTCTCAGTTTGTCTGTCTGAGACCGTCTGTCTCAGACCGTCTGTCTCAGCCCGCCTCTCTCAGTCCGCCTGTCTCAGACCGTCTGTCTCAGTCCGTCTGTCTCAGACCGCCTGTCTCAGCCCGCCTCTCTCAGTTTGTCTGTCTGAGACCGTCTGTCTCAGACCGTCTGTCTCAGCCCGCCTCTCTCAGTCCGTCTGTCTCAGACCGTCTGTCTCAGACCGTCTGTCTCAGACCGTCTGTCTCAGACCGTCTGTCTCAGACCGTCTGTCTCAGACCGTCTGTCTCAGACCGTCTGTCTCAGACCGTCTGTCTGAGCCCGCCTGTCTCTGTCCGTGTGTCTCAGACCGTCTGTCTCGGACCGTCTGTCTCAGACCGTCTGTCTCTTACCGTTGTCTTTGTCCGTCTGTTTCAGCCCGCCTGTCTCAGACCGTCTGTCTCTGTCCGTCTGTCTCGGACCGTCTGTCTCTTACCGTTGTCTCTGTCCGTCTGTTTCAGCCCGCCTGTCTCTGTCCGTCTGTCTTTGACCGTCCGTCTCAGACCGTTTCTCTCAGCCCGCCTGTCTCAGCCCGCCTCTCTCTGTCCGTCTGTCTTTGACCGTCCGTCTCAGTCCGTCTGTCTCAGACCGTCTGTCTCTGTCCGTCTGTCTCGGACCGTCTGTCTCTTACCGTTGTCTCTGTCCGTCTGTTTCAGCCCGCCTGTCTCTGTCCGTCTGTCTTTGACCGTCCGTCTCAGACCGTTTGTCTCAGCCCGCCTGTCTCAGCCCGCCTCTCTCAGTCCGTCTGTCTCAGACCGTCTGTCTCTGTCCGTCTGTCTCGGACCGTCTGTCTCTTACCGTTGTCTCTGTCGGTCTGTTTCAGCCCGCCTGTCTCAGACCGTCTGTCTCTGTCCGTCTGTCTCAGCCCGCCTGTCTCAGCCCGCCTCTCTCAGTCCGTCTGTCTGAGACCGTCTGTCTCAGACCGTCTGTCTCAGCCCGCCTGTCTCAACCCGCCTCTCTCAGTCCGTCTGTCAGAGACCGTTTGTCTCTTACCGTTCTCTCGGCCCGCCTGTCTCAGTCCGTCTGTCTCAGCGCGCCTGTCTCAGCCCGCCTCTCTCAGTCCGTCTGTCTGAGTCCGTCTGTCTCAGGCCATCTGTCTCAGACCGTCTGTCTCAGACCGTCTGTCTCAGACCGTCTGTCTCAGACCGTCTGTCTCAGCCCGCCTCTCTCAGCCCGCCACCCTCAGTCCGTCTGTCTCTGTCCGTTTGTCTCAGACCGTCTGTCTCAGACCGTCTGTCTCAGCCTGGCTGTCTCAACCCGCCTCCCTCAGTCCGTCCGTCTCAGCCCGTCTGTCCCAGACCGTCTGTCTCTTACCGTTCTCTCAGCCCGCCTCCCTTAGTCCGTCTGTTTCAGACCGTCTGTCTCAGACCGTCTGTCTCAGACCGTCTGTCTCTTACCGTTCTCTCTGTCCGTCTGTCTCAGCCCGCCTGTCTCAGACCGTCTGTCTCAGACCGTCTGTCTCGGACCGTCTTTGGCGGACCGTCTGTCTCGGACCGTCTGTCTCAGACCGTCTGACTCGGCCCGCCTGTCTCAGTCCGTCTGTCTCAACGCGCCTATCTCAGCCCGCCTCTCTCAGTCCGTCTGTCTGAGTCCGACTGTCTCAGGCCATCTGTCTCAGACCGTCTGCCTCAGACCGTCTGTCTCGGACCGTCTTCGGCGGACCGTCTGTCTCGGACCGTCTGCCTCAGACTGTCTGACTCAGCCCGCCTGTCTCAGTCCGTCTGTCTCAGACCGTCTGTCTCAGCCCGCCTGTCTCAGCCCGCCTCTCTCAGTCCGTCTGTCTCAGACCGTCTGACTCAGCCCGCCTGTCTCTGTCCATCTGTCCCATACCGTCGGTCTCAGCCCGTCTGTCTGAGCCCGCCTGTCTCTGTCCGTGTGTCTCAGACTGTCTGTCTCGGACCGTCTGTCTCTTACCGTCTGTCTCTTACCGTTGTCTCTGCCCGTCTGTTTCAGCCCGCCTGTCTCTGTCCGTCTGTCTTTGACCGTCCGTCTCAGACCGTCTGTCTCAGACCGTCTGTCTGAGCCCGCCTGTCTCTGTCCGTGTGTCTCAGACCGTCTGTCTCGGACCGTCTGTCTCAGACCGTGTGTCTCTTACCGTTGTCTCTGTCCGTCTGTTTCAGCCCGCCTGTCTCTGTCCGTCTGTCTTTGACCGTCCGTCTCAGTCCGTCTGTCTCAGACCGTCTGTCTCTGTCCGTCTGTCTCGGACCGTCTGTCTCTTACCGTTGTCTCTGTCCGTCTGTTTCAGTCCGCCTGTCTCTGTCCGTCTGTCTTTGACCGTCCGTCTCAGACCGTTTGTCTCAGCCCGCCTGTCTCAGCCCGCCTCTCTCAGTCCGTCTGTCTGAGACCGTCTGTCTCATGTCATCTGTCTCTGTCCGTCTGTCTGAGACCGTCTGTCTCAGACCGTCTGTCTCAGCCCGCCTGTCTCAACCCGCCTCTCTCAGTCCGTCTGTCAGAGACCGTTTGTCTCTTACCGTTCTCTCTGTCCGTCTGTCTCAGCCCGCCTGTCTCAGACCGTCTGTCTCAGACCGTCTGTCTCAGTCCGTCTGTCTCCGCCCGTCTGTATCTGTCCGTTTGTCTCAGACCGTCTGTCTCAGACCGTCTGTCTCATCCCGCCTGTCTCAACCCGCCTCTCTCAGTCCGTCTGTCTCAGCCCGCCTGTCTCAGCCCGCCTCTCCCAGTCCGTCTGTCTCAGCCCGCCTGTCTCAGTCCGTCTGTCTCAGACCGTCTGTCTCAGCCCGCCTGTCTCAGTCCGCCTATCTCATTCCGTCGGTCTGAGTCCGTCTGTCTCAGGCCATCTGTCTCAGACCGTCTGTCTCAGACCGTCTGTCTCGGACCGTCTGTCTCAGACCGTCTGACTCAGCCCGCCTGTCTCAATCGGTCTGTCTCCGCCCGCCTGTCTCAGTCCGTCTGTCTCAGACCGTCTGACTCGCCCGCCTGTCTCATCCCGCCTCCATCAGTCCGTCTGTCAGAGACCGTCGGTCTCAGACCGTCTGTCTCTTACCGTTCTCTCTGTCCGTCTGTCTCAGCCCGCCTGTCTCAGACCGTCTGTCTCCGCCCGCCTGTCTCAGTCCGTCTGTCTCAGCCCGCCTGTCTCTGTCCGTCTGTCTCAGCCCGCCTGTCTCAGACCGTCTGTCTCAGGCCATCTGTCTCAGTCCGTCTGTCCCTGTCCGTCTGTCTCAGACCATCTGTCTCAGACCGTTGTCTCTGTCCGTCTCGCTCAGGCCGCCTGCCTCAGTCCGCCTGTCTCAGTCCGTCTGTCTCAGACCGCCTGTCTCAGCCCGCCTCTCTCAGTTTGTCTGTCTGAGACCGTCTGTCTCAGACCGTCTGTCTCAGCCCGCCTCTCTCAGTCCGTCTGTCTCAGACCGTCTGTCTCAGACCGTCTGTCTCAGACCGTCTGTCTCAGACCGTCTGTCTCGGACCGTCTGTCTCTTACCGTCTGTCTCTTACCGTTGTCTCTGCCCGTCTGTTTCAGCCCGCCTGTCTCTGTCCGTCTGTCTTTGACCGTCCGTCTCAGACCGTCTGTCTCAGACCGTCTGTCTGAGCCCGCCTGTCTCTGTCCGTGTGTCTCAGACCGTCTGTCTCGGACCGTCTGTCTCAGCCCGCCTGTCTCAGTCCGCCTATCTCATTCCGTCGGTCTGAGTCCGTCTGTCTCAGGCCATCTGTCTCAGACCGTCTGTCTCAGACCGTCTGTCTCGGACCGTCTGTCTCAGACCGTCTGACTCAGCCCGCCTGTCTCAATCGGTCTGTCTCCGCCCGCCTGTCTCAGTCCGTCTGTCTCAGACCGTCTGTCTCGCCCGCCTGTCTCATCCCGCCTCCATCAGTCCGTCTGTCAGAGACCGTCTGTCTCAGACCGTCTGTCTCTTACCGTTCTCTCTGTCCGTCTGTCTCAGCCCGCCTGTCTCAGACCGTCTGTCTCAGACCGTCTGTCTCGGACCGTCTTTGGCGGACCGTCTGTCTCGGACCGTCTGTCTCAGACCGTCTTTCTCGGCCCGCCTGTCTCAGTCCGTCTGTCTCAGCCCGCCTGTCTCTGTCCGTCTGTCTCAGCCCGCCTGTCTCAGACCGTCTGTCTCAGACCGTCTGTCTCGGACCGTCTGTCTCAGACCGTCTGACTCAGCCCGCCTGTCTCAGTCCGTCTGTCTCCGATCGCCTGTCTCAGTCCGTCTGTCTCCGCCGGCCTGTCTCAGTCCGTCTGTCTCAGCCCGCCTGTCTCTGTCCGTCTGTCTCAGCCCGCCTGTCTCAGACCGTCTGTCTCAGACCGTCTGTCTCAGACCGTCTGTCTCCGACCGTCTGTCTCGGACCGTCTTCCGCGGACTGTCTGTCTCGGACCGTCTTCCGCGGACTGTCTGTCTCGGACCGTCTGTCTCAGTCCGTCTGTCTCCGCCCCCCTGTCTCTGTCCGTTTGTCTCAGACCCTCTGTCTCGGCCCGCCTGTCTCAACCTGCCTCTCTCAGTCCGTCTGTCTCAGCCCGCTTGTCTCACCCCGCCTCTCCCAGTCCGACCGTATCAGCCCGCCTGTCTCAGTCCGTCTGTCTCAGCCCGCCTGCCTCAGCCCGCCTCTCTCAGTCCGTCTGTCTCAGGCCATCTGTCTCGGACCGTCTGTCTCTGTCCGTCTGTCTCTGACCGTCTGTCTCGGACCGTCTGTCTCAGACCGTCTGACTCAGCCCGCCTGTCTCTGTCCGTCAGTCTCAGACCGTCTGTCTCAGCCCGCCTGTCTCAACCCGCCTCTCTCAGTCCGTCTGTCTCAGCCCGCCTGTCTCAACCTGCCTCTCTCAGTCCGTCTGTCTCAGCCCGCCTGTCTCACCCCGCCTCTCCCAGTCCGACCGTATCAGCCCGCCTGTCTCAGTCCGTCTGTCTCAGCCCGCCTGTCTCAGCCCGCCTGTCTCTGTCCGTCTGTCTCAGCCCGCATGTCTCAGACCGTCTGTCTCGGACCGTCTGTCTCAGACCGTCTGCCTCAGACCGTCTGTCTCAGCCCGCCTCTCTCAGTCCGTCTGTCTCAGACCGTCTGTCTCAGACCGTCTGTCTCAGACCGTCTGTCTCAGACCGTCTGTCTCAGACCGCCTGTCTCTGTCCGTCAGTCTCAGACCGTCTGTCTCAGCCCGCCTGTCTCAACCCGCCTCTCTCAGTCCGTCTGTCTCAGCCCGCCTGTCTCAACCTGCCTCTCTCAGTCCGTCTGTCTCAGCCGCCTGTCTCACCCCGCCTCTCCCAGTCCGACCGTATCAGCCCGCCTGTCTCAGTCCGTCTGTCTCAGCCCGCCTGTCTCAGCCCGCCTGTCTCTGTCCGTCTGTCTCAGCCCGCCTGTCTCAGACCGTCTGTCTCGGACCGTCTGTCTCAGACCGTCTGCCTCAGACCGTCTGTCTCAGCCCGCCTCTCTCAGTCCGTCTGTCTCAGACCGTCTGTCTCAGACCGTCTGTCTCAGCCCGCCTGTCTCTGTCCGTCTGTCTCAGCCCGCCTGTCTCAGACCGCCTGTCTCAGCCCGCCTCTCTCAGTTTGTCTGTCTGAGACCGTCTGTCTCAGACCGTCTGTCTCAGCCCGCCTCTCTCAGTCCGCCTGTCTCAGACCGTCTGTCTCAGTCCGTCTGTCTCAGACCGCCTGTCTCAGCCCGCCTCTCTCAGTTTGTCTGTCTGAGACCGTCTGTCTCAGACCGTCTGTCTCAGCCCGCCTCTCTCAGTCCGTCTGTCTCAGACCGTCTGTCTCAGACCGTCTGTCTCAGACCGTCTGTCTCAGACCGTCTGTCTCAGACCGTCTGTCTCAGACCGTCTGTCTCAGACCGTCTGTCTCAGACCGTCTGTCTCAGACCGTCTGTCTGAGCCCGCCTGTCTCTGTCCGTGTGTCTCAGACCGTCTGTCTCGGACCGTCTGTCTCAGACCGTCTGTCTCTTACCGTTGTCTTTGTCCGTCTGTTTCAGCCCGCCTGTCTCAGACCGTCTGTCTCTGTCCGTCTGTCTCGGACCGTCTGTCTCTTACCGTTGTCTCTGTCCGTCTGTTTCAGCCCGCCTGTCTCTGTCCGTCTGTCTTTGACCGTCCGTCTCAGACCGTTTCTCTCAGCCCGCCTGTCTCAGCCCGCCTCTCTCTGTCCGTCTGTCTTTGACCGTCCGTCTCAGTCCGTCTGTCTCAGACCGTCTGTCTCTGTCCGTCTGTCTCGGACCGTCTGTCTCTTACCGTTGTCTCTGTCCGTCTGTTTCAGCCCGCCTGTCTCTGTCCGTCTGTCTTTGACCGTCCGTCTCAGACCGTTTGTCTCAGCCCGCCTGTCTCAGCCCGCCTCTCTCAGTCCGTCTGTCTCAGACCGTCTGTCTCTGTCCGTCTGTCTCGGACCGTCTGTCTCTTACCGTTGTCTCTGTCGGTCTGTTTCAGCCCGCCTGTCTCAGACCGTCTGTCTCTGTCCGTCTGTCTCAGCCCGCCTGTCTCAGCCCGCCTCTCTCAGTCCGTCTGTCTGAGACCGTCTGTCTCAGACCGTCTGTCTCAGCCCGCCTGTCTCAACCCGCCTCTCTCAGTCCGTCTGTCAGAGACCGTTTGTCTCTTACCGTTCTCTCGGCCCGCCTGTCTCAGTCCGTCTGTCTCAGCGCGCCTGTCTCAGCCCGCCTCTCTCAGTCCGTCTGTCTGAGTCCGTCTGTCTCAGGCCATCTGTCTCAGACCGTCTGTCTCAGACCGTCTGTCTCAGACCGTCTGTCTCAGACCGTCTGTCTCAGCCCGCCTCTCTCAGCCCGCCACCCTCAGTCCGTCTGTCTCTGTCCGTTTGTCTCAGACCGTCTGTCTCAGACCGTCTGTCTCAGCCTGGCTGTCTCAACCCGCCTCCCTCAGTCCGTCCGTCTCAGCCCGTCTGTCCCAGACCGTCTGTCTCTTACCGTTCTCTCAGCCCGCCTCCCTTAGTCCGTCTGTTTCAGACCGTCTGTCTCAGACCGTCTGTCTCAGACCGTCTGTCTCTTACCGTTCTCTCTGTCCGTCTGTCTCAGCCCGCCTGTCTCAGACCGTCTGTCTCAGACCGTCTGTCTCGGACCGTCTTTGGCGGACCGTCTGTCTCGGACCGTCTGTCTCAGACCGTCTGACTCGGCCCGCCTGTCTCAGTCCGTCTGTCTCAACGCGCCTATCTCAGCCCGCCTCTCTCAGTCCGTCTGTCTGAGTCCGACTGTCTCAGGCCATCTGTCTCAGACCGTCTGCCTCAGACCGTCTGTCTCGGACCGTCTTCGGCGGACCGTCTGTCTCGGACCGTCTGCCTCAGACTGTCTGACTCAGCCCGCCTGTCTCAGTCCGTCTGTCTCAGACCGTCTGTCTCAGCCCGCCTGTCTCAGCCCGCCTCTCTCAGTCCGTCTGTCTCAGACCGTCTGACTCAGCCCGCCTGTCTCTGTCCATCTGTCCCATACCGTCGGTCTCAGCCCGTCTGTCTGAGCCCGCCTGTCTCTGTCCGTGTGTCTCAGACTGTCTGTCTCGGACCGTCTGTCTCTTACCGTCTGTCTCTTACCGTTGTCTCTGCCCGTCTGTTTCAGCCCGCCTGTCTCTGTCCGTCTGTCTTTGACCGTCCGTCTCAGACCGTCTGTCTCAGACCGTCTGTCTGAGCCCGCCTGTCTCTGTCCGTGTGTCTCAGACCGTCTGTCTCGGACCGTCTGTCTCAGACCGTGTGTCTCTTACCGTTGTCTCTGTCCGTCTGTTTCAGCCCGCCTGTCTCTGTCCGTCTGTCTTTGACCGTCCGTCTCAGTCCGTCTGTCTCAGACCGTCTGTCTCTGTCCGTCTGTCTCGGACCGTCTGTCTCTTACCGTTGTCTCTGTCCGTCTGTTTCAGTCCGCCTGTCTCTGTCCGTCTGTCTTTGACCGTCCGTCTCAGACCGTTTGTCTCAGCCCGCCTGTCTCAGCCCGCCTCTCTCAGTCCGTCTGTCTGAGACCGTCTGTCTCATGTCATCTGTCTCTGTCCGTCTGTCTGAGACCGTCTGTCTCAGACCGTCTGTCTCAGCCCGCCTGTCTCAACCCGCCTCTCTCAGTCCGTCTGTCAGAGACCGTTTGTCTCTTACCGTTCTCTCTGTCCGTCTGTCTCAGCCCGCCTGTCTCAGACCGTCTGTCTCAGACCGTCTGTCTCAGTCCGTCTGTCTCCGCCCGTCTGTATCTGTCCGTTTGTCTCAGACCGTCTGTCTCAGACCGTCTGTCTCATCCCGCCTGTCTCAACCCGCCTCTCTCAGTCCGTCTGTCTCAGCCCGCCTGTCTCAGCCCGCCTCTCCCAGTCCGTCTGTCTCAGCCCGCCTGTCTCAGTCCGTCTGTCTCAGACCGTCTGTCTCAGCCCGCCTGTCTCAGTCCGCCTATCTCATTCCGTCGGTCTGAGTCCGTCTGTCTCAGGCCATCTGTCTCAGACCGTCTGTCTCAGACCGTCTGTCTCGGACCGTCTGTCTCAGACCGTCTGACTCAGCCCGCCTGTCTCAATCGGTCTGTCTCCGCCCGCCTGTCTCAGTCCGTCTGTCTCAGACCGTCTGACTCGCCCGCCTGTCTCATCCCGCCTCCATCAGTCCGTCTGTCAGAGACCGTCGGTCTCAGACCGTCTGTCTCTTACCGTTCTCTCTGTCCGTCTGTCTCAGCCCGCCTGTCTCAGACCGTCTGTCTCCGCCCGCCTGTCTCAGTCCGTCTGTCTCAGCCCGCCTGTCTCTGTCCGTCTGTCTCAGCCCGCCTGTCTCAGACCGTCTGTCTCAGGCCATCTGTCTCAGTCCGTCTGTCCCTGTCCGTCTGTCTCAGACCATCTGTCTCAGACCGTTGTCTCTGTCCGTCTCGCTCAGGCCGCCTGCCTCAGTCCGCCTGTCTCAGTCCGTCTGTCTCAGACCGCCTGTCTCAGCCCGCCTCTCTCAGTTTGTCTGTCTGAGACCGTCTGTCTCAGACCGTCTGTCTCAGCCCGCCTCTCTCAGTCCGTCTGTCTCAGACCGTCTGTCTCAGACCGTCTGTCTCAGACCGTCTGTCTCAGACCGTCTGTCTCAGACCGTCTGTCTCAGACCGTCTGTCTCAGACCGTCTGTCTCAGACCGTCTGTCTCAGACCGTCTGTCTGAGCCCGCCTGTCTCTGTCCGTGTGTCTCGGACCGTCTGTCTCGGACCGTCTGTCTCAGACCGTCTGTCTCTTACCGTTGTCTCTGTCCGTCTGGTTCAGCCCGCCTGTCTCTGTCCGTCTGTCTTTGACCGTCCGTCTCAGTCCGTCTGTCTCAGACCGTCTGTCTCTGTCCGTCTGTCTCGGACCGTCTGTCTCTTACCGTTGTCTCTGTCCGTCTGTTTCAGCCCGCCTGTCTCTGTCCGTCTGCCTTTGACCGTCCGTCTCAGACCGTTTCTCTCAGCCCGCCTGTCTCAGCCCGCCTCTCTCAGTCCGTCTGTCTGAGACCGTCTGTCTCATGTCATCTGTCTCTGTCCGTCTGTCTCAGACCGTCTGTCTCTGTCCGTCTGTCTCAGCCCGCCTGTCTCAGCCCGCCTCTCTCAGTCCGTCTGTCTGAGACCGTCTGTCTCAGACCGTCTGTCTCAGTCCGCCTGTCTCAACCCGCCTCTCTCAGTCCGTCTGTCAGAGACCGTTTGTCTCTTACCGTTCTCTCTGTCCGTCTGTCTCAGCCCGCCTGTCTCAGACCGTCTGTCTCAGACCGTCTGTCTCAGTCCGTCTGTCTCCGCCCGTCTGTATCTGTCCGTTTGTCGCAGACCGTCTGTCTCAGACCGTCTGACTCATCCCGCCTGTCTCAACCCGCCTCTCTCAGTCCGTCTGTCTCAGCCCGCCTGTCTCAGCCCGCCTCTCCCAGTCCGTCTGTCTCAGCCCGCCTGTCTCAGTCCGTCTGTCTCAGACCGTCTATCTCAGCCCGCCTGTCTCAGTCCGCCTATCTCATTCCGTCGGTCTGAGTCCGTCTGTCTCAGGCCATCTGTCTCAGACCGTCTGTCTCAGACCGTCTGTCTCGGACCGCCTGTCTCAGTCCGTCTGTCTCAGACCGGCTGTCTCATCCCGCCTCCATCAGTCCGTCTGTCAGAGACCGTCGGTCTCAGGCCATCTGTCTCAGACCGTCTGTCTCAGACCGTCTGTCTCAGACCGTCTGTCTCAGACCGTCTGTCTCAGACCGTCTGTCTCAGACCGTCTGTGTCAGCCCGCCTCTCTCAGCCCGCCTCCCTCAGTCCGTCTGTCTCTGTCCGTTTGTCTCAGACCGTCTGTCTCAGACCGTCTGTCTCAGCCTGGCTGTCTCAACCCGCCTCCCTCAGTCCGTCCGTCTCAGCCCGTCTGTCTCAGACCGTCTGTCTCTTACCATTCTCTCAGCCCGCCTCCCTTAGTCCGTCTGTTTCAGACCGTCTGTCTCAGACCGTCTGTCTCAGACCGTCTGTCTCAGACCGTCTGTCTCAGACCGTCTGTCTCAGACCGTCTGTCTCAGACCGTCTGTCTCAGCCCGCCTCTCTCAGCCCGCCTTCCTCAGGCCGTCTGTCTCTGTCCGTTTGTCTCAGACCGTCTGTCTCAGACCGTCTGTCTCAGACCGTCTGTCTCAGCCTGGCTGTCTCAACCCGCCTCCCTCAGTCCGTCCGTCTCAGCCCGTCTGTCTCAGACCGTCTGTCTCTTACCATTCTCTCAGCCCGCCTCCCTTAGTCCGTCTGTTTCAGACCGTCTGTCTCAGACCGTCTGTCTCGGACCGTCTGTCTCAGACCGTCTGACTCAGCCCGCCTGTCTCAGTCCGTCTGTCTCCGACCGCCTGTCTCAGTCCGTCTGTCTCAGCCCGCGTGTCTCTGTCCGTCTGTCTGAGTCCGTCTGTCTCAGGCCATCTGTCTCAGACCGCCTGTCTCAGACCGTCTGTCTCAGTCCGCCTGTCTCCGCCCGTCTGTATCTGTCCGTTTGTCTCAGACCGTCTGTCTCAGACCGTCTGTCTCATCCCGCCTGTCTCAACCCGCCTCTCTCAGTCCGTCTGTCTCAGCCCGCCTGTCTCAGCCCGCCTCTCCCAGTCCGCCTGTCTCAGCCCGCCTGTCTCAGTCCGTCTGTCTCAGACCGTCTGTCTCAGCCCGCCTGTGTCAGTCCGCCTATCTCATTCCGTCGGTCTGAGTCCGTCTGTCTCAGGCCATCTGTCTCAGACCGTCTGTCTCAGACCGTCTGTCTCGGACCGTCTGTCTCAGACCGTCGGTCTCAGACCGTCTGTCTCTTACCGTTCTCTCTGTCCGTCTGTCTCAGACCGTCTGTCTCGGCCCGCCTGTCTCAGTCCGCCTATCTCATTCCGTCGGTCTGAGTCCGTCTGTCTCAGGCCATCTGTCTCGGACCGTCTGTCTCAGACCGTCTGTCTCGGACCGTCTGTCTCAGACCGTCTGACTCAGCCCGCCTGTCTCAGTCCGTCTGTCTCCGACCGCCTGTTTCAGTCCGTCTGTCTCCGCCGGCCTGTCTCAGTCCGTCTGTCTCAGCCCGCCTGTCTCTGTCCGTCTGTCTCAGCCCGCCTGTCTCAGACCGTCTGTCTCAGACCGTCTGTCTCAGACCGTCTGTCTCCGACCGTCTGTCTCGGACCGTCTTCCGCGGACTGTCTGTCTCGGACCGTCTGTCTCAGTCCGTCTGTCTCCGCCCCCCTGTCTCTGTCCGTTTGTCTCAGACCGTCTGTCTCGGCCCGCCTGTCTCAACCTGCCTCTCTCAGTCCGTCTGTCTCAGCCCGCTTGTCTCACCCCGCCTCTCCCAGTCCGACCGTATCAGCCCGCCTGTCTCAGTCCGTCTGTCTCAGCCCGCCTGTCTCAGCCCGCCTGTCTCTGTCCGTCTGTCTCAGCCCGCCTGTCTCAGACCGTCTGTCTCGGACCGTCTGTCTCAGACCGTCTGCCTCAGACCGTCTGTCTCAGCCCGCCTCTCTCAGTCCGTGTGTCTCAGACCGTCTGTCTCAGACCGTCTGTCTCAGACCGTCGGTCTCAGACCGTCTGTCTCAGACCGTCTGTCTCAGACCGTCTGTCTCAGACCGTCTGTCTCAGCCCGCCTGTCTCTGTCCGTCTGTCTCAGCCCGCCTGTCTCAGACCGCCCGTCTCAGCCCGCCTCTCTCAGTTTGTCTGTCTGAGACCGTCTGTCTCAGACCGTCTGTCTCAGCCCGCCTCTCTCAGTCCGTCTGTCTCAGACCGTCTGTCTCAGACCGTCTGTCTCGCCCGCCTGTCTCATCCCGCCTCCATCAGTCCGTCTGTCAGAGACCGTCGGTCTCAGACCGTCTGTCTCTTACCGTTCTCTCTGTCCGTCTGTCTCAGCCCGCCTGTCTCAGACCGTCTGTCTCAGACCGTCTGTCTCGGACCGTCTTTGGCGGACCGTCTGTCTCGGACCGTCTGTCTCAGACCGTCTTTCTCGGCCCGCCTGTCTCAGTCCGTCTGTCTCAGCCCGCCTGTCTCTGTCCGTCTGTCTCAGCCAGCATGTCTCAGACCGTCTGTCTCAGACCGTCTGTCTCGGACCGTCTGTCTCAGACCGTCTGACTCAGCCCGCCTGTCTCAGTCCGTCTGTCTCGGACCGTCTGTCTCAGTCCGTCTGTCTCCGCCCCCCTGTCTCTGTCCGTTTGTCTCAGACCGTCTGTCTCGGCCCGCCTGTCTCAACCTGCCTCTCTCAGTCCGTCTGTCTCAGCCCGCCTGTCTCAACCCGCCCTCTCAGTCCGTCTGTCTCAGCCCGCCTGTCTCACCCCGCCTCTCCCAGTCCGACCGTATCAGCCCGCCTGTCTCAGTCCGTCTGTCTCAGCCCGCCTGTCTCAGCCCGCCTGTCTCTGTCCGTCTGTCTCAGCCCGCCTGTCTCAGACCGTCTGTCTCGGACCGTCTGTCTCAGACCGTCTGCCTCAGACCGTCTGTCTCAGGCCATCTGTCTCAGTCCGTCTGTCCCTGTCCGTCTGTCTCAGACCATCTGTCTCAGACCGTTGTCTCTGTCCGTCTCGCTCAGGCCGCCTGCCTCAGTCCGCCTGTCTCAGTCCGTCTGTCTCAGACCGCCTGTCTCAGCCCGCCTCTCTCAGTTTGTCTGTCTGAGACCGTCTGTCTCAGACCGTCTGTCTCAGCCCGCCTCTCTCAGTCCGTCTGTCTCAGACCGTCTGTCTCAGACCGTCTGTCTCAGACCGTCTGTCTCAGACCGTCTGTCTCAGACCGTCTGTCTCAGACCGTCTGTCTCAGACCGTCTGTCTCAGACCGTCTGTCTCAGACCGTCTGTCTCAGACCGTCTGTCTCAGACCGTCTGTCTCAGACCGTCTGTCTCAGACCGTCTGTCTGAGCCCGCCTGTCTCTGTCCGTGTGTCTCAGACCGTCTGTCTCGGACCGTCTGTCTCAGACCGTCTGTCTCAGTCCGTCTGTCTCAGACCGTCTGTCTCTGTCCGTCTGTCTCGGACCGTCTGTCTCTTACCGTTGTCTCTGTCCGTCTGTTTCAGCCCGCCTGTCTCTGTCCGTCTGTCTTTGACCGTCCGTCTCAGACCGTTTCTCTCAGCCCGCCTGTCTCAGCCCGCCTCTCTCAGTCCGTCTGTCTGAGACCGTCTGTCTCATGTCATCTGTCTCTGTCCGTCTGTCTCAGACCGTCTGTCTCTGTCCGTCTGTCTCAGCCCGCCTGTCTCAGCCCGCCTCTCTCAGTCCGTCTGTCTGAGACCGTCTGTCTCAGACCGTCTGTCTCAGTCCGCCTGTCTCAACCCGCCTCTCTCAGTCCGTCTGTCAGAGACCGTTTGTCTCTTACCGTTCTCTCTGTCCGTCTGTCTCAGCCCGCCTGTCTCAGACCGTCTGTCTCAGACCGTCTGTCTCAGTCCGTCTGTCTCCGCCCGTCTGTATCTGTCCGTTTGTCGCAGACCGTCTGTCTCAGACCGTCTGTCTCATCCCGCCTGTCTCAACCCGCCTCTCTCAGTCCGTCTGTCTCAGCCCGCCTGTCTCAGCCCGCCTCTCCCAGTCCGTCTGTCTCAGCCCGCCTGTCTCAGTCCGTCTGTCTCAGACCGTCTGTCTCAGCCCGCCTGTCTCAGTCCGCCTATCTCATTCCGTCGGTCTGAGTCCGTCTGTCTCAGGCCATCTGTCTCAGACCGTCTGTCTCAGACCGTCTGTCTCGGACCGTCTGTCTCAGACCGTCTGACTCAGCCCGCCTGTCTCAATCGGTCTGTCTCCGCCCGCCTGTCTCAGTCCGTCTGTCTCAGTCCGTCTGTCTCAGACCGTCTGTCTCGCCCGCCTGTCTCATCCCGCCTCCATCAGTCCGTCTGTCAGAGACCGTCGGTCTCAGACCGTCTGTCTCTTACCGTTCTCTCTGTCCGTCTGTCTCAGCCCGCCTGTCTCAGACCGTCTGTCTCAGACCGTCTGTCTCGGACCGTCTTTGGCGGACCGTCTGTCTCGGACCGTCTGTCTCAGACCGTCTGTCTCGGACCGTCTGTCTCAGACCGTCTGACTCAGCCCGCCTGTCTCAGTCCGTCTGTCTCCGACCGCCTGTCTCAGTCCGTGTGTCTCCGCCCGCCTGTCTCAGTCCGTCTGTCTCAGCCCGCCTGTCTCTGTCCGTCTGTCTCAGCCCGCCTGTCTCAGACCGTCTGTCTCAGACCGTCTGTCTCAGACCGTCTGTCTCGGACCGTCTTCCGCGGACTGTCTGTCTCGGACCGTCTTCCGCGGACTGTCTGTCTCGGACCGTCTGTCTCAGTCCGTCTGTCTCCGCCCCCCTGTCTCTGTCCGTTTGTCTCAGACCGTCTGTCTCAGCCCGCCTGTCTCAACCCGCCTCTCTCAGTCCGTCTGTCTCAGCCCGCTTGTCTCACCCCGCCTCTCCCAGTCCGACCGTATCAGCCCGCCTGTCTCAGCCCGCCTGTCTCAGCCCGCCCCTCTCAGTCCGTCTGTCTCAGGCCATCTGTCTCTGTCCGTCGGTCTCTGACCGTCTGTCTCGGACCGTCTGTCTCAGTCCGTCTGTCTCAGCCCGCCTGTCTCACCCCGCCTCTCCCAGTCCGACCGTATCAGCCCGCCTGTCTCAGTCCGTCTGTCTCAGCCCGCCTGTCTCAGCCCGCCTGTCTCTGTCCGTCTGTCTCAGCCCGCCTGTCTCAGACCGTCTGTCTCGGACCGTCTGTCTCAGACCGTCTGCCTCAGACCGTCTGTCTCAGGCCATCTGTCTCAGTCCGTCTGTCTCAGACCGTCTGTCTCAGACCATCTGTCTCAGACCGTTGTCTCTGTCCGTCTCGCTCAGGCCGCCTGCCTCAGTCCGCCTGTCTCAGTCCGTCTGTCTCAGACCGCCTGTCTCAGCGCGCCTCTCTCAGTTTGTCTGTCTGAGACCGTCTGTCACAGACCGTCTGTCTCAGCCCGCCTCTCTCAGTCCGTCTGTCTCAGAACGTCTGTCTCAGACCGTCTGTCTCAGACCGTCTGTCTCAGACCGTCTGTCTCAGACCGTCTGTCTCAGACCGTCTGTCTCAGACCGTCTGTCTCAGACCGTCTGTCTCAGACCGTCTGTCTCAGACCGTCTGTCTCAGACCGTCTGTCTCAGACCGTCTGTCTCAGACCGTCTGTCTCAGACCGTCTGTCTGAGCCCGCCTGTCTCTGTCCGTGTGTCTCAGACCGTCTGTCTCGGACCGCCTGTCTCAGACCGTCTGTCTCTTACCGTTGTCTCTGTCCGTCTGTTTCAGCCCGCCTGTCTCTGTCCGTCTGTCTGTGACCGTCCGTCTCAGTCCGTCTGTCTCAGACCGTCTGTCTCTGTCCGTCTGTCTCGGACCGTCTGTCTCTTACCGTTGTCTCTGTCCGTCTGTTTCAGCCCGCCTGTCTCTGTCCGTCTGTCTTTGACCGTCCGTCTCAGACCGTTTCTCTCAGCCCGCCTGTCTCAGCCCGCCTCTCTCAGTCCGTCTGTCTGAGACCGTCTGTCTCATGTCATCTGTCTCTGTCCGTCTGTCTCAGACCGTCTGTCTCTGTCCGTCTGTCTCAGCCCGCCTGTCTCAGCCCGCCTCTCTCAGTCCGTCTGTCTGAGACCGTCTGTCTCAGACCGTCTGTCTCAGCCCGCCTGTCTCAACCCGCCTCTCTCAGTCCGTCTGTCAGAGACCGTTTGTCTCTTACCGTTCTCTCTGTCCGTCTGTCTCAGCCCGCCTGTCTCAGACCGTCTGTCTCAGACCGTCTGCCTCAGTCCGTCTGTCTCCGCCCGCCTGTCTCTGTCCGTTTGTCTCAGACCGTCTGTCTCAGACCGTCTGTCTCAGCCCGCCTGTCTCAACCCGCCTCTCTCAGTCCGTCTGTCTCAGCCCGCCTGTCTCAGCCCGCCTTTCCCAATCCGTCTGTCTCAGCCCGCCTGTCTCAGTCCGTCTGTCTCAGATCGTCTGTCTCAGCCCGCCTGTCTCAGTCCGCCTATCTCATTCCGTCTGTCTGAGTCCGTCTGTCTCATGCCATCTGTCTCAGACCGTCTGTCTCAGACCGTCTGTCTCGGACCGTCTGTCTCAGACCGTCTGACTCAGGCCGCCTGTCTCAATCGGTCTGTCTCCGCCCGCCTGTCTCAGTCCGTCTGTCTCAGACCGTCTGGCTCGCCCGCCTGTCTCATCCCGCCTCCCTCAGTCCGTCTGTCAGAGACCGTCTGTCTCAGACCGTCTGTCTCAGCCCGCCTGTCTCAGCCCGCCTCTCTCAGTCCGTCTGTCTGAGTCCGTCAGTCTCAGGCCATCTGTCTCAGACCGTCTGTCTCAGACCGTCTGTCTCGGACCGTCTGTCTCAGACCGTCTGACTCAGCCCGCCTGTCTCAGTCCGTCTGTCTCCGCCCGCCTGTCTCAGTCCGTCTGTCTCAGAGAGTCTGTCTCAGCCCGCCTCTCTCAGCCCGCCTCCCTCAGTCCGCCTGTCAGAGAGCGTCTGTCTCTTACCGTTCTCTCTGTCCGTCTGTCTCAGCCCTCCTGTCTCAGACCGTCTGTCTCGGACTGTCTTCCGCGGACTGTCTGTCTCGGACCGTCTGTCTCAGACCGTCTGACTCAGCCCGCCTGTCTCTGTCCGTCTGTCTCAGACCGTCTGCCTCAGCCCGCTGTCTCAACCCGCCTCTCTCAGTCCGTCTGTCTCAGCCCGCCTGTCTCAGCCCGCCTCTGCCAGTCCATCTGTCTCACCCCGCCTGTCTCAGTCCGCCTGTCTCAGGCCGCCTCTCCCGGTTCGTCTGTCTCAGCCCGCCTGTCTCAGTCCGTCTGCATCAGACCGTCTGTCTCAGCCCGCCTGTCTCAGTCCGCCTCTCTCAGTCCGTCTGTCTGAGTCCATCTGTCTCAGGCCATCTGTCTCAGACCGTCTGTCTCAGACCGTCTGTCTCGGACCGTCTGTCTCAGACCGTCTCACTCAGCCCGCCTGTCTCAATCGGTCTGTCTCAGTCCGTCTGTCTCAGAACGTCTGTCTCAGCCCGCCTGTCTCAGCCCGCCTCCCTCAGTCCGTCTGTCAGAGACCGTCTGTCTCAGACCGTCTGTCTCAGCCCGCCTTCTCAGCCCGCCTCTCTCAGTCCGTCTGTCTGAGTCCGCCTGTCTCAGTCCGTCTGTCTCCGCCCGCCTGTCTCTGTCCGTTTGTCTCAGACCGTCTGTCTCAGACCGTCTGTCTCAGACCGTCTGTCTCAGCCCGCCTGTCTCAGCCCGCCTCTCTCAGTCCGTCTGTCTGAGTCCGCCTGTCTCAGTCCGTCTGTCTCAGACCATCTGTCTCTGTCCGTCTATCTCAGTCCGTCCGTCTCAGCCCTCCTGTCTCAGCCCGCCTGTCTCAGCCCGCCTCTCTCAGCCCGTCTGTCTCAGACCGTCTGTCTCAGACCGTCTGTTTCAGACCGTCTGTCTCAGACCGTCTGTCTCAGACCGTCTGTCTCAGACCGTCTGTCTCAGACCGTCTGTCTCAGACCGTCTGTCTCAGACCGTCTGTCTGAGCCCGCCTGTCTCTGTCCGTGTGTCTCAGACCGTCTGTCTCGGACCGCCTGTCTCAGACCGTCTGTCTCTTACCGTTGTCTCTGTCCGTCTGTTTCAGCCCGCCTGTCTCTGTCCGTCTGTCTTTGACCGTCCGTCTCAGTCCGTCTGTCTCAGACCGTCTGTCTCTGTCCGTCTGTCTCGGACCGTCTGTCTCTTACCGTTGTCTCTGTCCGTCTGTTTCAGCCCGCCTGTCTCTGTCCGTCTGTCTTTGACCGTCCGTCTCAGACCGTTTCTCTCAGCCCGCCTGTCTCAGCCCGCCTCTCTCAGTCCGTCTGTCTGAGACCGCCTGTCTCATGTCATCTGTCTCTGTCCGTCTGTCTCAGACCGTCTGTCTCTGTCCGTCTGTCTCAGCCCGCCTGTCTCAGCCCGCCTCTCTCAGTCCGTCTGTCTGAGACCGTCTGTCTCAGACCGTCTGTCTCAGCCCGCCTGTCTCAACCCGCCTCTCTCAGTCCGTCTGTCAGAGACCGTTTGTCTCTTACCGTTCTCTCTGTCCGTCTGTCTCAGCCCGCCTGTCTCAGACCGTCTGTCTCAGACCGTCTGTCTCAGTCCGTCTGTCTCCGCCCGCCTGTCTCTGTCCGTTTGTCTCAGACCGTCTGTCTCAGACCGTCTGTCTCAGCCCGCTGTCTCAACCCGCCTCTCTCAGTCCGTCTGTCTCAGCCCGCCTGTCTCAGCCCGCCTCTGCCAGTCCATCTGTCTCACCCCGCCTGTCTCAGTCCGCCTGTCTCAGGCCGCCTCTCCCAGTCCGTCTGTCTCAGCCCGCCTGTCTCAGTCCGTCTGCCTCAGACCGTCTGTCTCAGCCCGCCTGTCTCAGTCCGCCTCTCTCAGTCCGACCGTATCAGCCCGCCTGTCTCAGTCCGTCTGTCTCAGCCCGCCTGTCTCAGCCCGCCTGTCTCTGTCCGTCTGACTCAGACCGTCTGTCTCAGACCGTCTGTCTCAGACCGTCTGTCTCAGACCGTCTGTCTCAGACCGTCTGTCTCAGACCGTCTGTCTCAGACCGTCTGTCTCAGACCGTCTGTCTCAGACCGTCTGTCTGAGCCCGCCTGTCTCTGTCCGTGTGTCTCAGACCGTCTGTCTCGGACCGCCTGTCTCAGACCGTCTGTCTCTTACCGTTGTCTCTGTCCGTCTGTTTCAGCCCGCCTGTCTCTGTCCGTCTGTCTTTGACCGTCCGTCTCAGTCCGTCTGTCTCAGACCGTCTGTCTCTGTCCGTCTGTCTCGGACCGTCTGTCTCTTACCGTTGTCTCTGTCCGTCTGTTTCAGCCCGCCTGTCTCTGTCCGTCTGTCTTTGACCGTCCGTCTCAGACCGTTTCTCTCAGCCCGCCTCTCTCAGTCCGTCTGTCTGAGACCGTCTGTCTCATGTCATCTGTCTCAGACCGTCTGTCTCAGACCGTCTGTCTCGGACCGTCTGTCTCAGACCGTCTCACTCAGCCCGCCTGTCTCAATCGGTCTGTCTCAGTCCGTCTGTCTCAGAACGTCTGTCTCAGCCCGCCTGTCTCAGCCCGCCTCCCTCAGTCCGTCTGTCAGAGACCGTCTGTCTCAGACCGTCTGTCTCAGCCCGCCTTCTCAGCCCGCCTCTCTCAGTCCGTCTGTCTCAGACCGTCTGTCTCAGACCGTCTGTCTGAGCCCGCCTGTCTCTGTCCGTGTGTCTCAGACCGTCTGTCTCGGACCGCCTGTCTCAGACCGTCTGTCTCTTACCGTTGTCTCTGTCCGTCTGTTTCAGCCCGCCTGTCTCTGTCCGTCTGTCTTTGACCGTCCGTCTCAGTCCGTCTGTCTCAGACCGTCTGTCTCTGTCCGTCTGTCTCGGACCGTCTGTCTCTTACCGTTGTCTCTGTCCGTCTGTTTCAGCCCGCCTGTCTCTGTCCGTCTGTCTTTGACCGTCCGTCTCAGACCGTTTCTCTCAGCCCGCCTGTCTCAGCCCGCCTCTCTCAGTCCGTCTGTCTGAGACCGCCTGTCTCATGTCATCTGTCTCTGTCCGTCTGTCTCAGACCGTCTGTCTCTGTCCGTCTGTCTCAGCCCGCCTGTCTCAGCCCGCCTCTCTCAGTCCGTCTGTCTGAGACCGTCTGTCTCAGACCGTCTGTCTCAGCCCGCCTGTCTCAACCCGCCTCTCTCAGTCCGTCTGTCAGAGACCGTTTGTCTCTTACCGTTCTCTCTGTCCGTCTGTCTCAGCCCGCCTGTCTCAGACCGTCTGTCTCAGACCGTCTGTCTCAGTCCGTCTGTCTCCGCCCGCCTGTCTCTGTCCGTTTGTCTCAGACCGTCTGTCTCAGACCGTCTGTCTCAGCCCGCTGTCTCAACCCGCCTCTCTCAGTCCGTCTGTCTCAGCCCGCCTGTCTCAGCCCGCCTCTGCCAGTCCATCTGTCTCACCCCGCCTGTCTCAGTCCGCCTGTCTCAGGCCGCCTCTCCCAGTCCGTCTGTCTCAGCCCGCCTGTCTCAGTCCGTCTGCCTCAGACCGTCTGTCTCAGCCCGCCTGTCTCAGTCCGCCTCTCTCAGTCCGACCGTATCAGCCCGCCTGTCTCAGTCCGTCTGTCTCAGCCCGCCTGTCTCAGCCCGCCTGTCTCTGTCCGTCTGACTCAGACCGTCTGTCTCAGACCGTCTGTCTCAGACCGTCTGTCTCAGACCGTCTGTCTCAGACCGTCTGTCTCTGTCCGTCTGTCTCGGACCGTCTGTCTCTTACCGTTGTCTCTGTCCGTCTGTTTCAGCCCGCCTGTCTCTGTCCGTCTGTCTTTGACCGTCCGTCTCAGACCGTTTCTCTCAGCCCGCCTGTCTCAGCCCGCCTCTCTCAGTCCGTCTGTCTGAGACCGTCTGTCTCATGTCATCTGTCTCAGACCGTCTGTCTCAGACCGTCTGTCTCGGACCGTCTGTCTCAGACCGTCTCACTCAGCCCGCCTGTCTCAATCGGTCTGTCTCAGTCCGTCTGTCTCAGAACGTCTGTCTCAGCCCGCCTGTCTCAGCCCGCCTCCCTCAGTCCGTCTGTCAGAGACCGTCTGTCTCAGACCGTCTGTCTCAGCCCGCCTTCTCAGCCCGCCTCTCTCAGTCCGTCTGTCTGAGTCCGCCTGTCTCAGTCCGTCTGTCTCCGCCCGCCTGTCTCTGTCCGTTTGTCTCAGACCGTCTGTTTCAGACCGTCTGTCTCAGACCGTCTGTCTCAGCCCGCCTGTCTCAGCCCGCCTCTCTCAGTCCGTCTGTCTGAGTCCGCCTGTCTCAGTCCGTCTGTCTCAGACCATCTGTCTCTGTCCGTCTATCTCAGTCCGTCCGTCTCAGCCCTCCTGTCTCAGCCCGCCTGTCTCAGCCCGCCTCTCTCAGCCCGTCTGTCTCAGACCGTCTGTCTCAGACCGTCTGTTTCAGACCGTCTGTCTCAGACCGTCTGTCTCAGACCGTCTGTCTCAGACCGTCTGTCTCAGACCGTCTGTCTCAGACCGTCTGTCTCAGACCGTCTGTCTCAGACCGTCTGTCTCAGACCGTCTGTCTGAGCCCGCCTGTCTCTGTCCGTGTGTCTCAGACCGTCTGTCTCGGACCGCCTGTCTCAGACCGTCTGTCTCTTACCGTTGTCTCCGTCCGTCTGTTTCAGCCCGCCTGTCTCTGTCCGTCTGTCTTTGACCGTCCGTCTCAGTCCGTCTGTCTCAGACCGTCTGTCTCTGTCCGTCTGTCTCGGACCGTCTGTCTCTTACCGTTGTCTCTGTCCGTCTGTTTCAGCCCGCCTGTCTCTGTCCGTCTGTCTTTGACCGTCCGTCTCAGACCGTTTCTCTCAGCCCGCCTGTCTCAGCCCGCCTCTCTCAGTCCGTCTGTCTGAGACCGCCTGTCTCATGTCATCTGTCTCTGTCCGTCTGTCTCAGACCGTCTGTCTCTGTCCGTCTGTCTCAGCCCGCCTGTCTCAGCCCGCCTCTCTCAGTCCGTCTGTCTGAGACCGTCTGTCTCAGACCGTCTGTCTCAGCCCGCCTGTCTCAACCCGCCTCTCTCAGTCCGTCTGTCAGAGACCGTTTGTCTCTTACCGTTCTCTCTGTCCGTCTGTCTCAGCCCGCCTGTCTCAGACCGTCTGTCTCAGACCGTCTGTCTCAGTCCGTCTGTCTCCGCCCGCCTGTCTCTGTCCGTTTGTCTCAGACCGTCTGTCTCAGACCGTCTGTCTCAGCCCGCTGTCTCAACCCGCCTCTCTCAGTCCGTCTGTCTCAGCCCGCCTGTCTCAGCCCGCCTCTGCCAGTCCATCTGTCTCACCCCGCCTGTCTCAGTCCGCCTGTCTCAGGCCGCCTCTCCCAGTCCGTCTGTCTCAGCCCGCCTGTCTCAGTCCGTCTGCCTCAGACCGCCTGTCTCAGCCCGCCTGTCTCAGTCCGCCTCTCTCAGTCCGTCTGTCTGAGTCCATCTGTCTCAGGCCATCTGTCTCAGACCGTCTGTCTCAGACCGTCTGTCTCGGACCGTCTGTCTCAGACCGTCTCACTCAGCCCGCCTGTCTCAATCGGTCTGTCTCAGTCCGTCTGTCTCAGAACGTCTGTCTCAGACCGTCTGTCTCAGCCCGCCTGTCTCAGCCCGCCTCTCTCAGTCCGTCTGTCTGAGTCCGCCTGTCTCAGTCCGTCTGTCTCCGCCCGCCTGTCTCTGTCCGTTTGTCTCAGACCGTCTGTCTCAGATCGTCTGTCTCAGACCGTCTGTCTCAGACCGTCTGTCTCAGCCCGCCTGTCTCAGCCCGCCTCTCTCAGTCCGTCTGTCTGAGTCCGCCTGTCTCAGTCCGTCTGTCTCAGACCATCTGTCTCTGTCCGTCTGTCTCAGTCCGTCCGTCTCAGCCCTCCTGTCTCAGCCCGCCTGTCTCAGCCCGCCTCTCTCAGTCCGTCTGTCACCGCCCGCCTGTCTCTGTCCGTTTGTCTCAGACCGTCTGTCTCAGACCGTCTGTCTCAGCCCGCCTGTCTCAGACCGTCTGTCTCAGACCGTCTGTCTCAGTCCGTCTGTGTCCGCCCGCCTGTCTCTGTCCGTTTGTCTCAGACCGTCTGTCTCAGACCGTCTGTCTCAGCCCGCCTGTCTCAACCCGCCTCTCTCAGTCCGTCTGTCTCAGCCCGCCTGTCTCAGCCCGCCTCTCCCTGTCCGTCTGTCTCAGCCCGCCTGTCTCAGTCCGTCTGTCTCAGACCGTCTGTTTCAGCCCGCCTGTCTCAGTCCGCCTATCTCATTCCGTCTGTCTGAGTCCGTCTGTCTCATGCCATCTGTCTCAGACCGTCTGTCTCAGACCGTCTGTCTCGGACCGTCTGTCTCACACCGTCTGACTCAGCCCGCCTGTCTCAATCGGTCTGTCCCCGCCCGCCTGTCTCAGTCCGCC
Source organism: Coelioxys conoideus (assembly GCA_947623535.1). Lineage (NCBI taxonomy): Eukaryota > Metazoa > Arthropoda > Insecta > Hymenoptera > Megachilidae > Coelioxys > Coelioxys conoideus. The sequence goes on from CANQJN010000017.1 coordinate 556,924, forward strand.
TCTCTCAGTCCGTCTGTCTGAATCCATCTGTCTCAGGCCATCTGTCTCAGACCGTCTGTCTCAGACCGTCTGTCTCGGACCGTCTGTCTCAGACCGTCTCACTCAGCCCGCCTGTCTCAATCGGTCTGTCTCAGTCCGTCTGTCTCAGTCCGTCTGTCTCAGAACGTCTGTCTCAGCCCGCCTGTCTCAGCCCGCCTCCCTCAGTCCGTCTGTCAGAGACCGTCTGTCTCAGACCGTCTGTCTCAGCCCGCCTGTCTCAGCCCGCCTCTCTCAGTCCGTCTGTCTGAGTCCGCCTGTCTCAGTCCGTCTGTCTCCGCCCGCCTGTCTCTGTCCGTTTGTCTCAGACCGTCTGTCTCAGACCGTCTGTCTCAGACCGTCTGTCTCAGCCCGCCTGTCTCAGCCCGCCTCTCTCAGTCCGTCTGTCTGAGTCCGCCTGTCTCAGTCCGTCTGTCTCAGACAATCTGTCTCTGTCCGTCTATCTCAGTCCGTCCGTCTCAGCCCTCCTGTCTCAGCCCGCCTGTCTCAGCCCGCCTCTCTCAGCCCGTCTGTCTCAGACCGTCTGTCTCAGACCGTCTGTCTCAGACCGTCTGTCTCAGACCGTCTGTCTCAGACCGTCTGTCTGAGCCCGCCTGTCTCTGTCCGTGTGTCTCAGACCGTCTGTCTCGGACCGCCTGTCTCAGACCGTCTGTCTCTTACCGTTGTCTCTGTCCGTCTGTTTCAGCCCGCCTGTCTCTGTCCGTCTGTCTTTGACCGTCCGTCTCAGTCCGTCTGTCTCAGACCGTCTGTCTCTGTCCGTCTGTCTCGGACCGTCTGTCTCTTACCGTTGTCTCTGTCCGTCTGTTTCAGCCCGCCTGTCTCTGTCCGTCTGTCTTTGACCGTCCGTCTCAGACCGTTTCTCTCAGCCCGCCTGTCTCAGCCCGCCTCTCTCAGTCCGTCTGTCTGAGACCGTCTGTCTCATGTCATCTGTCTCTGTCCGTCTGTCTCAGACCGTCTGTCTCTGTCCGTCTGTCTCAGCCCGCCTGTCTCAGCCCGCCTCTCTCAGTCCGTCTGTCTGAGTCCATCTGTCTCAGGCCATCTGTCTCAGACCGTCTGTCTCAGACCGTCTGTCTCGGACCGTCTGTCTCAGACCGTCTCACTCAGCCCGCCTGTCTCAATCGGTCTGTCTCAGTCCGTCTGTCTCAGAACGTCTGTCTCAGACCGTCTGTCTCAGACCGTCTGTCTCAGACCGTCTGTCTCAGACCGTCTGTCTCAGACCGTCTGCCTCAGCCCGCTGTCTCAACCCGCCTCTCTCAGACCGTCTGCCTCAGCCCGCTGTCTCAACCCGCCTCTCTCAGTCCGTCTGTCTCAGCCCGCCTGTCTCAGCCCGCCTCTGCCAGTCCATCTGTCTCACCCCGCCTGTCTCAGGCCGCCTCTCCCAGTCCGTCTGTCTCAGCCCGCCTGTCTCAGTCCGTCTGCCTCAGACCGTCTGTCTCAGCCCGCCTGTCTCAGTCCGCCTCTCTCAGTCCGTCTGTCTGAGTCCATCTGTCTCAGGCCATCTGTCTCAGACCGTCTGTCTCAGACCGTCTGTCTCGGACCGTCTGTCTCAGACCGTCTCACTCAGCCCGCCTGTCTCAATCGGTCTGTCTCAGTCCGTCTGTCTCAGAACGTCTGTCTCAGCCCGCCTGTCTCAGCCCGCCTCCCTCAGTCCGTCTGTCAGAGACCGTCTGTCTCAGACCGTCTGTCTCAGCCCGCCTGTCTCAGCCCGCCTCTCTCAGTCCGTCTGTCTGAGTCCGCCTGTCTCAGTCCGTCTGTCTCCGCCCGCCTGTCTCTGTCCGTTTGTCTCAGACCGTCTGCCTCAGCCCGCTGTCTCAACCCGCCTCTCTCAGTCCGTCTGTCTCAGCCCGCCTGTCTCAGCCCGCCTCTGCCAGTCCATCTGTCTCACCCCGCCTGTCTCAGTCCGCCTGTCTCAGGCCGCCTCTCCCAGTCCGTCTGTCTCAGCCCGCCTGTCTCAGTCCGTCTGCCTCAGACCGTCTGTCTCAGCCCGCCTGTCTCAGTCCGCCTCTCTCAGTCCGTCTGTCTGAGTCCATCTGTCTCAGGCCATCTGTCTCAGACCGTCTGTCTCAGACCGTCTGTCTCGGACCGTCTGTCTCAGACCGTCTCACTCAGCCCGCCTGTCTCAATCGGTCTGTCTCAGTCCGTCTGTCTCAGAACGTCTGTCTCAGCCCGCCTGTCTCAGCCCGCCTCCCTCAGTCCGTCTGTCAGAGACCGTCTGTCTCAGACCGTCTGTCTCAGCCCGCCTGTCTCAGCCCGCCTCTCTCAGTCCGTCTGTCTGAGTCCGCCTGTCTCAGTCCGTCTGTCTCCGCCCGTCTGTCTCAGACCGTCTGTCTCAGACCGTCTGTCTCAGACCGTCTGTCTCAGACCGTCTGTCTCAGACCGTCTGTTTCAGACCGTCTGTCTCAGACCGTCTGTCTCAGACCGTCTGTCTCAGACCGTCTGTCTGAGCCCGCCTGTCTCTGTCCGTGTGTCTCAGACCGTCTGTCTCGGACCGCCTGTCTCAGACCGTCTGTCTCTTACCGTTGTCTCTGTCCGTCTGTTTCAGCCCGCCTGTCTCTGTCCGTCTGTCTTTGACCGTCCGTCTCAGTCCGTCTGTCTCAGACCGTCTGTCTCTGTCCGTCTGTCTCGGACCGTCTGTCTCTTACCGTTGTCTCTGTCCGTCTGTTTCAGCCCGCCTCTCTCTGTCCGTCTGTCTTTGACCGTCCGTCTCAGACCGTTTCTCTCAGCCCGCCTGTCTCAGCCCGCCTCTCTCAGTCCGTCTGTCTGAGACCGTCTGTCTCATGTCATCTGTCTCTGTCCGTCTGTCTCAGACCGTCTGTCTCTGTCCGTCTGTCTCAGCCCGCCTGTCTCAGCCCGCCTCTCTCAGTCCGTCTGTCTGAGACCGTCTGTCTCAGACCGTCTGTCTCAGCCCGCCTGTCTCAACCCGCCTCTCTCAGTCCGTCTGTCAGAGACCGTTTGTCTCTTACCGTTCTCTCTGTCCGTCTGTCTCAGCCCGCCTGTCTCAGACCGTCTGTCTCAGACCGTCTGTCTCAGTCCGTCTGTCTCCGCCCGCCTGTCTCTGTCCGTTTGTCTCAGACCGTCTGTCTCAGACCGTCTGTCTCAGCCCGCTGTCTCAACCCGCCTCTCTCAGTCCGTCTGTCTCAGCCCGCCTGTCTCAGCCCGCCTCTGCCAGTCCATCTGTCTCACCCCGCCTGTCTCAGTCCGCCTGTCTCAGGCCGCCTCTCCCAGTCCGTCTGTCTCAGCCCGCCTGTCTCAGTCCGTCTGCCTCAGACCGTCTGTCTCAGCCCGCCTGTCTCAGTCCGCCTCTCTCAGTCCGTCTGTCTGAGTCCATCTGTCTCAGGCCATCTGTCTCAGACCGACTGTCTCAGACCGTCTGTCTCGGACCGTCTGTCTCAGACCGTCTCACTCAGCCCGCCTGTCTCAATCGGTCTGTCTCCGCCCGCCTGTCTCAGTCCGTCTGTCTCAGAACGTCTGTCTCAGCCCGCCTGTCTCAGCCCGCCTCCCTCAGTCCGTCTGTCAGAGACCGTCTGTCTCAGACCGTCTGTCTCAGCCCGCCTGTCTCAGCCCGCCTCTCTCAGTCCGTCTGTCTGAGTCCGCCTGTCTCAGTCCGTCTGTCTCCGCCCGCCTGTCTCTGTCCGTTTGTCTCAGACCGTCTGTCTCAGATCGTCTGTCTCAGACCGTCTGTCTCAGACCGTCTGTCTCAGCCCGCCTGTCTCAGCCCGCCTCTCTCAGTCCGTCTGTCTGAGTCCGCCTGTCTCAGTCCGTCTGTCTCAGACCATCTGTCTCTGTCCGTCTGTCTCAGTCCGTCCGTCTCAGCCCTCCTGTCTCAGCCCGCCTGTCTCAGCCCGCCTCTCTCAGTCCGTCTGTCACCGCCCGCCTGTCTCTGTCCGTTTGTCTCAGACCGTCTGTCTCAGACCGTCTGTCTCAGCCCGCCTGTCTCAGACCGTCTGTCTCAGACCGTCTGTCTCAGTCCGTCTGTCTCAGACCGTCTGTCTCAGTCCGTCTGTCTCCGCCCGCCTGTCTCTGTCCGTTTGTCTCAGACCGTCTGTCTCAGACCGTCTGTCTCAGCCCGCCTGTCTCAACCCGCCTCTCTCAGTCCGTCTGTCTCAGCCCGCCTGTCTCAGCCCGCCTCTCCCTGTCCGTCTGTCTCAGCCCGCCTGTCTCAGTCCGTCTGTCTCAGACCGTCTGTTTCAGCCCGCCTGTCTCAGTCCGCCTATCTCATTCCGTCTGTCTGAGTCCGTCTGTCTCATGCCATCTGTCTCAGACCGTCTGTCTCAGACCGTCTGTCTCGGACCGTCTGTCTCACACCGTCTGACTCAGCCCGCCTGTCTCAATCGGTCTGTCCCCGCCCGCCTGTCTCAGTCCGCCTCTCTCAGTCCGTCTGTCTGAATCCATCTGTCTCAGGCCATCTGTCTCAGACCGTCTGTCTCAGACCGTCTGTCTCGGACCGTCTGTCTCAGACCGTCTCACTCAGCCCGCCTGTCTCAATCGGTCTGTCTCAGTCCGTCTGTCTCAGTCCGTCTGTCTCAGAACGTCTGTCTCAGCCCGCCTGTCTCAGCCCGCCTCCCTCAGTCCGTCTGTCAGAGACCGTCTGTCTCAGACCGTCTGTCTCAGCCCGCCTGTCTCAGCCCGCCTCTCTCAGTCCGTCTGTCTGAGTCCGCCTGTCTCAGTCCGTCTGTCTCCGCCCGCCTGTCTCTGTCCGTTTGTCTCAGACCGTCTGTCTCAGACCGTCTGTCTCAGACCGTCTGTCTCAGCCCGCCTGTCTCAGCCCGCCTCTCTCAGTCCGTCTGTCTGAGTCCGCCTGTCTCAGTCCGTCTGTCTCAGACAATCTGTCTCTGTCCGTCTATCTCAGTCCGTCCGTCTCAGCCCTCCTGTCTCAGCCCGCCTGTCTCAGCCCGCCTCTCTCAGCCCGTCTGTCTCAGACCGTCTGTCTCAGACCGTCTGTCTCAGACCGTCTGTCTCAGACCGTCTGTCTCAGACCGTCTGTCTGAGCCCGCCTGTCTCTGTCCGTGTGTCTCAGACCGTCTGTCTCGGACCGCCTGTCTCAGACCGTCTGTCTCTTACCGTTGTCTCTGTCCGTCTGTTTCAGCCCGCCTGTCTCTGTCCGTCTGTCTTTGACCGTCCGTCTCAGTCCGTCTGTCTCAGACCGTCTGTCTCTGTCCGTCTGTCTCGGACCGTCTGTCTCTTACCGTTGTCTCTGTCCGTCTGTTTCAGCCCGCCTGTCTCTGTCCGTCTGTCTTTGACCGTCCGTCTCAGACCGTTTCTCTCAGCCCGCCTGTCTCAGCCCGCCTCTCTCAGTCCGTCTGTCTGAGACCGTCTGTCTCATGTCATCTGTCTCTGTCCGTCTGTCTCAGACCGTCTGTCTCTGTCCGTCTGTCTCAGCCCGCCTGTCTCAGCCCGCCTCTCTCAGTCCGTCTGTCTGAGTCCATCTGTCTCAGGCCATCTGTCTCAGACCGTCTGTCTCAGACCGTCTGTCTCGGACCGTCTGTCTCAGACCGTCTCACTCAGCCCGCCTGTCTCAATCGGTCTGTCTCAGTCCGTCTGTCTCAGAACGTCTGTCTCAGACCGTCTGTCTCAGACCGTCTGTCTCAGACCGTCTGTCTCAGACCGTCTGTCTCAGACCGTCTGTCTCAGACCGTCTGCCTCAGCCCGCTGTCTCAACCCGCCTCTCTCAGACCGTCTGCCTCAGCCCGCTGTCTCAACCCGCCTCTCTCAGTCCGTCTGTCTCAGCCCGCCTGTCTCAGCCCGCCTCTGCCAGTCCATCTGTCTCACCCCGCCTGTCTCAGGCCGCCTCTCCCAGTCCGTCTGTCTCAGCCCGCCTGTCTCAGTCCGTCTGCCTCAGACCGTCTGTCTCAGCCCGCCTGTCTCAGTCCGCCTCTCTCAGTCCGTCTGTCTGAGTCCATCTGTCTCAGGCCATCTGTCTCAGACCGTCTGTCTCAGACCGTCTGTCTCGGACCGTCTGTCTCAGACCGTCTCACTCAGCCCGCCTGTCTCAATCCGTCTGTCTCAGTCCGTCTGTCTCAGAACGTCTGTCTCAGCCCGCCTGTCTCAGCCCGCCTCCCTCAGTCCGTCTGTCAGAGACCGTCTGTCTCAGACCGTCTGTCTCAGCCCGCCTGTCTCAGCCCGCCTCTCTCAGTCCGTCTGTCTGAGTCCGCCTGTCTCAGTCCGTCTGTCTCCGCCCGCCTGTCTCTGTCCGTTTGTCTCAGACCGTCTGTCTCAGACCGTCTGTCTCAGACCGTCTGTCTCAGACCGTCTGCCTCAGCCCGCTGTCTCAACCCGCCTCTCTCAGTCCGTCTGTCTCAGCCCGCCTGTCTCAGCCCGCCTCTGCCAGTCCATCTGTCTCACCCCGCCTGTCTCAGTCCGCCTGTCTCAGGCCGCCTCTCCCAGTCCGTCTGTCTCAGCCCGCCTGTCTCAGTCCGTCTGCCTCAGACCGTCTGTCTCAGCCCGCCTGTCTCAGTCCGCCTCTCTCAGTCCGTCTGTCTGAGTCCATCTGTCTCAGGCCATCTGTCTCAGACCGTCTGTCTCAGACCGTCTGTCTCGGACCGTCTGTCTCAGACCGTCTCACTCAGCCCGCCTGTCTCAATCGGTCTGTCTCAGTCCGTCTGTCTCAGAACGTCTGTCTCAGCCCGCCTGTCTCAGCCCGCCTCCCTCAGTCCGTCTGTCAGAGACCGTCTGTCTCAGACCGTCTGTCTCAGCCCGCCTGTCTCAGCCCGCCTCTCTCAGTCCGTCTGTCTGAGTCCGCCTGTCTCAGTCCGTCTGTCTCCGCCCGTCTGTCTCAGACCGTCTGTCTCAGACCGTCTGTCTCAGACCGTCTGTCTCAGACCGTCTGTTTCAGACCGTCTGTCTCAGACCGTCTGTCTCAGACCGTCTGTCTCAGACCGTCTGTCTGAGCCCGCCTGTCTCTGTCCGTGTGTCTCAGACCGTCTGTCTCGGACCGCCTGTCTCAGACCGTCTGTCTCTTACCGTTGTCTCTGTCCGTCTGTTTCAGCCCGCCTGTCTCTGTCCGTCTGTCTTTGACCGTCCGTCTCAGTCCGTCTGTCTCAGACCGTCTGTCTCTGTCCGTCTGTCTCGGACCGTCTGTCTCTTACCGTTGTCTCTGTCCGTCTGTTTCAGCCCGCCTGTCTCTGTCCGTCTGTCTTTGACCGTCCGTCTCAGACCGTTTCTCTCAGCCCGCCTGTCTCAGCCCGCCTGTCTCAGCCCGCCTCTCTCAGTCCGTCTGTCTGAGACCGTCTGTCTCATGTCATCTGTCTCTGTCCGTCTGTCTCAGACCGTCTGTCTCTGTCCGTCTGTCTCAGCCCGCCTGTCTCAGCCCGCCTCTCTCAGTCCGTCTGTCTGAGACCGTCTGTCTCAGACCGTCTGTCTCAGCCCGCCTGTCTCAACCCGCCTCTCTCAGTCCGTCTGTCAGAGACCGTTTGTCTCTTACCGTTCTCTCTGTCCGTCTGTCTCAGCCCGCCTGTCTCAGACCGTCTGTCTCAGACCGTCTGTCTCAGTCCGTCTGTCTCCGCCCGCCTGTCTCTGTCCGTTTGTCTCAGACCGTCTGTCTCAGACCGTCTGTCTCAGCCCGCTGTCTCAACCCGCCTCTCTCAGTCCGTCTGTCTCAGCCCGCCTGTCTCAGCCCGCCTCTGCCAGTCCATCTGTCTCACCCCGCCTGTCTCAGTCCGCCTGTCTCAGGCCGCCTCTCCCAGTCCGTCTGTCTCAGACCGTCTGACTCAGCCCGCCTGTCTCAATCGGTCTGTCCCCGCCCGCCTGTCTCAGTCCGCCTCTCTCAGTCCGTCTGTCTGAGTCCATCTGTCTCAGGCCATCTGTCTCAGACCGTCTGTCTCAGACCGTCTGTCTCGGACCGTCTGTCTCAGACCGTCTCACTCAGCCCGCCTGTCTCAATCGGTCTGTCTCAGTCCGTCTGTCTCAGAACGTCTGTCTCAGCCCGCCTGTCTCAGCCCGCCTCCCTCAGTCCGTCTGTCAGAGACCGTCTGTCTCAGACCGTCTGTCTCAGCCCGCCTGTCTCAGCCCGCCTCTCTCAGTCCGTCTGTCTGAGTCCGCCTGTCTCAGTCCGTCTGTCTCCGCCCGCCTGTCTCTGTCCGTTTGTCTCAGACCGTCTGTCTCAGACCGTCTGTCTCAGACCGTCTGTCTCAGCCCGCCTGTCTCAGCCCGCCTCTCTCAGTCCGTCTGTCTGAGTCCGCCTGTCTCAGTCCGTCTGTCTCAGTCCGTCTGTCTCAGACCATCTGTCTCTGTCCGTCTATCTCAGTCCGTCCGTCTCAGCCCTCCTGTCTCAGCCCGCCTGTCTCAGCCCGCCTCTCTCAGCCCGTCTGTCTCAGACCGTCTGTCTCAGACCGTCTGTCTCAGACCGTCTGTCTCAGACCGTCTGTCTGAGCCCGCCTGTTTCTGTCCGTGTGTCTCAGACCGTCTGTCTCGGACCGCCTGTCTCAGACCGTCTGTCTCTTACCGTTGTCTCTGTCCGTCTGTTTCAGCCCGCCTGTCTCTGTCCGTCTGTCTTTGACCGTCCGTCTCAGTCCGTCTGTCTCAGACCGTCTGTCTCTGTCCGTCTGTCTCGGACCGTCTGTCTCTTACCGTTGTCTCTGTCCGTCTGTTTCAGCCCGCCTGTCTCTGTCCGTCTGTCTTTGACCGTCCGTCTCAGACCGTTTCTCTCAGCCCGCCTGTCTCAGCCCGCCTCTCTCAGTCCGTCTGTCTGAGACCGTCTGTCTCATGTCATCTGTCTCTGTCCGTCTGTCTCAGACCGTCTGTCTCTGTCCGTCTGTCTCAGCCCGCCTGTCTCAGTCCGTCTGCCTCAGACCGTCTGTCTCAGCCCGCCTGTCTCAGTCCGCCTCTCTCAGTCCGTCTGTCTGAGTCCATCTGTCTCAGGCCATCTGTCTCAGACCGTCTGTCTCAGACCGTCTGTCTCGGACCGTCTGTCTCAGACCGTCTCACTCAGCCCGCCTGTCTCAATCGGTCTGTCTCAGTCCGTCTGTCTCAGAACGTCTGTCTCAGCCCGCCTGTCTCAGCCCGCCTCCCTCAGTCCGTCTGTCAGAGACCGTCTGTCTCAGACCGTCTGTCTCAGCCCGCCTGTCTCAGCCCGCCTCTCTCAGTCCGTCTGTCTGAGTCCGCCTGTCTCAGTCCGTCTGTCTCCGCCCGTCTGTCTCAGACCGTCTGTCTCAGACCGTCTGTCTCAGACCGTCTGTCTCAGACCGTCTGTCTCAGACCGTCTGTCTCAGACCGTCTGTCTCAGACCGTCTGTCTCAGACCGTCTGTCTGAGCCCGCCTGTCTCTGTCCGTGTGTCTCAGACCGTCTGTCTCGGACCGCCTGTCTCAGACCGTCTGTCTCTTACCGTTGTCTCTGTCCGTCTGTTTCAGCCCGCCTGTCTCTGTCCGTCTGTCTTTGACCGTCCGTCTCAGTCCGTCTGTCTCAGACCGTCTGTCTCTGTCCGTCTGTCTCGGACCGTCTGTCTCTTACCGTTGTCTCTGTCCGTCTGTTTCAGCCCGCCTGTCTCTGTCCGTCTGTCTTTGACCGTCCGTCTCAGACCGTTTCTCTCAGCCCGCCTGTCTCAGCCCGCCTGTCTCAGCCCGCCTCTCTCAGTCCGTCTGTCTGAGACCGTCTGTCTCATGTCATCTGTCTCTGTCCGTCTGTCTCAGACCGTCTGTCTCTGTCCGTCTGTCTCAGCCCGCCTGTCTCAGCCCGCCTCTCTCAGTCCGTCTGTCTGAGACCGTCTGTCTCAGACCGTCTGTCTCAGCCCGCCTGTCTCAACCCGCCTCTCTCAGTCCGTCTGTCAGAGACCGTTTGTCTCTTACCGTTCTCTCTGTCCGTCTGTCTCAGCCCGCCTGTCTCAGACCGTCTGTCTCAGACCGTCTGTCTCAGTCCGTCTGTCTCCGCCCGCCTGTCTCTGTCCGTTTGTCTCAGACCGTCTGTCTCAGACCGTCTGTCTCAGCCCGCTGTCTCAACCCGCCTCTCTCAGTCCGTCTGTCTCAGCCCGCCTGTCTCAGCCCGCCTCTGCCAGTCCATCTGTCTCACCCCGCCTGTCTCAGTCCGCCTGTCTCAGGCCGCCTCTCCCAGTCCGTCTGTCTCAGCCCGCCTGTCTCAGTCCGTCTGCCTCAGACCGTCTGTCTCAGCCCGCCTGTCTCAGTCCGCCTCTCTCAGTCCGTCTGTCTGAGTCCATCTGTCTCAGGCCATCTGTCTCAGACCGTCTGTCTCAGACCGTCTGTCTCGGACCGTCTGTCTCAGACCGTCTCACTCAGCCCGCCTGTCTCAATCGGTCTGTCTCCGCCCGCCTGTCTCAGTCCGTCTGTCTCAGACCGTCTGTCTCAGCCCGCCTCCCTCAGCCCGCCTGTCACAGACCGTCTGTCTCGGACCGTCTGTCTCAGACCGTCGGCCTCAGGCCGTCTGTCTCAGGCCATCTGTCTCAGTCCGTCTGTCCCTGTCCGTCTGTCTCAGACCATCTGTCTCAGACCGTTGTCTCTGTCCGTCTCTCTCAGGCCGCCTGCCTTAGTCCGCCTGTCTCAGTCCGTCTGTCTCAGACCATCTGTCTCAGACCGTTGTCTCTGTCCGTCTGTCTCAGTCCGTCTGTCTCAGACCGCCTGTCTCAGCCCGCCTCTCTCAGTTTGTCTGTCTGAGACCGTCTGTCTCAGACCGTCTGTCACAGCTCGCCTCTCTCAGTCCATCTGTCTCATACCGTCGGCCTTAGCCCGTCTGTCTGAACCCGCCTGTCTCTGTCCGTGTGTCTCAGACCGTCTGTCTCGGACCGTCTGTCTCAGACCGTCTGTCTCTTACCGTTGTCTCTGTCCGTCTGTCTTTGACCGTCCGTCTCAGTCCGTCTGTCTCAGACCGTCTGTCTCTGTCCGTCTGTCTCGGACCGTCTGTCTCTTACCGTTGTCTCTGTCCGTCTGTTTCAGCCCGCCTGTCTCTGTCCGTCTGTCTTTCACCGTCCGTCTCAGACCGTCTGTCTCAGCCCGCCTGTCTCAGCCCGCCTCTCTCAGTCCGTCTGTCTGAGATCGTCTGTCTCATGTCATCTGTCTCTGTCCGTCTGTCTCTGTCCGTCTGTCTCAGCCCGCCTGTCTCAGCCCGCCTCTCTCAGTCCGTCTGTCTCTGACCGTCTGTCTCGGACCGTCTGTCTCAGACCGTCTGACTCAGCCCGCCTGTCTCTGTCCGTCTGTCTCAGACCGTCTGCCTCAGCCCGCCTGTCTCAACCCGCCTCTCTCAGTCCGTCTGTCTGAGTCCATCTGTCTCAGGCCATCTGTCTCAGACCGTCTGTCTAAGACCGTCTGTCTCGGACCGTCTGTCTCAGACCGTCTGACTCAGCCCGCCTGTCTCAATCGGTCTGTCTCCGCCCGCCAGTCTCAGTCCGTCTGTCTCAGACCGTCTGTCTCAGCCCGCCTGTCTCAGCCCGCCTCCGTCAGTCCGTCTGTCAGAGACCGCCTGTCTCAGACCGTCTGTCTCAGACCGTCTGCCTCAGCCCGCCTGTCTCAGCCCGCCTCTGCCGGTCCGTCTGCCTCAGTCCGCCTGTCTCAGTCCGTCTGTCTCCGCCCGCCTGTCTCTGTCCGTTTGTCTCAGACCTTCTGTCTCAGACCGTCTGTCTCAGTCCGCCTGTGTCAACCCGCCTCTCTCAGTCCGTCTGTCTTAGCCCGGCTGTCTCAGCCCGCCACTCCCAGTCCGTCTGTCTCAGCCCACCTGTCTCAGTCCGTCTGTCTCAGACCGTCTGTCTCAGCCCGCCTGTCTCAGTCCGCCTCTCTCAGTCCGTCTGTCTGAGTCCGTCTGTCTTAGGCCATCTGTCTCAGACCGTCTGTCTCAGACCGTCTGTCGCGGACCGTCTGTCTCAGACCGTCTGACTCAGCCCGCCTGTCTCAATTGGTCTGTCTCCGCCCGCCTGTCTCAGTCCGTCTGTCTCAGACCGTCTGTCTCAGCCCGCCTGTCTCAGCCCGCCTCCCTCAGTCCGTCTGTCAGAGACCGTCTGTCTCAGACCGTCTGTCTCAGACCGTCTGTCTCAGCCCGCCTGTCTCAGCCCGCCTCTCTCAGTCCGTCTGTCTGAGTCCGTCTGTCTCAGGCCATCTGTCTCAGACCGACGGTCTCAGTCCGTCTGTCTCGGACCGTCTGTCTCAGACCGTCTGACTCAGCCCGCCTGTCTCAGTCCGTCTGTCTCCGCCCGCCTGTCTCAGTCCGTCTGTCTCAGACCGTCTGTCTCAGCCCGCCTCTCTCAGCCCGCCTCCCTCAGTCCGCCTGTCAGAGACCGTCTGTCTCAGACCGTCTGTCTCAGCCCGCCTGTCTCAGCCCGCCTCTCTCAGTCCGTCTGTCTGAGTCCGTCTGTCTCAGGCCATCTGTCTCAGACCGTCTGTCTCAGTCCGTCTGTCTCGGACCGTCTGTCTCAGACCGTCTAACTCAGCCCGCCTGTCTCAGTCCGTCTGTCTCCGCCCGCCTGTCTCAGTCCGTCTGTCTCAGACCGTCTGTCTCAGCCCGCCTCTCTCAGCCCGCCTCCCTCAGTCCGCCTGTCAGAGACCGTCTGTCTCGGACCGTCTGTCTCAGCCCGCCTGTCTCAGCAAGCCTCTCGCAGTCTGTCTGTCTGAGACCGTCTGCCTCAGACCGTCTGTCTCAGCCCGCCTGTCTCAGCAAGCCTCTCTCAGTCCGTCTGTCTGAGACCGTCTGTCTCAGACCGTCTGTCTCAGCCCGCCTGTCTCAACCCGCCTCTCTCAGTCCGTCTGTCAGAGACCGTTTGTCGTACCGTTCTCTCTGTCCGTCTGTCTCAGCCCTCCTGTCTGAGACCGTCTGTGTCAGACCGTCTGTCTCGGACCGTCTTCCGCGGACTGTCTGTCTCGGACCGTCTTCCGCGGACTGTCTGTCTCGGACCGCCTGTCTCAGACCGTCTGACTCAGCCGGCCTGTCTCTGTCCGTCTGTCTCAGACCGTCCTCCTCAGCCCGCCTGTCTCAACCCGCCTCTCTCATTCCGTCTGTCTCAGCCCGCCTGTCTCACCCCGCCTCTGCCAGTCCGTGTTTCTCAGCCCGCCTGTGTCAGTCCGCCTATCTCATTCCGCCTGTCTCAGTCCGTCTGTCTCCGCCCGCCTGTCTCTGTCCGTTTGTCTCAGACCGTCTGTCTCAGACCGTCTGTCTCAGCCCGCCTGTCTCAACCCGCCTCTCCCAGTCCGTCTGTCTCAGCCCGCCTGTGTCAGTCCGTCTGTCTCAGACTGTCTGTCTCAGCCCGCCTGTCTCATTCCGCCTCTCTCAGTCCGTCTGTCTGAGTCCATCTGTCTCAGGCCATCTGTCTCAGACCGTCTGTCTCAGACCGTCTGTCTCGGACCGTCTTTGGCGGACCGTCTGTCTCGGACCGTCTGTCTCAGACCGTCTGACTCGGCCCGCCTGTCTCAGTCCGTCTGTATCAGCGCGCCTGTCTCAGCCCGCCTCTCTCAGTCCGTCTGTCTGAGTCCGTCCGTCTCAGACCGTCTGTCTCAGACCGTCTGTCTCAGACCGTCTGTCTCAGACCGTCTGTCTCAGCCCGCCTGTCTCAGCCCGCCTCTCTCAGTCCGTCTGTCTGAGTCTGTCTGTCTCAGGCCATCTGTCTCAGACCGTCTGTCTCGGACCGTCTGTCTCAGACCGTCTGACTCAGCCCGCCTGTCTCAGTCCGTCTGTATCCGCCCGCCTGTCTCAGTCCGTCTGTCTCAGACCGTCTGTCTCAGCCCGCCTCTCTCAGCCCGCCTCCCTCAGTCCGCCTGTCAGAGACCGTCTGTCTCGGACCGTCTGTCTCAGCCCGCCTGTCTCAGCAAGCCTCTCTCAGTCCGTCTGTCTGAGACCGTCTGTCTCAGACCGTCTGTCTCAGCCCGCCTGTCTCAGCAAGCCTCTCTCAGTCCGTCTGTCTGAGACCGTCTGTCTCAGACCGTCTGTCTCAGCCCGCCTGTCTCAACCCGCCTCTCTCAGTCTGTCTGTCAGAGACCGTTTGTCTCTTACCGTTCTCTCTGTCCGTCTGTCTCAGCCCTCCTGTTTTCAGACCGTCAGTCTCAGACCGTCTGTCTCGGACCGTCTTCCGCGGACTGTCTGTCTCGGACCGTCTGTCTCAGACCGTCTGACTCAGCCCGCCTGTCTCTGTCCGTCTGTCTCAGTCCGTCTGCCTCAGCCCGCCTGTCTCAACCCGCCTCTCTCAGTCCGTCTGTCTCAGCCCGCCTGTCTCAGCCCGCCTCTGCCAGTCCGTGTTTCTCAGCCCGCCTGTCTCAGTCCGCCTGTCTCAGTCCGCCTGTCTCAGTCCGCCTGTCTCAGTCCGTCTGTCTCCGCCCGCCTGTCTCTGTCCGTTTGTCTCAGACCGTCTGTCTCAGCCCGCCTGTCTCAACCCGCCTCTCCCAGTCCGTCTGTCTCAGCCCGTCTGTCTCAGTCCGTCTGTCTCAGACCGTCTGTCTCAGCCCGCCTGTCTCATTCCGCCTCTCTCAGTCCGTCTGTCTGAGTCCATCTGTCTCAGGCCATCTGTCTCAGACCGTCTGTCTCAGACCGTCTGTCTTGGACCGTCTGTCTCAGACCGTCTGACTCAGCCCGCCTGTCTCAATCGGTCTGTCTCCGCCCACCTGTCTCAGTCCGTCTGTCTCCGCCCGCCTGTCTCTGTCCGTTTGTCTCAGACCGTCTGTCTCAGACCGTCTGTCTCAGCCCGCCTGTCTCAACCCGCCTCTCCCAGTCCGTCTGTCTCAGCCCGCCTGTCTCTGTCCGTCTGTCTCAGACCGTCTGCCTCAGCCCGCCTGTCTCAGCCCGCCTCTGCCAGTCCGTCTGTCTCAGCCCGCCTGTCTCAGTCCGCCTGTCTCAGTCCGCCTGTCTCAGTCCGTCTGTCTCCGCCCGCCTGTCTCTGTCCGTTTGTCTCAGACCGTCTGTCTCAGACCGTCTGTCTCAGACCGTCTGTCTCAGACCGTCTGTCTCAGCCCGCCTGTCTCAACCCGCCTGTCTCAGTCCGTCTGTCTCAGCGCGCCTGTCTCAGCCCGCCTCTCCCAGTCCGTCTGTCTCAGCCCGCCTGTCTCAGTCCGTCTGTCTCAGACCGTCTGTCTCAGCCCGCCTGTCTCAGTCCGCCTCTCTCAGTCCGTGTGTCTGAGTCCGTCTGTCTTAGGCCATCTGTCTCAGACCGTCTGTCTCAGACCGTCTGTCTCGGACCGTCTGTCTCAGACCGTCTTTGGCGGACCGTCTGTCTCGGACCGTCTGTCTCAGACCGTCTGACTCGGCCCGCCTGTCTCAGTCCGTCTGTCTCAGTCCGCCTGTCTCAGTCCGTCTGTCTCCGCCCGCCTGTCTCAATCGGTCTGTCTCCGCCCGCCTGTCTCTGTCCGTTTGTCTCAGACCGTCTGTCTCAGACCGACTGTCTCAGTCCGCCTGTCTCAACCCGCCTCTCTCAGTCCGTCTGTCTCAGCCCGCCTGTCTCAGCCCTCCTCTCCCAGTCCGTCTGTCTCAGCCCGCCTGTCTCAGTCCGTCTGTCTCAGACCGTCTGTCTCAGCCCGCCTGTCTCAGTCCGCCTCTCTCAGTCCGTCTGTCTGAGTCCATCTGTCTCAGGCCATCTGTCTCAGACCGTCTGTCTCAGACCGTCTGTCTCGGACCGTCTGTCTCAGACCGTCTGACTCAGCCCGCCTGTCTCAATCGGTCTGTCTCCGCCCGCCTGTCTCAGTCCGTCTGTCTCCGCCCGCCTGTCTCTGTCCGTTTGTCTCAGACCGTCTGTCTCAGACCGTCTGTCTCAGCCCGCCTGTCTCAACCCGCCTCTCCCAGTCCGTCTGTCTCAGCCCGCCTGTGTCAGTCCGTCTGTCTCAGACTGTCTGTCTCAGCCCGCCTGTCTCATTCCGCCTCTCTCAGTCCGTCTGTCTGAGTCCATCTGTCTCAGGCCATCTGTCTCAGACCGTCTGTCTCAGACCGTCTGTCTCGGACCGTCTTTGGCGGACCGTCTGTCTCGGACCGTCTGTCTCAGACCGTCTGACTCGGCCCGCCTGTCTCAGTCCGTCTGTCTCAGCGCGCCTGTCTCAGCCCGCCTCTCTCAGTCCGTCTGTCTGAGTCCGTCCGTCTCAGACCGTCTGTCTCAGACCGTCTGTCTCAGACCGTCTGTCTCAGCCCGCCTGTCTCAGCCCGCCTCTCTCAATCCGTCTGTCTGAGTCTGTCTGTCTCAGGCCATCTGTCTCAGACCGTCTGTCTCAGACCGTCTGTCTCGGACCGTCTGTCTCAGACCGTCTGACTCAGCCCGCCTGTCTCAGTCCGTCTGTATCCGCCCGCCTGTCTCAGACCGTCTGTCTCAGCCCGCCTCTCTCAGCCCGCCTCCCTCAGTCCGCCTGTCAGAGACCGTCTGTCTCGGACCGTCTGTCTCAGCCCGCCTGTCTCAGCAAGCCTCTCTCAGTCCGTCTGTCTGAGACCGTCTGTCTCAGACCGTCTGTCTCAGCCCGCCTGTCTCAGCAAGCCTCTCTCAGTCCGTCTGTCTGAGACCGTCTGTCTCAGACCGTCTGTCTCAGCCCGCCTGTCTCAACCCGCCTCTCTCAGTCTGTCTGTCAGAGACCGTTTGTCTCTTACCGTTCTCTCTGTCCGTCTGTCTCAGCCCTCCTGTCTCAGACCGTCTGACTCGGCCCGCCTGTCTCAGTCCGTCTGTATCAGCGCGCCTGTCTCAGCCCGCCTCTCTCAGTCCGTCTGTCTGAGTCCGTCCGTCTCAGACCGTCTGTCTCAGACCGTCTGTCTCAGACCGTCTGTCTCAGCCCGCCTGTCTCAGCCCGCCTCTCTCAGTCCGTCTGTCTGAGTCTGTCTGTCTCAGGCCATCTGTCTCAGACCGTCTGTCTCGGACCGTCTGTCTCAGACCGTCTGACTCAGCCCGCCTGTCTCAGTCCGTCTGTATCCGCCCGCCTGTCTCAGTCCGTCTGTCTCAGACCGTCTGTCTCAGCCCGCCTCTCTCAGCCCGCCTCCCGCAGTCCGCCTGTCAGAGACCGTCTGTCTCGGACCGTCTGTCTCAGCCCGCCTGTCTCAGCAAGCCTCTCTCAGTCCGTCTGTCTGAGACCGTCTGTCTCAGACCGTCTGTCTCAGCCCGCCTGTCTCAGCAAGCCTCTCTCAGTCCGTCTGTCTGAGACCGTCTGTCTCAGACCGTCTGTCTCAGCCCGCCTGTCTCAACCCGCCTCTCTCAGTCTGTCTGTCAGAGACCGTTTGTCTCTTACCGTTCTCTCTGTCCGTCTGTCTCAGCCCTCCTGTCTCAGACCGTCAGTCTCAGACCGTCTGTCTCGGACCGTCTTCCGCGGACTGTCTGTCTCGGACCGTCTGTCTCAGACCGTCTGACTCAGCCCGCCTGTCTCTGTCCGTCTGTCTCAGTCCGTCTGCCTCAGCCCGCCTGTCTCAACCCGCCTCTCTCAGTCCGTCTGTCTCAGCCCGCCTGTCTCAGCCCGCCTCTGCCAGTCCGTGTTTCTCAGCCCGCCTGTCTCAGTCCGCCTGTCTCAGTCCGCCTGTCTCAGTCCGCCTGTCTCAGTCCGTCTGTCTCCGCCCGCCTGTCTCTGTCCGTTTGTCTCAGACCGTCCGTCTCAGCCCGCCTGTCTCAACCC
The DNA here is from genome assembly GCA_947623535.1 of Coelioxys conoideus. Classification (NCBI taxonomy): domain Eukaryota; kingdom Metazoa; phylum Arthropoda; class Insecta; order Hymenoptera; family Megachilidae; genus Coelioxys; species Coelioxys conoideus. The sequence goes on from CANQJN010000017.1 coordinate 574,444, forward strand.
GCCTCTCCCAGTCCGTCTGTCTCAGCCCGTCTGTCTCAGTCCGTCTGTCTCAGACCGTCTGTCTCAGCCCGCCTGTCTCATTCCGCCTCTCTCAGTCCGTCTGTCTGAGTCCATCTGTCTCAGGCCATCTGTCTCAGACCGTCTGTCTCAGACCGTCTGTCTTGGACCGTCTGTCTCAGACCGTCTGACTCAGCCCGCCTGTCTCAATCGGTCTGTCTCCACCCACCTGTCTCAGTCCGTCTGTCTCCGCCCGCCTGTCTCTGTCCGTTTGTCTCAGACCGTCTGTCTCAGACCGTCTGTCTCAGCCCGCCTGTCTCAACCCGCCTCTCCCAGTCCGTCTGTCTCAGCCCGCCTGTCTCTGTCCGTCTGTCTCAGACCGTCTGCCTCAGCCCGCCTGTCTCAGCCCGCCTCTGCCAGTCCGTCTGTCTCAGCCCGCCTGTCTCAGTCCGCCTGTCTCAGTCCGCCTGTCTCAGTCCGTCTGTCTCCGCCCGCCTGTCTCTGTCCGTTTGTCTCAGACCGTCTGTCTCAGACCGTCTGTCTCAGACCGTCTGTCTCAGACCGTCTGTCTCAGCCCGCCTGTCTCAACCCGCCTGTCTCAGTCCGTCTGTCTCAGCGCGCCTGTCTCAGCCCGCCTCTCCCAGTCCGTCTGTCTCAGCCCGCCTGTCTCAGTCCGTCTGTCTCCGCCCGCCTGTCTCAATCGGTCTGTCTCCGCCCGCCTGTCTCTGTCCGTTTGTCTCAGACCGTCTGTCTCAGACCGACTGTCTCAGTCCGCCTGTCTCAACCCGCCTCTCTCAGTCCGTCTGTCTCAGCCCGCCTGTCTCAGCCCTCCTCTCCCAGTCCGTCTGTCTCAGCCCGCCTGTCTCAGTCCGTCTGTCTCAGACCGTCTGTCTCAGACCGTCTGTCTCGGACCGTCTGTCTCAGACCGTCTGACTCAGCCCGCCTGTCTCAATCGGTCTGTCTCCGCCCGCCTGTCTCAGTCCGTCTGTCTCCGCCCGCCTGTCTCTGTCCGTTTGTCTCAGACCGTCTGTCTCAGACCGTCTGTCTCAGCCCGCCTGTCTCAACCCGCCTCTCCCAGTCCGTCTGTCTCAGCCCGCCTGTGTCAGTCCGTCTGTCTCAGACTGTCTGTCTCAGCCCGCCTGTCTCATTCCGCCTCTCTCAGTCCGTCTGTCTGAGTCCATCTGTCTCAGGCCATCTGTCTCAGACCGTCTGTCTCAGACCGTCTGTCTCGGACCGTCTTTGGCGGACCGTCTGTCTCGGACCGTCTGTCTCAGACCGTCTGACTCGGCCCGCCTGTCTCAGTCCGTCTGTCTCAGCGCGCCTGTCTCAGCCCGCCTCTCTCAGCCCGTCTGTCTGAGTCCGTCCGTCTCAGACCGTCTGTCTCAGACCGTCTGTCTCAGACCGTCTGTCTCAGCCCGCCTGTCTCAGCCCGCCTCTCTCAATCCGTCTGTCTGAGTCTGTCTGTCTCAGGCCATCTGTCTCAGACCGTCTGTCTCAGACCGTCTGTCTCGGACCGTCTGTCTCAGACCGTCTGACTCAGCCCGCCTGTCTCAGTCCGTCTGTATCCGCCCGCCTGTCTCAGACCGTCTGTCTCAGCCCGCCTCTCTCAGCCCGCCTCCCTCAGTCCGCCTGTCAGAGACCGTCTGTCTCGGACCGTCTGTCTCAGCCCGCCTGTCTCAGCAAGCCTCTCTCAGTCCGTCTGTCTGAGACCGTCTGTCTCAGACCGTCTGTCTCAGCCCGCCTGTCTCAGCAAGCCTCTCTCAGTCCGTCTGTCTGAGACCGTCTGTCTCAGACCGTCTGTCTCAGCCCGCCTGTCTCAACCCGCCTCTCTCAGTCTGTCTGTCAGAGACCGTTTGTCTCTTACCGTTCTCTCTGTCCGTCTGTCTCAGCCCTCCTGTCTCAGACCGTCAGTCTCAGACCGTCTGTCTCGGACCGTCTTCCGCGGACTGTCTGTCTCGGACCGTCTGTCTCAGACCGTCTGACTCAGCCCGCCTGTCTCTGTCGGTCTGTCTCAGTCCGTCTGCCTCAGCCCGCCTGTCTCAACCCGCCTCTCTCAGTCCGTCTGTCTCAGCCCGCCTGTCTCAGCCCGCCTCTGCCAGTCCGTGTTTCTCAGCCCGCCTGTCTCAGTCCGCCTGTCTCAGTCCGCCTGTCTCAGTCCGTCTGTCTCCGCACGCCTGTCTCTGTCCGTTTGTCTCAGACCGTCTGTCTCAGACCGTCTGTCTCAGCCCGCCTGTCTCAACCCGCCTCTCCCAGTCCGTCTGTCTCAGCCCGTCTGTCTCAGTCCGTCTGTCTCAGACCGTCTGTCTCAGCCCGCCTGTCTCAGTCCGCCTCTCTCAGTCCGTCTGTCTGAGTCCGTCTGTCTTAGGCCATCTGTCTCAGACCGTCTGTCTCAGACCGTCTGTCTCGGACCGTCTGTCTCAGACCGTCTGACTCAGCCCGCCTGTCTCAATCGGTCTGTCTCCGCCCGCCTGTCTCAGTCCGTCTGTCTCAGACCGTCTGACTCAGCCCGCCTGTCTCTGTCCGTCTGTCTCAGTCCGTCTGCCTCAGCCCGCCTGTCTCAACCCGCCTCTCTCAGTCCGTCTGTCTCAGCCCGCCTGTCTCAGCCCGCCTCTGCCAGTCCGTGTTTCTCAGCCCGCCTGTCTCAGTCCGCCTGTCTCAGACCGTCTGTCTCAGCCCGCCTGTCTCAACCCGCCTCTCCCAGTCCGTCTGTCTCAGCCCGTCTGTCTCAGTCCGTCTGTCTCAGACCGTCTGTCTCAGCCCGCCTGTCTCATTCCGCCTCTCTCAGTCCGTCTGTCTGAGTCCATCTGTCTCAGGCCATCTGTCTCAGACCGTCTGTCTCAGACCGTCTGTCTCGGACCGTCTGTCTCAGACCGTCTGACTCAGCCCGCCTGTCTCAATCGGTCTGTCTCCGCCCACCTGTCTCAGTCCGTCTGTCTCCGCCCGCCTGTCTCTGTCCGTTTGTCTCAGACCGTCTGTCTCAGACCGTCTGTCTCAGCCCGCCTGTCTCAACCCGCCTCTCCCAGTCCGTCTGTCTCAGCCCGCCTGTCTCTGTCCGTCTGTCTCAGACCGTCTGCCTCAGCCCGCCTGTCTCAGCCCGCCTCTGCCAGTCCGTCTGTCTCAGCCCGCCTGTCTCAGTCCGCCTGTCTCAGTCCGTCTGTCTCCGCCCGCCTGTCTCTGTCCGTTTGTCTCAGACCGTCTGTCTCAGACCGTCTGTCTCAGCCCGCCTGTCTCAACCCGCCTGTCTCAGTCCGTCTGTCTCAGCGCGCCTGTCTCAGCCCGCCTCTCCCAGTCCGTCTGTCTCAGCCCGCCTGTCTCAGTCCGTCTGTCTCAGACCGTCTGTCTCAGCCCGCCTGTCTCAGTCCGCCTCTCTCAGTCCGTGTGTCTGAGTCCGTCTGTCTTAGGCCATCTGTCTCAGACCGTCTGTCTCAGACCGTCTGTCTCAGACCGTCTGTCTCGGACCGTCTGTCTCAGACCGTCTTTGGCGGACCGTCTGTCTCGGACCGTCTGTCTCAGACCGTCTGACTCGGCCCGCCTGTCTCAGACCGTCTGTCTCAGCCCGCCTGTCTCAACCCGCCTCTCCCAGTCCGTCTGTCTCAGCCCGCCTGTCTCTGTCCGTCTGTCTCAGACCGTCTGCCTCAGCCCGCCTGTCTCAGCCCGCCTCTGCCAGTCCGTCTGTCTCAGCCCGCCTGTCTCAGTCCGCCTGTCTCAGTCCGTCTGTCTCCGCCCGCCTGTCTCTGTCCGTTTGTCTCAGACCGTCTGTCTCAGACCGTCTGTCTCAGTCCGCCTGTCTCAACCCGCCTCTCTCAGTCCGTCTGTCTCAGCGCGCCTGTCTCAGCCCGCCTCTCTCAGTCCGTCTGTCTGAGTCCATCTGTCTCAGGCCATCTGTGTCAGACCGTCTGTCTCAGACCGTCTGTCTCGGACCGTCTTTGGCGGACCGTCCGTCTCAGACCGTCTGTCTCAGACCGTCTGTCTCAGCCCGCCTGTCTCAGCCCGCCTCTCTCAGTCCGTCTGTCTGAGTCCGTCTGTCTCAGCCCGCCTGTCTCAGTCCGTCTGTCTCCGCCCGCCTGTCTCAGTCCGTCTGTCTCAGACCGTCTGTCTCAGCCCGCCTCTCTCAGCCCGCCTCCCTCAGTCCGCCTGTCAGAGACCGTCTGTCTCGGACCGTCTGTCTCAGCCCGCCTGTCTCAGCAAGCCTCTCTCAGTCCGTCTGTCTGAGACCGTCTGTCTCAGACCGTCTGTCTCAGCCCGCCTGTCTCAGCCCGCCTGTCTCAGTCCGTCTGTCTCAGACCGTCTGTCTCAGCCCGCCTGTCTCAGTCCGCCTCTCTCAGTCCGTCTGTCTGAGTCCGTCTGTCTTAGGCCATCTGTCTCAGACCGTCTGTCTCAGACCGTCTGTCTCGGACCGTCTGTCTCAGACCGTCTGACTCAGCCCGCCTGTCTCAATCGGTCTGTCTCCGCCCGCCTGTCTCAGTCCGTCTGTCTCAGACCGTCTGACTCAGCCCGCCTGTCTCTGTCCGTCTGTCTCAGTCCGTCTGCCTCAGCCCGCCTGTCTCAACCCGCCTCTCTCAGTCCGTCTGTCTCAGCCCGCCTGTCTCAGCCCGCCTCTGCCAGTCCGTGTTTCTCAGCCCGCCTGTCTCAGTCCGCCTGTCTCAGACCGTCTGTCTCAGCCCGCCTGTCTCAACCCGCCTCTCCCAGTCCGTCTGTCTCAGCCCGTCTGTCTCAGTCCGTCTGTCTCAGACCGTCTGTCTCAGCCCGCCTGTCTCATTCCGCCTCTCTCAGTCCGTCTGTCTGAGTCCATCTGTCTCAGGCCATCTGTCTCAGACCGTCTGTCTCAGATCGTCTGTCTCGGACCGTCTGTCTCAGACCGTCTGACTCAGCCCGGCTGTCTCAATCGGTCTGTCTCCGCCCACCTGTCTCAGTCCGTCTGTCTCCGCCCGCCTGTCTCTGTCCGTTTGTCTCAGACCGTCTGTCTCAGACCGTCTGTCTCAGCCCGCCTGTCTCAACCCGCCTCTCCCAGTCCGTCTGTCTCAGCCCGCCTGTCTCTGTCCGTCTGTCTCAGACCGTCTGCCTCAGCCCGCCTGTCTCAGCCCGCCTCTGCCAGTCCGTCTGTCTCAGCCCGCCTGTCTCAGCCCGCCTCTCTCAGACCGTCTGTCTGAGTCCGTCTGTCTCAGGCCATCTGTCTCAGACCGTCTGTCTCAGACCGTCTGTCTCGGACCGTCTGTCTCAGACCGTCTGACTCAGACCGCCTGTCTCAGTCCGTCTGTCTCCGCCCGCCTGTCTCAGTCCGTCTGTCTCAGACCGTCTGTCTCAGCCCGCCTCTCTCAGCCCGCCTCCCTCAATCCGCCTGTCAGAGACCGTCTGTCTCGGACCGTCTGTCTCAGCCCGCCTGTCTCAGCAAGCCTCTCTCAGTCCGTCTGTCTGAGACCGTCTGTCTCAGACCGTCTGTCTCGGACCGTCTGTCTCAGACCGTCTGTCTCAGCCCGTCTGTCTCAGCCCGCCTGTCTCAGCCCGCCTCTCTCAGTCCGTCTGTCTGAGTCCGTCTGTCTCAGGCCATCTGTCTCAGACCGTCTGTCTCAGACCGTCTGTCTCAGTCCGTCTGTCTCAGACCGTCTGTCTCAGCCCGCCTCTCTCAGCCCGCCGCCCTCAGTCCGCCTGTCAGAGACCGTCTGTCTCGGACCGTCTGACTCAGCCCGCCTGTCTCAATCGGTCTGTCTCCGCCCGCCTGTCTCAGTCCATCTGTCTCAGACCGTCTGTCTCAGACCGTCTGTCTCGGACCGTCTGTCTCAGCCCTCCTGTCTGAGACCGTCTGTGTCAGACCGTCTGTCTCGGACCGTCTTCCGCGGACTGTCTGTCTCGGACCGTCTGTCTCAGACCGTCTGACTCAGCCCGCCTGTCTCTGTCCGTCTGTCTCAGACCGTCTGCCTCAGCCCGCCTGTCTCAACCCGCCTCTCTCAGTCCGTCTGTCTCAGCCCGCCTGTCTCAGCCCGCCTCTGCCAGTCCGTGTTTCTCAGCCCGCCTGTCTCAGTCCGCCTGTCTCAGTCCGTCTGTCTCCGCCCGCCTGTCTCTGTCCGTTTGTCTCAGACCGTCTGTCTCAGCCCGCCTGTCTCAACCCGCCTCTCCCAGTCCCTCTGTCTCAGCTCGCCTGTCTCAGTCCGTCTGTCTCAGACCGTCTGTCTCAGCCCGCCTGTCTCATTCCGCCTCTCTCAGTCCGTCTGTCTGAGTCCATCTGTCTCAGGCCATCTGTCTCAGACCGTCTGTCTCGGACCGTCTGTCTCAGACCGTCTGACTCAGCCCGCCTGTCTCAATCGGTCTGTCACCGCCCGCCTGTCACAGTCCGTCTGTCTCAGACCGTCTGTCTCAGCCCGCCTGTCTCAGCCCGCCTCCCTCAGTCCGTCTGTCAGAGACCGTCTGTCTCAGACCGTCTGTCTCAGACCGTCTGTCTCAGAACGTCTGTCTCAGCCCGCCTGTCTCAGCCCGCCTCTCTCAATCGGTCTGTCTCCGCCCGCCTGTCTCAGTCCGTCTGTCTCAGACCGTCTGTCTCAGCCCGCCTGTCTCAGCCCGCCTCCCTCAGTCCGTCTGTCAGAGACCGTCTGTCTCAGACCGTCTGTCTCAGCCCGGCTGTCTCAATCCGCCTCCCTCAGTCCGTCTGTCTCAGCCCGTCTGTCTCAGACCGTCTTTCTCTTACCGTTCTCTCAGCCCGCCTCCCTCAGACCGTCTGTCTCAGACCGTCTGTCTCAGCCCGCCTCTCTCAGCCCGCCTCCCTCAGTCCGTCTGTCTCTGTCCGTTTGTCTCAGACCGTCTGTCTCAGACCGTCTGTCTCAGCCCGGCTGTCTCAATCCGCCTCCCTCAGTCCGTCTGTCTCAGCCCGTCTGTCTCAGACCGTCTTTCTCTTACCGTTCTCTCAGCCCGCCTCCCTCAGTCCGTCTGTTTCAGACAGTCTGTCTCAGACCGTCTGTCTCGGACCGTCTGTCTCAGACCGTCTGACTCAGCCCGCCTGTCTCAGTCCGTCTGTCTCCGATCGCCTGTCTCAGTCCGTCTGTCTCCGCCCGCCTGTCTCAGTCCGTCTGTCTCAGCCCGCCTGTCTCTGTCCGTCTGTCTCAGCCCGCCTGTCTCAGACCGTCTGTCTCAGACCGTCGGTCTCGGACCGTCTTCCGCGGACTGTCTGTCTCGGACCGTCTGTCTCAGTCCGTCCGTCTCCGCCCCCCTGTCTCTGTCCGTTTGTCTCAGACCGTCTGTCTCAGCCCGCCTGTCTGAACCCGCCTCTCTCAGTCCGTCTGTCTAAGCCCGCCTGTCTCAGCCCGCCTCTCTCAGTCCGTCTGTCTCAGGCCATCTGTCTCAGACCGTCTGTCTCTGTCCGTCTGTCTCTGACCGTCTGTCTCGGACCGTCTGTCTCAGACCGTCTGACTCAGCCCGCCTGTCTCCGTCCATCTGTCTCAGACCGTCTGACTCAGCCCGCCTGTCTCAACCCGCCTCTCTCAGTCCGTCTGTCTCAGCCCGCCTGTCTCAACCCGCCTCTCTCAGTCCGTCTGTCTCAGCCCGCCTGTCTCACCCCGCCTCTCCCAGTCCGACCGTATCAGCCCGCCTGTCTCAGACCGTCTGTCTCAGACCGTCTGACTCAGCCCGCCTGTCTCAATCGGTCTGTCACCGCCCGCCTGTCACAGTCCGTCTGTCTCAGACCGTCTGTCTCAGCCCGCCTGTCTCAGCCCGCCTCCCTCAGTCCGTCTGTCAGAGACCGTCTGTCTCAGACCGTCTGTCTCAGACCGTCTGTCTCAGAACGTCTGTCTCAGCCCGCCTGTCTCAGCCCGCCTCTCTCAATCGGTCTGTCTCCGCCCGCCTGTCTCAGTCCGTCTGTCTCAGACCGTCTGTCTCAGCCCGCCTGTCTCAGCCCGCCTCCCTCAGTCCGTCTGTCAGAGACCGTCTGTCTCAGACCGTCTGTCTCAGCCCGCCTGTCTCAGCCCGCCTCTCTCAGTCCGTCTGTCTGAGTCCGCCTGTCTCAGTCCGTCTGTCTCAGACCATCTGTCTCTGTCCGTCTGACTCAGACCGTCTGTCTCAGACCGTCTGTCTCAGCCCGCCTCTCTCAGCCCGCCTCCCTCAGTCCGTCTGTCTCTGTCCGTTTGTCTCAGACCGTCTGTCTCAGACCGTCTGTCTCAGCCCGGCTGTCTCAATCCGCCTCCCTCAGTCCGTCTGTCTCAGCCCGTCTGTCTCAGACCGTCTTTCTCTTACCGTTCTCTCAGCCCGCCTCCCTCAGTCCGTCTGTTTCAGACAGTCTGTCTCAGACCGTCTGTCTCGGACCGTCTGTCTCAGACCGTCTGACTCAGCCCGCCTGTCTCAGTCCGTCTGTCTCCGATCGCCTGTCTCAGTCCGTCTGTCTCCGCCCGCCTGTCTCAGTCCGTCTGTCTCAGCCCGCCTGTCTCTGTCCGTCTGTCTCAGCCCGCCTGTCTCAGACCGTCTGTCTCAGACCGTCGGTCTCGGACCGTCTTCCGCGGACTGTCTGTCTCGGACCGTCTGTCTCAGTCCGTCCGTCTCCGCCCCCCTGTCTCTGTCCGTTTGTCTCAGACCGTCTGTCTCAGCCCGCCTGTCTGAACCCGCCTCTCTCAGTCCGTCTGTCTAAGCCCGCCTGTCTCAGCCCGCCTCTCTCAGTCCGTCTGTCTCAGGCCATCTGTCTCTGTCCGTCTCGCTCAGGCCGCCTGCCTCAGTCCGCCTGTCTCAGTCCGTCTGTCTCACACCGTCTGACTCAGCCCGCCTGTCTCTGTCCATCTGTCTCAGACCGTCTGACTCAGCCCGCCTGTCTCAACCCGCCTCTCTCAGTCCGTCTGTCTCAGCCCGCCTGTCTCAACCCGCCTCTCTCAGTCCGTCTGTCTCAGCCCGCCTGTCTCACCCCGCCTCTCCCAGTCCGACCGTATCAGCCCGCCTGTCTCAGACCGTCTGTCTCAGCCCGCCTGTCACAGCCCGCCTGTCTCTGTCCGTCTGTCTCAGCCCGCCTGTCTCAGACCGTCTGTCTCGGACCGTCTGTCTCAGACCGTCTGCCTCAGACCGTCTGTCTCAGGCCATCTGTCTCAGTCCGTCTGTCCCTGTCCGTCTGTCTCATACCATCTGTCTCAGACCGTTGTCTCTGTCCGTCTCGCTCAGGCCGCCTGCCTCAGTCCGCCTGTCTCAGTCCGTCTGTCTCACACCATCTGTCTCAGACCGTTGTCTCTGTCCGTCTGTCTCAGTCCGTCTGTCTCAGACCGCCTGTCTCAGCCCGCCTCTCTCAGTTTGTCTGTCTGAGACCGTCTGTCTCAGACCGTCTGTCTCAGACCGTCTGTCTCAGCCCGCCTCTCTCAGTCCGTCTGTCTCAGACCGTCTGTCTCAGACCGTCTGTCTCAGACCGTCTGTCTCAGACCGTCTGTCTCAGACCGTCTGTCTCGGACCGTCTGTCTCAGACCGTCTGACTCAGACCGCCTGTCTCAGTCCGTCTGTCTCCGCCCGCCTGTCTCAGTCCGTCTGTCTCAGACCGTCTGTCTCAGCCCGCCTCTCTCAGCCCGCCTCCCTCAATCCGCCTGTCAGAGACCGTCTGTCTCAGTCCGTCTGTCTCAGACCGTCTGTCTCAGCCCGCCTCTCTCAGCCCGCCGCCCTCAGTCCGCCTGTCAGAGACCGTCTGTCTCGGACCGTCTGACTCAGCCCGCCTGTCTCAATCGGTCTGTCTCCGCCCGCCTGTCTCAGGCCATCTGTCTCAGACCGTCTGTCTCAGACCGTCTGTCTCGGACCGTCTGTCTCAGCCCTCCTGTCTGAGACCGTCTGTGTCAGACCGTCTGTCTCGGACCGTCTTCCGCGGACTGTCTGTCTCGGACCGTCTGTCTCAGACCGTCTGACTCAGCCCGCCTGTCTCTGTCCGTCTGTCTCAGACCGTCTGCCTCAGCCCGCCTGTCTCAACCCGCCTCTCTCAGTCCGTCTGTCTCAGCCCGCCTGTCTCAGCCCGCCTCTGCCAGTCCGTGTTTCTCAGCCCGCCTGTCTCAGTCCGCCTGTCTCAGTCCGTCTGTCTCCGCCCGCCTGTCTCTGTCCGTTTGTCTCAGACCGTCTGTCTCAGCCCGCCTGTCTCAACCCGCCTCTCCCAGTCCCTCTGTCTCAGCTCGCCTGTCTCAGTCCGTCTGTCTCAGACCGTCTGTCTCAGCCCGCCTGTCTCATTCCGCCTCTCTCAGTCCGTCTGTCTGAGTCCATCTGTCTCAGGCCATCTGTCTCAGACCGTCTGTCTCGGACCGTCTGTCTCGGACCGTCTGTCTCAGACCGTCTGACTCAGCCCGCCTGTCTCAATCGGTCTGTCACCGCCCGCCTGTCACAGTCCGTCTGTCTCAGACCGTCTGTCTCAGCCCACCTGTCTCAGCCCGCCTCCCTCAGTCCGTCTGTCAGAGACCGTCTGTCTCAGACCGTCTGTCTCAGACCGTCTGTCTCAGAACGTCTGTCTCAGCCCGCCTGTCTCAGCCCGCCTCTCTCAATCGGTCTGTCTCCGCCCGCCTGTCTCAGTCCGTCTGTCTCAGACCGTCTGTCTCAGCCCGCCTGTCTCAGCCCGCCTCCCTCAGTCCGTCTGTCAGAGACCGTCTGTCTCAGACCGTCTGTCTCAGCCCGCCTGTCTCAGCCCGCCTCTCTCAGTCCGTCTGTCTGAGTCCGCCTGTCTCAGTCCGTCTGTCTCAGACCATCTGTCTCTGTCCGTCTGACTCAGACCGTCTGTCTCAGACCGTCTGTCTCAGCCCGCCTCTCTCAGCCCGCCTCCCTCAGTCCGTCTGTCTCTGTCCGTTTGTCTCAGACCGTCTGTCTCAGACCGTCTGTCTCAGCCCGGCTGTCTCAATCCGCCTCCCTCAGTCCGTCTGTCTCAGCCCGTCTGTCTCAGACCGTCTTTCTCTTACCGTTCTCTCAGCCCGCCTCCCTCAGTCCGTCTGTTTCAGACAGTCTGTCTCAGACCGTCTGTCTCGGACCGTCTGTCTCAGACCGTCTGACTCAGCCCGCCTGTCTCAGTCCGTCTGTCTCCGATCGCCTGTCTCAGTCCGTCTGTCTCCGCCCGCCTGTCTCAGTCCGTCTGTCTCAGCCCGCCTGTCTCTGTCCGTCTGTCTCAGCCCGCCTGTCTCAGACCGTCTGTCTCAGACCGTCGGTCTCGGACCGTCTTCCGCGGACTGTCTGTCTCGGACCGTCTGTCTCAGTCCGTCCGTCTCCGCCCCCCTGTCTCTGTCCGTTTGTCTCAGACCGTCTGTCTCAGCCCGCCTGTCTGAACCCGCCTCTCTCAGTCCGTCTGTCTAAGCCCGCCTGTCTCAGCCCGCCTCTCTCAGTCCGTCTGTCTCAGGCCATCTGTCTCAGACCGTCTGTCTCTGTCCGTCTGTCTCTGACCGTCTGTCTCGGACCGTCTGTCTCAGACCGTCTGACTCAGCCCGCCTGTCTCTGTCCATCTGTCTCAGACCGTCTGACTCAGCCCGCCTGTCTCAACCCGCCTCTCTCAGTCCGTCTGTCGCAGCCCGCCTGTCTCAACCCGCCTCTCTCAGTCCGTCTGTCTCAGCCCGCCTGTCTCACCCCGCCTCTCCCAGTCCGACCGTATCAGCCCGCCTGTCTCAGACCGTCTGTCTCAGCCCGCCTGTCACAGCCCGCCTGTCTCTGTCCGTCTGTCTCAGCCCGCCTGTCTCAGACCGTCTGTCTCGGACCGTCTGTCTCAGACCGTCTGCCTCAGACCGTCTGTCTCAGGCCATCTGTCTCAGTCCGTCTGTCCCTGTCCGTCTGCCTCATACCATCTGTCTCAGACCGTTGTCTCTGTCCGTCTCGCTCAGGCCGCCTGCCTCAGTCCGCCTGTCTCAGTCCGTCTGTCTCACACCATCTGTCTCAGACCGTTGTCTCTGTCCGTCTGTCTCAGTCCGTCTGTCTCAGACCGCCTGTCTCAGCCCGCCTCTCTCAGTTTGTCTGTCTGAGACCGTCTGTCTCAGACCGTCTGTCTCAGCCCGCCTCTCTCAGTCCGTCTGTCTCAGACCGTCTGTCTCAGACCGTCTGTCTCAGACCGTCTGTCTCAGACCGTCTGTCTCAGACCGTCTGTCTCAGACCGTCTGTCTCAGACCGTCTGTCTCAGACCGTCTGTCTCTGTCCGTCTGTCTTTGACCGTCCGTCTCAGACCGTTTGTCTCAGATCGCCTGTCTCAGCCCGCCTCTCTCAGTCCGTCCGTCTGAGACCGTCTGTCTCATGTCATCTGTCTCTGTCCGTCTGTCTCAGACCGTCTGTCTCAGCCCGCCTGTCTCAGCCCGCCTGTCTCTGTCCGTCTGTCTCAGCCCGCCTGTCTCAGACCGTCTGTCTCGGACCGTCTGTCTCAGACCGTCTGTCTCTTACCGTTGTCTCTGTCCGTCTGTTTCAGCCCGCCTGTCCCAGACCGTCTGTCTGAGCCCGCCTGTCTCTGTCCGTGTGTCTCAGACCGTCTGTCTCTGTCCGTCTGTCTCGGACCGTCTGTCTCTTACCGTTGTCTCTGTCCGTCTGTTTCAGCCCGCCTGTCTCTGTCCGTCTGTCTTTGACCGTCCGTCTCAGACCGTTTGTCTCAGCCCGCCTGTCTCAGCCCGCCTCTCTCAGTCCGCCTGTCTGAGACCGTCTGTCTCATGTCATCTGTCTCTGTCCGTCTGTCTCCGCCCGTCTGTCTCTGTCCGTCTGTCTCAGACCGTCTGTCTAGGACCGTCTGTCTCAGACCGCCTGACTCAGCCCGCCTGTCTCAATCGGTCTGTCTCCGCCCGCCTGTCTCAGTCCGTCTGTCTCAGACCGTCTGTCTCAGCCCGCCTGTCTCAGCCCGCCTCTCTCAGTCCGTCTCTCAGAGACCGTCTGTCTCAGACCGTCTGTCTCAGACCGTCTGACTCAGCCCGCCTGTCTCTGTCCGTCTGTCTCAGACCGTCTGCCTCAGCCCGCCTGTCTCAGCCCGCCTCTGCCAGTCCGTCTGTCTCAGCCCGCCTGTCTCAGTCCGCCTGTCTCAGACCGCCTGTCTCAGTCCGTCTGTCTCCGCCCGCCTGTCTCTGTCCGTTTGTCTCAGACCGTCTGTCTCGGACCGTCTGTCTCAGCCCGCCTGTCTCAACCCGCCTCTCTCAGTCCGTCTGTCTCAGCCCGCCTGTCTCAGCCCGCCTCTCCCAGTCCGTCTGTCTCAGCCCGCCTGTCTCAGTCCGTCTGTCTCAGACCGTCTGTCTCAGCCCGCCTGTCTCAGTCCGCCTCTCTCAGTCCGTCTGTCTGAGTCCGTCTGTCTTAGGCCATCTGTCTCAGACCGTCTGTCTCAGACCGTCTGTCTCGGACCGTCTGTCTCAGACCGTCTGACTCAGCCCGCCTGTGTCAATCGGTCTGTCTCCGCCCGCCTGTCTCAGTCCGCCTGTCTCAGCCCGCCTGTCTCAGCCCGCCTGTCTCTGTCCGTCTGTCTCAGCCCGCCTGTCTCAGACCGTCTGTCTCAGCCCGGCTGTCTCAATCCGCCTCCCTCAGTCCGTCTGTCTCTGTCCGTCTGTCTCGGACCGTCTGTCTCTTACCGTTGTCTCTGTCCGTCTGTTTCAGCCCGCCTGTCTCTGTCCGTCTGTCTTTGACCGTCCGTCTCAGACCGTTTGTCTCAGCCCGCCTGTCTCAGCCCGCCTCTCTCAGTCCGCCTGTCTGAGACCGTCTGTCTCGTGTCATCTGTCTCTGTCCGTCTGTCTCCGCCCGTCTGTCTGAGTCCGCCTGTCTCAGTCCGTCTGTCTCAGACCATCTGTCTCCGCCCGCCTGTCTCAGTCCGTCTGTCTCAGCCCGCCTGTCTCTGTCCGTCTGTCTCAGCCCGCCTGTCTCAGACCGTCTGTCTCAGACCGTCTGTCTCGGACCGTCTTCCGCGGACTGTCTGTCTCGGACCGTCTGTCTCAGTCCGTCCGTCTCCGCCCCCCCTGTCTCTGTCCGTTTGTCTCAGACCGGCTGTCTCAGCCCGCCTGTCTGAACCCGCCTCTCTCAGTCCGTCTGTCTAAGCCCGCCTGTCTCAGCCCGCTTCTCTCAGTCCGTCTGTCTCAGGCCATCTGTCTCAGACCGTCTGTCTCTGTCCGTCTGTCTCTGACCGTCTGTCTCGGACCGTCTATCTCAGACCGTCTGACTCAGCCCGCCTGTCTCTGTCCGTCTGTCTCAGACCGTCTGACTCAGCCCGCCTGTCTCAACCCGCCTCTCTCAGTCCGTCTGTCTCAGCCCGCCTGTCTCAACCCGCCTCTCTCAGTCCGTCTGTCTCAGCCCGCCTGTCTCAGCCCGCCTGTCTCAGCCCGCCTCTCTCAGTCCGTCTGTCTCAGGCCATCTGTCTCAGACCGTCTGTCTCTGTCCGTCTGTCTCTGACCGTCTGTCTCGGACCGTCTGTCTCAGACCGTCTGTCTCAGACCGTCTGACTCAGCCCGCCTGTCTCAGTCCGTCTGTCTCCGACCGCCTGTCTCAGTCCGTCTGTCTCCGCCCGCCTGTCTCTGTCCGTTTGTCTCAGACCGTCTGTCTCAGCCCGCCTGTCTCAGTCCGTCTGTCTCAGCCCGCCTGTCTCTGTCCGTCTGTCTCAGCCCGCCTGTCTCAGACCGTCTGTCTCAGACCGTCTGTCTCGGACCGTCTTCCGCGGACTGTCTGTCTCGGACCGTCTGTCTCAGTCCGTCCGTCTCCGCCCCCCCTGTCTCTGTCCGTTTGTCTCAGACCGTCTGTCTCAGCCCGCCTGTCTGAACCCGCCTCTCTCAGTCCGTCTGTCTAAGCCCGCCTGTCTCAGCCCGCCTCTCTCAGTCCGTCTGTCTCAGGCCATCTGTCTCAGACCGTCTGTCTCTGTCCGTCTGTCTCTGACCGTCTGTCTCGGACCGTCTATCTCAGACCGTCTGACTCAGCCCGCCTGTCTCTGTCCGTCTGTCTCAGACCGTCTGACTCAGCCCGCCTGTCTCAACCCGCCTCTCTCAGTCCGTCTGTCTCAGCCCGCCTGTCTCAACCCGCCTCTCTCAGTCCGTCTGTCTCAGCCCGCCTGTCTCAGCCCGCCTGTCTCAGCCCGCCTCTCTCAGTCCGTCTGTCTCCGCCCGCCTGTCTCTGTCCGTTTGTCTCAGACCGTCTGTCTCAGCCCGCCTGTCTCAACCCGCCTCTCCCAGTCCGACCGTATCAGCCCGCCTGTCTCAGTCCGTCTGTCTCAGCCCGCCTATCTCAGCCCGCCTCTCTCAGTCCATCTGTCTCAGGCCATCTGTCTCAGACCGTCTGTCTCTGTCCGTCTGTCTCTGACCGTCTGTCTCGGACCGTCTGTCTCAGACCGTCTGACTCAGCCCGCCTGTCTCTGTCCGTCTGTCTCAGACCGTCTGTCTCAGCCCGCCTGTCTCAACCCGCCTCTCCCAGTCCGACCGTATCAGCCCGCATGTCTCAGTCCGTCTGTCTCAGCCCGCCTTTCTCTGTTCGTCTGTCTCAGCCCGCCTGTCTCAGACCGTCTGTCTCGGACCGTCTGTCTCGGACCGTCTGTCTCGGACCGTCTTCCGCGGACCGTCTGTCTCGGACCGTCTTCCGCGGACTGTCTGTCTCGGACCGTCTTCCGCGGACTGTCTGTCTCGGACCGTCTGTCTCAGCCCGTCTGTCTCCGCCCCCCCGTCTCTGTCCGTTTGTCTCAGACCGTCTGTCTCAGCCCGCCTGTCTCAACCCGCCTCTCCCAGTCCGACCGTATCAGCCCGCCTGTCTCAGTCCGTCTGTCTCAGCCCGCCTGTCTCAGCCCACCTCTCTCAGTCCGTCTGTCTCAGGCCATCTGTCTCAGCCCGCCTGTCTCAGTCCGTCTGTCTCAGCCCGCCTATCTCAGCCCGCCTCTCTCAGTCCATCTGTCTCAGGCCATCTGTCTCAGACCGTCTGTCTCTGTCCGTCTGTCTCTGACCGTCTGTCTCGGACCGTCTGTCTCAGACCGTCTGACTCAGCCCGCCTGTCTCTGTCCGTCTGTCTCAGACCGTCTGTCTCAGCCCGCCTGTCTCAACCCGCCTCTCTCAGTCCGTCTGTCTCAGCCCGCCTGTCTCAACCCGCGTCTCTCAGTCCGTCTGTCTCAGCCCGCCTGTCTCACCCCGCCTCTCCCAGTCCGACCGTATCAGCCCGCCTGTCTCAGACCGTCTGTCTCAGCCCGCCTGTCTCAGCCCGCCTGTCTCTGTCCGTCTGTCTCAGCCCGCATGTCTCAGACCGTCTGTCTCGGACCGTCTGTCTCAGACCGTCTGCCTCAGACCGTCTGTCTCAGGCCATCTGTCTCAGTCCGTCTGTCCCTGTCCGTCTGTCTCAGACCATCTGTCTCAGACCGTCTGTCTCAGACCGCCTGTCTCAGACCGTCTGTCTCAAACCGTCTGTCTCAGACCATCTGTCTCTGTCCGTCTGTCTTTGACCGTCCGTCTCAGACCGTTTGTCTCAGATCGCCTGTCTCAGCCCGCCTCTCTCAGTCCGTCTGTCTGAGACCGTCTGTCTCATGTCATCTGTCTCTGTCCGTCTGTCTCAGTCCGTCTGTCTCAGACCGCCTGTCTCAGCCCGCCTCTCTCAGTTTGTCTGTCTGAGACCGTCTGTCTCAGACCGTCTGTCTCAGCCCGCCTCTCTCAGTCCGTCTGTCTCAGACCGTCTGTCTCAGACCGTCTGTCTCAGACCGTCTGTCTCAGACCGTCTGTCTCAGACCGTCTGTCTCAGACCGTCTGTCTCAAACCGTCTGTCTCAGACCGTCTGTCTCTGTCCGTCTGTCTTTGACCGTCCGTCTCAGACCGTTTGTCTCAGATCGCCTGTCTCAGCCCGCCTCTCTCAGTCCGTCTGTCTGAGACCGTCTGTCTCATGTCATCTGTCTCTGTCCGTCTGTCTCAGACCGTCTGTCTCTGTCCGTCTGTCTCAGCCCGCCTGTCTCAGCCCGCCTCTCTCAGTCCGTCTGTCTGAGACCGTCTGTCTCAGACCGTCTGTCTCAGCCCGCCTGTCTTAACCCGCCTCTCTCAGTCCGTCTGTCAGAGACCGTTTGTCTCTTACTGTTCTCTCTGTCCGTCTGTCTCAGCCCGCCTGTCTCAGACCGTCTGTCTCAGACCGTCTGTCTCAGTCCGTCTGTCTCCGCCCGTCTGTCTCTGTCCGTTTGTCTCAGACCGTATGTCTCAGACCGTCTGTCTCAGCCCGCCTGTCTCAACCCGCCTCTCTCAGTCCGTCTGTCACAGCCCGCCTGTCTCAGCCCGCCTCTCCCAGTCCGTCTGTCTCAGCCCGCCTGTCTCAGTCCGTCAGTCTCAGACCGTCTGTCTCAGCCCGCCTGTCTCATTCCGTCGGTCTGAGTCCGTCTGTCTCAGGCCATCTGTCTCAGACCGTCTGTCTCAGACCGTCTGTCTCAGACCGTCTGTCTCGGACCGTCTGTCTCAGCCCGCCTGTCTCAATCGGTCTGTCTCCGCCCGCCTGTCTCAGTCCGTCTGTCTCAGACCGTCTGTCTCGCCCGCCTGTCTCATCCCGCCTCCATTAGTCCGTCTGTCAGAGACCGTCGGTCTCAGACCGTCTGTCTCTTACCGTTCTCTCTGTCCGTCTGTCTCAGCCCGCCTGTCTCAGACCGTCTGTTTCAGACCGTCTGTCTCGGACCGTCTTTGGCGGACCGTCTGTCTCGGACCGTCTGTCTCAGACCGTCTGACTCGGCCCGCCTGTCTCAGTCCGTCTGTCTCAGCGCGCCTGTCTCAGCCCGCCTCTCTCAGTCCGTCTGTCTGAGTCCGTCTGTCTCAGGCCATCTGTCTCAGACCGTCTGTCTCAGACCGTCTGTCTCAGACCGTCTGTCTCAGCCCGCCTCTCTCAGCCCGCCTCTCTCAGTTTGTCTGTCTGAGACCGTCTGTCTCAGACCGTCTGTCTCAGCCCGCCTCTCTCAGTCCGTCTGTCTCAGACCGTCTGTCTCAGACCGTCTGTCTCAGACCGTCTGTCTCAGACCGTCTGTCTCAGACCGTCTGTCTCAGACCGTCTGTCTCAGACCGTCTGTCTCAGACCGTCTGTCTCAGACCGTCTGTCTCAGACCGTCTGTCTCAGACCGTCTGTCTCTGTCCGTCTGTCTTTGACCGTCCGTCTCAGACCGTTTGTCTCAGATCGCCTGTCTCAGCCCGCCTCTCTCAGTCCGTCTGTCTCGGACCGTCTGTCTCGGACCGTCTTCCGCGGACTGTCTGTCTCGGACGTCTTCCGCGGACTGTCTGTCTCGGACCGTCTGTCTCAGTCCGTCCGTCTCCGCCCCCCCTGTCTCTGTCCGTTTGTCTCAGACCGTCTGTCTCAGCCCGCCTGTCTGAACCCGCCTCTCTCAGTCCGTCTGTCTAAGCCCGCCTGTCTCAGCCCGCCTCTCTCAGTCCGTCTGTCTCAGGCCATCTGTCTCAGACCGTCTGTCTCTGTCCGTCTGTCTCTGACCGTCTGTCTCGGACCGTCTATCTCAGACCGTCTGACTCAGCCCGCCTGTCTCTGTCCGTCTGTCTCAGACCGTCTGACTCAGCCCGCCTGTCTCAACCCGCCTCTCTCAGTCCGTCTGTCTCAGCCCGCCTGTCTCAACCCGCCTCTCTCAGTCCGTCTGTCTCAGCCCGCCTGTCTCAGCCCGCCTGTCTCAGCCCGCCTCTCTCAGTCCGTCTGTCTCCGCCCGCCTGTCTCTGTCCGTTTGTCTCAGACCGTCTGTCTCAGCCCGCCTGTCTCAACCCGCCTCTCCCAGTCCGACCGTATCAGCCCGCCTGTCTCAGTCCGTCTGTCTCAGCCCGCCTATCTCAGCCCGCCTCTCTCAGTCCATCTGTCTCAGGCCATCTGTCTCAGACCGTCTGTCTCTGTCCGTCTGTCTCTGACCGTCTGTCTCGGACCGTCTGTCTCAGACCGTCTGACTCAGCCCGCCTGTCTCTGTCCGTCTGTCTCAGACCGTCTGTCTCAGCCCGCCTGTCTCAACCCGCCTCTCCCAGTCCGACCGTATCAGCCCGCATGTCTCAGTCCGTCTGTCTCAGCCCGCCTTTCTCTGTTTGTCTGTCTCAGCCCGCCTGTCTCAGACCGTCTGTCTCGGACCGTCTGTCTCGGACCGTCTGTCTCGGACCGTCTTCCGCGGACTGTCTGTCTCGGACCGTCTTCCGCGGACTGTCTGTCTCGGACCGTCTGTCTCAGCCCGTCTGTCTCCGCCCCCCTGTCTCTGTCCGTTTGTCTCAGACCGTCTGTCTCAGCCCGCCTGTCTCAACCCGCCTCTCCCAGTCCGACCGTATCAGCCCGCCTGTCTCAGTCCGTCTGTCTCAGCCCGCCTGTCTCAGCCCACCTCTCTCAGTCCGTCTGTCTCAGGCCATCTGTCTCAGACCGTCTGTCTCTGTCCGTCTGTCTCTGACCGTCTGTCTCGGACCGTCTGTCTCAGACCGTCTGACTCAGCCCGCCTGTCTCTGTCCGTCTGTCTCAGACCGTCTGTCTCAGCCCGCCTGTCTCAACCCGCCTCTCTCAGTCCGTCTGTCTCAGCCCGCCTGTCTCAACCCGCGTCTCTCAGTCCGTCTGTCTCAGACCGTCTGACTCAGCCCGCCTGTCTCTGTCCGTCTGTCTCAGACCGTCTGACTCAGCCCGCCTGTCTCAACCCGCCTCTCTCAGTCCGTCTGTCTCAGCCCGCCTGTCCCAACCCGCCTCTCTCAGTCCGTCTGTCTCAGCCCGCCTGTCTCAGCCCGCCTGTCTCAGCCCGCCTCTCTCAGTCCGTCTGTCTCAGGCCATCTGTCTCAGACCGTCTGTCTCTGTCCGTCTGTCTCTGACCGTCTGTCTCGGACCGTCTGTCTCAGACCGTCTGTCTCAGACCGTCTGACTCAGCCCGCCTGTCTCAGTCCGTCTGTCTCCGACCGCCTGTCTCAGTCCGTCTGTCTCCGCCCGCCTGTCTCTGTCCGTTTGTCTCAGACCGTCTGTCTCAGCCCGCCTGTCTCAACCCGCCTCTCCCAGTCCGACCGTATCAGCCCGCCTGTCTCAGTCCGTCTGTCTCAGCCCGCCTGTCTCAGCCCGCCTCTCTCAGTCCGTCTGTCTCAGGCCATCTGTCTCAGACCGTCTATCTCTGTCCGTCTGTCTCTGACCGTCTGTCTCGGACCGTCTGTCTCAGACCGTCTGACTCAGCCCGCCTGTCTCTGTCCGTCTGTCTCAGACCGTCTGTCTCGGACCGTCTGTCTCGGACCGTCTTCCGCGGACTGTCTGTCTCGGACCGTCTACCGCGGACTGTCTGTCTCGGACCGTCTGTCTCAGCCCGTCTGTCTCCGCCCCCCCGTCTCTGTCCGTTTGTCTCAGACCGTCTGTCTCAGCCCGCCTCTCTCAACCCGCCTCTCCCAGTCCGACCGTATCAGCCCGCCTGTCTCAGTCCGTCTGTCTCAGCCCGCCTGTCTCAGCCCACCTCTCTCCGTCCGTCTGTCTCAGGCCATCTGTCTCAGACCGTCTGTCTCTGTCCGTCTGTCTCTGACCGTCTGTCTCGGACCGTCTGTCTCAGACCGTCTGACTCAGCCCGCCTGTCTCTGTCCGTCTGTCTCAGACCGTCTGTCTCAGCCCGCCTGTCTCAACCCGCGTCTCTCAGTCCGTCTGTCTCAGCCCGCCTGTCTCACCCCGCCTCTCCCAGTCCGACCGTATCAGCCCGCCTGTCTCAGACCGTCTGTCTCAGCCCGCCTGTCTCAGCCCGCCTGTCTCTGTCCGTCTGTCTCAGCCCGTATGTCTCAGACCGTCTGTCTCGGACCGTCTGTCTCAGACCGTCTGCCTCAGACCGTCTGTCTCAGGCCATCTGTCTCAGTCCGTCTGTCCCTGTCCGTCTGTCTCAGACCATCTGTCTCTGTCCGTCTGTCTTTGACCGTCCGTCTCAGACCGTTTGTCTCAGATCGCCTGTCTCAGCCCGCCTCTCTCAGTCCGTCTGTCTGAGACCGTCTGTCTCATGTCATCTGTCTCTGTCCGTCTGTCTCAGTCCGTCTGTCTCAGACCGCCTGTCTCAGCCCGCCTCTCTCAGTTTGTCTGTCTGAGACCGTCTGTCTCATGTCATCTGTCTCTGTCCGTCTGTCTCAGACCGTCTGTCTCAAACCGTCTGTCTCAGACCGTCTGTCTCTGTCCGTCTGTCTTTGACCGTCCGTCTCAGACCGTTTGTCTCAGATCGCCTGTCTCAGCCCGCCTCTCTCAGTCCGTCTGTCTGAGACCGTCTGTCTCATGTCATCTGTCTCTGTCCGTCTGTCTCAGACCGTCTGTCTCTGTCCGTCTGTCTCAGCCCGCCTGTCTCAGCCCGCCTCTCTCAGTCCGTCTGTCTGAGACCGTCTGTCTCAGACCGTCTGTCTCAGACCGTCTGTCTCAGCCCGCCTGTCTTAACCCGCCTCTCTCAGTCCGTCTGTCAGAGACCGTTTGTCTCTTACTGTTCTCTCTGTCCGTCTGTCTCAGCCCGCCTGTCTCAGACCGTCTGTCTCAGACCGTCTGTCTCAGTCCGTCTGTCTCCGCCCGTCTGTCTCTGTCCGTTTGTCTCAGACCGTCTGTCTCAGACCGTCTGTCTCAGCCCGCCTGTCTCAACCCGCCTCTCTCAGTCCGTCTGTCTCAGCCCGTCTGTCTCCGCCCCCCCGTCTCTGTCCGTTTGTCTCAGACCGTCTGTCTCAGCCCGCCTGTCTCAACCCGCCTCTCCCAGTCCGACCGTATCAGCCCGCCTGTCTCAGTCCGTCTGTCTCAGCCCGCCTGTCTCAGCCCACCTCTCTCAGTCCGTCTGTCTCAGGCCATCTGTCTCAGACCGTCTGTCTCTGTCCGTCTGTCTCTGACCGTCTGTCTCGGACCGTCTGTCTCAGACCGTCTGACTCAGCCCGCCTGTCTCTGTCCGTCTGTCTCAGACCGTCTGTCTCAGCCCGCCTGTCTCAACCCGCGTCTCTCAGTCCGTCTGTCTCAACCCGCCTGTCTCACCCCGCCTCTCCCAGTCCGACCGTATCAGCCCGCCTGTCTCAGACCGTCTGTCTCAGCCCGCCTGTCTCAGCCCGCCTGTCTCTGTCCGTCTGTCTCAGCCCGCATGTCTCAGACCGTCTGTCTCGGACCGTCTGTCTCAGACCGTCTGCCTCAGACCGTCTGTCTCAGGCCATCTGTCTCAGTCCGTCTGTCCCTGTCCGTCTGTCTCAGACCATCTGTCTCTGTCCGTCTGTCTTTGACCGTCCGTCTCAGACCGTTTGTCTCAGATCGCCTGTCTCAGCCCGCCTCTCTCAGTCCGTCTGTCTGAGACCGTCTGTCTCATGTCATCTGTCTCTGTCCGTCTGTCTCAGTCCGTCTGTCTCAGACCGCCTGTCTCAGCCCGCCTCTCTCAGTTTGTCTGTCTGAGACCGTCTGTCTCATGTCATCTGTCTCTGTCCGTCTGTCTCAGACCGTCTGTCTCAAACCGTCTGTCTCATACCGTCTGTCTCTGTCCGTCTGTCTTTGACCGTCCGTCTCAGACCGTTTGTCTCAGATCGCCTGTCTCAGCCCGCCTCTCTCAGTCCGTCTGTCTGAGACCGTCTGTCTCATGTCATCTGTCTCTGTCCGTCTGTCTCAGACCGTCTGTCTCTGTCCGTCTGTCTCAGCCCGCCTGTCTCAGCCCGCCTCTCTCAGTCCGTCTGTCTGAGACCGTCTGTCTCAGACCGTCTGTCTCAGCCCGCCTGTCTTAACCCGCCTCTCTCAGTCCGTCTGTCAGAGACCGTTTGTCTCTTACTGTTCTCTCTGTCCGTCTGTCTCAGCCCGCCTGTCTCAGACCGTCTGTCTCAGACCGTCTGTCTCAGTCCGTCTGTCTCCGCCCGTCTGTCTCTGTCCGTTTGTCTCAGACCGTCTGTCTCAGACCGTCTGTCTCAGCCCGCCTGTCTCAACCCGCCTCTCTCAGTCCGTCTGTCACAGCCCGCCTGTCTCAGCCCGCCTCTCCCAGTCCGTCTGTCTCAGCCCGCCTGTCTCAGTCCGTCTGTCTCAGACCGTCTGTCTCAGCCCGCCTGTCTCAGTCCGCCTATCTCATTCCGTCGGTCTGAGTCCGTCTGTCTCAGGCCATCTGTCTCAGACCGTCTGTCTCTGTCCGTCTGTCTCTGACCGTCTGTCTCGGACCGTCTATCTCAGACCGTCTGACTCAGCCCGCCTGTCTCTGTCCGTCTGTCTCAGACCGTCTGACTCAGCCCGCCTGTCTCAACCCGCCTCTCTCAGTCCGTCTGTCTCAGCCCGCCTGTCTCAACCCGCCTCTCTCAGTCCGTCTGTCTCAGCCCGCCTGTCTCAGCCCGCCTGTCTCAGCCCGCCTCTCTCAGTCCGTCTGTCTCCGCCCGCCTGTCTCTGTCCGTTTGTCTCAGACGGTCTGTCTCAGCCCGCCTGTCTCAACCCGCCTCTCCCAGTCCGACCGTATCAGCCCGCCTGTCTCAGTCCGTCTGTCTCAGCCCGCCTATCTCAGCCCGCGTCTCTCAGTCCATCTGTCTCAGGCCATCTGTCTCAGACCGTCTGTCTCTGTCCGTCTGTCTCTGACCGTCTGTCTCGGACCGTCTGTCTCAGACCGTCTGACTCAGCCCGCCTGTCTCTGTCCGTCTGTCTCAGACCGTCTGTCTCAGCCCGCCTGTCTCAACCCGCCTCTCCCAGTCCGACCGTATCAGCCCGCATGTCTCAGTCCGTCTGTCTCAGCCCGCCTTTCTCTGTTCGTCTGTCTCAGCCCGCCTGTCTCAGACCGTCTGTCTCGGACCGTCTGTCTCGGACCGTCTGTCTCGGACCGTCTTCCGCGGACTGTCTGTCTCGGACCGTCTTCCGCGGACTGTCTGTCTCGGACCGTCTGTCTCAGCCCGTCTGTCTCCGCCCCCCTGTCTCTGTCCGTTTGTCTCAGACCGTCTGTCTCAGCCCGCCTGTCTCAACCCGCCTCTCCCAGTCCGACCGTATCAGCCCGCCTGTCTCAGTCCGTCTGTCTCAGCCCGCCTGTCTCAGCCCACCTCTCTCAGTCCGTCTGTCTCAGGCCATCTGTCTCAGACCGTCTGTCTCTGTCCGTCTGTCTCTGACCGTCTGTCTCGGACCGTCTGTCTCAGACCGTCTGACTCAGCCCGCCTGTCTCTGTCCGTCTGTCTCAGACCGTCTGTCTCAGCCCGCCTGTCTCAACCCGCCTCTCTCAGTCCGTCTGTCTCAGCCCGCCTGTCTCAACCCGCGTCTCTCAGTCCGTCTGTCTCAGACCGTCTGACTCAGCCCGCCTGTCTCTGTCCGTCTGTCTCAGACCGTCTGACTCAGCCCGCCTGTCTCAACCCGCCTCTCTCAGTCCGTCTGTCTCAGCCCGCCTGTCTCAACCCGCCTCTCTCAGTCCGTCTGTCTCAGCCCGCCTGTCTCAGCCCGCCTGTCTCAGCCCGCCTCTCTCAGTCCGTCTGTCTCAGGCCATCTGTCTCAGACCGTCTGTCTCTGTCCGTCTGTCTCTGACCGTCTGTCTCGGACCGTCTGTCTCAGACCGTCTGTCTCAGACCGTCTGACTCAGCCCGCCTGTCTCAGTCCGTCTGTCTCCGACCGCCTGTCTCAGTCCGTCTGTCTCCGCCCGCCTGTCTCTGTCCGTTTGTCTCAGACCGTCTGTCTCAGCCCGCCTGTCTCAACCCGCCTCTCCCAGTCCGACCGTATCAGCCCGCCTGTCTCAGTCCGTCTGTCTCAGCCCGCCTGTCTCAGCCCGCCTCTCTCAGTCCGTCTGTCTCAGGCCATCTGTCTCAGACCGTCTGTCTCTGTCCGTCTGTCTCTGACCGTCTGTCTCGGACCGTCTGTCTCAGACCGTCTGACTCAGCCCGCCTGTCTCTGTCCGTCTGTCTCAGACCGTCTGTCTCAGCCCGCCTGTCTCAACCCGCCTCTCCCAGTCCGACCGTATCAGCCCGCCTGTCTCAGTCCGTCTGTCTCAGCCCGCCTGTCTCTGTCCGTCTGTCTCAGCCCGCCTGTCTCAGACCGTCTGTCTCAGACCGTCTGTCTCGGACCGTCTGTCTCGGACCGTCTTCCGCGGACTGTCTGTCTCGGACCGTCTTCCGCGGACTGTCTGTCTCGGACCGTCTGTCTCAGCCCGTCTGTCTCCGCCCCCCCGTCTCTGTCCGTTTGTCTCAGACCGTCTGTCTCAGCCCGCCTGTCTCAACCCGCCTCTCCCAGTCCGACCGTATCAGCCCGCCTGTCTCAGTCCGTCTGTCTCAGCCCGCCTGTCTCAGCCCACCTCTCTCAGTCCGTCTGTCTCAGGCCATCTGTCTCAGACCGTCTGTCTCTGTCCGTCTGTCTCTGACCGTCTGTCTCGGACCGTCTGTCTCAGACCGTCTGACTCAGCCCGCCTGTCTCTGTCCGTCTGTCTCAGACCGTCTGTCTCAGCCCGCCTGTCTCAACCCGCCTCTCTCAGTCCGTCTGTCTCAGCCTGCCTGTCTCAACCCGCGTCTCTCAGTCCGTCTGTCTCAGCCCGCCTGTCTCACCCCGCCTCTCCCAGTCCGACCGTATCAGCCCGCCTGTCTCAGACCGTCTGTCTCAGCCCGCCTGTCTCAGCCCGCCTGTCTCTGTCCGTCTGTCTCAGCCCGCATGTCTCAGACCGTCTGTCTCGGACCGTCTGTCTCAGACCGTCTGCCTCAGACCGTCTGTCTCAGGCCATCTGTCTCAGTCCGTCTGTCCCTGTCCGTCTGTCTCAGACCATCTGTCTCAGACCGTCTGTCTCAGACCGTCTGTCTCAGACCGTCTGTCTCAAACCGTCTGTCTCAGACCATCTGTCTCTGTCCGTCTGTCTTTGACCGTCCGTCTCAGACCGTTTGTCTCAGATCGCCTGTCTCAGCCCGCCTCTCTCAGTCCGTCTGTCTGAGACCGTCTGTCTCATGTCATCTGTCTCTGTCCGTCTGTCTCAGTCCGTCTGTCTCAGACCGCCTGTCTCAGCCCGCCTCTCTCAGTCCGTCTGTCTGAGACCGTCTGTCTCATGTCATCTGTCTCTGTCCGTCTGTCTCAGACCGTCTGTCTCTGTCCGTCTGTCTCAGCCCGCCTGTCTCAGCCCGCCTCTCTCAGTCCGTCTGTCTGAGACCGTCTGTCTCAGACCGTCTGTCTCAGCCCGCCTGTCTTAACCCGCCTCTCTCAGTCCGTCTGTCAGAGACCGTTTGTCTCTTACTGTTCTCTCTGTCCGTCTGTCTCAGCCCGCCTGTCTCAGACCGTCTGTCTCAGACCGTCTGTCTCAGTCCGTCTGTCTCCGCCCGTCTGTCTCTGTCCGTTTGTCTCAGACCGTCTGTCTCAGACCGTCTGTCTCAGCCCGCCTGTCTCAACCCGCCTCTCTCAGTCCGTCTGTCACAGCCCGCCTGTCTCAGCCCGCCTCTCCCAGTCCGTCTGTCTCAGCCCGCCTGTCTCAGTCCGTCTGTCTCAGACCGTCTGTCTCAGCCCGCCTGTCTCAGTCCGCCTATCTCATTCCGTCGGTCTGAGTCCGTCTGTCTCAGGCCATCTGTCTCAGACCGTCTGTCTCAGACCGTCTGTCTCGGACCGTCTGTCTCAGCCCGCCTGTCTCAATCGGTCTGTCTCCGCCCGCCTGTCTCAGTCCGTCTGTCTCAGACCGTCTGTCTCGCCCGCCTGTCTCATCCCGCCTCCATTAGTCCGTCTGTCAGAGACCGTCGGTCTCAGACCGTCTGTCTCTTACCGTTCTCTCTGTCCGTCTGTCTCAGCCCGCCTGTCTCAGACCGTCTGTCTCAGACCGTCTGTCTCGGACCGTCTTTGGCGGACCGTCTGTCTCGGACCGTCTGTCTCAGACCGTCTGACTCGGCCCGCCTGTCTCAGTCCGTCTGTCTCAGCGCGCCTGTCTCAGCCCGCCTCTCTCAGTCCGTCTGTCTGAGTCCGTCTGTCTCAGGCCATCTGTCTCAGACCGTCTGTCTCAGACCGTCTGTCTCAGACCGTCTGTCTCAGACCGTCTGTCTCATACCGTCTGTCTCAGCCCGCCTCTCTCAGCCCGCCTCTCTCAGTTTGTCTGTCTGAGACCGTCTGTCTCAGACCGTCTGTCTCAGCCCGCCTCTCTCAGTCCGTCTGTCTCAGACCGTCTGTCTCAGACCGTCTGTCTCAGACCGTCTGTCTCAGACCGTCTGTCTCAGACCGTCTGTCTCAGACCGTCTGTCTCAGACCGTCTGTCTCAGACCGTCTGTCTCAGACCGTCTGTCTCAGACCGTCTGTCTCAGACCGTCTGTCTCAGACCGTCTGTCTCAGACCGTCTGTCTCAGACCGTCTGTCTCAGACCGTCTGTCTCAGACCGTCTGTCTCAGACCGTCTGTCTCAGACCGTCTGTCTCTGTCCGTCTGTCTTTGACCGTCCGTCTCAGACCGTTTGTCTCAGATCGCCTGTCTCAGCCCGCCTCTCTCAGTCCGTCTGTCTCGGACCGTCTGTCTCGGACCGTCTTCCGCGGACTGTCTGTCTCGGACGTCTTCCGCGGACTGTCTGTCTCGGACCGTCTGTCTCAGACCGTCTGTCTCAGCCTGGCTGTCTCAACCCGCCTCCCTCAGTCCGTCCGTCTCAGCCCGTCTGTCTCAGACCGTCTGTCTCTTACCGTTCTCTCAGCCCGCCTCCCTTAGTCCGTCTGTCTCAGCCCGCCTCTCTCAGTCCGTCTGTCTGAGTCCGTCTGTCTCAGGCCATCTGTCTCAGACCGTCTGTCTCAGACCGTCTGTCTCAGACCGTCTGTCTCAGACCGTCTGTCTCATACCGTCTGTCTCAGCCCGCCTCTCTCAGCCCGCCTCTCTCAGTTTGTCTGTCTGAGACCGTCTGTCTCAGACCGTCTGTCTCAGCCCGCCTCTCTCAGTCCGTCTGTCTCAGACCGTCTGTCTCAGACCGTCTGTCTCAGACCGTCTGTCTCAGACCGTCTGTCTCTGTCCGTCTGTCTTTGACCGTCCGTCTCAGACCGTTTGTCTCAGATCGCCTGTCTCAGCCCGCCTCTCTCAGTCCGTCTGTCTCGGACCGTCTGTCTCGGACCGTCTTCCGCGGACTGTCTGTCTCGGACGTCTTCCGCGGACTGTCTGTCTCGGACCGTCTGTCTCAGACCGTCTGTCTCAGCCTGGCTGTCTCAACCCGCCTCCCTCAGTCCGTCCGTCTCAGCCCGTCTGTCTCAGACCGTCTGTCTCTTACCGTTCTCTCAGCCCGCCTCCCTTAGTCCGTCTGTCTCAGACCGTGTGTCTCAGACCGTCTGTCTCAGACCGTCTGTCTCAGACCGTCTGTCTCAGACCGTCTGTCTCAGACCGTCTGTCTCAGACCGTCTGTCTCAGACCGTCTGTCTCAGACCGTCTGTCTCAGACCGTCTGTCTCAGACCGTCTGTCTCAGACCGTCTGTCTCAGACCGTCTGTCTCTGTCCGTCTGTCTTTGACCGTCCGTCTCAGACCGTTTGTCTCAGATCGCCTGTCTCAGCCCGCCTCTCTCAGTCCGTCTGTCTCGGACCGTCTGTCTCGGACCGTCTTCCGCGGACTGTCTGTCTCGGACGTCTTCCGCGGACTGTCTGTCTCGGACCGTCTGTCTCAGACCGTCTGTCTCAGCCTGGCTGTCTCAACCCGCCTCCCTCAGTCCGTCCGTCTCAGCCCGTCTGTCTCAGACCGTCTGTCTCTTACCGTTCTCTCAGCCCGCCTCCCTTAGTCCGTCTGTCTCAGACCGTGTGTCTCAGACCGTCTGTCTCAGACCGTCTGTCTCAGACCGTCTGTCTCAGCCCGCCTCTCTCAGTCCGTCTGTCTCAGACCGTCTGTCTCAGACTGTCTGTCTCAGACCGTCTGTCTCAGACCGTCTGTCTCAGACCGTCTGTCTCAGTCCGTCTGTCTCAGACCGTCTGTCTCAGCCCGCCTGTCTCAGCCCGCCTCTCTCAGTCCGTCTGTCTGAGTCCGTCTGTCTCAGGCCATCTGTCTCAGACCGTCTGTCTCAGACCGTCTGTCTCGGACCGTCTGTCTCAGCCCGCCTCCCTCAGCCCGCCTGTCACAGACCGTCTGTCTCGGACCGTCTGTCTCAGACCGTCTGCCTCAGACCGTCTGTCTCAGGCCATCTGTCTCAGTCCGTCTGTCCCTGTCCGTCTGTCTGAGTCCGCCTGTCTCAGTCCGTCTGTCTCAGACCATCTGTCTCTGTCCGTCTGCCTCAGACCGTCTGTCTCAGACCGTCTGTCTCAGCCCGCCTCTCTCAGCCCGCCTCCCTCAGTCCGTCTGCCTCAGTCCGTTTGTCTCAGACCGTCTGTCTCAGACCGTCTGTCTCAGCCCGGCTGTCTCAACCCGCCTCCCTCAGTCCGTCTGTTTCAGACCGTCTGTCTCAGACCGTCTGTCTCTTACCGTTCTCTCTGTCCGTCTGTCTCAGCCCGCCTGTCTCAGACCGTCTGTCTCAGACCGTCTGTCTCGGACCGTCTGTCTCGGACCGTCTTCCGCGGACTGTCTGTCTCGGACCGTCTTCCGCGGACTGTCTGTCTCGGACCGTCTGTCTCAGCCCGTCTGTCTCCGCCCCCCCGTCTCTGTCCGTTTGTCTCAGACCGTCTGTCTCAGCCCGCCTGTCTCAACCCGCCTCTCCTAGTCCGACCGTATCAGCCCGCCTGTCTCAGTCCGTCTGTCTCAGCCCGCCTGTCTCAGCCCACCTCTCTCAGTCCGTCTGTCTCAGGCCATCTGTCTCAGACCGTCTGTCTCTGTCCGTCTGTCTCTGACCGTCTGTCTCGGACCGTCTGTCTCAGACCGTCTGACTCAGCCCGCCTGTCTCTGTCCGTCTGTCTCAGACCGTCTGTCTCAGCCCGCCTGTCTCAACCCGCCTCTCTCAGTCCGTCTGTCTCAGCCCGCCTGTCTCAACCCGCGTCTCTCAGTCCGTCGGTCTCAGCCCGCCTGTCTCACGCCGCCTCTCCCAGTCCGACCGTATCAGCCCGCCTGTCTCAGACCGTCTGTCTCAGCCCGCCTGTCTCAGCCCGCCTGTCTCTGTCCGTCTGTCTCAGTCCGTCTGTCTCAGACCGCCTGTCTCAGCCCGCCTCTCTCAGTTTGTCTGTCTGAGACCGTCTGTCTCAGACCGTCTGTCTCAGCCCGCCTCTCTCAGTCCGTCTGTCTCAGACCGTCTGTCTCAGACCGTCTGTCTCAGACCGTCTGTCTCAGACCGTCTGTCTCAAACCGTCTGTCTCAGACCGTCTGTCTCTGTCCGTCTGTCTTTGACCGTCCGTCTCAGACCGTTTGTCTCAGATCGCCTGTCTCAGCCCGCCTCTCTCAGTCCGTCTGTCTGAGACCGTCTGTCTCATGTCATCTGTCTCTGTCCGTCTGTCTCAGACCGTCTGTCTCAGACCGTCTGTCTCAGACCGTCTGTCTCAGCCCGCCTGTCTCAACCCGCCTCTCTCAGTCCGTCTGTCACAGCCCGCCTGTCTCAGCCCGCCTCTCCCAGTCCGTCTGTCTCAGCCCGCCTGTCTCAGTCCGTCTGTCTCAGACCGTCTGTCTCAGCCCGCCTGTCTCAGTCCGCCTATCTCATTCCGTCGGTCTGAGTCCGTCTGTCTCAGGCCATCTGTCTCAGACCGTCTGTCTCAGACCGTCTGTCTCGGACCGTCTGACTCAGCCCGCCTGTCTCAATCGGTCTGTCTCCGCCCGCCTGTCTCAGTCCGTCTGTCTCAGACCGTCTGTCTCGCCCGCCTGTCTCATCCCGCCTCCATTAGTCCGTCTGTCAGAGACCGTCGGTCTCAGACCGTCTGTCTCTTACCGTTCTCTCTGTCCGTCTGTCTCAGAACGCCTGTCTCAGACCGTCTGTCTCAGACCGTCTTTGGCCGACCGTCTTTGGCCGACCGTCTGTCTCGGACCGTCTGTCTCAGACCGTCTGACTCGGCCCGCCTGTCTCAGTCCGTCTGTCTCAGCGCGCCTGTCTCAGCCCGCCTCTCTCAGTCCGTCTGTCTGAGTCCGTCTGTCTCAGGCCATCTGTCTCAGACCGTCTGTCTCAGACCGTCTGTCTCAGACCGTCTGTCTCAGACCGTCTGTCTCAGCCCGCCTGTCTCAGCCCGCCTGTCTCTGTCCGTCTGTCTCAGTCCGTCTGTCTCAGACCGCCTGTCTCAGCCCGCCTCTCTCAGTTTGTCTGTCTGAGACCGTCTGTCTCAGACCGTCTGTCTCAGCCCGCCTCTCTCAGTCCGTCTGTCTCAGACCGTCTGTCTCAGACCGTCTGTCTCAGACCGTCTGTCTCAAACCGTCTGTCTCAGACCGTCTGTCTCTGTCCGTCTGTCTTTGACCGTCCGTCTCAGACCGTTTGTCTCAGATCGCCTGTCTCAGCCCGCCTCTCTCAGTCCGTCTGTCTGAGACCGTCTGTCTCATGTCATCTGTCTCTGTCCGTCTGTCTCAGACCGTCTGTCTCTGTCCGTCTGTCTCAGCCCGCCTGTCTCAGCCCGCCTCTCTCAGTCCGTCTGTCTGAGACCGTCTGTCTCAGACCGTCTGTCTCAGCCCGCCTGTCTTAACCCGCCTCTCTCAGTCCGTCTGTCAGAGACCGTTTGTCTCTTACTGTTCTCTCTGTCCGTCTGTCTCAGCCCGCCTGTCTCAGACCGTCTGTCTCAGACCGTCTGTCTCAGTCCGTCTGTCTCCGCCCGTCTGTCTCTGTCCGTTTGTCTCAGACCGTCTGTCTCAGACCGTCTGTCTCAGCCCGCCTGTCTCAACCCGCCTCTCTCAGTCCGTCTGTCACAGCCCGCCTGTCTCAGCCCGCCTCTCCCAGTCCGTCTGTCTCAGCCCGCCTGTCTCAGTCCGTCTGTCTCAGACCGTCTGTCTCGCCCGCCTGTCTCATCCCGCCTCCATTAGTCCGTCTGTCAGAGACCGTCGGTCTCAGACCGTCTGTCTCTTACCGTTCTCTCTGTCCGTCTGTCTCAGCCCGCCTGTCTCAGACCGCCTGTCTCAGACCGTCTGTCTCGGACCGTCTTTGGCCGACCGTCTGTCTCGGACCGTCTGTCTCAGACCGTCTGACTCGGCCCGCCTGTCTCAGTCCGTCTGTCTCAGCGCGCCTGTCTCAGCCCGCCTCTCTCAGTCCGTCTGTCTGAGTCCGTCTGTCTCAGGCCATCTGTCTCAGACCGTCTGTCTCAGACCGTCTGTCTCAGACCGTCTGTCTCAGACCGTCTGTCTCAGACCGTCTGTCTCAGCCCGCCTCTCTCAGCCCGCCTCTCTCAGTTTGTCTGTCTGAGACCGTCTGTCTCAGACCGTCTGTCTCAGCCCGCCTCTCTCAGTCCGTCTGTCTCAGACCGTCTGTCTCAGACCGTCTGTCTCAGACCGTCTGTCTCAGACCGTCTGTCTCAGACCGTCTGTCTCAGACCGTCTGTCTCAGACCGTCTGTCTCAGACCGTCTGTCTCAGCCCGCCTGTCTCAACCCGCCTCTCTCAGTCCGTCTGTCACAGCCCGCCTGTCTCAGCCCGCCTCTCCCAGTCCGTCTGTCTCAGCCCGCCTGTCTCAGTCCGTCTGTCTCAGACCGTCTGTCTCAGCCCGCCTGTCTCAGTCCGCCTATCTCATTCCGTCGGTCTGAGTCCGTCTGTCTCAGGCCATCTGTCTCAGACCGTCTGTCTCAGACCGTCTGTCTCGGACCGTCTGACTCAGCCCGCCTGTCTCAATCGGTCTGTCTCCGCCCGCCTGTCTCAGTCCGTCTGTCTCAGACCGTCTGTCTCGCCCGCCTGTCTCATCCCGCCTCCATTAGTCCGTCTGTCAGAGACCGTCGGTCTCAGACCGTCTGTCTCTTACCGTTCTCTCTGTCCGTCTGTCTCAGAACGCCTGTCTCAGACCGTCTGTCTCAGACCGTCTTTCTCGGACCGTCTTTGCCGACCGTCTGTCTCGGACCGTCTGTCTCAGACCGTCTGACTCGGCCCGCCTGTCTCAGTCCGTCTGTCTCAGCGCGCCTGTCTCAGCCCGCCTCTCTCAGTCCGTCTGTCTGAGTCCGTCTGTCTCAGGCCATCTGTCTCAGACCGTCTGTCTCAGACCGTCTGTCTCAGACCGTCTGTCTCAGACCGTCTGTCTCAGCCCGCCTCTCTCAGCCCGCCTCTCTCAGTTTGTCTGTCTGAGACCGTCTGTCTCAGCCCGCCTCTCTCAGTCCGTCTGTCTCAGACCGTCTGTCTCAGACCGTCTGTCTCAGACCGTCTGTCTCAGACCGTCTGTCTCAGACCGTCTGTCTCAGACCGTCTGTCTCAGACCGTCTGTCTCAGACCGTCTGTCTCAGACCGTCTGTCTCAGACCGTCTGTCTCAGACCGTCTGTCTCAGACCGTCTGTCTCAGACCGTCTGTCTCAGACCGTCTGTCTCAGACCGTCTGTCTCAGACCGTCTGTCTCAGACCGTCTGTCTCAGACCGTCTGTCTCTGTCCGTCTGTCTGTGACCGTCCGTCTCAGACCGTTTGTCTCAGATCGCCTGTCTCAGCCCGCCTCTCTCAGTCCGTCTGTCTCGGACCGTCTGTCTCGGACCGTCTTCCGCGGACTGTCTGTCTCGGACGTCTTCCGCGGACTGTCTGTCTCAGCCCGCCTGTCTCAGTCCGTCTGTCTCAGACCGTCTGTCTCAGCCCGCCTGTCTCAGTCCGCCTATCTCATTCCGTCGGTCTGAGTCCGTCTGTCTCAGGCCATCTGTCTCAGACCGTCTGTCTCAGACCGTCTGTCTCAGACCGTCTTTCTCGGACCGTCTTTGGCCGACCGTCTGTCTCGGACCGTCTGTCTCAGACCGTCTGACTCGGCCCGCCTGTCTCAGTCCGTCTGTCTCAGCGCGCCTGTCTCAGCCCGCCTCTCTCAGTCCGTCTGTCTGAGTCCGTCTGTCTCAGGCCATCTGTCTCAGACCGTCTGTCTCAGACCGTCTGTCTCAGACCGTCTGTCTCAGACCGTCTGTCTCAGCCCGCCTGTCTCAGCCCGCCTGTCTCTGTCCGTCTGTCTCAGTCCGTCTGTCTCAGACCGCCTGTCTCAGCCCGCCTCTCTCAGTTTGTCTGTCTGAGACCGTCTGTCTCAGACCGTCTGTCTCAGCCCGCCTCTCTCAGTCCGTCTGTCTCAGACCGTCTGTCTCAGACCGTCTGTCTCAGACCGTCTGTCTCAAACCGTCTGTCTCAGACCGTCTGTCTCTGTCCGTCTGTCTTTGACCGTCCGTCTCAGACCGTTTGTCTCAGATCGCCTGTCTCAGCCCGCCTCTCTCAGTCCGTCTGTCTGAGACCGTCTGTCTCATGTCATCTGTCTCTGTCCGTCTGTCTCAGACCGTCTGTCTCTGTCCGTCTGTCTCAGCCCGCCTGTCTCAGCCCGCCTCTCTCAGTCCGTCTGTCTGAGACCGTCTGTCTCAGACCGTCTGTCTCAGCCCGCCTGTCTTAACCCGCCTCTCTCAGTCCGTCTGTCAGAGACCGTTTGTCTCTTACTGTTCTCTCTGTCCGTCTGTCTCAGCCCGCCTGTCTCAGACCGTCTGTCTCAGACCGTCTGTCTCAGTCCGTCTGTCTCCGCCCGTCTGTCTCTGTCCGTTTGTCTCAGACCGTCTGTCTCAGACCGTCTGTCTCAGACCGTCTGTCTCAGCCCGCCTGTCTCAATCCGCCTCTCTCAGTCCGTCTGTCACAGCCCGCCTGTCTCAGCCCGCCTCTCCCAGTCCGTCTGTCTCAGCCCGCCTGTCTCAGTCCGTCTGTCTCAGACCGTCTGTCTCGCCCGCCTGTCTCATCCCGCCTCCATTAGTCCGTCTGTCAGAGACCGTCGGTCTCAGACCGTCTGTCTCTTACCGTTCTCTCTGTCCGTCTGTCTCAGCCCGCCTGTCTCAGACCGTCTGTCTCAGACCGTCTGTCTCGGACCGTCTTTGGCCGACCGTCTGTCTCGGACCGTCTGTCTCAGACCGTCTGACTCGGCCCGCCTGTCTCAGTCCGTCTGTCTCAGCGCGCCTGTCTCAGCCCGCCTCTCTCAGTCCGTCTGTCTGAGTCCGTCTGTCTCAGGCCATCTGTCTCAGACCGTCTGTCTCAGACCGTCTGTCTCAGACCGTCTGTCTCAGACCGTCTGTCTCAGACCGTCTGTCTCAGCCCGCCTCTCTCAGCCCGCCTCTCTCAGTTTGTCTGTCTGAGACCGTCTGTCTCAGACCGTCTGTCTCAGCCCGCCTCTCTCAGTCCGTCTGTCTCAGACCGTCTGTCTCAGACCGTCTGTCTCGGACCGTCTTTGGCCGACCGTCTGTCTCGGACCGTCTGTCTCAGACCGTCTGACTCGGCCCGCCTGTCTCAGTCCGTCTGTCTCAGCGCGCCTGTCTCAGCCCGCCTCTCTCAGTCCGTCTGTCTGAGTCCGTCTGTCTCAGGCCATCTGTCTCAGACCGTCTGTCTCAGACCGTCTGTCTCAGACCGTCTTCCTCAGACCGTCTGTCTCAGCCCGCCTCTCTCAGCCCGCCTCTCTCAGTTTGTCTGTCTGAGACCGTCTGTCTCAGCCCGCCTCTCTCAGTCCGTCTGTCTCAGACCGTCTGTCTCAGACCGTCTGTCTCAGACCGTCTGTCTCAGACCGTCTGTCTCAGACCGTCTGTCTCAGACCGTCTGTCTCAGACCGTCTGTCTCAGACCGTCTGTCTCAGACCGTCTGTCTCAGACCGTCTGTCTCAGACCGTCTGTCTCAGACCGTCTGTCTCAGACCGTCTGTCTCAGACCGTCTGTCTCAGACCGTCTGTCTCTGTCCGTCTGTCTGTGACCGTCCGTCTCAGACCGTTTGTCTCAGATCGCCTGTCTCAGCCCGCCTCTCTCAGTCCGTCTGTCTCGGACCGTCTGTCTCGGACCGTCTTCCGCGGACTGTCTGTCTCGGACGTCTTCCGCGGACTGTCTGTCTCAGCCCGCCTGTCTCAGTCCGTCTGTCTCAGACCGTCTGTCTCAGCCCGCCTGTCTCAGTCCGCCTATCTCATTCCGTCGGTCTGAGTCCGTCTGTCTCAGGCCATCTGTCTCAGACCGTCTGTCTCAGACCGTCTGTCTCAGACCGTCTTTCTCGGACCGTCTTTGGCCGACCGTCTGTCTCGGACCGTCTGTCTCAGACCGTCTGACTCGGCCCGCCTGTCTCAGTCCGTCTGTCTCAGCGCGCCTGTCTCAGCCCGCCTCTCTCAGTCCGTCTGTCTGAGTCCGTCTGTCTCAGGCCATCTGTCTCAGACCGTCTGTCTCAGACCGTCTGTCTCAGACCGTCTGTCTCAGACCGTCTGTCTCAGCCCGCCTGTCTCAGCCCGCCTGTCTCTGTCCGTCTGTCTCAGTCCGTCTGTCTCAGACCGCCTGTCTCAGCCCGCCTCTCTCAGTTTGTCTGTCTGAGACCGTCTGTCTCAGACCGTCTGTCTCAGCCCGCCTCTCTCAGTCCGTCTGTCTCAGACCGTCTGTCTCAGACCGTCTGTCTCAGACCGTCTGTCTCAAACCGTCTGTCTCAGACCGTCTGTCTCTGTCCGTCTGTCTTTGACCGTCCGTCTCAGACCGTTTGTCTCAGATCGCCTGTCTCAGCCCGCCTCTCTCAGTCCGTCTGTCTGAGACCGTCTGTCTCATGTCATCTGTCTCTGTCCGTCTGTCTCAGACCGTCTGTCTCTGTCCGTCTGTCTCAGCCCGCCTGTCTCAGCCCGCCTCTCTCAGTCCGTCTGTCTGAGACCGTCTGTCTCAGACCGTCTGTCTCAGCCCGCCTGTCTTAACCCGCCTCTCTCAGTCCGTCTGTCAGAGACCGTTTGTCTCTTACTGTTCTCTCTGTCCGTCTGTCTCAGCCCGCCTGTCTCAGACCGTCTGTCTCAGACCGTCTGTCTCAGTCCGTCTGTCTCCGCCCGTCTGTCTCTGTCCGTTTGTCTCAGACCGTCTGTCTCAGACCGTCTGTCTCAGCCCGCCTCTCTCAGTTTGTCTGTCTGAGACCGTCTGTCTCAGCCCGCCTCTCTCAGCCCGCCTCTCCCAGTCCGTCTGTCTCAGCCCGCCTGTCTCAGTCCGTCTGTCTCAGACCGTCTGTCTCGCCCGCCTGTCTCATCCCGCCTCCATTAGTCCGTCTGTCAGAGACCGTCGGTCTCAGACCGTCTGTCTCTTACCGTTCTCTCTGTCCGTCTGTCTCAGCCCGCCTGTCTCAGACCGTCTGTCTCAGACCGTCTGTCTCGGACCGTCTTTGGCCGACCGTCTGTCTCGGACCGTCTGTCTCAGACCGTCTGACTCGGCCCGCCTGTCTCAGTCCGTCTGTCTCAGCGCGCCTGTCTCAGCCCGCCTCTCTCAGTCCGTCTGTCTGAGTCCGTCTGTCTCAGGCCATCTGTCTCAGACCGTCTGTCTCAGACCGTCTGTCTCAGACCGTCTGTCTCAGACCGTCTGTCTCAGACCGTCTGTCTCAGCCCGCCTCTCTCAGCCCGCCTCTCTCAGTTTGTCTGTCTGAGACCGTCTGTCTCAGACCGTCTGTCTCAGCCCGCCTCTCTCAGTCCGTCTGTCTCAGACCGTCTGTCTCAGACCGTCTGTCTCAGACCGTCTGTCTCAGACCGTCTGTCTCAGACCGTCTGTCTCAGACCGTCTGTCTCAGACCGTCTGTCTCAGACCGTCTGTCTCAGCCCGCCTGTCTCAACCCGCCTCTCTCAGTCCGTCTGTCACAGCCCGCCTGTCTCAGCCCGCCTCTCCCAGTCCGTCTGTCTCAGCCCGCCTGTCTCAGTCCGTCTGTCTCAGACCGTCTGTCTCAGCCCGCCTGTCTCAGTCCGCCTATCTCATTCCGTCGGTCTGAGTCCGTCTGTCTCAGGCCATCTGTCTCAGACCGTCTGTCTCAGACCGTCTGTCTCGGACCGTCTGACTCAGCCCGCCTGTCTCAATCGGTCTGTCTCCGCCCGCCTGTCTCAGTCCGTCTGTCTCAGACCGTCTGTCTCGCCCGCCTGTCTCATCCCGCCTCCATTAGTCCGTCTGTCAGAGACCGTCGGTCTCAGACCGTCTGTCTCTTACCGTTCTCTCTGTCCGTCTGTCTCAGAACGCCTGTCTCAGACCATCTGTCTCAGACCGTCTTTCTCGGACCGTCTTTGGCCGACCGTCTGTCTCGGACCGTCTGTCTCAGACCGTCTGACTCGGCCCGCCTGTCTCAGTCCGTCTGTCTCAGCGCGCCTGTCTCAGCCCGCCTCTCTCAGTCCGTCTGTCTGAGTCCGTCTGTCTCAGGCCATCTGTCTCAGACCGTCTGTCTCAGACCGTCTGTCTCAGACCGTCTGTCTCAGACCGTCTGTCTCAGCCCGCCTCTCTCAGCCCGCCTCTCTCAGTTTGTCTGTCTGAGACCGTCTGTCTCAGCCCGCCTCTCTCAGTCCGTCTGTCTCAGACCGTCTGTCTCAGACCGTCTGTCTCAGACCGCCTCTCTCAGCCCGCCTCTCTCAGTTTGTCTGTCTGAGACCGTCTGTCTCAGCCCGCCTCTCTCAGTCCGTCTGTCTCAGGCCATCTGTCTCAGACCGTCTGTCTCAGACCGTCTGTCTCGGACCGTCTGTCTCAGCCCGCCTCCCTCAGCCCGCCTGTCACAGACCGTCTGTCTCGGACCGTCTGTCTCAGACCGTCTGCCTCAGACCGTCTGTCTCAGGCCATCTGTCTCAGTCCGTCTGTCCCTGTCCGTCTGTCTGAGTCCGCCTGTCTCAGTCCGTCTGTCTCAGACCATCTGTCTCTGTCCGTCTGCCTCAGACCGTCTGTCTCAGACCGTCTGTCTCAGACCGTCTGTCTCAGCCCGCCTCTCTCAGCCCGCCTCCCTCAGTCCGTCTGCCTCAGTCCGTTTGTCTCAGACCGTCTGTCTCAGCCCGGCTGTCTCAACCCGCCTCCCTCAGTCCGTCTGTTTCAGACCGTCTGTCTCAGACCGTCTGTCTCTTACCGTTCTCTCTGTCCGTCTGTCTCAGCCCGCCTGTCTCAGACCGTCTGTCTCAGACCGTCTGTCTCGGACCGTCTGTCTCGGACCGTCTTCCGCGGACTGTCTGTCTCGGACCGTCTTCCGCGGACTGTCTGTCTCGGACCGTCTGTCTCAGC
The DNA here is from genome assembly GCA_947623535.1 of Coelioxys conoideus. Taxonomy (NCBI): domain Eukaryota; kingdom Metazoa; phylum Arthropoda; class Insecta; order Hymenoptera; family Megachilidae; genus Coelioxys; species Coelioxys conoideus. Next base: position 613,122 of record CANQJN010000017.1, read on the forward strand.
CCGTCTGTCTCCGCCCCCCCGTCTCTGTCCGTTTGTCTCAGACCGTCTGTCTCAGCCCGCCTGTCTCAACCCGCCTCTCCTAGTCCGACCGTATCAGCCCGCCTGTCTCAGTCCGTCTGTCTCAGCCCGCCTGTCTCAGCCCACCTCTCTCAGTCCGTCTGTCTCAGGCCATCTGTCTCAGACCGTCTGTCTCTGTCCGTCTGTCTCTGACCGTCTGTCTCGGACCGTCTGTCTCAGACCGTCTGACTCAGCCCGCCTGTCTCTGTCCGTCTGTCTCAGACCGTCTGTCTCAGCCCGCCTGTCTCAACCCGCCTCTCTCAGTCCGTCTGTCTCAGCCCGCCTGTCTCAACCCGCGTCTCTCAGTCCGTCGGTCTCAGCCCGCCTGTCTCACGCCGCCTCTCCCAGTCCGACCGTATCAGCCCGCCTGTCTCAGACCGTCTGTCTCAGCCCGCCTGTCTCAGCCCGCCTGTCTCTGTCCGTCTGTCTCAGTCCGTCTGTCTCAGACCGCCTGTCTCAGCCCGCCTCTCTCAGTTTGTCTGTCTGAGACCGTCTGTCTCAGACCGTCTGTCTCAGCCCGCCTCTCTCAGTCCGTCTGTCTCAGACCGTCTGTCTCAGACCGTCTGTCTCAGACCGTCTGTCTCAGACCGTCTGTCTCAAACCGTCTGTCTCAGACCGTCTGTCTCTGTCCGTCTGTCTTTGACCGTCCGTCTCAGACCGTTTGTCTCAGATCGCCTGTCTCAGCCCGCCTCTCTCAGTCCGTCTGTCTGAGACCGTCTGTCTCATGTCATCTGTCTCTGTCCGTCTGTCTCAGACCGTCTGTCTCAGACCGTCTGTCTCAGACCGTCTGTCTCAGCCCGCCTGTCTCAACCCGCCTCTCTCAGTCCGTCTGTCACAGCCCGCCTGTCTCAGCCCGCCTCTCCCAGTCCGTCTGTCTCAGCCCGCCTGTCTCAGTCCGTCTGTCTCAGACCGTCTGTCTCAGCCCGCCTGTCTCAGTCCGCCTATCTCATTCCGTCGGTCTGAGTCCGTCTGTCTCAGGCCATCTGTCTCAGACCGTCTGTCTCAGACCGTCTGTCTCGGACCGTCTGACTCAGCCCGCCTGTCTCAATCGGTCTGTCTCCGCCCGCCTGTCTCAGTCCGTCTGTCTCAGACCGTCTGTCTCGCCCGCCTGTCTCATCCCGCCTCCATTAGTCCGTCTGTCAGAGACCGTCGGTCTCAGACCGTCTGTCTCTTACCGTTCTCTCTGTCCGTCTGTCTCAGAACGCCTGTCTCAGACCGTCTGTCTCAGACCGTCTTTCTCGGACCGTCTTTGGCCGACCGTCTGTCTCGGACCGTCTGTCTCAGACCGTCTGACTCGGCCCGCCTGTCTCAGTCCGTCTGTCTCAGCGCGCCTGTCTCAGCCCGCCTCTCTCAGTCCGTCTGTCTGAGTCCGTCTGTCTCAGGCAATCTGTCTCAGACCGTCTGTCTCAGACCGTCTGTCTCAGACCGTCTGTCTCAGACCGTCTGTCTCAGCCCGCCTGTCTCAGCCCGCCTGTCTCTGTCCGTCTGTCTCAGTCCGTCTGTCTCAGACCGCCTGTCTCAGCCCGCCTCTCTCAGTTTGTCTGTCTGAGACCGTCTGTCTCAGACCGTCTGTCTCAGCCCGCCTCTCTCAGTCCGTCTGTCTCAGACCGTCTGTCTCAGACCGTCTGTCTCAGACCGTCTGTCTCAAACCGTCTGTCTCAGACCGTCTGTCTCTGTCCGTCTGTCTTTGACCGTCCGTCTCAGACCGTTTGTCTCAGATCGCCTGTCTCAGCCCGCCTCTCTCAGTCCGTCTGTCTGAGACCGTCTGTCTCATGTCATCTGTCTCTGTCCGTCTGTCTCAGACCGTCTGTCTCTGTCCGTCTGTCTCAGCCCGCCTGTCTCAGCCCGCCTCTCTCAGTCCGTCTGTCTGAGACCGTCTGTCTCAGACCGTCTGTCTCAGCCCGCCTGTCTTAACCCGCCTCTCTCAGTCCGTCTGTCAGAGACCGTTTGTCTCTTACTGTTCTCTCTGTCCGTCTGTCTCAGCCCGCCTGTCTCAGACCGTCTGTCTCAGACCGTCTGTCTCAGTCCGTCTGTCTCCGCCCGTCTGTCTCTGTCCGTTTGTCTCAGACCGTCTGTCTCAGACCGTCTGTCTCAGCCCGCCTGTCTCAACCCGCCTCTCTCAGTCCGTCTGTCACAGCCCGCCTGTCTCAGCCCGCCTCTCCCAGTCCGTCTGTCTCAGCCCGCCTGTCTCAGTCCGTCTGTCTCAGACCGTCTGTCTCGCCCGCCTGTCTCATCCCGCCTCCATTAGTCCGTCTGTCAGAGACCGTCGGTCTCAGACCGTCTGTCTCTTACCGTTCTCTCTGTCCGTCTGTCTCAGCCCGCCTGTCTCAGACCGCCTGTCTCAGACCGTCTGTCTCGGACCGTCTTTGGCCGACCGTCTGTCTCGGACCGTCTGTCTCAGACCGTCTGACTCGGCCCGCCTGTCTCAGTCCGTCTGTCTCAGCGCGCCTGTCTCAGCCCGCCTCTCTCAGTCCGTCTGTCTGAGTCCGTCTGTCTCAGGCCATCTGTCTCAGACCGTCTGTCTCAGACCGTCTGTCTCAGACCGTCTGTCTCAGACCGTCTGTCTCAGCCCGCCTCTCTCAGCCCGCCTCTCTCAGTTTGTCTGTCTGAGACCGTCTGTCTCAGACCGTCTGTCTCAGCCCGCCTCTCTCAGTCCGTCTGTCTCAGACCGTCTGTCTCAGACCGTCTGTCTCAGACCGTCTGTCTCAGACCGTCTGTCTCAGACCGTCTGTCTCAGACCGTCTGTCTCAGACCGTCTGTCTCAGACCGTCTGTCTCAGCCCGCCTGTCTCAACCCGCCTCTCTCAGTCCGTCTGTCACAGCCCGCCTGTCTCAGCCCGCCTCTCCCAGTCCGTCTGTCTCAGCCCGCCTGTCTCAGTCCGTCTGTCTCAGACCGTCTGTCTCAGCCCGCCTGTCTCAGTCCGCCTATCTCATTCCGTCGGTCTGAGTCCGTCTGTCTCAGGCCATCTGTCTCAGACCGTCTGTCTCAGACCGTCTGTCTCGGACCGTCTGACTCAGCCCGCCTGTCTCAATCGGTCTGTCTCCGCCCGCCTGTCTCAGTCCGTCTGTCTCAGACCGTCTGTCTCGCCCGCCTGTCTCATCCCGCCTCCATTAGTCCGTCTGTCAGAGACCGTCGGTCTCAGACCGTCTGTCTCTTACCGTTCTCTCTGTCCGTCTGTCTCAGAACGCCTGTCTCAGACCGTCTGTCTCAGACCGTCTTTCTCGGACCGTCTTTGGCCGACCGTCTGTCTCGGACCGTCTGTCTCAGACCGTCTGACTCGGCCCGCCTGTCTCAGTCCGTCTGTCTCAGCGCGCCTGTCTCAGCCCGCCTCTCTCAGTCCGTCTGTCTGAGTCCGTCTGTCTCAGGCCATCTGTCTCAGACCGTCTGTCTCAGACCGTCTGTCTCAGACCGTCTGTCTCAGACCGTCTGTCTCAGCCCGCCTCTCTCAGCCCGCCTCTCTCAGTTTGTCTGTCTCAGACCGTCTGTCTCAGACCGTCTGTCTCAGACCGTCTGTCTCAGACCGTCTGTCTCAGACCGTCTGTCTCAGACCGTCTGTCTCAGACCGTCTGTCTCAGACCGTCTGTCTCAGACCGTCTGTCTCAGACCGTCTGTCTCAGACCGTCTGTCTCAGACCGTCTGTCTCAGACCGTCTGTCTCAGACCGTCTGTCTCTGTCCGTCTGTCTGTGACCGTCCGTCTCAGACCGTTTGTCTCAGATCGCCTGTCTCAGCCCGCCTCTCTCAGTCCGTCTGTCTCGGACCGTCTGTCTCGGACCGTCTTCCGCGGACTGTCTGTCTCGGACGTCTTCCGCGGACTGTCTGTCTCAGCCCGCCTGTCTCAGTCCGTCTGTCTCAGACCGTCTGTCTCAGCCCGCCTGTCTCAGTCCGCCTATCTCATTCCGTCGGTCTGAGTCCGTCTGTCTCAGGCCATCTGTCTCAGACCGTCTGTCTCAGACCGTCTGTCTCGGACCGTCTGACTCAGCCCGCCTGTCTCAATCGGTCTGTCTCCGCCCGCCTGTCTCAGTCCGTCTGTCTCAGACCGTCTGTCTCGCCCGCCTGTCTCATCCCGCCTCCATTAGTCCGTCTGTCAGAGACCGTCGGTCTCAGACCGTCTGTCTCTTACCGTTCTCTCTGTCCGTCTGTCTCAGAACGCCTGTCTCAGACCGTCTGTCTCAGACCGTCTTTCTCGGACCGTCTTTGGCCGACCGTCTGTCTCGGACCGTCTGTCTCAGACCATCTGACTCGGCCCGCCTGTCTCAGTCCGTCTGTCTCAGCGCGCCTGTCTCAGCCCGCCTCTCTCAGTCCGTCTGTCTGAGTCCGTCTGTCTCAGGCCATCTGTCTCAGACCGTCTGTCTCAGACCGTCTGTCTCAGACCGTCTGTCTCAGCCCGCCTCTCTCAGCCCGCCTCTCTCAGTTTGTCTGTCTGAGACCGTCTGTCTCAGCCCGCCTCTCTCAGTCCGTCTGTCTCAGACCGTCTGTCTCAGACCGTCTGTCTCAGACCGTCTGTCTCAGACCGTCTGTCTCAGACCGTCTGTCTCAGACCGTCTGTCTCAGACCGTCTGTCTCAGACCGTCTGTCTCAGACCGTCTGTCTCAGACCGTCTGTCTCAGACCGTCTGTCTCAGACCGTCTGTCTCAGACCGTCTGTCTCAGACCGTCTGTCTCAGACCGTCTGTCTCAGACCGTCTGTCTCAGACCGTCTGTCTCAGACCGTCTGTCTCAGACCGTCTGTCTCAGACCGTCTGTCTCAGACCGTCTGTCTCAGACCGTCTGTCTCTGTCCGTCTGTCTTTGACCGTCCGTCTCAGACCGTTTGTCTCAGATCGCCTGTCTCAGCCCGCCTCTCTCAGTCCGTCTGTCTCGGACCGTCTTCCGCGGACTGTCTGTCTCGGACGTCTTCCGCGGACTGTCTGTCTCGGACCGTCTGTCTCAGACCGTCCGTCTCAGACCGTCTGTCTCTTACCGTTCTCTCAGCCCGCCTCCCTTAGTCCGTCTGTCTCAGACCGTCTGTCTCAGACCGTCTGTCTCAGACCGTCTGTCTCAGACCGTCTGTCTCAGCCCGCCTCTCTCAGTCCGTCTGTCTCAGACCGTCTGTCTCAGACTGTCTGTCTCAGACCGTCTGTCTCAGACCGTCTGTCTCAGACCGTCTGTCTCAGTCCGTCTGTCTCAGACCGTCTGTCTCAGCCCGCCTGTCTCAGCCCGCCTCTCTCAGTCCGTCTGTCTGAGTCCGTCTGTCTCAGGCCATCTGTCTCAGACCGTCTGAATCAGACCGTCTGTCTCGGACCGTCTGTCTCAGCCCGCCTCCCTCAGCCCGCCTGTCACAGACCGTCTGTCTCAGTCCGTTTGTCTCAGACCGTCTGTCTCAGACCGTCTGTCTCAGCCCGGCTGTCTCAACCCGCCTCCCTCAGTCCGTCTGTTTCAGACCGTCTGTCTCAGACCGTCTGTCTCTTACCGTTCTCTCTGTCCGTCTGTCTCAGCCCGCCTGTCTTAGACCGTCCGTCTCAGACCGTCTGTCTCGGACCGTCTTTGGCGGACCGTCTGTCTCGGACCGTCTGTCTCAGACCGTCTGACTCGGCCCGCCTGTCTCAGTCCGTCTGTCTCAGCGCGCCTGTCTCAGCCCGCCTCTCTCAGTCCGTCTGTCTGAGTCCGTCTGTCTCAGGCCATCTGTCTCAGACCGTCTGTCTCAGACCGTCTGCCTCAGACCGTCTGTCTCAGACCGTCTGTCTCAGCCCGCCTCTCTCAGCCCGCCTCCCTCAGTCCGTCTGTCTCTGTCCGTTTGTCTCAGACCGTCTGTCTCAGCCTGGCTGTCTCAACCCGCCTCCCTCAGTCCGTCTGTCTCCGCCCGCCTGTCTCAGTCCGTCTGTCTCAGCCCGCCTGTCTCTGTCCGTCTGTCTCAGCCCGCCTGTCTCAGACCGTCTGTCTCAGTCCGTCTGTCTCCGCCCCCCTGTCTCTGTCCGTTTGTCTCAGACCGTCTGTCTCAGCCCGCCTGTCTCAACCCGCCTCTCCCAGTCCGACCGCATCAGCCCGCCTGTCTCAGTCCGTCTGTCTCAGCCCGCCTCTCTCAGTCCGTCTGTCTCAGGCCATCTGTCTCAGACCGTCTGTCTCTGTCCGTCTCTCTCTGACCGTCTGTCTCGGACCGTCTGTCTCAGACCGTCTGTCTCAGCCCGCCTCTCTCAGCCCGCCTCCCTCAGTCCTTCTGTCTCTGTCCGTTTGTCTCAGACCGTCTGTCTCAGCCTGGCTGTCTCAACCCGCCTCCCTCAGTCCGTCTGTCTCAGCCCGTCTGTCTCAGACCGTCTGTCTCTTACCGTTCTCTCAGCCCGCCTCCCTTAGTCCGTCTGTCTCAGACCGTCTGGCTCGGACCGTCTGTCTCAGACCGTCTGACTCAGCCCGCCTGTCTCAGTCCGTCTGTCTCCGGCCGCCTGTCTCAGTCCGTCTGTCTCCGCCCGCCTGTCTCAGTCCGTCTGTCTCAGCCCGCCTGTCTCTGTCCGTCTGTCTCAGCCCGCCTGTCTCAGACCGTCTGTCTCGGACCGTCTGTCTCGGACCGTCTTCCGCGGACTGTCTGTCTCGGACCGTCTTCCGCGGACTGTCTGTCTCGGACCGTCTGTCTCAGTCCGTCTGTCTCCGCCCCCCTGTCTCTGTCCGTTTGTCTCAGACCGTCTGTCTCAGCCCGCCTGTCTCAAGCCGCCTCTCCCAGTCCGACCGCATCAGCCCGCCTGTCTCAGTCCGACTGTCTCAGCCCGCCTGTCTCAGCCCGCCTCTCTCAGTCTGTCTGTCTCAGGCCATCTGTCTCAGACCGTCTGTCTCTGTCCGTCTCTCTCTGACCGTCTGTCTCGGACCGTCTGTCTCAGACCGTCTGACTCAGCCCGCCTGTCTCTGTCCGTCTGTCTCAGACCGTCTGTCTCAGCCCGCCTGTCTCAACCCGCCTCTCTCAGTCCGTCTGTCTCAGCCCGCCTGTCTCAACCCGCCTCTCTCAGTCCGTCTGTCTCAGCCCGCCTGTCTCACCCCGCCTCTCCCAGTCCGACCGTATCAGCCCGCCTGTCTCAGTCCGTCTGTCTCAGCCCGCCTGTCTCAGCCCGCCTGTCTCTGTCCGTCTGTCTCAGCCCGCCTGTCTCAGACCGTCTGTCTCGGACCGTCTGTCTCAGACCGTCTGCCTCAGACCGTCTGTCTCAGGCCATCTGTCTCAGTCCGTCTGTCCCTGTCCGTCTGTCTCAGACCATCTGTCTCAGTCCGTTTGTCTCAGACCGTCTGTCTCAGACCGTCTGTCTCAGCCCGGCTGTCTCAACCCGCCTCCCTCAGTCCGTCTGTTTCAGACCGTCTGTCTCAGACCGTCTGTCTCTTACCGTTCTCTCTGTCCGTCTGTCTCAGCCCGCCTGTCTCAGACCGTCCGTCTCAGACCGTCTGTCTCGGACCGTCTTTGGCGGACCGTCTGTCTCGGACCGTCTGTCTCAGACCGTCTGACTCGGCCCGCCTGTCTCAGTCCGTCTGTCTCAGCGCGCCTGTCTCAGCCCGCCTCTCTCAGTCCGTCTGTCTGAGTCCGTCTGTCTCAGGCCATCTGTCTCAGACCGTCTGTCTCAGACCGTCTGCCTCAGACCGTCTGTCTCAGACCGTCTGTCTCAGCCCGCCTCTCTCAGCCCGCCTCCCTCAGTCCGTCTGTCTCTGTCCGTTTGTCTCAGACCGTCTGTCTCAGCCTGGCTGTCTCAACCCGCCTCCCTCAGTCCGTCTGTCTCCGCCCGCCTGTCTCAGTCCGTCTGTCTCAGCCCGCCTGTCTCTGTCCGTCTGTCTCAGCCCGCCTGTCTCAGACCGTCTGTCTCAGTCCGTCTGTCTCCGCCCCCCTGTCTCTGTCCGTTTGTCTCAGACCGTCTGTCTCAGCCCGCCTGTCTCAACCCGCCTCTCCCAGTCCGACCGCATCAGCCCGCCTGTCTCAGTCCGTCTGTCTCAGCCCGCCTGTCTCAGCCCGCCTCTCTCAGTCCGTCTGTCTCAGGCCATCTGTCTCAGACCGTCTGTCTCTGTCCGTCTCTCTCTGACCGTCTGTCTCGGACCGTCTGTCTCAGACCGTCTGTCTCAGCCCGCCTCTCTCAGCCCGCCTCCCTCAGTCCTTCTGTCTCTGTCCGTTTGTCTCAGACCGTCTGTCTCAGCCTGGCTGTCTCAACCCGCCTCCCTCAGTCCGTCTGTCTCAGCCCGTCTGTCTCAGACCGTCTGTCTCTTACCGTTCTCTCAGCCCGCCTCCCTTAGTCCGTCTGTCTCAGACCGTCTGGCTCGGACCGTCTGTCTCAGACCGTCTGACTCAGCCCGCCTGTCTCAGTCCGTCTGTCTCCGGCCGCCTGTCTCAGTCCGTCTGTCTCCGCCCGCCTGTCTCAGTCCGTCTGTCTCAGCCCGCCTGTCTCTGTCCGTCTGTCTCAGCCCGCCTGTCTCAGACCGTCTGTCTCGGACCGTCTGTCTCGGACCGTCTTCCGCGGACTGTCTGTCTCGGACCGTCTTCCGCGGACTGTCTGTCTCGGACCGTCTGTCTCAGTCCGTCTGTCTCCGCCCCCCTGTCTCTGTCCGTTTGTCTCAGACCGTCTGTCTCAGCCCGCCTGTCTCAAGCCGCCTCTCCCAGTCCGACCGCATCAGCCCGCCTGTCTCAGTCCGACTGTCTCAGCCCGCCTGTCTCAGCCCGCCTCTCTCAGTCCGTCTGTCTCAGGCCATCTGTCTCAGACCGTCTGTCTCTGTCCGTCTCTCTCTGACCGTCTGTCTCGGACCGTCTGTCTCAGACCGTCTGACTCAGCCCGCCTGTCTCTGTCCGTCTGTCTCAGACCGTCTGTCTCAGCCCGCCTGTCTCAACCCGCCTCTCTCAGTCCGTCTGTCTCAGCCCGCCTGTCTCAACCCGCCTCTCTCAGTCCGTCTGTCTCAGCCCGCCTGTCTCACCCCGCCTCTCCCAGTCCGACCGTATCAGCCCGCCTGTCAGCAGTCCGTCTGTCTCAGCCCGCTGTCTCAGCCCGCCTGTCTCTGTCCGTCTGTCTCAGCCCGCCTGTCTCAGACCGTCTGTCTCAGACCGTCTGTCTCAGACCGTCTGCCTCAGACCGTCTGTCTCAGGCCATCTGTCTCAGTCCGTCTGTCCCTGTCCGTCTGTCTCAGACCATCTGTCTCAGACCGTTGTCTCTGTCCGTCTCGCTCAGGCCGCCTGCCTCAGTCCGCCTGTCTCAGTCCGTTTGTCTCAGACCGTCTGTCTCAGCCCGCCTGTCTCAACCCGCCTCTCCCAGTCCGACCGCATCAGCCCGCCTGTCTCAGTCCGTTTGTCTCAGACCGTCTGTCTCAGCCTGGCTGTCTCAACCCGCCTCCCTCAGTCCGTCTGTCTCAGCCCGTCTGTCTCAGACCGTCTGTCTCTTACCGTTCTCTCAGCCCGCCTCCCTCAGTCCGTCTGTCTCTGTCCGTTTGTCTCAGACCGTCTGTCTCAGCCTGGCTGTCTCAACCCGCCTCCCTCAGTCCGTCTGTCTCAGCCCGTCTGTCTCAGACCGTCTGTCTCTTACCGTTCTCTCAGCCCGCCTCCCGTAGTCCGTCCGTCTCAGACCGTCTGTCTCGGACCGTCTGTCTCAGACCGTCTGACTCAGCCCGCCTGTCTCAGTCCGTCTGTCTCCGGCCGCCTGTCTCAGTCCGTCTGTCGCCGCCCGCCTGTCTCAGTCCGTCTGTCTCAGCCCGCCTGTCACTGTCCGTCTGTCTCAGCCCGCCTGTCTCAGACCGTCTGTCTCAGACCGTCTGTCTCGGACCGTCTGTCTCGGACCGTCTTCCGCGGACTGTCTGTCTCGGACCGTCTTCCGCGGACTGTCTGTCTCCGACCGTCTGTCTCAGTCCGTCTGTCTCCGCCCCCCTGTCTCTGTCCGTTTGTCTCAGACCGTCTGACTCAGCCCGCCTGTCTCTGTCCGTCCGTCTCAGACCGTCTGTCTCAGCCCGCCTGTCTCAACCCGCCTCTCTCAGTCCGTCTGTCTCAGCCCGCCTGTGTCAACCCGCCTCTCTCAGTCCGTCTGTCTCAGCCCGCCTGTCTCACCCCCCCTCTCCCAGTCCGACCGTATCAGCCCGCCTGTCTCAGTCCGTCTGTCTCAGCCCGCCTGTCTCAGCCCGCCTGTCTCTGTCCGTCTGTCTCAGCCCGCCTGTCTCAGACCGTCTGTCTCGGACCGTCTGTCTCAGACCGTCTGCCTCAGACCGTCTGTCTCAGGCCATCTGTCTCAGCCCGCCTCTCTCAGTCCGTCTGTCTCAGACCGTCTGTCTCAGACTGTCTGTCTCAGACCGTCTGTCTCAGACCGTCTGTCTCAGACCGTCTGTCTCAGTCCGTCTGTCTCAGACCGTCTGTCTCAGCCCGCCTGTCTCAGCCCGCCTCTCTCAGTCCGTCTGTCTGAGTCCGTCTGTCTCAGGCCATCTGTCTCAGACCGTCTGTCTCAGACCGTCTGTCTCGGACCGTCTGTCTCAGACTGTCTGTCTCAGCCCGCCTCCCTCAGCCCGCCTGTCACAGACCGTCTGTCTCGGACCGTCTGTCTCAGACCGTCTGCCTCAGACCGTCTGTCTCAGGCCATTTGTCTCAGTCCGTCTGTCCCTGTCCGTCTGTCTGAGTCCGCCTGTCTCAGTCCGTCTGTCTCAGACCATCTGTCTCTGTCCGTCTGCCTCAGACCGTCTGTCTCAGACCGTCTGTCTCAGCCCGCCTCTCTCAGCCCGCCTCCCTCAGTCCGTCTGTCTCAGTCCGTTTGTCTCAGACCGTCTGTCTCAGACCGTCTGTCTCAGCCCGGCTGTCTCAACCCGCCTCCCTCAGTCCGTCTGTTTCAGACCGTTTGTCTCAGACCGTCTGTCTCTTACTGTTCTCTCTGTCCGTCTGTCTCAGCCCGCCTGTCTCAGACCGTCCGTCTCAGACCGTCTGTCTCGGACCGTCTTTGGCGGACCGTCTGTCTCGGACCGTCTGTCTCAGACCGTCTGACTCGGCCCGCCTGTCTCAGTCCGTCTGTCTCAGCGCGCCTGTCTCAGCCCGCCTCCCTCAGTCCGTCTGTCTGAGTCCGTCTGTCTCAGGCCATCTGTCTCAGACCGTCTGTCTCAGACCGTCTGCCTCAGACCGTCTGTCTCAGACCGTCTGTCTCAGCCCGCCTCTCTCAGCCCGCCTCCCTCAGTCCGTCTGTCTCTGTCCGTTTGTCTCAGACCGTCTGTCTCAGCCTGGCTGTCTCAACCCGCCTCCCTCAGTCCGTCTGTCTCAGCCCGTCTTTCTCAGACCGTCTGTCTCTTACCGTTCTCTCAGCCCGCCTCCCTTATTCCGTCTGTCTCAGACCGTCTGTCTCGGACCGTCTGTCTCAGACCGTCTGACTCAGCCCGCCTGTCTCAGTCCGTCTGTCTCCGGCCGCCTGTCTCAGTCCGTCTGTCTCCGCCCGCCTGTCTCAGTCCGTCTGTCTCAGCCCGCCTGTCTCTGTCCGTCTGTCTCAGCCCGCCTGTCTCAGACCGTCTGTCTCAGACCGTCTGTCTCGGACCGTCTGTCTCAGACCGTTTGTCTCAGACCGTCTGTCTCAGACCGTCTGTCTCAGTCCGTCTGTCTCAGACCGTCTGTCTCAGCCCGCCTGTCTCAGCCCGCCTCTCTCAGTCCGTCTGTCTGAGTCCGTCTGTCTCAGGCCATCTGTCTCAGACCGTCTGTCTCAGACCGTCTGTCTCAACCCGCCTCCCTCAGTCCGTCTGTCTCAGCCCGTCTGTCTCAGACCGTCTGTCTCTTACCGTTCTCTCAGCCCGCCTCCCTTATTCCGTCTGTCTCAGACCGTCTGTCTCGGACCGTCTGTCTCAGACCGTCTGACTCAGCCCGCCTGTCTCAGTCCGTCTGTCTCCGGCCGCCTGTCTCAGTCCGTCTGTCTCCGCCCGCCTGTCTCAGTCCGTCTGTCTCAGCCCGCCTGTCTCTGTCCGTCTGTCTCAGCCCGCCTGTCTCAGACCGTCTGTCTCAGACCGTCTGTCTCGGACCGTCTGTCTCAGACCGTTTGTCTCAGACCGTCTGTCTCAGACCGTCTGTCTCAGTCCGTCTGTCTCAGACCGTCTGTCTCAGCCCGCCTGTCTCAGCCCGCCTCTCTCAGTCCGTCTGTCTGAGTCCGTCTGTCTCAGGCCATCTGTCTCAGACCGTCTGTCTCAGACCGTCTGTCTCGGACCGTCTGTCTCAGACTGTCTGTCTCAACCCGCCTGTCACAGACCGTCTGTCTCGGACCGTCTGTTCCAGACCGTCTGCCTCAGACCGTCTGTCTCAGGCCATCTGTCTCAGTCCGTCTGTCCCTGTCCGTCTGTCTGAGTCCGCCTGTCTCAGTCCGTCTGTCTCAGACCATCTGTCTCTGTCCGTCTGCCTCAGACCGTCTGTCTCAGGCCATCTGTCTCAGTCCGTCTGTCCCTGTCCGTCTGTCTGAGTCCGCCTGTCTCAGTCCGTCTGTCTCAGACCATCTGTCTCTGTCCGTCTGCCTCAGACCGTCTGTCTCAGACCGTCTGTCTCAGCCCGCCTCTCTCAGCCCGCCTCCCTCAGTCCGTCTGTCTCAGTCCGTTTGTCTCAGACCGTCTGTCTCAGACCGTCTGTCTCAGCCCGGCTGTCTCAACCCGCCTCCCTCAGTCCGTCTGTTTCAGACCGTCTGTCTCAGACCGTCTGTCTCAGACCGTCTGTCTCTTACCGTTCTCTCTGTCCGTCTGTCTCAGCCCGCCTGTCTCAGACCGTCCGTCTCAGACCGTCTGGCTCGGACCGTCTTTGGCGGACCGTCTGTCTCGGACCGTCTGTCTCAGACCGTCTGCCTCAGACCGTCTGTCTCAGACCGTCTGTCTCAGACCGTCTGTCTCAGCCCGCCTCTCTCAGCCCGCCTCCCTCAGTCCGTCTGTCTCTGTCCGTTTGTCTCAGACCGTCTGTCTCAGCCTGGCTGTCTCAACCCGCCTCCCTCAGTCCGTCTGTCTCAGCCCGTCTGTCTCAGACCGTCTGTCTCTTACCGTTCTCTCAGCCCGCCTCCCTTAGTCCGTCTGTCTCAGACCGTCTGTCTCGGACCGTCTGTCTCGGACCGTCTTCCGCGGACTGTCTGTCTCGGACCGTCTTCCGCGGACTGTCTGTCTCGGACCGTCTGTCTCAGTCCGTCTGTCTCCGCCCCCCTGTCTCTGTCCGTTTGTCTCAGACCGTCTGTCTCAGCCCGCCTGTCTCAACCCGCCTCTCCCAGTTCGACCGCATCAGCCCGCCTGTCTCAGTCCGTTTGTCTCAGCCCGCCTGTCTCAGCCCGCCTCTCTCAGTCCGTCTGTCTCAGGCCATCTGTCTCAGACCGTCTGTCTCTGTCCGTCTCTCTCTGACCGTCTGTCTCGGACCGTCTGTCTCAGACCGTCTGACTCAGCCCGCCTGTCTCTGTCCGTCTGTCTCAGACCGTCTGTCTCAGCCCGCCTGTCTCAACCCGCCTCTCTCAGTCCGTCTGTCTCAGCCCGCCTGTCTCAACCCGCCTCTCTCAGTCCGTCTGTCTCAGCCCGCCTGTCTCACCCCGCCTCTCCCAGTCCGACCGTATCAGCCCGCCTGTCTCAGTCCGTTTGTCTCAGCCCGCCTGTCTCAGCCCGCCTCTCTCAGTCCGTCTGTCTCAGGCCATCTGTCTCAGCCCGCCTCTCTCAGTCCGTCTGTCTCAGACCGTCTGTCTCAGACTGTCTGTCTCAGACCGTCTGTCTCAGACCGTCTGTCTCAGACCGTCTGTCTCAGTCCGTCTGTCTCAGACCGTCTGTCTCAGCCCGCCTGTCTCAGCCCGCCTCTCTCAGTCCGTCTGTCTGAGTCCGTCTGTCTCAGGCCATCTGTCTCAGACCGTCTGTCTCAGACCGTCTGTCTCGGACCGTCTGTCTCAGACTGTCTGTCTCAGCCCGCCTCCCTCAGCCCGCCTGTCACAGACCGTCTGTCTCGGACCGTCTGTCTCAGACCGTCTGCCTCAGACCGTCTGTCTCAGGCCATCTGTCTCAGTCCGTCTGTCCCTGTCCGTCTGTCTGAGTCCGCCTGTCTCAGTCCGTCTGTCTCAGACCATCTGTCTCTGTCCGTCTGCCTCAGACCGTCTGTCTCAGACCGTCTGTCTCAGCCCGCCTCTCTCAGCCCGCCTCCCTCAGTCCGTCTGTCTCAGTCCGTTTGTCTCAGACCGTCTGTCTCAGACCGTCTGTCTCAGCCCGGCTGTCTCAACCCGCCTCCCTCAGTCCGTCTGTTTCAGACCGTTTGTCTCAGACCGTCTGTCTCTTACTGTTCTCTCTGTCCGTCTGTCTCAGCCCGCCTGTCTCAGACCGTCCGTCTCAGACCGTCTGTCTCGGACCGTCTTTGGCGGACCGTCTGTCTCGGACCGTCTGTCTCAGACCGTCTGACTCGGCCCGCCTGTCTCAGTCCGTCTGTCTCAGCGCGCCTGTCTCAGCCCGCCTCCCTCAGTCCGTCTGTCTGAGTCCGTCTGTCTCAGGCCATCTGTCTCAGACCGTCTGTCTCAGACCGTCTGCCTCAGACCGTCTGTCTCAGACCGTCTGTCTCAGCCCGCCTCTCTCAGCCCGCCTCCCTCAGTCCGTCTGTCTCTGTCCGTTTGTCTCAGACCGTCTGTCTCAGCCTGGCTGTCTCAACCCGCCTCCCTCAGTCCGTCTGTCTCAGCCCGTCTTTCTCAGACCGTCTGTCTCTTACCGTTCTCTCAGCCCGCCTCCCTTATTCCGTCTGTCTCAGACCGTCTGTCTCGGACCGTCTGTCTCAGACCGTCTGACTCAGCCCGCCTGTCTCAGTCCGTCTGTCTCCGGCCGCCTGTCTCAGTCCGTCTGTCTCCGCCCGCCTGTCTCAGTCCGTCTGTCTCAGCCCGCCTGTCTCTGTCCGTCTGTCTCAGCCCGCCTGTCTCAGACCGTCTGTCTCAGACCGTCTGTCTCGGACCGTCTGTCTCAGACCGTTTGTCTCAGACCGTCTGTCTCAGACCGTCTGTCTCAGTCCGTCTGTCTCAGACCGTCTGTCTCAGCCCGCCTGTCTCAGCCCGCCTCTCTCAGTCCGTCTGTCTGAGTCCGTCTGTCTCAGGCCATCTGTCTCAGACCGTCTGTCTCAGACCGTCTGTCTCAACCCGCCTCCCTCAGTCCGTCTGTCTCAGCCCGTCTGTCTCAGACCGTCTGTCTCTTACCGTTCTCTCAGCCCGCCTCCCTTATTCCGTCTGTCTCAGACCGTCTGTCTCGGACCGTCTGTCTCAGACCGTCTGACTCAGCCCGCCTGTCTCAGTCCGTCTGTCTCCGGCCGCCTGTCTCAGTCCGTCTGTCTCCGCCCGCCTGTCTCAGTCCGTCTGTCTCAGCCCGCCTGTCTCTGTCCGTCTGTCTCAGCCCGCCTGTCTCAGACCGTCTGTCTCAGACCGTCTGTCTGAGTCCGCCTGTCTCAGTCCGTCTGTCTCAGACCATCTGTCTCTGTCCGTCTGCCTCAGACCGTCTGTCTCAGGCCATCTGTCTCAGTCCGTCTGTCCCTGTCCGTCTGTCTGAGTCCGCCTGTCTCAGTCCGTCTGTCTCAGACCATCTGTCTCTGTCCGTCTGCCTCAGACCGTCTGTCTCAGACCGTCTGTCTCAGCCCGCCTCTCTCAGCCCGCCTCCCTCAGTCCGTCTGTCTCAGTCCGTTTGTCTCAGACCGTCTGTCTCAGACCGTCTGTCTCAGCCCGGCTGTCTCAACCCGCCTCCCTCAGTCCGTCTGTTTCAGACCGTCTGTCTCTTACCGTTCTCTCTGTCCGTCTGTCTCAGCCCGCCTGTCTCAGACCGTCCGTCTCAGACCGTCTGGCTCGGACCGTCTTTGGCGGACCGTCTGTCTCGGACCGTCTGTCTCAGACCGTCTGCCTCAGACCGTCTGTCTCAGACCGTTTGTCTCAGACCGTCTGTCTCAGACCGTCTGTCTCAGCCCGGCTGTCTCAACCCGCCTCCCTCAGTCCGTCTGTTTCAGACCGTCTGTCTCAGACCGTCTGTCTCTTACCGTTCTCTCTGTCCGTCTGTCTCAGCCCGCCTGTCTCAGACCGTCCGTCTCAGACCGTCTGGCTCGGACCGTCTTTGGCGGACCGTCTGTCTCGGACCGTCTGTCTCAGACCGTCTGCCTCAGACCGTCTGTCTCAGACCGTCTGTCACAGCCCGCCTCTCTCAGCCCGCCTCCCTCAGTCCGTCTGTCTCTGTCCGTTTGTCTCAGACCGTCTGTCTCAGCCTGGCTGTCTCAACCCGCCTCCCTCAGTCCGTCTGTCTCAGCCCGTCTGTCTCAGACCGTCTGTCTCTTACCGTTCTCTCAGCCCGCCTCCCTTAGTCCGTCTGTCTCAGACCGTCTGTCTCGGACCGTCTGTCTCGGACCGTCTTCCGCGGACTGTCTGTCTCGGACCGTCTTCCGCGGACTGTCTGTCTCGGACCGTCTGTCTCAGTCCGTCTGTCTCCGCCCCCCTGTCTCTGTCCGTTTGTCTCAGACCGTCTGTCTCAGCCCGCCTGTCTCAACCCGCCTCTCCCAGTTCGACCGCATCAGCCCGCCTGTCTCAGTCCGTTTGTCTCAGCCCGCCTGTCTCAGCCCGCCTCTCTCAGTCCGTCTGTCTCAGGCCATCTGTCTCAGACCGTCTGTCTCTGTCCGTCTCTCTCTGACCGTCTGTCTCGGACCGTCTGTCTCAGACCGTCTGACTCAGCCCGCCTGTCTCTGTCCGTCTGTCTCAGACCGTCTGTCTCAGCCCGCCTGTCTCAACCCGCCTCTCTCAGTCCGTCTGTCTCAGCCCGCCTGTCTCAACCCGCCTCTCTCAGTCCGTCTGTCTCAGCCCGCCTGTCTCACCCCGCCTCTCCCAGTCCGACCGTATCAGCCCGCCTGTCTCAGTCCGTCTGTCTCAGCCCGCCTGTCTCAGCCCGCCTGTCTCTGTCCGTCTGCCTCAGACCGTCTGTCTCAGGCCATCTGTCTCAGTCCGTCTGTCCCTGTCCGTCTGTCTCAGACCATCTGTCTCAGACCGTTGTCTCTGTCCGTCTCGCTCAGGCCGCCTGCCTCAGTCCGCCTGTCTCAGTCCGTCTGTCTCAGACCATCTGTCTCAGACCGTTGTCTCTGTCCGTCTGTCTCAGACCGTCTGTCTCAGACCGTCTGTCTCAGACCGTCTGTCTCAGCCCGCCTCTCTCAGTCCGTCTGTCTCAGACCGTCTGTCTCAGACCGTCTGTCTCAGACCGTCTGTCTCAGACCGTCTGTCTCAGACCGTCTGTCTCAGACCGTCTGTCTCAGGCCGTCTGTCTCAGACCGTCTGTCTCAGACCGTCTGTCTCAGACCGTCTGTCTCAGACCGTCTGTCTCAGACCGTCTGTCTGAGCCCGCCTGTCTCTGTCCGTGTGTCTCAGACCGTCTGTCTCGGACCGTCCGTCTCAGACCGTTTGTCTCAGATCGCCTGTCTCAGCCCGCCTCTCTCAGTCCGTCTGTCTCAGACCGTCTGTCTGAGTCCGTCTGTCTCAGACCGTCTGTCTCAGACCGTCTGTCTCAGACCGTCTGTCTCAGACCGTCTGTCTCAGGCCGTCTGTCTCAGACCGTCTGTCTCAGACCGTCTGTCTCAGACCGTCTGTCTCAGGCCGTCTGTCTCAGACCGTCTGTCTCAGACCGTCTGTCTCTGTCCGTCTGTCTCAGCCCGCCTGTCTCAGCCCGCCTCTCTCAGTCCGTCTGTCTGAGACCGTCTGTCTCAGACCGTCTGTCTCAGCCCGCCTGTCTCAACCCGCCTCTCTCAGTCCGTCTGTCAGAGACCGTTTGTCTCTTACCGTTCTCTCTGTCCGTCTGTCTCAGCCCGCCTGTCTCAGACCGTCTGTCTCAGACCGTCTGTCTCAGTCCGTCTGTCTCCGCCCGTCTGTCTCTGTCCGTTTGTCTCAGACCGTCTGTCTCAGACCGTCTGTCTCAGCCCGCCTGTCTCAACCCGCCTCTCTCAGTCCGTCTGTCTCAGCCCGCCTGTCTCAGCCCGCCTCTCCCAGTCCGTCTGTCTCAGCCCGCCTGTCTCAGTCCGTCTGTCTCAGACAGTCTGACTCAGCCCGCATGTCTCAGTCCGCCTATCTCATTCCGTCGGTCTGAGTCCGTCTGTCTCATGCCATCTGTCTCAGACCGTCTGTCTCAGACCGTCTGTCTCGGACCGTCTGTCTCAGACCGTCTGACTCAGCCCGCCTGTCTCAATCGGTCTGTCTCCGCTCGCCTGTCTCAGTCCGTCTGTCTCAGACCGTCTGTCTCGCCCGCCTGTCTCATCCCGCCTCCATCAGTCCGTCTGTCAGAGACCGTCGGTCTCAGACCGTCTGTCTCTTACCGTTCTCTCTGTCCGTCTGTCTCAGCCCGCCTGTCTCAGACCGTCTGTCTCAGACCGTCTGTCTCGGACCGTCTTTGGCGGACCGTCTGTCTCGGACCGTCTGTCTCAGACCGTCTGACTCGGCCCGCCTGTCTCAGTCCGTCTGTCTCAGCGCGCCTGTCTCAGCCCGTCTGTCTCTTACCGTTCTCTCTGTCCGTCTGTCTCAGCCCGCCTGTCTCAGACCGTCTGTCGCAGACCGTCTGTCTCGGACCGTCTTTGGCGGACCGTCTGTCTCGGACCGTCTGTCTCAGACCGTCTGACTCGGCCCGCCTGTCTCAGTCCGTCTGTCTCAGCGCGCCTATCTCAGCCCGCCTCTCTCAGTCCGTCTGTCTGAGTCCGACTGTCTCAGGCCATCTGTCTCAGACCGTCTGTCTCAGACCGTCTGTCTCAGACCGTCTGTCTCAGACCGTCTGTCTCAGACCGTCTGTCTCAGACCGTCTGTCTCAGCCCGCCTCTCTCAGCCCGCCTCCCTCAGTCCGTCTGTCTCTGTCCGTTTGTCTCAGACCGTCTGTCTCAGACCGTCTGTCTCAGCATGGCTGTCTCAACCCGCCTCCCTCAGTCCGTCCGTCTCAGCCCGTCTGTCCCAGACCGTCTGTCTCTTACCGTTCTCTCAGCCCGCCTCCCTTAGTCCGTCTGTTTCAGACCGTCTGTCTCAGACCGTCTGTCTCTTACCGTTCTCTCTGTCCGTCTGTCTCAGCCCGCCTGTCTCAGACCGTCTGTCTCAGACCGTCTGTCTCGGACCGTCTTTGGCGGACCGTCTGTCTCGGACCGTCTGTCTCAGACTGTCTGACTCGGCCCGCCTGTCTCAGTCCGTCTGTCTCAGCGCGCCTATCTCAGCCCGCCTCTCTCAGTCCGTCTGTCTGAGTCCGACTGTCTCAGGCCATCTGTCTCAGACCGTCTGCCTCAGACCGTCTGTCTCGGACCGTCTTCGGCGGACCGTCTGTCTCGGACCGTCTGCCTCAGACTGTCTGACTCAGCCCGCCTGTCTCAGTCCGTCTGTCTCAGACCGTCTGTCTCAGCCCGCCTGTCTCAACCCGCCTCTCTCAGTCCGCCTGTCTCAGCCCGCCTGTCTCAGCCCGCCTCTCCCAGTCCGACCGTATCAGCCCGCCTGTCTCAGTCCGTCTGTCTCAGCCCGCCTGTCTCAGCCCGCCTCTCTCAGTCCGTCTGTCTCAGACCGTCTGACTCAGCCCGCCTGTCTCTGTCCATCTGTCTCATACCGTCGGTCTCAGCCCGTCTGTCTGAGCCCGCCTGTCTCTGTCCGTGTGTCTCAGACTGTCTGTCTCGGACCGTCTGTCTCTTACCGTCTGTCTCTTACCGTTGTCTCTGCCCGTCTGTTTCAGCCCGCCTTTCTCTGTCCGTCTGTCTTTGACCGTCCGTCTCAGACCGTCTGTCTCAGACCGTCTGTCTGAGCCCGCCTGTCTCTGTCCGTGTGTCTCAGACCGTCTGTCTCGGACCGTCTGTCTCAGACCGTGTGTCTCTTACCGTTGTCTCTGTCCGTCTGTTTCAGCCCGCCTGTCTCTGTCCGTCTGTCTTTGACCGTCCGTCTCAGTCCGTCTGTCTCAGACCGTCTGTCTCTGTCCGTCTGTCTCGGACCGTCTGTCTCTTACCGTTGTCTCTGTCCGTCTGTTTCAGCCCGCCTGTCTCTGTCCGTCTGTCTTTGACCGTCCGTCTCAGACCGTTTGTCTCAGCCCGCCTGTCTCAGCCCGCCTCTCTCAGTCCGTCTGTCTGAGACCGTCTGTCTCATGACATCTGTCTCTGTCCGTCTGTCTGAGACCGTCTGTCTCAGACCGTCTGTCTCAGCCCGCCTGTCTCAACCCGCCTCTCTCAGTCCGTCTGTCAGAGACCGTTTGTCTCTTACCGTTCTCTCTGTCCGTCTGTCTCAGCCCGCCTGTCTCAGACCGTCTGTCTCAGACCGTCTGTCTCAGTCCGTCTGTCTCCGCCCGTCTGTATCTGTCCGTTTGTCTCAGACCGTCTGTCTCAGACCGTCTGTCTCATCCCGCCTGTCTCAACCCGCCTCTCTCAGTCCGTCTGTCTCAGCCCGCCTGTCTCAGCCCGCCTCTCCCAGTCCGCCTGTCTCAGCCCGCCTGTCTCAGTCCGTCTGTCTCAGACCGTCTGTCTCAGCCCGCCTGTCTCAGTCCGCCTATCTCATTCCGTCGGTCTGAGTCCGTCTGTCTCAGGCCATCTGTCTCAGACCGTCTGTCTCAGACCGTCTGTCTCGGACCGTCTGTCTCAGACCGTCTGACTCAGCCCGCCTGTCTCAATCGGTCTGTCTCCGCCCGCCTGTCTCAGTCCGTCTGTCTCAGACCGTCTGTCTCGCCCGCCTGTCTCATCCCGCCTCCATCAGTCCGTCTGTCAGAGACCGTCTGTCTCAGACCGCCTGTCTCTTACCGTTCTCTCTGTCCGTCTGTCTCAGCCCGCCTGTCTCAGACCGTCTGTCTCAGACCGTCTGTCTCGGACCGTCTTTGGCGGACCGTCTGTCTCGGACCGTCTGTCTCGGACCGTCTGTCTCAGACCGTCTTTCTCGGCCCGCCTGTCTCAGTCCGTCTGTCTCAGCCCGCCTGTCTCTGTCCGTCTGTCTCAGCCCGCCTGTCTCAGACCGTCTGTCTCAGACCGTCTGTCTCGGACCGTCTGTCTCAGACCGTCTGACTCAGCCCGCCTGTCTCAGTCCGTCTGTCTCCGTCCGCCTGTCTCAGTCCGTCTGTCTCCGCCGGCCTGTCTCAGTCCGTCTGTCTCAGCCCGCCTGTCTCTGTCCGTCTGTCTCAGCCCGCCTGTCTCAGACCGTCTGTCTCAGACCGTCTGTCTCAGACCGTCTGTCTCCGACCGTCTGTCTCGGACCGTCTTCCGCGGACTGTCTGTCTCGGACCGTCTTCCGCGGACTGTCTGTCTCGGACCGTCTGTCTCAGTCCGTCTGTCTCCGCCCCCCTGTCTCTGTCCGTTTGTCTCAGACCCTCTGTCTCGGCCCGCCTGTCTCAACCTGCCTCTCTCAGTCCGTCTGTCTCAGCCCGCTTGTCTCACCCCGCCTCTCCCAGTCCGACCGTATCAGCCCGCCTGTCTCAGTCCGTCTGTCTCAGCCCGCCTGTCTCAGCCCGCCTCTCTCAGTCCGCCTCTCTCAGTCCGTCTGTCTGAGACCGTCTGTCTCAGACCGTCTGTCTCAGCCCCCCTGTCTCAACCCGCCTCTCTCAGTCCGTCTGTCAGAGACCGTTTGTCTCTTACCGTTCTCTCTGTCCGTCTGTCTCAGCCCGCCTGTCTCAGACCGTCTGTCTCAGACCGTCTGTCTCAGTCCGTCTGTCTCCGCCCGTCTGTCTCTGTCCGTTTGTCTCAGACCGTCTGTCTCAGACCGTCTGTCTCAGCCCGCCTGTCTCAGACCGTCTGTCTCAGACCGTCTGTCTCAGACCGTCTGTCTCAGCCCGCCTCTCTCAGTCCGACCGTATCAGCCCGCCTGTCTCAGTCCGTCTGTCTCAGCCCGCCTGTCTCAGCCCGCCTCTCTCAGTCCGCCTCTCTCAGTCCGTCTGTCTCAGCCCGCCTGTCTCAGCCCGCCTCTCCCAGTCCGTCTGTCTCAGCCCGCCTGTCTCAGTCCGTCTGTCTCAGACAGTCTGACTCAGCCCGCCTGTCTCAGTCCGCCTATCTCATTCCGTCGGTCTGAGTCCGTCTGTCTCATGCCATCTGTCTCAGACCGTCTGTCTCGGACCGTCTGTCTCAGACCGTCTGACTCAGCCCGCCTGTCTCAATCGGTCTGTCTCCGCTCGCCTGTCTCAGTCCGTCTGTCTCAGACCGTCTGTCTCGCCCGCCTGTCTCATCCCGCCTCCATCAGTCCGTCTGTCAGAGACCGTCGGTCTCAGACCGTCTGTCTCTTACCGTTCTCTCTGTCCGTCTGTCTCAGCCCGCCTGTCTCAGACCGTCTGTCTCAGACCGTCTGTCTCGGACCGTCTTTGGCGGACCGTCTGTCTCGGACCGTCTGTCTCAGACCGTCTGACTCGGCCCGCCTGTCTCAGTCCGTCTGTCTCAGCGCGCCTGTCTCAGCCCGTCTGTCTCTTACCGTTCTCTCTGTCCGTCTGTCTCAGCCCGCCTGTCTCAGACCGTCTGTCGCAGACCGTCTGTCTCGGACCGTCTTTGGCGGACCGTCTGTCTCGGACCGTCTGTCTCAGACCGTCTGACTCGGCCCGCCTGTCTCAGTCCGTCTGTCTCAGCGCGCCTATCTCAGCCCGCCTCTCTCAGTCCGTCTGTCTGAGTCCGACTGTCTCAGGCCATCTGTCTCAGACCGTCTGTCTCAGACCGTCTGTCTCAGACCGTCTGTCTCAGACCGTCTGTCTCAGACCGTCTGTCTCAGCCCGCCTCTCTCAGCCCGCCTCCCTCAGTCCGTCTGTCTCTGTCCGTTTGTCTCAGACCGTCTGTCTCAGACCGTCTGTCTCAGCATGGCTGTCTCAACCCGCCTCCCTCAGTCCGTCCGTCTCAGCCCGTCTGTCCCAGACCGTCTGTCTCTTACCGTTCTCTCAGCCCGCCTCCCTTAGTCCGTCTGTTTCAGACCGTCTGTCTCAGACCGTCTGTCTCAGACCGTCTGTCTCTTACCGTTCTCTCTGTCCGTCTGTCTCAGCCCGCCTGTCTCAGACCGTCTGTCTCAGACCGTCTGTCTCGGACCGTCTTTGGCGGACCGTCTGTCTCGGACCGTCTGTCTCAGACTGTCTGACTCGGCCCGCCTGTCTCAGTCCGTCTGTCTCAGCGCGCCTATCTCAGCCCGCCTCTCTCAGTCCGTCTGTCTGAGTCCGACTGTCTCAGGCCATCTGTCTCAGACCGTCTGCCTCAGACCGTCTGTCTCGGACCGTCTTCGGCGGACCGTCTGTCTCGGACCGTCTGCCTCAGACTGTCTGACTCAGCCCGCCTGTCTCAGTCCGTCTGTCTCAGACCGTCTGTCTCAGCCCGCCTGTCTCAACCCGCCTCTCTCAGTCCGCCTGTCTCAGCCCGCCTGTCTCAGCCCGCCTCTCCCAGTCCGACCGTATCAGCCCGCCTGTCTCAGTCCGTCTGTCTCAGCCCGCCTGTCTCAGCCCGCCTCTCTCAGTCCGTCTGTCTCAGACCGTCTGACTCAGCCCGCCTGTCTCTGTCCATCTGTCTCATACCGTCGGTCTCAGCCCGTCTGTCTGAGCCCGCCTGTCTCTGTCCGTGTGTCTCAGACTGTCTGTCTCGGACCGTCTGTCTCTTACCGTCTGTCTCTTACCGTTGTCTCTGCCCGTCTGTTTCAGCCCGCCTGTCTCTGTCCGTCTGTCTTTGACCGTCCGTCTCAGACCGTCTGTCTCAGACCGTCTGTCTGAGCCCGCCTGTCTCTGTCCGTGTGTCTCAGACCGTCTGTCTCGGACCGTCTGTCTCAGACCGTGTGTCTCTTACCGTTGTCTCTGTCCGTCTGTTTCAGCCCGCCTGTCTCTGTCCGTCTGTCTTTGACCGTCCGTCTCAGTCCGTCTGTCTCAGACCGTCTGTCTCTGTCCGTCTGTCTCGGACCGTCTGTCTCTTACCGTTGTCTCTGTCCGTCTGTTTCAGCCCGCCTGTCTCTGTCCGTCTGTCTTTGACCGTCCGTCTCAGACCGTTTGTCTCAGCCCGCCTGTCTCAGCCCGCCTCTCTCAGTCCGTCTGTCTGAGACTGTCTGTCTCATGACATCTGTCTCTGTCCGTCTGTCTGAGACCGTCTGTCTCAGACCGTCTGTCTCAGCCCGCCTGTCTCAACCCGCCTCTCTCAGTCCGTCTGTCAGAGACCGTTTGTCTCTTACCGTTCTCTCTGTCCGTCTGTCTCAGCCCGCCTGTCTCAGACCGTCTGTCTCAGACCGTCTGTCTCAGTCCGTCTGTCTCCGCCCGTCTGTATCTGTCCGTTTGTCTCAGACCGTCTGTCTCAGACCGTCTGTCTCATCCCGCCTGTCTCAACCCGCCTCTCTCAGTCCGTCTGTCTCAGCCCGCCTGTCTCAGCCCGCCTCTCCCAGTCCGCCTGTCTCAGCCCGCCTGTCTCAGTCCGTCTGTCTCAGACCGTCTGTCTCAGCCCGCCTGTCTCAGTCCGCCTATCTCATTCCGTCGGTCTGAGTCCGTCTGTCTCAGGCCATCTGTCTCAGACCGTCTGTCTCAGACCGTCTGTCTCGGACCGTCTGTCTCAGACCGTCTGACTCAGCCCGCCTGTCTCAATCGGTCTGTCTCCGCCCGCCTGTCTCAGTCCGTCTGTCTCAGACCGTCTGTCTCGCCCGCCTGTCTCATCCCGCCTCCATCAGTCCGTCTGTCAGAGACCGTCTGTCTCAGACCGCCTGTCTCTTACCGTTCTCTCTGTCCGTCTGTCTCAGCCCGCCTGTCTCAGACCGTCTGTCTCAGACCGTCTGTCTCGGACCGTCTTTGGCGGACCGTCTGTCTCGGACCGTCTGTCTCGGACCGTCTGTCTCAGACCGTATTTCTCGGCCCGCCTGTCTCAGTCCGTCTGTCTCAGCCCGCCTGTCTCTGTCCGTCTGTCTCAGCCCGCCTGTCTCAGACCGTCTGTCTCAGACCGTCTGTCTCGGACCGTCTGTCTCAGACCGTCTGACTCAGCCCGCCTGTCTCAGTCCGTCTGTCTCCGTCCGCCTGTCTCAGTCCGTCTGTCTCCGCCGGCCTGTCTCAGTCCGTCTGTCTCAGCCCGCCTGTCTCTGTCCGTCTGTCTCAGCCCGCCTGTCTCAGACCGTCTGTCTCAGACCGTCTGTCTCAGACCGTCTGTCTCCGACCGTCTGTCTCGGACCGTCTTCCGCGGACTGTCTGTCTCGGACCGTCTTCCGCGGACTGTTTGTCTCGGACCGTCTGTCTCAGTCCGTCTGTCTCCGCCCCCCTGTCTCTGTCCGTTTGTCTCAGACCCTCTGTCTCGGCCCGCCTGTCTCAACCTGCCTCTCTCAGTCCGTCTGTCTCAGCCCGCTTGTCTCACCCCGCCTCTCCCAGTCCGACCGTATCAGCCCGCCTGTCTCAGTCCGTCTGTCTCAGCCCGCCTGTCTCAGCCCGCCTCTCTCAGTCCGTCTGTCTCAGACCGTCTGTCTCAGACCGTCTGTCTCAGACCGTCTGTCTCAGACCGTCTGTCTCATACCGTCTGTCTGAGCCCGCCTGTCTCTGTCCGTGTGTCTCAGACCGTCTGTCTCGGACCGTCTGTCTCAGACCGTCTGTCTCTTACCGTTGTCTCTGTCCGTCTGTTTCAGCCCGCCTGTCTCAGACCGTCTGTCTCGGACCGTCTGTCTCAGACCGTGTGTCTCTTACCGTTGTCTCTGTCCGTCTGTTTCAGCCCGCCTGTCTCTGTCCGTCTGTCTTTGACCGTCCGTCTCAGTCCGTCTGTCTCAGACCGTCTGTCTCTGTCCGTCTGTCTCGGACCGTCTGTCTCTTACCGTTGTCTCTGTCCGTCTGTTTCAGCCCGCCTGTCTCTGTCCGTCTGTCTTTGACCGTCCGTCTCAGACCGTTTGTCTCAGCCCGCCTGTCTCAGCCCGCCTCTCTCAGTCCGTCTGTCTGAGACCGTCTGTCTCATGACATCTGTCTCTGTCCGTCTGTCTGAGACCGTCTGTCTCAGACCGTCTGTCTCAGCCCGCCTGTCTCAACCCGCCTCTCTCAGTCCGTCTGTCAGAGACCGTTTGTCTCTTACCGTTCTCTCTGTCCGTCTGTCTCAGCCCGCCTGTCTCAGACCGTCTGTCTCAGACCGTCTGTCTCAGTCCGTCTGTCTCCGCCCGTCTGTATCTGTCCGTTTGTCTCAGACCGTCTGTCTCAGACCGTCTGTCTCATCCCGCCTGTCTCAACCCGCCTCTCTCAGTCCGTCTGTCTCAGCCCGCCTGTCTCAGCCCGCCTCTCCCAGTCCGCCTGTCTCAGCCCGCCTGTCTCAGTCCGTCTGTCTCAGACCGTCTGTCTCAGCCCGCCTGTCTCAGTCCGCCTATCTCATTCCGTCGGTCTGAGTCCGTCTGTCTCAGGCCATCTGTCTCAGACCGTCTGTCTCAGACCGTCTGTCTCGGACCGTCTGTCTCAGACCGTCTGACTCAGCCCGCCTGTCTCAATCGGTCTGTCTCCGCCCGCCTGTCTCAGTCCGTCTGTCTCAGACCGTCTGTCTCGCCCGCCTGTCTCATCCCGCCTCCATCAGTCCGTCTGTCAGAGACCGTCTGTCTCAGACCGCCTGTCTCTTACCGTTCTCTCTGTCCGTCTGTCTCAGCCCGCCTGTCTCAGACCGTCTGTCTCAGACCGTCTGTCTCGGACCGTCTTTGGCGGACCGTCTGTCTCGGACCGTCTGTCTCGGACCGTCTGTCTCAGACCGTCTTTCTCGGCCCGCCTGTCTCAGTCCGTCTGTCTCAGCCCGCCTGTCTCTGTCCGTCTGTCTCAGCCCGCCTGTCTCAGACCGTCTGTCTCAGACCGTCTGTCTCGGACCGTCTGTCTCAGACCGTCTGACTCAGCCCGCCTGTCTCAGTCCGTCTGTCTCCGTCCGCCTGTCTCAGTCCGTCTGTCTCCGCCGGCCTGTCTCAGTCCGTCTGTCTCAGCCCGCCTGTCTCTGTCCGTCTGTCTCAGCCCGCCTGTCTCAGACCGTCTGTCTCAGACCGTCTGTCTCAGACCGTCTGTCTCCGACCGTCTGTCTCGGACCGTCTTCCGCGGACTGTCTGTCTCGGACCGTCTTCCGCGGACTGTCTGTCTCGGACCGTCTGTCTCAGTCCGTCTGTCTCCGCCCCCCTGTCTCTGTCCGTTTGTCTCAGACCCTCTGTCTCGGCCCGCCTGTCTCAACCTGCCTCTCTCAGTCCGTCTGTCTCAGCCCGCTTGTCTCACCCCGCCTCTCCCAGTCCGACCGTATCAGCCCGCCTGTCTCAGTCCGTCTGTCTCAGCCCGCCTGTCTCAGCCCGCCTCTCTCAGTCCGTCTGTCTCAGACCGTCTGTCTCAGACCGTCTGTCTCAGACCGTCTGTCTCAGACCGTCTGTCTCAGACCGTCTGTCTCATACCGTCTGTCTGAGCCCGCCTGTCTCTGTCCGTGTGTCTCAGACCGTCTGTCTCGGACCGTCTGTCTCAGACCGTCTGTCTCTTACCGTTGTCTCTGTCCGTCTGTTTCAGCCCGCCTGTCTCAGACCGTCTGTCTCTGTCCGTCTGTCTCGGGCCGTCTGTCTCTTACCGTTGTCTCTGTCCGTCTGTTTCAGCCCGCCTGTCTCTGTCCGTCTGTCTTTGACCGTCCGTCTCAGACCGTTTCTCTCAGCCCGCCTGTCTCAGCCCGCCTCTCTCTGTCCGTCTGTCTCAGCCCGCCTGTCTCTGTCCGTCTGTCTCAGCCCGCCTGTCTCAGACCGTCTGTCTCAGACCGTCTGTCTCAGACCGTCTGTCTCCGACCGTCTGTCTCGGACCGTCTTCCGCGGACTGTCTGTCTCGGACCGTCTTCCGCGGACTGTCTGTCTCGGACCGTCTGTCTCAGTCCGTCTGTCTCCGCCCCCCTGTCTCTGTCCGTTTGTCTCAGACCCTCTGTCTCGGCCCGCCTGTCTCAACCTGCCTCTCTCAGTCCGTGTGTCTCAGCCCGCTTGTCTCACCCCGCCTCTCCCAGTCCGACCGTATCAGCCCGCCTGTCTCAGTCCGTCTGTCTCAGCCCGCCTGTCTCAGCCCGCCTCTCTCAGTCCGTCTGTCTCAGGCCATCTGTCTCGGACCGTCTGTCTCTGTCCGTCTGTCTCTGACCGTCTGTCTCGGACCGTCTGTCTCAGACCGTCTGACTCAGCCCGCCTGTCTCTGTCCGTCAGTCTCAGACCGTCTGTCTCAGCCCGCCTGTCTCAACCCGCCTCTCTCAGTCCGTCTGTCTCAGCCCGCCTGTCTCAACCTGCCTCTCTCAGTCCGTCTGTCTCAGCCCGCCTGTCTCACCCCGCCTCTTCCAGTCCGACCGTATCAGCCCGCCTGTCTCAGTCCGTCTGTCTCAGCCCGCCTGTCTCAGCCCGCCTGTCTCTGTCCGTCTGTCTCAGCCCGCCTGTCTCAGACCGTCTGTCTCGGACCGTCTGTCTCAGACCGTCTGCCTCAGACCGTCTGTCTCAGCCCGCCTCTCTCAGTCCGTCTGTCTCAGACCGTCTGTCTCAGACCGTCTGTCTCAGACCGTCTGTCTCAGACCGTCTGTCTCAGACCGTCTGTCTCAGACCGTCTGTCTCAGACCGTCTGTCTCAGACCGTCTGTCTCAGACCGTCTGTCTCAGACCGTCTGTCTCAGCCCGCCTGTCTCTGTCCGTCTGTCTCAGCCCGCCTCTCTCAGTTTGTCTGTCTGAGACCGTCTGTCTCAGACCGTCTGTCTCAGCCCGCCTCTCTCAGTCCGTCTGTCTCAGACCGTCTGTCTCAGACCGTCTGTCTGAGCCCGCCTGTCTCTGTCCGTGTGTCTCAGACCGTCTGTCTCGGACCGTCTGTCTCAGACCGTGTGTCTCTTACCGTTGTCTCTGTCCGTCTGTTTCAGCCCGCCTGTCTCTGTCCGTCTGTCTTTGACCGTCCGTCTCAGTCCGTCTGTCTCAGACCGTCTGTCTCTGTCCGTCTGTCTCGGACCGTCTGTCTCTTACCGTTGTCTCTGTCCGTCTGTTTCAGCCCGCCTGTCTCTGTCCGTCTGTCTTTGACCGTCCGTCTCAGACCGTTTGTCTCAGCCCGCCTGTCTCAGCCCGCCTCTCTCAGTCCGTCTGTCTGAGACCGTCTGTCTCATGACATCTGTCTCTGTCCGTCTGTCTGAGACCGTCTGTCTCAGACCGTCTGTCTCAGCCCGCCTGTCTCAACCCGCCTCTCTCAGTCCGTCTGTCAGAGACCGTTTGTCTCTTACCGTTCTCTCTGTCCGTCTGTCTCAGCCCGCCTGTCTCAGACCGTCTGTCTCAGACCGTCTGTCTCAGTCCGTCTGTCTCCGCCCGTCTGTATCTGTCCGTTTGTCTCAGACCGTCTGTCTCAGACCGTCTGTCTCATCCCGCCTGTCTCAACCCGCCTCTCTCAGTCCGTCTGTCTCAGCCCGCCTGTCTCAGCCCGCCTCTCCCAGTCCGCCTGTCTCAGCCCGCCTGTCTCAGTCCGTCTGTCTCAGACCGTCTGTCTCAGCCCGCCTGTCTCAGTCCGCCTATCTCATTCCGTCGGTCTGAGTCCGTCTGTCTCAGGCCATCTGTCTCAGACCGTCTGTCTCAGACCGTCTGTCTCGGACCGTCTGTCTCAGACCGTCTGACTCAGCCCGCCTGTCTCAATCGGTCTGTCTCCGCCCGCCTGTCTCAGTCCGTCTGTCTCAGACCGTCTGTCTCGCCCGCCTGTCTCATCCCGCCTCCATCAGTCCGTCTGTCAGAGACCGTCTGTCTCAGACCGTCTGTCTCTTACCGTTCTCTCTGTCCGTCTGTCTCAGCCCGCCTGTCTCAGACCGTCTGTCTCAGACCGTCTGTCTCGGACCGTCTTTGGCGGACCGTCTGTCTCGGACCGTCTGTCTCAGACCGTCTTTCTCGGCCCGCCTGTCTCAGTCCGTCTGTCTCAGCCCGCCTGTCTCTGTCCGTCTGTCTCAGCCCGCCTGTCTCAGACCGTCTGTCTCAGACCGTCTGTCTCGGACCGTCTGTCTCAGACCGTCTGACTCAGCCCGCCTGTCTCAGTCCGTCTGTCTCCGTCCGCCTGTCTCAGTCCGTCTGTCTCCGCCGGCCTGTCTCAGTCCGTCTGTCTCAGCCCGCCTGTCTCTGTCCGTCTGTCTCAGCCCGCCTGTCTCAGACCGTCTGTCTCAGACCGTCTGTCTCAGACCGTCTGTCTCCGACCGTCTGTCTCGGACCGTCTTCCGCGGACTGTCTGTCTCGGACCGTCTTCCGCGGACTGTCTGTCTCGGACCGTCTGTCTCAGTCCGTCTGTCTCCGCCCCCCTGTCTCTGTCCGTTTGTCTCAGACCCTCTGTCTCGGCCCGCCTGTCTCAACCTGCCTCTCTCAGTCCGTCTGTCTCAGCCCGCTTGTCTCACCCCGCCTCTCCCAGTCCGACCGTATCAGCCCGCCTGTCTCAGTCCGTCTGTCTCAGCCCGCCTGTCTCAGCCCGCCTCTCTCAGTCCGTCTGTCTCAGACCGTCTGTCTCAGACCGTCTGTCTCAGACCGTCTGTCTCAGACCGTCTGTCTCAGACCGTCTGTCTCAGACCGTCTGTCTCATACCGTCTGTCTGAGCCCGCCTGTCTCTGTCCGTGTGTCTCAGACCGTCTGTCTCGGACCGTCTGTCTCAGACCGTCTGTCTCTTACCGTTGTCTCTGTCCGTCTGTTTCAGCCCGCCTGTCTCAGACCGTCTGTCTCTGTCCGTCTGTCTCGGGCCGTCTGTCTCTTACCGTTGTCTCTGTCCGTCTGTTTCAGCCCGCCTGTCTCTGTCCGTCTGTCTTTGACCGTCCGTCTCAGACCGTTTCTCTCAGCCCGCCTGTCTCAGCCCGCCTCTCTCTGTCCGTCTGTCTTTGACCGTCCGTCTCAGTCCGTCTGTCTCAGACCGTCTGTCTCAGTCCGTCTGTCTCAGACCGCCTGTCTCAGCCCGCCTCTCTCAGTTTGTCTGTCTGAGACCGTCTGTCTCAGACCGTCTGTCTCAGCCCGCCTCTCTCAGTCCGTCTGTCTCAGACCGTCTGTCTCAGACCGTCTGTCTCAGACCGTCTGTCTCAGACCGTCTGTCTCAGACCGTCTGTCTCAGACCGTCTGTCTCAGACCGTCTGTCTGAGCCCGCCTGTCTCTGTCCGTGTGTCTCAGACCGTCTGTCTCGGACCGTCTGTCTCAGACCGTCTGTCTCTTACCGTTGTCTTTGTCCGTCTGTTTCAGCCCGCCTGTCTCAGACCGTCTGTCTCTGTCCGTCTGTCTCGGACCGTCTGTCTCTTACCGTTGTCTCTGTCCGTCTGTTTCAGCCCGCCTGTCTCTGTCCGTCTGTCTTTGACCGTCCGTCTCAGACCGTTTCTCTCAGCCCGCCTGTCTCAGACCGTCTGTCTCAGACCGTCTGTCTCAGACCGTCTGTCTCAGACCGTCTGTCTCAGACCGTCTGTCTGAGCCCGCCTGTCTCTGTCCGTGTGTCTCAGACCGTCTGTCTCGGACCGTCTGTCTCAGACCGTCTGTCTCTTACCGTTGTCTTTGTCCGTCTGTTTCAGCCCGCCTGTCTCTGTCCGTCTGTCTCGGACCGTCTGTCTCTTACCGTTGTCTCTGTCCGTCTGCTTCAGCCCGCCTGTCTCTGTCCGTCTGTCTTTGACCGTCCGTCTCAGACCGTTTGTCTCAGCCCGCCTGTCTCAGCCCGCCTCTCTCAGTCCGTCTGTCTCAGACCGTCTGTCTCTGTCCGTCTGTCTCGGACCGTCTGTCTCTTACCGTTGTCTCTGTCGGTCTGTTTCAGCCCGCCTGTCTCAGACCGTCTGTCTCTGTCCGTCTGTCTCAGCCCGCCTGTCTCAGCCCGCCTCTCTCAGTCCGTCTGTCTGAGACCGTCTGTCTCAGACCGTCTGTCTCAGCCCGCCTGTCTCAACCCGCCTCTCTCAGTCCGTCTGTCAGAGACCGTTTGTCTCTTACCGTTCTCTCGGCCCGCCTGTCTCAGTCCGTCTGTCTCAGCGCGCCTGTCTCAGCCCGCCTCTCTCAGTCCGTCTGTCTGAGTCCGTCTGTCTCAGGCCATCTGTCTCAGACCGTCTGTCTCAGACCGTCTGTCTCAGACCGTCTGTCTCAGCCCGCCTCTCTCAGCCCGCCTCCCTCAGTCCGTCTGTCTCTGTCCGTTTGTCTCAGACCGTCTGTCTCAGACCGTCTGTCTCAGCCTGGCTGTCTCAACCCGCCTCCCTCAGTCCGTCCGTCTCAGCCCGTCTGTCCCAGACCGTCTGTCTCTTACCGTTCTCTCAGCCCGCCTCCCTTAGTCCGTCTGTTTCAGACCGTCTGTCACAGACCGTCTGTCTCAGACCGTCTGTCTCTTACCGTTCTCTCTGTCCGTCTGTCTCAGCCCGCCTGTCTCAGACCGTCTGTCTCAGACCGTCTGTCTCGGACCGTCTTTGGCGGACCGTCTGTCTCGGACCGTCTGTCTCAGACCGTCTGACTCGGCCCGCCTGTCTCAGTCCGTCTGTCTCAGCGCGCCTATCTCAGCCCGCCTCTCTCAGTCCGTCTGTCTGAGTCCGACTGTCTCAGGCCATCTGTCTCAGACCGTCTGCCTCAGACCGTCTGTCTCGGACCGTCTTCGGCGGACCGTCTGTCTCGGACCGTCTGCCTCAGACTGTCTGACTCAGCCCGCCTGTCTCAGTCCGTCTGTCTCAGACCGTCTGTCTCAGCCCGCCTGTCTCAACCCGCCTCTCTCAGTCCGCCTGTCTCAGCCCGCCTGTCTCAGCCCGCCTCTCCCAGTCCGACCGTATCAGCCCGCCTGTCTCAGTCCGTCTGTCTCAGCCCGCCTGTCTCAGCCCGCCTCTCTCAGTCCGTCTGTCTCAGACCGTCTGACTCAGCCCGCCTGTCTCTGTCCATCTGTCTCATACCGTCGGTCTCAGCCCGTCTGTCTGAGCCCGCCTGTCTCTGTCCGTGTGTCTCAGACTGTCTGTCTCGGACCGTCTGTCTCTTACCGTCTGTCTCTTACCGTTGTCTCTGCCCGTCTGTTTCAGCCCGCCTGTCTCTGTCCGTCTGTCTTTGACCGTCCGTCTCAGACCGTCTGTCTCAGACCGTCTGTCTGAGCCCGCCTGTCTCTGTCCGTGTGTCTCAGACCGTCTGTCTCGGACCGTCTGTCTCAGACCGTGTGTCTCTTACCGTTGTCTCTGTCCGTCTGTTTCAACCCGCCTCTCTCAGTCCGCCTGTCTCAGCCCGCCTGTCTCAGTCCGTCTGTCTCAGACCGTCTGTCTCAGCCCGCCTCTCTCAGTCCGTCTGTCTGAGACCGTCTGTCTCATGACAACTCTCTCAGTCCGTCTGTCTCAGACCGTCTGACTCAGCCCGCCTGTCTCTGTCCATCTGTCTCATACCGTCGGTCTCAGCCCGTCTGTCTGAGCCCGCCTGTCTCTGTCCGTGTGTCTCAGACTGTCTGTCTCGGACCGTCTGTCTCTTACCGTCTGTCTCTTACCGTTGTCTCTGCCCGTCTGTTTCAGCCCGCCTGTCTCTGTCCGTCTGTCTTTGACCGTCCGTCTCAGACCGTCTGTCTCAGACCGTCTGTCTGAGCCCGCCTGTCTCTGTCCGTGTGTCTCAGACCGTCTGTCTCGGACCGTCTGTCTCAGACCGTGTGTCTCTTACCGTTGTCTCTGTCCGTCTGTTTCAGCCCGCCTGTCTCTGTCCGTCTGTCTTTGACCGTCCGTCTCAGTCCGTCTGTCTCAGACCGTCTGTCTCTGTCCGTCTGTCTCGGACCGTCTGTCTCTTACCGTTGTCTCTGTCCGTCTGTTTCAGCCCGCCTGTCTCTGTCCGTCTGTCTTTGACCGTCCGTCTCAGACCGTTTGTCTCAGCCCGCCTGTCTCAACCCGCCTCTCTCAGTCCGTCTGTCAGAGACCGTTTGTCTCTTACCGTTCTCTCTGTCCGTCTGTCTCAGCCCGCCTGTCTCAGACCGTCTGTCTCAGACCGTCTGTCTCAGTCCGTCTGTCTCCGCCCGTCTGTATCTGTCCGTTTGTCTCAGCCCGCCTCTCCCAGTCCGCCTGTCTCAGCCCGCCTGTCTCAGTCCGTCTGTCTCAGACCGTCTGTCTCAGCCCGCCTGTCTCAGTCCGCCTATCTCATTCCGTCGGTCTGAGTCCGTCTGTCTCAGGCCATCTGTCTCAGACCGTCTGTCTCAGACCGTCTGTCTCGGACCGTCTGTCTCAGACCGTCTGACTCAGCCCGCCTATCTCAATCGGTCTGTCTCCGCCCGCCTGTCTCAGCCCGCCTGTCTCAGACCGTCTGTCTCAGACCGTCTGTCTCGGACCGTCTTTGGCGGACCGTCTGTCTCGGACCGTCTGTCTCAGACCGTCTTTCTCGGCCCGCCTGTCTCAGTCCGTCTGTCTCAGCCCGCCTGTCTCTGTCCGTCTGTCTCAGCCCGCCTGTCTCAGACCGTCTGTCTCAGACCGTCTGTCTCAGACCGTCTGTCTCCGACCGTCTGTCTCGGACCGTCTTCCGCGGACTGTCTGTCTCGGACCGTCTTCCGCGGACTGTCTGTCTCGGACCGTCTTCCGCGGACTGTCTGTCTCGGACCGTCTGTCTCAGTCCGTCTGTCTCCGCCCCCCTGTCTCTGTCCGTTTGTCTCAGACCCTCTGTCTCGGCCCGCCTGTCTCAACCTGCCTCTCTCAGTCCGTCTGTCTCAGCCCGCCTGTCTCAACCTGCCTCTCTCAGTCCGTCTGTCTCAGCCCGCCTGTCTCAGCCCGCCTCTCTCAGCCCGCCTCTCTCAGTCCGTCTGTCTCAGACCGTCTGTCTCAGACCGTCTGTCTCAGACCGTCTGTCTCAGACCGTCTGTCTCAGACCGTCTGTCTCATACCGTCTGTCTGAGCCCGCCTGTCTCTGTCCGTGTGTCTCAGACCGTCTGTCTCGGACCGTCTGTCTCAGACCGTCTGTCTCTTACCGTTGTCTCTGTCCGTCTGTTTCAGCCCGCCTGTCTCAGACCGTCTGTCTCTGTCCGTCTGTCTCGGGCCGTCTGTCTCTTACCGTTGTCTCTGTCCGTCTGTTTCAGCCCGCCTGTCTCTGTCCGTCTGTCTTTGACCGTCCGTCTCAGACCGTTTCTCTCAGCCCGCCTGTCTCAGCCCGCCTCTCTCTGTCCGTCTGTCTTTGACCGTCCGTCTCAGTCCGTCTGTCTCAGACCGTCTGTCTCAGTCCGTCTGTCTCAGACCGCCTGTCTCAGCCCGCCTCTCTCAGTTTGTCTGTCTGAGACCGTCTGTCTCAGACAGTCTGTCTCAGCCCGCCTCTCTCAGTCCGTCTGTCTCAGACCGTCTGTCTCAGACCGTCTGTCTCAGACCGTCTGTCTCAGACCGTCTGTCTCAGACCGTCTGTCTGAGCCCGCCTGTCTCTGTCCGTGTGTCTCAGACCGTCTGTCTCGGACCGTCTGTCTCAGACCGTCTGTCTCTTACCGTTGTCTTTGTCCGTCTGTTTCAGCCCGCCTGTCTCAGACCGTCTGTCTCTGTCCGTCTGTCTCGGACCGTCTGTCTCTTACCGTTGTCTCTGTCCGTCTGTTTCAGCCCGCCTGTCTCTGTCCGTCTGTCTTTGACCGTCCGTCTCAGACCGTTTCTCTCAGCCCGCCTGTCTCAGCCCGCCTCTCTCTGTCCGTCTGTCTTTGACCGTCCGTCTCAGTCCGTCTGTCTCAGACCGTCTGTCTCTGTCCGTCTGTCTCGGACCGTCTGTCTCTTACCGTTGTCTCTGTCCGTCTGTTTCAGCCCGCCTGTCTCTGTCCGTCTGTCTTTGACCGTCCGTCTCAGACCGTTTGTCTCAGCCCGCCTGTCTCAGCCCGCCTCTCTCAGTCCGTCTGTCTCAGACCGTCTGTCTCAGACCGTCTGTCTCTGTCCGTCTGTCTCGGACCGTCTGTCTCTTACCGTTGTCTCTGTCGGTCTGTTTCAGCCCGCCTGTCTCAGACCGTCTGTCTCTGTCCGTCTGTCTCAGCCCGCCTATCTCAGCCCGCCTCTCTCAGTCCGTCTGTCTGAGACCGTCTGTCTCAGACCGTCTGTCTCAGCCCGCCTGTCTCAACCCGCCTCTCTCAGTCCGTCTGTCAGAGACCGTTTGTCTCTTACCGTTCTCTCGGCCCGCCTGTCTCAGTCCGTCTGTCTCAGCGCGCCTGTCTCAGCCCGCCTCTCTCAGTCCGTCTGTCTGAGTCCGTCTGTCTCAGGCCATCTGTCTCAGACCGTCTGTCTCAGACCGTCTGTCTCAGACCGTCTGTCTCAGCCCGCCTCTCTCAGCCCGCCTCCCTCAGTCCGTCTGTCTCTGTCCGTTTGTCTCAGACCGTCTGTCTCAGCCCGTCTGTCCCAGACCGTCTGTCTCTTACCGTTCTCTCAGCCCGCCTCCCTTAGTCCGTCTGTTTCAGACCGTCTGTCACAGACCGTCTGTCTCAGACCGTCTGTCTCTTACCGTTCTCTCTGTCCGTCTGTCTCAACCCGCCTCTCTCAGTCCGTCTGTCAGAGACCGTTTGTCTCTTACCGTTCTCTCGGCCCGCCTGTCTCAGTCCGTCTGTCTCAGCGCGCCTGTCTCAGCCCGCCTCTCTCAGTCCGTCTGTCTGAGTCCGTCTGTCTCAGGCCATCTGTCTCAGACCGTCTGTCTCAGACCGTCTGTCTCAGACCGTCTGTCTCAGCCCGCCTCTCTCAGCCCGCCTCCCTCAGTCCGTCTGTCTCTGTCCGTTTGTCTCAGACCGTCTGTCTCAGACCGTCTGTCTCAGCCTGGCTGTCTCAACCCGCCTCCCTCAGTCCGTCCGTCTCAGCCCGTCTGTCCCAGACCGTCTGTCTCTTACCGTTCTCTCAGCCCGCCTCCCTTAGTCCGTCTGTTTCAGACCGTCTGTCACAGACCGTCTGTCTCAGACCGTCTGTCTCTTACCGTTCTCTCTGTCCGTCTGTCTCAGCCCGCCTGTCTCAGACCGTCTGTCTCAGACCGTCTGTCTCGGACCGTCTTTGGCGGACCGTCTGTCTCGGACCGTCTGTCTCAGACCGTCTGACTCGGCCCGCCTGTCTCAGTCCGTCTGTCTCAGCGCGCCTATCTCAGCCCGCCTCTCTCAGTCCGTCTGTCTGAGTCCGACTGTCTCAGGCCATCTGTCTCAGACCGTCTGCCTCAGACCGTCTGTCTCGGACCGTCTTCGGCGGACCGTCTGTCTCGGACCGTCTGCCTCAGACTGTCTGACTCAGCCCGCCTGTCTCAGTCCGTCTGTCTCAGACCGTCTGTCTCAGCCCGCCTGTCTCAACCCGCCTCTCTCAGTCCGCCTGTCTCAGCCCGCCTGTCTCAGCCCGCCTCTCCCAGTCCGACCGTATCAGCCCGCCTGTCTCAGTCCGTCTGTCTCAGCCCGCCTGTCTCAGCCCGCCTCTCTCAGTCCGTCTGTCTCAGACCGTCTGACTCAGCCCGCCTGTCTCTGTCCATCTGTCTCATACCGTCGGTCTCAGCCCGTCTGTCTGAGCCCGCCTGTCTCTGTCCGTGTGTCTCAGACTGTCTGTCTCGGACCGTCTGTCTCTTACCGTCTGTCTCTTACCGTTGTCTCTGCCCGTCTGTTTCAGCCCGCCTGTCTCTGTCCGTCTGTCTTTGACCGTCCGTCTCAGACCGTCTGTCTCAGACCGTCTGTCTGAGCCCGCCTGTCTCTGTCCGTGTGTCTCAGACCGTCTGTCTCGGACCGTCTGTCTCAGACCGTGTGTCTCTTACCGTTGTCTCTGTCCGTCTGTTTCAACCCGCCTCTCTCAGTCCGCCTGTCTCAGCCCGCCTGTCTCAGTCCGTCTGTCTCAGACCGTCTGTCTCAGCCCGCCTCTCTCAGTCCGTCTGTCTGAGACCGTCTGTCTCATGACAACTCTCTCAGTCCGTCTGTCTCAGACCGTCTGACTCAGCCCGCCTGTCTCTGTCCATCTGTCTCATACCGTCGGTCTCAGCCCGTCTGTCTGAGCCCGCCTGTCTCTGTCCGTGTGTCTCAGACTGTCTGTCTCGGACCGTCTGTCTCTTACCGTCTGTCTCTTACCGTTGTCTCTGCCCGTCTGTTTCAGCCCGCCTGTCTCTGTCCGTCTGTCTTTGACCGTCCGTCTCAGACCGTCTGTCTCAGACCGTCTGACTCAGCCCGCCTGTCTCAATCGGTCTGTCTCCGCCCGCCTGTCTCAGTCCGTCTGTCTCAGACCGTCTGTCTCGCCCGCCTGTCTCATCCCGCCTCCATCAGTCCGTCTGTCAGAGACCGTCTGTCTCAGACCGTCTGTCTCTTACCGTTCTCTCTGTCCGTCTGTCTCAGCCCGCCTGTCTCAGACCGTCTGTCTCAGACCGTCTGTCTCGGACCGTCTTTGGCGGACCGTCTGTCTCGGACCGTCTGTCTCAGACCGTCTTTCTCGGCCCGCCTGTCTCAGTCCGTCTGTCTCAGCCCGCCTGTCTCTGTCCGTCTGTCTCAGCCCGCCTGTCTCAGACCGTCTGTCTCAGACCGTCTGTCTCAGACCGTCTGTCTCCGACCGTCTGTCTCGGACCGTCTTCCGCGGACTGTCTGTCTCGGACCGTCTTCCGCGGACTGTCTGTCTCGGACCGTCTTCCGCGGACTGTCTGTCTCGGACCGTCTGTCTCAGTCCGTCTGTCTCCGCCCCCCTGTCTCTGTCCGTTTGTCTCAGACCCTCTGTCTCGGCCCGCCTGTCTCAACCTGCCTCTCTCAGTCCGTCTGTCTCAGCCCGCTTGTCTCACCCCGCCTCTCCCAGTCCGACCGTATCAGCCCGCCTGTCTCAGTCCGTCTGTCTCAGCCCGCCTGTCTCAGCCCGCCTCTCTCAGTCCGTCTGTCTCAGGCCATCTGTCTCGGACCGTCTGTCTCTGTCCGTCTGTCTCTGACCGTCTGTCTCGGACCGTCTGTCTCACACCGTCTGACTCAGCCCGCCTGTCTCTGTCCGTCAGTCTCAGACCGTCTGTCTCAGCCCGCCTGTCTCAACCCGCCTCTCTCAGTCCGTCTGTCTCAGCCCGCCTGTCTCAACCTGCCTCTCTCAGTCCGTCTGTCTCAGCCCGCCTGTCTCACCCCGCCTCTCCCAGTCCGACCGTATCAGCCCGCCTGTCTCAGTCCGTCTGTCTCAGCCCGCCTGTCTCAGCCCGCCTGTCTCTGTCCGTCTGTCTCAGCCCGCCTGTCTCAGACCGTCTGTCTCGGACCGTCTGTCTCAGACCGTCTGCCTCAGACCGTCTGTCTCAGCCCGCCTCTCTCAGTCCGTCTGTCTCAGACCGTCTGTCTCAGACCGTCTGTCTCAGACCGTCTGTCTCAGACCGTCTGTCTCTGACCGTCTGTCTCAGACCGTCTGTCTCAGACCGTCTGTCTCAGACCGTCTGTCTCAGACCGTCTGTCTCAGCCCGCCTGTCTCTGTCCGTCTGTCTCAGCCCGCCTGTCTCAGACCGCCTGTCTCAGCCCGCCTCTCTCAGTTTGTCTGTCTGAGACCGTCTGTCTCAGACCGTCTGTCTCAGCCCGCCTCTCTCAGTCCGTCTGTCTCAGACCGTCTGTCTCAGACCGTCTGTCTGAGCCCGCCTGTCTCTGTCCGTGTGTCTCAGACCGTCTGTCTCGGACCGTCTGTCTCAGACCGTGTGTCTCTTACCGTTGTCTCTGTCCGTCTGTTTTAGCCCGCCTGTCTCTGTCCGTCTGTCTTTGACCGTCCGTCTCAGTCCGTCTGTCTCAGACCGTCTGTCTCTGTCCGTCTGTCTCGGACCGTCTGTCTCTTACCGTTGTCTCTGTCCGTCTGTTTCAGCCCGCCTGTCTCTGTCCGTCTGTCTTTGACCGTCCGTCTCAGACCGTTTGTCTCAGCCCGCCTGTCTCAGCCCGCCTCTCTCAGTCCGTCTGTCTGAGACCGTCTGTCTCATGACATCTGTCTCTGTCCGTCTGTCTGAGACCGTCTGTCTCAGACCGTCTGTCTCAGCCCGCCTGTCTCAACCCGCCTCTCTCAGTCCGTCTGTCAGAGACCGTTTGTCTCTTACCGTTCTCTCTGTCCGTCTGTCTCAGCCCGCCTGTCTCAGACCGTCTGTCTCAGACCGTCTGTCTCAGTCCGTCTGTCTCCGCCCGTCTGTATCTGTCCGTTTGTCTCAGACCGTCTGTCTCAGACCGTCTGTCTCATCCCGCCTGTCTCAACCCGCCTCTCTCAGTCCGTCTGTCTCAGCCCGCCTGTCTCAGCCCGCCTCTCCCAGTCCGCCTGTCTCAGCCCGCCTGTCTCAGTCCGTCTGTCTCAGACCGTCTGTCTCAGCCCGCCTGTCTCAGTCCGCCTATCTCATTCCGTCGGTCTGAGTCCGTCTGTCTCAGGCCATCTGTCTCAGACCGTCTGTCTCAGACCGTCTGTCTCGGACCGTCTGTCTCAGACCGTCAGACTCAGCCCGCCTGTCTCAATCGGTCTGTCTCCGCCCGCCTGTCTCAGTCCGTCTGTCTCAGACCGTCTGTCTCGCCCGCCTGTCTCATCCCGCCTCCATCAGTCCGTCTGTCAGAGACCGTCTGTCTCAGACCGTCTGTCTCTTACCGTTCTCTCTGTCCGTCTGTCTCAGCCCGCCTGTCTCAGACCGTCTGTCTCAGACCGTCTGTCTCGGACCGTCTTTGGCGGACCGTCTGTCTCGGACCGTCTGTCTCAGACCGTCTTTCTCGGCCCGCCTGTCTCAGTCCGTCTGTCTCAGCCCGCCTGTCTCTGTCCGTCTGTCTCAGCCCGCCTGTCTCAGACCGTCTGTCTCAGACCGTCTGTCTCGGACCGTCTGTCTCAGACCGTCTGACTCAGCCCGCCTGTCTCAGTCCGTCTGTCTCCGTCCGCCTGTCTCAGTCCGTCTGTCTCCGCCGGCCTGTCTCAGTCCGTCTGTCTCAGCCCGCCTGTCTCTGTCCGTCTGTCTCAGCCCGCCTGTCTCAGACCGTCTGTCTCAGACCGTCTGTCTCGGACCGTCTTCCGCGGACTGTCTGTCTCGGACCGTCTTCCGCGGACTGCCTGTCTCGGACCGTCTGTCTCAGTCCGTCTGTCTCCGCCCCCCTGTCTCTGTCCGTTTGTCTCAGACCCTCTGTCTCGGCCCGCCTGTCTCAACCTGCCTCTCTCAGTCCGTCTGTCTCAGCCCGCTTGTCTCACCTCGCCTCTCCCAGTCCGACCGTATCAGCCCGCCTGTCTCAGTCCGTCTGTCTCAGCCCGCCTCTCTCAGCCCGCCTCTCTCAGTCCGTCTGTCTCAGACCGTCTGTCTCAGACCGTCTGTCTCAGACCGTCTGTCTCAGACCGTCTGTCTCAGACCGTCTGTCTCATACCGTCTGTCTGAGCCCGCCTGTCTCTGTCCGTGTGTCTCAGACCGTCTGTCTCAGACCGTCTGTCTCAGACGGTCTGTCTCTTACCGTTGTCTCTGTCCGTCTGTTTCAGCCCGCCTGTCTCAGACCGTCTGTCTCTGTCCGTCTGTCTCGGGCCGTCTGTCTCTTACCGTTGTCTCTGTCCGTCTGTTTCAGCCCGCCTGTCTCTGTCCGTCTGTCTTTGACCGTCCGTCTCAGACCGTTTCTCTCAGCCCGCCTGTCTCAGCCCGCCTCTCTC
The DNA here is from genome assembly GCA_947623535.1 of Coelioxys conoideus. Classification (NCBI taxonomy): domain Eukaryota; kingdom Metazoa; phylum Arthropoda; class Insecta; order Hymenoptera; family Megachilidae; genus Coelioxys; species Coelioxys conoideus. The sequence goes on from CANQJN010000017.1 coordinate 654,422, forward strand.
TGTCCGTCTGTCTTTGACCGTCCGTCTCAGTCCGTCTGTCTCAGACCGTCTGTCTCAGTCCGTCTGTCTCAGACCGCCTGTCTCAGCCCGCCTCTCTCAGTTTGTCTGTCTGAGACCGTCTGTCTCAGACAGTCTGTCTCAGCCCGCCTCTCTCAGTCCGTCTGTCTCAGACCGTCTGTCTCAGACCGTCTGTCTCAGACCGTCTGTCTCAGACCGTCTGTCTCAGACCGTCTGTCTCAGACCGTCTGTCTGAGCCCGCCTGTCTCTGTCCGTGTGTCTCAGACCGTCTGTCTCGGACCGTCTGTCTCAGACCGTCTGTCTCTTACCGTTGTCTTTGTCCGTCTGTTTCAGCCCGCCTGTCTCAGACCGTCTGTCTCTGTCCGTCTGTCTCGGACCGTCTGTCTCTTACCGTTGTCTCTGTCCGGCTGTTTCAGCCCGCCTGTCTCTGTCCGTCTGTCTTTGACCGTCCGTCTCAGACCGTTTCTCTCAGCCCGCCTGTCTCAGCCCGCCTCGCTCTGTCCGTCTGTCTTTGACCGTCCGTCTCAGTCCGTCTGTCTCAGACCGTCTGTCTCTGTCCGTCTGTCTCGGACCGTCTGTCTCTTACCGTTGTCTCTGTCCGTCTGTTTCAGCCCGCCTGTCTCTGTCCGTCTGTCTTTGACCGTCCGTCTCAGACCGTTTGTCTCAGCCCGCCTGTCTCAGCCCGCCTCTCTCAGTCCGTCTGTCTCAGACCGTCTGTCTCAGACCGTCTGTCTCTGTCCGTCTGTCTCGGACCGTCTGTCTCTTACCGTTGTCTCTGTCGGTCTGTTTCAGCCCGCCTGTCTCAGACCGTCTGTCTCTGTCCGTCTGTCTCAGCCCGCCTATCTCAGCCCGCCTCTCTCAGTCCGTCTGTCTGAGACCGTCTGTCTCAGACCGTCTGTCTCAGCCCGCCTGTCTCAACCCGCCTCTCTCAGTCCGTCTGTCAGAGACCGTTTGTCTCTTACCGTTCTCTCGGCCCGCCTGTCTCAGTCCGTCTGTCTCAGCGCGCCTGTCTCAGCCCGCCTCTCTCAGTCCGTCTGTCTGAGTCCGTCTGTCTCAGGCCATCTGTCTCAGACCGTCTGTCTCAGACCGTCTGTCTCAGACCGTCTGTCTCAGCCCGCCTCTCTCAGCCCGCCTCCCTCAGTCCGTCTGTCTCTGTCCGTTTGTCTCAGACCGTCTGTCTCAGCCCGTCTGTCCCAGACCGTCTGTCTCTTACCGTTCTCTCAGCCCGCCTCCCTTAGTCCGTCTGTTTCAGACCGTCTGTCACAGACCGTCTGTCTCAGACCGTCTGTCTCTTACCGTTCTCTCTGTCCGTCTGTCTCAGCCCGCCTGTCTCAGACCGTCTGTCTCAGACCGTCTGTCTCGGACCGTCTTTGGCGGACCGTCTGTCTCGGACCGTCTGTCTCAGACCGTCTGACTCGGCCCGCCTGTCTCAGTCCGTCTGTCTCAGCGCGCCTATCTCAGCCCGCCTCTCTCAGTCCGTCTGTCTGAGTCCGACTGTCTCAGGCCATCTGTCTCAGACCGTCTGCCTCAGACCGTCTGTCTCGGACCGTCTTCGGCGGACCGTCTGTCTCGGACCGTCTGCCTCAGACTGTCTGACTCAGCCCGCCTGTCTCAGTCCGTCTGTCTCAGACCGTCTGTCTCAGCCCGCCTGTCTCAACCCGCCTCTCTCAGTCCGCCTGTCTCAGCCCGCCTGTCTCAGCCCGCCTCTCCCAGTCCGACCGTATCAGCCCGCCTGTCTCAGTCCGTCTGTCTCAGCCCGCCTGTCTCAGCCCGCCTCTCTCAGTCCGTCTGTCTCAGACCGTCTGACTCAGCCCGCCTGTCTCTGTCCATCTGTCTCATACCGTCGGTCTCAGCCCGTCTGTCTGAGCCCGCCTGTCTCTGTCCGTGTGTCTCAGACTGTCTGTCTCGGACCGTCTGTCTCTTACCGTCTGTCTCTTACCGTTGTCTCTGCCCGTCTGTTTCAGCCCGCCTGTCTCTGTCCGTCTGTCTTTGACCGTCCGTCTCAGACCGTCTGTCTCAGACCGTCTGTCTGAGCCCGCCTGTCTCTGTCCGTGTGTCTCAGACCGTCTGTCTCGGACCGTCTGTCTCAGACCGTGTGTCTCTTACCGTTGTCTCTGTCCGTCTGTTTCAGCCCGCCTGTCTCTGTCCGTCTGTCTTTGACCGTCCGTCTCAGTCCGTCTGTCTCAGACCGTCTGTCTCTGTCCGTCTGTCTCGGACCGTCTGTCTCTTACCGTTGTCTCTGTCCGTCTGTTTCAGCCCGCCTGTCTCTGTCCGTCTGTCTTTGACCGTCCGTCTCAGACCGTTTGTCTCAGCCCGCCTGTCTCAACCCGCCTCTCTCAGTCCGTCTGTCAGAGACCGTTTGTCTCTTACCGTTCTCTCTGTCCGTCTGTCTCAGCCCGCCTGTCTCAGACCGTCTGTCTCAGACCGTCTGTCTCAGTCCGTCTGTCTCCGCCCGTCTGTATCTGTCCGTTTGTCTCAGACCGTCTGTCTCAGACCGTCTGTCTCATCCCGCCTGTCTCAACCCGCCTCTCTCAGTCCGTCTGTCTCAGCCCGCCTGTCTCAGCCCGCCTCTCCCAGTCCGCCTGTCTCAGCCCGCCTGTCTCAGTCCGTCTGTCTCAGACCGTCTGTCTCAGCCCGCCTGTCTCAGTCCGCCTATCTCATTCCGTCGGTCTGAGTCCGTCTGTCTCAGGCCATCTGTCTCAGACCGTCTGTCTCAGACCGTCTGTCTCGGACCGTCTGTCTCAGACCGTCTGACTCAGCCCGCCTGTCTCAATCGGTCTGTCTCCGCCCGCCTGTCTCAGTCCGTCTGTCTCAGACCGTCTGTCTCGCCCGCCTGTCTCATCCCGCCTCCATCAGTCCGTCTGTCAGAGACCGTCTGTCTCAGACCGTCTGTCTCTTACCGTTCTCTCTGTCCGTCTGTCTCAGCCCGCCTGTCTCAGACCGTCTGTCTCAGACCGTCTGTCTCGGACCGTCTTTGGCGGACCGTCTTTGGCGGACCGTCTGTCTCGGACCGTCTGTCTCAGACCGTCTTTCTCGGCCCGCCTGTCTCAGTCCGTCTGTCTCAGCCCGCCTGTCTCTGTCCGTCTGTCTCAGCCCGCCTGTCTCAGACCGTCTGTCTCAGACCGTCTGTCTCGGACCGTCTGTCTCAGACCGTCTGACTCAGCCCGCCTGTCTCAGTCCGTCTGTCTCCGTCCGCCTGTCTCAGTCCGTCTGTCTCCGCCGGCCTGTCTCAGTCCGTCTGTCTCAGCCCGCCTGTCTCTGTCCGTCTGTCTCAGCCCGCCTGTCTCAGACCGTCTGTCTCAGACCGTCTGTCTCGGACCGTCTTCCGCGGACTGTCTGTCTCGGACCGTCTTCCGCGGACTGTCTGTCTCGGACCGTCTGTCTCAGTCCGTCTGTCTCCGCCCCCCTGTCTCTGTCCGTTTGTCTCAGACCCTCTGTCTCGGCCCGCCTGTCTCAACCTGCCTCTCTCAGTCCGTCTGTCTCAGCCCGCTTGTCTCACCCCGCCTCTCCCAGTCCGACCGTATCAGCCCGCCTGTCTCAGTCCGTCTGTCTCAGCCCGCCTCTCTCAGCCCGCCTCTCTCAGTCCGTCTGTCTCAGACCGTCTGTCTCAGACCGTCTGTCTCAGACCGTCTGTCTCAGACCGTCTGTCTCATACCGTCTGTCTGAGCCCGCCTGTCTCTGTCCGTGTGTCTCAGACCGTCTGTCTCGGACCGTCTGTCTCAGACGGTCTGTCTCTTACCGTTGTCTCTGTCCGTCTGTTTCAGCCCGCCTGTCTCAGACCGTCTGTCTCTGTCCGTCTGTCTCGGGCCGTCTGTCTCTTACCGTTGTCTCTGTCCGTCTGTTTCAGCCCGCCTGTCTCTGTCCGTCTGTCTTTGACCGTCCGTCTCAGACCGTTTCTCTCAGCCCGCCTGTCTCAGCCCGCCTCTCTCTGTCCGTCTGTCTTTGACCGTCCGTCTCAGTCCGTCTGTCTCAGACCGTCTGTCTCAGTCCGTCTGTCTCCGATCGCCTGTCTCAGTCCGTCTGTCTCCGCCGGCCTGTCTCAGTCCGTCTGTCTCAGCCCGCCTGTCTCTGTCCGTCTGTCTCAGCCCGCCTGTCTCAGACCGTCTGTCTCAGACCGTCTGTCTCCGACCGTCTGTCTCGGACCGTCTTCCGCGGACTGTCTGTCTCGGACCGTCTTCCGCGGACTGTCTGTCTCGGACCGTCTGTCTCAGTCCGTCTGTCTCCGCCCCCCTGTCTCTGTCCGTTTGTCTCAGACCCTCTGTCTCGGCCCGCCTGTCTCAACCTGCCTCTCTCAGTCCGCCTGTCTCAGCCCGCCTGTCTCAGCCCGCCTCTCCCAGTCCGACCGTATCAGCCCGCCTGTCTCAGTCCGTCTGTCTCAGCCCGCCTGTCTCAGCCCGCCTCTCTCAGTCCGTCTGTCTCAGACCGTCTGACTCAGCCCGCCTGTCTCTGTCCATCTGTCTCATACCGTCGGTCTCAGCCCGTCTGTCTGAGCCCGCCTGTCTCTGTCCGTGTGTCTCAGACTGTCTGTCTCGGACCGTCTGTCTCTTACCGTCTGTCTCTTACCGTTGTCTCTGCCCGTCTGTTTCAGCCCGCCTGTCTCTGTCCGTCTGTCTTTGACCGTCCGTCTCAGACCGTCTGTCTCAGACCGTCTGTCTGAGCCCGCCTGTCTCTGTCCGTGTGTCTCAGACCGTCTGTCTCGGACCGTCTGTCTCAGACCGTGTGTCTCTTACCGTTGTCTCTGTCCGTCTGTTTCAGCCCGCCTGTCTCTGTCCGTCTGTCTTTGACCGTCCGTCTCAGTCCGTCTGTCTCAGACCGTCTGTCTCTGTCCGTCTGTCTCGGACCGTCTGTCTCTTACCGTTGTCTCTGTCCGTCTGTTTCAGCCCGCCTGTCTCTGTCCGTCTGTCTTTGACCGTCCGTCTCAGACCGTTTGTCTCAGCCCGCCTGTCTCAACCCGCCTCTCTCAGTCCGTCTGTCAGAGACCGTTTGTCTCTTACCGTTCTCTCTGTCCGTCTGTCTCAGCCCGCCTGTCTCAGACCGTCTGTCTCAGACCGTCTGTCTCAGTCCGTCTGTCTCCGCCCGTCTGTATCTGTCCGTTTGTCTCAGACCGTCTGTCTCAGACCGTCTGTCTCATCCCGCCTGTCTCAACCCGCCTCTCTCAGTCCGTCTGTCTCAGCCCGCCTGTCTCAGCCCGCCTCTCCCAGTCCGCCTGTCTCAGCCCGCCTGTCTCAGTCCGTCTGTCTCAGACCGTCTGTCTCAGCCCGCCTGTCTCAGTCCGCCTATCTCATTCCGTCGGTCTGAGTCCGTCTGTCTCAGGCCATCTGTCTCAGACCGTCTGTCTCAGACCGTCTGTCTCGGACCGTCTGTCTCAGACCGTCTGACTCAGCCCGCCTGTCTCAATCGGTCTGTCTCCGCCCGCCTGTCTCAGTCCGTCTGTCTCAGACCGTCTGTCTCGCCCGCCTGTCTCATCCCGCCTCCATCAGTCCGTCTGTCAGAGACCGTCTGTCTCAGACCGTCTGTCTCTTACCGTTCTCTCTGTCCGTCTGTCTCAGCCCGCCTGTCTCAGACCGTCTGTCTCAGACCGTCTGTCTCGGACCGTCTTTGGCGGACCGTCTGTCTCGGACCGTCTGTCTCAGACCGTCTTTCTCGGCCCGCCTGTCTCAGTCCGTCTGTCTCAGCCCGCCTGTCTCTGTCCGTCTGTCTCAGCCCGCCTGTCTCAGACCGTCTGTCTCAGACCGTCTGTCTCGGACCGTCTGTCTCAGACCGTCTGACTCAGCCCGCCTGTCTCAGTCCGTCTGTCTCCGATCGCCTGTCTCAGTCCGTCTGTCTCCGCCGGCCTGTCTCAGTCCGTCTGTCTCAGCCCGCCTGTCTCTGTCCGTCTGTCTCAGCCCGCCTGTCTCAGACCGTCTGTCTCAGACCGTCTGTCTCCGACCGTCTGTCTCGGACCGTCTTCCGCGGACTGTCTGTCTCGGACCGTCTTCCGCGGACTGTCTGTCTCGGACCGTCTGTCTCAGTCCGTCTGTCTCCGCCCCCCTGTCTCTGTCCGTTTGTCTCAGACCCTCTGTCTCGGCCCGCCTGTCTCAACCTGCCTCTCTCAGTCCGTCTGTCTCAGCCCGCTTGTCTCACCCCGCCTCTCCCAGTCCGACCGTATCAGCCCGCCTGTCTCAGTCCGTCTGTCTCAGCCCGCCTGTCTCAGCCCGCCTCTCTCAGTCCGTCTGTCTCAGGCCATCTGTCTCGGACCGTCTGTCTCTGTCCGTCTGTCTCTGACCGTCTGTCTCGGACCGTCTGTCTCAGACCGTCTGACTCAGCCCGCCTGTCTCTGTCCGTCAGTCTCAGACCGTCTGTCTCAGCCCGCCTGTCTCAACCCGCCTCTCTCAGTCCGTCTGTCTCAGCCCGCCTGTCTCAACCTGCCTCTCTCAGTCCGTCTGTCTCAGCCCGCCTGTCTCACCCCGCCTCTCCCAGTCCGACCGTATCAGCCCGCCTGTCTCAGTCCGTCTGTCTCAGCCCGCCTGTCTCAGCCCGCCTGTCTCTGTCCGTCTGTCTCAGCCCGCCTGTCTCAGACCGTCTGTCTCGGACCGTCTGTCTCAGACCGTCTGCCTCAGACCGTCTGTCTCAGCCCGCCTCTCTCAGTCCGTCTGTCTCAGACCGTCTGTCTCAGACCGTCTGTCTCAGACCGTCTGTCTCAGACCGTCTGTCTCAGACCGTCTGTCTCAGACCGTCTGTCTCAGACCGTCTGTCTCAGCCCGCCTGTCTCTGTCCGTCTGTCTCAGCCCGCCTGTCTCAGACCGCCTGTCTCAGCCCGCCTCTCTCAGTTTGTCTGTCTGAGACCGTCTGTCTCAGACCGTCTGTCTCAGCCCGCCTCTCTCAGTCCGCCTGTCTCAGACCGTTTGTCTCAGTCCGTCTGTCTCAGACCGCCTGTCTCAGCCCGCCTCTCTCAGTTTGTCTGTCTGAGACCGTCTGTCTCAGACCGTCTGTCTCAGCCCGCCTCTCTCAGTCCGTCTGTCTCGGACCGTCTGTCTCAGACCGTCTGTCTCAGACCGTCTGTCTGAGCCCGCCTGTCTCTGTCCGTGTGTCTCAGACCGTCTGTCTCGGACCGTCTGTCTCAGACCGTCTGTCTCTTACCGTTGTCTTTGTCCGTCTGTTTCAGCCCGCCTGTCTCAGACCGTCTGTCTCTGTCCGTCTGTCTCGGACCGTCTGTCTCTTACCGTTGTCTCTGTCCGTCTGTTTCAGCCCGCCTGTCTCTGTCCGTCTGTCTTTGACCGTCCGTCTCAGACCGTTTCTCTCAGCCCGCCTGTCTCAGCCCGCCTCTCTCTGTCCGTCTGTCTTTGACCGTCCGTCTCAGTCCGTCTGTCTCAGACCGTCTGTCTCTGTCCGTCTGTCTCGGACCGTCTGTCTCTTACCGTTGTCTCTGTCCGTCTGTTTCAGCCCGCCTGTCTCTGTCCGTCTGTCTTTGACCGTCCGTCTCAGACCGTTTGTCTCAGCCCGCCTGTCTCAGCCCGCCTCTCTCAGTCCGTCTGTCTCAGACCGTCTGTCTCAGACCGTCTGTCTCTGTCCGTCTGTCTCGGACCGTCTGTCTCTTACCGTTGTCTCTGTCGGTCTGTTTCAGCCCGCCTGTCTCAGACCGTCTGTCTCTGTCCGTCTGTCTCAGCCCGCCTATCTCAGCCCGCCTCTCTCAGTCCGTCTGTCTGAGACCGTCTGTCTCAGACCGTCTGTCTCAGCCCGCCTGTCTCAACCCGCCTCTCTCAGTCCGTCTGTCAGAGACCGTTTGTCTCTTACCGTTCTCTCGGCCCGCCTGTCTCAGTCCGTCTGTCTCAGCGCGCCTGTCTCAGCCCGCCTCTCTCAGTCCGTCTGTCTGAGTCCGTCTGTCTCAGGCCATCTGTCTCAGACCGTCTGTCTCAGACCGTCTGTCTCAGACCGTCTGTCTCAGCCCGCCTCTCTCAGCCCGCCTCCCTCAGTCCGTCTGTCTCTGTCCGTTTGTCTCAGACCGTCTGTCTCAGACCGTCTGTCTCAGCCTGGCTGTCTCAACCCGCCTCCCTCAGTCCGTCCGTCTCAGCCCGTCTGTCCCAGACCGTCTGTCTCTTACCGTTCTCTCAGCCCGCCTCCCTTAGTCCGTCTGTTTCAGACCGTCTGTCACAGACCGTCTGTCTCAGACCGTCTGTCTCTTACCGTTCTCTCTGTCCGTCTGTCTCAGCCCGCCTGTCTCAGACCGTCTGTCTCAGACCGCCTGTCTCTGTCCGTCTGTCTCAGCCCGCCTGTCTCAGACCGTCTGTCTCAGACCGTCTGTCTCGGACCGTCTGTCTCAGACCGTCTGACTCAGCCCGCCTGTCTCAGTCCGTCTGTCTCCGATCCCCTGTCTCAGTCCGTCTGTCTCCGCCGGCCTGTCTCAGTCCGTCTGTCTCAGCCCGCCTGTCTCTGTCCGTCTGTCTCAGCCCGCCTGTCTCAGACCGTCTGTCTCAGACCGTCTGTCTCAGACCGTCTGTCTCCGACCGTCTGTCTCGGACCGTCTTCCGCGGACTGTCTGTCTCGGACCGTCTTCCGCGGACTGTCTGTCTCGGACCGTCTGTCTCAGTCCGTCTGTCTCCGCCCCCCTGTCTCTGTCCGTTTGTCTCAGACCCTCTGTCTCGGCCCGCCTGTCTCAACCTGCCTCTCTCAGTCCGTCTGTCTCAGCCCGCCTCTCTCAGTCCGCCTGTCTCAGACCGTTTGTCTCAGTCCGTCTGTCTCAGACCGCCTGTCTCAGCCCGCCTCTCTCAGTTTGTCTGTCTGAGACCGTCTGTCTCAGACCGTCTGTCTCAGCCCGCCTCTCTCAGTCCGTCTGTCTCGGACCGTCTGTCTCAGACCGTCTGTCTCAGACCGTCTGTCTGAGCCCGCCTGTCTCTGTCCGTGTGTCTCAGACCGTCTGTCTCGGACCGTCTGTCTCAGACCGTCTGTCTCTTACCGTTGTCTTTGTCCGTCTGTTTCAGCCCGCCTGTCTCAGACCGTCTGTCTCTGTCCGTCTGTCTCGGACCGTCTGTCTCTTACCGTTGTCTCTGTCCGTCTGTTTCAGCCCGCCTGTCTCTGTCCGTCTGTCTTTGACCGTCCGTCTCAGACCGTTTCTCTCAGCCCGCCTGTCTCAGCCCGCCTCTCTCTGTCCGTCTGTCTTTGACCGTCCGTCTCAGTCCGTCTGTCTCAGACCGTCTGTCTCTGTCCGTCTGTCTCGGACCGTCTGTCTCTTACCGTTGTCTCTGTCCGTCTGTTTCAGCCCGCCTGTCTCTGTCCGTCTGTCTTTGACCGTCCGTCTCAGACCGTTTGTCGCAGCCCGCCTGTCTCAGCCCGCCTCTCTCAGTCCGTCTGTCTCAGACCGTCTGTCTCAGACCGTCTGTCTCTGTCCGTCTGTCTCGGACCGTCTGTCTCTTACCGTTGTCTCTGTCGGTCTGTTTCAGCCCGCCTGTCTCAGACCGTCTGTCTCTGTCCGTCTGTCTCAGCCCGCCTATCTCAGCCCGCCTCTCTCAGTCCGTCTGTCTGAGACCGTCTGTCTCAGACCGTCTGTCTCAGCCCGCCTGTCTCAACCCGCCTCTCTCAGTCCGTCTGTCAGAGACCGTTTGTCTCTTACCGTTCTCTCGGCCCGCCTGTCTCAGTCCGTCTGTCTCAGCGCGCCTGTCTCAGCCCGCCTCTCTCAGTCCGTCTGTCTGAGTCCGTCTGTCTCAGGCCATCTGTCTCAGACCGTCTGTCTCAGACCGTCTGTCTCAGACCGTCTGTCTCAGCCCGCCTCTCTCAGCCCGCCTCCCTCAGTCCGTCTGTCTCTGTCCGTTTGTCTCAGACCGTCTGTCTCAGACCGTCTGTCTCAGCCTGGCTGTCTCAACCCGCCTCCCTCAGTCCGTCCGTCTCAGCCCGTCTGTCCCAGACCGTCTGTCTCTTACCGTTCTCTCAGCCCGCCTCCCTTAGTCCGTCTGTTTCAGACCGTCTGTCACAGACCGTCTGTCTCAGACCGTCTGTCTCTTACCGTTCTCTCTGTCCGTCTGTCTCAGCCCGCCTGTCTCAGACCGTCTGTCTCAGACCGCCTGTCTCTGTCCGTCTGTCTCAGCCCGCCTGTCTCAGACCGTCTGTCTCAGACCGTCTGTCTCGGACCGTCTGTCTCAGACCGTCTGACTCAGCCCGCCTGTCTCAGTCCGTCTGTCTCCGATCGCCTGTCTCAGTCCGTCTGTCTCCGCCGGCCTGTCTCAGTCCGTCTGTCTCAGCCCGCCTGTCTCTGTCCGTCTGTCTCAGCCCGCCTGTCTCAGACCGTCTGTCTCAGACCGTCTGTCTCAGACCGTCTGTCTCCGACCGTCTGTCTCGGACCGTCTTCCGCGGACTGTCTGTCTCGGACCGTCTTCCGCGGACTGTCTGTCTCGGACCGTCTGTCTCAGTCCGTCTGTCTCCGCCCCCCTGTCTCTGTCCGTTTGTCTCAGACCCTCTGTCTCGGCCCGCCTGTCTCAACCTGCCTCTCTCAGTCCGTCTGTCTCAGCCCGCCTCTCTCAGTCCGCCTGTCTCAGACCGTTTGTCTCAGTCCGTCTGTCTCAGACCGCCTGTCTCAGCCCGCCTCTCTCAGTTTGTCTGTCTGAGACCGTCTGTCTCAGACCGTCTGTCTCAGCCCGCCTCTCTCAGTCCGTCTGTCTCGGACCGTCTGTCTCAGACCGTCTGTCTCAGACCGTCTGTCTGAGCCCGCCTGTCTCTGTCCGTGTGTCTCAGACCGTCTGTCTCGGACCGTCTGTCTCAGACCGTCTGTCTCTTACCGTTGTCTTTGTCCGTCTGTTTCAGCCCGCCTGTCTCAGACCGTCTGTCTCTGTCCGTCTGTCTCGGACCGTCTGTCTCTTACCGTTGTCTCTGTCCGTCTGTTTCAGCCCGCCTGTCTCTGTCCGTCTGTCTTTGACCGTCCGTCTCAGACCGTTTCTCTCAGCCCGCCTGTCTCAGCCCGCCTCTCTCTGTCCGTCTGTCTTTGACCGTCCGTCTCAGTCCGTCTGTCTCAGACCGTCTGTCTCTGTCCGTCTGTCTCGGACCGTCTGTCTCTTACCGTTGTCTCTGTCCGTCTGTTTCAGCCCGCCTGTCTCTGTCCGTCTGTCTTTGACCGTCCGTCTCAGACCGTTTGTCTCAGCCCGCCTGTCTCAGCCCGCCTCTCTCAGTCCGTCTGTCTCAGACCGTCTGTCTCAGACCGTCTGTCTCTGTCCGTCTGTCTCGGACCGTCTGTCTCTTACCGTTGTCTCTGTCGGTCTGTTTCAGCCCGCCTGTCTCAGACCGTCTGTCTCTGTCCGTCTGTCTCAGCCCGCCTATCTCAGCCCGCCTCTCTCAGTCCGTCTGTCTGAGACCGTCTGTCTCAGACCGTCTGTCTCAGCCCGCCTGTCTCAACCCGCCTCTCTCAGTCCGTCTGTCAGAGACCGTTTGTCTCTTACCGTTCTCTCGGCCCGCCTGTCTCAGTCCGTCTGTCTCAGCCTGGCTGTCTCAACCCGCCTCCCTCAGTCCGTCCGTCTCAGCCCGTCTGTCCCAGACCGTCTGTCTCTTACCGTTCTCTCAGCCCGCCTCCCTTAGTCCGTCTGTTTCAGACCGTCTGTCACAGACCGTCTGTCTCAGACCGTCTGTCTCAGACCGTCTGTCTCAGACCGTCTGTCTCAGACCGTCTGTCTCAGCCCGCCTGTCTCTGTCCGTCTGTCTCAGCCCGCCTGTCTCAGACCGCCTGTCTCAGCCCGCCTCTCTCAGTTTGTCTGTCTGAGACCGTCTGTCTCAGACCGTCTGTCTCAGCCCGCCTCTCTCAGTCCGCCTGTCTCAGACCGTCTGTCTCAGTCCGTCTGTCTCAGACCGCCTGTCTCAGCCCGCCTCTCTCAGTTTGTCTGTCTGAGACCGTCTGTCTCAGACCGTCTGTCTCAGCCCGCCTCTCTCAGTCCGTCTGTCTCGGACCGTCTGTCTCTTACCGTTGTCTCTGTCCGTCTGTTTCAGCCCGCCTGTCTCTGTCCGTCTGTCTTTGACCGTCCGTCTCAGACCGTTTCTCTCAGCCCGCCTGTCTCAGCCCGCCTCTCTCTGTCCGTCTGTCTTTGACCGTCCGTCTCAGTCCGTCTGTCTCAGACCGTCTGTCTCTGTCCGTCTGTCTCGGACCGTCTGTCTCTTACCGTTGTCTCTGTCCGTCTGTTTCAGCCCGCCTGTCTCTGTCCGTCTGACTTTGACCGTCCGTCTCAGACCGTTTGTCTCAGCCCGCCTGTCTCAGCCCGCCTCTCTCAGTCCGTCTGTCTCAGACCGTCTGTCTCTGTCCGTCTGTCTCGGACCGTCTGTCTCTTACCGTTGTCTCTGTCGGTCTGTTTCAGCCCGCCTGTCTCAGACCGTCTGTCTCTGTCCGTCTGTCTCAGCCCGCCTGTCTCAGCCCGCCTCTCTCAGTCCGTCTGTCTGAGACCGTCTGTCTCAGACCGTCTGTCTCAGCCCGCCTGTCTCAACCCGCCTCTCTCAGTCCGTCTGTCAGAGACCGTTCGTCTCTTACCGTTCTCTCGGCCCGCCTGTCTCAGTCCGTCTGTCTCAGCGCGCCTGTCTCAGCCCGCCTCTCTCAGTCCGTCTGTCTGAGTCCGTCTGTCTCAGGCCATCTGTCTCAGACCGTCTGTCTCAGACCGTCTGTCTCAGACCGTCTGTCTCAGCCCGCCTCTCTCAGCCCGCCACCCTCAGTCCGTCTGTCTCTGTCCGTTTGTCTCAGACCGTCTGTCTCAGACCGTCTGTCTCAGCCTGGCTGTCTCAACCCGCCTCCCTCAGTCCGTCCGTCTCAGCCCGTCTGTCCCAGACCGTCTGTCTCTTACCGTTCTCTCAGCCCGCCTCCCTTAGTCCGTCTGTTTCAGACCGTCTGTCTCAGACCGTCTGTCTCAGACCGTCTGTCTCTTACCGTTCTCTCTGTCCGTCTGTCTCAGCCCGCCTGTCTCAGACCGTCTGTCTCAGACCGTCTGTCTCGGACCGTCTTTGGCGGACCGTCTGTCTCGGACCGTCTGTCTCAGACCGTCTGACTCGGCCCGCCTGTCTCAGTCCGTCTGTCTCAGCGCGCCTATCTCAGCCCGCCTCTCTCAGTCCGTCTGTCTGAGTCCGACTGTCTCAGGCCATCTGTCTCAGACCGTCTGTCTCAGTCCGTCTGTCTCCGCCCGTCTGTATCTGTCCGTTTGTCTCAGACCGTCTGTCTCAGACCGTCTGTCTCATCCCGCCTGTCTCAACCCGCCTCTCTCAGTCCGTCTGTCTCAGCCCGCCTGTCGCAGCCCGCCTCTCCCAGTCCGCCTGTCTCAGCCCGCCTGTCTCAGTCCGTCTGTCTCAGACCGTCTGTCTCAGCCCGCCTGTCTCAGTCCGCCTATCTCATTCCGTCGGTCTGAGTCCGTCTGTCTCAGGCCATCTGTCTCAGACCGTCTGTCTCAGACCGTCTGTCTCGGACCGTCTGTCTCAGACCGTCTGACTCAGCCCGCCTGTCTCAATCGGTCTGTCTCCGCCCGCCTGTCTCAGTCCGTCTGTCTCAGACCGTCTGTCTCGCCCGCCTGTCTCATCCCGCCTCCATCAGTCCGTCTGTCAGAGACCGTCTGTCTCAGACCGTCTGTCTCTTACCGTTCTCTCTGTCCGTCTGTCTCAGCCCGCCTGTCTCAGACCGTCTGTCTCAGACCGTCTGTCTCGGACCGTCTTTGGCGGACCGTCTGTCTCGGACCGTCTGTCTCAGACCGTCTTTCTCGGCCCGCCTGTCTCAGTCCGTCTGTCTCAGCCCGCCTGTCTCTGTCCGTCTGTCTCAGCCCGCCTGTCTCAGACCGTCTGTCTCAGACCGTCTGTCTCGGACCGTCTGTCTCAGACCGTCTGACTCAGCCCGCCTGTCTCAGTCCGTCTGTCTCCGATCGCCTGTCTCAGTCCGTCTGTCTCCGCCGGCCTGTCTCAGTCCGTCTGTCTCAGCCCGCCTGTCTCTGTCCGTCTGTCTCAGCCCGCCTGTCTCAGACCGTCTGTCTCAGACCGTCTGTCGCAGACCGTCTGTCTCCGACCGTCTGTCTCGGACCGTCTTCCGCGGACTGTCTGTCTCGGACCGTCTTCCGCGGACTGTCTGTCTCGGACCGTCTGTCTCAGTCCGTCTGTCTCCGCCCCCCTGTCTCTGTCCGTTTGTCTCAGACCCTCTGTCTCGGCCCGCCTGTCTCAACCTGCCTCTCTCAGTCCGTCTGTCTCAGCCCGCTTGTCTCACCCCGCCTCTCCCAGTCCGACCGTATCAGCCCGCCTGTCTCAGTCCGTCTGTCTCAGCCCGCCTGTCTCAGCCCGCCTCTCTCAGTCCGTCTGTCTCAGGCCATCTGTCTCGGACCGTCTGTCTCTGTCCGTCTGTCTCTGACCGTCTGTCTCTGACCGTCTGTCTCGGACCGTCTGTCTCAGACCGTCTGACTCAGCCCGCCTGTCTCTGTCCGTCAGTCTCAGACCGTCTGTCTCAGCCCGCCTGTCTCAACCCGCCTCTCTCAGTCCGTCTGTCTCAGCCCGCCTGTCTCAACCTGCCTCTCTCAGTCCGTCTGTCTCAGCCCGCCTGTCTCACCCCGCCTCTCCCAGTCCGACCGTATCAGCCCGCCTGTCTCAGTCCGTCTGTCTCAGCCCGCCTGTCTCAGCCCGCCTGTCTCTGTCCGTCTGTCTCAGCCCGCCTGTCTCAGACCGTCTGTCTCGGACCGTCTGTCTCAGACCGTCTGCCTCAGACCGTCTGTCTCAGCCCGCCTCTCTCAGTCCGTCTGTCTCAGACCGTCTGTCTCAGACCGTCTGTCTCAGACCGTCTGTCTCAGACCGTCTGTCTCAGACCGTCTGTCTCAGACCGTCTGTCTCAGACCGTCTGTCTCAGACCGTCTGTCTCAGCCCGCCTGTCTCTGTCCGTCTGTCTCAGCCCGCCTGTCTCAGACCGCCTGTCTCAGCCCGCCTCTCTCAGTTTGTCTGTCTGAGACCGTCTGTCTCAGACCGTCTGTCTCAGCCCGCCTCTCTCAGTCCGTCTGTCTCAGACCGTCTGTCTCAGACCGTCTGTCTCAGACCGTCTGTCTCAGACCGTCTGTCTCAGACCGTCTGTCTCAGACCGTCTGTCTCAGACCGTCTGTCTCAGACCGCCTGTCTCTGTCCGTCAGTCTCAGACCGTCTGTCTCAGCCCGCCTGTCTCACCCCGCCTCTCCCAGTCCGACCGTATCAGCCCGCCTGTCTCAGTCCGTCTGTCTCAGCCCGCCTGTCTCAGCCCGCCTGTCTCTGTCCGTCTGTCTCAGCCCGCCTGTCTCAGACCGTCTGTCTCGGACCGTCTGTCTCAGACCGTCTGCCTCAGACCGTCTGTCTCAGCCCGCCTCTCTCAGTCCGTCTGTCTCAGACCGTCTGTCTCGGACCGTCTTTGGCGGACCGTCTGTCTCGGACCGTCTGTCTCAGACCGTCTGACTCGGCCCGCCTGTCTCAGTCCGTCTGTCTCAGCGCGCCTATCTCAGCCCGCCTCTCTCAGTCCGTCTGTCTGAGTCCGACTGTCTCAGGCCATCTGTCTCAGACCGTCTGTCTCAGTCCGTCTGTCTCCGCCCGTCTGTATCTGTCCGTTTGTCTCAGACCGTCTGTCTCAGACCGTCTGTCTCATCCCGCCTGTCTCAACCCGCCTCTCTCAGTCCGTCTGTCTCAGCCCGCCTGTCGCAGCCCGCCTCTCCCAGTCCGCCTGTCTCAGCCCGCCTGTCTCAGTCCGTCTGTCTCAGACCGTCTGTCTCAGCCCGCCTGTCTCAGTCCGCCTATCTCATTCCGTCGGTCTGAGTCCGTCTGTCTCAGGCCATCTGTCTCAGACCGTCTGTCTCAGACCGTCTGTCTCGGACCGTCTGTCTCAGACCGTCTGACTCAGCCCGCCTGTCTCAATCGGTCTGTCTCCGCCCGCCTGTCTCAGTCCGTCTGTCTCAGACCGTCTGTCTCGCCCGCCTGTCTCATCCCGCCTCCATCAGTCCGTCTGTCAGAGACCGTCTGTCTCAGACCGTCTGTCTCTTACCGTTCTCTCTGTCCGTCTGTCTCAGCCCGCCTGTCTCAGACCGTCTGTCTCAGACCGTCTGTCTCGGACCGTCTTTGGCGGACCGTCTGTCTCGGACCGTCTGTCTCAGACCGTCTTTCTCGGCCCGCCTGTCTCAGTCCGTCTGTCTCAGCCCGCCTGTCTCTGTCCGTCTGTCTCAGCCCGCCTGTCTCAGACCGTCTGTCTCAGACCGTCTGTCTCGGACCGTCTGTCTCAGACCGTCTGACTCAGCCCGCCTGTCTCAGTCCGTCTGTCTCCGATCGCCTGTCTCAGTCCGTCTGTCTCCGCCGGCCTGTCTCAGTCCGTCTGTCTCAGCCCGCCTGTCTCTGTCCGTCTGTCTCAGCCCGCCTGTCTCAGACCGTCTGTCTCAGACCGTCTGTCGCAGACCGTCTGTCTCCGACCGTCTGTCTCGGACCGTCTTCCGCGGACTGTCTGTCTCGGACCGTCTGTCTCAGTCCGTCTGTCTCCGCCCCCCTGTCTCTGTCCGTTTGTCTCAGACCCTCTGTCTCGGCCCGCCTGTCTCAACCTGCCTCTCTCAGTCCGTCTGTCTCAGCCCGCTTGTCTCACCCCGCCTCTCCCAGTCCGACCGTATCAGCCCGCCTGTCTCAGTCCGTCTGTCTCAGCCCGCCTGTCTCAGCCCGCCTCTCTCAGTCCGTCTGTCTCAGGCCATCTGTCTCGGACCGTCTGTCTCTGTCCGTCTGTCTCTGACCGTCTGTCTCGGACCGTCTGTCTCAGACCGTCTGACTCAGCCCGCCTGTCTCTGTCCGTCAGTCTCAGACCGTCTGTCTCAGCCCGCCTGTCTCAACCCGCCTCTCTCAGTCCGTCTGTCTCAGCCCGCCTGTCTCAACCTGCCTCTCTCAGTCCGTCTGTCTCAGCCCGCCTGTCTCACCCCGCCTCTCCCAGTCCGACCGTATCAGCCCGCCTGTCTCAGTCCGTCTGTCTCAGCCCGCCTGTCTCAGCCCGCCTGTCTCTGTCCGTCTGTCTCAGCCCGCCTCTCTCAGTCCGTCTGTCTCAGACCGTCTGTCTCAGACCGTCTGCCTCAGACCGTCTGTCTCAGACCGTCTGTCTCAGACCGTCTGTCTCAGACCGTCTGTCTCAGACCGTCTGTCTCAGACCGTCTGTCTCAGCCCGCCTGTCTCTGTCCGTCTGTCTCAGCCCGCCTGTCTCAGACCGCCTGTCTCAGCCCGCCTCTCTCAGTTTGTCTGTCTGAGACCGTCTGTCTCAGACCGTCTGTCTCAGCCCGCCTCTCTCAGTCCGTCTGTCTCAGACCGTCTGTCTCAGACCGTCTGTCTCAGACCGTCTGTCTCAGACCGTCTGTCTCAGACCGTCTGTCTCAGACCGTCTGTCTCAGACCGTCTGTCTCAGACCGCCTGTCTCTGTCCGTCAGTCTCAGACCGTCTGTCTCAGCCCGCCTGTCTCACCCCGCCTCTCCCAGTCCGACCGTATCAGCCCGCCTGTCTCAGTCCGTCTGTCTCAGCCCGCCTGTCTCAGCCCGCCTGTCTCTGTCCGTCTGTCTCAGCCCGCCTGTCTCAGACCGTCTGTCTCGGACCGTCTGTCTCAGACCGTCTGCCTCAGACCGTCTGTCTCAGCCCGCCTCTCTCAGTCCGTCTGTCTCAGACCGTCTGTCTCAGACCGTCTGTCTCAGACCGTCTGTCTCAGACCGTCTGTCTCAGACCGTCTGTCTCAGACCGTCTGTCTCAGACCGTCTGTCTCAGACCGTCTGTCTCAGACCGTCTGTCTCAGACCGTCTGTCTCAGACCGTCTGTCTCAGACCGTCTGTCTCAGCCCGCCTGTCTCTGTCCGTCTGTCTCAGCCCGCCTGTCTCAGACCGCCTGTCTCAGCCCGCCTCTCTCAGTTTGTCTGTCTGAGACCGTCTGTCTCAGACCGTCTGTCTCAGCCCGCCTCTCTCAGTCCGCCTGTCTCAGACCGTCTGTCTCAGTCCGTCTGTCTCAGACCGCCTGTCTCAGCCCGCCTCTCTCAGTTTGTCTGTCTGAGACCGTCTGTCTCAGACCGTCTGTCTCAGCCCGCCTCTCTCAGTCCGTCTGTCTCGGACCGTCTGTCTCTTACCGTTGTCTCTGTCCGTCTGTTTCAGCCCGCCTGTCTCTGTCCGTCTGTCTTTGACCGTCCGTCTCAGACCGTTTCTCTCAGCCCGCCTGTCTCAGCCCGCCTCTCTCTGTCCGTCTGTCTTTGACCGTCCGTCTCAGTCCGTCTGTCTCAGACCGTCTGTCTCTGTCCGTCTGTCTCGGACCGTCTGTCTCTTACCGTTGTCTCTGTCCGTCTGTTTCAGCCCGCCTGTCTCTGTCCGTCTGACTTTGACCGTCCGTCTCAGACCGTTTGTCTCAGCCCGCCTGTCTCAGCCCGCCTCTCTCAGTCCGTCTGTCTCAGACCGTCTGTCTCTGTCCGTCTGTCTCGGACCGTCTGTCTCTTACCGTTGTCTCTGTCGGTCTGTTTCAGCCCGCCTGTCTCAGACCGTCTGTCTCTGTCCGTCTGTCTCAGCCCGCCTGTCTCAGCCCGCCTCTCTCAGTCCGTCTGTCTGAGACCGTCTGTCTCAGACCGTCTGTCTCAGCCCGCCTGTCTCAACCCGCCTCTCACAGTCCGTCTGTCAGAGACCGTTTGTCTCTTACCGTTCTCTCGGCCCGCCTGTCTCAGTCCGTCTGTCTCAGCGCGCCTGTCTCAGCCCGCCTCTCTCAGTCCGTCTGTCTGAGTCCGTCTGTCTCAGGCCATCTGTCTCAGACCGTCTGTCTCAGACCGTCTGTCTCAGACCGTCTGTCTCAGCCCGCCTCTCTCAGCCCGCCACCCTCAGTCCGTCTGTCTCTGTCCGTTTGTCTCAGACCGTCTGTCTCAGACCGTCTGTCTCAGCCTGGCTGTCTCAACCCGCCTCCCTCAGTCCGTCCGTCTCAGCCCGTCTGTCCCAGACCGTCTGTCTCTTACCGTTCTCTCAGCCCGCCTCCCTTAGTCCGTCTGTTTCAGACCGTCTGTCTCAGACCGTCTGTCTCAGACCGTCTGTCTCTTACCGTTCTCTCTGTCCGTCTGTCTCAGCCCGCCTGTCTCAGACCGTCTGTCTCAGACCGTCTGTCTCGGACCGTCTTTGGCGGACCGTCTGTCTCGGACCGTCTGTCTCAGACCGTCTGACTCGGCCCGCCTGTCTCAGTCCGTCTGTCTCAGCGCGCCTATCTCAGCCCGCCTCTCTCAGTCCGTCTGTCTGAGTCCGACTGTCTCAGGCCATCTGTCTCAGACCGTCTGTCTCAGACCGTCTGTCTCAGCCCGCCTGTCTCTGTCCGTCTGTCTCAGCCCGCCTGTCTCAGACCGCCTGTCTCAGCCCGCCTCTCTCAGTTTGTCTGTCTGAGACCGTCTGTCTCAGACCGTCTGTCTCAGCCCGCCTCTCTCAGTCCGCCTGTCTCAGACCGTCTGTCTCAGTCCGTCTGTCTCAGACCGCCTGTCTCAGCCCGCCTCTCTCAGTTTGTCTGTCTGAGACCGTCTGTCTCAGACCGTCTGTCTCAGCCCGCCTCTCTCAGTCCGTCTGTCTCGGACCGTCTGTCTCTTACCGTTGTCTCTGTCCGTCTGTTTCAGCCCGCCTGTCTCTGTCCGTCTGTCTTTGACCGTCCGTCTCAGACCGTTTCTCTCAGCCCGCCTGTCTCAGCCCGCCTCTCTCTGTCCGTCTGTCTTTGACCGTCCGTCTCAGTCCGTCTGTCTCAGACCGTCTGTCTCTGTCCGTCTGTCTCGGACCGTCTGTCTCTTACCGTTGTCTCTGTCCGTCTGTTTCAGCCCGCCTGTCTCTGTCCGTCTGACTTTGACCGTCCGTCTCAGACCGTTTGTCTCAGCCCGCCTGTCTCAGCCCGCCTCTCTCAGTCCGTCTGTCTCAGACCGTCTGTCTCAGACCGTCTGTCTCTGTCCGTCTGTCTCGGACCGTCTGTCTCTTACCGTTGTCTCTGTCGGTCTGTTTCAGCCCGCCTGTCTCAGACCGTCTGTCTCTGTCCGTCTGTCTCAGTCCGCCTGTCTCAGCCCGCCTCTCTCAGTCCGTCTGTCTGAGACCGTCTGTCTCAGACCGTCTGTCTCAGCCCGCCTGTCTCAACCCGCCTCTCTCAGTCCGTCTGTCAGAGACCGTTTGTCTCTTACCGTTCTCTCGGCCCGCCTGTCTCAGTCCGTCTGTCTCAGCGCGCCTGTCTCAGCCCGCCTCTCTCAGTCCGTCTGTCTGAGTCCGTCTGTCTCAGGCCATCTGTCTCAGACCGTCTGTCTCAGACCGTCTGTCTCAGACCGTCTGTCTCAGCCCGCCTCTCTCAGCCCGCCACCCTCAGTCCGTCTGTCTCTGTCCGTTTGTCTCAGACCGTCTGTCTCAGACCGTCTGTCTCAGCCTGGCTGTCTCAACCCGCCTCCCTCAGTCCGTCCGTCTCAGCCCGTCTGTCCCAGACCGTCTGTCTCTTACCGTTCTCTCAGCCCGCCTCCCTTAGTCCGTCTGTTTCAGACCGTCTGTCTCAGACCGTCTGTCTCAGACCGTCTGTCTCTTACCGTTCTCTCTGTCCGTCTGTCTCAGCCCGCCTGTCTCAGACCGTCTGTCTCAGACCGTCTGTCTCGGACCGTCTTTGGCGGACCGTCTGTCTCGGACCGTCTGTCTCAGACCGTCTGACTCGGCCCGCCTGTCTCAGTCCGTCTGTCTCAGCGCGCCTATCTCAGCCCGCCTCTCTCAGTCCGTCTGTCTGAGTCCGACTGTCTCAGGCCATCTGTCTCAGACCGTCTGCCTCAGACCGTCTGTCTCGGACCGTCTTCGGCGGACCGTCTGTCTCGGACCGTCTGCCTCAGACTGTCTGACTCAGCCCGCCTGTCTCAGTCCGTCTGTCTCAGACCGTCTGTCTCAGCCCGCCTGTCTCAGCCCGCCTCTCTCAGTCCGTCTGTCTCAGACCGTCTGACTCAGCCCGCCTGTCTCTGTCCATCTGTCTCATACCGTCGGTCTCAGCCCGTCTGTCTGAGCCCGCCTGTCTCTGTCCGTGTGTCTCAGACTGTCTGTCTCGGACCGTCTGTCTCTTACCGTCTGTCTCTTACCGTTGTCTCTGCCCGTCTGTTTCAGCCCGCCTGTCTCTGTCCGTCTGTCTTTGACCGTCCGTCTCAGACCGTCTGTCTCAGACCGTCTGTCTGAGCCCGCCTGTCTCTGTCCGTGTGTCTCAGACCGTCTGTCTCGGACCGTCTGTCTCAGACCGTGTGTCTCTTACCGTTGTCTCTGTCCGTCTGTTTCAGCCCGCCTGTCTCTGTCCGTCTGTCTTTGACCGTCCGTCTCAGTCCGTCTGTCTCAGACCGTCTGTCTCTGTCCGTCTGTCTCGGACCGTCTGTCTCTTACCGTTGTCTCTGTCCGTCTGTTTCAGCCCGCCTGTCTCTGTCCGTCTGTCTTTGACCGTCCGTCTCAGACCGTTTGTCTCAGCCCGCCTGTCTCAGCCCGCCTCTCTCAGTCCGTCTGTCTGAGACCGTCTGTCTCATGTCATCTGTCTCTGTCCGTCTGTCTGAGACCGTCTGTCTCAGACCGTCTGTCTCAGCCCGCCTGTCTCAACCCGCCTCTCTCAGTCCGTCTGTCAGAGACCGTTTGTCTCTTACCGTTCTCTCTGTCCGTCTGTCTCAGCCCGCCTGTCTCAGACCGTCTGTCTCAGACCGTCTGTCTCAGTCCGTCTGTCTCCGCCCGTCTGTATCTGTCCGTTTGTCTCAGACCGTCTGTCTCAGACCGTCTGTCTCATCCCGCCTGTCTCAACCCGCCTCTCTCAGTCCGTCTGTCTCAGCCCGCCTGTCTCAGCCCGCCTCTCCCAGTCCGCCTGTCTCAGCCCGCCTGTCTCAGTCCGTCTGTCTCAGACCGTCTGTCTCAGCCCGCCTGTCTCAGTCCGCCTATCTCATTCCGTCGGTCTGAGTCCGTCTGTCTCAGGCCATCTGTCTCAGACCGTCTGTCTCAGACCGTCTGTCTCGGACCGTCTGTCTCAGACCGTCTGACTCAGCCCGCCTGTCTCAATCGGTCTGTCTCCGCCCGCCTGTCTCAGTCCGTCTGTCTCAGACCGTCAGTCTCGCCCGCCTGTCTCATCCCGCCTCCATCAGTCCGTCTGTCAGAGACCGTCTGTCTCAGACCGTCTGTCTCTTACCGTTCTCTCTGTCCGTCTGTCTCAGCCCGCCTGTCTCAGACCGTCTGTCTCAGACCGTCTGTCTCGGACCGTCTTTGGCGGACCGTCTGTCTCGGACCGCCTGTCTCAGTCCGTCTGTCTCCGACCGCCTGTCTCAGTCCGTCTGTCTCCGCCGGCCTGTCTCAGTCCGTCTGTCTCAGCCCGCCTGTCTCTGTCCGTCTGTCTCAGCCCGCCTGTCTCAGACCGTCTGTCTCAGACCGTCTGTCTCAGACCGTCTGTCTCCGACCGTCTGTCTCGGACCGTCTTCCGCGGACTGTCTGTCTCGGACCGTCTGTCTCAGTCCGTCTGTCTCCGCCCCCCTGTCTCTGTCCGTTTGTCTCAGACCCTCTGTCTCGGCCCGCCTGTCTCAACCTGCCTCTCTCAGTCCGTCTGTCTCAGCCCGCTTGTCTCACCCCGCCTCTCCCAGTCCGACCGTATCAGCCCGCCTGTCTCAGTCCGTCTGTCTCAGCCCGCCTGTCTCAGCCCGCCTCTCTCAGTCCGTCTGTCTCAGGCCATCTGTCTCGGACCGTCTGTCTCTGTCCGTCTGTCTCTGACCGTCTGTCTCGGACCGTCTGTCTCAGACCGTCTGACTCAGCCCGCCTGTCTCTGTCCGTCAGTCTCAGACCGTCTGTCTCAGCCCGCCTGTCTCAACCCGCCTCTCTCAGTCCGTCTGTCTCAGCCCGCCTGTCTTAACCTGCCTCTCTCAGTCCGTCTGTCTCAGCCCGCCTGTCTCACCCCGCCTCTCCCAGTCCGACCGTATCAGCCCGCCTGTCTCAGTCCGTCTGTCTCAGCCCGCCTGTCTCAGCCCGCCTGTCTCTGTCCGTCTGTCTCAGCCCGCCTGTCTCAGACCGTCTGTCTCGGACCGTCTGTCTCAGACCGTCTGCCTCAGACCGTCTGTCTCAGCCCGCCTCTCTCAGTCCGTCTGTCTCAGACCGTCTGTCTCAGACCGTCTGTCTCGGACCGTCTGTCTCAGACCGTCTGCCTCAGACCGTCTGTCTCAGCCCGCCTCTCTCAGTCCGTCTGTCTCTGTCCGTCTGTCTCAGCCCGCCTGTCTCAGACCGTCTGTCTCGGACCGTCTGTCTCAGACCGTCTGCCTCAGACCGTCTGTCTCAGCCCGCCTCTCTCAGTCCGTCTGTCTCAGACCGTCTGTCTGAGACCGTCTGTCTCAGACCGTCTGTCTCAGACCGTCTGTCTCGGACCGTCTGTCTCAGACCGTCTGTCTCTTACCGTTGTCTCTGTCCGTCTGTTTCAGCCCGCCTGTCTCAGACCGTCTGTCTCTGTCCGTCTGTCTCGGGCCGTCTGTCTCTTACCGTTGTCTCTGTCCGTCTGTTTCAGCCCGCCTGTCTCTGTCCGTCTGTCTTTGACCGTCCGTCTCAGACCGTTTCTCTCAGCCCGCCTGTCTCAGCCCGCCTCTCTCTGTCCGTCTGTCTTTGACCGTCCGTCTCAGTCCGTCTGTCTCAGACCGTCTGTCTCAGTCCGTCTGTCTCAGACCGCCTGTCTCAGCCCGCCTCTCTCAGTTTGTCTGTCTGAGACCGTCTGTCTCAGACCGTCTGTCTCAGCCCGCCTCTCTCAGTCCGTCTGCCTCAGACCGTCTGTCTCAGACCGTCTGTCTGAGCCCGCCTGTCTCTCTCCGTGTGTCTCAGACCGTCTGTCTCGGACCGTCTGTCTCAGACCGTCTGTCTCTTACCGTTGTCTTTGTCCGTCTGTTTCAGCCCGCCTGTCTCAGACCGTCTGTCTCTGTCCGTCTGTCTCGGACCGTCTGCCTCTTACCGTTGTCTCTGTCCGTCTGTTTCAGCCCGCCTGTCTCTGTCCGTCTGTCTTTGACCGTCCGTCTCAGACCGTTTCTCTCAGCCCGCCTGTCTCAGCCCGCCTCTCTCTGTCCGTCTGTCTCTGACCGTCCGTCTCAGTCCGTCTGTCTCAGACCGTCTGTCTCTGTCCCTCTGTCTCGGACCGTCTGTCTCTTACCGTTGTCTCTGTCCGTCTGTTTCAGCCCGCCTGTCTCTGTCCGTCTGTCTTTGACCGTCCGTCTCAGACCGTTTGTCTCAGCCCGCCTGTCTCAGCCCGCCTCTCTCAGTCCGTCTGTCTCAGACCGTCTGTCTCAGACCGTCTGTCTCAGACCGTCTGTCTCAGTCCGTCTGTCTCCGCCCGTCTGTATCTGTCCGTTTGTCTCAGACCGTCTGTCTCAGACCGTCTGTCTCATCCCGCCTGTCTCAACCCGCCTCTCTCAGTCCGTCTGTCTCAGCCCGCCTGTCTCAGCCCGCCTCTCCCAGTCCGTCTGTCTCAGCCCGCCTGTCTCAGTCCGTCTGTCTCAGACCGTCTGTCTCAGCCCGCATGTCTCAGTCCGCCTATCTCATTCCGTCGGTCTGAGTCCGTCTGTCTCAGGCCATCTGTCTCAGACCGTCTGTCTCAGACCGTCTGTCTCGGACCGTCTGTCTCAGACCGTCTGACTCAGCCCGCCTGTCTCAATCGGTCTGTCTCCGCCCGCCTGTCTCAGTCCGTCTGTCTCAGACCGTCTGTCTCGCCCGCCTGTCTCATCCCGCCTCCATCAGTCCGTCTGTCAGAGACCGTCGGTCTCAGACCGTCTGTCTCTTACCGTTCTCTCTGTCCGTCTGTCTCAGCCCGCCTGTCTCAGACCGTCTGTCTCCGCCCGCCTGTCTCAGTCCGTCTGTCTCAGCCCGCCTGTCTCTGTCCGTCTGTCTCAGCTCGCCTGTCTCAGACCGTCTGTCTCAGGCCATCTGTCTCAGTCCGTCTGTCCCTGTCCGTCTGTCTCAGACCATCTGTCTCAGACCGTTGTCTCTGTCCGTCTCGCTCAGGCCGCCTGCCTCAGTCCGCCTGTCTCAGTCCGTCTGTCTCAGACCGCCTGTCTCAGCCCGCCTCTCTCAGTTTGTCTGTCTGAGACCGTCTGTCTCAGACCGTCTGTCTCAGCCCGCCTCTCTCAGTCCGTCTGTCTCAGACCGTCTGTCTCAGACCGTCTGTCTCAGACCGTCTGTCTCAGACCGTCTGTCTCAGACCGTCTGTCTCAGACCGTCTGTCTCAGACCGTCTGTCTCAGACCGTCTGTCTCAGACCGTCTGTCTGAGCCCGCCTGTCTCTGTCCGTGTGTCTCGGACCGTCTGTCTCGGACCGTCTGTCTCAGACCGTCTGTCTCTTACCGTTGTCTCTGTCCGTCTGTTTCAGCCCGCCTGTCTCTGTCCGTCTGTCTTTGACCGTCCGTCTCAGTCCGTCTGTCTCAGACCGTCTGTCTCTGTCCGTCTGTCTCGGACCGTCTGTCTCTTACCGTTGTCTCTGTCCGTCTGTTTCAGCCCGCCTGTCTCTGTCCGTCTGCCTTTGACCGTCCGTCTCAGACCGTTTCTCTCAGCCCGCCTGTCTCAGCCCGCCTCTCTCAGTCCGTCTGTCTGAGACCGTCTGTCTCATGTCATCTGTCTCTGTCCGTCTGTCTCAGACCGTCTGTCTCTGTCCGTCTGTCTCAGCCCGCCTGTCTCAGCCCGCCTCTCTCAGTCCGTCTGTCTGAGACCGTCTGTCTCAGACCGTCTGTCTCAGTCCGCCTGTCTCAACCCGCCTCTCTCAGTCCGTCTGTCAGAGACCGTTTGTCTCTTACCGTTCTCTCTGTCCGTCTGTCTCAGCCCGCCTGTCTCAGACCGTCTGTCTCAGACCGTCTGTCTCAGTCCGTCTGTCTCCGCCCGTCTGTATCTGTCCGTTTGTCGCAGACCGTCTGTCTCAGACCGTCTGTCTCATCCCGCCTGTCTCAACCCGCCTCTCTCAGTCCGTCTGTCTCAGCCCGCCTGTCTCAGCCCGCCTCTCCCAGTCCGTCTGTCTCAGCCCGCCTGTCTCAGTCCGTCTGTCTCAGACCGTCTGTCTCAGCCCGCCTGTCTCAGTCCGCCTATCTCATTCCGTCGGTCTGAGTCCGTCTGTCTCAGGCCATCTGTCTCAGACCGTCTGTCTCAGACCGTCTGTCTCGGACCGTCTGTCTCAGACCGTCTGACTCAGCCCGCCTGTCTCAATCGGTCTGTCTCCGCCCGCCTGTCTCAGTCCGTCTGTCTCAGACCGGCTGTCTCGCCCGCCTGTCTCATCCCGCCTCCATCAGTCCGTCTGTCAGAGACCGTCGGTCTCAGACCGTCTGTCTCTTACCGTTCTCTCTGTCCGTCTGTCTCAGCCCGCCTGTCTCAGACCGTCTGTCTCGGACCGTCTGTCTCGGACCGTCTTTGGCGGACCGTCTGTCTCGGACCGTCTGTCTCAGACCGTCGGACTCGGCCCGCCTGTCTCAATCCGTCTGTCTCAGCGCACCTGTCTCAGCCCGCCTCTCTCAGTCCGTCTGTCTGAGTCCGTCTGTCTCAGGCCATCTGTCTCAGACCGTCTGTCTCAGACCGTCTGTCTCAGACCGTCTGTCTCAGACCGTCTGTCTCAGACCGTCTGTCTCAGACCGTCTGTCTCAGCCCGCCTCTCTCAGCCCGCCTCCCTCAGTCCGTCTGTCTCTGTCCGTTTGTCTCAGACCGTCTGTCTCAGACCGTCTGTCTCAGACCGTCTGTCTCAGCCTGGCTGTCTCAACCCGCCTCCCTCAGTCCGTCCGTCTCAGCCCGTCTGTCTCAGACCGTCTGTCTCTTACCATTCTCTCAGCCCGCCTCCCTTAGTCCGTCTGTTTCAGACCGTCTGTCTCAGACCGTCTGTCTCGGACCGTCTGTCTCAGACCGTCTGACTCAGCCCGCCTGTCTCAGTCCGTCTGTCTCCGACCGCCTGTCTCAGTCCGTCTGTCTCCGCCCGCCTGTCTCAGTCCGTCTGTCTCAGCCCGCCTGTCTCTGTCCGTCTGTCTGAGTCCGTCTGTCTCAGGCCATCTGTCTCAGACCGCCTGTCTCAGACCGTCTGTCTCAGTCCGTCTGTCTCCGCCCGTCTGTATCTGTCCGTTTGTCTCAGACCGTCTGTCTCAGACCGTCTGTCTCATCCCGCCTGTCTCAACCCGCCTCTCTCAGTCCGTCTGTCTCAGCCCGCCTGTCTCAGCCCGCCTCTCCCAGTCCGCCTGTCTCAGCCCGCCTGTCTCAGTCCGTCTGTCTCAGACCGTCTGTCTCAGACCGTCTGTCTCAGCCCGCCTGTCTCAGTCCGCCTATCTCATTCCGTCGGTCTGAGTCCGTCTGTCTCAGGCCATCTGTCTCAGACCGTCTGTCTCAGACCGTCTGTCTCAGCCTGGCTGTCTCAACCCGCCTCCCTCAGTCCGTCCGTCGCAGCCCGTCTGTCTCAGACCGTCTGTCTCTTACCATTCTCTCAGCCCGCCTCCCTTAGTCCGTCTGTCTCAGACCGTCTGTCTCAGACCGTCTGTCTCAGCCCGCCTGTCTCAGCCCGCCTCTCCCAGTCCGCCTGTCTCAGCCCGCCTGTCTCAGTCCGTCTGTCTCAGCCCGCCTGTCTCAGCCCGCCTCTCCCAGTCCGCCTGTCTCAGCCCGCCTGTCTCAGTCCGTCTGTCTCAGACCGTCTGTCTCAGCCCGCCTGTCTCAGTCCGCCTATCTCATTCCGTCGGTCTGAGTCCGTCTGTCTCAGGCCATCTGTCTCAGACCGTCTGTCTCAGACCATCTATCTCGGACCGTCTGTCTCAGGCAGTCTGACTCAGCCCGCCTGTCTCAATCGGTCTGTCTCCGCCCGCCTGTCTCAGTCCGTCTGTCTCAGACCGTCTGTCTCGCCCGCCTGTCTCATCCCGCCTCCATCAGTCCGTCTGTCAGAGACCGTCGGTCTCAGACCGTCTGTCTCTTACCGTTCTCTCTGTCCGTCTGTCTCAGCCCGCCTGTCTCAGACCGTCTGTCTCAGACCGTCTGTCTCGGACCGTCTTTGGCGGACCGTCTGTCTCGGACCGTCTGTCTCAGACCGTCTGTCTCGGACCGTCTGTCTCAGACCGTCTGACTCAGCCCGCCTGTCTCAGTCCGTCTGTCTCCGACCGCCTGTTTCAGTCCGTCTGTCTCCGCCGGCCTGTCTCAGTCCGTCTGTCTCAGCCCGCCTGTCTCTGTCCGTCTGTCTCAGCCCGCCTGTCTCAGACTGTCTGTCTCAGACCGTCTGTCTCAGACCGTCTGTCTCCGACCGTCTGTCTCGGACCGTCTTCCGCGGACTGTCTGTCTCGGACCGTCTGTCTCAGTCCGTCTGTCTCCGCCCCCCTGTCTCTGTCCGTTTGTCTCAGACCGTCTGTCTCGGCCCGCCTGTCTCAACCTGCCTCTCTCAGTCCGTCTGTCTCAGCCCGCTTGTCTCACCCCGCCTCTCCCAGTCCGACCGTATCAGCCCGCCTGTCTCAGTCCGTCTGTCTCAGCCCGCCTGTCTCAGCCCGCCTGTCTCTGTCCGTCTGTCTCAGCCCGCCTGTCTCAGACCGTCTGTCTCGGACCGTCTGTCTCAGACCGTCTGCCTCAGACCGTCTGTCTCAGCCCGCCTCTCTCAGTCCGTGTGTCTCGGACCGTCTGTCTCAGACCGTCTGTCTCAGACCGTCGGTCTCAGACCGTCTGTCTCAGACCGTCTGTCTCAGACCGTCTGTCTCAGACCGTCTGTCTCAGCCCGCCTGTCTCTGTCCGTCTGTCTCAGCCCGCCTGTCTCAGACCGCCCGTCTCAGCCCGCCTCTCTCAGTTTGTCTGTCTGAGACCGTCTGTCTCAGACCGTCTGTCTCAGCCCGCCTCTCTCAGTCCGTCTGTCTCAGACCGTCTGTCTCAGACCGTCTGTCTCAGACCGTCTGTCTCAGACCGTCTGTCTCAGACCGTCTGTCTCAGACCGTCTGTCTCAGACCGCCTGTCTCAGCCCGCCTCTCTCAGTTTGTCTGTCTGAGACCGTCTGTCTCAGACCGTCTGTCTCAGCCCGCCTCTATCAGTCCGTCTGTCTCAGACCGTCTGTCTCAGACCGTCTGTCTCAGACCGTCTGTCTCAGACCGTCTGTCTCAGACCGTCTGTCTCAGACCGTCTGTCTCAGACCGTCTGTCTCAGACCGTCTGTCTCAGACCGTCTGTCTCAGACCGTCTGTCTGAGCCCGCCTGTCTCTGTCCGTGTGTCTCAGACCGTCTGTCTCGGACCGTCTGTCTCAGACCGTCTGTCTCAGACCGTCTGTCTCTTACCGTTGTCTCTGTCCGTCTGTTTCAGCCCGCCTGTCTCAGACCGTCTGTCTCTGTCCGTCTGTCTCGGACCGTCTGTCTCTTACCGTTGTCTCTGTCCGTCTTTTTCAGCCCGCCTGTCTCTGTCCGTCTGTCTTTGACCGTCCGTCTCAGACCGTTTCTCTCAGCCCGCCTGTCTCAGCCCGCCTCTCTCTGTCCGTCTGTCTTTGACCGTCCGTCTCAGTCCGTCTGTCTCAGACCGTCTGTCTCTGTCCGTCTGTCTCGGACCGTCTGTCTCTGACCGTTGTCTCTGTCCGTCTGTTTCAGCCCGCCTGTCTCTGTCCGTCTGTCTTTGACCGTCCGTCTCGGACCGTTTGTCTCAGCCCGCCTGTCTCAGCCCGCCTCTCTCAGTCCGTCTGTCTGAGACCGTCTGTCTCATGTCATCTGTCTCTGTCCGTCTGTCTCAGACGGTCTGTCTCTGTCCGTCTGTCTCAGCCCGCCTGTCTCAACCCGCCTCTCTCAGTCCGTCTGTCTGAGACCGTCTGTCTCGGACCGTCTGTCTCAGCCCGCCTGTCTCAACCCGCCTCTCTCAGTCCGTCTGTCAGAGACCGTTTGTCTCTTACCGTTCTCTCTGTCCGTCTGTCTCAGCCCGCCTGTCTCAGACCGTCTGTCTCAGACCGTCTGTCTCAGTCCGTCTGTCTCCGCCCGTCTGTATCTGTCCGTTTGTCTCAGACCGTCTGTCTCAGACCGTCTGTCTCATCCCGCCTGTCTCAACCCGCCTCTCTCAGTCCGTCTGTCTCAGCCCGCCTGTCTCAGCCCGCCTCTCCCAGTCCGTCTGTCTCAGCCCGCCTGTCTCAGTCCGTCTGTCTCAGCCCGCATGTCTCAGTCCGCCTATCTCATTCCGTCGGTCTGAGTCCGTCTGTCTCAGGCCATCTGTCTCAGACCGTCTGTCTCAGACCGTCTGTCTCGGACCGTCTGTCTCAGACCGTCTGACTCAGCCCGCCTGTCTCAATCGGTCTGTCTCCGCCCGCCTGTCTCAGTCCGTCTGTCTCAGACCGTCTGTCTCGCCCGCCTGTCTCATCCCGCCTCCATCAGTCCGTCTGTCAGAGACCGTCGGTCTCAGACCGTCTGTCTCTTACCGTTCTCTCTGTCCGTCTGTCTCAGCCCGCCTGTCTCAGACCGTCCGTCTCAGACCGTCTGTCTCGGACCGTCTTTGGCGGACCGTCTGTCTCGGACCGTCTGTCTCAGACCGTCTTTCTCGGCCCGCCTGTCTCAGTCCGTCTGTCTCAGCCCGCCTGTCTCTGTCCGTCTGTCTCAGCCAGCATGTCTCAGACCGTCTGTCTCAGACCGTCTGTCTCGGACCGTCTGTCTCAGACCGTCTGACTCAGCCCGCCTGTCTCAGTCCGTCTGTCTCCGACCGCCTGTCTCAGTCCGTCTGTCTCCGCCGGCCTGTCTCAGTCCGTCTGTCTCAGCCCGCCTGTCTCTGTCCGTCTGTCTCAGCCCGCCTGTCTCAGACCGTCTGTCTCAGACCGTCTGTCTCAGACCGTCTGTCTCAGACCGTCTGTCTCCGACCGTCTGTCTCGGACCGTCTTCCGCGGACTGTCTGTCTCGGACCGTCTGTCTCAGTCCGTCTGTCTCCGCCCCCCTGTCTCTGTCCGTTTGTCTCAGACCGTCTGTCTCGGCCCGCCTGTCTCAACCTGCCTCTCTCAGTCCGTCTGTCTCAGCCCGCCTGTCTCAACCCGCCTCTCTCAGTCCGTCTGTCTCAGCCCGCCTGTCTCACCCCGCCTCTCCCAGTCCGACCGTATCAGCCCGCCTGTCTCAGTCCGTCTGTCTCAGCCCGCCTGTCTCAGCCCGCCTGTCTCTGTCCGTCTGTCTCAGCCCGCCTGTCTCAGACCGTCTGTCTCGGACCGTCTGTCTCAGACCGTCTGCCTCAGACCGTCTGTCTCAGGCCATCTGTCTCAGTCCGTCTGTCCCTGTCCGTCTGTCTCAGACCATCTGTCTCAGACCGTTGTCTCTGTCCGTCTCGCTCAGGCCGCCTGCCTCAGTCCGCCTGTCTCAGTCCGTCTGTCTCAGACCGCCTGTCTCAGCCCGCCTCTCTCAGTTTGTCTGTCTGAGACCGTCTGTCTCAGACCGTCTGTCTCAGCCCGCCTCTCTCAGTCCGTCTGTCTCAGACCGTCTGTCTCAGACCGTCTGTCTCAGACCGTCTGTCTCAGACCGTCTGTCTCAGACCGTCTGTCTCAGGCCGTCTGTCTCAGACCGTCTGTCTCAGACCGTCGGTCTCAGACCGTCTGTCTCAGACCGTCTGTCTCAGACCGTCTGTCTCAGACCGTCTGTCTCTGTCCGTGTGTCTCAGACCGTCTGTCTCAGACCGTCTGTCTCAGACCGTCTGTCTCAGACCGTCTGTCTCAGACCGTCTGTCTCTGTCCGTCTGTCTCGGACCGTCTGTCTCTTACCGTTGTCTCTGTCCGTCTGTTTCAGCCCGCCTGTCTCTGTCCGTCTGTCTTTGACCGTCCGTCTCAGACCGTTTCTCTCAGCCCGCCTGTCTCAGCCCGCCTCTCTCAGTCCGTCTGTCTGAGACCGTCTGTCTCATGTCATCTGTCTCTGTCCGTCTGTCTCAGACCGTCTGTCTCTGTCCGTCTGTCTCAGCCCGCCTGTCTCAGCCCGCCTCTCTCAGTCCGTCTGTCTGAGACCGTCTGTCTCAGACCGTCTGTCTCAGTCCGCCTGTCTCAACCCGCCTCTCTCAGTCCGTCTGTCAGAGACCGTTTGTCTCTTACCGTTCTCTCTGTCCGTCTGTCTCAGCCCGCCTGTCTCAGACCGTCTGTCTCAGACCGTCTGTCTCAGTCCGTCTGTCTCCGCCCGTCTGTATCTGTCCGTTTGTCTCAGACCGTCTGTCTCAGACCGTCTGTCTCATCCCGCCTGTCTCAACCCGCCTCTCTCAGTCCGTCTGTCTCAGCCCGCCTGTCTCAGCCCGCCTCTCCCAGTCCGTCTGTCTCAGCCCGCCTGTCTCAGTCCGTCTGTCTCAGCCCGCATGTCTCAGTCCGCCTATCTCATTCCGTCGGTCTGAGTCCGTCTGTCTCAGGCCATCTGTCTCAGACCGTCTGTCTCAGACCGTCTGTCTCGGACCGTCTGTCTCAGACCGTCTGACTCAGCCCGCCTGTCTCAATCGGTCTGTCTCCGCCCGCCTGTCTCAGTCCGTCTGTCTCAGACCGTCTGTCTCGCCCGCCTGTCTCATCCCGCCTCCATCAGTCCGTCTGTCAGAGACCGTCGGTCTCAGACCGTCTGTCTCTTACCGTTCTCTCTGTCCGTCTGTCTCAGCCCGCCTGTCTCAGACCGTCCGTCTCAGACCGTCTGTCTCGGACCGTCTTTGGCGGACCGTCTGTCTCGGACCGTCTGTCTCAGACCGTCTTTCTCGGCCCGCCTGTCTCAGTCCGTCTGTCTCAGCCCGCCTGTCTCTGTCCGTCTGTCTCAGCCAGCATGTCTCAGACCGTCTGTCTCAGACCGTCTGTCTCGGACCGTCTGTCTCAGACCGTCTGACTCAGCCCGCCTGTCTCAGTCCGTCTGTCTCCGACCGCCTGTCTCAGTCCGTCTGTCTCCGCCGGCCTGTCTCAGTCCGTCTGTCTCAGCCCGCCTGTCTCTGTCCGTCTGTCTCAGCCCGCCTGTCTCAGACCGTCTGTCTCAGACCGTCTGTCTCAGACCGTCTGTCTCAGACCGTCTGTCTCCGACCGTCTGTCTCGGACCGTCTTCCGCGGACTGTCTGTCTCGGACCGTCTGTCTCAGTCCGTCTGTCTCCGCCCCCCTGTCTCTGTCCGTTTGTCTCAGACCGTCTGTCTCGGCCCGCCTGTCTCAACCTGCCTCTCTCAGTCCGTCTGTCTCAGCCCGCCTGTCTCAACCCGCCTCTCTCAGTCCGTCTGTCTCAGCCCGCCTGTCTCACCCCGCCTCTCCCAGTCCGACCGTATCAGCCCGCCTGTCTCAGTCCGTCTGTCTCAGCCCGCCTGTCTCAGCCCGCCTGTCTCTGTCCGTCTGTCTCAGCCCGCCTGTCTCAGACCGTCTGTCTCGGACCGTCTGTCTCAGACCGTCTGCCTCAGACCGTCTGTCTCAGGCCATCTGTCTCAGTCCGTCTGTCCCTGTCCGTCTGTCTCAGACCATCTGTCTCAGACCGTTGTCTCTGTCCGTCTCGCTCAGGCCGCCTGCCTCAGTCCGCCTGTCTCAGTCCGTCTGTCTCAGACCGCCTGTCTCAGCCCGCCTCTCTCAGTTTGTCTGTCTGAGACCGTCTGTCTCAGACCGTCTGTCTCAGCCCGCCTCTCTCAGTCCGTCTGTCTCAGACCGTCTGTCTCAGACCGTCTGTCTCAGACCGTCTGTCTCAGACCGTCTGTCTCAGACCGTCTGTCTCAGGCCGTCTGTCTCAGACCGTCTGTCTCAGACCGTCGGTCTCAGACCGTCTGTCTCAGACCGTCTGTCTCAGACCGTCTGTCTCAGACCGTCTGTCTCTGTCCGTGTGTCTCAGACCGTCTGTCTCAGACCGTCTGTCTCAGACCGTCTGTCTCAGACCGTCTGTCTCAGACCGTCTGTCTCTGTCCGTCTGTCTCGGACCGTCTGTCTCTTACCGTTGTCTCTGTCCGTCTGTTTCAGCCCGCCTGTCTCTGTCCGTCTGTCTTTGACCGTCCGTCTCAGACCGTTTCTCTCAGCCCGCCTGTCTCAGCCCGCCTCTCTCAGTCCGTCTGTCTGAGACCGTCTGTCTCATGTCATCTGTCTCTGTCCGTCTGTCTCAGACCGTCTGTCTCTGTCCGTCTGTCTCAGCCCGCCTGTCTCAGCCCGCCTCTCTCAGTCCGTCTGTCTGAGACCGTCTGTCTCAGACCGTCTGTCTCAGTCCGCCTGTCTCAACCCGCCTCTCTCAGTCCGTCTGTCAGAGACCGTTTGTCTCTTACCGTTCTCTCTGTCCGTCTGTCTCAGCCCGCCTGTCTCAGACCGTCTGTCTCAGACCGTCTGTCTCAGTCCGTCTGTCTCCGCCCGTCTGTATCTGTCCGTTTGTCGCAGACCGTCTGTCTCAGACCGTCTGTCTCATCACGCCTGTCTCAACCCGCCTCTCTCAGTCCGTCTGTCTCAGCCCGCCTGTCTCAGCCCGCCTCTCCCAGTCCGTCTGTCTCAGCCCGCCTGTCTCAGTCCGTCTGTCTCAGTCCGCCTATCTCATTCCGTCGGTCTGAGTCCGTCTGTCTCAGGCCATCTGTCTCAGACCGTCTGTCTCAGACCGTCTGTCTCGGACCGTCTGTCTCAGACCGTCTGACTCAGCCCGCCTGTCTCAATCGGTCTGTCTCCGCCCGCCTGTCTCAGTCCGTCTGTCTCAGACCGTCTGTCTCGCCCGCCTGTCTCATCCCGCCTCCATCAGTCCGTCTGTCAGAGACCGTCGGTCTCAGACCGTCTGTCTCTTACCGTTCTCTCTGTCCGTCTGTCTCAGCCCGCCTGTCTCAGACCGTCTGTCTCAGACCGTCTGTCTCAGACCGTCTGTCTCAGCCCGCCTGTCTCTGTCCGTCTGTCTCAGCCCGCCTGTCTCAGACCGCCTGTCTCAGCCCGCCTCTCTCAGTTTGTCTGTCTGAGACCGTCTGTCTCAGACCGTCTGTCTCAGCCCGCCTCTCTCAGTCCGTCTGTCTCAGACCGTCTGTCTGAGACCGTCTGTCTCAGACCGTCTGTCTCAGACCGTCTGTCTCGGACCGTCTGTCTCAGACCGTCTGTCTCTTACCGTTGTCTCTGTCCGTCTGTTTCAGCCCGCCTGTCTCAGACCGTCTGTCTCTGTCCGTCTGTCTCGGGCCGTCTGTCTCTTACCGTTGTCTCTGTCCGTCTGTTTCAGCCCGCCTGTCTCTGTCCGTCTGTCTTTGACCGTCCGTCTCAGACCGTTTCTCTCAGCCCGCCTGTCTCAGCCCGCCTCTCTCTGTCCGTCTGTCTTTGACCGTCCGTCTCAGTCCGTCTGTCTCAGACCGTCTGTCTCAGTCCGTCTGTCTCAGACCGCCTGTCTCAGCCCGCCTCTCTCAGTTTGTCTGTCTGAGACCGTCTGTCTCAGACCGTCTGTCTCAGCCCGCCTCTCTCAGTCCGTCTGTCTCAGACCGTCTGTCTCAGACCGTCTGTCTGAGCCCGCCTGTCTCTGTCCGTGTGTCTCAGACCGTCTGTCTCGGACCGTCTGTCTCAGACCGTCTGTCTCTTACCGTTGTCTTTGTCCGTCTGTTTCAGCCCGCCTGTCTCAGACCGTCTGTCTCTGTCCGTCTGTCTTGGACCGTCTGTCTCTTACCGTTGTCTCTGTCCGTCTGTTTCAGCCCGCCTGTCTCTGTCCGTCTGTCTTTGACCGTCCGTCTCAGACCGTTTCTCTCAGCCCGCCTGTCTCAGCCCGCCTCTCTCTGTCCGTCTGTCTCTGATCGTCCGTCTCAGTCCGTCTGTCTCAGACCGTCTGTCTCTGTCCCTCTGTCTCGGACCGTCTGTCTCTTACCGTTGTCTCTGTCCGTCTGTTTCAGCCCGCCTGTCTCTGTCCGTCTGTCTTTGACCGTCCGTCTCAGACCGTTTGTCTCAGCCCGCCTGTCTCAGCCGGCCTCTCTCAGTCCGTCTGTCTCAGACCGTCTGTCTCTGTCCGTCTGTCTCGGACCGTCTGTCTCTTACCGTTGTCTCTGTCGGTCTGTTTCAGCCCGCCTGTCTCAGACCGTCTGTCTCTGTCCGTCTGTCTCAGCCCGCCTGTCTCAGCCCGCCTCTCTCAGTCCGTCTGTCTGAGACCGTCTGTCTCAGACCGTCTGTCTCAGCCCGCCTGTCTCAACCCGCCTCTCTCAGTCCGTCTGTCAGAGACCGTTTGTCTCTTACCGTTCTCTCTGTCCGTCTGTCTCAGCCCGCCTGTCTCAGACCGTCTGTCTCAGACCGTCTGTCTCAGTCCGTCTGTCTCCGCCCGTCTGTATCTGTCCGTTTGTCTCAGACCGTCTGTCTCAGACCGTCTGTCTCATCCCGCCTGTCTCAACCCGCCTCTCTCAGTCCGTCTGTCTCAGCCCGCCTGTCTCAGCCCGCCTCTCCCAGTCCGTCTGTCTCAGCCCGCCTGTCTCAGTCCGTCTGTCTCAGACCGTCTGTCTCAGCCCGCATGTCTCAGTCCGCCTATCTCATTCCGTCGGTCTGAGTCCGTCTGTCTCAGGCCATCTGTCTCAGACCGTCTGTCTCAGACCGTCTGTCTCGGACCGTCTGTCTCAGACCGTCTGACTCAGCCCGCCTGTCTCAATCGGTCTGTCTCCGCCCGCCTGTCTCAGTCCGTCTGT
This sequence comes from Coelioxys conoideus, assembly GCA_947623535.1. Taxonomy (NCBI): domain Eukaryota; kingdom Metazoa; phylum Arthropoda; class Insecta; order Hymenoptera; family Megachilidae; genus Coelioxys; species Coelioxys conoideus. Next base: position 690,850 of record CANQJN010000017.1, read on the forward strand.
CTCAGACCGTCTGTCTCGCCCGCCTGTCTCATCCCGCCTCCATCAGTCCGTCTGTCAGAGACCGTCGGTCTCAGACCGTCTGTCTCTTACCGTTCTCTCTGTCCGTCTGTCTCAGCCCGCCTGTCTCAGACCGTCTGTCTCCGCCCGCCTGTCTCAGTCCGTCTGTCTCAGCCCGCCTGTCTCTGTCCGTCTGTCTCAGCCCGCCTGTCTCAGACCGTCTGTCTCAGGCCATCTGTCTCAGTCCGTCTGTCCCTGTCCGTCTGTCTCAGACCATCTGTCTCAGACCGTTGTCTCTGTCCGTCTCGCTCAGGCCGCCTGCCTCAGTCCGCCTGTCTCAGTCCGTCTGTCTCAGACCGCCTGTCTCAGCCCGCCTCTCTCAGTTTGTCTGTCTGAGACCGTCTGTCTCAGACCGTCTGTCTCAGCCCGCCTCTCTCAGTCCGTCTGTCTCAGACCGTCTGTCTCAGACCGTCTGTCTCAGACCGTCTGTCTCAGACCGTCTGTCTCAGACAGTCTGTCTCAGACCGTCTGTCTCAGACCGTCTGTCTCAGACCGTCTGTCTCAGACCGTCTGTCTCAGACCGTCTGTCTCAGACCGTCTGTCTGAGCCCGCCTGTCTCTGTCCGTGTGTCTCGGACCGTCTGTCTCGGACCGTCTGTCTCAGACCGTCTGTCTCTTACCGTTGTCTCTGTCCGTCTGTTTCAGCCCGCCTGTCTCTGTCCGTCTGTCTTTGACCGTCCGTCTCAGTCCGTCTGTCTCAGACCGTCTGTCTCTGTCCGTCTGTCTCGGACCGTCTGTCTCTTACCGTTGTCTCTGTCCGTCTGTTTCAGCCCGCCTGTCTCTGTCCGTCTGCCTTTGACCGTCCGTCTCAGACCGTTTCTCTCAGCCCGCCTGTCTCAGCCCGCCTCTCTCAGTCCGTCTGTCTGAGACCGTCTGTCTCATGTCATCTGTCTCTGTCCGTCTGTCTCAGACCGTCTGTCTCTGTCCGTCTGTCTCAGCCCGCCTGTCTCAGCCCGCCTCTCTCAGTCCGTCTGTCTGAGACCGTCTGTCTCAGACCGTCTGTCTCAGTCCGCCTGTCTCAACCCGCCTCTCTCAGTCCGTCTGTCAGAGACCGTTTGTCTCTTACCGTTCTCTCTGTCCGTCTGTCTCAGCCCGCCTGTCTCAGACCGTCTGTCTCAGACCGTCTGTCTCAGTCCGTCTGTCTCCGCCCGTCTGTATCTGTCCGTTTGTCGTAGACCGTCTGTCTCAGACCGTCTGTCTCATCCCGCCTGTCTCAACCCGCCTCTCTCAGTCCGTCTGTCTCAGCCCGCCTGTCTCAGCCCGCCTCTCCCAGTCCGTCTGTCTCAGCCCGCCTGTCTCAGTCCGTCTGTCTCAGACCGTCTGTCTCAGCCCGCCTGTCTCAGTCCGCCTATCTCATTCCGTCGGTCTGAGTCCGTCTGTCTCAGGCCATCTGTCTCAGACCGTCTGTCTCAGACCGTCTGTCTCGGACCGTCTGTCTCAGACCGTCTGACTCAGCCTGCCTGTCTCAATCGGTCTGTCTCCGCCCGCCTGTCTCAGTCCGTCTGTCTCAGACCGGCTGTCTCGCCCGCCTGTCTCATCCCGCCTCCATCAGTCCGTCTGTCAGAGACCGTCGGTCTCAGACCGTCTGTCTCTTACCGTTCTCTCTGTCCGTCTGTCTCAGCCCGCCTGTCTCAGACCGTCTGTCTCAGACCGTCTGTCTCGGACCGTCTTTGGCGGACCGTCTGTCTCGGACCGTCTGTCTCAGACCGTCTGACTCGGCCCGCCTGTCTCAATCCGTCTGTCTCAGCGCGCCTGTCTCAGCCCGCCTCTCTCAGTCCGTCTGTCTGAGTCCGTCTGTCTCAGGCCATCTGTCTCAGACCGTCTGTCTCAGACCGTCTGTCTCAGACCGTCTGTCTCGGACCGTCTGTCTCAGACCGTCTGTCTCAGACCGTCTGTCTCAGCCCGCCTCTCTCAGCCCGCCTCCCTCAGTCCGTCTGTCCCTGTCCGTTTGTCTCAGACCGTCTGTCTCAGACCGTCTGTCTCAGACCGTCTGTCTCAGCCTGGCTGTCTCAACCCGCCTCCCTCAGTCCGTCCGTCTCAGCCCGTCTGTCTCAGACCGTCTGTCTCTTACGATTCTCTCAGCCCGCCTCCCTTAGTCCGTCTGTTTCAGACCGTCTGTCTCAGACCGTCTGTCTCGGACCGTCTGTCTCAGACCGTCTGACTCAGCCCGCCTGTCTCAGTCCGTCTGTCTCCGACCGCCTGTCTCAGTCCGTCTGTCTCCGCCCGCCTGTCTCAGTCCGTCTGTCTCAGCCCGCCTGTCTCAGCCCGCCTCTCCCAGTCCGCCTGTCTCAGCCCGCCTGTCTCAGTCCGTCTGTCTCAGACCGTCTGTCTCAGACCGTCTGTCTCTTACCATTCTCTCAGCCCGCCTCCCTTAGTCCGTCTGTTTCAGACCGTCTGTCTCAGACCGTCTGTCTCGGACCGTCTGTCTCAGACCGTCTGACTCAGCCCGCCTGTCTCAGTCCGTCTGTCTCCGACCGCCTGTCTCAGTCCGTCTGTCTCCGCCCGCCTCTCTCAGTCCGTCTGTCTGAGTCCGTCTGTCTCAGGCCATCTGTCTCAGACCGTCTGTCTCAGACCGTCTGTCTCAGACCGTCTGTCTCGGACCGTCTGTCTCAGACCGTCTGTCTCAGACCGTCTGTCTCAGCCCGCCTCTCTCAGCCCGCCTCCCTCAGTCCGTCTGTCTCTGTCCGTTTGTCTCAGACCGTCTGTCTCAGACCGTCTGTCTCAGACCGTCTGTCTCAGCCTGGCTGTCTCAACCCGCCTCCCTCAGTCCGTCCGTCTCAGCCCGTCTGTCTCAGACCGTCTGTCTCTTACCATTCTCTCAGCCCGCCTCCCTTAGTCCGTCTGTTTCAGACCGTCTGTCTCAGACCGTCTGTCTCGGACCGTCTGTCTCAGCCCGCCTGTCTCAGACCGTCTGTCTCAGACCGTCTGTCTCGGACCGTCTTTGGCGGACCGTCTGTCTCGGACCGTCTGTCTCAGACCGTCTGACTCGGCCCGCCTGTCTCAATCCGTCTGTCTCAGCGCGCCTGTCTCAGCCCGCCTCTCTCAGTCCGTCTGTCTGAGTCCGTCTGTCTCAGGCCATCTGTCTCAGACCGTCTGTCTGAGTCCGTCTGTCTCAGGCCATCTGTCTCAGACCGCCTGTCTCAGACCGTCTGTCTCAGTCCGTCTGTCTCCGCCCGTCTGTATCTGTCCGTTTGTCTCAGACCGTCTGTCTCAGACCGTCTGTCTCATCCCGCCTGTCTCAACCCGCCTCTCTCAGTCCGTCTGTCTCAGCCCGCCTGTCTCAGCCCGCCTCTCCCAGTCCGCCTGTCTCAGCCCGCCTGTCTCAGCCCGCCTGTCTCAGTCCGTCTGTCTCAGACCGTCTGTCTCAGCCCGCCTGTCTCAGTCCGCCTATCTCATTCCGTCGGTCTGAGTCCGTCTGTCTCAGGCCATCTGTCTCAGACCGTCTGTCTCAGACCGTCTGTCTCGGACCGTCTGTCTCAGACCGTCTGACTCAGCCCGCCTGTCTCAATCGGTCTGTCTCCGCCCGCCTGTCTCAGTCCGTCTGTCTCAGACCGTCTGTCTCGCCCGCCTGTCTCATCCCGCCTCCATCAGTCCGTCTGTCAGAGACCGTCGGTCTCAGACCGTCTGTCTCTTACCGTTCTCTCTGTCCGTCTGTCTCAGCCCGCCTGTCTCAGACCGTCTGTCTCAGACCGTCTGTCTCGGACCGTCTTTGGCGGACCGTCTGTCTCGGACCGTCTGTCTCAGACTGTCTGTCTCGGACCGTCTGTCTCAGACCGTCTGACTCAGCCCGCCTGTCTCAGTCCGTCTGTCTCCGACCGCCTGTTTCAGTCCGTCTGTCTCCGCCGGCCTGTCTCAGTCCGTCTGTCTCAGCCCGCCTGTCTCTGTCCGTCTGTCTCAGCCCGCCTGTCTCAGACCGTCTGTCTCAGACCGTCTGTCTCAGACCGTCTGTCTCCGACCGTCTGTCTCGGACCGTCTTCCGCGGACTGTCTGTCTCGGACCGTCTGTCTCAGTCCGTCTGTCTCCGCCCCCCTGTCTCTGTCCGTTTGTCTCAGACCGTCTGTCTCGGCCCGCCTGTCTCAACCTGCCTCTCTCAGTCCGTCTGTCTCAGCCCGCTTGTCTCACCCCGCCTCTCCCAGTCCGACCGTATCAGCCCGCCTGTCTCAGTCCGTCTGTCTCAGCCCACCTGTCTCAGCCCGCCTGTCTCTGTCCGTCTGTCTCAGCCCGCCTGTCTCAGACCGTCTGTCTCGGACCGTCTGTCTCAGACCGTCTGCCTCAGACCGTCTGTCTCAGCCCGCCTCTCTCAGTCCGTGTGTCTCAGACCGTCTGTCTCAGACCGTCTGTCTCAGACCGTCTGTCTCAGACCGTCGGTCTCAGACCGTCTGTCTCAGACCGTCTGTCTCAGACCGTCTGTCTCAGACCGTCTGTCTCAGACCGTCTGTCTCAGCCCGCCTGTCTCTGTCCGTCTGTCTCAGCCCGCCTGTCTCAGACCGCCCGTCTCAGCCCGCCTCTCTCAGTTTGTCTGTCTGAGACCGTCTGTCTCAGACCGTCTGTCTCAGCCCGCCTCTCTCAGTCCGTCTGTCTCAGACCGTCTGTCTCAGACCGTCTGTCTCAGACCGTCTGTCTCAGACCGTCTGTCTCAGACCGTCTGTCTCAGACCGTCTGTCTCAGACCGTCTGTCTCAGACCGCCTGTCTCAGCCCGCCTCTCTCAGTTTGTCTGTCTGAGACCGTCTGTCTCAGACCGTCTGTCTCAGCCCGCCTCTCTCAGTCCGTCTGTCTCAGACCGTCTGTCTCAGACCGTCTGTCTCAGACCGTCTGTCTCAGACCGTCTGTCTCAGACCGTCTGTCTCAGACCGTCTGTCTCAGACCGTCTGTCTCAGACCGTCTGTCTCAGACCGTCTGTCTGAGCCCGCCTGTCTCTGTCCGTGTGTCTCAGACCGTCTGTCTCGGACCGTCTGTCTCAGACCGTCTGTCTCAGACCGTCTGTCTCTTACCGTTGTCTCTGTCCGTCTGTTTCAGACCGCCTGTCTCAGCCCGCCTCTCTCAGTTTGTCTGTCTGAGACCGTCTGTCTCAGACCGTCTGTCTCAGCCCGCCTCTCTCAGTCCGTCTGTCTCAGACCGTCTGTCTCAGACCGTCTGTCTCAGACCGTCTGTCTCAGACCGTCTGTCTCAGACCGTCTGTCTCAGACCGTCTGTCTCAGACCGTCTGTCTCAGACCGTCTGTCTCAGACCGTCTGTCTGAGCCCGCCTGTCTCTGTCCGTGTGTCTCAGACCGTCTGTCTCGGACCGTCTGTCTCAGACCGTCTGTCTCAGACCGTCTGTCTCTTACCGTTGTCTCTGTCCGTCTGTTTCAGCCCGCCTGTCTCAGACCGTCTGTCTCTGTCCGTCTGTCTCGGACCGTCTGTCTCTTACCGATGTCTCTGTCCGTCTTTTTCAGCCCGCCTGTCTCTGTCCGTCTGTCTTTGACCGTCCGTCTCAGACCGTTTCTCTCAGCCCGCCTGTCTCAGCCCGCCTCTCTCTGTCCGTCTGTCTTTGACCGTCCGTCTCAGTCCGTCTGTCTCAGACCGTCTGTCTCTGTCCGTCTGTCTCGGACCGTCTGTCTCTGACCGTTGTCTCTGTCCGTCTGTTTCAGCCCGCCTGTCTCTGTCCGTCTGTCTTTGACCGTCCGTCTCAGACCGTTTGTCTCAGCCCGCCTGTCTCAGCCCGCCTCTCTCAGTCCGTCTGTCTGAGACCGTCTGTCTCATGTCATCTGTCTCTGTCCGTCTGTCTCAGACGGTCTGTCTCTGTCCGTCTGTCTCAGCCCGCCTGTCTCAACCCGCCTCTCTCAGTCCGTCTGTCTGAGACCGTCTGTCTCAGACCGTCTGTCTCAGCCCGCCTGTCTCAACCCGCCTCTCTCAGTCCGTCTGTCAGAGACCGTTTGTCTCTTACCGTTCTCTCTGTCCGTCTGTCTCAGCCCGCCTGTCTCAGACCGTCTGTCTCAGACCGTCTGTCTCAGTCCGTCTGTCTCCGCCCGTCTGTATCTGTCCGTTTGTCTCAGACCGTCTGTCTCAGACCGTCTGTCTCATCCCGCCTGTCTCAACCCGCCTCTCTCAGTCCGTCTGTCTCAGCCCGCCTGTCTCAGCCCGCCTCTCCCAGTCCGTCTGTCTCAGCCCGCCTGTCTCAGTCCGTCTGTCTCAGACCGTCTGTCTCAGCCCGCATGTCTCAGTCCGCCTATCTCATTCCGTCGGTCTGAGTCCGTCTGTCTCAGGCCATCTGTCTCAGACCGTCTGTCTCAGACCGTCTGTCTCAGACCGTCTGTCTCAGACCGTCTGTCTCAGCCCGCCTCTCTCAGCCCGCCTCCCTCAGTCCGTCTGTCTCTGTCCGTTTGTCTCAGACCGTCTGTCTCAGACCGTCTGTCTCTGACCGTCTGTCTCAGCCTGGCTGTCTCAACCCACCTCCCTCAGTCCGTCCGTCTCAGCCCGTCTGTCTCAGACCGTCTGTCTCTTACCATTCTCTCAGCCCGCCTCCCTTAGTCCGTCTGTTTCAGACCGTCTGTCTCAGACCGTCTGTCTCGGACCGTCTGTCTCAGACCGTCTGACTCAGCCCGCCTGTCTCAGTCCGTCTGTCTCCGACCGCCTGTCTCAGTCCGTCTGTCTCCGCCCGCCTGTCTCAGTCCGTCTGTCTCAGCCCGCCTGTCTCTGTCCGTCTGTCTGAGTCCGTCTGTCTCAGGCCATCTGTCTCAGACCGCCTGTCTCAGACCGTCTGTCTCAGTCCGTCTGTCTCCGCCCGTCTGTATCTGTCCGTTTGTCTCAGACCGTCTGTCTCAGACCGTCTGTCTCATCCCGCCTGTCTCAACCCGCCTCTCTCAGTCCGTCTGTCTCAGCCCGCCTGTCTCAGCCCGCCTCTCCCAGTCCGCCTGTCTCAGCCCGCCTGTCTCAGTCCGTCTGTCTCAGACCGTCTGTCTCAGCCCGCCTGTCTCAGTCCGCCTATCTCATTCCGTCGGTCTGAGTCCGTCTGTCTCAGGCCATCTGTCTCAGACCGTCTGTCTCAGACCGTCTGTCTCGGACCGTCTGTCTCAGACCGTCTGACTCAGCCCGCCTGTCTCAATCGGTCTGTCTCCGCCCGCCTGTCTCAGTCCGTCTGTCTCAGACCGTCTGTCTCGCCCGCCTGTCTCATCCCGCCTCCATCAGTCCGTCTGTCAGAGACCGTCGGTCTCAGACCGTCTGTCTCTTACCGTTCTCTCTGTCCGTCTGTCTCAGCCCGCCTGTCTCAGACCGTCTGTCTCAGACCGTCTGTCTCGGACCGTCTTTGGCGGACCGTCTGTCTCGGACCGTCTGTCTCAGACCGTCTGTCTCGGACCGTCTGTCTCAGACCGTCTGACTCAGCCCGCCTGTCTCAGTCCGTCTGTCTCCGACCGCCTGTTTCAGTCCGTCTGTCTCCGCCGGCCTGTCTCAGTCCGTCTGTCTCAGCCCGCCTGTCTCTGTCCGTCTGTCTCAGCCCGCCTGTCTCAGACCGTCTGTCTCAGACCGTCTGTCTCAGACCGTCTGTCTCCGACCGTCTGTCTCGGACCGTCTTCCGCGGACTGTCTGTCTCGGACCGTCTGTCTCAGTCCGTCTGTCTCCGCCCCCCTGTCTCTGTCCGTTTGTCTCAGACCGTCTGTCTCGGCCCGCCTGTCTCAACCTGCCTCTCTCAGTCCGTCTGTCTCAGCCCGCTTGTCTCACCCCGCCTCTCCCAGTCCGACCGTATCAGCCCGCCTGTCTCAGTCCGTCTGTCTCAGCCCGCCTGTCTCAGCCCGCCTGTCTCTGTCCGTCTGTCTCAGCCCGCCTGTCTCAGACCGTCTGTCTCGGACCGTCTGTCTCAGACCGTCTGCCTCAGACCGTCTGTCTCAGCCCGCCTCTCTCAGTCCGTGTGTCTCAGACCGTCTGTCTCAGACCGTCTGTCTCAGACCGTCGGTCTCAGACCGTCTGTCTCAGACCGTCTGTCTCAGACCGTCTGTCTCAGACCGTCTGTCTCAGCCTGCCTGTCTCTGTCCGTCTGTCTCAGCCCGCCTGTCTCAGACCGCCCGTCTCAGCCCGCCTCTCTCAGTTTGTCTGTCTGAGACCGTCTGTCTCAGACCGTCTGTCTCAGCCCGCCTCTCTCAGTCCGTCTGTCTCAGACCGTCTGTCTCAGACCGTCTGTCTCAGACCGTCTGTCTCAGACCGTCTGTCTCAGACCGTCTGTCTCAGACCGCCTGTCTCAGCCCGCCTCTCTCAGTTTGTCTGTCTGAGACCGTCTGTCTCAGACCGTCTGTCTCAGCCCGCCTCTCTCAGTCCGTCTGTCTCAGACCGTCTGTCTCAGACCGTCTGTCTCAGACCGTCTGTCTCAGACCGTCTGTCTCAGACCGTCTGTCTCAGACCGTCTGTCTCAGACCGTCTGTCTGAGCCCGCCTGTCTCTGTCCGTGTGTCTCAGACCGTCTGTCTCGGACCGTCTGTCTCAGACCGTCTGTCTCAGACCGTCTGTCTCAGACCGTCTGTCTCTTACCGTTGTCTCTGTCCGTCTGTTTCAGCCCGCCTGTCTCAGACCGTCTGTATCTGTCCGTCTGTCTCGGACCGTCTGTCTCTTACCGTTGTCTCTGTCCGTCTTTTTCAGCCCGCCTGTCTCTGTCCGTCTGTCTTTGACCGTCCGTCTCAGACCGTTTCTCTCAGCCCGCCTGTCTCAGCCCGCCTCTCTCTGTCCGTCTGTCTTTGACCGTCCGTCTCAGTCCGTCTGTCTCAGACCGTCTGTCTCTGTCCGTCTGTCTCGGACCGTCTGTCTCTGACCGTTGTCTCTGTCCGTCTGTTTCAGCCCGCCTGTCTCTGTCCGTCTGTCTTTGACCGTCCGTCTCAGACCGTTTGTCTCAGCCCGCCTGTCTCAGCCCGCCTCTCTCAGTCCGTCTGTCTGAGACCGTCTGTCTCATGTCATCTGTCTCTGTCCGTCTGTCTCAGACGGTCTGTCTCTGTCCGTCTGTCTCAGCCCGCCTGTCTCAACCCGCCTCTCTCAGTCCGTCTGTCTGAGACCGTCTGTCTCGGACCGTCTGTCTCAGCCCGCCTGTCTCAACCCGCCTCTCTCAGTCCGTCTGTCAGAGACCGTTTGTCTCTTACCGTTCTCTCTGTCCGTCTGTCTCAGCCCGCCTGTCTCAGACCGTCTGTCTCAGACCGTCTGTCTCAGTCCGTCTGTCTCCGCCCGTCTGTATCTGTCCGTTTGTCTCAGACCGTCTGTCTCAGACCGTCTGTCTCATCCCGCCTGTCTCAACCCGCCTCTCTCAGTCCGTCTGTCTCAGCCCGCCTGTCTCAGCCCGCCTCTCCCAGTCCGTCTGTCTCAGCCCGCCTGTCTCAGTCCGTCTGTCTCAGACCGTCTGTCTCAGCCCGCATGTCTCAGTCCGCCTATCTCATTCCGTCGGTCTGAGTCCGTCTGTCTCAGGCCATCTATCTCAGACCGTCTGTCTCAGACCGTCTGTCTCGGACCGTCTGTCTCAGACCGTCTGACTCAGCCCGCCTGTCTCAATCGGTCTGTCTCCGCCCGCCTGTCTCAGTCCGTCTGTCTCAGACCGTCTGTCTCGCCCGCCTGTCTCATCCCGCCTCCATCAGTCCGTCTGTCAGAGACCGTCGGTCTCAGACCGTCTGTCTCTTACCGTTCTCTCTGTCCGTCTGTCTCAGCCCGCCTGTCTCAGACCGTCTGTCTCAGACCGTCTGTCTCGGACCGTCTTTGGCGGACCGTCTGTCTCGGACCGTCTGTCTCAGACCGTCTTTCTCGGCCCGCCTGTCTCAGTCCGTCTGTCTCAGCCCGCCTGTCTCTGTCCGTCTGTCTCAGCCAGCATGTCTCAGACCGTCTGTCTCAGACCGTCTGACTCAGCCCGCCTGTCTCAATCGGTCTGTCTCCGCCCGCCTGTCTCAGTCCGTCTGTCTCAGACCGTCTGTCTCGCCCGCCTGTCTCATCCCGCCTCCATCAGTCCGTCTGTCAGAGACCGTCGGTCTCAGACCGTCTGTCTCTTACCGTTCTCTCTGTCCGTCTGTCTCAGCCCGCCTGTCTCAGACCGTCTGTCTCAGACCGTCTGTCTCGGACCGTCTTTGGCGGACCGTCTGTCTCGGACCGTCTGTCTCAGACCGTCTGTCTCGGACCGTCTGTCTCAGACCGTCTGACTCAGCCCGCCTGTCTCAGTCCGTCTGTCTCCGACCGCCTGTTTCAGTCCGTCTGTCTCCGCCGGCCTGTCTCAGTCCGTCTGTCTCAGCCCGCCTGTCTCTGTCCGTCTGTCTCAGCCCGCCTGTCTCAGACCGTCTGTCTCAGACCGTCTGTCTCAGACCGTCTGTCTCCGACCGTCTGTCTCGGACCGTCTTCCGCGGACTGTCTGTCTCGGACCGTCTGTCTCAGTCCGTCTGTCTCCGCCCCCCTGTCTCTGTCCGTTTGTCTCAGACCGTCTGTCTCGGCCCGCCTGTCTCAACCTGCCTCTCTCAGTCCGTCTGTCTCAGCCCGCTTGTCTCACCCCGCCTCTCCCAGTCCGACCGTATCAGCCCGCCTGTCTCAGTCCGTCTGTCTCAGCCCGCCTGTCTCAGCCCGCCTGTCTCTGTCCGTCTGTCTCAGCCCGCCTGTCTCAGACCGTCTGTCTCGGACCGTCTGTCTCAGACCGTCTGCCTCAGACCGTCTGTCTCAGCCCGCCTCTCTCAGTCCGTGTGTCTCAGACCGTCTGTCTCAGACCGTCTGTCTCAGACCGTCGGTCTCAGACCGTCTGTCTCAGACCGTCTGTCTCAGACCGTCTGTCTCAGACCGTCTGTCTCAGCCTGCCTGTCTCTGTCCGTCTGTCTCAGCCCGCCTGTCTCAGACCGCCCGTCTCAGCCCGCCTCTCTCAGTTTGTCTGTCTGAGACCGTCTGTCTCAGACCGTCTGTCTCAGCCCGCCTCTCTCAGTCCGTCTGTCTCAGACCGTCTGTCTCAGACCGTCTGTCTCAGACCGTCTGTCTCAGACCGTCTGTCTCAGACCGTCTGTCTCAGACCGCCTGTCTCAGCCCGCCTCTCTCAGTTTGTCTGTCTGAGACCGTCTGTCTCAGACCGTCTGTCTCAGCCCGCCTCTCTCAGTCCGTCTGTCTCAGACCGTCTGTCTCAGACCGTCTGTCTCAGACCGTCTGTCTCAGACCGTCTGTCTCAGACCGTCTGTCTCAGACCGTCTGTCTCAGACCGTCTGTCTGAGCCCGCCTGTCTCTGTCCGTGTGTCTCAGACCGTCTGTCTCGGACCGTCTGTCTCAGACCGTCTGTCTCAGACCGTCTGTCTCTTACCGTTGTCTCTGTCCGTCTGTTTCAGCCCGCCTGTCTCAGACCGTCTGTATCTGTCCGTCTGTCTCGGACCGTCTGTCTCTTACCGTTGTCTCTGTCCGTCTTTTTCAGCCCGCCTGTCTCTGTCCGTCTGTCTTTGACCGTCCGTCTCAGACCGTTTCTCTCAGCCCGCCTGTCTCAGCCCGCCTCTCTCTGTCCGTCTGTCTTTGACCGTCCGTCTCAGTCCGTCTGTCTCAGACCGTCTGTCTCTGTCCGTCTGTCTCGGACCGTCTGTCTCTGACCGTTGTCTCTGTCCGTCTGTTTCAGCCCGCCTGTCTCTGTCCGTCTGTCTTTGACCGTCCGTCTCAGACCGTTTCTCTCAGCCCGCCTGTCTCAGCCCGCCTCTCTCAGTCCGTCTGTCTGAGACCGTCTGTCTCATGTCATCTGTCTCTGTCCGTCTGTCTCAGACCGTCTGTCTCTGTCCGTCTGTCTCAGCCCGCCTGTCTCAGCCCGCCTCTCTCAGTCCGTCTGTCTGAGACCGTCTGTCTCAGACCGTCTGTCTCAGCCCGCCTGTCTCAACCCGCCTCTCTCAGTCCGTCTGTCAGAGACCGTTTGTCTCTTACCGTTCTCTCTGTCCGTCTGTCTCAGCCCGCCTGTCTCAGACCGTCTGTCTCAGACCGTCTGCCTCAGTCCGTCTGTCTCCGCCCGCCTGTCTCTGTCCGTTTGTCTCAGACCGTCTGTCTCAGACCGTCTGTCTCAGCCCGCCTGTCTCAACCCGCCTCTCTCAGTCCGTCTGTCTCAGCCCGCCTGTCTCAGCCCGCCTTTCCCAATCCGTCTGTCTCAGCCCGCCTGTCTCAGTCCGTCTGTCTCAGACCGTCTGACTCAGCCCGCCTGTCTCAGTCCGCCTATCTCATTCCGTCTGTCTGAGTCCGTCTGTCTCATGCCATCTGTCTCAGACCGTCTGTCTCAGACCGTCTGTCTCGGACCGTCTGTCTCAGACCGTCTGACTCAGCCCGCCTGTCTCAATCGGTCTGTCTCCGCCCGCCTGTCTCAGTCCGTCTGTCTCAGACCGTCTGGCTCGCCCGCCTGTCTCATCCCGCCTCCCTCAGTCCGTCTGTCAGAGACCGTCTGTCTCAGACCGTCTGTCTCAGCCCGCCTGTCTCAGCCCGCCTCTCTCAGTCCGTCTGTCTGAGTCCGTCAGTCTCAGGCCATCTGTCTCAGACCGTCTGTCTCAGACCGTCTGTCTCGGACCGTCTGTCTCAGACCGTCTGACTCAGCCCGCCTGTCTCAGTCCGTCTGTCTCCGCCCGCCTGTCTCAGTCCGTCTGTCTCAGAGAGTCTGTCTCAGCCCGCCTCTCTCAGCCCGCCTCCCTCAGTCCGCCTGTCAGAGACCGTCTGTCTCTTACCGTTCTCTCTGTCCGTCTGTCTCAGCCCTCCTGTCTCAGACCGTCTGTCTCGGACTGTCTTCCGCGGACTGTCTGTCTCGGACCGTCTGTCTCAGACCGTCTGACTCAGCCCGCCTGTCTCTGTCCGTCTGTCTCAGACCGTCTGCCTCAGCCCGCTGTCTCAACCCGCCTCTCTCAGTCCGTCTGTCTCAGCCCGCCTGTCTCAGCCCGCCTCTGCCAGTCCATCTGTCTCACCCCGCCTGTCTCAGTCCGCCTGTCTCAGGCCGCCTCTCCCAGTCCGTCTGTCTCAGCCCGCCTGTCTCAGTCCGTCTGCATCAGACCGTCTGTCTCAGCCCGCCTGTCTCAGTCCGCCTCTCTCAGTCCGTCTGTCTGAGTCCATCTGTCTCAGGCCATCTGTCTCAGACCGTCTGTCTCAGACCGTCTGTCTCGGACCGTCTGTCTCAGACCGTCTCACTCAGCCCGCCTGTCTCAATCGGTCTGTCTCAGTCCGTCTGTCTCAGAACGTCTGTCTCAGCCCGCCTGTCTCAGCCCGCCTCCCTCAGTCCGTCTGTCAGAGACCGTCTGTCTCAGACCGTCTGTCTCAGCCCGCCTGTCTCAGCCCGCCTCTCTCAGTCCGTCTGTCTGAGTCCGCCTGTCTCAGTCCGTCTGTCTCCGCCCGCCTGTCTCTGTCCGTTTGTCTCAGACCGTCTGTCTCAGACCGTCTGTCTCAGCCCGCCTGTCTCAGCCCGCCTCTCTCAGTCCGTCTGTCTGAGTCCGCCTGTCTCAGTCCGTCTGTCTCAGACCATCTGTCTCTGTCCGTCTATCTCAGTCCGTCCGTCTCAGCCCTCCTGTCTCAGCCCGCCTGTCTCAGCCCGCCTGTCTCAGTCCGTCTGTCTCAGCCCGCCTGTCTCTGTCCGTCTGTCTCAGCCAGCATGTCTCAGACCGTCTGTCTCAGACCGTCTGTCTCGGACCGTCTGTCTCAGACCGTCTGACTCAGCCCGCCTGTCTCAGTCCGTCTGTCTCCGACCGCCTGTCTCAGACCGTCTGTCTCCGCCGGCCTGTCTCAGTCCGTCTGTCTCAGCCCGCCTGTCTCTGTCGGTCTGTCTCAGCCCGCCTGTCTCAGACCGTCTGTCTCAGACCGTCTGTCTCAGACCGTCTGTCTCCGACCGTCTGTCTCGGACCGTCTTCCGCGGACTGTCTGTCTCGGACCGTCTGTCTCAGTCCGTCTGTCTCAGTCCGTCTGTCTCAGACCGTCTGGCTCGCCCGCCTGTCTCATCCCGCCTCCCTCAGTCCGTCTGTCAGAGACCGTCTGTCTCAGACCGTCTGTCTCAGCCCGCCTGTCTCAGCCCGCCTCTCTCAGTCCGTCTGTCTGAGTCCGTCAGTCTCAGGCCATCTGTCTCAGACCGTCTGTCTCAGACCGTCTGTCTCGGACCGTCTGTCTCAGACCGTCTGACTCAGCCCGCCTGTCTCAGTCCGTCTGTCTCCGCCCGCCTGTCTCAGTCCGTCTGTCTCAGAGACTCTGTCTCAGCCCGCCTCTCTCAGCCCGCCTCCCTCAGTCCGCCTGTCAGAGACCGTCTGTCTCTTACCGTTCTCTCTGTCCGTCTGTCTCAGCCCTCCTGTCTCAGACCGTCTGTCTCGGACTGTCTTCCGCGGACTGTCTGTCTCGGACCGTCTGTCTCAGACCGTCTGACTCAGCCCGCCTGTCTCAGTCCGTCTGTCTCCGCCGGCCTGTCTCAGTCCGTCTGTCTCAGCCCGCCTGTCTCTGTCCGTCTGTCTCAGCCCGCCTGTCTCAGACCGTCTGTTTCAGACCGTCTGTCTCAGACCGTCTGTCTCAGACCGTCTGTCTCCGACCGTCTGTCTCGGACCGTCTTCCGCGGACTGTCTGTCTCGGACCGTCTGTCTCAGTCCGTCTGTCTCCGCCCCCCTGTCTCTGTCCGTTTGTCTCAGACCGTCTGTCTCGGCCCGCCTGTCTCAACCTGCCTCTCTCAGTCCGTCTGTCTCAGCCCGCCTGTCTCAACCCGCCTCTCTCAGTCCGTCTGTCTCAGCCCGCCTGTCTCACCCCGCCTCTCCCAGTCCGACCGTATCAGCCCGCCTGTCTCAGTCCGTATGTCTCAGCCCGCCTGTCTCAGCCCGCCTGTCTCTGTCCGTCTGTCTCAGCCCGCCTGTCTCAGACCGTCTGTCTCGGACCGTCTGTCTCAGACCGTCTGCCTCAGACCGTCTGTCTCAGGCCATCTGTCTCAGTCCGTCTGTCCCTGTCCGTCTGTCTCAGACCATCTGTCTCAGACCGTTGTCTCTGTCCGTCTCGCTCAGGCCGCCTGCCTCAGTCCGCCTGTCTCAGTCCGTCTGTCTCAGACCGCCTGTCTCAGCCCGCCTCTCTCAGTTTGTCTGTCTGAGACCGTCTGTCTCAGCCCGCCTCTCTCAGTCCGTCTGTCTCAGACCGTCTGTCTCAGACCGTCTGTCTCAGACCGTCTGTCTCAGACCGTCTGTCTCAGACCGTCTGTCTCAGACCGTCTGTCTCAGACCGTCTGTCTCAGACCGTCTGTCTCAGACCGTCTGTCTCAGACCGTCTGTCTCAGACCGTCTGTCTGAGCCCGCCTGTCTCTGTCCGTGTGTCTCAGACCGTCTGTCTCGGACCGTCTGTCTCAGACCGTCTGTCTCAGTCCGTCTGTCTCAGACCGTCTGTCTCTGTCCGTCTGTCTCGGACCGTCTGTCTCTTACCGTTGTCTCTGTCCGTCTGTTTCAGCCCGCCTGTCTCTGTCCGTCTGTCTTTGACCGTCCGTCTCAGACCGTTTCTCTCAGCCCGCCTGTCTCAGCCCGCCTCTCTCAGTCCGTCTGTCTGAGACCGTCTGTCTCATGTCATCTGTCTCTGTCCGTCTGTCTCAGACCATCTGTCTCTGTCCGTCTGTCTCAGCCCGCCTGTCTCAGCCCGCCTCTCTCAGTCCGTCTGTCTGAGACCGTCTGTCTCAGACCGTCTGTCTCAGTCCGCCTGTCTCAACCCGCCTCTCTCAGTCCGTCTGTCAGAGACCGTTTGTCTCTTACCGTTCTCTCTGTCCGTCTGTCTCAGCCCGCCTGTCTCAGACAGTCTGTCTCAGACCGTCTGTCTCAGTCCGTCTGTCTCCGCCCGTCTGTATCTGTCCGTTTGTCGCAGACCGTCTGTCTCAGACCGTCTGTCTCATCCCGCCTGTCTCAACCCGCCTCTCTCAGTCCGTCTGTCTCAGCCCGCCTGTCTCAGCCCGCCTCTCCCAGTCCGTCTGTCTCAGCCCGCCTGTCTCAGTCCGTCTGTCTCAGACCGTCTGTCTCAGCCCGCCTGTCTCAGTCCGCCTATCTCATTCCGTCGGTCTGAGTCCGTCTGTCTCAGGCCATCTGTCTCAGACCGTCTGTCTCAGACCGTCTGACTCAGCCCGCCTGTCTCGGACCGTCTTTGGCGGACCGTCTGTCTCGGACCGTCTGTCTCAGACCGTCTGTCTCTGTCCGTCTGTCTCGGACCGTCTGTCTCTTACCGTTGTCTCTGTCCGTCTGTTTCAGCCCGCCTGTCTCTGTCCGTCTGTCTTTGACCGTCCGTCTCAGACCGTTTCTCTCAGCCCGCCTGTCTCAGCCCGCCTCTCTCAGTCCGTCTGTCTGAGACCGTCTGTCTCATGTCATCTGTCTCTGTCCGTCTGTCTCAGACCGTCTGTCTCTGTCCGTCTGTCTCAGCCCGCCTGTCTCAGCCCGCCTCTCTCAGTCCGTCTGTCTGAGACCGTCTGTCTCAGACCGTCTGTCTCAGCCCGCCTGTCTCAACCCGCCTTTCTCAGTCCGTCTGTCAGAGACCGTTTGTCTCTTACCGTTCTCTCTGTCCGTCTGTCTCAGCCCGCCTGTCTCAGACCGTCTGTCTCAGACCGTCTGCCTCAGTCCGTCTGTCTCCGCCCGCCTGTCTCTGTCCGTTTGTCTCAGACCGTCTGTCTCAGACCGTCTGTCTCAGCCCGCCTGTCTCAACCCGCCTCTCTCAGTCCGTCTGTCTCAGCCCGCCTGTCTCAGCCCGCCTTTCCCAATCCGTCTGTCTCAGCCCGCCTGTCTCAGTCCGTCTGTCTCAGACCGTCTGTCTCAGCCCGCCTGTCTCAGTCCGCCTATCTTATTCCGTCTGTCTGAGTCCGTCTGTCTCATGCCATCTGTCTCAGACCTTCTGTCTCAGACCGTCTGTCTCGGACCGTCTGTCTCAGACCGTCTGACTCAGCCCGCCTGTCTCAATCGGTCTGTCTCCGCCCGCCTGTCTCAGTCCGTCTGTCTCAGACCGTCTGGCTCGCCCGCCTGTCTCATCCCGCCTCCCTCAGTCCGTCTGTCAGAGACCGTCTGTCTCAGACCGCCTGTCTCAGCCCGCCTGTCTCAGCCCGCCTCTCTCAGTCCGTCTGTCTGAGTCCGTCAGTCTCAGGCCATCTGTCTCAGACCGTCTGTCTCAGACCGTCTGTCTCGGACCGTCTGTCTCAGACCGTCTGACTCAGCCCGCCTGTCTCAGTCCGTCTGTCTCCGCCCGCCTGTCTCAGTCCGTCTGTCTCAGAGAGTCTGTCTCAGCCCGCCTCTCTCAGCCCGCCTCCCTCAGTCCGCCTGTCAGAGAGCGTCTGTCTCTTACCGTTCTCTCTGTCCGTCTGTCTCAGCCCTCCTGTCTCAGACCGTCTGTCTCGGACTGTCTTCCGCGGACTGTCTGTCTCGGACCGTCTGTCTCAGACCGTCTGACTCAGCCCGCCTGTCTCTGTCCGTCTGTCTCAGACCGTCTGCCTCAGCCCGCTGTCTCAACCCGCCTCGCTCAGTCCGTCTGTCTCAGCCCGCCTGTCTCAGCCCGCCTCTGCCAGTCCATCTGTCTCACCCCGCCTGTCTCAGTCCGCCTGTCTCAGGCCGCCTCTCCCAGTCCGTCTGTCTCAGCCCGCCTGTCTCAGTCCGTCTGCCTCAGACCGTCTGTCTCAGCCCGCCTGTCTCAGTCCGCCTCTCTCAGTCCGTCTGTCTGAGTCCATCTGTCTCAGGCCATCTGTCTCACACCGTCTGTCTCAGACCGTCTGTCTCGGACCGTCTGTCTCAGACCGTCTCACTCAGCCCGCCTGTCTCAATCGGTCTGTCTCAGTCCGTCTGTCTCAGAACGTCTGTCTCAGCCCGCCTGTATCAGCCCGCCTCCCTCAGTCCGTCTGTCAGAGACCGTCTGTCTCAGACCGTCTGTCTCAGCCCGCCTGTCTCAGCCCGCCTCTCTCAGTCCGTCTGTCTGAGTCCGCCTGTCTCAGTCCGTCTGTCTCCGCCCGCCTGTCTCTGTCCGTTTGTCTCAGACCGTCTGTCTCAGACCGTCTGTCTCAGACCGTCTGTCTCAGCCCGCCTGTCTCAGCCCGCCTCTCTCAGTCCGCCTGTCTGAGTCCGCCTGTCTCAGTCCGTCTGTCTCAGACCATCTGTCTCTGTCCGTCTATCTCAGTCCGTCCGTCTCAGCCCTCCTGTCTCAGCCCGCCTGTCTCAGCCCGCCTCTCTCAGCCCGTCTGTCTCAGACCGTCTGTCTCAGACCGTCTCTCTCAGACCGTCTGTCTCAGACCGTCTGTCTCAGACCGTCTGTCTCAGACCGTCTGTCTCAGACCGTCTGTCTCAGACCGTCTGTCTCAGACCGTCTGTCTCAGACCGTCTGTCTGAGCCCGCCTGTCTCTGTCCGTGTGTCTCAGACCGTCTGTCTCGGACCGCCTGTCTCAGACCGTCTGTCTCTTACCGTTGTCTCTGTCCGTCTGTTTCAGCCCGCCTGTCTCTGTCCGTCTGTCTTTGACCGTCCGTCTCAGACCGTTTCTCTCAGCCCGCCTGTCTCAGCCCGCCTCTCTCAGTCCGTCTGTCTGAGACCGTCTGTCTCATGTCATCTGTCTCTGTCCGTCTGTCTCAGACCGTCTGTCTCTGTCCGTCTGTCTCAGCCCGCCTGTCTCAGCCCGCCTCTCTCAGTCCGTCTGTCTGAGACCGTCTGTCTCAGACCGTCTGTCTCAGCCCGCCTGTCTCAACCCGCCTCTCTCAGTCCGTCTGTCAGAGACCGTTTGTCTCTTACCGTTCTCTCTGTCCGTCTGTCTCAGCCCGCCTGTCTCAGACCGTCTGTCTCAGACCGTCTGTCTCAGTCCGTCTGTCTCCGCCCGCCTGTCTCTGTCCGTTTGTCTCAGACCGTCTGTCTCAGACCGTCTGTCTCAGCCCGCTGTCTCAACCCGCCTCTCTCAGTCCGTCTGTCTCAGCCCGCCTGTCTCAGCCCGCCTCTGCCAGTCCATCTGTCTCACCCCGCCTGTCTCAGTCCGCCTGTCTCAGGCCGCCTCTCCCAGTCCGTCTGTCTCAGCCCGCCTGTCTCAGTCCGTCTGCCTCAGACCGTCTGTCTCAGCCCGCCTGTCTCAGTCCGCCTCTCTCAGTCCGTCTGTCTGAGTCCATCTGTCTCAGGCCATCTGTCTCAGACCGTCTGTCTCAGACCGTCTGTCTCGGACCGTCTGTCTCAGACCGTCTCACTCAGCCCGCCTGTCTCAATCGGTCTGTCTCCGCCCGCCTGTCTCAGTCCGTCTGTCTCAGAACGTCTGTCTCAGCCCGCCTGTCTCAGCCCGCCTCCCTCAGTCCGTCTGTCAGAGACCGTCTGTCTCAGACCGTCTGTCTCAGCCCGCCTGTCTCAGCCCGCCTCTCTCAGTCCGTCTGTCTGAGTCCGCCTGTCTCAGTCCGTCTGTCTCCGCCCGCCTGTCTCTGTCCGTTTGTCTCAGACCGTCTGTCTCAGATCGTCTGTCTCAGACCGTCTGTCTCAGACCGTCTGTCTCAGCCCGCCTGTCTCAGCCCGCCTCTCTCAGTCCGTCTATCTGAGTCCGCCTGTCTCAGTCCGTCTGTCTCAGACCATCTGTCTCTGTCCGTCTGTCTCAGTCCGTCCGTCTCAGCCCTCCTGTCTCAGCCCGCCTGTCTCAGCCCGCCTCTCTCAGTCCATCTGTCACCGCCCGCCTGTCTCTGTCCGTTTGTCTCAGACCGTCTGTCTCAGACCGTCTGTCTCAGCCCGCCTGTCTCAGACCGTCTGTCTCAGACCGTCTGTCTCAGTCCGTCTGTCTCCGCCCGCCTGTCTCTGTCCGTTTGTCTCAGACCGTCTGTCTCAGACCGTCTGTCTCAGCCCGCCTGTCTCAACCCGCCTCTCTCAGTCCGTCTGTCTCAGCCCGCCTGTCTCAGCCCGCCTCTCCCAGTCCGTCTGTCTCAGCCCGCCTGTCTCAGTCCGTCTGTCTCAGACCGTCTGTTTCAGCCCGCCTGTCTCAGTCCGCCTATCTCATTCCGTCTGTCTGAGTCCGTCTGTCTCATGCCATCTGTCTCAGACCGTCTGTCTCAGACCGTCTGTCTCGGACCGTCTGTCTCAGACCGTCTGACTCAGCCCGCCTGCCTCAATCGGTCTGTCTCCGCCCGCCTGTCTCAGTCCGCCTCTGCCAGTCCATCTGTCTCACCCCGCCTGTCTCAGTCCGCCTGTCTCAGGCCGCCTCTCCCAGTCCGTCTGTCTCAGCCCGCCTGTCTCAGTCCGTCTGCCTCAGACCGTCTGTCTCAGCCCGCCTGTCTCAGTCCGCCTCTCTCAGTCCGTCTGTCTGAGTCCATCTGTCTCAGGCCATCTGTCTCAGACCGTCTGTCTCAGACCGTCTGTCTCGGACCGTCTGTCTCAGACCGTCTCACTCAGCCCGCCTGTCTCAATCGGTCTGTCTCCGCCCGCCTGTCTCAGTCCGTCTGTCTCAGAACGTCTGTCTCAGCCCGCCTGTCTCAGCCCGCCTCCCTCAGTCCGTCTGTCAGAGACCGTCTGTCTCAGACCGTCTGTCTCAGCCCGCCTGTCTCAGCCCGCCTCTCTCAGTCCGTCTGTCTGAGTCCGCCTGTCTCAGTCCGTCTGTCTCCGCCCGCCTGTCTCTGTCCGTTTTTCTCATACCGTCTGTCTCAGATCGTCTGTCTCAGACCGTCTGTCTCAGACCGTCTGTCTCAGCCCGCCTGTCTCAGCCCGCCTCTCTCAGTCCGTCTGTCTGAGTCCGCCTGTCTCAGTCCGTCTGTCTCAGACCATCTGTCTCTGTCCGTCTGTCTCAGTCCGTCCGTCTCAGCCCTCCTGTCTCAGCCCGCCTGTCTCAGCCCGCCTCTCTCAGTCCATCTGTCACCGCCCGCCTGTCTCTGTCCGTTTGTCTCAGACCGTCTGTCTCAGACCGTCTGTCTCAGCCCGCCTGTCTCAGACCGTCTGTCTCAGACCGTCTGTCTCAGTCCGTCTGTCTCCGCCCGCCTGTCTCTGTCCGTTTGTCTCAGACCGTCTGTCTCAGACCGTCTGTCTCAGCCCGCCTGTCTCAACCCGCCTCTCTCAGTCCGTCTGTCTCAGCCCGCCTGTCTCAGCCCGCCTCTCCCAGTCCGTCTGTCTCAGCCCGCCTGTCTCAGTCCGTCTGTCTCAGACCGTCTGTTTCAGCCCGCCTGTCTCAGTCCGCCTATCTCATTCCGTCTGTCTGAGTCCGTCTGTCTCATGCCATCTGTCTCAGACCGTCTGTCTCAGACCGTCTGTCTCGGACCGTCTGTCTCAGACCGTCTGACTCAGCCCGCCTGTCTCAATCGGTCTGTCTCCGCCCGCCTGTCTCAGTCCGCCTCTCTCAGTCCGTCTGTCTGAGTCCATCTGTCTCAGGCCATCTGTCTCAGACCGTCTGTCTCAGACCGTCTGTCTCGGACCGTCTGTCTCAGACCGTCTCACTCAGCCCGCCTGTCTCAATCGGTCTGTCTCAGTCCGTCTGTCTCAGAACGTCTGTCTCAGCCCGCCTGTCTCAGCCCGCCTCCCTCAGTCCGTCTGTCAGAGACCGTCTGTCTCAGACCGTCTGTCTCAGCCCGCCTGTCTCAGCCCGCCTCTCTCAGTCCGTCTGTCTGAGTCCGCCTGTCTCAGTCCGTCTGTCTCCGCCCGCCTGTCTCTGTCCGTTTGTCTCAGACCGTCTGTCTCAGATCGTCTGTCTCAGACCGTCTGTCTCAGCCCGCCTGTCTCAGCCCGCCTCTCTCAGTCCGTCTGTCTGAGTCCGCCTGTCTCAGTCCGTCTGTCTCAGACCATCTGTCTCTGTCCGTCTATCTCAGTCCGTCCGTCTCAGCCCTCCTGTCTCAGCCCGCCTGTCTCAGCCCGCCTCTCTCAGCCCGTCTGTCTCAGACCGTCTGTCTCAGACCGTCTGTCTCAGACCGTCTGTCTCAGACCGTCTGTCTCAGACCGTCTGTCTCAGACCGTCTGTCTCAGACCGTCTGTCTGAGCCCGCCTGTCTCTGTCCGTGTGTCTCAGACCGTCTGTCTCGGACCGCCTGTCTCAGACCGTCTGTCTCTTACCGTTGTCTCTGTCCGTCTGTTTCAGCCCGCCTGTCTCTGTCCGTCTGTCTTTGACCGTCCGTCTCAGTCCGTCTGTCTCAGACCGTCTGTCTCTGTCCGTCTGTCTCGGACCGTCTGTCTCTTACCGTTGTCTCTGTCCGTCTGTTTCAGCCCGCCTGTCTCTGTCCGTCTGTCTTTGACCGTCCGTCTCAGACCGTTTCTCTCAGCCCGCCTGTCTCAGCCCGCCTCTCTCAGTCCGTCTGTCTGAGACCGTCTGTCTCATGTCATCTGTCTCTGTCCGTCTGTCTCAGACCGTCTGTCTCTGTCCGTCTGTCTCAGCCCGCCTGTCTCAGCCCGCCTCTCTCAGTCCGTCTGTCTGAGTCCATCTGTCTCAGGCCATCTGTCTCAGACCGTCTGTCTCAGACCGTCTGTCTCGGACCGTCTGTCTCAGACCGTCTCACTCAGCCCGCCTGTCTCAATCGGTCTGTCTCAGTCCGTCTGTCTCAGAACGTCTGTCTCAGACCGTCTGTCTCAGACCGTCTGTCTCAGACCGTCTGTCTCAGACCGTCTGTCTCAGACCGTCTGCCTCAGCCCGCTGTCTCAACCCGCCTCTCTCAGACCGTCTGCCTCAGCCCGCTGTCTCAACCCGCCTCTCTCAGTCCGTCTGTCTCAGCCCGCCTGTCTCAGCCCGCCTCTGCCAGTCCATCTGTCTCACCCCGCCTGTCTCAGGCCGCCTCTCCCAGTCCGTCTGTCTCAGCCCGCCTGTCTCAGTCCGTCTGCCTCAGACCGTCTGTCTCAGCCCGCCTGTCTCAGTCCGCCTCTCTCAGTCCGTCTGTCTGAGTCCATCTGTCTCAGGCCATCTGTCTCAGACCGTCTGTCTCAGACCGTCTGTCTCGGACCGTCTGTCTCAGACCGTC
Source organism: Coelioxys conoideus (assembly GCA_947623535.1). Lineage (NCBI taxonomy): Eukaryota > Metazoa > Arthropoda > Insecta > Hymenoptera > Megachilidae > Coelioxys > Coelioxys conoideus. Next base: position 713,712 of record CANQJN010000017.1, read on the forward strand.
TCACTCAGCCCGCCTGTCTCAATCGGTCTGTCTCAGTCCGTCTGTCTCAGAACGTCTGTCTCAGCCCGCCTGTCTCAGCCCGCCTCCCTCAGTCCGTCTGTCAGAGACCGTCTGTCTCAGACCGTCTGTCTCAGCCCGCCTGTCTCAGCCCGCCTCTCTCAGTCCGTCTGTCTGAGTCCGCCTGTCTCAGTCCGTCTGTCTCCGCCCGCCTGTCTCTGTCCGTTTGTCTCAGACCGTCTGTCTCAGACCGTCTGTCTCAGACCGTCTGTCTCAGACCGTCTGCCTCAGCCCGCTGTCTCAACCCGCCTCTCTCAGTCCGTCTGTCTCAGCCCGCCTGTCTCAGCCCGCCTCTGCCAGTCCATCTGTCTCACCCCGCCTGTCTCAGTCCGCCTGTCTCAGGCCGCCTCTCCCAGTCCGTCTGTCTCAGCCCGCCTGTCTCAGTCCGTCTGCCTCAGACCGACTGTCTCAGCCCGCAAGTCTCAGTCCGCCTCTCTCAGTCCGTCTGTCTGAGTCCATCTGTCTCAGGCCATCTGTCTCAGACCGTCTGTCTCAGACCGTCTGTCTCGGACCGTCTGTCTCAGACCGTCTCACTCAGCCCGCCTGTCTCAATCGGTCTGTCTCAGTCCGTCTGTCTCAGAACGTCTGTCTCAGCCCGCCTGTCTCAGCCCGCCTCCCTCAGTCCGTCTGTCAGAGACCGTCTGTCTCAGACCGTCTGTCTCAGCCCGCCTGTCTCAGCCCGCCTCTCTCAGTCCGTCTGTCTGAGTCCGCCTGTCTCAGTCCGTCTGTCTCCGCCCGCCTGTCTCTGTCCGTTTGTCTCAGACCGTCTGTCTCAGACCGTCTGTCTCAGACCGTCTGTCTCAGCCCGCCTGTCTCAGCCCGCCTCTCTCAGTCCGTCTGTCTGAGTCCGCCTGTCTCAGTCCGTCTGTCTCAGACCATCTGTCTCTGTCCGTCTATCTCAGTCCGTCCGTCTCAGCCCTCCTGTCTCAGCCCGCCTGTCTCAGACCGTCTGTCTCAGACCGTCTGTCTCAGACCGTCTGTCTGAGCCCGCCTGTCTCTGTCCGTGTGTCTCAGACCGTCTGTCTCGGACCGCCTGTCTCAGACCGTCTGTCTCTTACCGTTGTCTCTGTCCGTCTGTTTCAGCCCGCCTGTCTCTGTCCGTCTGTCTTTGACCGTCCGTCTCTGTCCGTGTGTCTCAGACCGTCTGTCTCTTATCGTTGTCTCTGTCCGTCTGTTTCAGCCCGCCTGTCTCTGTCCGTCTGTCTTTGACCGTCCGTCTCAGACCGTTTCTCTCAGCCCGCCTGTCTCAGCCCGCCTCTCTCAGTCCGTCTGTCTGAGACCGTCTGTCTCATGTCATCTGTCTCTGTCCGTCTGTCTCAGACCGTCTGTCTCTGTCCGTCTGTCTCAGCCCGCCTGTCTCAGCCCGCCTCTCTCAGTCCGTCTGTCTGAGACCGTCTGTCTCAGACCGTCTGTCTCAGCCCGCCTGTCTCAACCCGCCTCTCTCAGTCCGTCTGTCTCAGCCCGCCTGTCTCAGCCCGCCTCTGCCAGTCCATCTGTCTCACCCCGCCTGTCTCAGTCCGCCTGTCTCAGGCCGCCTCTCCCAGTCCGTCTGTCTCAGCCCGCCTGTCTCAGTCCGTCTGCCTCAGACCGTCTGTCTCAGCCCGCCTGTCTCAGTCCGCCTCTCTCAGTCCGTCTGTCTGAGTCCATCTGTCTCAGGCCATCTGTCTCAGACCGTCTGTCTCAGACCGTCTGTCTCGGACCGTCTGTCTCAGACCGTCTCACTCAGCCCGCCTGTCTCAATCGGTCTGTCTCCGCCCGCCTGTCTCAGTCCGTCTGACTCAGAACGTCTGTCTCAGCCCGCCTGTCTCAGCCCGCCTCCCTCAGTCCGTCTGTCAGAGACCGTCTGTCTCAGACCGTCTGTCTCAGCCCGCCTGTCTCAGCCCGCCTCTCTCAGTCCGTCTGTCTGAGTCCGCCTGTCTCAGTCCGTCTGTCTCCGCCCGCCTGTCTCTGTCCGTTTGTCTCAGACCGTCTGTCTCAGATCGTCTGTCTCAGACCGTCTGTCTCAGACCGTCTGTCTCAGCCCGCCTGTCTCAGCCCGCCTCTCTCAGTCCGTCTGTCTGAGTCCGCCTGTCTCAGTCCGTCTGTCTCAGACCATCTGTCTCTGTCCGTCTGTCTCAGTCCGTCCGTCTCAGCCCTCCTGTCTCAGCCCGCCTGTCTCAGCCCGCCTCTCTCAGTCCGTCTGTCACCGCCCGCCTGTCTCTGTCCGTTTGTCTCAGACCGTCTGTCTCAGACCGTCTGTCTCAGCCCGCCTGTCTCAGACCGTCTGTCTCAGACCGTCTGTCTCAGTCCGTCTGTCTCCGCCCGCCTGTCTCTGTCCGTTTGTCTCAGACCGTCTGTCTCAGACCGTCTGTCTCAGCCCGCCTGTCTCAACCCGCCTCTCTCAGTCCGTCTGTCTCAGCCCGCCTGTCTCAGCCCGCCTCTCCCAGTCCGTCTGTCTCAGCCCGCCTGTCTCAGTCCGTCTGTCTCAGACCGTCTGTTTCAGCCCGCCTGTCTCAGTCCGCCTATCTCATTCCGTCTGTCTGAGTCCGTCTGTCTCATGCCATCTGTCTCAGACCGTCTGTCTCAGACCGTCTGTCTCGGACCGTCTGTCTCAGACCGTCTGACTCAGCCCGCCTGTCTCAATCGGTCTGTCTCCGCCCGCCTGTCTCAGTCCGTCTGTCTCAGAGCGTCTGTCTCGCCCGCCTGTCTCATCCCGCCTCCCTCAGTCCGTCTGTCAGAGACCGTCTGTCTCAGACCGTCTGTCTCAGCCCGCCTGTCTCAGCCCGCCTCTCTCAGTCCGTCTGTCTGAGTCCGTCAGTCTCAGGCCATCTGTCTCAGACCGTCTGTCTCAGACCGTCTGTCTCGGACCGTCTGTCTCAGACCGTCTGACTCAGCCCGCCTGTCTCAGTCCGTCTGTCTCCGCCCGCCTGTCTCAGTCCGTCTGTCTCAGAGAGTCTGTCTCAGCCCGCCTCTCTCAGCCCGCCTCCCTCAGTCCGCCTGTCAGAGACCGTCTGTCTCGGACCGTCTGTCTCAGACCGTCTGTCTCAGCCCGCCGGTCTCAACCCGCCTCTCTCAGTCCGTCTGTCTCAGCCCGCTTGTCTCACCCCGCCTCTCCCAGTCCGACCGTATCAGCCCGCCTGTCTCAGTCCGTCTGTCTCAGCCCGCCTGTCTCAGCCCGCCTCTCTCAGTCCGTCTGTCTCAGGCCATCTGTCTCGGACCGTCTGTCTCTGTCCGTCTGTCTCTGACCGTCTGTCTCGGACCGTCTGTCTCAGTCCGTCTGTCTCAGCCCGCCTGTCTCACCCCGCCTCTCCCAGTCCGACCGTATCAGCCCGCCTGTCTCAGTCCGTCTGTCTCAGCCCGCCTGTCTCAGCCCGCCTGTCTCTGTCCGTCTGTCTCAGCCCGCCTGTCTCAGACCGTCTGTCTCGGACCGTCTGTCTCAGACCGTCTGCCTCAGACCGTCTGTCTCAGGCCATCTGTCTCAGTCCGTCTGTCCCTGTCCGTCTGTCTCAGACCATCTGTCTCAGACCGTTGTCTCTGTCCGTCTCGCTCAGGCCGCCTGCCTCAGTCCGCCTGTCTCAGTCCGTCTGTCTCAGCCCGCCTGTCTCAACCCGCCTCTCTCAGTCCGTCTGTCTCAGCCCGCCTGTCTCAGCCCGCCTCTCCCAGTCCGTCTGTCTCAGCCCGCCTGTCTCAGTCCGTCTGTCTCAGACCGTCTGTTTCAGCCCGCCTGTCTCAGTCCGCCTATCTCATTCCGTCTGTCTGAGTCCGTCAGTCTCAGGCCATCTGTCTCAGACCGTCTGTCTCAGACCGTCTGTCTCGGACCGTCTGTCTCAGACCGTCTGACTCAGCCCGCCTGTCTCAGTCCGTCTGTCTCCGCCCGCCTGTCTCAGTCCGTCTGTCTCAGAGAGTCTGTCTCAGCCCGCCTCTCTCAGCCCGCCTCCCTCAGTCCGCCTGTCAGAGACCGTCTGTCTCGGACCGTCTGTCTCAGACCGTCTGTCTCAGCCCGCCGGTCTCAACCCGCCTCTCTCAGTCCGTCTGTCTCAGCCCGCTTGTCTCACCCCGCCTCTCCCAGTCCGACCGTATCAGCCCGCCTGTCTCAGTCCGTCTGTCTCAGCCCGCCTGTCTCAGCCCGCCTCTCTCAGTCCGTCTGTCTCAGGCCATCTGTCTCGGACCGTCTGTCTCTGTCCGTGTGTCTCTGACCGTCTGTCTCGGACCGTCTGTCTCAGTCCGTCTGTCTCAGCCCGCCTGTCTCACCCCGCCTCTCCCAGTCCGACCGTATCAGCCCGCCTGTCTCAGTCCGTCTGTCTCAGCCCGCCTGTCTCAGCCCGCCTGTCTCTGTCCGTCTGTCTCAGCCCGCCTGTCTCAGACCGTCTGTCTCGGACCGTCTGTCTCAGACCGTCTGCCTCAGACCGTCTGTCTCAGGCCATCTGTCTCAGTCCGTCTGTCCCTGTCCGTCTGTCTCAGACCATCTGTCTCAAACCGTTGTCTCTGTCCGTCTCGCTCAGGCCGCCTGCCTCAGTCCGCCTGTCTCAGTCCGTCTGTCTCAGACCGCCTGTCTCAGCCCGCCTCTCTCAGTTTGTCTGTCTGAGACCGTCTGTCTCAGACCGTCTGTCTCAGACCGTCTGTCTCAGACCGTCTGTCTCAGACCGTCTGTCTCAGACCGTCTGTCTCAGACCGTCTGTCTGAGCCCGCCTGTCTCTGTCCGTGTGTCTCAGACCGTCTGTCTCGGACCGTCTGTCTCAGACCGTCTGTCTCTTACCGTTGTCTCTGTCCGTCTGTTTCAGCCCGCCTCTCTCTGTCCGTCTGTCTTTGACCGTCCGTCTCAGTCCGTCTGTCTCAGACCGTCTGTCTCTGTCCGTCTGTCTCGGACCGTCTGTCTCTTACCGTTGTCTCTGTCCGTCTGTTTCAGCCCGCCTGTCTCTGTCCGTCTGTCTTTGACCGTCCGTCTCAGACCGTTTCTCTCAGCCCGCCTGTCTCAGCCCGCCTCTCTCAGTCCGTCTGTCTGAGACCGTCTGTCTCATGTCATCTGTCTCTGTCCGTCTGTCTCAGACCGTCTGTCTCTGTCCGTCTGTCTCAGCCCGCCTGTCTCAGCCCGCCTCTCTCAGTCCGGCTGTCTGAGACCATCTGTCTCAGACCGTCTGTCTCAGCCCGCCTGTCTCAACCCGCCTCTCTCAGTCCGTCTGTCAGAGACCGTTTGTCTCTTACCGTTCTCTCTGTCCGTCTGTCTCAGCCCGCCTGTCTCAGACCGTCTGTCTCAGACCGTCTGTCTCAGACCGTCTGCCTCAGTCCGTCTGTCTCCGCCCGCCTGTCTCTGTCCGTTTGTCTCAGACCGTCTGTCTCAGACCGTCTGTCTCAGCCCGCCTGTCTCAACCCGCCTCTCTCAGTCCGTCTGTCTCAGCCCGCCTGTCTCAGCCCGCCTTTCCCAGTCCGTCTGTCTCAGCCCGCCTGTCTCAGTCCGTCTGTCTCAGACCGTCTGTCTCAGCCCGCCTGTCTCAGTCCGCCTATCTCATTCCGTCTGTCTGAGTCCGTCTGTCTCATGCCATCTGTCTCAGACCGTCTGTCTCAGACCGTCTGTCTCGGACCGTCTGTCTCAGACCGTCTGACTCAGCCCGCCTGTCTCAATCGGTCTGTCTCCGCCCGCCTGTCTCAGTCCGTCTGTCTCAGACCGTCTGGCTCGCCCGCCTGTCTCATCCCGCCTCCCTCAGTCCGTCTGTCAGAGACCGTCTGTCTCAGACCGTCTGTCTCAGCCCGCCTGTCTCAGCCCACCTCTCTCAGTCCGTCTGTCTGAGTCCGTCAGTCTCAGGCCATCTGTCTCAGACCGTCTGTCTCAGACCGCCTGTCTCGGACCGTCTGTCTCAGACCGTCTGACTCAGCCCGCCTGTCTCAGTCCGTCTGTCTCCGCCCGCCTGTCTCAGTCCGTCTGTCTCAGAGAGTCTGTCTCAGCCCGCCTCTCTCAGCCCGCCTCCCTCAGTCCGCCTGTCAGAGACCGTCTGTCTCTTACCGTTCTCTCTGTCCGTCTGTCTCAGCCCTCCTGTCTCAGACCGTCTGTCTCGGACTGTCTTCCGCGGACTGTCTGTCTCGGACCGTCTGTCTCAGACCGTCTGACTCAGCCCGCCTGTCTCTGTCCGTCTGTCTCAGACCGTCTGCCTCAGCCCGCTGTCTCAACCCGCCTCTCTCAGTCCGTCTGTCTCAGCCCGCCTGTCTCAGCCCGCCTCTGCCAGTCCATCTGTCTCACCCCGCCTGTCTCAGTCCGCCTGTCTCAGGCCGCCTCTCCCAGTCCGTCTGTCTCAGCCCGCCTGTCTCAGTCCGTCTGCCTCAGACCGTCTGTCTCAGCCCGCCTGTCTCAGTCCGCCTCTCTCAGTCCGTCTGTCTGAGTTCATCTGTCTCAGGCCATCTGTCTCAGACCGTCTGTCTCAGACCGTCTGTCTCGGACCGTCTGTCTCAGACCGTCTCACTCAGCCCGCCTGTCTCAATCGGTCTGTCTCAGTCCGTCTGTCTCAGAACGTCTGTCTCAGCCCGCCTGTCTCAGCCCGCCTCCCTCAGTCCGTCTGTCAGAGACCGTCTGTCTCAGACCGTCTGTCTCAGCCCGCCTGTCTCACCCCGCCTCTCCCGTCCGACCGTATCAGCCCGCCTGTCTCTGTCCGTCTGTCTTTGACCGTCCGTCTCTGTCCGTGTGTCTCAGACCGTCTGTCTCTTATCGTTGTCTCTGTCCGTCTGTTTCAGCCCGCCTGTCTCTGTCCGTCTGTCTTTGACCGTCCGTCTCAGACCGTTTCTCTCAGCCCGCCTGTCTCAGCCCGCCTCTCTCAGTCCGTCTGTCTGAGACCGTCTGTCTCATGTCATCTGTCTCTGTCCGTCTGTCTCAGACCGTCTGTCTCTGTCCGTCTGTCTCAGCCCGCCTGTCTCAGCCCGCCTCTCTCAGTCCGTCTGTCTGAGACCGTCTGTCTCAGACCGTCTGTCTCAGCCCGCCTGTCTCAACCCGCCTCTCTCAGTCCGTCTGTCTCAGCCCGCCTGTCTCAGCCCGCCTCTGCCAGTCCATCTGTCTCACCCCGCCTGTCTCAGTCCGCCTGTCTCAGGCCGCCTCTCCCAGTCCGTCTGTCTCAGCCCGCCTGTCTCAGTCCGTCTGCCTCAGACCGTCTGTCTCAGCCCGCCTGTCTCAGTCCGCCTCTCTCAGTCCGTCTGTCTGAGTCCATCTGTCTCAGGCCATCTGTCTCAGACCGTCTGTCTCAGACCGTCTGTCTCGGACCGTCTGTCTCAGACCGTCTCACTCAGCCCGCCTGTCTCAATCGGTCTGTCTCCGCCCGCCTGTCTCAGTCCGTCTGACTCAGAACGTCTGTCTCAGCCCGCCTGTCTCAGCCCGCCTCCCTCAGTCCGTCTGTCAGAGACCGTCTGTCTCAGACCGTCTGTCTCAGCCCGCCTGTCTCAGCCCGCCTCTCTCAGTCCGTCTGTCTGAGTCCGCCTGTCTCAGTCCGTCTGTCTCCGCCCGCCTGTCTCTGTCCGTTTGTCTCAGACCGTCTGTCTCAGATCGTCTGTCTCAGACCGTCTGTCTCAGACCGTCTGTCTCAGCCCGCCTGTCTCAGCCCGCCTCTCTCAGTCCGTCTGTCTGAGTCCGCCTGTCTCAGTCCGTCTGTCTCAGACCATCTGTCTCTGTCCGTCTGTCTCAGTCCGTCCGTCTCAGCCCTCCTGTCTCAGCCCGCCTGTCTCAGCCCGCCTCTCTCAGTCCGTCTGTCACCGCCCGCCTGTCTCTGTCCGTTTGTCTCAGACCGTCTGTCTCAGACCGTCTGTCTCAGCCCGCCTGTCTCAGACCGTCTGTCTCAGACCGTCTGTCTCAGTCCGTCTGTCTCCGCCCGCCTGTCTCTGTCCGTTTGTCTCAGACCGTCTGTCTCAGACCGTCTGTCTCAGCCCGCCTGTCTCAACCCGCCTCTCTCAGTCCGTCTGTCTCAGCCCGCCTGTCTCAGCCCGCCTCTCCCAGTCCGTCTGTCTCAGCCCGCCTGTCTCAGTCCGTCTGTCTCAGACCGTCTGTTTCAGCCCGCCTGTCTCAGTCCGCCTATCTCATTCCGTCTGTCTGAGTCCGTCTGTCTCATGCCATCTGTCTCAGACCGTCTGTCTCAGACCGTCTGTCTCGGACCGTCTGTCTCAGACCGTCTGACTCAGCCCGCCTGTCTCAATCGGTCTGTCTCCGCCCGCCTGTCTCAGTCCGTCTGTCTCAGAGCGTCTGTCTCGCCCGCCTGTCTCATCCCGCCTCCCTCAGTCCGTCTGTCAGAGACCGTCTGTCTCAGACCGTCTGTCTCAGCCCGCCTGTCTCAGCCCGCCTCTCTCAGTCCGTCTGTCTGAGTCCGTCAGTCTCAGGCCATCTGTCTCAGACCGTCTGTCTCAGACCGTCTGTCTCGGACCGTCTGTCTCAGACCGTCTGACTCAGCCCGCCTGTCTCAGTCCGTCTGTCTCCGCCCGCCTGTCTCAGTCCGTCTGTCTCAGAGAGTCTGTCTCAGCCCGCCTCTCTCAGCCCGCCTCCCTCAGTCCGCCTGTCAGAGACCGTCTGTCTCGGACCGTCTGTCTCAGACCGTCTGTCTCAGCCCGCCGGTCTCAACCCGCCTCTCTCAGTCCGTCTGTCTCAGCCCGCTTGTCTCACCCCGCCTCTCCCAGTCCGACCGTATCAGCCCGCCTGTCTCAGTCCGTCTGTCTCAGCCCGCCTGTCTCAGCCCGCCTCTCTCAGTCCGTCTGTCTCAGGCCATCTGTCTCGGACCGTCTGTCTCTGTCCGTCTGTCTCTGACCGTCTGTCTCGGACCGTCTGTCTCAGTCCGTCTGTCTCAGCCCGCCTGTCTCACCCCGCCTCTCCCAGTCCGACCGTATCAGCCCGCCTGTCTCAGTCCGTCTGTCTCAGCCCGCCTGTCTCAGCCCGCCTGTCTCTGTCCGTCTGTCTCAGCCCGCCTGTCTCAGACCGTCTGTCTCGGACCGTCTGTCTCAGACCGTCTGCCTCAGACCGTCTGTCTCAGGCCATCTGTCTCAGTCCGTCTGTCCCTGTCCGTCTGTCTCAGACCATCTGTCTCAGACCGTTGTCTCTGTCCGTCTCGCTCAGGCCGCCTGCCTCAGTCCGCCTGTCTCAGTCCGTCTGTCTCAGCCCGCCTGTCTCAACCCGCCTCTCTCAGTCCGTCTGTCTCAGCCCGCCTGTCTCAGCCCGCCTCTCCCAGTCCGTCTGTCTCAGCCCGCCTGTCTCAGTCCGTCTGTCTCAGACCGTCTGTTTCAGCCCGCCTGTCTCAGTCCGCCTATCTCATTCCGTCTGTCTGAGTCCGTCAGTCTCAGGCCATCTGTCTCAGACCGTCTGTCTCAGACCGTCTGTCTCGGACCGTCTGTCTCAGACCGTCTGACTCAGCCCGCCTGTCTCAGTCCGTCTGTCTCCGCCCGCCTGTCTCAGTCCGTCTGTCTCAGAGAGTCTGTCTCAGCCCGCCTCTCTCAGCCCGCCTCCCTCAGTCCGCCTGTCAGAGACCGTCTGTCTCGGACCGTCTGTCTCAGACCGTCTGTCTCAGCCCGCCGGTCTCAACCCGCCTCTCTCAGTCCGTCTGTCTCAGCCCGCTTGTCTCACCCCGCCTCTCCCAGTCCGACCGTATCAGCCCGCCTGTCTCAGTCCGTCTGTCTCAGCCCGCCTGTCTCAGCCCGCCTCTCTCAGTCCGTCTGTCTCAGGCCATCTGTCTCGGACCGTCTGTCTCTGTCCGTGTGTCTCTGACCGTCTGTCTCGGACCGTCTGTCTCAGTCCGTCTGTCTCAGCCCGCCTGTCTCACCCCGCCTCTCCCAGTCCGACCGTATCAGCCCGCCTGTCTCAGTCCGTCTGTCTCAGCCCGCCTGTCTCAGCCCGCCTGTCTCTGTCCGTCTGTCTCAGCCCGCCTGTCTCAGACCGTCTGTCTCGGACCGTCTGTCTCAGACCGTCTGCCTCAGACCGTCTGTCTCAGGCCATCTGTCTCAGTCCGTCTGTCCCTGTCCGTCTGTCTCAGACCATCTGTCTCAAACCGTTGTCTCTGTCCGTCTCGCTCAGGCCGCCTGCCTCAGTCCGCCTGTCTCAGTCCGTCTGTCTCAGACCGCCTGTCTCAGCCCGCCTCTCTCAGTTTGTCTGTCTGAGACCGTCTGTCTCAGACCGTCTGTCTCAGACCGTCTGTCTCAGACCGTCTGTCTCAGACCGTCTGTCTCAGACCGTCTGTCTCAGACCGTCTGTCTGAGCCCGCCTGTCTCTGTCCGTGTGTCTCAGACCGTCTGTCTCGGACCGTCTGTCTCAGACCGTCTGTCTCTTACCGTTGTCTCTGTCCGTCTGTTTCAGCCCGCCTCTCTCTGTCCGTCTGTCTTTGACCGTCCGTCTCAGTCCGTCTGTCTCAGACCGTCTGTCTCTGTCCGTCTGTCTCGGACCGTCTGTCTCTTACCGTTGTCTCTGTCCGTCTGTTTCAGCCCGCCTGTCTCTGTCCGTCTGTCTTTGACCGTCCGTCTCAGACCGTTTCTCTCAGCCCGCCTGTCTCAGCCCGCCTCTCTCAGTCCGTCTGTCTGAGACCGTCTGTCTCATGTCATCTGTCTCTGTCCGTCTGTCTCAGACCGTCTGTCTCTGTCCGTCTGTCTCAGCCCGCCTGTCTCAGCCCGCCTCTCTCAGTCCGGCTGTCTGAGACCATCTGTCTCAGACCGTCTGTCTCAGCCCGCCTGTCTCAACCCGCCTCTCTCAGTCCGTCTGTCAGAGACCGTTTGTCTCTTACCGTTCTCTCTGTCCGTCTGTCTCAGCCCGCCTGTCTCAGACCGTCTGTCTCAGACCGTCTGTCTCAGACCGTCTGCCTCAGTCCGTCTGTCTCCGCCCGCCTGTCTCTGTCCGTTTGTCTCAGACCGTCTGTCTCAGACCGTCTGTCTCAGCCCGCCTGTCTCAACCCGCCTCTCTCAGTCCGTCTGTCTCAGCCCGCCTGTCTCAGCCCGCCTTTCCCAGTCCGTCTGTCTCAGCCCGCCTGTCTCAGTCCGTCTGTCTCAGACCGTCTGTCTCAGCCCGCCTGTCTCAGTCCGCCTATCTCATTCCGTCTGTCTGAGTCCGTCTGTCTCATGCCATCTGTCTCAGACCGTCTGTCTCAGACCGTCTGTCTCGGACCGTCTGTCTCAGACCGTCTGACTCAGCCCGCCTGTCTCAATCGGTCTGTCTCCGCCCGCCTGTCTCAGTCCGTCTGTCTCAGACCGTCTGGCTCGCCCGCCTGTCTCATCCCGCCTCCCTCAGTCCGTCTGTCAGAGACCGTCTGTCTCAGACCGTCTGTCTCAGCCCGCCTGTCTCAGCCCACCTCTCTCAGTCCGTCTGTCTGAGTCCGTCAGTCTCAGGCCATCTGTCTCAGACCGTCTGTCTCAGACCGCCTGTCTCGGACCGTCTGTCTCAGACCGTCTGACTCAGCCCGCCTGTCTCAGTCCGTCTGTCTCCGCCCGCCTGTCTCAGTCCGTCTGTCTCAGAGAGTCTGTCTCAGCCCGCCTCTCTCAGCCCGCCTCCCTCAGTCCGCCTGTCAGAGACCGTCTGTCTCTTACCGTTCTCTCTGTCCGTCTGTCTCAGCCCTCCTGTCTCAGACCGTCTGTCTCGGACTGTCTTCCGCGGACTGTCTGTCTCGGACCGTCTGTCTCAGACCGTCTGACTCAGCCCGCCTGTCTCTGTCCGTCTGTCTCAGACCGTCTGCCTCAGCCCGCTGTCTCAACCCGCCTCTCTCAGTCCGTCTGTCTCAGCCCGCCTGTCTCAGCCCGCCTCTGCCAGTCCATCTGTCTCACCCCGCCTGTCTCAGTCCGCCTGTCTCAGGCCGCCTCTCCCAGTCCGTCTGTCTCAGCCCGCCTGTCTCAGTCCGTCTGCCTCAGACCGTCTGTCTCAGCCCGCCTGTCTCAGTCCGCCTCTCTCAGTCCGTCTGTCTGAGTTCATCTGTCTCAGGCCATCTGTCTCAGACCGTCTGTCTCAGACCGTCTGTCTCGGACCGTCTGTCTCAGACCGTCTCACTCAGCCCGCCTGTCTCAATCGGTCTGTCTCAGTCCGTCTGTCTCAGAACGTCTGTCTCAGCCCGCCTGTCTCAGCCCGCCTCCCTCAGTCCGTCTGTCAGAGACCGTCTGTCTCAGACCGTCTGTCTCAGCCCGCCTGTCTCAGCCCGCCTCTCTCAGTCCGTCTGTCTGAGTCCGTCAGTCTCAGGCCATCTGTCTCAGACCGTCTGTCTCAGACCGTCTGTCTCGGACCGTCTGTCTCAGACCGTCTGACTCAGCCCGCCTGTCTCAGTCCGTCTGTCTCCGCCCGCCTGTCTCAGTCCGTCTGTCTCAGAGAGTCTGTCTCAGCCCGCCTCTCTCAGCCCGCCTCCCTCAGTCCGCCTGTCAGAGACCGTCTGTCTCGGACCGTCTGTCTCAGACCGTCTGTCTCAGCCCGCCGGTCTCAACCCGCCTCTCTCAGTCGGTCTGTCTCAGCCCGCTTGTCTCACCCCGCCTCTCCCAGTCCGACCGTATCAGCCCGCCTGTCTCAGTCCGTCTGTCTCAGCCCGCCTGTCTCAGCCCGCCTCTCTCAGTCCGTCTGTCTCAGGCCATCTGTCTCGGACCGTCTGTCTCTGTCCGTCTGTCTCTGACCGTCTGTCTCGGACCGTCTGTCTCAGTCCGTCTGTCTCAGCCCGCCTGTCTCACCCCGCCTCTCCCGTCCGACCGTATCAGCCCGCCTGTCTCAGTCCGTCTGTCTCAGCCCGCCTGTCTCAGCCCGCCTGTCTCTGTCCGTCTGTCTCAGCCCGCCTGTCTCAGACCGTCTGTCTCGGACCGTCTGTCTCAGACCGTCTGCCTCAGACCGTCTGTCTCAGGCTATCTGTCTCAGTCCGTCTGTCCCTGTCCGTCTGTCTCAGACCATCTGTCTCAGACCGTTGTCTCTGTCCGTCTCGCTCAGGCCGCCTGCCTCAGTCCGCCTGTCTCAGTCCGTCTGTCTCAGCCCGCCTGTCTCAACCCGCCTCTCTCAGACCGTCTGACTCAGCCCGCCTGTCTCAGTCCGCCTCTCTCAGTCCGCCTGTCAGAGACCGTCTGTCTCGGACCGTCTGTCTCAGACCGTCTGTCTCAGCCCGCCGGTCTCAACCCGCCTCTCTCAGTCCGTCTGTCTCAGCCCGCTGTCTCAACCCGCCTCTCTCAGTCCGTCTGTCTCAGCCCGCCTGTCTCAGCCCGCCTCTGCCAGTCCATCTGTCTCACCCCGCCTGTCTCAGTCCGCCTGTCTCAGGCCGCCGCTCCCAGTCCGTCTGTCTCAGCCCGCCTGTCTCAGTCCGTCTGCCTCAGACCGTCTGTCTCAGCCCGCCTGTCTCAGTCCGCCTCTCTCAGTCCGTCTGTCTGAGTCCATCTGTCTCAGGCCATCTGTCTCAGACCGTCTGTCTCAGACCGTCTGTCTCGGACCGTCTGTCTCAGACCGTCTCACTCAGCCCGCCTGTCTCAATCGGTCTGTCTCCGCCCGCCTGTCTCAGTCCGTCTGTCTCAGAACGTCTGTCTCAGCCCGCCTGTCTCAGCCCGCCTCCCTCAGTCCGTCTGTCAGAGACCGTCTGTCTCAGACCGTCTGTCTCAGCCCGCCTGTCTCAGCCCGCCTCTCTCAGTCCGTCTGTCTGAGTCCGCCTGTCTCAGTCCGTCTGTCTCCGCCCGCCTGTCTCTGTCCGTTTGTCTCAGACCGTCTGTCTCAGATCGTCTGTCTCAGACCGTCTGTCTCAGACCGTCTGTCTCAGCCCGCCTGTCTCAGCCCGCCTCTCTCAGTCCGTCTGTCTGAGTCCGCCTGTCTCAGTCCGTCTGTCTCAGACCATCTGTCTCTGTCCGTCTGTCTCAGTCCGTCCGTCTCAGCCCTCCTGTCTCAGCCCGCCTGTCTCAGCCCGCCTCTCTCAGTCCGTCTGTCACCGCCCGCCTGTCTCTGTCCGTTTGTCTCAGACCGTCTGTCTCAGACCGTCTGTCTCAGCCCGCCTGTCTCAGACCGTCTGTCTCAGCCCGCCGGTCTCAACCCGCCTCTCTCAGTCCGTCTGTCTCAGCCCGCTTGTCTCACCCCGCCTCTCCCAGTCCGACCGTATCAGCCCGCCTGTCTCAGTCCGTCTGTCTCAGCCCGCCTGTCTCAGCCCGCCTCTCTCAGTCCGTCTGTCTCAGACCATCTGTCTCTGTCCGTCTATCTCAGTCCGTCCGTCTCAGCCCTCCTGTCTCAGCCCGCCTGTCTCAGCCCGCCTCTCTCAGTCCGTCTGTCACCGCCCGCCTGTCTCTGTCCGTTTGTCTCAGACCGTCTGTCTCAGACCGTCTGTCTCAGCCCGCCTGTCTCAACCCGCCTCTCTCAGTCCGTCTGTCTCAGGCCGCCTCTCCCACTCCGTCTGTCTCAGCCCGCCTGTCTCAGTCCGTCTGCCTCACACCGTCTGTCTCAGCCCGCCTGTCTCAGTCCGCCTCTCTCAGTCCGTCTGTCTCAGACCATCTGTCTCTGTCCGTCTGTCTCAGCCCGCCTCTCTCAGCCCGCCCCCCTCAGTCCGTCTGTCACTGTCCGTTAGTCTCAGACCGTCTGTCTCAGATCGTCTGTCTCAGCCCGCCTATCTCAGCCCGCCTCTCTCAGTCCGTCTGTCTGAGTCCGTCTGTCTCAGTCCGTCTGTCTCAGACCGTCTGTCTCAGCCCGCCTGTCTCAGCCCGCCTCTCTCAGTCCGTGCGTCTGAGACCGTCTGTCACAGACCGTCTGTCTCATCCCGCCTGTCCCAGTCCGTCTGTCTTTGACCGTCTGTCTCAGACCATCTGTCTCAGACCATCTGTGTCAGACCATCTGACTCAGACCATCTGTCTCAGACAGTCTGTCTCGGACCGTCTGTCTCAGACCGTCTGACTCAGCCCGCGTGTCTCTGTCCGTCTGTCTCAGACCGTCTGCCTCAGCCCGCCTGTCTCAACCCGCCTCTCTCAGCCCGCGTGTCTCTGTCCGTCTGTCTCAGACCGTCTGCCTCAGCCCGCCTGTCTCAACCCGCCTCTCTCAGTCCGCCTGTCTCAGTCCGCCTGTCTCAGTCCGTCTGTCTCCGCCCGCCTGTCTCTGTCCGTTTGTCTCAGACCGTCTGTCTCAGACCGTCTGTCTGAGCACGCCTGTCTCAACCCGCCTCTCTCAGTCCGTCTGTCTCAGCCCGCCTGTCTCAGCCCGCCTCTCCCAGTCCGTCTGTCTCAGCACGCCTGTCTCAGTCCGTCTGTCTCAGACCGTCTGTCTCAGCCCGCCTGTCTCAGTCCGCCTCTCTCAGTCCGTCTGTCTGAGTCCGTCTGTCTCAGGCCATCTGTCTCAGACCGTCTGTCTCAGACCGTCTGTCTCGGACCGTCTGTCTCAGACCGTCTGACTCAGCCCGCCTGTCTCAATCGGTCTCTCTCCGCCCGCCTGTCTCAGCCCGCCTGTCTCAACCCGCCTCTCTCAGTCCGCCTGTCTCAGTCCGCCTGTCTCAGTCCGTCTGTCTCCGCCCGCCTGTCTCTGTCCGTTTGTCTCAGACCGTCTGTCTCAGACCGTCTGTCTCAGCCCGCCTGTCTCAACCCGCCTCTCTCAGTCCGTCTGTCTCAGCCCGCCTGTCTCAGCCCGCCTCTCCCAGTCCGTCTGTCTCAGCCCGCCTGTCTCAGACCGTCTGTCTCAGCCCGCCTGTCTCAGTCCGCCTCTCTCAGTCCGTCTGTCTGAGTCCGTCTGTCTCAGGCCATCTGTCTCAGACCGTCTGTCTCAGACCGTCTGTCTCGGACCGTCTGTCTCAGACCGTCTGACTCAGCCCGCCTGTCTCAGCCCGCCTCTCTCAGTCCGCCTGTCTCAGTCCGCCTGTCTCAGTCCGTCTGTCTCCGCCCGCCTGTCTCTGTCCGTTTGTCTCAGACCGTCTGTCTCAGACCGTCTGTCTGAGCCCGCCTGTCTCAACCCGCCTCTCTCAGTCCGTCTGTCTCAGCCCGCCTGTCTCAGCCCGCCTCTCCCAGTCCGTCTGTCTCAGCCCGCCTGTCTCAGTCCGTCTGTCTCAGACCGTCTGTCTCAGCCCGCCTGTCTCAGTCCGCCTCTCTCAGTCCGTCTGTCTGAGTCCGTCTGTCTCAGGCCATCTGTCTCAGACCGTCTGTCTCAGACCGTCTGTCTCGGACCGTCTGTCTCAGACCGTCTGACTCAGCCCGCCTGTCTCAATCGGTCTCTCTCCGCCCGCCTGTCTCAGCCCGCCTGTCTCAACCTGCCTCTCTCAGTCCGCCTGTCTCAGCCCGCCTCTCCCAGTCCGTCTGTCTCAGCCCGCCTGTCTCAGACCGTCTGTCTCAGCCCGCCTGTCTCAGTCCGCCTCTCTCAGTCCGTCTGTCTGAGTCCGTCTGTCTCAGGCCATCTGTCTCAGACCGTCTGTCTCAGACCGTCTGTCTCGGACCGTCTGTCTCAGACCGTCTGACTCAGCCCGCCTGTCTCAGCCCGCCTCTCTCAGTCCGCCTGTCTCAGTCCGCCTGTCTCAGTCCGTCTGTCTCCGCCCGCCTGTCTCTGTCCGTTTGTCTCAGACCGTCTGTCTCAGCCCGCCTGTCTCAGCCCGCCTCTCCCAGTCCGTCTGTCTCAGCCCGCCTGTCTCAGACCGTCTGTCTCAGCCCGCCTGTCTCAGTCCGCCTCTCTCAGTCCGTCTGTGTGAGTCCGTCTGTCTCAGGCCATCTGTCTCAGACCGTCTGTCTCAGACCGTCTGTCTCGGACCGTCTGTCTCAGACCGTCTGACTCAGCCCGCCTGTCTCAATCGGTCTCTCTCCGCCCGCCTGTCTCAGTCCGTCTGTCTCAGACCGTCTGTCTCAGACCGTCTGTCTCAGATCGTCTGTCTCAGCCCGCCTATCTCAGCCCGCCTCTCTCAGTCCGTCTGTCTGAGTCCGTCTGTCTCAGTCCGTCTGTCTCAGACCGTCTGTCTCAGCCCGCCTGTCTCAGTCCGCCTCTCTCAGTCCGTCTGTCTCAGCCCGCCTGTCTCAGCCCGCCTCTCCCAGTCCGTCTGTCTCAGCCCGCCTGTCTCAGTCCGTCCGTCTCAGACCGTCTGTCTCATCCCGCCTGTCTCAGCCCGCCTCTCTCAGTCCGTGTGTCTGAGACCGTCTGTCACAGACCGTCTGTCTCATCCCGCCTGTCCCAGTCCGTCTGTCTGAGTCCGTCTGTCTCAGGACATCTGTCTCAGACCGTCGGTCTCAGACCGTCTGTCTCAGACCGTCTGTCTCGGACCGTCTGTCTCAGACCGTCTGACTCAGCCCGCCTGTCTCAATCGGTCTCTCTCCGCCCGCCTGTCTCAGTCCGTCTGTCTCAGACCGTCTGTCTCAGACCGTCTGTCTCAGATCGTCTGTCTCAGCCCGCCTCTCTCAGTCCGTCTGTCTGAGTCCGTCTGTCTCAGGCCATCTGTCTCTGACCGTCTGTCTCAGACCGTCTGTCTCGGACCGTCTGTCTCAGACCGTCTGACTCAGCCCGCCTGTCTCAATCGGTCTCTCTCCGCCCGCCTGTCTCAGTCCGTCTGTCTCAGACCGTCTGTCTCCGACCGTCTGTCTCGGACCGTCTGTCTCAGCCCGGCTGTCTCAACCCGCTTCTCTCAGTCCGTCTGTCTCAGCCCGTCTGTCTAAGACCGTCTGTCTCTTACCGTTCTCTCAGCCCGCCTCCCTCAGTCCGTCTGTTTCAGACCGTCTGTCTCAGACCGTCTGTCTTAGACCGTCTGTCTCTGTCCGTCTGTCTCAGCCCGTCTGTCTCAGCCCGCCTGTCTCAGACCGTCTGTCTCAGACCGTCTGTCTCGGACCGTCTTTGGCGGACCGTCTGTCTCGGACCGTCTGTCTCAGACCGTCTGACTCGGCCCGCCTGTCTCAGTCCGTCTGTCTCAGCGCGCCTGTCTCAGCCCGCCTCTCTCAGTCCGTCTGTCTGAGTCCGACTGTCTCAGGCCATCTGTCTCGGACCGTCTGCCTCAGACCGTCTGTCTCGGACCGTGTTCGGCGGACCGTCTGTCTCGGACCGTCTGTCTCAGACCGTCTGACTCAGCCCGCCTGTCTCAGTCCGTGCGTCTGAGACCGTCTGTCACAGACCGTCTGTCTCATCCCGCCTGTCCCAGTCCGTCTGTCTTTGACCGTCTGTCTCAGACCATCTGTCTCAGACCATCTGTGTCAGACCATCTGACTCAGACCATCTGTCTCAGACAGTCTGTCTCGGACCGTCTGTCTCAGACCGTCTGACTCAGCCCGCGTGTCTCTGTCCGTCTGTCTGAGACCGTCTGCCTCAGCCCGCCTGTCTCAACCCGCCTCTCTCAGTCCGCCTGTCTCAGTCCGCCTGTCTCAGTCCGTCTGTCTCCGCCCGCCTGTCTCTGTCCGTTTGTCTCAGACCGTCTGTCTCAGACCGTCTGTCTCAGCCCGCCTGTCTCAACCCGCCTCTCTCAGTCCGTCTGTCTCAGCCCGCCTGTCTCAGCCCGCCTCTCCCAGTCCGTCTGTCTCAGCCCGCCT
Source organism: Coelioxys conoideus (assembly GCA_947623535.1). Taxonomy (NCBI): domain Eukaryota; kingdom Metazoa; phylum Arthropoda; class Insecta; order Hymenoptera; family Megachilidae; genus Coelioxys; species Coelioxys conoideus. The sequence goes on from CANQJN010000017.1 coordinate 732,138, forward strand.
GTCTCAGACCGTCTGTCTCAGCCCGCCTGTCTCAGTCCGCCTCTCTCAGTCCGTCTGTCTGAGTCCGTCTGTCTCAGGCCATCTGTCTCAGACCGTCTGTCTCAGACCGTCTGTCTCGGACCGTCTGTCTCAGACCGTCTGACTCAGCCCGCCTGTCTCAATCGGTCTCTCTCCGCCCGCCTGTCTCAGTCCGTCTGTCTCAGACCGTCTGTCTCAGACCGTCTGTCTCAGATCGTCTGTCTCAGCCCGCCTATCTCAGCCCGCCTCTCTCAGTCCGTCTGTCTGAGTCCGTCTGTCTCAGTCCGTCTGTCTCAGACCGTCTGTCTCAGCCCGCCTGTCTCAGTCCGCCTCTCTCAGTCCGTCTGTCTCAGCCCGCCTGTCTCAGCCCGCCTCTCCCAGTCCGTCTGTCTCAGCCCGCCTGTCTCAGTCCGTCCGTCTCAGACCGCCTGTCTCATCCCGCCTGTCTCAGCCCGCCTCTCTCAGTCCGTGTGTCTGAGACCGTCTGTCACAGACCGTCTGTCTCATCCCGCCTGTCCCAGTCCGTCTGTCTGAGTCCGTCTGTCTCAGGACATCTGTCTCAGACCGTCTGTCTCAGACCGTCTGTCTCAGACCGTCTGTCTCGGACCGTCTGTCTCAGACCGTCTGACTCAGCCCGCCTGTCTCAATCGGTCTCTCTCCGCCCGCCTGTCTCAGTCCGTCTGTCTCAGACCGTCTGTCTCAGACCGTCTGTCTCAGACCGTCTGTCTCAGACCGTCTGTCTCAGATCGTCTGTCTCAGCCCGCCTCTCTCAGTCCGTCTGTCTGAGTCCGTCTGTCTCAGGCCATCTGTCTCAGACCGTCTGTCTCAGACCGTCTGTCTCGGACCGTCTGTCTCAGACCGTCTGACTCAGCCCGCCTGTCTCAATCGGTCTCTCTCCGCCCGCCTGTCTCAGTCCGTCTGTCTCAGACCGTCTGTCTCCGACCGTCTGTCTCGGACCGTCTGTCTCAGCCCGGCTGTCTCAACCCGCTTCTCTCAGTCCGTCTGTCTCAGCCCGTCTGTCTAAGACCGTCTGTCTCTTACCGTTCTCTCAGCCCGCCTCCCTCAGTCCGTCTGTTTCAGACCGTCTGTCTCAGACCGTCTGTCTTAGACCGTCTGTCTCTGTCCGTCTGTCTCAGCCCGTCTGTCTCAGCCCGCCTGTCTCAGACCGTCTGTCTCAGACCGTCTGTCTCGGACCGTCTGTCTCAGACCGTCTGACTCAGCCCGCCTGTCTCAATCGGTCTCTCTCCGCCCGCCTGTCTCAGCCCGCCTGTCTCAACCCGCCTCTCTCAGTCCGCCTGTCTCAGTCCGCCTGTCTCAGTCCGTCTGTCTCCGCCCGCCTGTCTCTGTCCGTTTGTCTCAGACCGTCTGTCTCAGACCGTCTGTCTCAGCCCGCCTGTCTCAACCCGCCTCTCTCAGTCCGTCTGTCTCAGCCCGCCTGTCTCAGCCCGCCTCTCCCAGTCCGTCTGTCTCAGCCCGCCTGTCTCAGACCGTCTGTCTCAGCCCGCCTGTCTCAGTCCGCCTCTCTCAGTCCGTCTGTCTGAGTCCGTCTGTCTCAGGCCATCTGTCTCAGACCGTCTGTCTCAGACCGTCTGTCTCGGACCGTCTGTCTCAGACCGTCTGACTCAGCCCGCCTGTCTCAGCCCGCCTCTCTCAGTCCGCCTGTCTCAGTCCGCCTGTCTCAGTCCGTCTGTCTCCGCCCGCCTGTCTCTGTCCGTTTGTCTCAGACCGTCTGTCTCAGACCGTCTGTCTGAGCCCGCCTGTCTCAACCCGCCTCTCTCAGTCCGTCTGTCTCAGCCCGCCTGTCTCAGCCCGCCTCTCCCAGTCCGTCTGTCTCAGCCCGCCTGTCTCAGTCCGTCTGTCTCAGACCGTCTGTCTCATCCCGCCTGTCTCAGTCCGCCTCTCTCAGTCCGTCTGTCTGAGTCCGTCTGTCTCAGGCCATCTGTCTCAGACCGTCTGTCTCAGACCGTCTGTCTCGGACCGTCTGTCTCAGACCGTCTGACTCAGCCCGCCTGTCTCAATCGGTCTCTCTCCGCCCGCCTGTCTCAGCCCGCCTGTCTCAACCTGCCTCTCTCAGTCCGCCTGTCTCAGTCCGCCTGTCTCAGTCCGTCTGTCTCCGCCCGCCTGTCTCTGTCCGTTTGTCTCAGACCGTCTGTCTCAGACCGTCTGTCTCAGCCCGCCTGTCTCAACCCGCCTCTCTCAGTCCGTCTGTCTCAGCCCGCCTGTCTCAGCCCGCCTCTCCCAGTCCGTCTGTCTCAGCCCGCCTGTCTCAGACCGTCTGTCTCAGCCCGCCTGTCTCAGTCCGCCTCTCTCAGTCCGTCTGTGTGAGTCCGTCTGTCTCAGGCCATCTGTCTCAGACCGTCTGTCTCAGACCGTCTGTCTCGGACCGTCTGTCTCAGACCGTCTGACTCAGCCCGCCTGTCTCAATCGGTCTCTCTCCGCCCGCCTGTCTCAGTCCGTCTGTCTCAGACCGTCTGTCTCAGACCGTCTGTCTCAGATCGTCTGTCTCAGCCCGCCTATCTCAGCCCGCCTCTCTCAGTCCGTCTGTCTGAGTCCGTCTGTCTCAGTCCGTCTGTCTCAGACCGTCTGTCTCAGCCCGCCTGTCTCAGTCCGCCTCTCTCAGTCCGTCTGTCTCAGCCCGCCTGTCTCAGCCCGCCTCTCCCAGTCCGTCTGTCTCAGCCCGCCTGTCTCAGTCCGTCCGTCTCAGACCGTCTGTCTCATCCCGCCTGTCTCAGCCCGCCTCTCTCAGTCCGTGTGTCTGAGACCGTCTGTCACAGACCGTCTGTCTCATCCCGCCTGTCCCAGTCCGTCTGTCTGAGTCCGTCTGTCTCAGGACATCTGTCTCAGACCGTCGGTCTCAGACCGTCTGTCTCAGACCGTCTGTCTCGGACCGTCTGTCTCAGACCGTCTGACTCAGCCCGCCTGTCTCAATCGGTCTCTCTCCGCCCGCCTGTCTCAGTCCGTCTGTCTCAGACCGTCTGTCTCAGACCGTCTGTCTCAGATCGTCTGTCTCAGCCCGCCTCTCTCAGTCCGTCTGTCTGAGTCCGTCTGTCTCAGGCCATCTGTCTCTGACCGTCTGTCTCAGACCGTCTGTCTCGGACCGTCTGTCTCAGACCGTCTGACTCAGCCCGCCTGTCTCAGTCCGTGCGTCTGAGACCGTCTGTCACAGACCGTCTGTCTCATCCCGCCTGTCCCAGTCCGTCTGTCTTTGACCGTCTGTCTCAGACCATCTGTCTCAGACCATCTGTGTCAGACCATCTGACTCAGACCATCTGTCTCAGACAGTCTGTCTCGGACCGTCTGTCTCAGACCGTCTGACTCAGCCCGCGTGTCTCTGTCCGTCTGTCTGAGACCGTCTGCCTCAGCCCGCCTGTCTCAACCCGCCTCTCTCAGTCCGCCTGTCTCAGTCCGCCTGTCTCAGTCCGTCTGTCTCCGCCCGCCTGTCTCTGTCCGTTTGTCTCAGACCGTCTGTCTCAGACCGTCTGTCTCAGCCCGCCTGTCTCAACCCGCCTCTCTCAGTCCGTCTGTCTCAGCCCGCCTGTCTCAGCCCGCCTCTCCCAGTCCGTCTGTCTCAGCCCGCCTGTCTCAGACCGTCTGTCTCAGCCCGCCTGTCTCAGTCCGCCTCTCTCAGTCCGTCTGTCTGAGTCCGTCTGTCTCAGGCCATCTGTCTCAGACCGTCTGTCTCAGACCGTCTGTCTCGGACCGTCTGTCTCAGACCGTCTGACTCAGCCCGCCTGTCTCAATCGGTCTCTCTCCGCCCGCCTGTCTCAGTCCGTCTGTCTCAGACCGTCTGTCTCAGACCGTCTGTCTCAGATCGTCTGTCTCAGCCCGCCTATCTCAGCCCGCCTCTCTCAGTCCGTCTGTCTGAGTCCGTCTGTCTCAGTCCGTCTGTCTCAGACCGTCTGTCTCAGCCCGCCTGTCTCAGTCCGCCTCTCTCAGTCCGTCTGTCTCAGCCCGCCTGTCTCAGCCCGCCTCTCCCAGTCCGTCTGTCTCAGCCCGCCTGTCTCAGTCCGTCCGTCTCAGACCGCCTGTCTCATCCCGCCTGTCTCAGCCCGCCTCTCTCAGTCCGTGTGTCTGAGACCGTCTGTCACAGACCGTCTGTCTCATCCCGCCTGTCCCAGTCCGTCTGTCTGAGTCCGTCTGTCTCAGGACATCTGTCTCAGACCGTCTGTCTCAGACCGTCTGTCTCAGACCGTCTGTCTCGGACCGTCTGTCTCAGACCGTCTGACTCAGCCCGCCTGTCTCAATCGGTCTCTCTCCGCCCGCCTGTCTCAGTCCGTCTGTCTCAGACCGTCTGTCTCAGACCGTCTGTCTCAGACCGTCTGTCTCAGATCGTCTGTCTCAGCCCGCCTCTCTCAGTCCGTCTGTCTGAGTCCGTCTGTCTCAGGCCATCTGTCTCAGACCGTCTGTCTCAGACCGTCTGTCTCGGACCGTCTGTCTCAGACCGTCTGACTCAGCCCGCCTGTCTCAATCGGTCTCTCTCCGCCCGCCTGTCTCAGTCCGTCTGTCTCAGACCGTCTGTCTCCGACCGTCTGTCTCGGACCGTCTGTCTCAGCCCGGCTGTCTCAACCCGCTTCTCTCAGTCCGTCTGTCTCAGCCCGTCTGTCTAAGACCGTCTGTCTCTTACCGTTCTCTCAGCCCGCCTCCCTCAGTCCGTCTGTTTCAGACCGTCTGTCTCAGACCGTCTGTCTTAGACCGTCTGTCTCTGTCCGTCTGTCTCAGCCCGTCTGTCTCAGCCCGCCTGTCTCAGACCGTCTGTCTCAGACCGTCTGTCTCGGACCGTCTTTGGCGGACCGTCTGTCTCGGACCGTCTGTCTCAGACCGTCTGACTCGGCCCGCCTGTCTCAGTCCGTCTGTCTCAGCGCGCCTGTCTCAGCCCGCCTCTCTCAGTCCGTCTGTCTGAGTCCGACTGTCTCAGGCCATCTGTCTCGGACCGTCTGCCTCAGACCGTCTGTCTCGGACCGTCTTCGGCGGACCGTCTGTCTCGGACCGTCTGTCTCAGACCGTCTGTCTCAGCCCGCCTGTCTCAACCCGCCTCTCTCAGTCCGTCTGTCTCAGCCCGGCTGTCTCAGCCCGCCTCTGCCAGTCCGTCTGTCTCAGCCCGCCTGTCTCAGCCCGCCTCCCTCAGTCCGTCCGTCAGAGACCGTCTGTCTCAGACCGTCTGTCTCAGACCGTCTGTCTCAGACCGTCTGTCTCAGACCGTCTGTCTCAGATCGTCTGTCTCAGCCCGCCTGTCTCAGCCCGCCTCTCTGAGTCCGTCTGTCTCAGGCCATTTGTCTCAGACCGTCTGTCTCAGACCGTCTGTCTCGGACCGTCTGTCTCTTACCGTCTGTCTCTTACCGTTGTCTCTGTCCGTCTGTCTCAGACCGTCTGACTCAGCCCGCCTGTCTCTGTCCGTCTGTCTCAGACCGTCTGTCTCAGCCCGCCTGTCTCAAACCGCCTCTCTCAGTCCGTCTGTCTCAGCCCGGCTGTCTCAGCCCGCCTCTGCCAGTCCGTCTGTCTCAGCCCGCCTGTCTCAGTCCGCCTGTCTCAGTCCGCCTGTCTCAGTCCGTCTGTCTCCGCCCGCCAGTCTCTGTCCGTTTGTCTCAGACCGTCTGTCTCAGCCCGCCTGTCTCAGCCCGCCTCCCTCAGTCCGTCCGTCAGAGACCGTCTGTCTCAGACCGTCTGTCTCAGACCGTCTGTCTCAGACCGTCTGTCTCAGACCGTCTGTCTCAGACCGTCTGTCTCAGACCGTCTGTCTCAGACCGTCTGTCTCAGATCGTCTGTCTCAGCCCGCCTGTCTCAGCCCGCCTCTCTCAGTCCGTCTGTCTGAGTCCGTCTGTCTCAGGCCATTTGTCTCAGACCGTCTCTCTCAGACCGTCTGTCTCGGACCGTCTGTCTCTTACCGTCTGTCTCGGACCGTCTGTCTCAGCCCGCCTGTCTCAGCCCGCCTCTCTCAGTCCGTCTGTCTAAGACCGTCTGTCTCATGTCATCTGTCTCTGTGCGTCTGTCTCAGACCATCTGTCTCTGTCCGTCTGTCTCAGCCCGCCTGTCTCAGCCCGCCTCTCTCAGTCCGTCTGTCTGAGACCGTCTGTCTCAGACCGTCTGACTCAGCCCGCCTGTCTCAGTCCGTCTGTCTCAGACCGTCTGTCTCTGCCCGCCTGTCTCAACCCGCCTCTCTCAGTCCGTCTGTCTCAGCCCGCCTGTCTCACCCCGCCTCTCCCAGTCCGACCGTATCAGCCCGCCTGTCTCAGTCCGTCTGTCTCAGCCCGCCTGTCTCAGCCCGCCTCTCTCAGTCCGTCTGTCTCAGGCCATCTGTCTCAGACCGTCTGTCTCTGTCCGTCTGTCTCTGACCGTCTGTCTCGGACCGTCTGTCTCAGACCGTCTGACTCAGCCCGCCTGTCTCTGTCCGTCTGTCTCAGACCGTCTGTCTCAGCCCGCCTGTCTCAACCCGCGTCTCTCAGTCCGTCTGTCTCAGCCCGCCTGTCTCAGCCCGCCTCTGCCAGTCCGTCTGTCTCAGCCCGCCTGTCTCAGTCCGCCTGTCTCAGTCCGCCTGTCTCAGTCCGCCTGTCTTAGTCCGTCTGTCTCCGCCCGCCTGTCTCTGTCCGTTTGTCCCAGACCGTCTGTCTCAGCCCGCCTGTCTCAGCCCGCCTCCCTCAGTCCGTCCGTCAGAGACCGCCTGTCTCAGACCGTCTGTCTCAGACCGTCTGTCTCGGACCGTCTGTCTCGGACCGTCTGTCTCGGACCGTCTGTCTCGGACCGTCTGTCTCGGACCGTCTGTCTCGGACCGTCTGTCTCAGACCGTCTGTCACAGCCCGCCTGTCTCAGCCCGCCTGTCTCAGCTCGCTTCTCTCAGTCCATCTATCTCAGACCGTCTGTGTCAGGCCATCTGTCTCAGTCCGTCTGTCCCTGTCCGCCTGTCTCAGACCGTCTGTCTCAGACCATCTGTCTCAGACCGTCTGTCACAGCTCGCCTCTCTCAGTCCATCTGTCTCATACCGTCGGTCTTAGCCCGTCTGTCTGAGCCCGCCTGTCTCTGTCCGTGTGTCTCAGACCGTCTGTCTCGGACCGTCTGTCTCTTACCGTCTGTCTCTTACCGTTGTCTCTGCCCGTCTGTTTCAGCCCGCCTGTCTCTGTCCGTCTGTCTTTGACCGTCCGTCTCAGTCCGTCTGTCTCAGACCGTCTGTCGCTGTGCGTCTGTCTCGGACCGTCTGTCTCTTACCGTTGTCTCTGTCCGTCTGTTTCAGCCCGCCTGTCTCTGTCCGTCTGTATTTGACCGTCCGTCTCAGACCGTCTGTCTCATCCCGCCTGTCTCAGCCCGCCTCTCTCAGTCCGTGCGTCTGAGACCGTCTGTCACAGACCATCTGTCTCATCCCGCCTGTCCCAGTCCGTCTGTCTTTGACCGTCTGTCTCAGACCATCTGTCTCAGACCATCTGTGTCAGACCATCTGACTCAGACCATCTGTCTCAGACAGTCTGTCTCTGTCCGTCTGTCGCGGACCGTCTGTCTCAGACCGTCTGTCTCAGGCCGTCTGTCTCAGACCGTCTGTCTCAGATCGTCTGTCTCAGCCCGCCTATCTCAGCCCGCCTCTCTCAGTCCGTCTGTCTGAGTCCGTCTGTCTCAGTCCGTCTGTCTCAGACCGTCTGTCTCAGCCCGCCTGTCTCAGCCCGCCTCTCTCAGTCCGTGCGTCTGAGACCGTCTGTCACAGACCGTCTGTCTCATCCCGCCTGTCCCAGTCCGTCTGTCTTTGACCGTCTGTCTCAGACCATCTGTCTCAGACCATCTGTGTCAGACCATCTGACTCAGACCATCTGTCTCAGACAGTCTGTCTCGGACCGTCTGTCTCAGACCGTCTGACTCAGCCCGCGTGTCTCTGTCCGTCTGTCTCAGACCGTCTGCCTCAGCCCGCCTGTCTCAACCCGCCTCTCTCAGTCCGCCTGTCTCAGTCCGCCTGTCTCAGTCCGTCTGTCTCCGCCCGCCTGTCTCTGTCCGTTTGTCTCAGACCGTCTGTCTCAGACCGTCTGTCTGAGCCCGCCTGTCTCAACCCGCCTCTCTCAGTCCGTCTGTCTCAGCCCGCCTGTCTCAGCCCGCCTCTCCCAGTCCGTCTGTCTCAGCCCGCCTGTCTCAGTCCGTCTGTCTCAGACCGTCTGTCTCAGCCCGCCTGTCTCAGTCCGCCTCTCTCAGTCCGTCTGTCTGAGTCCGTCTGTCTCAGGCCATCTGTCTCAGACCGTCTGTCTCAGACCGTCTGTCTCGGACCGTCTGTCTCAGACCGTCTGACTCAGCCCGCCTGTCTCAATCGGTCTCTCTCCGCCCGCCTGTCTCAGCCCGCCTGTCTCAACCCGCCTCTCTCAGTCCGCCTGTCTCAGTCCGCCTGTCTCAGTCCGTCTGTCTCCGCCCGCCTGTCTCTGTCCGTTTGTCTCAGACCGTCTGTCTCAGACCGTCTGTCTCAGCCCGCCTGTCTCAACCCGCCTCTCTCAGTCCGTCTGTCTCAGCCCGCCTGTCTCAGCCCGCCTCTCCCAGTCCGTCTGTCTCAGCCCGCCTGTCTCAGACCGTCTGTCTCAGCCCGCCTTTCTCAGTCCGCCTCTCTCAGTCCGTCTGTCTGAGTCCGTCTGTCTCAGGCCATCTGTCTCAGACCGTCTGTCTCAGACCGTCTGTCTCGGACCGTCTGTCTCAGACCGTCTGACTCAGCCCGCCTGTCTCAATCGGTCTCTCTCCGCCCGCCTGTCTCAGTCCGTCTGTCTCAGACCGTCTGTCTCAGACCGTCTGTCTCAGATCGTCTGTCTCAGCCCGCCTATCTCAGCCCGCCTCTCTCAGTCCGTCTGTCTGAGTCCGTCTGTCTCAGTCCGTCTGTCTCAGACCGTCTGTCTCAGCCCGCCTGTCTCAGTCCGCCTCTCTCAGTCCGTCTGTCTCAGCCCGCCTGTCTCAGCCCGCCTCTCCCAGTCCGTCTGTCTCAGCCCGCCTGTCTCAGTCCGTCCGTCTCAGACCGTCTGTCTCATCCCGCCTGTCTCAGCCCGCCTCTCTCAGTCCGTGTGTCTGAGACCGTCTGTCACAGACCGTCTGTCTCATCCCGCCTGTCCCAGTCCGTCTGTCTGAGTCCGTCTGTCTCAGGACATCTGTCTCAGACCGTCGGTCTCAGACCGTCTGTCTCAGACCGTCTGTCTCGGACCGTCTGTCTCAGACCGTCTGACTCAGCCCGCCTGTCTCAATCGGTCTCTCTCCGCCCGCCTGTCTCAGTCCGTCTGTCTCAGACCGTCTGTCTCAGACCGTCTGTCTCAGATCGTCTGTCTCAGCCCGCCTCTCTCAGTCCGTCTGTCTGAGTCCGTCTGTCTCAGGCCATCTGTCTCTGACCGTCTGTCTCAGACCGTCTGTCTCGGACCGTCTGTCTCAGACCGTCTGACTCAGCCCGCCTGTCTCAATCGGTCTCTCTCCGCCCGCCTGTCTCAGTCCGTCTGTCTCAGACCGTCTGTCTCCGACCGTCTGTCTCGGACCGTCTGTCTCAGCCCGGCTGTCTCAACCCGCTTCTCTCAGTCCGTCTGTCTCAGCCCGTCTGTCTAAGACCGTCTGTCTCTTACCGTTCTCTCAGCCCGCCTCCCTCAGTCCGTCTGTTTCAGACCGTCTGTCTCAGACCGTCTGTCTTAGACCGTCTGTCTCTGTCCGTCTGTCTCAGCCCGTCTGTCTCAGCCCGCCTGTCTCAGACCGTCTGTCTCAGACCGTCTGTCTCGGACCGTCTTTGGCGGACCGTCTGTCTCGGACCGTCTGTCTCAGACCGTCTGACTCGGCCCGCCTGTCTCAGTCCGTCTGTCTCAGCGCGCCTGTCTCAGCCCGCCTCTCTCAGTCCGTCTGTCTGAGTCCGACTGTCTCAGGCCATCTGTCTCGGACCGTCTGCCTCAGACCGTCTGTCTCGGACCGTGTTCGGCGGACCGTCTGTCTCGGACCGTCTGTCTCAGACCGTCTGACTCAGCCCGCCTGTCTCAGTCCGTGCGTCTGAGACCGTCTGTCACAGACCGTCTGTCTCATCCCGCCTGTCCCAGTCCGTCTGTCTTTGACCGTCTGTCTCAGACCATCTGTCTCAGACCATCTGTGTCAGACCATCTGACTCAGACCATCTGTCTCAGACAGTCTGTCTCGGACCGTCTGTCTCAGACCGTCTGACTCAGCCCGCGTGTCTCTGTCCGTCTGTCTGAGACCGTCTGCCTCAGCCCGCCTGTCTCAACCCGCCTCTCTCAGTCCGCCTGTCTCAGTCCGCCTGTCTCAGTCCGTCTGTCTCCGCCCGCCTGTCTCTGTCCGTTTGTCTCAGACCGTCTGTCTCAGACCGTCTGTCTCAGCCCGCCTGTCTCAACCCGCCTCTCTCAGTCCGTCTGTCTCAGCCCGCCTGTCTCAGCCCGCCTCTCCCAGTCCGTCTGTCTCAGCCCGCCTGTCTCAGACCGTCTGTCTCAGCCCGCCTGTCTCAGTCCGCCTCTCTCAGTCCGTCTGTCTGAGTCCGTCTGTCTCAGGCCATCTGTCTCAGACCGTCTGTCTCAGACCGTCTGTCTCGGACCGTCTGTCTCAGACCGTCTGACTCAGCCCGCCTGTCTCAATCGGTCTCTCTCCGCCCGCCTGTCTCAGTCCGTCTGTCTCAGACCGTCTGTCTCAGACCGTCTGTCTCAGATCGTCTGTCTCAGCCCGCCTATCTCAGCCCGCCTCTCTCAGTCCGTCTGTCTGAGTCCGTCTGTCTCAGTCCGTCTGTCTCAGACCGTCTGTCTCAGCCCGCCTGTCTCAGTCCGCCTCTCTCAGTCCGTCTGTCTCAGCCCGCCTGTCTCAGCCCGCCTCTCCCAGTCCGTCTGTCTCAGCCCGCCTGTCTCAGTCCGTCCGTCTCAGACCGTCTGTCTCATCCCGCCTGTCTCAGCCCGCCTCTCTCAGTCCGTGTGTCTGAGACCGTCTGTCACAGACCGTCTGTCTCATCCCGCCTGTCCCAGTCCGTCTGTCTGAGTCCGTCTGTCTCAGGACATCTGTCTCAGACCGTCTGTCTCAGACCGTCTGTCTCAGTCCGTCTGTCTGAGTCCGACTGTCTCAGGCCATCTGTCTCGGACCGTCTGCCTCAGACCGTCTGTCTCGGACCGTCTTCGGCGGACCGTCTGTCTCGGACCGTCTGTCTCAGACCGTCTGTCTCAGCCCGCCTGTCTCAACCCGCCTCTCTCAGTCCGTCTGTCTCAGCCCGGCTGTCTCAGCCCGCCTCTGCCAGTCCGTCTGTCTCAGCCCGCCTGTCTCAGCCCGCCTCCCTCAGTCCGTCCGTCAGAGACCGTCTGTCTCAGACCGTCTGTCTCAGACCGTCTGTCTCAGACCGTCTGTCTCAGACCGTCTGTCTCAGACCGTCTGTCTCAGATCGTCTGTCTCAGCCCGCCTGTCTCAGCCCGCCTCTCTGAGTCCGTCTGTCTCAGGCCATTTGTCTCAGACCGTCTGTCTCAGACCGTCTGTCTCGGACCGTCTGTCTCTTACCGTCTGTCTCTTACCGTTGTCTCTGTCCGTCTGTCTCAGACCGTCTGACTCAGCCCGCCTGTCTCTGTCCGTCTGTCTCAGACCGTCTGTCTCAGCCCGCCTGTCTCAACCCGCCTCTCTCAGTCCGTCTGTCTCAGCCCGGCTGTCTCAGCCCGCCTCTGCCAGTCCGTCTGTCTCAGCCCGCCTGTCTCAGTCCGCCTGTCTCAGTCCGCCTGTCTCAGTCCGTCTGTCTCCGCCCGCCAGTCTCTGTCCGTTTGTCTCAGACCGTCTGTCTCAGCCCGCCTGTCTCAGCCCGCCTCCCTCAGTCCGTCCGTCAGAGACCGTCTGTCTCAGACCGTCTGTCTCAGACCGTCTGTCTCAGACCGTCTGTCTCAGACCGTCTGTCTCAGACCGTCTGTCTCAGACCGTCTGTCTCAGACCGTCTGTCTCAGACCGTCTGTCTCAGACCGTCTGTCTCAGATCGTCTGTCTCAGCCCGCCTGTCTCAGCCCGCCTCTCTCAGTCCGTCTGTCTGAGTCCGTCTGTCTCAGGCCATTTGTCTCAGACCGTCTCTCTCAGACCGTCTGTCTCTGTCCGTCTGTCTCTGACCGTCTGTCTCGGACCGTCTGTCTCAGCCCGCCTGTCTCAGCCCGCCTCTCTCAGTCCGTCTGTCTGAGACCGTCTGTCTCATGTCATCTGTCTCTGTCCGTCTGTCTCAGACCATCTGTCTCTGTCCGTCTGTCTCAGCCCGCCTGTCTCAGCCCGCCTCTCTCAGTCCGTCTGTCTGAGACCGTCTGTCTCAGACCGTCTGACTCAGCCCGCCTGTCTCAGTCCGTCTGTCTCAGACCGTCTGTCTCTGCCCGCCTGTCTCAACCCGCCTCTCTCAGACCGTCTGTCTCAGCCCGCCTGTCTCAACCCGCCTCTCTCAGTCCGTCTGTCTCAGCCCGCCTGTCTCAGCCCGCCTTTCCCAGTCCGTCTGTCTCAGCCCGCCTGTCTCTGTCCGTCTGTCTCAGACCGTCTGTCTCAGCCCGCCTGTCTCAACCCGCCTCTCTCAGTCCGTCTGTCTCAGCCCGCCAGTCTCAGCCCGCCTCTGCCAGTCCGTCTGTCTCAGCCCGCCTGTCTCAGTCCGCCTGTCTCAGTCCGCCTGTCTCAGTCCGCCTGTCTCAGTCCGTCTGTCTCCGCCCGCCTGTCTCTGTCCGTTTGTCTCAGACCGTCTGTGTCAGCCCGCCTGTCTCAGCCCGCCTGTCTCAGCTCGCTTCTCTCAGTCCATCTGTCTCAGACCGTCTGTCTCAGGCCATCTGTCTCAGTCCGTCTGTCCCTGTCCGCCTGTATCAGACCGTCTGTCTCAGACCATCTGTCTCAGACCGTCTGTCACAGCTCGCCTCTCTCAGTCCATCTGTCTCATACCGTCGGTCTTAGCCCGTCTGTCTGAGCCCGCCTGTCTCCGCCCGCCTGTCTCAGTCCGTCTGTCTCAGACCGTCTGTCTCAGACCGTCTGTCTCAGACCTTCTGTCTCAGATCGGCTGTCTCAGCCCGCCTATCTCAGCCCGCCTCTCTCAGTCCGTCTGTCTGAGTCCGTCTGTCTCAGTCCGTCTGTCTCAGACCGTCTGTCTCAGACCGTCTGTCTCGGACCGTCTGTCTCGGACCGTCTGTCTCGGACCGTCTGTCTCGGACCGTCTGTCTCGGACCGTCTGTCTCAGACCGTCTGTCTCAGCCCGCCTGTCTCAGATCGCCTGTCTCCGCCCGCCTGTCTCAGTCCGTCTGTCTTAGACCGTCTGTCTCTGTCCGTCTGTCTCAGCCCGTCTGTCTCAGCCCGCCTGTCTCAGACCGTCTGTCTCAGACCGTCTGTCTCGGACCGTCTTTGGCGGACCGTCTGTCTCGGACCGTCTGTCTCAGACCGTCTGACTCGGCCCGCCTGTCTCAGCCCGCCTGTCTCAGCCCGCCTCTCTGAGTCCGTCTGTCTCAGGCCATTTGTCTCAGACCGTCTGTCTCAGACCGTCTGTCTCGGACCGTCTGTCTCTTACCGTCTGTCTCTTACCGTTGTCTCTGTCCGTCTGTTTCAGCCCGCCTGTCTCTGTCCGTCTGTCTTTGACCGTCCGTCTCAGTCCGTCTGTCTCAGACCGTCTGTCGCTGTCCGTCTGTCTCGGACCGTCTGTCTCTTACCGTTGTCTCTGTCCGTCTGTTTCAGCCCGCCTGTCTCTGTCCGTCTGTATTTGACCGTCCGTCTCAGACCGTCTGTCTCATCCCGCCTGTCTCAGCCCGCCTCTCTCAGTCCGTGCGTCTGAGACCGTCTGTCACAGACCGTCTGTCTCATCCCGCCTGTCCCAATCCGTCTGTCTTTGACCGTCTGTCTCAGACCATCTGTCTCAGACCATCTGTGTCAGACCATCTGACTCAGACCATCTGTCTCAGACAGTCTGTCTCATGTCATCTGTCTCTGTCCGTCTGTCTCAGACCGTCTGTCTCTGTCCGTCTGTCTCAGCCCGCCTGTCTCAGCCCGCCTCTCTCAGTCCGTCTGTCTGAGACCGTCTGTCTCAGACCGTCTGTCTCAGCCCGCCTGTCTCAACCCGCCTCTCTCAGTCCGTCTGTCAGAGACCGTTTGTCTCTTACCGTTCTCTCTGTCCGTCTGTCTCAGCCCGCCTGTCTCAGTCCGCCTGTCTCAGTCTGTCTGTCTCCGCCCGCCTGTCTCTGTCCGTTTGTCCCAGACCGTCTGTCTCAGACCGTCTGTCTCAGCCCGCCTTTCTCAACCCGCCTCTCTCAGTCCGTCTGTCTCAGACCGTCTGTCTCAGCCCGCCTGTCTCAGTCCGCCTCTCTCAGTCCGTCTGTCTGAGTCCGTCTGTCTCAGCCCGCCTCTCCCAGTCCGACCGTATCAGCCCGCCTGTCTCAGTCCGTCTGTCTCAGCCCGCCTTTCTCAACCCGCCTCTCTCAGTCCGTCTGTCTCAGACCGTCTGTCTCTTACCGTCTGTCTCTTACCGTTGTCTCTGTCCGTCTGTCTCAGACCGTCTGACTCAGCCCGCCTGTCTCTGTCCGTCTGTCTCAGACCGTCTGTCTCAGCCCGCCTGTCTCAACCCGCCTCTCTCAGTCCGTCTGTCTCAGCCCGGCTGTCTCAGCCCGCCTCTGCCAGTCCGTCTGTCTCAGCCCGCCTGTCTCAGTCCGCCTGTCTCAGTCCGCCTGTCTCAGTCCGTCTGTCTCCGCCCGCCAGTCTCTGTCCGTTTGTCTCAGACCGTCTGTCTCAGCCCGCCTGTCTCAGCCCGCCTCCCTCAGTCCGTCCGTCAGAGACCGTCTGTCTCAGACCGTCTGTCTCAGACCGTCTGTCTCAGACCGTCTGTCTCAGACCGTCTGTCTCAGACCGTCTGTCTCAGACCGTCTGTCTCAGACCGTCTGTCTCAGATCGTCTGTCTCAGCCCGCCTGTCTCAGCCCGCCTCTCTCAGTCCGTCTGTCTGAGTCCGTCTGTCTCAGGCCATTTGTCTCAGACCGTCTCTCTCAGACCGTCTGTCTCTGTCCGTCTGTCTCTGACCGTCTGTCTCGGACCGTCTGTCTCAGCCCGCCTGTCTCAGCCCGCCTCTCTCAGTCCGTCTGTCTGAGACCGTCTGTCTCATGTCATCTGTCTCTGTCCGTCTGTCTCAGACCATCTGTCTCTGTCCGTCTGTCTCAGCCCGCCTGTCTCAGCCCGCCTCTCTCAGTCCGTCTGTCTGAGACCGTCTGTCTCAGACCGTCTGACTCAGCCCGCCTGTCTCAGTCCGTCTGTCTCAGACCGTCTGTCTCTGCCCGCCTGTCTCAACCCGCCTCTCTCAGACCGTCTGTCTCAGCCCGCCTGTCTCAACCCGCCTCTCTCAGTCCGTCTGTCTCAGCCCGCCTGTCTCAGCCCGCCTTTCCCAGTCCGTCTGTCTCAGCCCGCCTGTCTCTGTCCGTCTGTCTCAGACCGTCTGTCTCAGCCCGCCTGTCTCAACCCGCCTCTCTCAGTCCGTCTGTCTCAGCCCGCCAGTCTCAGCCCGCCTCTGCCAGTCCGTCTGTCTCAGCCCGCCTGTCTCAGTCCGCCTGTCTCAGTCCGCCTGTCTCAGTCCGCCTGTCTCAGTCCGTCTGTCTCCGCCCGCCTGTCTCTGTCCGTTTGTCTCAGACCGTCTGTGTCAGCCCGCCTGTCTCAGCCCGCCTGTCTCAGCTCGCTTCTCTCAGTCCATCTGTCTCAGACCGTCTGTCTCAGGCCATCTGTCTCAGTCCGTCTGTCCCTGTCCGCCTGTATCAGACCGTCTGTCTCAGACCATCTGTCTCAGACCGTCTGTCACAGCTCGCCTCTCTCAGTCCATCTGTCTCATACCGTCGGTCTTAGCCCGTCTGTCTGAGCCCGCCTGTCTCCGCCCGCCTGTCTCAGTCCGTCTGTCTCAGACCGTCTGTCTCAGACCGTCTGTCTCAGACCTTCTGTCTCAGATCGGCTGTCTCAGCCCGCCTATCTCAGCCCGCCTCTCTCAGTCCGTCTGTCTGAGTCCGTCTGTCTCAGTCCGTCTGTCTCAGACCGTCTGTCTCAGACCGTCTGTCTCGGACCGTCTGTCTCGGACCGTCTGTCTCGGACCGTCTGTCTCGGACCGTCTGTCTCGGACCGTCTGTCTCAGACCGTCTGTCTCAGCCCGCCTGTCTCAGATCGCCTGTCTCCGCCCGCCTGTCTCAGTCCGTCTGTCTTAGACCGTCTGTCTCTGTCCGTCTGTCTCAGCCCGTCTGTCTCAGCCCGCCTGTCTCAGACCGTCTGTCTCGGACCGTCTTTGGCGGACCGTCTGTCTCGGACCGTCTGTCTCAGACCGTCTGACTCGGCCCGCCTGTCTCAGCCCGCCTGTCTCAGCCCGCCTCTCTGAGTCCGTCTGTCTCAGGCCATTTGTCTCAGACCGTCTGTCTCAGACCGTCTGTCTCGGACCGTCTGTCTCTTACCGTCTGTCTCTTACCGTTGTCTCTGTCCTTCTGTTTCAGCCCGCCTGTCTCTGTCCGTCTGTCTTTGACCGTCCGTCTCAGTCCGTCTGTCTCAGACCGTCTGTCGCTGTCCGTCTGTCTCGGACCGTCTGTCTCTTACCGTTGTCTCTGTCCGTCTGTTTCAGCCCGCCTGTCTCTGTCCGTCTGTATTTGACCGTCCGTCTCAGACCGTCTGTCTCATCCCGCCTGTCTCAGCCCGCCTCTCTCAGTCCGTGCGTCTGAGACCGTCTGTCACAGACCGTCTGTCTCATCCCGCCTGTCCCAATCCGTCTGTCTTTGACCGTCTGTCTCAGACCATCTGTCTCAGACCATCTGTGTCAGACCATCTGACTCAGACCATCTGTCTCAGACAGTCTGTCTCATGTCATCTGTCTCTGTCCGTCTGTCTCAGACCGTCTGTCTCTGTCCGTCTGTCTCAGCCCGCCTGTCTCAGCCCGCCTCTCTCAGTCCGTCTGTCTGAGACCGTCTGTCTCAGACCGTCTGTCTCAGCCCGCCTGTCTCAACCCGCCTCTCTCAGTCCGTCTGTCAGAGACCGTTTGTCTCTTACCGTTCTCTCTGTCCGTCTGTCTCAGCCCGCCTGTCTCAGTCCGCCTGTCTCAGTCTGTCTGTCTCCGCCCGCCTGTCTCTGTCCGTTTGTCCCAGACCGTCTGTCTCAGACCGTCTGTCTCAGCCCGCCTTTCTCAACCCGCCTCTCTCAGTCCGTCTGTCTCAGACCGTCTGTCTCAGCCCGCCTGTCTCAGTCCGCCTCTCTCAGTCCGTCTGTCTGAGTCCGTCTGTCTCAGCCCGCCTCTCCCAGTCCGACCGTATCAGCCCGCCTGTCTCAGTCCGTCTGTCTCAGCCCGCCTGTCTCAGCCCGCCTCTCTCAGTCCGTCTGTCTCAGACCGTCTGTCTCTGTCCGTCTGTCTCTGACCGTCTGTCTCGGACCGTCTGTCTCAGACCGTCTGACTCAGCCCGCCTGTCTCTGTCCGTCTGTCTCAGACCGTCTGTCTCAGCCCGCCTGTCTCAACCCGCCTCTCTCAGTCCGTCTGTCTCAGCCCGGCTGTCTCAGCCCGCCTCTGCCAGTCCGTCTGTCTCAGCCCGCCTGTCTCAGTCCGCCTGTCTCAGTCCGCCTGTCTCAGACCGTCTGTCTCAGCCCGCCTGTCTCAACCCGCCTCTCTCAGTCCGTCTGTCTCAGCCCGGCTGTCTCAGCCCGCCTCTGCCAGTCCGTCTGTCTCAGCCCGCCTGTCTCAGTCCGCCTGTCTCAGTCCGCCTGTCTCAGTCCGTCTGTCTCCGCCCGCCAGTCTCTGTCCGTCTGTCTCTGACCGTCTGTCTCGGACCGTCTGTCTCAGACCGTCTGTCTCAGACCGTCTGTCTCAGATCGTCTGTCTCAGCCCGCCTGTCTCAGCCCGCCTCTCTCAGTCCGTCTGTCTCAGACCGTCTGTCTCAGCCCGCCTGTCTCAACCCGCCTCTCTCAGTCCGTCTGTCTCAGCCCGCCTGTCTCAGCCCGCCTCTCTCAGTCCGTCTGTCTCAGACCGTATGTCTCTGTCCGTCTGTCTCTGACCGTCTGTCTCGGACCGTCTGTCTCAGACCGTCTGACTCAGCCCGCCTGTCTCTGTCCGTCTGTCTCAGACCGTCTGTCTCAGCCCGCCTGTCTCAACCCGCCTCTCTCAGTCCGTCTGTCTCAGCCCGGCTGTCTCAGCCCGCCTCTGCCAGTCCGTCTGTCTCAGCCCGCCTGTCTCAGTCCGCCTGTCTCAGTCCGCCTGTCTCAGTCCGTCTGTCTCCGCCCGCCAGTCTCTGTCCGTCTGTCTCTGACCGTCTGTCTCGGACCGTCTGTCTCAGACCGTCTGTCTCAGATCGTCTGTCTCAGCCCGCCTGTCTCAGCCCGCCTCTCTCAGTCCGTCTGTCTCAGACCGTCTGTCTCAGCCCGCCTGTCTCAACCCGCCTCTCTCAGTCCGCCTGTCTCAGCCCGCCTGTCTCAGCCCGCCTCTCCCAGTCCGACCGTATCAGCCCGCCTGTCTCAGTCCGTCTGTCAGAGACCGTTTGTCTCTTACCGTTCTCTCTGTCCGTCTGTCTCAGACCGTCTGTCTCGGACCGTCTTCCGCGGACTGTCTGTCTCGGACCGTCTGTCTCAGACCGTCTGACTCAGCCCGCGTGTCACTGTCCGTCTGTCTCAGACCGTCTGCCTCAGCCCGCCTGTCTCAACCCGCCTCTCTCAGTCCGCCTGTCTCAGTCCGTCTGTCTCAGCCCGCCTGTCTCAGCCCGCCTCTCCCAGTCCGTCTGTCTCAGCCCGCCTGTCTCGGTCCGTCTGTCTCAGACCGTCTGTCTCAGCCCGCCTGTCTCAGTCCGCCTCTCTCAGTCCGTCTGTCTGAGTCCGTCTGTCTCAGGCCATCTGTCTCAGACCGTCTGTCTCAGACCGCCTGTCTCGGACCGTCTGTCTCAGACCGTCTGACTCAGCCCGCCTGTCTCAATCGGTCTCTCTCCGCCCGCCTGTCTCAGTCCGTCTGTCTCAGACCGTCTGTCACAGACCGTCTGTCTCAGATCGTCTGTCTCAGCCCGCCTATCTCAGCCCGCCTCTCTCAGTCCGTCTGTCTGAGTCCGTCTGTCTCAGTCCGTCTGTCTCAGACCGTCTGTCTCAGCCCGCCTGTCTCAGTCCGCCTCTCTCAGTCCGTCTGCCTCAGCCCGCCAGTCTCAGCCCGCCTCTCCCAGTCCGTCTGTCTCAGCCCGCCTGTCTCAGTCCGTCCGTCTCAGACCGTCTGTCTCATCCCGCCTGTCTCAGCCCGCCTCTCTCAGTCCGTGTGTCTGAGACCGTCTGTCACAGACCGTCTGTCTCATCCCGCCTGTCCCAGTCCGTCTGTCTGAGTCCGTCTGTCTCAGGCCATCTGTCTCAGACCGTCTGTCTCAGACCGTCTGTCTCGGACCGTCTGTCTCAGACCGTCTGACTCAGCCCGACTGTCTCAGTCCGTCTGTCTCAGACCGTCTGTCTCAGACCGTCTGTCTCAGATCGTCTGTCTCAGCTCGCCTGTCTCAGCCGGCCTCTCTCAGTCCGTCTGTCTGAGTCCGTCTGTCTCAGGCCATCTGTCTCAGACCGTCTGTCTCTGTCCGTCTGTCTCTGACCGTCTGTCTCGGACCGTCTGTCTCAGCCCGCCTGTCTCAGCCGGCCTCTCTCAGTCCGTCTGTCTGAGACCGTCTGTCTCATGTCATCTGTCTCTGTCCGTCTGTCTCAGACCATCTGTCTCTGTCCGTCTGTCTCAGCCCGCCTGTCTCAGCCCGCCTCTCTCAGTCCGTCTGTCTGAGACCGTCTGTCTCAGACCGTCTGACTCAGCCCGCCTGTCTCAGTCCGTCTGTCTCAGACCGTCTGTCTCTGCCCGCCTGTCTCAACCCGCCTCTCTCAGACCGTCTGTCTCAGCCCGCCTGTCTCAACCCGCCTCTCTCAGTCCGTCTGTCTCAGCCCGCCTGTCTCAGCCCGCCTCTCCCAGTCCGTCTGTCTCAGCCCGCCTGTCTCTGTCCGTCTGTCTCAGACCGTCTGTCTCAGCCCGCCTGTCTCAACCCGCCTCTCTCAGTCCGTCTGTCTCAGCCCGCCTGTCTCAGCCCGCCTCTGCCAGTCCGTCTGTCTCAGCCCGCCTGTCTCAGTCCGCCTGTCTCAGTCCGCCTGTCTCAGTCCGCCTGTCTCAGTCCGCCTGTCTCAGTCCGTCTGTCTCCGCCCGCCTGTCTCTGTCCGTTTGTCTCAGACCGTCTGTGTCAGCCCGCCTGTCTCAGCCCGCCTGTCTCAGCTCGCTTCTCTCAGTCCATCTGTCTCAGACCGTCTGTCTCAGGCCATCTGTCTCAGTCCGTCTGTCCCTGTCCGCCTGTATCAGACCGTCTGTCTCAGACCATCTGTCTCAGACCGTCTGTCACAGCTCGCCTCTCTCAGTCCATCTGTCTCATACCGTCGGTCTTAGCCCGTCTGTCTGAGCCCGCCTGTCTCCGCCCGCCTGTCTCAGTCCGTCTGTCTCAGACCGTCTGTCTCAGACCGTCTGTCTCAGACCTTCTGTCTCAGATCGGCTGTCTCAGCCCGCCTATCTCAGCCCGCCTCTCTCAGTCCGTCTGTCTGAGTCCGTCTGTCTCAGTCCGTCTGTCTGAGCCCGCCTGTCTCCGCCCGCCTGTCTCAGACCGTCTGTCTCAGACCGTCTGTCTCGGACCGTCTGTCTCTTACCGTCTGTCTCTTACCGTTGTCTCTGTCCGTCTGTTTCAGCCCGCCTGTCTCTGTCCGTCTGTCTTTGACCGTCCGTCTCAGTCCGTCTGTCTCAGACCGTCTGCCGCTGTCCGTCTGTCTCGGACCGTCTGTCTCTTACCGTTGTCTCTGTCCGTCTGTTTCAGCCCGCCTGTCTCTGTCCGTCTGTATTTGACCGTCCGTCTCAGACCGTCTGTCTCATCCCGCCTGTCTCAGCCCGCCTCTCTCAGTCCGTGCGTCTGAGACCGTCTGTCACAGACCGTCTGTCTCATCCCGCCTGTCCCAATCCGTCTGTCTTTGACCGTCTGTCTCAGACCATCTGTCTCAGACCATCTGTGTCAGACCATCTGACTCAGACCATCTGTCTCAGACAGTCTGTCTCATGTCATCTGTCTCTGTCCGTCTGTCTCAGACCGTCTGTCTCAGCCCGCCTGTCTCAACCCGCCTCTCTCAGTCCGTCTGTCTCAGCCCGCCTGTCTCAGCCCGCCTCTGCCAGTCCGTCTGTCTCAGCCCGCCTGTCTCAGTCCGCCTGTCTCAGTCCGCCTGTCTCAGTCCGCCTGTCTCAGTCCGTCTGTCTCCGCCCGCCTGTCTCTGTCCGTTTGTCTCAGACCGTCTGTGTCAGCCCGCCTGTCTCAGCCCGCCTGTCTCAGCTCGCTTCTCTCAGTCCATCTGTCTCAGACCGTCTGTCTCAGGCCATCTGTCTCAGTCCGTCTGTCCCTGTCCGCCTGTATCAGACCGTCTGTCTCAGACCATCTGTCTCAGACCGTCTGTCACAGCTCGCCTCTCTCAGTCCATCTGTCTCAGTCCGTCTGTCTCAGACCGTCTGCCTCAGACCGTCTGTCTCGGACCGTCTGTCTCGGACCGTCTGTCTCGGACCGTCTGTCTCGGACCGTCTGTCTCGGACCGTCTGTCTCAGACCGTCTGTCTCAGCCCGCCTGTCTCAGCCCGCCTGTCTCCGCCCGCCAGTCTCAGTCCGTCTGTCTCAGTCCGTCTGTCTCGGACCGTCTGTCTCGGACCGTCTGTCTCGGACCGTCTGTCTCGGACCGTCTGTCTCGGACCGTCTGTCTCGGACCGTCTGTCTCGGACCGTCTGTCTCGGACCGTCTGTCTCAGACCGTCTGTCTCAGCCCACCTGTCTCAGCCCGCCTGTCTCCGCCCGCCTGTCTCAGTCCGTCTGTATCAGACCGTCTGTCTCAGACCATCTGTCTCAGACCGTCTGTCACAGCTCGCCTCTCTCAGTCCATCTGTCTCAGTCCGTCTGTCTCAGACCGTCTGTCTCGGACCGTCTGTCTCGGACCGTCTGTCTCGGACCGTCTGTCTCGGACCGTCTGTCTCTGTCCGTCTGTCGCGGACCGTCTGTCTCAGACCGTCTGTCTCGGACCGTCTGTCTCAGACCGTCTGTCTCTTACCGTTGTCTCTGCCCGTCTGTTTCAGCCCGCCTGTCTCTGTCCGTCTGTCTTTGACCGTCCGTCTCAGTCCGTCTGTCTCAGACCGTCTGTCGCTGTCCGTCTGTCTCGGACCGTCTGTCTCTTACCGTTGTCTCTGTCCGTCTGTTTCAGCCCGCCTGTCTCTGTCCGTCTGTCTTTGACCGTCCGTCTCAGTCCGTCTGTCTCAGACCGTCTGTCTCTGTCCGTGTGTCTCGGACCGTCTGTCTCTTACCGTTGTCTCTGTCCGTCTGTTTCAGCCCGCCTGTCTCTGTCCGTCTGTCTTTGACCGTCCGTCTCAGACCGTCTGTCTCAACCCGCCTCTCTCAGTCCGTCTGTCTGAGACCGTCTGTCTCATGTCATCTGTCTCTGTCCGTCTGTCTCAGACCGTCTGTCTCTGTCCGTCTGTCTCAGCCCGCCTGTCTCAGCCCGCCTCTCTCAGTCCGTCTGTCTGAGACCGTCTATCTCAGACCGTCTGTCTCAGCCCGCCTGTCTTTGACCGTCTGTCTCAGACCATCTGTGTCAGACCATCTGACTCAGACCATCTGTCTCAGACAGTCTGTCTCTGTCCGTCTGTCGCGGACCGTCTGTCTCAGACCGTCTGTCTCGGACCGTCTGTCTCAGACCGTCTGTCTCTTACCGTTGTCTCTGTCGGTCTGTTTCAGCCCGCCTGTCTCTGTCCGTCTGTCTTTGACCGTCCGTCTCAGTCCGTCTGTCTCAGACCGTCTGTCTCTGTCCGTGTGTCTCGGACCGTCTGTCTCTTACCGTTGTCTCCGTCCGTCTGTTTCAGCCCGCCTGTCTCTGTCCGTCTGTCTTTGACCGTCCGTCTCAGACCGTCTGTCTCAGCCCGCCTGTCTCAAACCGCCTCTCTCAGTCCGCCTGTCTGAGACCGTCTGTCTCATGTCATCTGTCTCTGTCCGTCTGTCTCTGTCCGTCTGTCTCAGACCGTCTGTCTCAGACCGTCTGTCTCTGTCCGTGTGTCTCGGACCGTCTGTCTCTTACCGTTGTCTCTGTCCGTCTGTTTCAGCCCGCCTGTCTCTGTCCGTCTGTCTTTGACCGTCCGTCTCAGACCGTCTGTCTCAGCCCGCCTGTCTCAACCCGCCTCTCTCAGTCCGTCTGTCTGAGACCGTCTGTCTCATGTCATCTGTCTCTGTCCGTCTGTCTCAGACCGTCTGTCTCTGTCCGTCTGTCTCAGCCCGCCTGTCTCAGCTCGCTTCTCTCAGTCCATCTGTCTCAGACGGTCTGTCTCAGGCCACCTGTCTCAGTCCGTCTGTCCCTGTCCGCCTGTCTCAGACCGTCTGTCTCAGACCATCTGTCTCAGACCGTCTGTCACAGCTCGCCTCTCTCAGTCCATCTGTCTCATACCGTCGGTCATAGCCCGTCTGTCTGAGCCCGCCTGTCTCCGCCCGCCTGTCTCCGCCCGCCTGTCTCAGTCCGTCTGTCTCAGACCGTCTGTCTCAGACCGTCTGTCTCAGACCTTCTGTCTCAGATCGTCTGTCTCAGCCCGCCTATCTCAGCCCGCCTCTCTCAGTCCGTCTGTCTGAGTCCGTCTGTCTCAGTCCGTCTGTCTCAGACCGTCTGTCTCGGACCGTCTGTCTCGGACCGTCTGTCTCGGACCGTCTGTCTCGGACCGTCTGTCTCGGACCGTCTGTCTCGGACCGTCTGTCTCGGACCGTCTGTCTCAGACCGTCTGTCTCAGCCCGCCTGTCTCAGCCCGCCTGTCTCAGCTCGCTTCTCTCAGTCCATCTGTCTCAGACCGTCTGTCTCAGGCCATCTGTCTCAGTCCGTCTGTCCCTGTCCGCCTGTCTCAGACCGTCTGTCTCAGACCATCTGTCTCAGACCGTCTGTCACAGCCCGCCTCTCTCAGTCCATCTGTCTCATACCGTCGGTCTTAGCCCGTCTGTCTGAGCCCGCCTGTCTCTGTCCGTGTGTCTCAGACCGTCTGTCTCGGACCGTCTGTCTCTTACCGTCTGTCTCTTACCGTTGTCTCTGCCCGTCTGTTTCAGCCCGCCTGTCTCTGTCCATCTGTCTTTGACCGTCCGTCTCAGTCCGTCTGTCTCAGACCGTCTGTCGCTGTCCGTCTGTCTCGGACCGTCTGTCTCTTACCGTTGTCTCTGTCCGTCTGTTTCAGCCCGCCTGTCTCAGTCCGTCTGTATTTGACCGTCCGTCTCAGACCGTCTGTCTCATCCCGCCTGTCTCAGCCCGCCTCTCTCAGTCCGTGCGTCTGAGACCGTCTGTCACAGACCGTCTGTCTCATCCCGCCTGTGCCAGTTCCGTCTGTCTTTGACCGTCTGTCTCAGACCATCTGTCTCAGACCATCTGTGTCAGATCATCTGACTCAGACCATCTGTCTCAGACAGTCTGTCTCTGTCCGTCTGTCGCGGACCGTCTGTCTCAGACCGTCTGTCTCGGACCGTCTGTCTCAGACCGTCTGTCTCTTACCGTTGTCTCTGTCCGTCTGTTTCAGCCCGCCTGTCTCTGTCCGTCTGTCTTTGACCGTCCGTCTCAGTCCGTCTGTCTCAGACCGTCTGTCTCTGTCCGTGTGTCTCGGACCGTCTGTCTCTTACCGTTGTCTCTGTCCGTCTGTTTCAGCCCGCCTGTCTCTGTCCGTCTGTCTTTGACCGTCCGTCTCAGACCGTCTGTCTCAGCCCGCCTGTCTCAACCCGCCTCTCTCAGTCCGTCTGTCTGAGACCGTCTGTCTCATGTCATCTGTCTCTGTCCGTCTGTCTCAGACCGTCTGTCTCTGTCCGTCTGTCTCAGCCCGCCTGTCTCAGCTCGCTTCTCTCAGTCCATCTGTCTCAGACGGTCTGTCTCAGGCCACCTGTCTCAGTCCGTCTGTCCCTGTCCGCCTGTCTCAGACCGTCTGTCTCAGACCATCTGTCTCAGACCGTCTGTCACAGCTCGCCTCTCTCAGTCCATCTGTCTCATACCGTCGGTCATAGCCCGTCTGTCTGAGCCCGCCTGTCTCCGCCCGCCTGTCTCCGCCCGCCTGTCTCAGTCCGTCTGTCTCAGACCGTCTGTCTCAGACCGTCTGTCTCAGACCTTCTGTCTCAGATCGTCTGTCTCAGCCCGCCTATCTCAGCCCGCCTCTCTCAGTCCGTCTGTCTGAGTCCGTCTGTCTCAGTCCGTCTGTCTCAGACCGTCTGTCTCGGACCGTCTGTCTCGGACCGTCTGTCTCGGACCGTCTGTCTCGGACCGTCTGTCTCAGCCCGCCTGTCTCAGCCCGCCTGTCTCAGCTCGCTTCTCTCAGTCCATCTGTCTCAGACCGTCTGTCTCAGGCCATCTGTCTCAGTCCGTCTGTCCCTGTCCGCCTGTCTCAGACCGTCTGTCTCAGACCATCTGTCTCAGACCGTCTGTCACAGCCCGCCTCTCTCAGTCCATCTGTCTCATACCGTCGGTCTTAGCCCGTCTGTCTGAGCCCGCCTGTCTCTGTCCGTGTGTCTCAGACCGTCTGTCTCGGACCGTCTGTCTCTTACCGTCTGTCTCTTACCGTTGTCTCTGCCCGTCTGTTTCAGCCCGCCTGTCTCTGTCCGTCTGTCTTTGACCGTCCGTCTCAGTCCGTCTGTCTCAGACCGTCTGTCGCTGTCCGTCTGTCTCGGACCGTCTGTCTCTTACCGTTGTCTCTGTCCGTCTGTTTCAGCCCGTCTGTCTCAGTCCGTCTGTATTTGACCGTCCGTCTCAGACCGTCTGTCTCATCCCGCCTGTCTCAGCCCGCCTCTCTCAGTCCGTGCGTCTGAGACCGTCTGTCACAGACCGTCTGTCTCATCCCGCCTGTGCCAGTTCCGTCTGTCTTTGACCGTCTGTCTCAGACCATCTGTCTCAGACCATCCGTGTCAGATCATCTGACTCAGACCATCTGTCTCAGACAGTCTGTCTCTGTCCGTCTGTCGCGGACCGTCTGTCTCAGACCGTCTGTCTCGGACCGTCTGTCTCAGACCGTCTGTCTCTTACCGTTGTCTCTGTCCGTCTGTTTCAGCCCGCCTGTCTCTGTCCGTCTGTCTTTGACCGTCCGTCTCAGTCCGTCTGTCTGAGACCGTCTGTCTCATGTCATCTGTCTCTGTCCGTCTGTCTCAGACCGTCTGTCTCTGTCCGTCTGTCTCAGCCCGCCTGTCTCAGCCCGCCTCTCTCAGTCCGTCTGTCTCAGTCCGTCTGTCTCAGACCGTCTGTCTCGGACCGTCTGTCTCGGACCGTCTGTCTCGGACCGTCTGTCTCGGACCGTCTGTCTCTTACCGTTGTCTCTGTCCGTCTGTTTCAGCCCGCCTGTCTCTGTCCGTCTGTCTTTGACCGTCCGTCTCAGTCCGTCTGTCTCAGACCGTCTGTCTCTGTCCGTGTGTCTCGGACCGTCTGTCTCTTACCGTTGTCTCTGTCCGTCTGTTTCAACCCGCCTGTCTCTGTCCGTCTGTCTTTGACCGTCCGTCTCAGACCGTCTGTCTCAGCCCGCCTGTCTCAACCCGCCTCTCTCAGTCCGTCTGTCTGAGACCGTCTGTCTCATGTCATCTGTCTCTGTCCGTCTGTCTCAGACCGTCTGTCTCGGACCGTCTGTCTCAGCCCGCCTGTCTCAGCCCGCCTCTCTCAGTCCGTCTGTCTGAGACCGTCTGTCTCATGTCATCTGTCTCTGTCCGTCTGTCTCAGACCGTCTGTCTCTGTCCGTCTGTCTCAGCCCGCCTGTCTCAGCCCGCCTCTCTCAGTCCGTCTGTCTGAGACCGTCTGTCTCAGACCGTCTGACTCAGCCCGCCTGTCTCTGTCCGTCTGTCTCAGACCGTCTGTCTCAACCCGCCTCGCTCAGTCCGTCTGTCTCAGCCCGCCTGTCTCAGCCCGCCTCTCCCAGTCCGTCTGTCTCAGCCCGCCTGTCTCAGTCCGTCTGTCTCAGACCGTCTGTCTCAGCCCGCCTGTCTCAGTCCGTCTCTCTCAGTCCGTCTGTCTGAGTTTGTCTGTCTCAGGCCATCTGCCTCAGACCGTCTGTCTCAGACCGTCTGTCTCGGACCGTCTGTCTCAGACCATCTGTCTCAGACCATCTGTCTCAGACCATCTGTCTCAGACCATCTGTCTCAGCCCGCCTGTCTCAGCCCGCCTCTGCCAGTCCGTCTGTCTCAGCCCGCCTGTCTCAGTCCGCCTGTCTCAGTCCGCCTGTCTCAGTCCGCCTGTCTCAGTCCGTCTGTCTCCGCCCGCCTGTCTCTGTCCGTTTGTCTCAGACCGTCTGTGTCAGCCCGCCTGTCTCAGCCCGCCTGTCTCAGCTCGCTTCTCTCAGTCCATCTGTCTCAGACCGTCTGTCTCAGGCCATCTGTCTCAGTCCGTCTGTCCCTGTCCGCCTGTCTCAGACCATCTGTCTCAGACCATCTGTCTCAGACCATCTGTCTCAGCCCGCCTGTCTCAGCCCGCCTCTGCCAGTCCGTCTGTCTCAGCCCGCCTGTCTCAGTCCGCCTGTCTCAGTCCGCCTGTCTCAGTCCGTCTGTCTGAGTCCGTCTGTCTCAGTCCGTCTGTCTCAGACCGTCTGTCTCGGACCGTCTGTCTCAGACCGTCTGTCTCAGCCCGCCTGTCTCAGCCCGCCTGTCTCAGCTCGCTTCTCTCAGTCCATCTGTCTCAGACCGTCTGTCTCAGGCCATCTGTCTCAGTCCGTCTGTCCCTGTCCGCCTGTCTCAGACCGTCTGTCTCAGACCATCTGTCTCAGACAGTCTGTCACAGCTCGCCTCTCTCAGTCCATCTGTCTCATACCGTCGGTCTTAGCCCGTCTGTCTGAGCCCGCCTGTCTCTGTCCGTGTGTCTCAGACCGTCTGTCTCGGACCGTCTGTCTCTTACCGTCTGTCTCTTACCGTTGTCTCTGCCCGTCTGTTTCAGCCCGCCTGTCTCTGTCCGTCTGTCTTTGACCGTCCGTCTCAGTCCGTCTGTCTCAGACCGTCTGTCTCAGACCGTCTGTCGCTGTCCGTCTGTCTCGGACCGTCTGTCTCTTACCGTTGTCTCTGTCCGTCTGTTTCAGCCCGCCTGTCTCTGTCCGTCTGTATTTGACCGTCCGTCTCAGACCGTCTGTCTCATCCCGCCTGTCTCAGCCCGCCTCTCTCAGTCCGTGCGTCTGAGACCGTCTGTCACAGACCGTCTGTCTCATCCCGCCTGTCCCAGTCCGTCTGTCTTTGACCGTCTGTCTCACACCATCTGTCTCAGACCATATGTGTCAGACCATCTGACTCAGACCATCTGTCTCAGACAGTCTGTCTCTGTCCGTCTGTCGCGGACCGTCTGTCTCAGACCGTCTGTCTCGGACCGTCTGTCTCAGACCGTCTGTCTCTTACCGTTGTCTCTGTCCGTCTGTCTCTGTCCGTCTGTCTCAGACCGTCTGTCTCTGTCCGTCTGTCTCAGCCCGCCTGTCACAGCCCGCCTCTCTCAGTCCGTCTGTCTGAGACCGTCTATCTCAGACCGTCTGTCTCAGCCCGCCTGTCTTTGACCGTCTGTCTCTTACCGTTGTCTCTGTCCGTCTGTTTCAGCCCGCCTGTCTCTGTCCGTCTGTCTTTGACCGTCCGTCTCAGTCCGTCTGTCTCAGACCGTCTGTCTCTGTCCGTGTGTCTCGGACCGTCTGTCTCTTACCGTTGTCTCTGTCCGTCTGTTTCAGCCCGCCTGTCTCTGTCCGTCTGTCTTTGACCGTCCGTCTCAGTCCGTCTGTCTCAGCCCGCCTGTCTCAGCCCGCCTCTCCCAGTCCGTCTGTCTCAGCCCGCCTGTCTCAGTCCGTCTGTCTCAGACCGTCTGTCTCAGCCCGCCTGTCTCAGTCCGCCTCTCTCAGTCCGTCTGTCTGAGTTTGTCTGTCTCAGGCCATCTGCCTCAGACCGTCTGTCTCAGACCGTCTGTCTCGGACCGTCTGTATCAGACCGTCTGACTCAGCCCGCCTGTCTCAATCGGTCTCTCTCCGCCCGCCTGTCTCAGTCCGTCTGTCTCAGACCGTCTGTTTCAGATTGTCTGTCTCAGCCCGCCTGTCTCAGCCCGCCTGTCTCAGCCCGCCTCTCTCAGTCCGTCTGTCTGAGTCCGTCTGTCTCAGTCCGTCTGTCTCAGACCGTCTGTCTCAGCCCGCCTGTCTCAGTCCGCCTCTCTCAGTCCGTCTGTCTCAGCCCGCCTGTCTCAGCCCGCCTCTCCCAGTCCGTCTGTCTCAGCCCGCCTGTCTCATTCCGTCCGTCTCAGACCGCCTGTCTCAGCCCGCCTGTCTCAGCCCGCCTCTCTCAGTCCGTCTGTCTGAGTCCGTCTGTCTCAGTCCGTCTGTCTCAGACCGTCTGTCTCAGCCCGCCTGTCTCAGTCCGCCTCTCTCAGTCCGTCTGTCTCAGCCCGCCTGTCTCAGCCCGCCTCTCCCAGTCCGTCTGTCTCAGCCCGCCTGTCTCATTCCGTCCGTCTCAGACCGCCTGTCTCATCCCGCCTGTCTCAGCCCGCCTCTCACAGTCCGTGTGTCTGAGACCGTCTGTCACAGACAATGTCTCATCCCGCCTGTCCCAGACCGTCTGTCTGAGTCCGTCTGTCTCAGGCCATCTGTCTCAGACCGTCTGTCTCAGACCGTCTGTCTCGGACCGTCTGTCTCAGACCGTCTGACTCAGCCCGCCTGTCTCAATCGGTCTCTCTCCGCCCGCCTGTCTCAGTCCGTCTGTCTCAGACCGTCTGTCTCAGACCGTCTGTCTCAGATCGTCTGTCTCAGCACGCCTGTCTCAGCCCGCCTCTCTCAGTCCGTCTGTCTGAGTCCGTCTGTCTCAGGCCATCTGTCTCAGACCGTCTGTCTCTGTCCGTCTGTCTCTGACCGTCTGTCTCGGACCGTCTGTCTCAGCCCGCCTGTCTCAGCCCGCCTCTCTCAGTCCGTCTGTCTCAGTCCGTCTGTCTCAGACCGTCTGTCTCATACCGTCTGTCTCGGACCGTCTGTCTCGGACCGTCTGTCTCGGACCGTCTGTCTCGGACCGTCTGTCTCTTACCGTTGTCTCTGTCCGTCTGTTTCAGCCCGCCTGTCTCTGTCCGTCTGTCTTTGACCGTCCGTCTCAGACCGTCTGTCTCAGCCCGCCTGTGTCAACCCGCCTCTCTCAGTCCGTCTGTCTGAGACCGTCTGTCTCATGTCATCTGTCTCTGTCCGTCTGTCTCAGACCGTCTGTCTCTGTCCGTCTGTCTCAGACCGTCTGTCTCAGACCGTCTGTCTCGGACCGTCTGTATCAGACCGTCTGACTCAGCCCGCCTGTCTCAATCGGTCTCTCTCCGCCCGCCTGTCTCAGTCCGTCTGTCTCAGACCGTCTGTTTCAGATTGTCTGTCTCAGCCCGCCTGTCTCAGCCCGCCTGTCTCAGCCCGCCTCTCTCAGTCCGTCTGTCTGAGTCCGTCTGTCTCAGTCCGTCTGTCTCAGACCGTCTGTCTCAGCCCGCCTGTCTCAGTCCGCCTCTCTCAGTCCGTCTGTCTCAGCCCGCCTGTCTCAGCCCGCCTCTCCCAGTCCGTCTGTCTCAGCCCGCCTGTCTCATTCCGTCCGTCTCAGACCGCCTGTCTCAGCCCGCCTGTCTCAGCCCGCCTCTCTCAGTCCGTCTGTCTGAGTCCGTCTGTCTCAGTCCGTCTGTCTCAGACCGTCTGTCTCAGCCCGCCTGTCTCAGTCCGCCTCTCTCAGTCCGTCTGTCTCAGCCCGCCTGTCTCAGCCCGCCTCTCCCAGTCCGTCTGTCTCAGCCCGCCTGTCTCATTCCGTCCGTCTCAGACCGCCTGTCTCATCCCGCCTGTCTCAGCCCGCCTCTCACAGTCCGTGTGTCTGAGACCGTCTGTCACAGACAATGTCTCATCCCGCCTGTCCCAGACCGTCTGTCTGAGTCCGTCTGTCTCAGGCCATCTGTCTCAGACCGTCTGTCTCAGACCGTCTGTCTCGGACCGTCTGTCTCAGACCGTCTGACTCAGCCCGCCTGTCTCAATCGGTCTCTCTCCGCCCGCCTGTCTCAGTCCGTCTGTCTCAGACCGTCTGTCT
The DNA here is from genome assembly GCA_947623535.1 of Coelioxys conoideus. Lineage (NCBI taxonomy): Eukaryota > Metazoa > Arthropoda > Insecta > Hymenoptera > Megachilidae > Coelioxys > Coelioxys conoideus. The sequence goes on from CANQJN010000017.1 coordinate 763,098, forward strand.
CAGACCGTCTGTCTCAGATCGTCTGTCTCAGCACGCCTGTCTCAGCCCGCCTCTCTCAGTCCGTCTGTCTGAGTCCGTCTGTCTCAGGCCATCTGTCTCAGACCGTCTGTCTCTGTCCGTCTGTCTCTGACCGTCTGTCTCGGACCGTCTGTCTCAGCCCGCCTGTCTCAGCCCGCCTCTCTCAGTCCGTCTGTCTCAGTCCGTCTGTCTCAGACCGTCTGTCTCATACCGTCTGTCTCGGACCGTCTGTCTCGGACCGTCTGTCTCGGACCGTCTGTCTCGGACCGTCTGTCTCTTACCGTTGTCTCTGTCCGTCTGTTTCAGCCCGCCTGTCTCTGTCCGTCTGTCTTTGACCGTCCGTCTCAGACCGTCTGTCTCAGCCCGCCTGTGTCAACCCGCCTCTCTCAGTCCGTCTGTCTGAGACCGTCTGTCTCATGTCATCTGTCTCTGTCCGTCTGTCTCAGACCGTCTGTCTCTGTCCGTCTGTCTCAGACCGTCTGTCTCAGACCGTCTGTCTCGGACCGTCTGTATCAGACCGTCTGACTCAGCCCGCCTGTCTCAATCGGTCTCTCTCCGCCCGCCTGTCTCAGCCCGCCTCTCACAGTCCGTGTGTCTGAGACCGTCTGTCACAGACAATCTGTCTCATCCCGCCTGTCCCAGACCGTCTGTCTGAGTCCGTCTGTCTCAGGCCATCTGTCTCAGACCGTCTGTCTCAGACCGTCTGTCTCGGACCGTCTGTCTCAGACCGTCTGACTCAGCCCGCCTGTCTCAATCGGTCTCTCTCCGCCCGCCTGTCTCAGTCCGTCTGTCTCAGACCGTCTGTCTCGGACCGTCTGTATCAGACCGTCTGACTCAGCCCGCCTGTCTCAATCGGTCTCTCTCCGCCCGCCTGTCTCAGTCCGTCTGTCTCAGACCGTCTGTTTCAGATTGTCTGTCTCAGCCCGCCTGTCTCAGCCCGCCTCTCTCAGTCCGCCTGTCTCAGTCCGCCTGTCTCAGTCCGTCTGTCTCCGCCCGCCTGTCTCTGTCCGTTTGTCTCAGACCGTCTGTCTCAGCCCGCCTGTCTCAGCCCGCCTCCCCCAGTCCGTCCGTCAGAGACCGTCTGTCTCAGACCGTCTGTCTCAGACCGTCTGTCTCAGACCGTCTGTCTCAGATCGTCTGTCTCAGCCCGCCTGTCTCAGCCCGCCTCTCTCAGTCCGTCTGTCTGAGTCCGTCTGTCTCAGGCCATCTGTCTCAGACCGTCTGTCTCAGACCGTCTGTCTCAGCCCGCCTGTCTCAGCTCGCTTCTCTCAGTCCATCTGTCTCAGACCGTCTGTCTCAGGCCATCTGTCTCAGTCCGTCTGTCCCTGTCCGCCTGTCTCAGACCGTCTGTCTCAGTCCATCTGTCTCATACCGTCGGTCTTAGCCCGTCTGTCTGAGCCCGCCTGTCTCTGTCCGTGTGTCTCAGCCCGTCTGTCTCTGTCCGTCTGTCTCTGACCGTCTGTCTCGGACCGTCTGTCTCAGCCCGCCTGTCTCAGCCCGCCTCTCTCAGTCCGTCTGTCTGAGACCGTCTGTCTCATGTCATCTGTCTCTGTCCGTCTGTCTCAGACCGTCTGTCTCTGTCCGTCTGTCTCAGCCCGCCTGTCTCAGCCCGCTTCTCTCAGTCCGTCTGTCTGAGACCGTCTGTCTCAGACCGTCTGACTCAGCCCGCCTGTCTCAGTCCGTCTGTCTCAGACCGTCTGTCTCTGCCCGCCTGTCTCAACCCGCCTCTCTCAGTCCGTCTGTCTCAGCCCGCCTGTCTCACCCCGCCTCTCCCAGTCCGACCGTATCAGCACGCCTGTCTCAGTCCGTCTGTCTCAGCCCGCCTGTCTCAGCCCGCCTCTCTCAGTCCGTCTGTCTCAGGCCATCTGTCTCAGAACGTCTGTCTCTGTCCGTCTGTCTCTGACCGTCTGTCTCGGACCGTCTGTCTCAGCCCGCCTGTCTCAACCCGCCTCTCTCAGTCTGTCTGTCTCAGCCCGCCTGTCTCAGCCCGCCTCTGCCAGTCCGTCTGTCTCAGCCCGCCTGTCTCAGTCCGCCTGTCTCAGTCCGCCTGTCTCAGTCCGCCTGTCTCAGTCCGTCTGTCTCCGCCCGCCTGTCTCTGTCCGTTTGTCTCAGACCGTCTGTCTCAGCCCGCCTGTCTCAGCCCGCCTCCCCCAGTCCGTCCGTCAGAGACCGTCTGTCTCAGACCGTCTGTCTCAGACCGTCTGTCTCAGACCGTCTGTCTCAGATCGTCTGTCTCAGCCCGCCTGTCTCAGCCCGCCTCTCTCAGTCCATCTGTCTCATACCGTCGGTCTTAGCCCGTCTGTCTGAGCCCGCCTGTCTCTGTCCGTGTGCCTCAGACCGTCTGTCTCTTACCGTTGTCTCTGTCCGTCTGTTTCAGCCCGCCTGTCTCTGTCCGTCTGTCTCGGACCGTCTGTCTCAGACCGTCTGTCTCAGCCCGCCCGCCTCAGCCCGCCTGTCTCAGCCCGCCTGTCTCAGGTCGCCTCTCTCAGTCCATCTGTCTCAGACCGTCTGTCTCAGGCCATCTGTCTCAGACCGTCTGTCTCAGGCCATCTGTCTCAGTCCGTCTGTCCCTGTCCGCCTGTCTCAGACCGTCTGTCTCAGCCCGCCTGCCTCAGCCCGCCTGTCTCAGCCCGCCTGTCTCAGGTCGCCTCTCTCAGTCCATCTGTCTCAGACCGTCTGTCTCAGGCCATCTGTCTCAGTCCGTCTGTCCCTGTCCGCCTGTCTCAGACCGTCTGTCTCAGCCCGCCTGTCTCTGCCCGCCTGTCTCAGCCCGCCTCTCTCAGTTTGTCTGTCTGAGACCGTCTGTCTCAGACCATGTGTCTCAGACCGTCTGTCACAGCTCGCCTCTCTCAGTCCATCTGTCTCATACCGTCGGTCTTAGCCCGTCTGTCTGAGCCCGCCTGTCTCTGTCCGTGTGCCTCAGACCGTCTGTCTCTTACCGTTGTCTCTGTCCGTCTGTTTCAGCCCGCCTGTCTCTGTCCGTCTGTCTTTGACCGTCCGTCTCAGTCCGCCTCTCTCAGTCCGTCTGTCTGAGACCGTCTGTCTCAGACCGTCTGTCTCAGCCCGCCTGTCTCAACCCGCCTCTCTCAGTCCGTCTGTCAGAGACCGTTTGTCTCTTACCGTTCTCTCTGTCCGTCTGTCTCAGCCCGCCTGTCTCAGACCGTCTGTCTCAGACCGTCTGTCTCGGACCGTCTTCCGCGGACTGTCTGTCTCGGACCGTCTGACTCAGCCCGCGTGTCTCTGTCCGTCCGTCTCAGACCGTCTGCCTCAGCCGGCCTGTCTCAACCCGCCTCGCTCAGTCCGTCTGTCTCAGCCCGCCTGTCTCAGCCCACCTCTGCTAGTCCGTCTGTCTCAGCCCGCCTGTCTCAGTCCGCCTGTCTCAGTCCGCCTGTCTCAGTCCGTCTGTCTCCGCCCGCCTGTCTCTGTCCGTTTGTCTCAGACCGTCTGTCTCAGACCGTCTGTCTCAGCCCGCCTGTCTCAACCCGCCTCGCTCAGTCCGTCTGTCTCAGCCCGCCTGTCTCAGCCCGCCTCTGCTAGTCCGTCTGTCTCAGCCCGCCTGTCTCAGTCCGTCTGTCTCAGACCGTCTGTCTCAGCCCGCCTGTCTCAGTCCGCCTCTCTCAGTCCGTCTGTCTGAGTCCGTCTGTCTCAGGCCATCTGTCTCAGACCGTCTGTCTCAGACCGTCTGTCTCGGACCGTCTGTCTCAGACCGTCTGACTCAGCCCGCCTGTCTCAATAGGTCTCTCTCCGCCCGCCTGTCTCAATCGGTCTGTCTCCGCCCGCCTGTCTCAGTCCGTCTGTCTCGGACCGTCTGTCTCAGCCCGCCTGTCTCAGCCCGCCTCCCTCAGTCCGTCTGTCAGAGACCGTCTGTCTCAGACCGTCTGTCTCAGACCGTCTGTCTCAGCCCGCCTGTCTCTGCCCGCCTGTCTCAACCCGCCTCTCTCAGTCCGTCTGCCTCAGCCCGCCTGTCTCAGCCCGCCTGTCTCAGGTCGCCTCTCTCAGTCCATCTGTCTCAGACCGTCTGTCTCAGGCCATCTGTCTCAGTCCGTCTGTCCCTGTCCGCCTGTCTCAGACCGTCTGTCTCAGCCCGCCTGTCTCTGCCCGCCTGTCTAAGCCCGCCTCTCTCAGTTTGTCTGTCTGAGACCGTCTGTCTCAGACCATGTGTCTCAGACCGTCTGTCACAGCTCGCCTCTCTCAGTCCATCTGTCTCATACCGTCGGTCTTAGCCCGTCTGTCTGAGCCCGCCTGTCTCTGTCCGTGTGCATCAGACCGTCTGTCTCAGACCGTCTGTCTCGGACCGTCTGTCTCAGACCGTCTGTCTCGGACCGTCTGTCTCAGCCCGCCTGTCTCAGCCCGCCTCTGCCAGTCCGTCTGTCTCAGCCCGCCTGTCTCAGTCCGCCTGTCTCAGTCCGCCTGTCTCAGTCCGCCTGTCTCAGTCCGCCTGTCTCAGTCCGCCTGTCTCAGTCCGCCCTTCTCAGTCCGTCTGTCTCCGCCCGCCTGTCTCTGTCCGTTTGTCTCAGACCGTCTGTCTCCGCCCGCCTGTCTCAGCCCGCCTCCCTCAGTCCGTCCGTCAGAGACCGTCTGTCTCAGACCGTCTGTCTCAGACCGTCTGTCTCAGACCGTCTGTCTCAGATCGTCTGTCTCAGCCCGCCTGTCTCAGCCCGCCTCTCTCAGTCCGTCTGTCTGAGTCCGTCTGTCTCAGGCCATTTGTCTCAGACCGTCTGTCTCGGACCGTCCGTCTCAGACCGTCTGTCTCAGACCGTCTGTCGCTGTCCGTCTGTCTCGGACCGTCTGTCTCTTACCGTTGTCTCTGTCCGTCTGTATTTGACCGTCCGTCTCAGACCGTCTGTCTCATCCCGCCTGTCTCAGCCCGCCTCTCTCAGTCCGTGCGTCTGAGACCGTCTGTCACAGACCGTCTGTCTCATCCCGCCTGTCCCAGTCCGTCTGTCTTTGACCGTCTGTCTCAGACCATCTGTCTCAGACCATCTGTGTCAGACAGTCTGTCTCTGTCCGTCTGTCGCGGACCGTCCGTCTCAGTCCGTCTGTCTCAGACCGTCTGTCTCTGTCCGTGTGTCTCGGACCGTCTGTCTCTTACCGTTGTCTCTGTCCGTCTGTTTCAGCCCTCCTGTCTCTGTGCGTCTGTATTTGAGCGTCCGTCTCAGACCGTCTGTCTCAGCCCGCCTGTCTCAGCCCGCCTCTCTCAGTCCGTCTGTCTCAGACCGTCTGTCTCAGCCCGCCTGTCTCAACCCGCCTCTCTCAGTCCGTCTGTCAGAGACCGTTTGTCTCTTACCGTTCTCTCTGTCCGTCTGTCTCAGCCCGCCTGTCTCAGACCGTCTGTCTCAGACCGTCTGTCTCGGACCGTCTGTCTCAGACCGTCTGTCTCTTACCGTTGTCTCTGTCCGTCTGTTTCAGCCCGCCTGTCTCTGTCCGTCTGTCTTTGACCGTCCGTCTCAGTCCGTCTGTCTCAGACCGTCTGTCGCTGTCCGTCTGTCTCGGACCGTCTGTCTCTTACCGTTGTCTCTGTCCGTCTGTTTCAGCCCGCCTGTCTCTGTCCGTCTGTATTTGACCGTCCGTCTCAGACCGTCTGTCTCATCCCGACTGTCTCAGCCCGCCTCTCTCAGTCCGAGTGTCTGAGACCGTCTGTCTCATCCCGCCTGTCCCAGTCCGTCTGTCTTTGAACGTCTGTCTCAGACCATCTGTCTCAGACCATCTGTGTCAGACCATCTGACTCAGACCATCTGTCTCAGACAGTCTGTCACTGTCCGTCTGTCGCGGACCGTCTGTCTCAGACCGTCTGTCTCGGACCGTCTGTCTCAGACCGTCTGTCTCTTACCGTTGTCTCTGTCCGTCTGTTTCAGCCCGCCTGTCTCTGTCCGTCTGTCTTTGACCCTCCGTCTCAGTCCGTCTGTCTCAGACCGTCTGTCTCTGTCCGTTTGTCTCGGACCGTCTGTCTCTTACCGTTGTCTCTGTCCGTCTGTTTCAGGCCGCCTGTCTCTGTCCGTCTGTCTTTGACCGTACGTCTCACACCGCCTGTCTCAGCCCGCCTGTCTCAGCCCGCCTCTCTCAGTCCGTCTGTCTGAGACCGTCTGTCTCATGTCATCTGTCTCTGTCCGTCTGTCTCAGACCGTCTGTCTCTGTCCGTCTGTCTCAGCCCGCCTGTCTCAGCCCGCCTCTCTCAGTCCGTCTGTCTGAGACCGTCTGTCTCAGACCGTCTGTCTCAGCCCGCCTGTCTCAACCCGCCTCTCTCAGTCCGTCTGTCAGAGACCGTTTGTTTCTTACCGTTCTCTCTGTCCGTCTGTCTCAGCCCGCCTGTCTCAGACCGTCTGTCTCAGACCGTCTGTCTCAGACCGTCTGTCTCAGCCCGCCTGTCTCTGCCCGCCTGTCTCAGCCCGCCTCTCTCAGTTTGTCTGTCTGAGACCGTCTGTCTCAGACCATCTGTCTCAGACCGTCTGTCACAGCTCGCCTCTCTCAGTCCATCTATCTCATACCATCGGTCTTAGCCCGTCTGTCTGAGCCCGCCTGTCTCTGTCCGTGTGTCTCAGACCGTCTGTCTCGGACCGTCTGTCTCAGACCGTCTGTCTCTTACCGTTGTCTCTGTCCGTCTGTTTCAGCCCGCCTGTCTCTGTCCGTCTGTCTTTGACCGTCCGTCTCAGTCCGTCTGTCTCAGACCGTCTGTCGCTGTCCGTCTGTCACGGACCGTCTGTCTCTTACCGTTGTCTCTGTCCGTCTGTTTCAGCCCGCCTGTCTCTGTCCGTCTGTATTTGACCGTCCGTCTCAGACCGTCTGTCTCATCCCGACTGTCTCAGCCCGCCTCTCTCAGTCCGAGTGTCTGAGACCGTCTGTCACAGACCGTCTGTCTCATCCCGCCTGTACCAGTCCGTCTGTCTTTGAACGTCTGTCTCAGACCATCTGTCTCAGACCATCTGTGTCAGACCATCTGACTCAGACCATCTGTCTCAGACAGTCTGTCACTGTCCGTCTGTCGCGGGCCGTCTGTCTCAGACCGTCTGTCTCGGACCGTCTGTCTCAGACCGTCTGTCTCTTACCGTTGTCTCTGTCCGTCTGTTTCAGCCCGCCTGTCTCTGTCCGTCTGTCTTTGACCCTCCGTCTCAGTCCGTCTGTCTCAGACCGTCTGTCTCTGTCCGTTTGTCTCGGACCGTCTGTCTCTTACCGTTGTCTCTGTCCGTCTGTTTCAGGCCGCCTGTCTCTGTCCGTCTGTCTTTGACCGTCCGTCTCAGACCGTCTGTCTCAGCCCGCCTGTCTCAGCCCGCCTCTCTCAGTCCGTCTGTCTGAGACCGTCTGTCTCATGTCATCTGTCTCTGTCCGTCTGTCTCAGACCGTCTGTCTCTGTCCGTCTGTCTCAGCCCGCCTGTCTCAGCCCGCCTCTCTCAGTCCGTCTGTCTGAGACCGTCTGTCTCAGACCGTCTGTCTCAGCCCACCTGTCTCAACCCGCCTCTCTCAGTCCGTCTGTCAGAGACCGTTTGTTTCTTACCGTTCTCTCTGTCCGTCTGTCTCAGCCCGCCTGTCTCAGACCGTCTGTCTCAGACCGTCTGTCTCAGACCGTCTGTCTCAGACCGTCCGTCTCAGCCCGCCTGTCTCAACCCGCCTCTCTCAGTCCGTCTGTCTCAGCCCGCCTGTCTCAGCCCGCCTCTCCCAGTCCGTCTGTCTCAGCCCGCCTGCCTCAGTCCGTCTGTCTCAGCCCGCCTGTCACAGCCCGCCTCTCTCAGTCCGTCTGTGTGAGACCGTCTTTCTCAGACCGTCTGTCTCAGCCCGCCTGTCTCAACCCGCCTCTCTCAGTCCGTCTGTCAGAGACCGTTTGTCTCTTACCGTTCTCTCTGTCCGTCTGTCTCAGCCCGCCTGTCTCAGACCGTCTGTCTCAGACCGTCTGTCTCGGACCGTCTTCCGCGGACTGTCTGTCTCGGACCGTCTGTCTCAGACCATCTGTCTCAGACCATCTGTCTCAGACCATCTGTCTCAGACCATCTGTCTCAGACCGTCTGTCTCTGTCCGTCTGTCTCGGACCGTCTGTCTCAGACCGTCTGTCTCAGCCCGCCTGCCTCAGCCCGCCTGTCTCAGCCCGCCTGTCTCAGGTCGCCTCTCTCAGTCCATCTGTCTCAGACCGTCTGTCTCAGGCCATCTGTCTCAGTCCGTCTGTCCCTGTCCGCCTGTCTCAGACCGTCTGTCTCAGCCCGCCTGTCTCTGTCCGTCTGTCTCAGCCCGCCTGTCTCAGACCGTCTGTCTCTGTCCGTCTGTCTCGGACCGTCTGTCTCTTACCGTTGTCTCTGTCCGTCTGTTTCAGCCCGCCTGCCTCTGTCCGTCTGTCTTTGACCGTCCGTCTCAGACCGTCTGTCTCAACCCGCCTGTCTCAGCCCGCCTCTCTCAGTCCGTCTGTCAGAGACCGTTTGTCTCTTACCGTTCTCTCTGTCCGTCTGACTTAGCCCGCCTGTCTCAGTCCGTCTGTCTCAGACCGACTGTCTCGGACCGTCTTCGGCTGACCGTCTATCTCGGACCGTCTGTCTCAGACCGTCTGACTCAGCCCGTCTGTCTCTGTCCTTCTGTCTCAGACCGTCTGCCTCAGCCCGCCTGTCTCAACCCGCCTCTCTCAGTCCGTCTGTCTCAGCCCGCCTGTCTCAGCCCGCCTCTGCCAGTCCGTCTGCCTCAGCCCGCCTGTCTCAGTCCGCCTGTCTCAGTCCGCCTGTCTCAGTCGGTCTGTCTCCGCCCGCCTGTCTCTGTCCGTTTGTCTCAGACCGTCTGTCTCAGACCGTCTGCCTCAGCTCGCCTGTCTCAACCCGCCTCTCTCAGCCCGCCTCCCTGAGTCCGTCTGTCTTAGACCGTCTGTCTCAGCCCGCCTCTCTCAGCCCGCCTCCCTCAGTCCGTCTGTCTCAGACCGTCTGTCTCTTACCGTTCGCTCTGTCCGTCTGTCTCCGCCCGCCTCTCTCAGTCCGTCTGTCGCGGACCGTCTGTCTCAGTTCGTCTCACTCGGCCCGCCTATCTCAGTCCGTCTATCTCCGCCCGCCAGTCTCTGTCCGTTTGTCTCAGACCCTCTGTCTCGGACCGTCTGTCTCAGACCGTCTGACTCAACCCGCCTGTCTCTGTCCGTTTGTCTCAGACCGTCCGTCTCAGCCCGCCTGTCTCAGCTCGCCTGTCTCAGTCCGTCTGTCTCAGGACATCTGTCTCAGTCCGTCTGTTTCAGACAGTCTGTCTCTGTCCGTCTGTCTCAGCCCACCTGTCTCTGTCCGTCTGTCTCAGACCGTCTGTCTCGGACCGTCTGTCTCAGACCGTCTGTCTCTTACCGTTGTCTCTGTCCGTCTGTTTCAGCCCGCCTGTCTCAGCCCGCCTGTCTCAGACCGTCTGTCTCGGACCGTCTGTCTCGGACCGTCTGTCTCGGACCGTCTGTCTCCGACCGTCTGACTCCGCCCGCCTGTCTCAGACCGTCTGTCTCAGACCGTCTGCCTCTTACCGTTGTCTCGGACCGTCTGTCTCGGACCGTCTGTCTCGGACCGTCTGTCTCAGACCATCTGTGTCAGACCATCTGACTCAGACCATCTGTATCAGACAGTCTGTCTCTGTCCGTCTGTCGCGGACCGTCTGTCTGAGACCGTCTGTCTCGGACCGTCTGTCTCAGCCCGCCTGTCTCAGTCCGCCTGTCTCAGTCCGCCTGTCTCAGTCCGTCTGTCTCCGCCCGCCTGTCTCTGTCCGTTTGTCTCTGACCGTCTGTCTCAGACCGTCTGTCTCAGCCCGCCTGTCTCAACCCGCCTCTCTCAGTCCGCCTGTCTCAGCCCGCCTGTCTCAGCCCGCCTCTCCCAGTCTGTCTGCCTCAGCCCGCCTGTCTCAGTCCGCCTGTCTCAGCCCGTCTGTCTCAGTCCGCCTCTCTCAGTCCGTCTGTCTGAGTCCGTCTGTCTCAGGCCATCTGTCTCAGACCGTCTGTCTGAGTCCATCTGTCTCAAGCCATCTGTCTCAGACCGTCTGTCTCAGACCGTCTGTCTCAGACCGTCTGTCTCAGACCGTCTGTCTCAGACCGTCTGTCTCAGACCGTCTGTCTCAGCCCGCCTGTCTCAGCCCGCTTCTCTCAGTCCGTCTGTCTGAGTCCGTCTGTCTCAGGCCATCTGTCTCAGACCGTCTGTCTCAGACCGTCTGTCTCAGACCGTCTGTCTCGGACTGTCTGTCTCAGACCGTCTGACTTAGCCCGCCTGTCTCAGTCCGTCTGTCTCAGACCGTCTGTCTCAGACCGTCTGTCTCAGACCGTCTGTCTCAGCCCTCCTGTCTCAGCCCGCTTCTCTCAGTCCACCTGTCTCAGACCGTCTGTCTCAGACCGTCTGTCTCAGACCGTCTGTCTCAGATCGTCTGTCTCAGCCCGCCTGTCTCAGCAAGCCTCTCTCAGTCCGTCCGTCTGAGACCGTCTGTCTCAGACCGTCTGTCTCAGCACGCCTGTCTCAGTCCGCCTGTCTCAGTCCGTCTGTCTCCGCCCGCCTGTCTCTGTCAGTTTGTCTCAGACTGTCTGTCTCAGTCCACCTGTCTCAGCCCGCCTCTCCCAGTCTGTCTGCCTCAGCCCGCCTGTCTCAGTCCGCCTGTCTCAGCCCGCCTGTCTCAGTCCGCCTCTCTCAGTCCGTCTGTCTGAGTCCGTCTGTCTCAGGCCATCTGTCTCAGACCGTCTGTCTGAGTCCATCTGTCTCAAGCCATCTGTCTCAGACCGTCTGTCTCAGACCGTCTGTCTCAGACCGTCTGTCTCAGACCGTCTGTCTCAGACCGTCTGTCTCAGACCGTCTGTCTCAGACCGTCTGTCTCAGACCGTCTGTCTCAGCCCGCCTGTCTCAGCCCGCTTCTCTCAGTCCGTCTGTCTGAGTCCGTCTGTCTCAGGCCATCTGTCTCAGACCGTCTGTCTCAGACCGTCTGTCTCGGACTGTCTGTCTCAGACCGTCTGACTTAGCCCGCCTGTCTCAGTCCGTCTGTCTCAGACCGTCTGTCTCAGACCGTCTGTCTCAGACCGTCTGTCTCAGCCCTCCTGTCTCAGCCCGCTTCTCTCAGTCCGTCTGTCTCAGACCGTCTGTCTCAGACCGTCTGTCTCAGACCGTCTGTCTCAGATCGTCTGTCTCAGCCCGCCTGTCTCAGCAAGCCTCTCTCAGTCCGTCCGTCTGAGACCGTCTGTCTCAGACCCTCTGTCTCAGCACGCCTGTCTCAGTCCGCCTGTCTCAGTCCGTCTGTCTCCGCCCGCCTGTCTCTGTCAGTTTGTCTCAGACTGTCTGTCTCAGACCGTCTGTCTCAGCCCGCCTGTCTCAGTCCGCACCTCTCAGTCCGTCTGTCTGAGTCCATCTGTCTCAGGCCATCTGTCTCAGACCGTCTGTCTCAGACCGTCTGTCTCAGACCGTCTGTCTCGGACCGTCTGTCTCAGACCGTCTGACTCAGCCCGCCTGTCTCTTACCGTTCGCTCTGTCCGTCTGTCTCAGCCCGCCTGTCTCTGACCGTCTTCTCAGACCGTCTGTCTCAGCCCGCCTGTCTCAGCCCGCCTCTCCCAGTCCGTCTGTCTCAGCCCGCCTGTCTCAGTCCGTCTGTCTCAGACCGTCTGGCTCAAACCGTCTGTCTCAGCTCGCCTGTCTCAGTCCGTCTCTCTCAGACCGTCTGTCTCAGCCCGCCTGTCTCAGCTCGCCTGTCTCAGTCCGTCTGTCTCAGGACATCTGTCTCAGTCCGTCTGTTTCAGAAAGTCTGTCTCTGTCCGTCTGTCTCAGCCCACCTGTCTCTGTTCGTCTGTCTCAGACCGTCTGTCTCTTACCGTTGTCTCTGTCCGTCTGTTTCAGCCCGCCTGTCTCAGCCCGCCTGTCTCAGACCGTCTGTCTCGGACCGTCTGTCTCGGACCGTCTGTCTCGGACCGTCTGTCTCCGACCGTCTGACTCCGCCCGCCTGTCTCAGACCGTCTGTCTCGGACCCTCTGTCTCAGACCGTCTGTCTCAGACCGTCTGCCTCTTACCGTTGTCTCGGACCGTCTGTCTCGGACCGTCTGTCTCGGACCGTCTGTCTCAGACCGTCTGTCTCTTACCGTTGTCTCTGTCCGTCTGTTTCAGCCCGCCTGTCTCTGTCCGTCTGTCTTTGACCTTTCGTCTCAGTCCGTCTGTCTCAGACCGTCTGTCTCTGTCCGTCTGTCTCGGACCGTCTGTCTCTTACCGTTGTCTCTGTCCGTCTGTTTCAGCCCGCCTGCCTCTGTCCGTCTGTCTTTGACCGTCCGTCTCAGACCGTCTGTCTCAACCCGCCTGTCTCAGCCCGCCTCTCTCAGTCCGTCTGTCAGAGACCGTTTGTCTCTTACCGTTCTCTCTGTCCGTCTGACTTAGCCCGCCTGTCTCAGTCCGTCTGTCTCAGACCGACTGTCTCGGACCGTCTTCGGCTGACCGTCTATCTCGGACCGTCTGTCTCAGACCGTCTGACTCAGCCCGTCTGTCTCTGTCCTTCTGTCTCAGACCGTCTGCCTCAGCCCGCCTGTCTCAACCCGCCTCTCTCAGTCCGTCTGTCTCAGCCCGCCTGTCTCAGCCCGCCTCTGCCAGTCCGTCTGCCTCAGCCCGCCTGTCTCAGTCCGCCTGTCTCAGTCCGCCTGTCTCAGTCGGTCTGTCTCCGCCCGCCTGTCTCTGTCCGTTTGTCTCAGACCGTCTGTCTCAGACCGTCTGCCTCAGCTCGCCTGTCTCAACCCGCCTCTCTCAGCCCGCCTCCCTGAGTCCGTCTGTCTTAGACCGTCTGTCTCAGCCCGCCTCTCTCAGCCCGCCTCCCTCAGTCCGTCTGTCTCAGACCGTCTGTCTCTTACCGTTCGCTCTGTCCGTCTGTCTCCGCCCGCCTCTCTCAGTCCGTCTGTCGCGGACCGTCTGTCTCAGTTCGTCTCACTCGGCCCGCCTATCTCAGTCCGTCTATCTCCGCCCGCCAGTCTCTGTCCGTTTGTCTCAGACCCTCTGTCTCGGACCGTCTGTCTCAGACCGTCTGACTCAACCCGCCTGTCTCTGTCCGTTTGTCTCAGACCGTCCGTCTCAGCCCGCCTGTCTCAGCTCGCCTGTCTCAGTCCGTCTGTCTCAGGACATCTGTCTCAGTCCGTCTGTTTCAGACAGTCTGTCTCTGTCCGTCTGTCTCAGCCCACCTGTCTCTGTCCGTCTGTCTCAGACCGTCTGTCTCAGCCCGCCTGTCTCAGCCCGCCTCTCCCAGTCCGCCTGTCTCAGTCCGCCTCTCTCAGTCCGTCTGTCTGAGTCCATCTGTCTCAGGCCATCTGTCTCAGACCGTCTGTCTCAGACCGTCTGTCTCAGACCGTCTGTCTCAGACCGTCTGTCTCGGAACGTCTGTCTCAGACCGTCTGACTCAGCCCGCCTGTCTCAATCGGTCTGTCTCCGCCCGCCTGTCTCAGTCCGTCTGTCTCAGACCGTCTGTCTCAGCCCGCCTGTCTCAGCCCGCCTCCCTCAGTCCGTCTGTCAGAGACCGTCTGTCTCAGACCGTCTGTCTCGGACCGTCTTCGGCTGACCGTCTATCTCGGACCGTCTGTCTCAGACCGTCTGACTCAGCCCGCCTGTCTCAGTCCGTCTGTCTCAGACCGTCTGTCTCAGCCCGCCTGTCTCAACCCGCCTCTCTCAGTCCGTCTGTCTCAGCCCGCCTGTCTCAGCCCGCCTCTGCCAGTACGTCTGCCTCAGCCCGCCTGTCTCAGCCCGCCTGTCTCAGCCCGCCTCTCTCAGTCTGTCTGCCTCAGCCCGCCTGTCTCAGTCCGCCTGTCTCAGCCCGCCTGTCTCAGTCCGCCTCTCTCAGTCCGTCTGTCTGAGTCCATCTGTCTCAGGCCATCTGTCTCAGACCGTCCGTCTCAGCCCGCCTGTCTCAGCTCGCCTGTCTCAGTCCGTCTGTCTCAGGACATCTGTCTCAGTCCGTCTGTTTCAGACAGTCTGTCTCTGTCCGTCTGTCTCAGCCCACCTGTCTCTGTCCGTCTGTCTCAGACCGTCTGTCTCAGCCCGCCTGTCTCAGTCCGCCTGTCTCAGCCCGCCTGTCTCAGTCCGCCTCTCTCAGTCCGTCTGTCTGAGTCCGTCTGTCTCAGGCGATCTGTCTCAGACCGTCTGTCTGAGTCCATCTGTCTCAAGCCATCTGTCTCAGACCGTCTGTCTCAGACCGTCTGTCTCAGACCGTCTGTCTCAGACCGTCTGTCTCAGACCGTCTGTCTCAGACCGTCTGTCTCAGACCGTCTGTCTCAGCCCGCCTGTCTCAGCCCGCTTCTCTCAGTCCGTCTGTCTGAGTCCGTCTGTCTCAGGCCATCTGTCTCAGACCGTCTGTCTCAGACCGTCTGTCTCGGACTGTCTGTCTCAGACCGTCTGACTTAGCCCGCCTGTCTCAGTCCGTCTGTCTCAGACCGTCTGTCTCAGACCGTCTGTCTCAGACCGTCTGTCTCAGCCCTCCTGTCTCAGCCCGCTTCTCTCAGTCCGTCTGTCTCAGACCGTCTGTCTCAGACCGTCTGTCTCAGACCGTCTGTCTCAGACCGTCTGTCTCAGATCGTCTGTCTCAGCCCGCCTGTCTCAGCAAGCCTCTCTCAGTCCGTCCGTCTGAGACCGTCTGTCTCAGACCGTCTGTCTCAGCACGCCTGTCTCAGTCCGCCTGTCTCAGTCCGTCTGTCTCCGCCCGCCTGTCTCTGTCAGTTTGTCTCAGACTGTCTGTCTCAGACCGTCTGTCTCAGCCCGCCTGTCTCAACCCGCCTCTCTCAGTCCGTCTGTCTCAGCCCGCCTGTCTCAGCCCGCCTCTCCCAGTCCGTCTGTCTCAGCCCGCCTGTCTCAGTCCGTCTGTCTCAGACCGTCTGTCTCAGCCCGCCTGTCTCAGTCCGCCTCTCTCAGTCCGTCTGTCTGAGTCCATCTGTCTCAGGCCATCTGTCTCAGACCGTCTGTCTCAGACCGTCTGTCTCAGACCGTCTGTCTCAGACCGTCTGTCTCGGAACGTCTGTCTCAGACCGTCTGACTCAGCCCGCCTGTCTCAATCGGTCTGTCTCCGCCCGCCTGTCTCAGTCCGTCTGTCTCAGACCGTCTGTCTCAGCCCGCCTGTCTCAGCCCGCCTCCCTCAGTCCGTCTGTCAGAGACCGTCTGTCTCAGACCGTCTGTCTCGGACCGTCTTCGGCTGACCGTCTATCTCGGACCGTCTGTCTCAGACCGTCTGACTCAGCCCGCCTGTCTCAGTCCGTCTGTCTCAGACCGTCTGTCTCAGCCCGCCTGTCTCAACCCGCCTCTCTCAGTCCGTCTGTCTCAGCCCGCCTGTCTCAGCCCGCCTCTGCCAGTACGTCTGCCTCAGCCCGCCTGTCTCAGTCCGCCTGTCTCAGTCCGCCTGTCTCAGTCCGTCTGTCTCCGCCCGCCTGTCTCTGACCGTCTATCTCGGACCGTCTGTCTCAGACCGTCTGCCTCAGCCCGCCTGTCTCAACCCGCCTCTCTCAGCCCGCCTCCCTGAGTCCGTCTGTCTTAGACCGTCTGTCTCAGCCCGCCTCTCTCAGCCCGCCTCCCTCAGTCCGTCTGTCTCAGACCGTCTGTCTCTTACCGTTCGCTCTGTCCGTCTGTCTCAGCCCGCCTGTCTCTGACCGTCTTCTCAGACCGTCTGTCTCAGACCGTCTGTCTTAGACCGTCTGTCTCGGAACGTCTGTCTCAGACCGTCTGACTCAGCCCGCCTGTCTCAATCGGTCTGTCTCCGCCCGCCTATCTCAGTCCGTCTGTCTCAGACCGTCTGTCTCAGCCCGCCTGTCTCAGCCCGCCTCTCCCAGTCCGCCTGTCTCAGTCCGCCTCTCTCAGTCCGTCTGTCTGAGTCCATCTGTCTCAGGCCATCTGTCTCAGACCGTCTGTCTCAGACCGTCTGTCTCAGACCGTCTGTCTCAGACCGTCTGTCTCGGAACGTCTGTCTCAGACCGTCTGACTCAGCCCGCCTGTCTCAATCGGTCTGTCTCCGCCCGCCTGTCTCAGTCCGTCTGTCTCAGACCGTCTGTCTCAGCCCGCCTGTCTCAGCCCGCCTCCCTCAGTCCGTCTGTCAGAGACCGTCTGTCTCAGACCGTCTGTCTCGGACCGTCTTCGGCTGACCGTCTATCTCGGACCGTCTGTCTCAGACCGTCTGACTCAGCCCGCCTGTCTCAGTCCGTCTGTCTCAGACCGTCTGTCTCAGCCCGCCTGTCTCAACCCGCCTCTCTCAGTCCGTCTGTCTCAGCCCGCCTGTCTCAGCCCGCCTCTGCCAGTACGTCTGCCTCAGCCCGCCTGTCTCAGTCCGCCTGTCTCAGTCCGCCTGTCTCAGTCCGTCTGTCTCCGCCCGCCTGTCTCTGACCGTCTATCTCGGACCGTCTGTCTCAGACCGTCTGCCTCAGCCCGCCTGTCTCAACCCGCCTCTCTCAGCCCGCCTCCCTGAGTCCGTCTGTCTTAGACCGTCTGTCTCAGCCCGCCTCTCTCAGCCCGCCTCCCTCAGTCCGTCTGTCTCAGACCGTCTGTCTCTTACCGTTCGCTCTGTCCGTCTGTCTCAGCCCGCCTGTCTCTGACCGTCTTCTCAGACCGTCTGTCTCGGACCGTCTGTCCCAGATCGTCTCACTCGGCCCGCCTATCTCAGTCCGTCTATCTCCGCCCGCCTGTCTCTGTCCGTTTGTCTCAGACCCTCTGTCTCGGACCGTCTGTCTCAGACCGTCTGACTCAACCCGCCTGTCTCTGTCCGTTTGTCTCAGACCGTCCGTCTCAGACCGTCTGTCTCAGCCCGCCTGTCTCAGCCCGCCTCTCCCAGTCTGTCTGTCTCAGCCCACCTGTCTCAGTCCGTCTGTCTCAGACCGTCTGGCTCAAACCGTCTGTCTCGGACCGTCTGTCTCAGATCGTCTCACTCGGCCCGCCTATCTCAGTCCGTCTATCTCCGCCCGCCTGTCTCTGTCCGTTTGTCTCAGACCCTCTGTCTCGGACCGTCTGTCTCAGACCGTCTGACTCAACCCGCCAGTCTCTGTCCGTTTGTCTCAGACCGTCCGTCTCAGACCGTCTGTCTCAGCCCGCCTGTCTCAGCCCGCCTCTCCCAGTCTGTCTGTCTCAGCCCGCCTGTCTCAGTCCGTGTGTCTCAGACCGTCTGGCTCAATCCGTCTGTCTCAGCTCGCCTGTCTCAGTCCGTCTCTCTCAGACCGTCTGTCTCAGCCCGCCTGTCTCAGCTCGCCTGTCTCAGTCCGTCTGTCTCAGGACATCTGTCTCAGTCGGTCTGTTTCAGACAGACTGTCTCTGTCCGTCTGTCTCAGCCCACCTGTCTCTATCCGTCTGTCTCAGACCGTCTGTCTCGGACCGTCTGTCTCAGACCGTCTGTCTCTTACCGTTGTCTCTGTCCGTCTGTTTCAGCCCGCCTGTCTCAGCCCGCCTGTCTCAGACCGTCTGTCTCGGACCGTCTGTCTCCGACCGTCTGACTCCGCCCGCCTGTCTCAGACCGTCTGTCTCGGACCCTCTGTGTCAGACCGTCTGTCTCAGACCGTCTGCCTCTTACCGTTGTCTCGGACCGTCTGTCTCGGACCGTCTGTCTCAGACCATCTGTGTCAGACCATCTGACTCAGACCATCTGTCTCAGACAGTCTGTCTCTGTCCGTCTGTCGCGGACCGTCTGTCTGAGACCGTCTGTCTCGGACCGTCTGTCTCAGACCGTCTGTCTCTTACCGTTGTCTCTGTCCGTCTGTTTCAGCCCGCCTGTCTCTGTCCGTCTGTCTTGGACCGTCCGTCTCAGACCGTCTGTCTCAGCCCGCCTGTCTCAGCCCGCCTCTCTCAGTCCGTCTGTCAGAGACCGTTTGTCTCTTACCGTTCTCTTTGTCCGTCTGTCTCAGCCCGACTGTCTCAGACCGTCTGTCTCAGACCGTCTGTCTCGGACCGTCTTCCGCGGACTGTCTGTCTCGGACCGTCTGTCTCGGACCGTCTGTCTCGGACCGCCTGTCTCAGACCGTCTGACTCAGCCCGCCTGTCTCAGTCCGTCTGTCTCCGCCCGCCTGTCTCAGTCCGTCTGTCTCAGCCCGCCTCTCTCAGTCCGTCTGTCTTTGACCGTCTGTCTCAGACCATCTGTCTCAGACCGTCAGTCTCTGTCCGTCTGTCTCACACCGTCTGTCTCAGACCGTCTGTCTCAGACCGTCTGTCTCAGACCGTCTGTCTCAGACTGTCTGTCACAGACCGTCTGTCTCAGACCGTCTGTCTCAGACCGCCTGTCTCAGACCGTCTGTCTCAGACCGTCTGTCTCAGACCGTCTGTCTCAGACCGTAAGTCTCACACCGTCTGTCTCACACCGTCTGTCTCAGGCCGTCTGTCTCAGACCGTCTGTCTCAGACCGTCTGTCTCAGACCGTAAGTCTCACACCGTCTGTCTCACACCGTCTGTCTCAGGCCGTCTGTCTCAGACCGTCTGTCTCAGACCGTCTGTCTCAGACCGTCTGTCTCAGGCGATGTGTCTCAGACCATCCGTCTCAGACCGCCTGTCTCAGTCCGTCTGTCTCGGATCATCTGTCTCAGACCGTTGCCTCTGTCCTTCCGTCTCAGCCCGCCTGGCTCAGACCGCCTGTCCCACTCCCTCTTTCTCAGACCGTCTGTCTTTGGCCGTCTGTCTCAAACCATCTGTCTCAGACCGTCAGTCCCTATCCGTCTGTCTCAGACCGTCTGTCTCAGACCGTCTGTGCCCGCCTGTCTCAGACCGTCTGTCTCAGACCGTCTGTCTCTGTCCGTCTGTCTCAGCCCGCCTGTCTCAGCCCGCCTCTCTCAGTCCGTCTGTCTCAGACCGTCTGTCTCTGTCCGTCTGTCTCTGCCCGCCTGTCTCAGCCCGCCTCTCTCAGCACGCCTGTCTCAGCCCGCCTCTCTCTGTCCGTCTGTCTCAGACCGTCTGTCTCAGACCGTCTGTCTCAGACCGTCTGTCTCTGTCCGTCTGTCTCTGCCCGCCTGTCTCAGCCCGCCTCTCTCAGCACGCCTGTCTCAGCCCGCCTCTCTCTGTCCGTCTGTCTCAGACCGTCTATCTCAGCCCGTCTGTCTCAGACCGTCTGTCTTAGCGCGTCCGTCTCAGACCATCTGTCTCAGACCGTCTGTCTCAGGCCATCTGTCTCAGCCCGCCTGTCTCAGCCCGCCTCTGCCAATCCGTCTGTCTCAGCCAGCCTCTCTCAGTCCGCCTGTCTGAGACCGTCTGTCTCAGACCATCTGTCTCAGACCGTCTATCTCAGCCCGCCTGTCACAGCCCGCTTGTCTCAGTTCGTCTGTCTGAGACCGTCTCTCTCTGTAAGTCTGTCTCAGACCGTCTATCTCAGACCGTCTGTCTCTGTCTGTCTGTCTCAGACCGTCTGTCTCATCCCGCCTGTCCCAGTCCGTCTGTCTTCGACCGTCTGTCTCAGACCATCTGTCTCAGACCGTCTGTCTCTATCCGTCTGTCTCAGACCGTCTGACTCGGCCCGCCTGTCTCAGTCCGTCTGTCTCCGCCCGCCTGACTCTGTCCGTTTGTCTCAGACCGTCTGTCTCAGCCCGCGTGTCTCAACACGCCTCTATCAGTCCGTCTGTCTCAGCCCGTCTGTCTCAGCACGCCTCTCCCAGTCCGTCTGTCTCAGCCCGCCTGTCTCAGTCCGTCTGTCTCAGCCCGCCTGTCTCAGACCGCCTCTCTCAGTCCGTCTGTCTGAGTCCGTCTGTCTCAGCCCGTCTGTCTCAGCACGCCTCTCCCAGTCCGTCTGTCTCAGCCCGCCTGTCTCAGTCCGTCTGTCTCAGACCGTCTGTCTCAGCCCGCCTGTCTCAGACCGCCTCTCTCAGTCCGTCTGTCTGAGTCCGTCTGTCTCAGGCGATGTGTCTCAGACCATCCGTCTCAGACCGCCTGTCTCTGTACGTCTGTCTCAGACCGTCTGTCTCAGTCCATCTGTCTCTGTCCGCCTGTCTCAGTCCGCCTCTCTCAGTCCGCCTGTCTGAGACCGTCTGCCTCTTACCGTTGTCCCAGTCCGTCTGTCTTTGACCGTCTGTCTCAGACCATCTGTCTCAGACCGTCTGTCTCTATCCGTCTGTCTCAGACCGTCTGTCTCATCTCGCCTGTCCCAGTCCGTCTGTCATTGACCGTCCGTCTCAGAGCATCTGTCTCAGACCGTCTGTCTCTGGCCGTCTGTCTCAGACCGTCTGTCTCATCCCGCCTGTCCCTGTCCGTCTGTCTGAGACCGTCTGTCTCAGGCGATGTGTCACAGTCCGTCTGCCTCAGACCATCTGTCTCAGACCGTCTGCCTCTGTCCGTCTGTCTCATCCCGCCTGTCTCAGCCCGCCTCTCTGAGTCCGTCTGTCTGAGACCGTCTGTCTCAGGCGATGTGTCTCAGTCCGCGTGTCTCATACCGTCTATCTCGGACTGTCTGTCCCAGACCATCTGCCTCTTACCGTTGTCTCAGCCCGCCTGTCTCAGCCCGTCTGTCTCAGACCGTCTGTCTCAGACCGTCTGTCTCAGACCGTCCGCCTCTGTCGGTCTGTCTCAGACCGTCTGTCGCAGCCCGTCTGTCTCAGACCGTCTGTCTTAGCGCGTCCGTCTAAGTCCGCCTGTCTCAGACCGTCTCTCGCGGACCGTCTGTCTCAGACCGTCTGCCTCTTACCGTTGTCTCAGACCGTCTGTCCCAGACCGTCTGTCTCAGACCGTCTGTCTCAGTCCGCCTGTGTCAGCCCGACTCTCTCAGTCCGTCTGTCTGAGACCGTCTGTCTCAGCCGGTCTGACTCTGTCCGTCTGTCTCAGCCCGCCTGTCTCAGCCCGCCTCTCTCGGACCGTCTGTCTCAGACCGTCTGCCTCAGATCGTCTGCCTAAGCGCGCCTGTCTCAGCCCGTCTGTCTCAGACCGCCTGTCTCAGACCGCCTGTCTCTGACCGTCTGTCTCAGACCGTCTGTCTCAGACCGTCTGTATCAGACCGCCTGTCTCAGACCGTCTGTCTCAGACCGTCTGTCTCACACCGTCTGTCTCAGACCGTCTGTCTCAGGCCGTCTGTCTCAGGCCGCCTGTCTCAGACCGTCTGTCTCACACCGTCTGTCTCAGAGCGTCTGTCTCAGGCCGTCTGTCTCAGGCCGCCTGTCTCTGACCGTCTGTCTCAGACCGTCTGTCTCAGACCGTCTGTCTCAGACCGTCTGTCTCAGACCGTCTGTCTCAGACCGTCTGTCTCAGGCCGTCTGTCTCAGGCCGCCTGTCTCTGACCGTCTGTCTCAGACCGTCTGTCTCAGACCGTCTGTATCAGGCCGTCTGTCTCAGGCCGCCTGTCTCTGACCGTCTGTCTCAGACCGTCTGTCTCTGACCGTCTGTCTCAGACCGTCTGTCTCAGACCGTCTGTCTCAGGCCGTCTGTCTCAGACCGTCTGTCTCAGACCGTCTGTCTCAGACCTTCTGTGTCAGGTCGTCTGTCTCAGACCGCCTGTCTCAGACCGTCTGTCTCAGACCGTCTGTCTCAGACCGTCTGTCTCAGACCGTCTGTCTCAGACCGTCTGTCTCCGTTCGTCTGTCTCAGACCGCCTGTCTCTGACCGTCAGTCTCAGAATGTCTGTCTCAGGCCGTATGTCTACGACCGTCTGTCTCCGTTCGTCTGTCTCAGACCGCCTGTCTCTGACCGTCAGTCTCAGAATGTCTGTCTCAGGCCGTATGTCTACGACCGTCTGTCGCAGACCGCCTGTCTCAGGCCGTATGTCTAAGACCGTCTGTCGCAGACCGCCTGTCTCAGACCGCCTGTCTCAGACCGTCTGTCTCAGACCGTCTGTCTCACACCGTCTGTCTCAGACCGTCTGTCTCAGGCCGTCTGTCTCAGGCCGCCTGTCTCAGACCGTCTGTCTCACACCGACTGTCTCAGAGCGTCTGTCTCAGGCCGTCTGTCTCAGGCCGCCTGTCTCTGACCGTCTGCCTCAGACCGTCTGTCTCAGACCGTCTGTCTCAGACCGTCTGTCTCAGGCCGTCTGTCTCAGGCCGCCTGTCTCTGACCGTCTGTCTCAGACCGTCTGTCTCAGACCGTCTGTATCAGGCCGTCTGTCTCAGGCCGCCTGTCTCTGACCGTCTGTCTCAGACCGTCTGTCTCAGACCGTCTGTCTCTGACCGTCTGTCTCAGACCGTCTGTCTCAGACCGTCTGTCTCAGGCCGTCTGTCTCAGACCGTCTGTCTCAGACCGTCTGTCTCAGACCGTCTGTGTCAGGTCGTCTGTCTCAGGCCGCCTGTCTCTGACCGTCTGTCTCAGACCGTCTGTCTCAGACCGTCTGTCTCAGACCGCCAGTCTCAGGCCGTCTGTCTCAATCCCTCTGTCTCGAACCGTCTGTCTCAGACCGTCTGTCTCAGACCGTGTGTCTCAGACCGTCTGTGTCAGACCGTGTCTCAGACCGACTGTCTCAGACCGCCTGTCTCAGACCGTCTGTCGCAGACCGCCTGTCTCAGACCGTGTCTCAGACCGTCTGTCTCAGACCGTCTGTCTCTGACCGCCTGTCTCAGACCGCCTGTCTCAGACCGTCTGTCGCAGACCGCCTGTCTCAGACCGTGTCTCAGACCGTCTGTCTCAGACCGTCTGTCTCAGACCGTCTGTCTCAGACCGTCTGTCTCACTCAGCATATCTCAGACCGTCCGTCTCAGTCCGTCTGCCGCTATCGGGCACCGTCTATTCGCCTGTCCCTGTCCGTCTGTATCATACCGCCTGTCTCTGACCGCCTGTCTCAGACCGTCCGTCTCAGTCCGTCTGCCGCTATCGGGCACCGTCTATTCGCCTGTCCCTGTCCATCTGTATCATACCGCCTGTCTCTGACCGCCTGTCTCAGACCGTCTGTCTCAGACCGTCTGTATCAGACCGCCAGTCTCAGACCGTCTGTCTCAATCCCTCTGTCTCGAACCGTCTGTCTCAGACCGTCTGTCTCACACCGTTTGCCTCAGACCGTCTGTCTCAGGCCGTCTGTCTCAGGCCGCCTGTCTCTGACCGTCTGTCTCAGACCGTCTGTCTCAGACCGTCTGTCTCAGACCGTCTGTCTCAGACCGTCTGTCTCAGACCGTCTGTCTCAGGCCGTCTGTCTGAGGCCGCCTGTCTCTGACCGTCTGTCTCAGACCGTCTGTCTCAGACCGTCTGTCTCAGGCCGTCTGTCTCAGGCCGCCTGTCTCTGACCGTCTGTCTCAGACCGTCTGTCTCAGACCGTCTGTCTCAGACCGTCTGTCTCAGACCGCCTGTCTCAGACCATCTGTCTCAGACCGTCTGTCTCAATCCCTCCGTCTCGAACCGTCTGTTTCAGGCCGTCTGTCTCAGACCGCCTGTCTCAGACCGCCTGTCTCTGACCGTCTGTCTCAGACCGTCTGTCTCAGACCGTCTGTCTCAGACCGTCTGTCTCAGACCGTCTGTCTCAGACCGTCTGTCTCAGACCGTCTGTCTCAGACCGTCTGTCTCAGGCCGTCTGTCTCAGGCCGCCTGTCTCTGACCGTCTGTCTCAGACCGTCTCTCTCAGACCGTCTGTATCAGACCGTCTGTCTCAGGCCATCTGTCTCAGACCGTCTGTCTCAATTCCTCTGTCTCGAACCGTCTGTCTCAGGCCGTCTGTCTCAGACCGCCTGTCTCAGACCGCCTGTCTCTAACCGTCTGCCTCAGACCGTCTGTCTCAGACCGTGTCTCAGACCGTCTGTCTCAGACCGTCTGTCTCAGACCGTCTGTCTCAGACCGTCTGTCTCACTCAGCATATCTCAGACCGTCCGTCTCAGTCCGTCTGCCGCTATCGGGCACCGTCTATTCGCCTGTCCCTGTCCGTCTGTATCATACCGTCTGTCTCAGACCGCCTGTCTCAGACCGCCTGTCTCTGACCGTCTGTCTCAGACCGTCTGTCTCAGACCGTCTGTCTCAGACCGTCTGTCTCAGACCGTCTGTCTCAGGCCGTCTGTCTCAGGCCGCCTGTCTCTGACCGTCTGTCTCAGACCGTCTCTCTCAGACCGTCTGTATCAGACCGTCTGTCTCAGGCCATCTGTCTCAGACCGTCTGTCTCAATTCCTCTGTCTCGAACCGTCTGTCTCAGGCCGTCTGTCTCAGACCGCCTGTCTCAGACCGCCTGTCTCTAACCGTCTGCCTCAGACCGTCTGTCTCAGACCGTCTGTATCAGACCGTCTGTCTCAGACTGTCTGTCTCAGGCCGTATGTCTAAGAACGTCTGTCGCAGACCGCCTGTCTCAGACCGCCTGTCTCTGACCGTCTGTCTCAGTCCGTCTGTCTCAGACCGTCTGTCTCAGACCGTCTGTCTCAGACCGTCTGTCTCAGACCGTCTGTCTCAGACCGTCTGTATCAGACCATCTGTATCAGGCCGTCTGTCCCAGGCCGCCTGTCTCTGACCGTCTGTCTCAGACCGTCTGTCTCAGACCGTCTGTCTCTGACCGTCTGTCTCAGACCGTCTCTCTCAGACCGTCTGTATCAGACCGTCTGTCTCAGGCCATCTGTCTCAGACCGTCTGTCTCAATCCCTCTGTCTCGAACCGTCTGTCTCAGGCCGTCTGTCTCAGACCGCCTGTCTCAGACCGCCTGTCTCTGACCGTCTGTCTCAGACCGTCTCTCTCAGACCGTCTGTATCAGACCGTCTGTCTCAGGCCATCTGTCTCAGACCGTCTGTCTCAATTCCTCTGTCTCGAACCGTCTGTCTTAGGCCGTCTGTCTCAGACCGCCTGTCTCAGACCGCCTGTCTCTGACCGTCTGCCTCAGACCGTCTGTCTCAGACCGTCTGTATCAGACCGTCTGTCTCAGACTGTCTGTCTCAGGCCGTCTGTCTAAGACCGTCTGTCGCAGACCGCCTGTCTCAGACCGCCTGTCTCTGACCGTCTGTCTCAGTCCGTCTGTCTCAGACCGCCTGTCTCAGACCGCCTGTCTCTGACCGTCTGCCTCAGACCGTCTGTCTCAGACCGTCTGTATCAGACCGTCTGTCTCAGACTGTCTGTCTCAGGCCGTATGTCTAAGACCGTCTGTCGCAGACCGCCTGTCTCAGACCGCCTGTCACTGACCGTCTGTCTCAGTCCGTCTGTCTCAGACCGTCTGTATCAGACCGTCTCTATCAGGCCGTCTGTCTCAGGCCGCCTGTCTCTGACCGTCTGTCTCAGACCGTCTGTCTCAGACCGTCTGTCTCTGACCGTCTGTCTCAGACCGTCTGTCTCAGACCGTCTGTCTCAGGCCGTCTGTCTCAGACCGTCTGTCTCAGACCGTCTGTCTCAGACCGTCTGTCTCAGACCGTCTGTGTCAGGCCGTCTGTCTCAGGCCGCCTGTCTCTGACCGTCTGTCTCAACCCGTCTGTCTAAGACCGTCTGTCTCAGGCCGTCTGTCTCAATCCCTCTGTCTCGAACCGTCTGTCTCAGACCGTGTGTCTCAGACCGTCTGTGTCAGACCGTGTCTCAGACCGTCTGTCTCAGACCGTCTGTCTCTGACCGTCGGTCTCAGACCGTCTGTCTCAGTGAGCCTGTCTCAGACCGCCTATCTCTGACCGTCTGTCTCAGTCCGTCTGTCTCAGACCGTCTGTCTCAGACCGTCTGTCTCAGACCGTCTGTCTCAGACCGTCTGTCTCAGACCGTCTGTCTCAGACCGTCTGTCTCAGACCGTCTGTCTCAGACCGTCTGTATCAGACCGTCTGTATCTGGCCGTCTGTCTCAGACCGTCTGTCTCAGACCGTCTGTCTCAGGCCGTCTGTCTCAGACCGTCTGTGTCAGGTCGTCTGTCTCAGGCCGCCTGTCTCTGACCGTCTGTCTCAGACCGTCTGTCTCAGACCGCCAGTCTCAGGCCGTCTGTCTGAATCCCTCTGTCTCGAACCGTCTGTCTCAGACCGTCTGTCTCAGACCGCCTGTCTCTGACCGTCTGTCTCAGAATGTCTGTCTCAGGCCGTATGTCTAAGACCGTCTGTCGCAGACCGCCTGTCTCAGGCCGTATGTCTAAGACCGTCTGTCGCAGACCGCCTGTCTCAGACCGTCTGTCTCAATCCCTCTGTCTCGAACCGTGTGTCTCAGACCGTCTGTGTCAGACCGTCTGTATCAGACCGTCTCTATCAGGCCGTCTGTCTCAGGCCGCCTGTCTCTGACCGTCTGTCTCAGACCGTCTGTCTAAGACCGTCTGTCTCAGACCGCCAGTCTCAGGCCGTCTGTCTCAATCCCTCTGTCTCGAACCGTCTGTCTCAGACCGTGTGTCTCAGACCGTCTGTGTCAGACCGTGTCTCAGACCGTCTGTCTCAGACCGTCTGTCTCAGACCGTCGGTCTCAGACCGTCTGTCTCAGTCAGCCTGTCTCAGACCGCCTATCTCTGACCGTCTGTCTCAGTCCGTCTGTCTCAGACCGTCTGTCTCAGACCGTCTGTCTCAGACCGTCTGTCTCAGACCGTCTGTCTGAGACCGTCTGTCTCCGTTCGTCTGTCTCAGACCGCCTGTCTCTGACCGTCAGTCTCAGAATGTCTGTCTCAGGCCGTATGTCTACGACCGTCTGTCTCAGACCGTCTGTCTCAGACCGTCTGTCTCAGACCGTCTGTCTCAGACCGTCTGTCTCAGACCGTCTGTCTCAGACAGTCTGTCTCCGTTCGTCTGTCTCAGACCGCCTGTCTCTGACCGTCTGTCTCAGAATGTCTGTCTCAGGCCGTATGTCTAAGACCGTCTGTCGCAGACCGCCTGTCTCAGGCTGTATGTCTAAGACCGTCTGTCGCAAACCGCCTGTCTCAGACCGCCTGTCTCTGACCGTCTGTCTCAGACCGTCTGTCTCAGACCGTCTGTATCAGACCGCCTGTCTCAGACCGTCTGTCTCAGACCGTCTGTCTCACACCGTCTGTCTCAGACCGTCTGTCTCAGGCCGTCTGTCTCAGGCCGCCTGTCTCAGACCGTCTGTCTCACACCGTCTGTCTCAGAGCGTCTGTCTCAGGCCGTCTGTCTCAGGCCGCCTGTCTCTGACCGTCTGTCTCAGACCGTCTGTCTCAGACCGTCTGTCTCAGACCGTCTGTCTCAGACCGTCTGTCTCAGACCGTCTGTCTCAGGCCGTCTGTCTCAGGCCGCCTGTCTCTGACCGTCTGTCTCAGACCGTCTGTCTCAGACCGTCTGTATCAGGCCGTCTGTCTCAGGCCGCCTGTCTCTGACCGTCTGTCTCAGACCGTCTGTCTCTGACCGTCTGTCTCAGACCGTCTGTCTCAGACCGTCTGTCTCAGGCCGTCTGTCTCAGACCGTCTGTCTCAGACCGTCTGTCTCAGACCTTCTGTGTCAGGTCGTCTGTCTCAGGCCGCCTGTCTCTGACCGTCTGTCTCAGACCGTCTGTCTCAGACCGTCTGTCTCAGACCGTCTGTCTCTGACCGTCTGTCTCAGTCCGTCTGTCTCCGTTCGTCTGTCTCAGACCGCCTGTCTCAGACCGTCTGTCTCAGACCGTCTGTCTCAGACCGTCTGTCTCAGACCGTCTGTCTCAGACCGTCTGTCTCAGACCGTCTGTCTCAGACCGTCTGTCTCCGTTCGTCTGTCTCAGACCGCCTGTCTCTGACCGTCAGTCTCAGAATGTCTGTCTCAGGCCGTATGTCTACGACCGTCTGTCTCCGTTCGTCTGTCTCAGACCGCCTGTCTCTGACCGTCAGTCTCAGAATGTCTGTCTCAGGCCGTATGTCTACGACCGTCTGTCGCAGACCGCCTGTCTCAGGCCGTATGTCTAAGACCGTCTGTCGCAGACCGCCTGTCTCAGACCGCCTGTCTCAGACCGTCTGTCTCAGACCGTCTGTCTCACACCGTCTGTCTCAGACCGTCTGTCTCAGGCCGTCTGTCTCAGGCCGCCTGTCTCAGACCGTCTGTCTCACACCGACTGTCTCAGAGCGTCTGTCTCAGGCCGTCTGTCTCAGGCCGCCTGTCTCTGACCGTCTGTCTCAGACCGTCTGTATCAGACCGCCTGTCTCAGACCGTCTGTCTCAGACCGTCTGTCTCAGGCCGCCTGTCTCAGACCGTCTGTCTCACACCGTCTGTCTCAGAGCGTCTGTCTCAGGCCGTCTGTCTCAGGCCGCCTGTCTCTGACCGTCTGTCTCAGACCGTCTGTCTCAGACCGTCTGTCTCAGACCGTCTGTCTCAGACCGTCTGTCTCAGACCGTCTGTCTCAGGCCGTCTGTCTCAGGCCGCCTGTCTCTGACCGTCTGTCTCAGACCGTCTGTCTCAGACCGTCTGTATCAGGCCGTCTGTCTCAGGCCGCCTGTCTCTGACCGTCTGTCTCAGACCGTCTGTCTCTGACCGTCTGTCTCAGACCGTCTGTCTCAGACCGTCTGTCTCAGGCCGTCTGTCTCAGACCGTCTGTCTCAGACCGTCTGTCTCAGACCTTCTGTGTCAGGTCGTCTGTCTCAGGCCGCCTGTCTCTGACCGTCTGTCTCAGACCGTCTGTCTCAGACCGTCTGTCTCAGACCGTCTGTCTCTGACCGTCTGTCTCAGTCCGTCTGTCTCCGTTCGTCTGTCTCAGACCGCCTGTCTCAGACCGTCTGTCTCAGACCGTCTGTCTCAGACCGTCTGTCTCAGACCGTCTGTCTCAGACCGTCTGTCTCAGACCGTCTGTCTCCGTTCGTCTGTCTCAGACCGCCTGTCTCTGACCGTCAGTCTCAGAATGTCTGTCTCAGGCCGTATGTCTACGACCGTCTGTCTCCGTTCGTCTGTCTCAGACCGCCTGTCTCTGACCGTCAGTCTCAGAATGTCTGTCTCAGGCCGTATGTCTACGACCGTCTGTCGCAGACCGCCTGTCTCAGGCCGTATGTCTAAGACCGTCTGTCGCAGACCGCCTGTCTCAGACCGCCTGTCTCAGACCGTCTGTCTCAGACCGTCTGTCTCACACCGTCTGTCTCAGACCGTCTGTCTCAGGCCGTCTGTCTCAGGCCGCCTGTCTCAGACCGTCTGTCTCACACCGACTGTCTCAGAGCGTCTGTCTCAGGCCGTCTGTCTCAGGCCGCCTGTCTCTGACCGTCTGTCTCAGACCGTCTGTCTCAGACCGTCTGTCTCAGACCGTCTGTCTCAGGCCGTCTGTCTCAGGCCGCCTGTCTCTGACCGTCTGTCTCAGACCGTCTGTCTCAGACCGTCTGTATCAGGCCGTCTGTCTCAGGCCGCCTGTCTCTGACCGTCTGTCTCAGACCGTCTGTCTCAGACCGTCTGTCTCTGACCGTCTGTCTCAGACCGTCTGTCTCAGACCGTCTGTCTCAGGCCGTCTGTCTCAGACCGTCTGTCTCAGACCGTCTGTCTCAGACCGTCTGTGTCAGGTCGTCTGTCTCAGGCCGCCTGTCTCTGACCGTCTGTCTCAGACCGTCTGTCTCAGACCGTCTGTCTCAGACCGCCAGTCTCAGGCCGTCTGTCTCAATCCCTCTGTCTCGAACCGTCTGTCTCAGACCGTCTGTCTCAGACCGTGTGTCTCAGACCGTCTGTGTCAGACCGTGTCTCAGACCGACTGTCTCAGACCGCCTGTCTCAGACCGTCTGTCGCAGACCGCCTGTCTCAGACCGTGTCTCAGACCGTCTGTCTCAGACCGTCTGTCTCTGACCGCCTGTCTCAGACCGCCTGTTTCAGACCGTCTGTCGCAGACCGCCTGTCTCAGACCGTGTCTCAGACCGTCTGTCTCAGACCGTCTGTCTCAGACCGTCTGTCTCAGACCGTCTGTCTCACTCAGCATATCTCAGACCGTCCGTCTCAGTCCGTCTGCCGCTATCGGGCACCGTCTATTCGCCTGTCCCTGTCCGTCTGTATCATACCGCCTGTCTCTGACCGCCTGTCTCAGACCGTCCGTCTCAGTCCGTCTGCCGCTATCGGGCACCGTCTATTCGCCTGTCCCTGTCCATCTGTATCATACCGCCTGTCTCTGACCGCCTGTCTCAGACCGTCTGTCTCAGACCGTCTGTATCAGACCGCCAGTCTCAGACCGTCTGTCTCAATCCCTCTGTCTCGAACCGTCTGTCTCAGACCGTCTGTCTCACACCGTTTGTCTCAGACCGTCTGTCTCAGGCCGTCTGTCTCAGGCCGCCTGTCTCTGACCGTCTGTCTCAGACCGTCTGTCTCAGACCGTCTGTCTCAGACCGTCTGTCTCAGACCGTCTGTCTCAGACCGTCTGTCTCAGACCGTCTGTCTCAGGCCGTCTGTCTGAGGCCGCCTGTCTCTGACCGTCTGTCTCAGACCGTCTGTCTCAGACCGTCTGTCTCAGGCCGTCTGTCTCAGGCCGCCTGTCTCTGACCGTCTGTCTCAGACCGTCTGTCTCAGACCGTCTGTCTCAGACCGTCTGTCTCAGACCGTCTGTCTCAGCCCGCCTGTCTCAGACCATCTGTCTCAGACCGTCTGTCTCAATCCCTCCGTCTCGAACCGTCTGTTTCAGGCCGTCTGTCTCAGACCGCCTGTCTCAGACCGCCTGTCTCTGACCGTCTGTCTCAGACCGTCTGTCTCAGACCGTCTGTCTCAGACCGTCTGTCTCAGACCGTCTGTCTCAGACCGTCTGTCTCAGACCGTCTGTCTCAGACCGTCTGTCTCAGGCCGTCTGTCTCAGGCCGCCTGTCTCTGACCGTCTGTCTCAGACCGTCTCTCTCAGACCGTCTGTATCAGACCGTCTGTCTCAGGCCATCTGTCTCAGACCGTCTGTCTCAATTCCTCTGTCTCGAACCGTCTGTCTCAGGCCGTCTGTCTCAGACCGCCTGTCTCAGACCGCCTGTCTCTAACCGTCTGCCTCAGACCGTCTGTCTCAGACCGTCTGTATCAGACCGTCTGTCTCAGACTGTCTGTCTCAGGCCGTATGTCTAAGAACGTCTGTCGCAGACCGCCTGTCTCAGACCGCCTGTCTCTGACCGTCTGTCTCAGTCCGTCTGTCTCAGACCGTCTGTCTCAGACCGTCTGTCTCAGACCGTCTGTCTCAGACCGTCTGTATCAGACCATCTGTATCAGGCCGTCTGTCTCAGGCCGCCTGTCTCTGACCGTCTGTCTCAGACCGTCTGTCTCAGACCGTCTGTCTCTGACCGTCTGTCTCAGACCGTCTCTCTCAGACCGTCTGTATCAGACCGTCTGTCTCAGGCCATCTGTCTCAGACCGTCTGTCTCAATCCCTCTGTCTCGAACCGTCTGTCTCAGGCCGTCTGTCTCAGACCGCCTGTCTCAGACCGCCTGTCTCTGACCGTCTGTCTCAGACCGTCTCTCTCAGACCGTCTGTATCAGACCGTCTGTCTCAGGCCATCTGTCTCAGACCGTCTGTCTCAATTCCTCTGTCTCGAACCGTCTGTCTTAGGCCGTCTGTCTCAGACCGCCTGTCTCAGACCGCCTGTCTCTGACCGTCTGCCTCAGACCGTCTGTCTCAGACCGTCTGTATCAGACCGTCTGTCTCAGACTGTCTGTCTCAGGCCGTCTGTCTAAGACCGTCTGTCGCAGACCGCCTGTCTCAGACCGCCTGTCTCTGACCGTCTGTCTCAGTCCGTCTGTCTCAGACCGCCTGTCTCAGACCGCCTGTCTCTGACCGTCTGCCTCAGACCGTCTGTCTCAGACCGTCTGTCTCAGACCGTCGGTCTCAGACCGTCTGTCTCAGTCAGCCTGTCTCAGACCGCCTATCTCTGACCGTCTGTCTCAGTCCGTCTGTCTCAGACCGTCTGTCTCAGACCGTCTGTCTCAGACCGTCTGTCTCAGACCGTCTGTCTGAGACCGTCTGTCTCCGTTCGTCTGTCTCAGACCGCCTGTCTCTGACCGTCAGTCTCAGAATGTCTGTCTCAGGCCGTATGTCTACGACCGTCTGTCTCAGACCGTCTGTCTCAGACCGTCTGTCTCAGACCGTCTGTCTCAGACCGTCTGTCTCAGACCGTCTGTCTCAGACCGTCTGTCTCAGACAGTCTGTCTCCGTTCGTCTGTCTCAGACCGCCTGTCTCTGACCGTCTGTCTCAGAATGTCTGTCTCAGGCCGTATGTCTAAGACCGTCTGTCGCAGACCGCCTGTCTCAGGCTGTATGTCTAAGACCGTCTGTCGCAAACCGCCTGTCTCAGACCGCCTGTCTCTGACCGTCTGTCTCAGACCGTCTGTCTCAGACCGTCTGTATCAGACCGCCTGTCTCAGACCGTCTGTCTCAGACCGTCTGTCTCACACCGTCTGTCTCAGACCGTCTGTCTCAGGCCGTCTGTCTCAGGCCGCCTGTCTCAGACCGTCTGTCTCACACCGTCTGTCTCAGAGCGTCTGTCTCAGGCCGTCTGTCTCAGGCCGCCTGTCTCTGACCGTCTGTCTCAGACCGTCTGTCTCAGACCGTCTGTCTCAGACCGTCTGTCTCAGACCGTCTGTCTCAGGCCGTCTGTCTCAGGCCGCCTGTCTCTGACCGTCTGTCTCAGACCGTCTGTCTCAGACCGTCTGTATCAGGCCGTCTGTCTCAGGCCGCCTGTCTCTGACCGTCTGTCTCAGACCGTCTGTCTCTGACCGTCTGTCTCAGACCGTCTGTCTCAGACCGTCTGTCTCAGGCCGTCTGTCTCAGACCGTCTGTCTCAGACCGTCTGTCTCAGACCTTCTGTGTCAGGTCGTCTGTCTCAGGCCGCCTGTCTCTGACCGTCTGTCTCAGACCGTCTGTCTCAGACCGTCTGTCTCAGACCGTCTGTCTCTGACCGTCTGTCTCAGTCCGTCTGTCTCCGTTCGTCTGTCTCAGACCGCCTGTCTCAGACCGTCTGTCTCAGACCGTCTGTCTCAGACCGTCTGTCTCAGACCGTCTGTCTCAGACCGTCTGTCTCAGACCGTCTGTCTCCGTTCGTCTGTCTCAGACCGCCTGTCTCTGACCGTCAGTCTCAGAATGTCTGTCTCAGGCCGTATGTCTACGACCGTCTGTCTCCGTTCGTCTGTCTCAGACCGCCTGTCTCTGACCGTCAGTCTCAGAATGTCTGTCTCAGGCCGTATGTCTACGACCGTCTGTCGCAGACCGCCTGTCTCAGGCCGTATGTCTAAGACCGTCTGTCGCAGACCGCCTGTCTCAGACCGCCTGTCTCAGACCGTCTGTCTCAGACCGTCTGTCTCACACCGTCTGTCTCAGACCGTCTGTCTCAGGCCGTCTGTCTCAGGCCGCCTGTCTCAGACCGTCTGTCTCACACCGACTGTCTCAGAGCGTCTGTCTCAGGCCGTCTGTCTCAGGCCGCCTGTCTCAGACCGTCTGTCTCACACCGACTGTCTCAGAGCGTCTGTCTCAGGCCGTCTGTCTCAGGCCGCCTGTCTCTGACCGTCTGTCTCAGACCGTCTGTCTCAGACCGTCTGTCTCAGACCGTCTGTCTCAGGCCGTCTGTCTCAGGCCGCCTGTCTCTGACCGTCTGTCTCAGACCGTCTGTCTCAGACCGTCTGTATCAGGCCGTCTGTCTCAGGCCGCCTGTCTCTGACCGTCTGTCTCAGACCGTCTGTCTCAGACCGTCTGTCTCAATCCCTCTGTCTCGAACCGTGTGTCTCAGACCGTCTGTGTCAGACCGTCTGTATCAGACCGTCTCTATCAGGCCGTCTGTCTCAGGCCGCCTGTCTCTGACCGTCTGTCTCAGACCGTCTGTCTAAGACCGTCTGTCTCAGACCGCCAGTCTCAGGCCGTCTGTCTCAATCCCTCTGTCTCGAACCGTCTGTCTCAGACCGTGTGTCTCAGACCGTCTGTGTCAGACCGTGTCTCAGACCGTCTGTCTCAGACCGTCTGTCTCAGACCGTCGGTCTCAGACCGTCTGTCTCAGTCAGCCTGTCTCAGACCGCCTATCTCTGACCGTCTGTCTCAGTCCGTCTGTCTCAGACCGTCTGTCTCAGACCGTCTGTCTCAGACCGTCTGTCTCAGACCGTCTGTCTGAGACCGTCTGTCTCCGTTCGTCTGTCTCAGACCGCCTGTCTCTGACCGTCAGTCTCAGAATGTCTGTCTCAGGCCGTATGTCTACGACCGTCTGTCTCAGACCGTCTGTCTCAGACCGTCTGTCTCAGACCGTCTGTCTCAGACCGTCTGTCTCAGACCGTCTGTCTCAGACAGTCTGTCTCCGTTCGTCTGTCTCAGACCGCCTGTCTCTGACCGTCTGTCTCAGAATGTCTGTCTCAGGCCGTATGTCTAAGACCGTCTGTCGCAGACCGCCTGTCTCAGGCTGTATGTCTAAGACCGTCTGTCGCAAACCGCCTGTCTCAGACCGCCTGTCTCTGACCGTCTGTCTCAGACCGTCTGTCTCAGACCGTCTGTATCAGACCGCCTGTCTCAGACCGTCTGTCTCAGACCGTCTGTCTCACACCGTCTGTCTCAGACCGTCTGTCTCAGGCCGTCTGTCTCAGGCCGCCTGTCTCAGACCGTCTGTCTCACACCGTCTGTCTCAGAGCGTCTGTCTCAGGCCGTCTGTCTCAGGCCGCCTGTCTCTGACCGTCTGTCTCAGACCGTCTGTCTCAGACCGTCTGTCTCAGACCGTCTGTCTCAGACCGTCTGTCTCAGACCGTCTGTCTCAGGCCGTCTGTCTCAGGCCGCCTGTCTCTGACCGTCTGTCTCAGACCGTCTGTCTCAGACCGTCTGTATCAGGCCGTCTGTCTCAGGCCGCCTGTCTCTGACCGTCTGTCTCAGACCGTCTGTCTCTGACCGTCTGTCTCAGACCGTCTGTCTCAGACCGTCTGTCTCAGGCCGTCTGTCTCAGACCGTCTGTCTCAGACCGTCTGTCTCAGACCTTCTGTGTCAGGTCGTCTGTCTCAGGCCGCCTGTCTCTGACCGTCTGTCTCAGACCGTCTGTCTCAGACCGTCTGTCTCAGACCGTCTGTCTCTGACCGTCTGTCTCAGTCCGTCTGTCTCCGTTCGTCTGTCTCAGACCGCCTGTCTCAGACCGTCTGTCTCAGACCGTCTGTCTCAGACCGTCTGTCTCAGACCGTCTGTCTCAGACCGTCTGTCTCAGACCGTCTGTCTCCGTTCGTCTGTCTCAGACCGCCTGTCTCTGACCGTCAGTCTCAGAATGTCTGTCTCAGGCCGTATGTCTACGACCGTCTGTCTCCGTTCGTCTGTCTCAGACCGCCTGTCTCTGACCGTCAGTCTCAGAATGTCTGTCTCAGGCCGTATGTCTACGACCGTCTGTCGCAGACCGCCTGTCTCAGGCCGTATGTCTAAGACCGTCTGTCGCAGACCGCCTGTCTCAGACCGTCTGTGTCAGGTCGTCTGTCTCAGACCGTCCGTCTCAGACCGTCTGTAGCAGACCGCCTGTCTCAGACCGTCTGCCTCAGACCGTCTGTCTCACACCGTCTGTCTCTGACCGTCTGTCTCAGACCGTCTGTATCAGACCGCCTGTCTCAGACCGCCTGTCTCAGACCGTCTGTCTCAGGCCGTCTGTCTCAGGCCGCCTGTCTCTGACCGTCTGTCTCAGACCGTCTGTATCAGACCGTCTGTCTCAGGCCATCTGTCTCAGATCGTCTGTCTCAATCCCTCTGTCTCGAACCGTCTGTCTCAGGCCGTCTGCCTCCGTTCGTCTGTCTCAGACCGCCTGTCTCTGACCGTCTGTCTCAGAATGTCTGTCTCAGGCCGTATGTCTAAGACCGTCTGTCGCAGACCGCCTGTCTCAGGCCGTATGTCTAAGACCGTCTGTCTCAGACCGCCTGTCTCAGACCGCCTGTCTCTGACCGTCTGTCTCAGACCGTCTGTCTCAGACCGTCCGTCTCAGACCGTCTGTAGCAGACCGCCTGTCTCAGACCGTCTGCCTCAGACCGTCTGTCTCACACCGTCTGTCTCTGACCGTCTGTCTCAGACCGTCTGTATCAGACCGCCTGTCTCAGACCGCCTGTCTCAGACCGTCTGTCGCAGACCGCCTGTCTCAGACCGTGTCTCAGACCGTCTGTCTCAGACCGTCTGTCTCAGACCGTGCGTCTCAGACCGACTGTCTCAGACCGTCTGTATCAGACCGTCTGTATCAGACCGTCTGTCTCAGGCCGTCTGTCTCAGGCCGCCTGTCTCAGACCGTCTGTCTCAGACCGTCTGTCTCAGACCGTCTGTCTCAGACCGTCTGTCTCCGTTCGTCTGTCTCAGACCGCCTGTCTCTGACCGTCTGTCTCAGAATGTCTGTCTCAGGCCGTATGTCTACGACCGTCTGTCGCAGACCGCCTGTCTCAGGCCGTATGTCTAAGACCGTCTGTCTCAGACCGCCTGTCTCAGACCGCCTGTCTCTGACCGTCTGTCTCAGACCGTCTGTCTCAGACCGTCCGTCTCAGACCGTCTGTAGCAGACCGCCTGTCTCAGACCGTCTGCCTCAGACCGTCTGTCTCACACCGTCTGTCTCTGACCGTCTGTCTCAGACCGTCTGTCTCAGACCGTCTGTCTCAGACCGTGCGTCTCAGACCGACTGTCTCAGACCGTCTGTATCAGACCGTCTGTATCAGACCGTCTGTCTCAGGCCGTCTGTCTCAGGCCGCCTGTCTCAGACCGTCTGTCTCAGACCGTCTGTCTCAGACCGTCTGTCTCAGACCGTCTGTCTCCGTTCGTCTGTCTCAGACCGCCTGTCTCTGACCGTCTGTCTCAGAATGTCTGTCTCAGGCCGTATGTCTACGACCGTCTGTCGCAGACCGCCTGTCTCAGGCCGTATGTCTAAGACCGTCTGTCGCAGACCGCCTGTCTCTGACCGCCTGTGTCTGACCGTCTGTCTCAGACCGTCTGTCTCAGACCGTCTGTATCAGACCGCCTGTCTCAGACCATCTGTCTCAGACCGTCTGTCTCACACCGTCTGTCTCAGACCGTCTGTCTCAGGCCGTCTGTCTCAGGCCGCCTGTCTCAGACCGTCTGTCTCACACCGACTGTCTCAGAGCGTCTGTCTCAGGCCGTCTGTCTCAGGCCGCCTGTCTCTGACCGTCTGTCTCAGACCGTCTGTCTCAGACCGTCTGTCTCAGACCGTCTGTCTCAGGCCGTCTGTCTCAGGCCGCCTGTCTCTGATAGTCTGTCTCAGACCGTCTGTCTCAGACCGTCTGTCTCAGTCCGTCTGTCTCCGTTCGTCTGTCTCAGACCGCCTGTCTCAGACCGTCTGTCTCAGACCGTCTGTCTCAGACCGTCTGTCTCAGACCGTCTGTCTCAGACCGTCTGTCTCAGACCGTCTGTCTCCGTTCGTCTGTCTCAGACCGCCTGTCTCTGACCGTCTGTCTCAGAATGTCTGTCTCAGGCCGTATGTCTAAGACCGTCTGTCGCAGACCGCCTGTCTCAGGCCGTATGTCTAAGACCGTCTGTCGCAGACCGCCTGTCTCAGACCGCCTGTCTCTGACCGTCTGTATCAGACCACCTGTCTCAGACCGTCTGTCTCAGACCGCCTGTCTCACACCGTCTGTCTCAGACCGTCTGTCTCAGGCCGTCTGTCTCAGGCCGCCTGTCTCTGACCGTCTGTCTCAGACCGTCTGTCTCAGACCGTCTGTCTCAGACCGTCTGTCTCAGACCGTCTGTCTCAGGCCGTCTGTCTCAGGCCGCCTGTCTCTGACCGTCTGTCTCAGACCGTCTGTCTCAGACCGTCTGTATCAGGCCGTCTGTCTCAGGCCGCCTGTCTCTGACCGTCTGTCTCAGACCGTCTGTCTCTGACCGTCTGTCTCAGACCGTCTGTCTCAGACCGTCTGTCTCAGGCCGTCTGTCTCAGACCGTCTGTCTCAGACCGTCTGTCTCAGACCTTCTGTGTCAGGTCGTCTGTCTCAGGCCGCCTGTCTCTGACCGTCTGTCTCAGACCGTCTGTCTCAATCCGTCTGTCTCTGACCGTCTGTCTCAGTCCGTCTGTCTCCGTTCGTCTGTCTCAGACCGCCTGTCTCAGACCGTCTGTCTCAGACCGTCTGTCTCAGACCGTCTGTCTCAGACCGTCTGTCTGAGACCGTCTGTCTCCGTTCGTCTGTCTCAGACCGCCTGTCTCTGACCGTCAGTCTCAGAATGTCTGTCTCAGGCCGTATGTCTACGACCGTCTGTCTCAGACCGTCTGTATCAGACCGTCTGTCTCAGACCGTCTGTCTCAGACCGTCTGTCTCAGACAGTCTGTCTCCGTTCGTCTGTCTCAGACCGCCTGTCTCTGACCGTCTGTCTCAGAATGTCTGTCTCAGGCCGTATGTCTAAGACCGTCTGTCGCAGACCGCCTGTCTCAGGCTGTATGTCTAAGACCGTCTGTCGCAGACCGCCTGTCTCAGACCGCCTGTCTCTGACCGTCTGTCTCAGACCGTCTGTCTCAGACCGTCTGTATCAGACCGCCTGTCTCAGACCGTCTGTCTCAGACCGTCTGTCTCACACCGTCTGTCTCAGACCGTCTGTCTCAGGCCGTCTGTCTCAGGCCGCCTGTCTCAGACCGTCTGTCTCACACCGTCTGTCTCAGAGCGTCTGTCTCAGGCCGTCTGTCTCAGGCCGCCTGTCTCTGACCGTCTGTCTCAGACCGTCTGTCTCAGACCGTCTGTCTCAGACCGTGTGTCTCAGACCGTCTGTCTCAGACCGTCTGTCTCAGGCCGTCTGTCTCAGGCCGCCTGTCTCTGACCGTCTGTCTCAGACCGTCTGTCTCAGACCGTCTGTATCAGGCCGTCTGTCTCAGGCCGCCTGTCTCTGACCGTCTGTCTCAGACCGTCTGTCTCTGACCGTCTGTCTCAGACCGTCTGTCTCAGACCGTCTGTCTCAGGCCGTCTGTCTCAGACCGTCTGTCTCAGACCGTCTGTCTCAGACCTTCTGTGTCAGGTCGTCTGTCTCAGACCGTCTGTCTCAGACAGTCTGTCTCCGTTCGTCTGTCGCAGACCGCCTGTCTCAGGCTGTATGTCTAAGACCGTCTGTCGCAGACCGCCTGTCTCAGACCGCCTGTCTCTGACCGTCTGTCTCAGACCGTCTGTCTCAGACCGTCTGTATCAGACCGCCTGTCTCAGACCGTCTGTCTCAGACCGTCTGTCTCACACCGTCTGTCTCAGACCGTCTGTCTCAGACCGTCTGTCTCAGACCGTCTGTCTCTGACCGTCTGTCTCAGTCCGTCTGTCTCCGTTCGTCTGTCTCAGACCGCCTGTCTCACACCGTCTGTCTCAGACCGTCTGTCTCAGACCGTCTGTCTCAGACCGTCTGTCTCAGACCGTCTGTCTCAGACCGTCTGTCTCCGTTCGTCTGTCTCAGACCGCCTGTCTCTGACCGTCAGTCTCAGAATGTCTGTCTCAGGCCGTATGTCTACGACCGTCTGCCTCCGTTCGTCTGTCTCAGACCGCCTGTCTCTGACCGTCAGTCTCAGAATGTCTGTCTCAGGCCGTATGTCTACGACCGTCTGTCGCAGACCGCCTGTCTCAGGCCGTATGTCTAAGACCGTCTGTCGCAGACCGCCTGTCTCAGACCGCCTGTCTCTGACCGTCTGTCTCAGACCGTCTGTCTCAGACCGTCTGTATCAGACCGCCTGTCTCAGACCGTCTGTCTCAGACCGTCTGTCTCACACCGTCTGTCTCAGACCGTCTGTCTCAGGCCGTCTGTCTCAGGCCGCCTGTCTCAGACCGTCTGTCTCACACCGACTGTCTCAGAGCGTCTGTCTCAGGCCGTCTGTCTCAGGCCGCCTGTCTCTGACCGTCTGTCTCAGACCGTCTGTCTCAGACCGTCTGTCTCAGACCGTCTGTCTCAGACCGTCTGTCTCAGGCCGTCTGTCTCAGGCCGCCTGTCTCTGACCGTCTGTCTCAGACCGTCTGTCTCAGACCGTCTGTATCAGGCCGTCTGTCTCAGGCCGCCCGTCTCTGACCGTCTGTCTCAGACCGTCTGTCTCAGACCGTCTGTCTCTGACCGTCTGTCTCAGACCGTCTGTCTCAGACCGTCTGTCTCAGGCCGTCTGTCTCAGGCCGCCTGTCTCAGACCGTCTGTCTCACACCGACTGTCTCAGAGCGTCTGTCTCAGGCCGTCTGTCTCAGGCCGCCTGTCTCTGACCGTCTGTCTCAGACCGCCTGTCTCTGACCGTCTGTCTCAGACCGTCTGTCTCAGACCGTCTGTCTCAGACCGCCAGTCTCAGGCCGTCTGTCTCAATCCCTCTGTCTCGAACCGTCTGTCTCAGACCGTCTGTCTCAGACCGTGTGTCTCAGACCGTCTGTGTCAGACCGTGTCTCAGACCGACTGTCTCAGACCGCCTGTCTCAGACCGTCTGTCGCAGACCGCCTGTCTCAGACCGTGTCTCAGACCGTCTGTCTCAGACCGTCTGTCTCTGACCGCCTGTCTCAGACCGCCTGTCTCAGACCGTCTGTCGCAGACCGCCTGTCTCAGACCGTGTCTCAGACCGTCTGTCTCAGACCGTCTGTCTCAGACCGTCTGTCTCAGACCGTCTGTCTCAGACCGTCTGTCTCACTCAGCATATCTCAGACCGTCCGTCTCAGTCCGTCTGCCGCTATCGGGCACCGTCTATTCGCCTGTCCCTGTCCGTCTGTATCATACCGCCTGTCTCTGACCGCCTGTCTCAGACCGTCCGTCTCAGTCCGTCTGCCGCTATCGGGCACCGTCTATTCGCCTGTCCCTGTCCATCTGTATCATACCGCCTGTCTCTGACCGCCTGTCTCAGACCGTCTGTCTCAGACCGTCTGTATCAGACCGCCAGTCTCAGACCGTCTGTCTCAATCCCTCTGTCTCGAACCGTCTGTCTCAGACCGTCTGTCTCACACCGTTTGTCTCAGACCGTCTGTCTCAGGCCGTCTGTCTCAGGCCGCCTGTCTCTGACCGTCTGTCTCAGACCGTCTGTCTCAGACCGTCTGTCTCAGACCGTCTGCCTCAGACCGCCTGTCTCAGACCATCTGTCTCAGACCGTCTGTCTCAATCCCTCCGTCTCGAACCGTCTGTTTCAGGCCGTCTGTCTCAGACCGCCTGTCTCAGACCGCCTGTCTCTGACCGTCTGTCTCAGACCGTCTGTCTCAGGCCATCTGTCTCAGACCGTCTGTCTCAATTCCTCTGTCTCGAACCGTCTGTCTCAGACCGTCTGTCTCAGACCGTCTGTCTCAGACCGTCTGTCTCACTCAGCATATCTCAGACCGTCCGTCTCAGTCCGTCTGCCGCTATCGGGCACCGTCTATTCGCCTGTCCCTGTCCGTCTGTATCATACCGCCTGTCTCTGACCGCCTGTCTCAGACCGTCCGTCTCAGTCCGTCTGCCGCTATCGGGCACCGTCTATTCGCCTGTCCCTGTCCATCTGTATCATACCGCCTGTCTCTGACCGCCAGTCTCAGACCGTCTGTCTCAATCCCTCTGTCTCGAACCGTCTGTCTCAGACCGTCTGTCTCACACCGTTTGTCTCAGACCGTCTGTCTCAGGCCGTCTGTCTCAGGCCGCCTGTCTCTGACCGTCTGTCTCAGACCGTCTGTCTCAGGCCGTCTGTCTCAGGCCGCCTGTCTCTGACCGTCTGTCTCAGACCGTCTGTCTCAGACCGTCTGTCTCAGACCGTCTGTCTCAGACCGCCTGTCTCAGACCATCTGTCTCAGACCGTCTGTCTCAATCCCTCCGTCTCGAACCGTCTGTTTCAGGCCGTCTGTCTCAGACCGCCTGTCTCAGACCGCCTGTCTCTGACCGTCTGTCTCAGACCGTCTGTCTCAGACCGTCTGACTCAGACCGTCTGTCTCAGACCGTCTGTCTCAGACCGTCTGTCTCAGGCCGTCTGTCTCAGGCCGCCTGTCTCTGACCGTCTGTCTCAGACCGTCTCTCTCAGACCGTCTGTATCAGACCGTCTGTCTCAGGCCATCTGTCTCAGACCGTCTGTCTCAATTCCTCTGTCTCGAACCGTCTGTCTCAGGCCGTCTGTCTCAGACCGCCTGTCTCAGACCGCCTGTCTCAGACCGCCTGTCTCTAACCGTCTGCCTCAGACCGTCTGTCTCAGACCGTCTGTATCAGACCGTCTGTCTCAGACTGTCTGTCTCAGGCCGTATGTCTAAGAACGTCTGTCGCAGACCGCCTGTCTCAGACCGCCTGTCTCTGACCGTCTGTCTCAGTCCGTCTGTCTCAGACCGTCTGTCTCAGACCGTCTGTCTCAGACCGTCTGTCTCAGACCGTCTGTATCAGACCATCTGTATCAGGCCGTCTGTCTCAGGCCGCCTGTCTCTGACCGTCTGTCTCAGACCGTCTGTCTCAGACCGTCTGTCTCTGACCGTCTGTCTCAGACCGTCTCTCTCAGACCGTCTGTATCAGACCGTCTGTCTCAGGCCATCTGTCTCAGACCGTCTGTCTCAATCCCTCTGTCTCGAACCGTCTGTCTCAGGCCGTCTGTCTCAGACCGCCTGTCTCAGACCGCCTGTCTCTGACCGTCTGTCTCAGACCGTCTCTCTCAGACCGTCTGTATCAGACCGTCTGTCTCAGGCCATCTGTCTCAGACCGTCTGTCTCAATTCCTCTGTCTCGAACCGTCTGTCTTAGGCCGTCTGTCTCAGACCGCCTGTCTCAGACCGCCTGTCTCTGACCGTCTGCCTCAGACCGTCTGTCTCAGACCGTCTGTATCAGACCGTCTGTCTCAGACTGTCTGTCTCAGGCCGTCTGTCTAAGACCGTCTGTCGCAGACCGCCTGTCTCAGACCGCCTGTCTCTGACCGTCTGTCTCAGTCCGTCTGTCTCAGACCGCCTGTCTCAGACCGCCTGTCTCTGACCGTCTGCCTCAGACCGTCTGTCTCAGACCGTCTGTATCAGACCGTCTGTCTCAGACTGTCTGTCTCAGGCCGTATGTCTAAGACCGTCTGTCGCAGACCGCCTGTCTCAGACCGCCTGTCACTGACCGTCTGTCTCAGTCCGTCTGTCTCAGACCGTCTGTATCAGACCGTCTCTATCAGGCCGTCTGTCTCAGGCCGCCTGTCTCTGACCGTCTGTCTCAGACCGTCTGTCTCAGACCGTCTGTCTCAGACCGTCTGTCTCTGACCGTCTGTCTCCGACCGTCTGTCTCAGACCGTCTGTCTCAGGCCGTCTGTCTCAGACCGTCTGTCTCAGACCGTCTGTCTCAGACCGTCTGTGTCAGGCCGTCTGTCTCAGGCCGCCTGTCTCTGACCGTCTGTCTCAGACCGTCTGTCTAAGACCGTCTGTCTCAGACCGCCAGTCTCAGGCCGTCTGTCTCAATCCCTCTGTCTCGAACCGTCTGTCTCAGACCGTGTGTCTCAGACCGTCTGTGTCAGACCGTGTCTCAGACCGTCTGTCTCAGACCGTCTGTCTCTGACCGTCTGTCTCAGACCGTCTGTCTCAGACCGTCTGTATCAGACCGTCTGTATCAGACCGTCTGTATCTGGCCGTCTGTCTCAGACCGTCTGTCTCAGACCGTCTGTGTCAGGTCGTCTGTCTCAGGCCGCCTGTCTCTGACCGTCTGTCTCAGACCGTCTGTCTCAGACCGCCAGTCTCAGGCCGTCTGTCTCAATCCCTCTGTCTCGAACCGTCTGTCTCAGACCGTCTGTCTCAGACCGTCTGTCTCAGACCGCCTGTCTCTGACCGTCTGTCTCAGAATGTCTGTCTCAGGCCGTATGTCTAAGACCGTCTGTCGCAGACCGCCTGTCTCAGGCCGTATGTCTAAGACCGTCTGTCGCAGACCGCCTGTCTCAGACCGTCTGTCTCAATCCCTCTGTCTCGAACCGTGTGTCTCAGACCGTCTGTGTCAGACCGTCTGTATCAGACCGTCTCTATCAGGCCGTCTGTCTCAGGCCGCCTGTCTCTGACCGTCTGTCTCAGACCGTCTGTCTAAGACCGTCTGTCTCAGACCGCCAGTCTCAGGCCGTCTGTCTCAATCCCTCTGTCTCGAACCGTCTGTCTCAGACCGTGTGTCTCAGACCGTCTGTGTCAGACCGTGTCTCAGACCGTCTGTCTCAGACCGTCTGTCTCAGACCGTCGGTCTCAGACCGTCTGTCTCAGTCAGCCTGTCTCAGACCGCCTATCTCTGACCGTCTGTCTCAGTCCGTCTGTCTCAGACCGTCTGTCTCAGACCGTCTGTCTCAGACCGTCTGTCTCAGACCGTCTGTATCAGACCGTCTGTATCTGGCCGTCTGTCTCAGACCGTCTGTCTCAGACCGTCTGTCTCAGACCGCCTGTCTCAGACCGCCTGTCTCTGACCGCCTGTCTCTGACCGTCTGCCTCAGACCGTCTGTCTCAGACCGTCTGTATCAGACCGTCTGTCTCAGACTGTCTGTCTCAGGCCGTCTGTCTAAGACCGTCTGTCGCAGACCGCCTGTCTCAGACCGCCTGTCTCTGACCGTCTGTCTCAGTCCGTCTGTGTCAGGCCGTCTGTCTCAGGCCGCCTGTCTCTGACCGTCTGTCTCAGACCGTCTGTCTAAGACCGTCTGTCTCAGACAGCCAGTCTCAGGCCGTCTGTCTCAATCCCTCTGTCTCGAACCGTCTGTCTCAGACCGTGTGGCTCAGACCGTCTGTGTCAGACCGTGTCTCAGACCGTCTGTCTCAGACCGTCTGTCTCAGACCGTCGGTCTCAGACCGTCTGTCTCAGTCAGCCTGTCTCAGACCGCCTATCTCTGACCGTCTGTCTCAGTCCGTCTGTCTCAGACCGTCTGTCTCAGACCGTCTGTCTCAGACCGTCTGTCTCAGACCGTCTGTCTCAGACCGTCTGTCTCAGACCGTCTGTCTCAGACCGTCTGTATCAGACCGTCTGTATCTGGCCGTCTGTCTCAGACCGTCTGTCTCAGACCGTCTGTCTCAGGCCGTCTGTCTCAGACCGTCTGTGTCAGGTCGTCTGTCTCAGGCCGCCTGTCTCTGACCGTCTGTCTCAGACCGTCTGTCTCAGACCGTCTGTCTCAGACCGCCAGTCTCAGGCCGTCTGTCTCAATCCCTCTGTCTCGAACCGTCTGTCTCAGACCGTCTGTATCTGGCCGTCTGTCTCAGACCGTCTGTCTCAGACCGTCTGTCTCAGGCCGTCTGTCTCAGACCGTCTGTCTCAGTCAGCCTGTCTCAGACCGCCTATCTCTGACCGTCTGTCTCAGTCCGTCTGTCTCAGACCGTCTGTCTCAGACCGTCTGTCTCAGACCGTCTGTCTCAGACCGTCTGTCTCAGACCGTCTGTCTCAGACCGTCTGTATCAGACCGTCTGTATCTGGCCGTCTGTCTCAGACCGTCTGTCTCAGACCGTCTGTCTCAGGC
The DNA here is from genome assembly GCA_947623535.1 of Coelioxys conoideus. NCBI lineage: Eukaryota > Metazoa > Arthropoda > Insecta > Hymenoptera > Megachilidae > Coelioxys > Coelioxys conoideus. Next base: position 807,976 of record CANQJN010000017.1, read on the forward strand.
CGTCTGTCTCAGACCGTCTGTGTCAGGTCGTCTGTCTCAGGCCGCCTGTCTCTGACCGTCTGTCTCAGACCGTCTGTCTCAGACCGTCTGTCTCAGACCGCCAGTCTCAGGCCGTCTGTCTCAATCCCTCTGTCTCGAACCGTCTGTCTCAGACCGTCTGTATCTGGCCGTCTGTCTCAGACCGTCTGTCTCAGACCGTCTGTCTCAGGCCGTCTGTCTCAGACCGTCTGTGTCAGGTCGTCTGTCTCAGGCCGCCTGTCTCTGACCGTCTGTCTCAGACCGTCTGTCTCAGACCGCCTGTCTCTGACCGTCTGTCTCAGAATGTCTGTCTCAGGCCGTATGTCTAAGACCGTCTGTCGCAGACCGCCTGTCTCAGGCCGTATGTCTAAGACCGTCTGTCGCAGACCGCCTGTCTCAGACCGTCTGTCTCAATCCCTCTGTCTCGAACCGTGTGTCTCAGACCGTCTGTGTCAGACCGTCTGTATCAGACCGTCTCTATCAGGCCGTCTGTCTCAGGCCGCCTGTCTCTGACCGTCTGTCTCAGACCGTCTGTCTAAGACCGTCTGTCTCAGACCGCCAGTCTCAGGCCGTCTGTCTCAATCCCTCTGTCTCGAACCGTCTGTCTCAGACCGTGTGTCTCAGACCGTCTGTGTCAGACCGTGTCTCAGACCGTCTGTCTCAGACCGTCTGTCTCAGACCGTCGGTCTCAGACCGTCTGTCTAAGACCGTCTGTCTCAGACCGCCAGTCTCAGGCCGTCTGTCTCAATCCCTCTGTCTCGAACCGTCTGTCTCAGACCGTGTGTCTCAGACCGTCTGTGTCAGACCGTGTCTCAGACCGTCTGTCTCAGACCGTCTGTCTCAGACCGTCGGTCTCAGACCGTCTGTCTCAGTCAGCCTGACTCAGACCGCCTATCTCTGACCGTCTGTCTCAGTCCGTCTGTCTCAGACCGTCTGTCTCAGACCGTCTGTCTCAGACCGTCTGTCTCAGACCGCCAGTCTCAGGCCGTCTGTCTCAATCCCTCTGTCTCGAACCGTGTGTCTCAGACCGTGTCTCAGACCGTCTGTCTCAGACCGTCTGTCTCAGACGGCCTGTCTCAGACCGTCTGTCGCAGACCGCCTGTCTCAGACCGTGTCTCAGACCGTCTGTCTCAGACCGTCAGTCTCAGACCGTCTGTCTCAGACCGTGCGTCTCAGACCGACTGTATCAGACTGTCTGTCTCAGACTGTCTGTCTCAGGCCGTATGTCTAAGACCGTCTGTCTCAGACCGTCTGTCTCAGACCGTCTGTCTCAGACCGTCTGTCTCAGACCGTCTGTCTCAGACCGCCTGTCTCAGACCGTGCGTCTCAGACCGTCTGTCTCAGACCGTCTGTATCAGACCGTCTGTATCATACCGTCTGTATCAGACCGTCTGTATCAGACCGTCTGTATCAGACTGTCTGTCTCAGACTGTCTGTGTCTGACCGTCTGTCTCAGGCCGCCTGTCTCTGACCGTCTGTCTCAGACCGTCTGTCTCAGACCGCCAGTCTCAGGCCGTCTGTCTCAATCCCTCTGTCTCGAACCGTGTGTCTCAGACCGTGTCTCAGACCGTCTGTCTCAGACCGTCTGTCTCAGACGGCCTGTCTCAGACCGTCTGTCGCAGACCGCCTGTCTCAGACCGTGTCTCAGACCGTCTGTCTCAGACCGTCTGTCTCAGACCGTCTGTCTCAGACCGTCTGTCTCAGACCGTCTGTCTCAGACCGCCAGTCTCAGGCCGTCTGTCTCAATCCCTCTGTCTCGAACCGTCTGTCTCAGACCGTCTGTCTCAGACCGTCTGTCTCAGGCCGTCTGTCTCAGACCGTCTGTGTCAGGTCGTCTGTCTCAGGCCGCCTGTCTCTGACCGTCTGTCTCAGACCGTCTGTCTCAGACCGTCTGTCTCAGACCGCCAGTCTCAGGCCGTCTGTCTCAATCCCTCTGTCTCGAACCGTCTGTCTCAGACCGTCTGTCTCAGACCGTCTGTCTCAGACCGTCTGTCTCAGACCGTCTGTCTCAGACCGTGTCTCAGACCGTCTGTCTCAGACCGCCTGTCTCAGACCGTCTGTCGCAGACCGCCTGTCTCAGACCGTGTCTCAGACCGTCTGTCTCAGACCGTCTGTCTCAGACCGTCTGTCTCAGACCGCCTGTCTCAGACCGTCTGTCGCAGACCGCCTGTCTCAGACCGTGTCTCAGACCGTCTGTCTCAGACCGTCTGTCGCAGACCGCCTGTCTCAGACCGTCTGTCTCAGACCGTCTGTCTCAGACCGTCTGTCTCAGACCGCCTGTCTCAGACCGTGCGTCTCAGACCGTCTGTCTCAGACCGTCTGTATCAGACCGTCTGTATCATACCGTCTGTATCAGACCGTCTGTATCAGACTGTCTGTCTCAGACTGTCTGTCTCAGGCCGTATGTCTAAGACCGTCTGTCTCAGACCGTCTGTCTCAGACCGTCTGTCTCAGACCGCCTGTCTCAGACCGTCTGTCTCAATCCCTCTGTCTCGAACCGTGTGTCTCAGACCGTCTGTGTCAGACCGTCTGTATCAGACCGTCTCTATCAGGCCGTCTGTCTCAGGCCGCCTGTCTCTGACCGTCTGTCTCAGACCGTCTGTCTAAGACCGTCTGTCTCAGACCGCCAGTCTCAGGCCGTCTGTCTCAATCCCTCTGTCTCGAACCGTCTGTCTCAGACCGTGTGTCTCAGACCGTCTGTGTCAGACCGTGTCTCAGACCGTCTGTCTCAGACCGTCTGTCTCAGACCGTCGGTCTCAGACCGTCTGTCTAAGACCGTCTGTCTCAGACCGCCAGTCTCAGGCCGTCTGTCTCAATCCCTCTGTCTCGAACCGTCTGTCTCAGACCGTGTGTCTCAGACCGTCTGTGTCAGACCGTGTCTCAGACCGTCTGTCTCAGACCGTCTGTCTCAGACCGTCTGTCTCAGTCAGCCTGTCTCAGACCGCCTATCTCTGACCGTCTGTCTCAGTCCGTCTGTCTCAGACCGTCTGTCTCAGACCGTCTGTCTCAGACCGTCTGTCTCAGACCGTCTGTCTCAGACCGTCTGTATCAGACCGTCTGTATCTGGCCGTCTGTCTCAGACCGTCTGTCTCAGACCGTCTGTCTCAGGCCGTCTGTCTCAGACCGTCTGTGTCAGGTCGTCTGTCTCAGGCCGCCTGTCTCTGACCGTCTGTCTCAGACCGTCTGTCTCAGACCGTCTGTCTCAGACCGCCAGTCTCAGGCCGTCTGTCTCAATCCCTCTGTCTCGAACCGTGTGTCTCAGACCGTGTCTCAGACCGTCTGTCTCAGACCGTCTGTCTCAGACGGCCTGTCTCAGACCGTCTGTCGCAGACCGCCTGTCTCAGACCGTGTCTCAGACCGTCTGTCTCAGACCGTCAGTCTCAGACCGTCTGTCTCAGACCGTGCGTCTCAGACCGACTGTATCAGACTGTCTGTCTCAGACTGTCTGTCTCAGGCCGTATGTCTAAGACCGTCTGTCTCAGACCGTCTGTCTCAGACCGTCTGTCTCAGACCGTCTGTCTCAGACCGTCTGTATCTGGCCGTCTGTCTCAGACCGTCTGTCTCAGACCGTCTGTCTCAGACCGTCTGTCTCAGACCGCCTGTCTCAGACCGCCTGTCTCTGACCGCCTGTCTCTGACCGTCTGCCTCAGACCGTCTGTCTCAGGCCGTCTGTCTAAGACCGTCTGTCGCAGACCGCCTGTCTCAGACCGCCTGTCTCTGACCGTCTGTCTCAGTCCGTCTGTGTCAGGCCGTCTGTCTCAGGCCGCCTGTCTCTGACCGTCTGTCTCAGACCGTCTGTCTAAGACCGTCTGTCTCAGACCGCCAGTCTCAGGCCGTCTGTCTCAATCCCTCTGTCTCGAACCGTCTGTCTCAGACCGTGTGGCTCAGACCGTCTGTGTCAGACCGTGTCTCAGACCGTCTGTCTCAGACCGTCTGTCTCAGACCGTCGGTCTCAGACCGTCTGTCTCAGTCAGCCTGTCTCAGACCGCCTATCTCTGACCGTCTGTCTCAGTCCGTCTGTCTCAGACCGTCTGTCTCAGACCGTCTGTCTCAGACCGTCTGTCTCAGACCGTCTGTCTCAGACCGTCTGTCTCAGACCGTCTGTCTCAGACCGTCTGTATCTGGCCGTCTGTCTCAGACCGTCTGTCTCAGACCGTCTGTCTCAGACCGTCTGTCTCAGGCCGTCTGTCTCAGACCGTCTGTGTCAGGTCGTCTGTCTCAGGCCGCCTGTCTCTGACCGTCTGTCTCAGACCGTCTGTCTCAGACCGTCTGTCTCAGACCGCCAGTCTCAGGCCGTCTGTCTCAATCCCTCTGTCTCGAACCGTCTGTCTCAGACCGTCTGTCTCAGACCGCCTGTCTCTGACCGTCTGTCTCAGAATGTCTGTCTCAGGCCGTATGTCTAAGACCGTCTGTCGCAGACCGCCTGTCTCAGGCCGTATGTCTAAGACCGTCTGTCGCAGACCGCCTGTCTCAGACCGTCTGTCTCAATCCCTCTGTCTCGAACCGTGTGTCTCAGACCGTCTGTGTCAGACCGTCTGTATCAGACCGTCTCTATCAGGCCGTCTGTCTCAGGCCGCCTGTCTCTGACCGTCTGTCTCAGACCGTCTGTCTAAGACCGTCTGTCTCAGACCGCCAGTCTCAGGCCGTCTGTCTCAATCCCTCTGTCTCGAACCGTCTGTCTCAGACCGTGTGTCTCAGACCGTCTGTGTCAGACCGTGTCTCAGACCGTCTGTCTCAGACCGTCTGTCTCAGACCGTCGGTCTCAGACCGTCTGTCTAAGACCGTCTGTCTCAGACCGCCAGTCTCAGGCCGTCTGTCTCAATCCCTCTGTCTCGAACCGTCTGTCTCAGACCGTGTGTCTCAGACCGTCTGTGTCAGACCGTGTCTCAGACCGTCTGTCTCAGACCGTCTGTCTCAGACCGTCGGTCTCAGACCGTCTGTCTCAGTCAGCCTGTCTCAGACCGCCTATCTCTGACCGTCTGTCTCAGTCCGTCTGTCTCAGACCGTCTGTCTCAGACCGTCTGTCTCAGACCGTCTGTCTCAGACCGTCTGTCTCAGACCGTCTGTCTCAGACCGTCTGTATCAGACCGTCTGTATCTGGCCGTCTGTCTCAGACCGTCTGTCTCAGACCGTCTGTCTCAGGCCGTCTGTCTCAGACCGTCTGTGTCAGGTCGTCTGTCTCAGGCCGCCTGTCTCTGACCGTCTGTCTCAGACCGTCTGTCTCAGACCGTCTGTCTCAGACCGCCATTCTCAGGCCGTCTGTCTCAATCCCTCTGTCTCGAACCGTGTGTCTCAGACCGTGTCTCAGACCGTCTGTCTCAGACCGTCTGTCTCAGACGGCCTGTCTCAGACCGTCTGTCGCAGACCGCCTGTCTCAGACCGTGTCTCAGACCGTCTGTCTCAGACCGTCAGTCTCAGACCGTCTGTCTCAGACCGTGCGTCTCAGACCGACTGTATCAGACTGTCTGTCTCAGACTGTCTGTCTCAGGCCGTATGTCTAAGACCGTCTGTCTCAGACCGTCTGTCTCAGACCGTCTGTCTCAGACCGTCTGTCTCAGACCGTCTGTCTCAGACCGTCTGTCTCAGACCGCCTGTCTCAGACCGTGCGTCTCAGACCGTCTGTCTCAGACCGTCTGTATCAGACCGTCTGTATCATACCGTCTGTATCAGACCGTCTGTATCAGACTGTCTGTCTCAGACTGTCTGTCTCAGGCCGTGTGTCTAAGACCGTCTGTCTCAGACCGTCTGTCTCAGACCGTCTGTCTCAGACCGTCTGTCTCAGGCCGTCTGTCTCAGACCGTCTGTGTCAGGTCGTCTGTCTCAGGCCGCCTGTCTCTGACCGTCTGTCTCAGACCGTCTGTCTCAGACCGTCTGTCTCAGACCGCCAGTCTCAGGCCGTCTGTCTCAATCCCTCTGTCTCGAACCGTCTGTCTCAGACCGTGTGTCTCAGACCGTCTGTCTCAGACCGTGTCTCAGACCGTCTGTCTCAGACCGCCTGTCTCAGACCGTCTGTCGCAGACCGCCTGTCTCAGACCGTGTCTCAGACCGTCTGTCTCAGACCGTCTGTCTCAGACCGTCTGTCTCAGACCGCCTGTCTCAGACCGTCTGTCGCAGACCGCCTGTCTCAGACCGTGTCTCAGACCGTCTGTCTCAGACCGTCTGTCTCAGACCGTGTCTCAGACCGTCTGTCTCAGACCGTCTGTCTCAGACCGTCTGTCTCAGACCGCCTGTCTCAGACCGTCTGTCTCAGACCGTCTGTCTCAGACCGTCTGTCTCAGGCCGTCTGTCTCAGACCGTCTGTGTCAGGTCGTCTGTCTCAGGCCGCCTGTCTCTGACCGTCTGTCTCAGACCGTCTGTCTCAGACCGTCTGTCTCAGACCGCCAGTCTCAGGCCGTCTGTCTCAATCCCTCTGTCTCGAACCGTCTGTCTCAGACCGTCTGTCTCAGACCGCCTGTCTCTGACCGTCTGTCTCAGAATGTCTGTCTCAGGCCGTATGTCTAAGACCGTCTGTCGCAGACCGCCTGTCTCAGGCCGTATGTCTAAGACCGTCTGTCGCAGACCGCCTGTCTCAGACCGTCTGTCTCAATCCCTCTGTCTCGAACCGTGTGTCTCAGACCGTCTGTGTCAGACCGTCTGTATCAGACCGTCTCTATCAGGCCGTCTGTCTCAGGCCGCCTGTCTCTGACCGTCTGTCTCAGACCGTCTGTCTAAGACCGTCTGTCTCAGACCGCCAGTCTCAGGCCGTCTGTCTCAATCCCTCTGTCTCGAACCGTCTGTCTCAGACCGTGTGTCTCAGACCGTCTGTGTCAGACCGTGTCTCAGACCGTCTGTCTCAGACCGTCTGTCTCAGACCGTCGGTCTCAGACCGTCTGTCTAAGACCGTCTGTCTCAGACCGCCAGTCTCAGGCCGTCTGTCTCAATCCCTCTGTCTCGAACCGTCTGTCTCAGACCGTGTGTCTCAGACCGTCTGTGTCAGACCGTGTCTCAGACCGTCTGTCTCAGACCGTCTGTCTCAGACCGTCGGTCTCAGACCGTCTGTCTCAGTCAGCCTGTCTCAGACCGCCTATCTCTGACCGTCTGTCTCAGTCCGTCTGTCTCAGACCGTCTGTCTCAGACCGTCTGTCTCAGACCGTCTGTCTCAGACCGTCTGTCTCAGACCGTCTGTCTCAGACCGTCTGTATCAGACCGTCTGTATCTGGCCGTCTGTCTCAGACCGTCTGTCTCAGACCGTCTGTCTCAGGCCGTCTGTCTCAGACCGTCTGTGTCAGGTCGTCTGTCTCAGGCCGCCTGTCTCTGACCGTCTGTCTCAGACCGTCTGTCTCAGACCGTCTGTCTCAGACCGCCATTCTCAGGCCGTCTGTCTCAATCCCTCTGTCTCGAACCGTGTGTCTCAGACCGTGTCTCAGACCGTCTGTCTCAGACCGTCTGTCTCAGACGGCCTGTCTCAGACCGTCTGTCGCAGACCGCCTGTCTCAGACCGTGTCTCAGACCGTCTGTCTCAGACCGTCAGTCTCAGACCGTCTGTCTCAGACCGTGCGTCTCAGACCGACTGTATCAGACTGTCTGTCTCAGACTGTCTGTCTCAGGCCGTATGTCTAAGACCGTCTGTCTCAGACCGTCTGTCTCAGACCGTCTGTCTCAGACCGTCTGTCTCAGACCGTCTGTCTCAGACCGTCTGTCTCAGACCGCCTGTCTCAGACCGTGCGTCTCAGACCGTCTGTCTCAGACCGTCTGTATCAGACCGTCTGTATCATACCGTCTGTATCAGACCGTCTGTATCAGACTGTCTGTCTCAGACTGTCTGTCTCAGGCCGTGTGTCTAAGACCGTCTGTCTCAGACCGTCTGTCTCAGACCGTCTGTCTCAGACCGTCTGTCTCAGGCCGTCTGTCTCAGACCGTCTGTGTCAGGTCGTCTGTCTCAGGCCGCCTGTCTCTGACCGTCTGTCTCAGACCGTCTGTCTCAGACCGTCTGTCTCAGACCGCCAGTCTCAGGCCGTCTGTCTCAATCCCTCTGTCTCGAACCGTCTGTCTCAGACCGTGTGTCTCAGACCGTCTGTCTCAGACCGTGTCTCAGACCGTCTGTCTCAGACCGCCTGTCTCAGACCGTCTGTCGCAGACCGCCTGTCTCAGACCGTGTCTCAGACCGTCTGTCTCAGACCGTCTGTCTCAGACCGTCTGTCTCAGACCGCCTGTCTCAGACCGTCTGTCGCAGACCGCCTGTCTCAGACCGTGTCTCAGACCGTCTGTCTCAGACCGTCTGTCGCAGACCGCCTGTCTCAGACCGTCTGTCTCAGACCGTCTGTCTCAGACCGTCTGTCTCAGACCGCCTGTCTCAGACCGTGCGTCTCAGACCGTCTGTCTCAGACCGTCTGTATCAGACCGTCTGTATCATACCGTCTGTATCAGACCGTCTGTATCAGACTGTCTGTCTCAGACTGTCTGTCTCAGGCCGTATGTCTAAGACCGTCTGTCTCAGACCGTCTGTCTCAGACCGTCTGTCTCAGACCGCCTGTCTCAGACCGTCTGTCTCAATCCCTCTGTCTCGAACCGTGTGTCTCAGACCGTCTGTGTCAGACCGTCTGTATCAGACCGTCTGTCTCAGACCGTCTGTCGCAGACCGCCTGTCTCAGACCGTCTGTCTCAGACCGTCTGTCTCAGACCGTCTGTCTCAGACCGCCTGTCTCAGACCGTGCGTCTCAGACCGTCTGTCTCAGACCGTCTGTATCAGACCGTCTGTATCATACCGTCTGTCTCAGACCGTCTGTCTCAGACGGCCTGTCTCAGACCGTCTGTCGCAGACCGCCTGTCTCAGACCGTGTCTCAGACCGTCTGTCTCAGACCGTCTGTCTCAGACCGTCTGTCTCAGACCGTCTGTCTCAGACCGCCAGTCACAGGCCGTCTGTCTCAATCCCTCTGTCTCGAACCGTGTGTCTCAGACCGTGTCTCAGACCGTCTGTCTCAGGCCGACTGTATCAGACTGTCTGTCTCAGACCGTCTGTCGCAGACCGCCTGTCTCAGACCGTGTCTCAGACCGTCTGTCTCAGACCGTCTGTCTCAGACCGTCTGTCTCAGACCGTCTGTCTCAGACCGTGCGTCTCAGACCGTCTGTCTCAGACCGTCTGTATCAGACCGTCTGTATCATACCGTCTGTATCAGACCGTCTGTATCAGACTGTCTGTCTCAGACTGTCTGTCTCAGGCCGTGTGTCTAAGACCGTCTGTCGCAGACCGCCATTTCTCAGACCGTCTGTCTCAGACCGTCTGTCTCAGACCGTCTGTCTCAGACCGCCTGTCTCAGACCGTGCGTCTCAGACCGTCTGTCTCAGACCGTCTGTATCAGACCGTCTGTATCATACCGTCTGTATCAGACCGTCTGTATCAGACTGTCTGTCTCAGACTGTCTGTCTCAGGCCGTATGTCTAAGACCGTCTGTCTCAGACCGTCTGTCTCAGACCGTCTGTCTCAGACCGTCTGTCTCAGACCGTCTGTCTCAGACCGTCTGTCTCAGACCGTCTGTCTCAGACCGTCTGTCTCAGACCGTCTGTCTCAGACCGTCTGTCTCAGACCGTCTGTCTCAGACCGTCTGTGTCAGACCGTCTGTGTCAGACCGTCTGTCTCAGGCCGCCTGTCTCTGACCGTCTGTCTCAGACCGTCTGCCTCAGACCGCCAGTCTCAGGCCGTCTGTCTCAATCCCTCTGTCTCGAACCGTGTGTCTCAGACCGTCTGTGTCAGACCGTGTCTCAGACCGTCTGTCTCAGACGGCCTGTCTCAGACCGTCTGTCGCAGACCGCCTGTCTCAGACCGTGTCTCAGACCGTCTGTCTCAGACCGTCTGTCTCAGACCGTCTGTCTCAGACCGTCTGTCTCAGACCGTCTGTCTCAGACCGTGCGTCTCAGACCGACTGTCTCAGACCGTCTGTCTCAGACCGTCTGTGTCAGGCCGTCTGTCTCAGGCCGCCTGTCTCTGACCGTCTGTCTCAGACCGTCTGTCTCAGACCGTCTGTCTCAGACCGTCTGTCTCAGACCGCCAGTCTCAGGCCGTCTGTCTCAACCCCTCTGTCTCGAACCGTCTGTCTCAGACCGTGTGTCTCAGACCGTCTGTGTCAGACCGTGTCTCAGACCGTCTGTCTCAGACGGCCTGTCTCAGACCGTCTGTCGCAGACCGCCTGTCTCAGACCGTGTCTCAGACCGTCTGTCTCAGACCGTCTGTCTCAGACCGTCTGTCTCAGACCGTCTGTCTCAGACCGTCTGTCTCAGACCGCCAGTCTCAGGCCGTCTGTCTCAATCCCTCTGTCTCGAACCGTCTGTCTCAGACCGTCTGTCTCAGACCGTCTGTCTCAGGCCGTCTGTCTCAGACCGTCTGTGTCAGGTCGTCTGTCTCAGGCCGCCTGTCTCTGACCGTCTGTCTCAGACCGTCTGTCTCAGACCGTCTGTCTCAGACCGCCAGTCTCAGGCCGTCTGTCTCAATCCCTCTGTCTCGAACCGTCTGTCTCAGACCGTGTGTCTCAGACCGTCTGTCTCAGACCGTCTGTCTCAGACGGCCTGTCTCAGACCGTCTGTCGCAGACCGCCTGTCTCAGACCGTGTCTCAGACCGTCTGTCTCAGACCGTCTGTCTCAGACCGTCTGTCTCAGACCGTCTGTCTCAGACCGTGCGTCTCAGACCGACTGTCTCAGACCGTCTGTCTCAGACCGTCTGTGTCAGGCCGTCTGTCTCAGGCCGCCTGTCTCTGACCGTCTGTCTCAGACCGTCTGTCTCAGACCGTCTGTCTCAGACCGTCTGTCTCAGACCGTCTGTCTCAGACCGCCAGTCTCAGGCCGTCTGTCTCAACCCCTCTGTCTCGAACCGTCTGTCTCAGACCGTGTGTCTCAGACCGTCTGTGTCAGACCGTGTCTCAGACCGTCTGTCTCAGACGGCCTGTCTCAGACCGTCTGTCGCAGACCGCCTGTCTCAGACCGTGTCTCAGACCGTCTGTCTCAGACCGTCTGTCTCAGACCGTCTGTCTCAGACCGTCTGTCTCAGACCGTCTGTCTCAGACCGCCAGTCTCAGGCCGTCTGTCTCAATCCCTCTGTCTCGAACCGTCTGTCTCAGACCGTCTGTCTCAGACCGTCTGTCTCAGGCCGTCTGTCTCAGACCGTCTGTGTCAGGTCGTCTGTCTCAGGCCGCCTGTCTCTGACCGTCTGTCTCAGACCGTCTGTCTCAGACCGTCTGTCTCAGACCGCCAGTCTCAGGCCGTCTGTCTCAATCCCTCTGTCTCGAACCGTCTGTCTCAGACCGTGTGTCTCAGACCGTCTGTCTCAGACCGTCTGTCTCAGACGGCCTGTCTCAGACCGTCTGTCGCAGACCGCCTGTCTCAGACCGTGTCTCAGACCGTCTGTCTCAGACCGTCTGTCTCAGACCGTCTGTCTCAGACCGTCTGTCTCAGACCGTGCGTCTCAGACCGACTGTCTCAGACCGTCTGTCTCAGACCGTCTGTGTCAGGCCGTCTGTCTCAGGCCGCCTGTCTCTGACCGTCTGTCTCAGACCGTCTGTCTCAGACCGTCTGTCTCAGACCGTCTGTCTCAGACCGCCAGTCTCAGGCCGTCTGTCTCAACCCCTCTGTCTCGAACCGTCTGTCTCAGACCGTGTGTCTCAGACCGTCTGTGTCAGACCGTGTCTCAGACCGTCTGTCTCAGACGGCCTGTCTCAGACCGTCTGTCGCAGACCGCCTGTCTCAGACCGTGTCTCAGACCGTCTGTCTCAGACCGTCTGTCTCAGACCGTCTGTCTCAGACCGTCTGTCTCAGACCGTCTGTCTCAGACCGCCAGTCTCAGGCCGTCTGTCTCAATCCCTCTGTCTCGAACCGTCTGTCTCAGACCGTCTGTCTCAGACCGTCTGTCTCAGGCCGTCTGTCTCAGACCGTCTGTGTCAGGTCGTCTGTCTCAGGCCGCCTGTCTCTGACCGTCTGTCTCAGACCGTCTGTCTCAGACCGTCTGTCTCAGACCGCCAGTCTCAGGCCGTCTGTCTCAATCCCTCTGTCTCGAACCGTCTGTCTCAGACCGTGTGTCTCAGACCGTCTGTGTCAGATCGTCTGTATCAGACCGTCTGTCTCAGACCGTCTGTCTCAGACGGCCTGTCTCAGACCGTCTGTCGCAGACCGCCTGTCTCAGACCGTGTCTCAGACCGTCTGTCTCAGACCGTCTGTCTCAGACCGTCTGTCTCAGACCGTCTGTCTCAGACCGCCAGTCTCAGGCCGTCTGTCTCAATCCCTCTGTCTCGAACCGTGTGTCTCAGACCGTGTCTCAGACCGTCTGTCTCAGGCCGACTGTATCAGACTGTCTGTCTCAGACCGTCTGTCGCAGACCGCCTGTCTCAGACCGTGTCTCAGACCGTCTGTCTCAGACCGTCTGTCTCAGACCGTCTGTCTCAGACCGTCTGTCTCAGACCGTCTGTCTCAGACCGCCTGTCTCAGACCGTGCGTCTCAGACCGTCTGTCTCAGACCGTCTGTATCAGACCGTCTGTATCATACCGTCTGTATCAGACCGTCTGTATCAGACTGTCTGTCTCAGACTGTCTGTCTCAGGCCGTATGTCTAAGACCGTCTGTCTCAGACCGTCTGTCTCAGACCGTCTGTCTCAGACCGTCTGTCTCAGACCGTCTGTCTCAGACCGTCTGTCTCAGACCGTCTGTCTCAGACCGTCTGTCTCAGACCGTCTGTCTCAGACCGTCTGTCTCAGACCGTCTGTCTCAGACCGTCTGTGTCAGACCGTCTGTGTCAGACCGTCTGTCTCAGGCCGCCTGTCTCTGACCGTCTGTCTCAGACCGTCTGCCTCAGACCGCCAGTCTCAGGCCGTCTGTCTCAATCCCTCTGTCTCGAACCGTGTGTCTCAGACCGTCTGTGTCAGACCGTGTCTCAGACCGTCTGTCTCAGACGGCCTGTCTCAGACCGTCTGTCGCAGACCGCCTGTCTCAGACCGTGTCTCAGACCGTCTGTCTCAGACCGTCTGTCTCAGACCGTCTGTCTCAGACCGTGCGTCTCAGACCGACTGTCTCAGACCGTCTGTCTCAGACCGTCTGTGTCAGGCCGTCTGTCTCAGGCCGCCTGTCTCTGACCGTCTGTCTCAGACCGTCTGTCTCAGACCGTCTGTCTCAGACCGTCTGTCTCAGACCGCCAGTCTCAGGCCGTCTGTCTCAACCCCTCTGTCTCGAACCGTCTGTCTCAGACCGTGTGTCTCAGACCGTCTGTGTCAGACCGTCTCTCAGACCGTCTGTCTCAGACCGCCTGTATCAGACCGTCTGTCGCAGACCGCCTGTCTCAGACCGTGTCTCAGACCGTCTGTCTCAGACCGTCTGTCTCAGACCGTCTGTCTCAGTCAGCCTGTCTCAGACCGCCTATCTCTGACCGTCTGTCTCAGTCCGTCTGTCTCAGACCGTCTGTCTCAGACCGTCTGTCTCAGACCGTCTGTCTCAGACCGTCTGTATCAGACCGTCTGTATCTGGCCGTCTGTCTCAGACCGTCTGTCTCAGACCGTCTGTCTCAGGCCGTCTGTCTCAGACCGTCTGTGTCAGGTCGTCTGTCTCAGGCCGCCTGTCTCTGACCGTCTGTCTCAGACCGTCTGTCTCAGACCGTCTGTCTCAGACCGCCAGTCTCAGGCCGTCTGTCTCAATCCCTCTGTCTCGAACCGTCTGTCTCAGACCGTGTGTCTCAGACCGTCTGTGTCAGACCGTGTCTCAGACCGTCTGTCTCAGACCGCCTGTCTCAGACCGTCTGTCGCAGACCGCCTGTCTCAGACCGTGTCTCAGACCGTCTGTCTCAGACCGTCTGTCTCAGACCGCCTGTCTCAGACCGTCTGTCGCAGACCGCCTGTCTCAGACCGTGTCTCAGACCGTTTGTCTCAGACCGTCTGTCTCAGACCGTCTGTCTCAGACCGTGCGTCTCAGACCGACTGTATCAGACTGTCTGTCTCAGACTGTCTGTCTCAGGCCGTATGTCTAAGACCGTCTGTCTCAGACCGTCTGTCTCAGACCGTCTGTCTCAGACCGTCTGTCTCAGACCGTCTGTCTCAGACCGTCTGTCTCAGACCGCCTGTCTCAGACCGTGCGTCTCAGACCGTCTGTCTCAGACCGTCTGTATCAGACCGTCTGTATCATACCGTCTGTATCAGACCGTCTGTATCAGACTGTCTGTCTCAGACTGTCTGTCTCAGGCCGTGTGTCTAAGACCGTCTGTCTCAGACCGTCTGTCTCAGACCGTCTGTCTCAGACCGTCTGTCTCAGACCGTCTGTCTCAGACCGTCTGTCTCAGACCGTCTGTCTCAGACCGTCTGTCTCAGACCGTCTGTCTCAGACCGTCTGTCTCAGACCGTCTGTCTCAGACCGTCTGTCTCAGACCGTCTGTCTCAGACCGTCTGTGTCAGACCGTCTGTGTCAGACCGTCTGTCTCAGGCCGCCTGTCTCTGACCGTCTGTCTCAGACCGTCTGTCTCAGACCGCCAGTCTCAGGCCGTCTGTCTCAATCCCTCTGTCTCGAACCGTGTGTCTCAGACCGTGTCTCAGACCGTCTGTCTCAGACCGTCTGTCTCAGACGGCCTGTCTCAGACCGTCTGTCGCAGACCGCCTGTCTCAGACCGTGTCTCAGACCGTCTGTCTCAGACCGTCTGTCTCAGACCGTCTGTCTCAGACCGTCTGTCTCAGACCGCCAGTCTCAGGCCGTCTGTCTCAATCCCTCTGTCTCGAACCGTCTGTCTCAGACCGTCTGTCTCAGACCGTCTGTCTCAGGCCGTCTGTCTCAGACCGTCTGTGTCAGGTCGTCTGTCTCAGGCCGCCTGTCTCTGACCGTCTGTCTCAGACCGTCTGTCTCAGACCGTCTGTCTCAGACCGCCAGTCTCAGGCCGTCTGTCTCAATCCCTCTGTCTCGAACCGTCTGTCTCAGACCGTCTGTCTCAGACCGTGTGTCTCAGACCGTCTGTCTCAGACCGTGTCTCAGACCGTCTGTCTCAGACCGCCTGTCTCAGACCGTCTGTCGCAGACCGCCTGTCTCAGACCGTGTCTCAGACCGTCTGTCTCAGACCGTCTGTCTCAGACCGTCTGTCTCAGACCGCCTGTCTCAGACCGTCTGTCGCAGACCGCCTGTCTCAGACCGTGTCTCAGACCGTCTGTCTCAGACCGTCTGTCTCAGACCGTCTGTCTCAGACCGTGCGTCTCAGACCGACTGTCTCAGACCGTCTGTCTCAGACCGTCTGTGTCAGGCCGTCTGTCTCAGGCCGCCTGTCTCTGACCGTCTGTCTCAGACCGTCTGTCTCAGACCGTCTGTCTCAGACCGTCTGTCTCAGACCGTCTGTCTCAGACCGTCTGTCTCAGACCGCCAGTCTCAGGCCGTCTGTCTCAACCCCTCTGTCTCGAACCGTCTGTCTCAGACCGTGTGTCTCAGACCGTCTGTGTCAGACCGTGTCTCAGACCGTCTGTCTCAGACCGCCTGTATCAGACCGTCTGTCGCAGACCGCCTGTCTCAGACCGTGTCTCAGACCGTCTGTCTCAGACCGTCTGTCTCAGACCGTCTGTCTCAGTCAGCCTGTCTCAGACCGCCTATCTCTGACCGTCTGTCTCAGTCCGTCTGTCTCAGACCGTCTGTCTCAGACCGTCTGTCTCAGACCGTCTGTCTCAGACCGTCTGTATCAGACCGTCTGTATCTGGCCGTCTGTCTCAGACCGTCTGTCTCAGACCGTCTGTCTCAGGCCGTCTGTCTCAGACCGTCTGTGTCAGGTCGTCTGTCTCAGGCCGCCTGTCTCTGACCGTCTGTCTCAGACCGTCTGTCTCAGACCGTCTGTCTCAGACCGCCAGTCTCAGGCCGTCTGTCTCAATCCCTCTGTCTCGAACCGTCTGTCTCAGACCGTCTGTCTCAGACCGTGTGTCTCAGACCGTCTGTGTCAGACCGTGTCTCAGACCGTCTGTCTCAGACCGCCTGTCTCAGACCGTCTGTCGCAGACCGCCTGTCTCAGACCGTGTCTCAGACCGTCTGTCTCAGACCGTCTGTCTCAGACCGCCTGTCTCAGACCGTCTGTCGCAGACCGCCTGTCTCAGACCGTGTCTCAGACCGTTTGTCTCAGACCGTCTGTCTCAGACCGTCTGTCTCAGACCGTGCGTCTCAGACCGACTGTATCAGACTGTCTGTCTCAGACTGTCTGTCTCAGGCCGTATGTCTAAGACCGTCTGTCTCAGACCGTCTGTCTCAGACCGTCTGTCTCAGACCGTCTGTCTCAGACCGTCTGTCTCAGACCGTCTGTCTCAGACCGTCTGTCTCAGACCGTCTGTCTCAGACCGTCTGTCTCAGACCGTCTGTCTCAGACCGTCTGTCTCAGACCGCCTGTCTCAGACCGTGCGTCTCAGACCGTCTGTCTCAGACCGTCTGTATCAGACCGTCTGTATCAGACCGTCTGTATCATACCGTCTGTATCAGACCGTCTGTATCAGACTGTCTGTCTCAGACTGTCTGTCTCAGGCCGTGTGTCTAAGACCGTCTGTCTCAGACCGTCTGTCTCAGACCGTCTGTCTCAGACCGTCTGTCTCAGACCGTCTGTCTCAGACCGTCTGTCTCAGACCGTCTGTCTCAGACCGTCTGTCTCAGACCGTCTGTGTCAGACCGTCTGTGTCAGACCGTCTGTCTCAGGCCGCCTGTCTCTGACCGTCTGTCTCAGACCGTCTGTCTCAGACCGCCAGTCTCAGGCCGTCTGTCTCAATCCCTCTGTCTCGAACCGTGTGTCTCAGACCGTGTCTCAGACCGTCTGTCTCAGACCGTCTGTCTCAGACGGCCTGTCTCAGACCGTCTGTCGCAGACCGCCTGTCTCAGACCGTGTCTCAGACCGTCTGTCTCAGACCGTCTGTCTCAGACCGTCTGTCTCAGACCGTCTGTCTCAGACCGCCAGTCTCAGGCCGTCTGTCTCAATCCCTCTGTCTCGAACCGTCTGTCTCAGACCGTCTGTCTCAGACCGTCTGTCTCAGGCCGTCTGTCTCAGACCGTCTGTGTCAGGTCGTCTGTCTCAGGCCGCCTGTCTCTGACCGTCTGTCTCAGACCGTCTGTCTCAGACCGTCTGTCTCAGACCGCCAGTCTCAGGCCGTCTGTCTCAATCCCTCTGTCTCGAACCGTCTGTCTCAGACCGTCTGTCTCAGACCGTGTGTCTCAGACCGTCTGTCTCAGACCGTGTCTCAGACCGTCTGTCTCAGACCGCCTGTCTCAGACCGTCTGTCGCAGACCGCCTGTCTCAGACCGTGTCTCAGACCGTCTGTCTCAGACCGTCTGTCTCAGACCGTCTGTCTCAGACCGCCTGTCTCAGACCGTCTGTCGCAGACCGCCTGTCTCAGACCGTGTCTCAGACCGTCTGTCTGAGACCGTCTGTCGCAGACCGCCTGTCTCAGACCGTCTGTCTCAGACCGTCTGTCTCAGACCGTCTGTCTCAGACCGCCTGTCTCAGACCGTGCGTCTCAGACCGTCTGTCTCAGACCGTCTGTATCAGACCGTCTGTATCATACCGTCTGTATCAGACCGTCTGTATCAGACTGTCTGTCTCAGACTGTCTGTCTCAGGCCGTATGTCTAAGACCGTCTGTCTCAGACCGTCTGTCTCAGACCGTCTGTCTCAGACCGTCTGTCTCAGACCGTCTGTCTCAGACCGTCTGTCTCAGACCGTCTGTCTCAGACCGTCTGTCTCAGACCGTCTGTCTCAGACCGTCTGTGTCAGACCGTCTGTGTCAGACCGTCTGTCTCAGGCCGCCTGTCTCTGACCGTCTGTCTCAGACCGTCTGCCTCAGACCGCCAGTCTCAGGCCGTCTGTCTCAATCCCTCTGTCTCGAACCGTGTGTCTCAGACCGTCTGTGTCAGACCGTGTCTCAGACCGTCTGTCTCAGACGGCCTGTCTCAGACCGTCTGTCGCAGACCGCCTGTCTCAGACCGTGTCTCAGACCGTCCGTCTCAGACCGTCCGTCTCAGACCGTCTGTCTCAGACCGTCTGTCTCAGACCGTGCGTCTCAGACCGACTGTCTCAGACCGTCTGTCTCAGACCGTCTGTGTCAGGCCGTCTGTCTCAGGCCGCCTGTCTCTGACCGTCTGTCTCAGACCGTCTGTCTCAGACCGTCTGTCTCAGACCGTGTGTCTCAGACCGTCTGTCTCAGACCGTGTCTCAGACCGTCTGTCTCAGACCGCCTGTCTCAGACCGTCTGTCGCAGACCGCCTGTCTCAGACCGTGTCTCAGACCGTCTGTCTCAGACCGTCTGTCTCAGACCGTCTGTCTCAGACCGCCTGTCTCAGACCGTCTGTCGCAGACCGCCTGTCTCAGACCGTGTCTCAGACCGTCTGTCTCAGACCGTCTGTCTCAGACCGTCTGTCTCAGACCGTGCGTCTCAGACCGACTGTCTCAGACCGTCTGTCTCAGACCGTCTGTGTCAGGCCGTCTGTCTCAGGCCGCCTGTCTCTGACCGTCTGTCTCAGACCGTCTGTCTCAGACCGTCTGTCTCAGACCGTCTGTCTCAGACCGCCAGTCTCAGGCCGTCCGTCTCAGGCCGCCTGTCTCAATCCCTCTGTCTCGAACCGTGTGTCTCAGACCGTCTGTGTCAGACCGTGTCTCAGACCGTCTGTCTCAGACCGTCTGTCTCAGACGGCCTGTCTCAGACCGTCTGTCGCAGACCGCCTGTCTCTGACCGTCTGTCTCAATCCCTCTGTCTCGAACCGTCTGTCTCAGGCCGTCTGTCTCAGACCGCCTGTCTCAGACCGCCTGTCTCTGACCGTCTGTCTCAGACCGTCTCTCTCAGACCGTCTGTATCAGACCGTCTGTCTCAGGCCATCTGTCTCAGACCGTCTGTCTCAATTCCTCTGTCTCGAACCGTCTGTCTCAGACCGTCTGTCTCAGACCGCCTGTCTCAGACCGCCTGTCTCTGACCGTCTGCCTCAGACCGTCTGTCTCAGACCGTCTGTATCAGACCGTCTGTATCAGACCGTCTGTCTCAGACTGTCTGTCTCAGGCCGTATGTCTAAGACCGTCTGTCGCAGACCGCCTGTCTCAGACCGCCTGTCTCTGACCGTCTGTCTCAGTCCGTCTGTCTCAGACCGTCTGTCTCAGACCGTCTGTCTCAGACCGTCTGTCTCAGACCGTCTGTATCAGACCGTCTGTATCAGGCCGTCTGTCTCAGGCCGCCTGTCTCTGACCGTCTGTCTCAGACCGTCTGTCTCAGACCGTCTGTCTCTGACCGTCTGTCTCAGACCGTCTCTCTCAGACCGTCTGTATCAGACCGTCTGTCTCAGGCCATCTGTCTCAGACCGTCTGTCTCAATTCCTCTGTCTCGAACCGTCTGTCTCAGGCCGTCTGTCTCAGACCGCCTGTCTCAGACCGCCTGTCTCTGACCGTCTGCCTCAGACCGTCTGTCTCAGACCGTCTGTCTCAGACCGTCTGTCTCAGACCGTCTGTCTCAGACCGCCTGTCTCAGACCGCCTGTCTCTGACCGTCTGCCTCAGACCGTCTGTCTCAGACCGTCTGTATCAGACCGTCTGTCTCAGACTGTCTGTCTCAGGCCGTATGTCTAAGACCGTCTGTCGCAGACCGCCTGTCTCAGACCGCCTGTCTCTGACCGTCTGTCTCAGTCCGTCTGTCTCAGACCGTCTGTCTCAGACCGTCTGTCTCAGACCGTCTGTCTCAGACCGTCTGTATCAGACCGTCTGTATCAGGCCGTCTGTCTCAGGCCGCCTGTCTCTGACCGTCTGTCTCAGACCGTCTGTCTCAGACCGTCTGTCTCTGACCGTCTGTCTCAGACCGTCTCTCTCAGACCGTCTGTCTCAGACCGTCTGTCTCAATTCCTCTGTCTCGAACCGTCTGTCTCAGACCGTCTGTCTCAGACCGCCTGTCTCAGACCGCCTGTCTCTGACCGTCTGCCTCAGACCGTCTGTCTCAGACCGTCTGTATCAGACCGTCTGTCTCAGACTGTCTGTCTCAGGCCGTATGTCTAAGACCGTCTGTCGCAGACCGCCTGTCTCAGACCGCCTGTCTCTGACCGTCTGTCTCAGTCCGTCTGTCTCAGACCGTCTGTCTCAGACCGTCTGTCTCAGACCGTCTGTCTCAGACCGTCTGTATCAGACCGTCTGTATCAGGCCGTCTGTCTCAGGCCGCCTGTCTCTGACCGTCTGTCTCAGACCGTCTGTCTCAGACCGTCTGTCTCTGACCGTCTGTCTCAGACCGTCTCTCTCAGACCGTCTGTATCAGACCGTCTGTCTCAGGCCATCTGTCTCAGACCGTCTGTCTCAATTCCTCTGTCTCGAACCGTCTGTCTCAGGCCGTCTGTCTCAGACCGCCTGTCTCAGACCGCCTGTCTCTGACCGTCTGCCTCAGACCGTCTGTCTCAGACCGTCTGTCTCAGACCGTCTGTCTCAGACCGTCTGTCTCAGACCGTCTGTCTCAGACCGTGTGTCTCAGACCGTCTGTCTCAGACCGTCTGTGTCAGACCGTCTGTGTCAGGCCGTCTGTCTCAGACCGTCTGTATCAGACCGCCTGTCTCAGACCGTCTGTCTCAGACCGTCTGTCGCAGACCGCCTGTCTCAGACCGTCTGTCTCAGACCGTCTGTCTCAGACCGCCTGTCTCAGACCGTGCGTCTCAGACCGTCTGTCTCAGACCGTCTGTATCAGACCGTCTGTATCATACCGTCTGTATCAGACCGTCTGTATCAGACTGTCTGTCTCAGACTGTCTGTCTCAGGCCGTATGTCTAAGACCGTCTGTCTCAGACCGTCTGTCTCAGACCGTCTGTCTCAGACCGTCTGTCTCAATCCCTCTGTCTCGAACCGTCTGTCTCAGACCGTCTGTCTCAGACCGTGTGTCTCAGACCGTCTGTGTCAGACCGTGTCTCAGACCGTCTGTCTCAGACCGCCTGTCTCAGACCGTCTGTCGCAGACCGCCTGTCTCAGACCGTGTCTCAGACCGTCTGTCTCAGACCGTCTGTCTCAGACCGCCTGTCTCAGACCGTCTGTCGCAGACCGCCTGTCTCAGACCGTGTCTCAGACCGTTTGTCTCAGACCGTCTGTCTCAGACCGTCTGTCTCAGACCGTGCGTCTCAGACCGACTGTATCAGACTGTCTGTCTCAGACTGTCTGTCTCAGGCCGTATGTCTAAGACCGTCTGTCTCAGACCGTCTGTCTCAGACCGTCTGTCTCAGACCGTCTGTCTCAGACCGTCTGTCTCAGACCGTCTGTCTCAGACCGCCTGTCTCAGACCGTGCGTCTCAGACCGTCTGTCTCAGACCGTCTGTATCAGACCGTCTGTATCATACCGTCTGTATCAGACCGTCTGTATCAGACTGTCTGTCTCAGACTGTCTGTCTCAGGCCGTGTGTCTAAGACCGTCTGTCTCAGACCGTCTGTCTCAGACCGTCTGTCTCAGACCGTCTGTCTCAGACCGTCTGTCTCAGACCGTCTGTCTCAGACCGTCTGTCTCAGACCGTCTGTCTCAGACCGTCTGTGTCAGACCGTCTGTGTCAGACCGTCTGTCTCAGGCCGCCTGTCTCTGACCGTCTGTCTCAGACCGTCTGTCTCAGACCGCCAGTCTCAGGCCGTCTGTCTCAATCCCTCTGTCTCGAACCGTGTGTCTCAGACCGTGTCTCAGACCGTCTGTCTCAGACCGTCTGTCGCAGACCGCCTGTCTCAGACCGTGTCTCAGACCGTCTGTCTCAGACCGTCTGTCTCAGACCGTCTGTCTCAGACCGTCTGTCTCAGACCGTCTGTCTCAGACCGCCAGTCTCAGGCCGTCTGTCTCAATCCCTCTGTCTCGAACCGTCTGTCTCAGACCGTCTGTCTCAGACCGTCTGTCTCAGGCCGTCTGTCTCAGACCGTCTGTGTCAGGTCGTCTGTCTCAGGCCGCCTGTCTCTGACCGTCTGTCTCAGACCGTCTGTCTCAGACCGTCTGTCTCAGACCGCCAGTCTCAGGCCGTCTGTCTCAATCCCTCTGTCTCGAACCGTCTGTCTCAGACCGTCTGTCTCAGACCGTGTGTCTCAGACCGTCTGTCTCAGACCGTGTCTCAGACCGTCTGTCTCAGACCGCCTGTCTCAGACCGTCTGTCGCAGACCGCCTGTCTCAGACCGTGTCTCAGACCGTCTGTCTCAGACCGTCTGTCTCAGACCGTCTGTCTCAGACCGCCTGTCTCAGACCGTCTGTCGCAGACCGCCTGTCTCAGACCGTGTCTCAGACCGTCTGTCTCAGACCGTCTGTCGCAGACCGCCTGTCTCAGACCGCCTGTCTCAGACCGTGCGTCTCAGACCGTCTGTCTCAGACCGTCTGTATCAGACCGTCTGTATCATACCGTCTGTATCAGACCGTCTGTATCAGACTGTCTGTCTCAGACTGTCTGTCTCAGGCCGTATGTCTAAGACCGTCTGTCTCAGACCGTCTGTCTCAGACCGTCTGTCTCAGACCGTCTGTCTCAGACCGTCTGTCTCAGACCGTCTGTCTCAGACCGTCTGTCTCAGACCGTCTGTGTCAGACCGTCTGTCTCAGGCCGCCTGTCTCTGACCGTCTGTCTCAGACCGTCTGCCTCAGACCGCCAGTCTCAGGCCGTCTGTCTCAATCCCTCTGTCTCGAACCGTGTGTCTCAGACCGTCTGTGTCAGACCGTGTCTCAGACCGTCTGTCTCAGACGGCCTGTCTCAGACCGTCTGTCGCAGACCGCCTGTCTCAGACCGTGTCTCAGACCGTCCGTCTCAGACCGTCTGTCTCAGACCGTCTGTCTCAGACCGTGCGTCTCAGACCGACTGTCTCAGACCGTCTGTCTCAGACCGTCTGTGTCAGGCCGTCTGTCTCAGGCCGCCTGTCTCTGACCGTCTGTCTCAGACCGTCTGTCTCAGACCGTCTGTCTCAGACCGCCAGTCTCAGGCCGTCTGTCTCAACCCCTCTGTCTCGAACCGTCTGTCTCAGACCGTGTGTCTCAGACCGTCTGTGTCAGACCGTGTCTCAGACCGTCTGTCTCAGACCGCCTGTATCAGACCGTCTGTCGCAGACCGCCTGTCTCAGACCGTGTCTCAGACCGTCTGTCTCAGACCGTCTGTCTCAGACCGTCTGTCACAGTCAGCCTGTCTCAGACCGCCTATCTCTGACCGTCTGTCTCAGTCCGTCTGTCTCAGACCGTCTGTCTCAGACCGTCTGTCTCAGACCGTCTGTCTCAGACCGTCTGTATCAGACCGTCTGTATCAGGCCGTCTGTCTCAGGCCGCCTGTCTCTGAACGTCTGTCTCAGACCGTCTGTCTCAGACCGTCTGTCTCTGACCGTCTGTCTCAGACCGTCTGTCTCAGACCGTCTGTCTCGGGCCGTCTGTCTCAGACCGTCTGTCTCAGACCGTCTGTCTCAGACCGTCTGTCTCAGACCGTCTGTGTCAGGTCGTCTGTCTCAGGCCGCCTGTCTCTGACCGTCTGTCTCAGACCGTCTGTCTCAGACCGTCTGTCTCAGACCGTGTGTCTCAGACCGTCTGTGTCAGACCGTGTCTCAGACCGTCTGTCTCAGACCGCCTGTCTCAGACCGTCTGTCGCAGACCGCCTGTCTCAGAGCGTGTCTCAGACCGTCTGTCTCAGACCGTCTGTCTCAGACCGTCTGTCTCACTCAGCCTATCTCAGACCGCCTATCTCTGACCGTCTGTCTCAGACCGTCTGTCTCTGACCGTCTGTCTCAGACCGTCTGTCTCAGACCGTCTGTCTCAGGCCGTCTGTCTCAGACCGTCTGTCTCAGACCGTCTGTCTCAGACCGTCTGTGTCAGGTCGTCTGTCTCAGGCCGCCTGTCTCTGACCGTCTGTCTCAGACCGTCTGTCTCAGGCCGTCTGTCTCAATCCCTCTGTCTCAGACCGTCTGTCTCAGACCGCCTGTCTCAGACCGTCTGTCGCAGACCGCCTGTCTCAGACCGTGTCTCAGACCGTCTGTCTCAGACCGTCTGTCTCAGACCGTCTGTCTCAGACCGTCTGTCTCAGACCGTCTGTCTCAGACCGTCTGTCTCAGACCGTCTGTCTCAGACCGCCTGTCTCAGACCGTCTGTCGCAGACCGCCTGTCTCAGACCTTGTCTCAGACCGTCTGTCTCAGACCGTGCGTCTCAGACCGACTGTCTCAGACCGTCTGTGTCAGGCCGTCTGTCTCAGGCCGCCTGTCTCTGACCGTCTGTCTCAGACCGTCTGTCTCAGACCGTCTGTCTCAGACCGTCTGTCTCAGACCGCCTGTCTCAGACCGTGCGTCTCAGACCGTCTGTCTCAGACCGTCTGTATCAGACCGTCTGTATCATACCGTCTGTATCAGATCGTCTGTATCAGACTGTCTGTCTCAGACTGTCTGTCTCAGGACGTATGTCTAAGACCGTCTGTCTCAGACCGTCTGTCTCAGACCGTCTGTCTCAGACCGTCTGTCTCAGACCGTCTGTCTCAGACCGTCTGTCTCAGACCGTCTGTCTCAGACCGTCTGTCTCAGACCGTCTGTGTCAGACCGTCTGTGTCAGGCTGTCTGTCTCAGACCGTCTGTATCAGACCGCCTGTCTCAGACCGTCTGTCTCAGACCGTCTGTCTCAGACCGTCTGTCTCAGACCGTCTGTCGCAGACCGCCTGTCTCAGCCCGTCTGTCTCAGACCGTCTGTCTCAGACCGTCTGTCTCAGACCGCCTGTCTCAGACCGTGCGTATCAGACCGTCTGTCTCAGACCGTCTGTATCAGACCGTCTGTATCATACCGTCTGTATCAGACCGTCTGTATCAGACTGTCTGTCTCAGACTGTCTGTCTCAGGCCGTATGTCTAAGACCGTCTGTCTCAGACCGTCTGTCTCAGACCGTCTGTCTCAGACCGTCTGTCTCAGGCCGCCTGTCTCTGACCGTCT
This sequence comes from Coelioxys conoideus, assembly GCA_947623535.1. NCBI lineage: Eukaryota > Metazoa > Arthropoda > Insecta > Hymenoptera > Megachilidae > Coelioxys > Coelioxys conoideus. Next base: position 832,836 of record CANQJN010000017.1, read on the forward strand.
GTCTCAGACCGTCTGTCTCAGACCGTCTGTCTCAGACCGCCAGTCTCAGGCCGCCTGTCTCAATCCCTCTGTCTCGAACCGTGTGTCTCAGACCGTCTGTGTCAGACCGTGTCTCAGACCGTCTGTCTCAGACCGTCTGTCTCAGACGGCCTGTCTCAGACCGTCTGTCGCAGACCGCTTGTCTCTGACCGTCTGTCTCAATCCCTCTGTCTCGAACCGTCTGTCTCAGGCCGTCTGTCTCAGACCGCCTGTCTCAGACCGCCTGTCTCTGACCGTCTGTCTCAGACCGTCTCTCTCAGACCGTCTGTATCAGACCGTCTGTCTCAGGCCATCTGTCTCAGACCGTCTGTCTCAATTCCTCTGTCTCGAACCGTCTGTCTCAGACCGTCTGTCTCAGACCGCCTGTCTCAGACCGCCTGTCTCTGACCGTCTGCCTCAGACCGTCTGTCTCAGACCGTCTGTATCAGACCGTCTGTCTCAGACTGTCTGTCTCAGGCCGTATGTCTAAGACCGTCTGTCGCAGACCGCCTGTCTCAGACCGCCTGTCTCTGACCGTCTGTCTCAGTCCGTCTGTCTCAGACCGTCTGTCTCAGACCGTCTGTCTCAGACCGTCTGTCTCAGACCGTCTGTATCAGACCGTCTGTATCAGGCCGTCTGTCTCAGGCCGTCTGTCTCAGACCGTCTGTGTCAGGCCGTCTGTCTCAGGCCGCCTGTCTCTGACCGTCTGTCTCAGACCGTCTGTCTCAGACCGTCTGTCTCAGACCGTCTGTCTCAGACCGTCTGTCTCAGACCGCCAGTCTCAGGCCGTCTGTCTCAACCCCTCTGTCTCGAACCGTCTGTCTCAGACCGTGTGTCTCAGACCGTCTGTGTCAGACCGTGTCTCAGACCGTCTGTCTCAGACCGCCTGTATCAGACCGTCTGTCGCAGACCGCCTGTCTCAGACCGTGTCTCAGACCGTCTGTCTCAGACCGTCTGTCTCAGACCGTCTGTCTCAGACCGTCTGTATCAGACCGTCTGTATCAGGCCGTCTGTCTCAGGCCGCCTGTCTCTGAACGTCTGTCTCAGACCGTCTGTCTCAGACCGTCTGTCTCTGACCGTCTGTCTCAGACCGTCTGTCTCAGACCGTCTGTCTCGGGCCGTCTGTCTCAGACCGTCTGTCTCAGACCGTCTGTCTCAGACCGTCTGTCTCAGACCGTCTGTGTCAGGTCGTCTGTCTCAGGCCGCCTGTCTCTGACCGTCTGTCTCAGACCGTCTGTCTCAGACCGTCTGTCTCAGACCGTGTGTCTCAGACCGTCTGTGTCAGACCGTGTCTCAGACCGTCTGTCTCAGACCGCCTGTCTCAGACCGTCTGTCGCAGACCGCCTGTCTCAGAGCGTGTCTCAGACCGTCTGTCTCAGACCGTCTGTCTCAGACCGTCTGTCTCACTCAGCCTATCTCAGACCGCCTATCTCTGACCGTCTGTCTCAGACCGTCTGTCTCTGACCGTCTGTCTCAGACCGTCTGTCTCAGACCGTCTGTCTCAGGCCGTCTGTCTCAGACCGTCTGTCTCAGACCGTCTGTCTCAGACCGTCTGTGTCAGGTCGTCTGTCTCAGGCCGCCTGTCTCTGACCGTCTGTCTCAGACCGTCTGTCTCAGGCCGTCTGTCTCAATCCCTCTGTCTCAGACCGTCTGTCTCAGACCGCCTGTCTCAGACCGTCTGTCGCAGACCGCCTGTCTCAGACCGTGTCTCAGACCGTCTGTCTCAGACCGTCTGTCTCAGACCGTCTGTCTCAGACCGTCTGTCTCAGACCGTCTGTCTCAGACCGTCTGTCTCAGACCGCCTGTCTCAGACCGTCTGTCGCAGACCGCCTGTCTCAGACCGTGTCTCAGACCGTCTGTCTCAGACCGTGCGTCTCAGACCGACTGTCTCAGACCGTCTGTGTCAGGCCGTCTGTCTCAGGCCGCCTGTCTCTGACCGTCTGTCTCAGACCGTCTGTCTCAGACCGTCTGTCTCAGACCGTCTGTCTCAGACCGCCTGTCTCAGACCGTGCGTCTCAGACCGTCTGTCTCAGACCGTCTGTATCAGACCGTCTGTATCATACCGTCTGTATCAGATCGTCTGTATCAGACTGTCTGTCTCAGACTGTCTGTCTCAGGACGTATGTCTAAGACCGTCTGTCTCAGACCGTCTGTCTCAGACCGTCTGTCTCAGACCGTCTGTCTCAGACCGTCTGTCTCAGACCGTCTGTCTCAGACCGTCTGTCTCAGACCGTCTGTCTCAGACCGTCTGTCTCAGACCGTCTGTGTCAGACCGTCTGTGTCAGGCTGTCTGTCTCAGACCGTCTGTATCAGACCGCCTGTCTCAGACCGTCTGTCTCAGACCGTCTGTCTCAGACCGTCTGTCTCAGACCGTCTGTCGCAGACCGCCTGTCTCAGCCCGTCTGTCTCAGACCGTCTGTCTCAGACCGTCTGTCTCAGACCGCCTGTCTCAGACCGTGCGTATCAGACCGTCTGTCTCAGACCGTCTGTATCAGACCGTCTGTATCATACCGTCTGTATCAGACCGTCTGTATCAGACTGTCTGTCTCAGACTGTCTGTCTCAGGCCGTATGTCTAAGACCGTCTGTCTCAGACCGTCTGTCTCAGACCGTCTGTCTCAGACCGTCTGTCTCAGGCCGCCTGTCTCTGACCGTCTGTCTCAGACCGTCTGTCTCAGACCGTCTGTCTCAGACCGCCAGTCTCAGGCCGCCTGTCTCAATCCCTCTGTCTCGAACCGTGTGTCTCAGACCGTCTGTGTCAGACCGTGTCTCAGACCGTCTGTCTCAGACCGTCTGTCTCAGACGGCCTGTCTCAGACCGTCTGTCGCAGACCGCTTGTCTCTGACCGTCTGTCTCAATCCCTCTGTCTCGAACCGTCTGTCTCAGGCCGTCTGTCTCAGACCGCCTGTCTCAGACCGCCTGTCTCTGACCGTCTGTCTCAGACCGTCTCTCTCAGACCGTCTGTATCAGACCGTCTGTCTCAGGCCATCTGTCTCAGACCGTCTGTCTCAATTCCTCTGTCTCGAACCGTCTGTCTCAGACCGTCTGTCTCAGACCGCCTGTCTCAGACCGCCTGTCTCTGACCGTCTGCCTCAGACCGTCTGTCTCAGACCGTCTGTATCAGACCGTCTGTCTCAGACTGTCTGTCTCAGGCCGTATGTCTAAGACCGTCTGTCGCAGACCGCCTGTCTCAGACCGCCTGTCTCTGACCGTCTGTCTCAGTCCGTCTGTCTCAGACCGTCTGTCTCAGACCGTCTGTCTCAGACCGTCTGTCTCAGACCGTCTGTATCAGACCGTCTGTATCAGGCCGTCTGTCTCAGGCCGTCTGTCTCAGACCGTCTGTGTCAGGCCGTCTGTCTCAGGCCGCCTGTCTCTGACCGTCTGTCTCAGACCGTCTGTCTCAGACCGTCTGTCTCAGACCGTCTGTCTCAGACCGCCAGTCTCAGGCCGTCTGTCTCAACCCCTCTGTCTCGAACCGTCTGTCTCAGACCGTGTGTCTCAGACCGTCTGTGTCAGACCGTGTCTCAGACCGTCTGTCTCAGACCGCCTGTATCAGACCGTCTGTCGCAGACCGCCTGTCTCAGACCGTGTCTCAGACCGTCTGTCTCAGACCGTCTGTCTCAGACCGTCTGTCACAGTCAGCCTGTCTCAGACCGCCTATCTCTGACCGTCTGTCTCAGTCCGTCTGTCTCAGACCGTCTGTCTCAGACCGTCTGTCTCAGACCGTCTGTCTCAGACCGTCTGTATCAGACCGTCTGTATCAGGCCGTCTGTCTCAGGCCGCCTGTCTCTGAACGTCTGTCTCAGACCGTCTGTCTCAGACCGTCTGTCTCTGACCGTCTGTCTCAGACCGTCTGTCTCAGACCGTCTGTCTCAGACCGTCTGTCTCAGACCGTCTGTCTCAGACCGCCTGTCTCAGACCGTCTGTCGCAGACCGCCTGTCTCAGACCGTGTCTCAGACCGTCTGTCTCAGACCGTGCGTCTCAGACCGACTGTCTCAGACCGTCTGTGTCAGGCCGTCTGTCTCAGGCCGCCTGTCTCTGACCGTCTGTCTCAGACCGTCTGTCTCAGACCGTCTGTCTCAGACCGTCTGTCTCAGACCGTCTGTCTCAGACCGCCTGTCTCAGACCGTGCGTCTCAGACCGTCTGTCTCAGACCGTCTGTATCAGACCGTCTGTATCATACCGTCTGTATCAGATCGTCTGTATCAGACTGTCTGTCTCAGACTGTCTGTCTCAGGACGTATGTCTAAGACCGTCTGTCTCAGACCGCCAGTCTCAGGCCGCCTGTCTCAATCCCTCTGTCTCGAACCGTGTGTCTCAGACCGTCTGTGTCAGACCGTGTCTCAGACCGTCTGTCTCAGACCGTCTGTCTCAGACGGCCTGTCTCAGACCGTCTGTCGCAGACCGCTTGTCTCTGACCGTCTGTCTCAATCCCTCTGTCTCGAACCGTCTGTCTCAGGCCGTCTGTCTCAGACCGCCTGTCTCAGACCGCCTGTCTCTGACCGTCTGTCTCAGACCGTCTCTCTCAGACCGTCTGTATCAGACCGTCTGTCTCAGGCCATCTGTCTCAGACCGTCTGTCTCAATTCCTCTGTCTCGAACCGTCTGTCTCAGACCGTCTGTCTCAGACCGCCTGTCTCAGACCGCCTGTCTCTGACCGTCTGCCTCAGACCGTCTGTCTCAGACCGTCTGTATCAGACCGTCTGTCTCAGACTGTCTGTCTCAGGCCGTATGTCTAAGACCGTCTGTCGCAGACCGCCTGTCTCAGACCGCCTGTCTCTGACCGTCTGTCTCAGTCCGTCTGTCTCAGACCGTCTGTCTCAGACCGTCTGTCTCAGACCGTCTGTCTCAGACCGTCTGTATCAGACCGTCTGTATCAGGCCGTCTGTCTCAGGCCGTCTGTCTCAGACCGTCTGTGTCAGGCCGTCTGTCTCAGGCCGCCTGTCTCTGACCGTCTGTCTCAGACCGTCTGTCTCAGACCGTCTGTCTCAGACCGTCTGTCTCAGACCGCCAGTCTCAGGCCGTCTGTCTCAACCCCTCTGTCTCGAACCGTCTGTCTCAGACCGTGTGTCTCAGACCGTCTGTGTCAGACCGTGTCTCAGACCGTCTGTCTCAGACCGCCTGTATCAGACCGTCTGTCGCAGACCGCCTGTCTCAGACCGTGTCTCAGACCGTCTGTCTCAGACCGTCTGTCTCAGACCGTCTGTCACAGTCAGCCTGTCTCAGACCGCCTATCTCTGACCGTCTGTCTCAGTCCGTCTGTCTCAGACCGTCTGTCTCAGACCGTCTGTCTCAGACCGTCTGTCTCAGACCGTCTGTATCAGACCGTCTGTATCAGGCCGTCTGTCTCAGGCCGCCTGTCTCTGAACGTCTGTCTCAGACCGTCTGTCTCAGACCGTCTGTCTCTGACCGTCTGTCTCAGACCGTCTGTCTCAGACCGTCTGTCTCGGGCCGTCTGTCTCAGACCGTCTGTCTCAGACCGTCTGTCTCAGACCGTCTGTCTCAGACCGTCTGTGTCAGGTCGTCTGTCTCAGGCCGCCTGTCTCAGACCGTCTGTCTCAGACCGTCTGTCTCAGACCGTCTGTCTCAGACCGTCTGTCTCAGACCGTGTGTCTCAGACCGTCTGTGTCAGACCGTGTCTCAGACCGTCTGTCTCAGACCGCCTGTCTCAGACCGTCTGTCGCAGACCGCCTGTCTCAGAGCGTGTCTCAGACCGTCTGTCTCAGACCGTCTGTCTCACTCAGCCTATCTCAGACCGCCTATCTCTGACCGTCTGTCTCAGACCGTCTGTCTCTGACCGTCTGTCTCAGACCGTCTGTCTCAGACCGTCTGTCTCAGGCCGTCTGTCTCAGACCGTCTGTCTCAGACCGTCTGTCTCAGACCGTCTGTGTCAGGTCGTCTGTCTCAGGCCGCCTGTCTCTGACCGTCTGTCTCAGACCGTCTGTCTCAGGCCGTCTGTCTCAATCCCTCTGTCTCGAACCGTCTGTCTCAGACCGTCTGTCTCAGACCGCCTGTCTCAGACCGTCTGTCGCAGACCGCCTGTCTCAGACCGTGTCTCAGACCGTCTGTCTCAGACCGTCTGTCTCAGACCGTCTGTCTCAGACCGTCTGTCTCAGACCGTCTGTCTCAGACCGTCTGTCTCAGACCGTCTGTCTCAGACCGCCTGTCTCAGACCGTCTGTCGCAGACCGCCTGTCTCAGACCGTGTCTCAGACCGTCTGTCTCAGACCGTGCGTCTCAGACCGACTGTCTCAGACCGTCTGTGTCAGGCCGTCTGTCTCAGGCCGCCTGTCTCTGACCGTCTGTCTCAGACCGTCTGTCTCAGACCGTCTGTCTCAGACCGTCTGTCTCAGACCGTCTGTCTCAGACCGCCTGTCTCAGACCGTGCGTCTCAGACCGTCTGTCTCAGACCGTCTGTATCAGACCGTCTGTATCATACCGTCTGTATCAGATCGTCTGTATCAGACTGTCTGTCTCAGACTGTCTGTCTCAGGACGTATGTCTAAGACCGTCTGTCTCAGACCGTCTGTCTCAGACCGTCTGTCTCAGACCGTCTGTCTCAGACCGTCTGTCTCAGACCGTCTGTCTCAGTCCGTCTGTCTCAGACCGTCTGTCTCAGACCGTCTGTCTCAGACCGTCTGTGTCAGACCGTCTGTGTCAGGCTGTCTGTCTCAGACCGTCTGTATCAGACCGCCTGTCTCAGACCGTCTGTCTCAGACCGTCTGTCTCAGACCGTCTGTCTCAGACCGTCTGTCGCAGACCGCCTGTCTCAGACCGTCTGTCTCAGACCGTCTGTCTCAGACCGCCTGTCTCAGACCGTGCGTATCAGACCGTCTGTCTCAGACCGTCTGTATCAGACCGTCTGTATCATACCGTCTGTATCAGACCGTCTGTATCAGACTGTCTGTCTCAGACTGTCTGTCTCAGGCCGTATGTCTAAGACCGTCTGTCTCAGACCGTCTGTCTCAGACCGTCTGTCTCAGACCGTCTGTCTCAGGCCGCCTGTCTCTGACCGTCTGTCTCAGACCGTCTGTCTCAGACCGTCTGTCTCAGACCGCCAGTCTCAGGCCGCCTGTCTCAATCCCTCTGTCTCGAACCGTGTGTCTCAGACCGTCTGTGTCAGACCGTGTCTCAGACCGTCTGTCTCAGACGGCCTGTCTCAGACCGTCTGTCGCAGACCGCTTGTCTCTGACCGTCTCTCTCAATCCCTCTGTCTCGAACCGTCTGTCTCAGGCCGTCTGTCTCAGACCGCCTGTCTCAGACCGCCTGTCTCTGACCGTCTGTCTCAGACCGTCTCTCTCAGACCGTCTGTATCAGACCGTCTGTCTCAGGCCATCTGTCTCAGACCGTCTGTCTCAATTCCTCTGTCTCGAACCGTCTGTCTCAGACCGTCTGTCTCAGACCGCCTGTCTCAGACCGCCTGTCTCTGACCGTCTGCCTCAGACCGTCTGTCTCAGACCGTCCGTATCAGACCGTCTGTCTCAGACTGTCTGTCTCAGGCCGTATGTCTAAGACCGTCTGTCGCAGACCGCCTGTCTCAGACCGCCTGTCTCTGACCGTCTGTCTCAGTCCGTCTGTCTCAGACCGTCTGTCTCAGACCGTCTGTCTCAGACCGTCTGTCTCAGACCGTCTGTATCAGGCCGTCTGTCTCAGGCCGCCTGTCTCTGACCGTCTGTCTCAGACCGTCTGTCTCAGACCGTCTGTCTCTGACCGTCTGTCTCAGACCGTCTCTCTCAGACCGTCTGTATCAGACCGTCTGTCTCAGGCCATCTGTCTCAGACCGTCTGTCTCAATTCCTCTGTCTCGAACCGTCTGTCTCAGGCCGTCTGTCTCAGACCGCCTGTCTCAGACCGCCTGTCTCTGACCGTCTGCCTCAGACCGTCTGTCTCAGACCGTCTGTCTCAGACCGTCTGTCTCAGACCGTCTGTCTCAGACCGTCTGTCTCAGACCGTCTGTGTCAGACCGTCTGTGTCAGGCCGTCTGTCTCAGACCGTCTGTATCAGACCGCCTGTCTCAGACCGTCTGTCTCAGACCGTCTGTCGCAGACCGCCTGTCTCAGACCGTCTGTCTCAGACCGTCTGTCTCAGACCGTCTGTCTCAGACCGCCTGTCTCAGACCGTGCGTCTCAGACCGTCTGTCTCAGACCGTCTGTATCAGACCGTCTGTATCATACCGTCTGTATCAGACCGTCTGTATCAGACTGTCTGTCTCAGACTGTCTGTCTCAGGCCGTATGTCTAAGACCGTCTGTCTCAGACCGTCTGTCTCAGACCGTCTGTCTCAGGCCGCCTGTCTCTGACCGTCTGTCTCAGACCGTCTGTCTCAGACCGTCTGTCTCAGACCGCCAGTCTCAGGCCGTCTGCCTCAATCCCTCTGTCTCGAACCGTGTGTATCAGACCGTCTGTGTCAGACCGTGTCTCAGACCGTCTGTCTCAGACCGTCTGTCTCAGACGGCCTGTCTCAGACCGTCTGTCGCAGACCGCCTGTCTCTGACCGTCTGTCTCAATACCTCTGTCTCGAACCGTCTGTCTCAGGCCGTCTGTCTCAGACCGCCTGTCTCAGACCGCCTGTCTCTGACCGTCTGTCTCAGACCGTCTCTCTCAGACCGTCTGTCTCGGGCCGTCTGTCTCAGACCGTCTGTCTCAGACCGTCTGTCTCAGACCGTCTGTCTCAGACCGTCTGTGTCAGGTCGTCTGTCTCAGGCCGCCTGTCTCTGACCGTCTGTCTCAGACCGTCTGTCTCAGACCGTCTGTCTCAGACCGTGTGTCTCAGACCGTCTGTGTCAGACCGTGTCTCAGACCGTCTGTCTCAGACCGCCTGTCTCAGACCGTCTGTCGCAGACCGCCTGTCTCAGAGCGTGTCTCAGACCGTCTGTCTCAGACCGTCTGTCTCAGACCGTCTGTCTCACTCAGCCTATCTCAGACCGCCTATCTCTGACCGTCTGTCTCAGTCCGTCTGTCTCAGACCGTCTGTCTCAGACCGTCTGTCTCAGACCGTCTGTCTCAGACCGTCTGTATCAGACCGTCTGTATCAGGCCGTCTGTCTCAGGCCGCCTGTCTCTGACGGTCTGTCTCAGACCGTCTGTCTCTGACCGTCTGTCTCAGACCGTCTGTGTCAAACCGTCTGTGTCAGGCCGTCTGTCTCAGACCGTCTGTATCAGACCGCCTGTCTCAGACCGTCTGTCTCAGACCGTCTGTCGCAGACCGCCTGTCTCAGACCGTCTGTCTCAGACCGTCTGTCTCAGACCGTCTGTCTCAGACCGTCTGTGTCAGGCCGTCTGTCTCAGGCCGTCTGTCTCAGACCGCCTGTCTCAGACCGTCTGTCGCAGACCGCCTGTCTCAGACCGTGTCTCAGACCGTCTGTCTCAGACCGTCTGTCTCAGACCGTCTGTCTCAGACCGCCTGTCTCAGACCGTGCGTCTCAGACCGTCTGTCTCAGACCGTCTGTATCAGACCGTCTGTATCATACCGTCTGTATCAGATCGTCTGTATCAGACTGTCTGTCTCAGACTGTCTGTCTCAGGACGTATGTCTAAGACCGTCTGTCTCAGACCGTCTGTCTCAGACCGTCTGTCTCAGACCGTCTGTCTCAGACCGTCTGTCTCAGACCGTCTGTCTCAGACCGTCTGTCTCAGACCGTCTGTGTCAGACCGTCTGTGTCAGGCTGTCTGTCTCAGACCGTCTGTATCAGACCGCCTGTCTCAGACCGTCTGTCTCAGACCGCCAGTCTCAGGCCGTCTGCCTCAATCCCTCTGTCTCGAACCGTGTGTATCAGACCGTCTGTGTCAGACCGTGTCTCAGACCGTCTGTCTCAGACCGTCTGTCTCAGACGGCCTGTCTCAGACCGTCTGTCGCAGACCGCCTGTCTCTGACCGTCTGTCTCAATCCCTCTGTCTCGAACCGTCTGTCTCAGGCCGTCTGTCTCAGACCGCCTGTCTCAGACCGCCTGTCTCTGACCGTCTGTCTCAGACCGTCTCTCTCAGACCGTCTGTCTCGGGCCGTCTGTCTCAGACCGTCTGTCTCAGACCGTCTGTCTCAGACCGTCTGTCTCAGACCGTCTGTGTCAGGTCGTCTGTCTCAGGCCGCCTGTCTCTGACCGTCTGTCTCAGACCGTCTGTCTCAGACCGTGTGTCTCAGACCGTCTGTGTCAGACCGTGTCTCAGACCGTCTGTCTCAGACCGCCTGTCTCAGACCGTCTGTCGCAGACCGCCTGTCTCAGAGCGTGTCTCAGACCGTCTGTCTCAGACCGTCTGTCTCAGACCGTCTGTCTCACTCAGCCTATCTCAGACCGCCTATCTCTGACCGTCTGTCTCAGTCCGTCTGTCTCAGACCGTCTGTCTCAGACCGTCTGTCTCAGACCGTCTGTCTCAGACCGTCTGTATCAGACCGTCTGTATCAGGCCGTCTGTCTCAGGCCGCCTGTCTCTGACGGTCTGTCTCAGACCGTCTGTCTCTGACCGTCTGTCTCAGACCGTCTGTCTCAGACCGTCTGTCTCAGGCCGTCTGTCTCAGACCGTCTGTCTCAGACCGTCTGTCTCAGACCGTCTGTGTCAGGTCGTCTGTCTCAGGCCGCCTGTCTCTGACCGTCTGTCTCAGACCGTCTGTCTCAGGCCGTCTGTCTCAATCCCTCTGTCTCGAACCGTCTGTCTCAGACCGTCTGTCTCAGACCGCCTGTCTCAGACCGTCTGTCGCAGACCGCCTGTCTCAGACCGTGTCTCAGACCGTCTGTCTCAGACCGTCTGTCTCAGACCGTCTGTCTCAGACCGCCTGTCTCAGACCGTGCGTCTCAGACCGTCTGTCTCAGACCGTCTGTATCAGACCGTCTGTCTCAGACCGTCTGTCTCAGACCGTCTGTGTCAGACCGTCTGTGTCAGGCTGTCTGTCTCAGACCGTCTGTATCAGACCGCCTGTCTCAGACCGTCTGTCTCAGACCGTCTGTCTCAGACCGTCTGTCTCAGACCGTCTGTCGCAGACCGCCTGTCTCAGACCGTCTGTCTCAGACCGTCTGTCTCAGACCGTCTGTCTCAGACCGCCTGTCTCAGACCGTGCGTATCAGACCGTCTGTCTCAGACCGTCTGTATCAGACCGTCTGTCTCAGACCGTCTGTCTCTGACCGTCTGTCTCAGACCGTCTGTCTCAGACCGCCTGTCTCAGACCGTCTGTCTCAGACCGTCTGTCTCAGGCCGCCTGTCTCTGACCGTCTGTCTCAGACCGTCTGTCTCAGACCGTCTGTCTCAGACCGCCTGTCTCAGGCCGTCTGTCTCAATCCCTCTGTCTCGAACCGTGTGTCTCAGACCGTCTGTGTCAGACCGTGTCTCAGACCGTCTGTCTCAGACCGTCTGTCTCAGACGGCCTGTCTCAGACCGTCTGTCGCAGACCGCCTGTCTCTGACCGTCTGTCTCAATCCCTCTGTCTCGAACCGTCTGTCTCAGGCCGTCTGTCTCAGACCGCCTGTCTCAGACCGCCTGTCTCTGACCGTCTGTCTCAGACCGTCTCTCTCAGACCGTCTGTATCAGACCGTCTGTCTCAGGCCATCTGTCTCAGACCGTCTGTCTCAATTCCTCTGTCTCGAACCGTCTGTCTCAGACCGTCTGTCTCAGACCGCCTGTCTCAGACCGCCTGTCTCTGACCGTCTGCCTCAGACCGTCTGTCTCAGACCGTCTGTATCAGACCGTCTGTCTCAGACTGTCTGTCTCAGGCCGTATGTCTAAGACCGTCTGTCGCAGACCGCCTGTCTCAGACCGCCTGTCTCTGACCGTCTGTCTCAGTCCGTCTGTCTCAGACCGTCTGTCTCAGACCGTCTGTCTCAGACCGTCTGTATCAGACCGTCTGTATCAGGCCGTCTGTCTCAGGCCGCCTGTCTCTGACCGTCTGTCTCAGACCGTCTGTCTCAGACCGTCTGTCTCTGACCGTCTGTCTCAGACCGTCTCTCTCAGACCGTCTGTATCAGACCGTCTGTCTCAGGCCATCTGTCTCAGACCGTCTGTCTCAATTCCTCTGTCTCGAACCGTCTGTCTCAGGCCGTCTGTCTCAGACCGCCTGTCTCAGACCGCCTGTCTCTGACCGTCTGCCTCAGACCGTCTGTCTCAGACCGTCTGTCTCAGACCGTCTGTCTCAGACCGTCTGTCTCAGACCGTCTGTGTCAAACCGTCTGTGTCAGGCCGTCTGTCTCAGACCGTCTGTATCAGACCGCCTGTCTCAGACCGTCTGTCTCAGACCGTCTGTCGCAGACCGCCTGTCTCAGACCGTCTGTCTCAGACCGTCTGTCTCAGACCGTCTGTCTCAGACCGTCTGTGTCAGGCCGTCTGTCTCAGGCCGCCTGTCTCTGACCGTCTGTCTCAGACCGTCTGTCTCAGACCGTCTGTATCAGACCGTCTGTATCATACCGTCTGTATCAGACCGTCTGTATCAGACTGTCTGTCTCAGACTGTCTGTCTCAGGCCGTATGTCTAAGACCGTCTGTCTCAGACCGTCTGTCTCAGACCGTCTGTCTCAGGCCGCCTGTCTCTGACCGTCTGTCTCAGACCGTCTGTCTCAGACCGCCAGTCTCAGGCCGTCTGCCTCAATCCCTCTGTCTCGAACCGTGTGTATCAGACCGTCTGTGACAGACCGTGTCTCAGACCGTCTGTCTCAGACCGTCTGTCTCAGACGGCCTGTCTCAGACCGTCTGTCGCAGACCGCCTGTCTCTGACCGTCTGTCTCAATCCCTCTGTCTCGAACCGTCTGTCTCAGGCCGTCTGTCTCAGACCGCCTGTCTCAGACCGCCTGTCTCTGACCGTCTGTCTCAGACCGTCTCTCTCAGACCGTCTGTATCAGACCGTCTGTCTCAGGCCATCTGTCTCAGACCGTCTGTCTCAATTCCTCTGTCTCGAACCGTCTGTCTCAGGCCGTCTGTCTCAGACCGCCTGTCTCAGACCGCCTGTCTCTGACCGTCTGCCTCAGACCGTCTGTCTCAGACCGTCTGTATCAGACCGCCTGTCTCAGACTGTCTGTCTCAGGCCGTATGTCTAAGACCGTCTGTCGCAGACCGCCTGTCTCAGACCGCCTGTCTCTGACCGTCTGTCTCAGTCCGTCTGTCTCAGACCGCCTGTCTCAGACCGCCTGTCTCTGACCGTCTGTCTCAGACCGTCTGTCTCAGACCGTCTGTCTCAGACCGCCTGTCTCAGACCGTCTGTCGCAGACCGCCTGTCTCAGACCGTGTCTCAGACCGTCTGTCTCAGACCGTCTGTCTCAGACCGTCTGTCTCAGACCGTCTGTCTCAGTCAGCCTGTCTCAGACCGCCTATCTCTGACCGTCTGTCTCAGTCCGTCTGTCTCAGACCGTCTGTCTCAGACCGTCTGTCTCAAACCGTCTGTCTCAGACCGTGTGTCTCAGACCGTCTGTGTCAGACCGTGTCTCAGACCGTCTGTCTCAGACCGCCTGTCTCAGACCGTCTGTCGCAGACCGCCTGTCTCAGACCGTGTCTCAGACCGTCTGTCTCAGACCGTCTGTCTCAGACCGTCTGTCTCAGACCGTCTGTCTCAGACCGTCTGTCTCAGACCGTCTGTCTCAGACCGTCTGTGTCAGACCGTCTGTGTCAGACCGTCTGTCTCAGGCCGCCTGTCTCTGACCGTCTGTCTCAGACCGTCTGTCTCAGACCGTCTGTCTCAGACCGCCAGTCTCAGGCCGTCTGTCTCAATCCCTCTGTCTCGAACCGTGTGTCTCAGACCGTCTGTGTCAGACCGTGTCTCAGACCGTCTGTCTCAGACCGTCTGTCTCAGACGGCCTGTCTCAGACCGTCTGTCTCAGACCGTCTGTCTCAGGCCGTCTGTCTCAATCCCTCTGTCTCGAACCGTCTGTCTCAGACCGTCTGTCTCAGACCGCCTGTCTCAGACCGTCTGTCGCAGACCGCCTGTCTCAGACCGTGTCTCAGACCGTCTGTCTCAGACCGTCTGTCTCAGACCGTCTGTCTCAGACCGCCTGTCTCAGACCGTGCGTCTCAGACCGTCTGTCTCAGACCGTCTGTATCAGACCGTCTGTATCATACCGTCTGTATCAGATCGTCTGTATCAGACTGTCTGTCTCAGACTGTCTGTCTCAGGACGTATGTCTAAGACCGTCTGTCTCAGACCGTCTGTCTCAGACCGTCTGTCTCAGACCGTCTGTCTCAGACCGTCTGTGTCAGACCGTCTGTGTCAGGCTGTCTGTCTCAGACCGTCTGTATCAGACCGCCTGTCTCAGACCGTCTGTCTCAGACCGCCAGTCTCAGGCCGTCTGCCTCAATCCCTCTGTCTCGAACCGTGTGTATCAGACCGTCTGTGTCAGACCGTGTCTCAGACCGTCTGTCTCAGACCGTCTGTCTCAGACGGCCTGTCTCAGACCGTCTGTCGCAGACCGCCTGTCTCTGACCGTCTGTCTCAATCCCTCTGTCTCGAACCGTCTGTCTCAGGCCGTCTGTCTCAGACCGCCTGTCTCAGACCGCCTGTCTCTGACCGTCTGTCTCAGACCGTCTCTCTCAGACCGTCTGTCTCGGGCCGTCTGTCTCAGACCGTCTGTCTCAGACCGTCTGTCTCAGACCGTCTGTCTCAGACCGTCTGTGTCAGGTCGTCTGTCTCAGGCCGCCTGTCTCTGACCGTCTGTCTCAGACCGTCTGTCTCAGACCGTCTGTCTCAGACCGTGTGTCTCAGACCGTCTGTGTCAGACCGTGTCTCAGACCGTCTGTCTCAGACCGCCTGTCTCAGACCGTCTGTCGCAGACCGCCTGTCTCAGAGCGTGTCTCAGACCGTCTGTCTCAGACCGTCTGTCTCAGACCGTCTGTCTCACTCAGCCTATCTCAGACCGCCTATCTCTGACCGTCTGTCTCAGTCCGTCTGTCTCAGACCGTCTGTCTCAGACCGTCTGTCTCAGACCGTCTGTCTCAGACCGTCTGTATCAGACCGTCTGTATCAGGCCGTCTGTCTCAGGCCGCCTGTCTCTGACGGTCTGTCTCAGACCGTCTGTCTCTGACCGTCTGTCTCAGACCGTCTGTCTCAGACCGTCTGTCTCAGGCCGTCTGTCTCAGACCGTCTGTCTCAGACCGTCTGTCTCAGACCGTCTGTGTCAGGTCGTCTGTCTCAGGCCGCCTGTCTCTGACCGTCTGTCTCAGACCGTCTGTCTCAGGCCGTCTGTCTCAATCCCTCTGTCTCGAACCGTCTGTCTCAGACCGTCTGTCTCAGACCGCCTGTCTCAGACCGTCTGTCGCAGACCGCCTGTCTCAGACCGTGTCTCAGACCGTCTGTCTCAGACCGTCTGTCTCAGACCGTCTGTCTCAGACCGCCTGTCTCAGACCGTGCGTCTCAGACCGTCTGTCTCAGACCGTCTGTCTCAGACCGTCTGTCTCAGACCGTCTGTCTCAGACCGTCTGTCTCAGACCGTCTGTCT
Source organism: Coelioxys conoideus (assembly GCA_947623535.1). NCBI lineage: Eukaryota > Metazoa > Arthropoda > Insecta > Hymenoptera > Megachilidae > Coelioxys > Coelioxys conoideus. The sequence continues at coordinate 848,248 of CANQJN010000017.1, forward strand.
CAGACCGTCTGTCTCAGACCGTCTGTCTCAGACCGTCTGTGTCAGACCGTCTGTGTCAGGCTGTCTGTCTCAGACCGTCTGTATCAGACCGCCTGTCTCAGACCGTCTGTCTCAGACCGTCTGTCTCAGACCGTCTGTCTCAGACCGTCTGTCGCAGACCGCCTGTCTCAGACCGTCTGTCTCAGACCGTCTGTCTCAGACCGTCTGTCTCAGACCGTCTGTCTCAGACCGCCTGTCTCAGACCGTGCGTATCAGACCGTCTGTCTCAGACCGTCTGTATCAGACCGTCTGTATCATACCGTCTGTATCAGACCGTCTGTATCAGACTGTCTGTCTCAGACTGTCTGTCTCAGGCCGTATGTCTAAGACCGTCTGTCTCAGACCGTCTGTCTCAGACCGTCTGTCTCAGACCGTCTGTCTCAGGCCGCCTGTCTCTGACCGTCTGTCTCAGACCGTCTGTCTCAGACCGTCTGTCTCAGACCGCCAGTCTCAGGCCGTCTGTCTCAATCCCTCTGTCTCGAACCGTGTGTCTCAGACCGTCTGTGTCAGACCGTGTCTCAGACCGTCTGTCTCAGACCGTCTGTCTCAGACGGCCTGTCTCAGACCGTCTGTCGCAGACCGCCTGTCTCTGACCGTCTGTCTCAATCCCTCTGTCTCGAACCGTCTGTCTCAGGCCGTCTGTCTCAGACCGCCTGTCTCAGACCGCCTGTCTCTGACCGTCTGTCTCAGACCGTCTCTCTCAGACCGTCTGTATCAGACCGTCTGTCTCAGGCCATCTGTCTCAGACCGTCTGTCTCAATTCCTCTGTCTCGAACCGTCTGTCTCAGACCGTCTGTCTCAGACCGCCTGTCTCAGACCGCCTGTCTCTGACCGTCTGCCTCAGACCGTCTGTCTCAGACCGTCTGTATCAGACCGTCTGTCTCAGACTGTCTGTCTCAGGCCGTATGTCTAAGACCGTCTGTCGCAGACCGCCTGTCTCAGACCGCCTGTCTCTGACCGTCTGTCTCAGTCCGTCTGTCTCAGACCGTCTGTCTCAGACCGTCTGTCTCAGACCGTCTGTCTCAGACCGTCTGTATCAGACCGTCTGTATCAGGCCGTCTGTCTCAGGCCGCCTGTCTCTGACCGTCTGTCTCAGACCGTCTGTCTCAGACCGTCTGTCTCTGACCGTCTGTCTCAGACCGTCTCTCTCAGACCGTCTGTATCAGACCGTCTGTCTCAGGCCATCTGTCTCAGACCGTCTGTCTCAATTCCTCTGTCTCGAACCGTCTGTCTCAGGCCGTCTGTCTCAGACCGCCTGTGTCAGACCGCCTGTCTCTGACCGTCTGCCTCAGACCGTCTGTCTCAGACCGTCTGTCTCAGACCGTCTGTCTCAGACCGTCTGTCTCAGACCGTCTGTGTCAGACCGTCTGTGTCAGGCCGTCTGTCTCAGACCGTCTGTATCAGACCGCCTGTCTCAGACCGTCTGTCTCAGACCGTCTGTCGCAGACCGCCTGTCTCAGACCGTCTGTCTCAGACCGTCTGTCTCAGACCGTCTGTCTCAGACCGCCTGTCTCAGACCGTGCGTCTCAGACCGTCTGTCTCAGACCGTCTGTATCAGACCGTCTGTATCATACCGTCTGTATCAGACCGTCTGTATCAGACTGTCTGTCTCAGACTGTCTGTCTCAGGCCGTATGTCTAAGACCGTCTGTCTCAGACCGTCTGTCTCAGACCGTCTGTCTCAGGCCGCCTGTCTCTGACCGTCTGTCTCAGACCGTCTGTCTCAGACCGCCAGTCTCAGGCCGTCTGCCTCAATCCCTCTGTCTCGAACCGTGTGTATCAGACCGTCTGTGTCAGACCGTGTCTCAGACCGTCTGTCTCAGACCGTCTCTCTCAGACCGTCTGTATCAGACCGTCTGTCTCAGGCCATCTGTCTCAGACCGTCTGTCTCAATTCCTCTGTCTCGAACCGTCTGTCTCAGGCCGTCTGTCTCAGACCGCCTGTCTCAGACCGCCTGTCTCTGACCGTCTGCCTCAGACCGTCTGTCTCACACCGTCTGTATCAGACCGCCTGTCTCAGACTGTCTGTCTCAGGCCGTATGTCTAAGACCGTCTGTCGCAGACCGCCTGTCTCAGACCGCCTGTCTCTGACCGTCTGTCTCAGACCGTCTGTCTCAAACCGTCTGTATCAGACCGTCTGTATCAGGCCGTCTGTCTCAGGCCGCCTGTCTCTGACCGTCTGTCTCAGACCGTCTGTCTCAGACCGTCTGTCTCTGACCGTCTGTCTCAGACCGTCTGTCTCAGACCGTCTGTCTCAGGCCGTCTGTCTCAGACCGTCTGTCTCAGACCGTCTGTCTCAGACCGTCTGTGTCAGGCCGTCTGTATCAGGCCGCCTGTCTCTGACCGTCTGTCTCAGACCGTCTGTCTCAGACCGTCTGTCTCAGACCGCCAGTCTCAGACCGTGTGTCTCAGACCGTCTGTGTCAGACCGTGTCTCAGACCGTCTGTCTCAGACCGCCTGTCTCAGACCGTCTGTCTCAGACCGTCTGTCTCAGACCGTCTGTCTCAGTCAGCCTGTCTCAGACCGCCTATCTCTGACCGTCTGTCTCAGTCCGTCTGTCTCAGACCGTCTGTCTCAGACCGTCTGTCTCAGACCGTCTGTCTCAAACCGTCTGTCTCAGACCGTGTGTCTCAGACCGTCTGTGTCAGACCGTGTCTCAGACCGTCTGTCTCAGACCGCCTGTCTCAGACCGTCTGTCGCAGACCGCCTGTCTCAGACCGTGTCTCAGACCGTCTGTCTCAGACCGTCTGTCTCAGACCGTCTGTCTCAGACCGTCTGTCTCAGACCGTCTGTCTCAGACCGTCTGTCTCAGACCGTCTGTCTCAGACCGTCTGTGTCAGACCGTCTGTGTCAGACCGTCTGTCTCAGGCCGCCTGTCTCTGACCGTCTGTCTCAGACCGTCTGTCTCAGACCGTCTGTCTCAGACCGCCAGTCTCAGGCCGTCTGTCTCAATCCCTCTGTCTCGAACCGTGTGTCTCAGACCGTCTGTGTCAGACCGTGTCTCAGACCGTCTGTCTCAGACCGTCTGTCTCAGACGGCCTGTCTCAGACCGTCTGTCGCAGACCGCCTGTCTCAGACCGTGTCTCAGACCGTCTGTCTCAGACCGTCTGTCTCAGACCGTCTGTCTCAGACCGTCTGTCTCAGACCGTCTGTCTCAGACCGTGCGTCGCAGACCGCCTGTCTCAGACCGTGTCTCAGACCGTCTGTCTCATACCGTCTGTCTCAGACCGTCTGTCTCAGACCGTCTGTGTCAGACCGTCTGTCTCAGGCCGCCTGTCTCTGACCGTCTGTCTCAGACCGTCTGTCTCAGACCGTCTGTCTCAGACCGTCTGTCTCAGACCGTCTGTCTCAGACCGTCTGTCTCAGACCGTCTGTCTCAGTCAGCCTGTCTCAGACCGCCTAACTCTGACCGTCTGTCTCAGTCCGTCTGCCTCATACCGTCTGTCTCAGACCGTCTGTCTCAGACCGTCTGTATCAGACCGTCTGTATCAGGCCGTCTGTCTCAGGCCGCCTGTCTCTGAACGTCTGTCTCAGACCGTCTGTCTCAGACCGTCTGTCTCTGACCGTCTGTCTCAGACCGTCTGTCTCAGACCGTCTGTCTCGGGCCGTCTGTATCAGACCGTCTGTATCAGACCGTCTGTCTCAGACCGTCTGTCTCAGACCGTCTGTGTCAAACCGTCTGTGTCAGGCCGTCTGTCTCAGACCGTCTGTATCAGACCGCCTGTCTCAGACCGTCTGTCTCAGACCGTCTGTCGCAGACCGCCTGTCTCAGACCGTCTGTCTCAGACCGTCTGTCTCAGACCGTCTGTCTCAGACCGTCTGTGTCAGGCCGTCTGTCTCAGGCCGCCTGTCTCTGACCGTCTGTCTCAGACCGTCTGTCTCAGACCGTCTGTATCAGACCGTCTGTATCATACCGTCTGTATCAGACCGTCTGTATCAGACTGTCTGTCTCAGACTGTCTGTCTCAGGCCGTATGTCTAAGACCGTCTGTCTCAGACCGTCTGTCTCAGACCGTCTGTCTCAGGCCGCCTGTCTCTGACCGTCTGTCTCAGACCGTCTGTCTCAGACCGCCAGTCTCAGGCCGTCTGCCTCAATCCCTCTGTCTCGAACCGTGTGTATCAGACCGTCTGTGACAGACCGTGTCTCAGACCGTCTGTCTCAGACCGTCTGTCTCAGACGGCCTGTCTCAGACCGTCTGTCGCAGACCGCCTGTCTCTGACCGTCTGTCTCAATCCCTCTGTCTCGAACCGTCTGTCTCAGGCCGTCTGTCTCAGACCGCCTGTCTCAGACCGCCTGTCTCTGACCGTCTGTCTCAGACCGTCTCTCTCAGACCGTCTGTATCAGACCGTCTGTCTCAGGCCATCTGTCTCAGACCGTCTGTCTCAATTCCTCTGTCTCGAACCGTCTGTCTCAGGCCGTCTGTCTCAGACCGCCTGTCTCAGACCGCCTGTCTCTGACCGTCTGCCTCAGACCGTCTGTCTCAGACCGTCTGTATCAGACCGCCTGTCTCAGACTGTCTGTCTCAGGCCGTATGTCTAAGACCGTCTGTCGCAGACCGCCTGTCTCAGACCGCCTGTCTCTGACCGTCTGTCTCAGTCCGTCTGTCTCAGACCGCCTGTCTCAGACCGCCTGTCTCTGACCGTCTGTCTCAGACCGTCTGTCTCAGACCGTCTGTCTCAGACCGCCTGTCTCAGACCGTCTGTCGCAGACCGCCTGTCTCAGACCGTGTCTCAGACCGTCTGTCTCAGACCGTCTGTCTCAGACCGTCTGTCTCAGACCGTCTGTCTCAGTCAGCCTGTCTCAGACCGCCTATCTCTGACCGTCTGTCTCAGTCCGTCTGTCTCAGACCGTCTGTCTCAGACCGTCTGTCTCAAACCGTCTGTCTCAGACCGTGTGTCTCAGACCGTCTGTGTCAGACCGTGTCTCAGACCGTCTGTCTCAGACCGCCTGTCTCAGACCGTCTGTCGCAGACCGCCTGTCTCAGACCGTGTCTCAGACCGTCTGTCTCAGACCGTCTGTCTCAGACCGTCTGTCTCAGACCGTCTGTCTCAGACCGTCTGTCTCAGACCGTCTGTCTCAGACCGTCTGTGTCAGACCGTCTGTGTCAGACCGTCTGTCTCAGGCCGCCTGTCTCTGACCGTCTGTCTCAGACCGTCTGTCTCAGACCGTCTGTCTCAGACCGCCAGTCTCAGGCCGTCTGTCTCAATCCCTCTGTCTCGAACCGTGTGTCTCAGACCGTCTGTGTCAGACCGTGTCTCAGACCGTCTGTCTCAGACCGTCTGTCTCAGACGGCCTGTCTCAGACCGTCTGTCTCAGACCGTCTGTCTCAGGCCGTCTGTCTCAATCCCTCTGTCTCGAACCGTCTGTCTCAGACCGTCTGTCTCAGACCGCCTGTCTCAGACCGTCTGTCGCAGACCGCCTGTCTCAGACCGTGTCTCAGACCGTCTGTCTCAGACCGTCTGTCTCAGACCGTCTGTCTCAGACCGCCTGTCTCAGACCGTGCGTCTCAGACCGTCTGTCTCAGACCGTCTGTATCAGACCGTCTGTATCATACCGTCTGTATCAGATCGTCTGTATCAGACTGTCTGTCTCAGACTGTCTGTCTCAGGACGTATGTCTAAGACCGTCTGTCTCAGACCGTCTGTCTCAGACCGTCTGTCTCAGACCGTCTGTCTCAGACCGTCTGTCTCAGACCGTCTGTGTCAGACCGTCTGTGTCAGGCTGTCTGTCTCAGACCGTCTGTATCAGACCGCCTGTCTCAGACCGTCTGTCTCAGACCGCCAGTCTCAGGCCGTCTGCCTCAATCCCTCTGTCTCGAACCGTGTGTATCAGACCGTCTGTGTCAGACCGTGTCTCAGACCGTCTGTCTCAGACCGTCTGTCTCAGACGGCCTGTCTCAGACCGTCTGTCGCAGACCGCCTGTCTCTGACCGTCTGTCTCAATCCCTCTGTCTCGAACCGTCTGTCTCAGGCCGTCTGTCTCAGACCGCCTGTCTCAGACCGCCTGTCTCTGACCGTCTGTCTCAGACCGTCTCTCTCAGACCGTCTGTCTCGGGCCGTCTGTCTCAGACCGTCTGTCTCAGACCGTCTGTCTCAGACCGTCTGTCTCAGACCGTCTGTGTCAGGTCGTCTGTCTCAGGCCGCCTGTCTCTGACCGTCTGTCTCAGACCGTCTGTCTCAGACCGTCTGTCTCAGACCGTGTGTCTCAGACCGTCTGTGTCAGACCGTGTCTCAGACCGTCTGTCTCAGACCGCCTGTCTCAGACCGTCTGTCGCAGACCGCCTGTCTCAGAGCGTGTCTCAGACCGTCTGTCTCAGACCGTCTGTCTCAGACCGTCTGTCTCACTCAGCCTATCTCAGACCGCCTATCTCTGACCGTCTGTCTCAGTCCGTCTGTCTCAGACCGTCTGTCTCAGACCGTCTGTCTCAGACCGTCTGTCTCAGACCGTCTGTATCAGACCGTCTGTATCAGGCCGTCTGTCTCAGGCCGCCTGTCTCTGACGGTCTGTCTCAGACCGTCTGTCTCTGACCGTCTGTCTCAGACCGTCTGTCTCAGACCGTCTGTCTCAGGCCGTCTGTCTCAGACCGTCTGTCTCAGACCGTCTGTCTCAGACCGTCTGTGTCAGGTCGTCTGTCTCAGGCCGCCTGTCTCTGACCGTCTGTCTCAGACCGTCTGTCTCAGGCCGTCTGTCTCAATCCCTCTGTCTCGAACCGTCTGTCTCAGACCGTCTGTCTCAGACCGCCTGTCTCAGACCGTCTGTCGCAGACCGCCTGTCTCAGACCGTGTCTCAGACCGTCTGTCTCAGACCGTCTGTCTCAGACCGTCTGTCTCAGACCGCCTGTCTCAGACCGTGCGTCTCAGACCGTCTGTCTCAGACCGTCTGTCTCAGACCGTCTGTCTCAGACCGTCTGTCTCAGACCGTCTGTCTCAGACCGTCTGTCTCAGACCGTCTGTCTCAGACCGTCTGTCTCAGACCGTCTGTGTCAGACCGTCTGTGTCAGGCTGTCTGTCTCAGACCGTCTGTATCAGACCGCCTGTCTCAGACCGTCTGTCTCAGACCGTCTGTCTCAGACCGTCTGTCTCAGACCGTCTGTCGCAGACCGCCTGTCTCAGACCGTCTGTCTCAGACCGTCTGTCTCAGACCGTCTGTCTCAGACCGTCTGTCTCAGACCGCCTGTCTCAGACCGTGCGTATCAGACCGTCTGTCTCAGACCGTCTGTATCAGACCGTCTGTATCATACCGTCTGTATCAGACCGTCTGTATCAGACTGTCTGTCTCAGACTGTCTGTCTCAGGCCGTATGTCTAAGACCGTCTGTCTCAGACCGTCTGTCTCAGACCGTCTGTCTCAGACCGTCTGTCTCAGGCCGCCTGTCTCTGACCGTCTGTCTCAGACCGTCTGTCTCAGACCGTCTGTCTCAGACCGCCAGTCTCAGGCCGTCTGTCTCAATCCCTCTGTCTCGAACCGTGTGTCTCAGACCGTCTGTGTCAGACCGTGTCTCAGACCGTCTGTCTCAGACCGTCTGTCTCAGACGGCCTGTCTCAGACCGTCTGTCGCAGACCGCCTGTCTCTGACCGTCTGTCTCAATCCCTCTGTCTCGAACCGTCTGTCTCAGGCCGTCTGTCTCAGACCGCCTGTCTCAGACCGCCTGTCTCTGACCGTCTGTCTCAGACCGTCTCTCTCAGACCGTCTGTATCAGACCGTCTGTCTCAGGCCATCTGTCTCAGACCGTCTGTCTCAATTCCTCTGTCTCGAACCGTCTGTCTCAGACCGTCTGTCTCAGACCGCCTGTCTCAGACCGCCTGTCTCTGACCGTCTGCCTCAGACCGTCTGTCTCAGACCGTCTGTATCAGACCGTCTGTCTCAGACTGTCTGTCTCAGGCCGTATGTCTAAGACCGTCTGTCGCAGACCGCCTGTCTCAGACCGCCTGTCTCTGACCGTCTGTCTCAGTCCGTCTGTCTCAGACCGTCTGTCTCAGACCGTCTGTCTCAGACCGTCTGTCTCAGACCGTCTGTATCAGACCGTCTGTATCAGGCCGTCTGTCTCAGGCCGCCTGTCTCTGACCGTCTGTCTCAGACCGTCTGTCTCAGACCGTCTGTCTCTGACCGTCTGTCTCAGACCGTCTCTCTCAGACCGTCTGTATCAGACCGTCTGTCTCAGGCCATCTGTCTCAGACCGTCTGTCTCAATTCCTCTGTCTCGAACCGTCTGTCTCAGGCCGTCTGTCTCAGACCGCCTGTGTCAGACCGCCTGTCTCTGACCGTCTGCCTCAGACCGTCTGTCTCAGACCGTCTGTCTCAGACCGTCTGTCTCAGACCGTCTGTCTCAGACCGTCTGTGTCAGACCGTCTGTGTCAGGCCGTCTGTCTCAGACCGTCTGTATCAGACCGCCTGTCTCAGACCGTCTGTCTCAGACCGTCTGTCGCAGACCGCCTGTCTCAGACCGTCTGTCTCAGACCGTCTGTCTCAGACCGTCTGTCTCAGACCGCCTGTCTCAGACCGTGCGTCTCAGACCGTCTGTCTCAGACCGTCTGTATCAGACCGTCTGTATCATACCGTCTGTATCAGACCGTCTGTATCAGACTGTCTGTCTCAGACTGTCTGTCTCAGGCCGTATGTCTAAGACCGTCTGTCTCAGACCGTCTGTCTCAGACCGTCTGTCTCAGGCCGCCTGTCTCTGACCGTCTGTCTCAGACCGTCTGTCTCAGACCGCCAGTCTCAGGCCGTCTGCCTCAATCCCTCTGTCTCGAACCGTGTGTATCAGACCGTCTGTGTCAGACCGTGTCTCAGACCGTCTGTCTCAGACCGTCTCTCTCAGACCGTCTGTATCAGACCGTCTGTCTCAGGCCATCTGTCTCAGACCGTCTGTCTCAATTCCTCTGTCTCGAACCGTCTGTCTCAGGCCGTCTGTCTCAGACCGCCTGTCTCAGACCGCCTGTCTCTGACCGTCTGCCTCAGACCGTCTGTCTCACACCGTCTGTATCAGACCGCCTGTCTCAGACTGTCTGTCTCAGGCCGTATGTCTAAGACCGTCTGTCGCAGACCGCCTGTCTCAGACCGCCTGTCTCTGACCGTCTGTCTCAGACCGTCTGTCTCAAACCGTCTGTATCAGACCGTCTGTATCAGGCCGTCTGTCTCAGGCCGCCTGTCTCTGACCGTCTGTCTCAGACCGTCTGTCTCAGACCGTCTGTCTCTGACCGTCTGTCTCAGACCGTCTGTCTCAGACCGTCTGTCTCAGGCCGTCTGTCTCAGACCGTCTGTCTCAGACCGTCTGTCTCAGACCGTCTGTGTCAGGCCGTCTGTATCAGGCCGCCTGTCTCTGACCGTCTGTCTCAGACCGTCTGTCTCAGACCGTCTGTCTCAGACCGCCAGTCTCAGACCGTGTGTCTCAGACCGTCTGTGTCAGACCGTGTCTCAGACCGTCTGTCTCAGACCGCCTGTCTCAGACCGTCTGTCTCAGACCGTCTGTCTCAGACCGTCTGTCTCAGTCAGCCTGTCTCAGACCGCCTATCTCTGACCGTCTGTCTCAGTCCGTCTGTCTCAGACCGTCTGTCTCAGACCGTCTGTCTCAGACCGTCTGTCTCAAACCGTCTGTCTCAGACCGTGTGTCTCAGACCGTCTGTGTCAGACCGTGTCTCAGACCGTCTGTCTCAGACCGCCTGTCTCAGTTCGTCTGTCGCAGACCGCCTGTCTCAGACCGTGTCTCAGACCGTCTGTCTCAGACCGTCTGTCTCAGACCGTCTGTCTCAGACCGTCTGTCTCAGACCGTCTGTCTCAGACCGTCTGTCTCAGACCGTCTGTCTCAGACCGTCTGTGTCAGACCGTCTGTGTCAGACCGTCTGTCTCAGGCCGCCTGTCTCTGACCGTCTGTCTCAGACCGTCTGTCTCAGACCGTCTGTCTCAGACCGCCAGTCTCAGGCCGTCTGTCTCAATCCCTCTGTCTCGAACCGTGTGTCTCAGACCGTCTGTGTCAGACCGTGTCTCAGACCGTCTGTCTCAGACCGTCTGTCTCAGACGGCCTGTCTCAGACCGTCTGTCGCAGACCGCCTGTCTCAGACCGTGTCTCAGACCGTCTGTCTCAGACCGTCTGTCTCAGACCGTCTGTCTCAGACCGTCTGTCTCAGACCGTCTGTCTCAGACCGTGCGTCGCAGACCGCCTGTCTCAGACCGTGTCTCAGACCGTCTGTCTCATACCGTCTGTCTCAGACCGTCTGTCTCAGACCGTCTGTGTCAGACCGTCTGTCTCAGGCCGCCTGTCTCTGACCGTCTGTCTCAGACCGTCTGTCTCAGACCGTCTGTCTCAGACCGTCTGTCTCAGACCGTCTGTCTCAGACCGTCTGTCTCAGACCGTCTGTCTCAGTCAGCCTGTCTCAGACCGCCTAACTCTGACCGTCTGTCTCAGTCCGTCTGCCTCATACCGTCTGTCTCAGACCGTCTGTCTCAGACCGTCTGTATCAGACCGTCTGTATCAGGCCGTCTGTCTCAGGCCGCCTGTCTCTGAACGTCTGTCTCAGACCGTCTGTCTCAGACCGTCTGTCTCTGACCGTCTGTCTCAGACCGTCTGTCTCAGACCGTCTGTCTCGGGCCGTCTGTCTCAGACCGTCTGTCTCAGACCGTCTGTCTCAGACCGTCTGTGTCAGGTCGTCTGTCTCAGGCCGCCTGTCTCTGACCGTCTGTCTCAGACCGTCTGTCTCAGACCGTCTTTCTCAGACCGTCTGTCTCAGACCGTCTGTCTCAGACCGCCAGTCTCAGGCCGTCTGTCTCAATCCCTCTGTCTCGAACCGTCTGTCTCAGACCGTCTGTCTCAGACCGTGTGTCTCAGACCGTCTGTGTCAGACCGTGTCTCAGACCGTCTGTCTCAGACCGCCTGTCTCAGACCGTCTGTCGCAGACCGCCTGTCTCAGACCGTGTCTCAGACCGTCTGTCTCAGACCGTCTGTCTCAGACCGTCTGTCTCACTCAGCCTATCTCAGACCGCCTATCTCTGACCGTCTGTCTCAGTCCGTCTGTCTCAGACCGTCTGTGTCAGGTCGTCTGTCTCAGGCCGCCTGTCTCTGACCGTCTGTCTCAGACCGTCTGTCTTAGACCGCCTGTCTCTGACCGTCTGCCTCAGACCGTCTGTCTCAGACCGTCTGTATCAGACCGTCTGTCTCAGACTGTCTGTCTCAGGCCGTATGTCTAAGACCGTCTGTCGCAGACCGTCTGTCTCAGACCGCCTGTCTCAGACCGTGCGTCTCAGACCGTCTGTCTCAGACCGTCTGTATCAGACCGTCTGTATCATACCGTCTGTATCAGATCGTCTGTATCAGACTGTCTGTCTCAGACTGTCTGTCTCAGGACGTATGTCTAAGACCGTCTGTCTCAGACCGTCAGTCTCAGACCGTCTGTCTCAGACCGTCTGTCTCAGACCGTCTGTCTCAGACCGTCTGTCTCAGACCGTCTGTCTCAGACCGTCTGTGTCAGACCGTCTGTGTCAGGCTGTCTGTCTCAGACCGTCTGTATCAGACCGCCTGTCTCAGACCGTCTGTCTCAGACCGTCTGTCTCAGACCGTCTGTCTCAGACCGTCTGTCGCAGACCGCCTGTCTCAGACCGTCTGTCTCAGACCGTCTGTCTCAGACCGTCTGTCTCAGACCGCCTGTCTCAGACCGTGCGTATCAGACCGTCTGTCTCAGACCGTCTGTATCAGACCGTCTGTATCATACCGTCTGTATCAGACCGTCTGTATCAGACTGTCTGTCTCAGACTGTCTGTCTCAGGCCGTATGTCTAAGACCGTCTGTCTCAGACCGTCTGTCTCAGACCGTCTGTCTCAGACCGTCTGTCTCAGGCCGCCTGTCTCTGACCGTCTGTCTCAGACCGTCTGTCTCAGACCGTCTGTCTCAGACCGCCAGTCTCAGGCCGTCTGTCTCAATCCCTCTGTCTCGAACCGTGTGTCTCAGACCGTCTGTGTCAGACCGTGTCTCAGACCGTCTGTCTCAGACCGTCTGTCTCAGACGGCCTGTCTCAGACCGTCTGTCGCAGACCGCCTGTCTCAGACCGTGTCTCAGACCGTCTGTCTCAGACCGTCTGTCTCAGACCGTCTGTCTCAGACCGTCTGTCTCAGACCGTCTGTCTCAGACCGTGCGTCGCAGACCGCCTGTCTCAGACCGTGTCTCAGACCGTCTGTCTCAGACCGTCTGTCGCAGACCGCCTGTCTCAGACCGTCTGTCTCAGACCGTCTGTCTCAGACCGTCTGTCTCAGACCGCCTGTCTCAGACCGTGCGTCTCAGACCGTCTGTATCAGACCGTCTGTATCAGACCGTCTGTATCATACCGTCTGTATCAGACCGTCTGTATCAGACTGTCTGTCTCATACCGTCTGTCTCAGACCGTCTGTCTCAGACCGTCTGTGTCAGACCGTCTGTCTCAGGCCGCCTGTCTCTGACCGTCTGTCTCAGACCGTCTGTCTCAGACCGTCTGTCTCAGACCGTCTGTCTCAGACCGTCTGTCTCAGTCAGCCTGTCTCAGACCGCCTAACTCTGACCGTCTGTCTCAGTCCGTCTGCCTCATACCGTCTGTCTCAGACCGTCTGTCTCAGACCGTCTGTATCAGACCGTCTGTATCAGGCCGTCTGTCTCAGGCCGCCTGTCTCTGAACGTCTGTCTCAGACCGTCTGTCTCAGACCGTCTGTCTCTGACCGTCTGTCTCAGACCGTCTGTCTCAGACCGTCTGTCTCGGGCCGTCTGTCTCAGACCGTCTGTCTCAGACCGTCTGTCTCAGACCGTCTGTCTCAGACCGTCTGTGTCAGGTCGTCTGTCTCAATCCCTCTGTCTCGAACCGTCTGTCTCAGACCGTCTGTCTCAGACCGTGTGTCTCAGACCGTCTGTGTCAGACCGTGTCTCAGACCGTCTGTCTCAGACCGCCTGTCTCAGACCGTCTGTCTCAGACCGTCTGTCTCAGACCGTCTGTGTCAGACCGTCTGTGTCAGGCTGTCTGTCTCAGACCGTCTGTATCAGACCGCCTGTCTCAGACCGTCTGTCTCAGACCGTCTGTCTCAGACCGTCTGTCTCAGACCGTCTGTCGCAGACCGCCTGTCTCAGACCGTCTGTCTCAGACCGTCTGTCTCAGACCGTCTGTCTCAGACCGCCTGTCTCAGACCGTGCGTATCAGACCGTCTGTCTCAGACCGTCTGTATCAGACCGTCTGTATCATACCGTCTGTATCAGACCGTCTGTATCAGACTGTCTGTCTCAGACTGTCTGTCTCAGGCCGTATGTCTAAGACCGTCTGTCTCAGACCGTCTGTCTCAGACCGTCTGTCTCAGACCGTCTGTCTCAGGCCGCCTGTCTCTGACCGTCTGTCTCAGACCGTCTGTCTCAGACCGTCTGTCTCAGACCGCCAGTCTCAGGCCGTCTGTCTCAATCCCTCTGTCTCGAACCGTGTGTCTCAGACCGTCTGTGTCAGACCGTGTCTCAGACCGTCTGTCTCAGACCGTCTGTCTCAGACGGCCTGTCTCAGACCGTCTGTCGCAGACCGCCTGTCTCAGACCGTGTCTCAGACCGTCTGTCTCAGACCGTGTCTCAGACCGTCTGTCTCAGACCGTCTGTCGCAGACCGCCTGTCTCAGACCGTCTGTCTCAGACCGTCTGTCTCAGACCGTCTGTCTCAGACCGCCTGTCTCAGACCGTGCGTCTCAGACCGTCTGTATCAGACCGTCTGTATCAGACCGTCTGTATCATACCGTCTGTATCAGACCGTCTGTATCAGACTGTCTGTCTCAGACTGTCTGTCTCAGGCCGTATGTCTAAGACCGTCTGTCTCAGACCGTCTGTCTCAGACCGTCTGTCTCATACCGTCTGTCTCAGACCGTCTGTCTCAGACCGTCTGTCTCAGACCGTCTGTCGCAGACCGCCTGTCTCAGACCGTCTGTCTCAGACCGTCTGTCTCAGACCGTCTGTCTCAGACCGCCTGTCTCAGACCGTGCGTATCAGACCGTCTGTCTCAGACCGTCTGTATCAGACCGTCTGTATCATACCGTCTGTATCAGACCGTCTGTATCAGACTGTCTGTCTCAGACTGTCTGTCTCAGGCCGTATGTCTAAGACCGTCTGTCTCAGACCGTCTGTCTCAGACCGTCTGTCTCAGACCGTCTGTCTCAGGCCGCCTGTCTCTGACCGTCTGTCTCAGACCGTCTGTCTCAGACCGTCTGTCTCAGACCGCCAGTCTCAGGCCGTCTGTCTCAATCCCTCTGTCTCGAACCGTGTGTCTCAGACCGTCTGTGTCAGACCGTGTCTCAGACCGTCTGTCTCAGACCGTCTGTCTCAGACGGCCTGTCTCAGACCGTCTGTCGCAGACCGCCTGTCTCAGACCGTGTCTCAGACCGTCTGTCTCAGACCGTGTCTCAGACCGTCTGTCTCAGACCGTCTGTCGCAGACCGCCTGTCTCAGACCGTCTGTCTCAGACCGTCTGTCTCAGACCGTCTGTCTCAGACCGCCTGTCTCAGACCGTGCGTCTCAGACCGTCTGTATCAGACCGTCTGTATCAGACCGTCTGTATCATACCGTCTGTATCAGACCGTCTGTATCAGACTGTCTGTCTCAGACTGTCTGTCTCAGGCCGTATGTCTAAGACCGTCTGTCTCAGACCGTCTGTCTCAGACCGTCTGTCTCATACCGTCTGTCTCAGACCGTCTGTCTCAGACCGTCTGTGTCAGACCGTCTGTCTCAGGCCGCCTGTCTCTGACCGTCTGTCACAGACCGTCTGTCTCAGACCGTCTGTCTCAGACCGTCTGTCTCAGACCGTCTGTCTCAGTCAGCCTGTCTCAGACCGCCTAACTCTGACCGTCTGTCTCAGTCCGTCTGCCTCATACCGTCTGTCTCAGACCGTCTGTCTCAGACCGTCTGTATCAGACCGTCTGTATCAGGCCGTCTGTCTCAGGCCGCCTGTCTCTGAACGTCTGTCTCAGACCGTCTGTCTCAGACCGTCTGTCTCTGACCGTCTGTCTCAGACCGTCTGTCTCAGACCGTCTGTCTCGGGCCGTCTGTCTCAGACCGTCTGTCTCAGACCGTCTGTCTCAGACCGTCTGTCTCAGACCGTCTGTGTCAGGTCGTCTGTCTCAATCCCTCTGTCTCGAACCGTCTGTCTCAGACCGTCTGTCTCAGACCGTGTGTCTCAGACCGTCTGTGTCAGACCGTGTCTCAGACCGTCTGTCTCAGACCGCCTGTCTCAGACCGTCTGTCGCAGACCGCCTGTCTCAGACCGTGTCTCAGACCGTCTGTCTCAGACCGTCTGTCTCAGACCGTCTGTCTCACTCAGCCTATCTCAGACCGCCTATCTCTGACCGTCTGTCTCAGTCCGTCTGTCTCAGACCGTCTGTGTCAGGTCGTCTGTCTCAGGCCGCCTGTCTCTGACCGTCTGTCTCAGACCGTCTGTCTTAGACCGCCTGTCTCTGACCGTCTGCCTCAGACCGTCTGTCTCAGACCGTCTGTATCAGACCGTCTGTCTCAGACTGTCTGTCTCAGGCCGTATGTCTAAGACCGTCTGTCGCAGACCGTCTGTCTCAGACCGCCTGTCTCAGACCGTGCGTCTCAGACCGTCTGTCTCAGACCGTCTGTATCAGACCGTCTGTATCATACCGTCTGTATCAGATCGTCTGTATCAGACTGTCTGTCTCAGACTGTCTGTCTCAGGACGTATGTCTAAGACCGTCTGTCTCAGACCGTCAGTCTCAGACCGTCTGTCTCAGACCGTCTGTCTCAGACCGTCTGTCTCAGACCGTCTGTCTCAGACCGTCTGTCTCAGACCGTCTCTGTCAGACCGTCTGTGTCAGGCTGTCTGTCTCAGACCGTCTGTATCAGACCGCCTGTCTCAGACCGTCTGTCTCAGACCGTCTGTCTCAGACCGTCTGTCTCAGACCGTCTGTCGCAGACCGCCTGTCTCAGACCGTCTGTCTCAGACCGTCTGTCTCAGACCGTCTGTCTCAGACCGCCTGTCTCAGACCGTGCGTATCAGACCGTCTGTCTCAGACCGTCTGTATCAGACCGTCTGTATCATACCGTCTGTATCAGACCGTCTGTATCAGACTGTCTGTCTCAGACTGTCTGTCTCAGGCCGTATGTCTAAGACCGTCTGTCTCAGACCGTCTGTCTCAGACCGTCTGTCTCAGACCGTCTGTCTCAGGCCGCCTGTCTCTGACCGTCTGTCTCAGACCGTCTGTCTCAGACCGTCTGTCTCAGACCGCCAGTCTCAGGCCGTCTGTCTCAATCCCTCTGTCTCGAACCGTGTGTCTCAGACCGTCTGTGTCAGACCGTGTCTCAGACCGTCTGTCTCAGACCGTCTGTCTCAGACGGCCTGTCTCAGACCGTCTGTCGCAGACCGCCTGTCTCAGACCGTGTCTCAGACCGTCTGTCTCAGACCGTCTGTCTCAGACCGTCTGTCTCAGACCGTCTGTCTCAGACCGTCTGTCTCAGACCGTCTGTCTCAGACCGTGCGTCGCAGACCGCCTGTCTCAGACCGTGTCTCAGACCGTCTGTCTCAGACCGTCTGTCGCAGACCGCCTGTCTCAGACCGTCTGTCTCAGACCGTCTGTCTCAGACCGTCTGTCTCAGACCGCCTGTCTCAGACCGTGCGTCTCAGACCGTCTGTATCAGACCGTCTGTATCATACCGTCTGTATCATACCGTCTGTATCAGACCGTCTGTATCAGACTGTCTGTCTCAGACTGTCTGTCTCAGGCCGTATGTCTAAGACCGTCTGTCTCAGACCGTCTGTCTCAGACCGTCTGTCTCATACCGTCTGTCTCAGACCGTCTGTCTCAGACCGTCTGTGTCAGACCGTCTGTCTCAGGCCGCCTGTCTCTGACCGTCTGTCTCAGACCGTCTGTCTCAGACCGTCTGTCTCAGACCGTCTGTCTCAGACCGTCTGTCTCAGTCAGCCTGTCTCAGACCGCCTAACTCTGACCGTCTGTCTCAGTCCGTCTGCCTCATACCGTCTGTCTCAGACCGTCTGTCTCAGACCGTCTGTATCAGACCGTCTGTATCAGGCCGTCTGTCTCAGGCCGCCTGTCTCTGAACGTCTGTCTCAGACCGTCTGTCTCAGACCGTCTGTCTCTGACCGTCTGTCTCAGACCGTCTGTCTCAGACCGTCTGTCTCGGGCCGTCTGTCTCAGACCGTCTGTCTCAGACCGTCTGTCTCAGACCGTCTGTCTCAGACCGTCTGTGTCAGGTCGTCTGTCTCAGGCCGCCTGTCTCTGACCGTCTGTCTCAGACCGTCTGTCTCAGACCGTCTTTCTCAGACCGTCTGTCTCAGACCGTCTGTCTCAGACCGCCAGTCTCAGGCCGTCTGTCTCAATCCCTCTGTCTCGAACCGTCTGTCTCAGACCGTCTGTCTCAGACCGTGTGTCTCAGACCGTCTGTGTCAGACCGTGTCTCAGACCGTCTGTCTCAGACCGCCTGTCTCAGACCGTCTGTCGCAGACCGCCTGTCTCAGACCGTGTCTCAGACCGTCTGTCTCAGACCGTCTGTCTCAGACCGTCTGTCTCACTCAGCCTATCTCAGACCGCCTATCTCTGACCGTCTGTCTCAGTCCGTCTGTCTCAGACCGTCTGTGTCAGGTCGTCTGTCTCAGGCCGCCTGTCTCTGACCGTCTGTCTCAGACCGTCTGTCTTAGACCGCCTGTCTCTGACCGTCTGCCTCAGACCGTCTGTCTCAGACCGTCTGTATCAGACCGTCTGTCTCAGACTGTCTGTCTCAGGCCGTATGTCTAAGACCGTCTGTCGCAGACCGTCTGTCTCAGACCGCCTGTCTCAGACCGTGCGTCTCAGACCGTCTGTCTCAGACCGTCTGTATCAGACCGTCTGTATCATACCGTCTGTATCAGATCGTCTGTATCAGACTGTCTGTCTCAGACTGTCTGTCTCAGGACGTATGTCTAAGACCGTCTGTCTCAGACCGTCAGTCTCAGACCGTCTGTCTCAGACCGTCTGTCTCAGACCGTCTGTCTCAGACCGTCTGTCTCAGACCGTCTGTGTCAGACCGTCTGTGTCAGGCTGTCTGTCTCAGACCGTCTGTATCAGACCGCCTGTCTCAGACCGTCTGTCTCAGACCGTCTGTCTCAGACCGTCTGTCTCAGACCGTCTGTCGCAGACCGCCTGTCTCAGACCGTCTGTCTCAGACCGTCTGTCTCAGACCGTCTGTCTCAGACCGCCTGTCTCAGACCGTGCGTATCAGACCGTCTGTCTCAGACCGTCTGTATCAGACCGTCTGTATCATACCGTCTGTATCAGACCGTCTGTATCAGACTGTCTGTCTCAGACTGTCTGTCTCAGGCCGTATGTCTAAGACCGTCTGTCTCAGACCGTCTGTCTCAGACCGTCTGTCTCAGACCGTCTGTCTCAGGCCGCCTGTCTCTGACCGTCTGTCTCAGACCGTCTGTCTCAGACCGTCTGTCTCAGACCGCCAGTCTCAGGCCGTCTGTCTCAATCCCTCTGTCTCGAACCGTGTGTCTCAGACCGTCTGTGTCAGACCGTGTCTCAGACCGTCTGTCTCAGACCGTCTGTCTCAGACGGCCTGTCTCAGACCGTCTGTCGCAGACCGCCTGTCTCTGACCGTCTGTCTCAATCCCTCTGTCTCGAACCGTCTGTCTCAGGCCGTCTGTCTCAGACCGCCTGTCTCAGACCGCCTGTCTCTGACCGTCTGTCTCAGACCGTCTCTCTCAGACCGTCTGTATCAGACCGTCTGTCTCAGGCCATCTGTCTCAGACCGTCTGTCTCAATTCCTCTGTCTCGAACCGTCTGTCTCAGACCGTCTGTCTCAGACCGCCTGTCTCAGACCGCCTGTCTCTGACCGTCTGCCTCAGACCGTCTGTCTCAGACCGTCTGTATCAGACCGTCTGTCTCAGACTGTCTGTCTCAGGCCGTATGTCTAAGACCGTCTGTCGCAGACGGCCTGTCTCAGACCGCCTGTCTCTGACCGTCTGTCTCAGTCCGTCTGTCTCAGACCGTCTGTCTCAGACCGTCTGTCTCAGACCGTCTGTCTCAGACCGTCTGTATCAGACCGTCTGTATCAGGCCGTCTGTCTCAGGCCGCCTGTCTCTGACCGTCTGTCTCAGACCGTCTGTCTCAGACCGTCTGTCTCTGACCGTCTGTCTCAGACCGTCTCTCTCAGACCGTCTGTATCAGACCGTCTGTCTCAGGCCATCTGTCTCAGACCGTCTGTCTCAATTCCTCTGTCTCGAACCGTCTGTGTCAGACCGTCTGTGTCAGGCCGTCTGTGTCAGGCCGTCTGTCTCAGACCGTCTGTATCAGACCGCCTGTCTCAGACCGTCTGTCTCAGACCGTCTGTCTCAGACCGTCTGTCTCAGACCGTCTGTGTCAGACCGTCTGTGTCAGGCCGTCTGTCTCAGACCGTCTGTATCAGACCGCCTGTCTCAGACCGTCTGTCTCAGACCGTCTGTCGCAGACCGCCTGTCTCAGACCGTCTGTCTCAGACCGTCTGTCTCAGACCGTCTGTCTCAGACCGCCTGTCTCAGACCGTGCGTCTCAGACCGTCTGTCTCAGACCGTCTGTATCAGACCGTCTGTATCATACCGTCTGTATCAGACCGTCTGTATCAGACTGTCTGTCTCAGACTGTCTGTCTCAGGCCGTATGTCTAAGACCGTCTGTCTCAGACCGTCTGTCTCAGACCGTCTGTCTCAGGCCGCCTGTCTCTGACCGTCTGTCTCAGACCGTCTGTCTCAGACCGTCTGTCTCAGACCGCCAGTCTCAGGCCGTCTGCCTCAATCCCTCTGTCTCGAACCGTGTGTATCAGACCGTCTGTGTCAGACCGTGTCTCAGACCGTCTGTCTCAGACCGTCTGTCTCAGACGGCCTGTCTCAGACCGTCTGTCGCAGACCGCCTGTCTCTGACCGTCTGTCTCAATCCCTCTGTCTCGAACCGTCTGTCTCAGGCCGTCTGTCTCAGACCGCCTGTCTCAGACCGCCTGTCTCTGACCGTCTGTCTCAGACCGTCTCTCTCAGACCGTCTGTATCAGACCGTCTGTCTCAGGCCATCTGTCTCAGACCGTCTGTCTCAATTCCTCTGTCTCGAACCGTCTGTCTCAGGCCGTCTGTCTCAGACCGCCTGTCTCAGACCGCCTGTCTCTGACCGTCTGTCTCAGACCGTCTGTATCAGACCACCTGTTTCAGACTGTCTGTCTCAGGCCGTATGTCTAAGACCGTCTGTCGCAGACCGCCTGTCTCAGACCGCCTGTCTCTGACCGTCTGTCTCAGTCCGTCTGTCTCAGACCGTCTGTCTCAGACCGTCTGTCTCAGACCGTCTGTCTCAGACCGTCTGTCTCAGACCGTCTGTATCAGACCGTCTGTATCAGGCCGTCCGTCTCAGGCCGCCTGTCTCTGACCGTCTGTCTCAGACCGTCTGTCTCAGACCGTCTGTCTCTGACCGTCTGTCTCAGACCGTCTGTCTCAGACCGTCTGTCTCAGGCCGTCTGTCTCAGACCGTCTGTCTCAGACCGTCTGTCTCAGACCGTCTGTGTCAGGCCGTCTGTCTCAGGCCGCCTGTCTCTGACCGTCTGTCTCAGACCGTCTGTCTCAGACCGTCTGTCTCAGACCGCCAGTCTCAGGCCGTCTGTCTCAATCCCTCTGTCTCGAACCGTCTGTCTCAGACCGTGTGTCTCAGACCGTCTGTGTCAGACCGTGTCTCAGACCGTCTGTCTCAGACCGCCTGTCTCAGACCGTCTGTCGCAGACCGCCTGTCTCAGACCGTGTCTCAGACCGTCTGTCTCAGACCGTCTGTCTCAGACCGTCTGTCTCAGACCGTCTGTCTCAGTCAGCCTGTCTCAGACCGCCTATCTCTGACCGTCTGTCTCAGTCCGTCTGTCTCAGACCGTCTGTCTCAGACCGTCTGTCTCAAACCGTCTGTCTCAGACCGTGTGTCTCAGACCGTCTGTGTCAGACCGTGTCTCAGACCGTCTGTCTCAGACCGCCTGTCTCAGACCGTCTGTCGCAGACCGCCTGTCTCAGACCGTGTCTCAGACCGTCTGTCTCAGACCGTCTGTCTCAGACCGTCTGTCTCAGACCGTCTGTCTCAGACCGTCTGTCTCAGACCGTCTGTCTCAGACCGTCTGTGTCAGACCGTCTGTGTCAGACCGTCTGTCTCAGGCCGCCTGTCTCTGACCGTCTGTCTCAGACCGTCTGTCTCAGACCGTCTGTCTCAGACCGCCAGTCTCAGGCCGTCTGTCTCAATCCCTCTGTCTCGAACCGTGTGTCTCAGACCGTCTGTGTCAGACCGTGTCTCAGACCGTCTGTCTCAGACCTTCTGTCTCAGACGGCCTGTCTCAGACCGTCTGTCGCAGACCGCCTGTCTCAGACCGTGTCTCAGACCGTCTGTCTCAGACCGTCTGTCTCAGACCGTCTGTCTCAGACCGTCTGTCTCAGACCGTGCGTCGCAGACCGCCTGTCTCAGACCGTGTCTCAGACCGTCTGTCTCAGTCCGTCTGTCGCAGACCGCCTGTCTCACACCGTCTGTCTCAGACCGTCTGTCTCAGACCGTCTGTCTCAGACCGCCTGTCTCAGACCGTGCGTCTCAGACCGTCTGTCTCAGACCGTCTGTATCAGACCGTCTGTATCATACCGTCTGTATCAGACCGTCTGTATCAGACTGTCTGTCTCAGACTGTCTGTCTCAGGCCGTATGTCTAAGACCGTCTGTCTCAGACCGTCTGTCTCATACCGTCTGTCTCAGACCGTCTGTCTCAGACCGTCTGTGTCAGACCGTCTGTCTCAGGCCGCCTGTCTCTGACCGTCTGTCTCAGACCGTCTGTCTCAGACCGTCTGTCTCAGACCGTCTGTCTCAGTCAGCCTGTCTCAGACCGCCTATCTCTGACCGTCTGTCTCAGTCCGTCTGCCTCAGACCGTCTGTCTCAGACCGTCTGTCTCAGACCGTCTGTATCAGACCGTCTGTATCAGGCCGTCTGTCTCAGGCCGCCTGTCTCTGAACGTCTGTCTCAGACCGTCTGTCTCAGACCGTCTGTCTCTGACCGTCTGTCTCAGACCGTCTGTCTCAGACCGTCTGTCTCGGGCCGTCTGTCTCAGACCGTCTGTCTCAGACCGTCTGTCTCAGACCGTCTGTCTCAGACCGTCTGTGTCAGGTCGTCTGTCTCAGGCCGCCTGTCTCTGACCGTCTGTCTCAGACCGTCTGTCTCAGACCGTCTGTCTCAGACCGTCTGTCTCAGACCGTCTGTCTCAGACCGCCAGTCTCAGGCCGTCTGTCTCAATCCCTCTGTCTCGAACCGTCTGTCTCAGACCGTCTGTCTCAGACCGTGTGTCTCAGACCGTCTGTGTCAGACCGTGTCTCAGACCGTCTGTCTCAGACCGCCTGTCTCAGACCGTCTGTCGCAGACCGCCTGTCTCAGACCGTGTCTCAGACCGTCTGTCTCAGACCGTCTGTCTCAGACCGTCTGTCTCACTCAGCCTATCTCAGACCGCCTATCTCTGACCGTCTGTCTCAGTCCGTCTGTCTCAGACCGTCTGTGTCAGGTCGTCTGTCTCAGGCCGCCTGTCTCTGACCGTCTGTCTCAGACCGTCTGTCTTAGACCGCCTGTCTCAGACCGTGCGTCTCAGACCGTCTGTCTCAGACCGTCTGTCTCAGACCGTCTGTCTCAGACCGTCTGTCTCAGACCGTGCGTCGCAGACCGCCTGTCTCAGACCGTGTCTCAGACCGTCTGTCTCAGACCGTCTGTCGCAGACCGCCTGTCTCAGACCGTCTGTCTCAGACCGTCTGTCTCAGACCGTCTGTCTCAGACCGCCTGTCTCAGACCGTGCGTCTCAGACCGTCTGTCTCAGACCGTCTGTATCAGACCGTCTGTATCATACCGTCTGTATCAGACCGTCTGTATCAGACTGTCTGTCTCAGACTGTCTGTCTCAGGCCGTATGTCTAAGACCGTCTGTCTCAGACCGTCTGTCTCATACCGTCTGTCTCAGACCGTCTGTCTCAGACCGTCTGTGTCAGACCGTCTGTCTCAGGCCGCCTGTCTCTGACCGTCTGTCTCAGACCGTCTGTCTCAGACCGTCTGTCTCAGACCGTCTGTCTCAGTCAGCCTGTCTCAGACCGCCTATCTCTGACCGTCTGTCTCAGTCCGTCTGCCTCAGACCGTCTGTCTCAGACCGTCTGTCTCAGACCGTCTGTATCAGACCGTCTGTATCAGGCCGTCTGTCTCAGGCCGCCTGTCTCTGAACGTCTGTCTCAGACCGTCTGTCTCAGACCGTCTGTCTCTGACCGTCTGTCTCAGACCGTCTGTCTCAGACCGTCTGTCTCGGGCCGTCTGTCTCAGACCGTCTGTCTCAGACCGTCTGTCTCAGACCGTCTGTCTCAGACCGTCTGTGTCAGGTCGTCTGTCTCAGGCCGCCTGTCTCTGACCGTCTGTCTCAGACCGTCTGTCTCAGACCGTCTGTCTCAGACCGTCTGTCTCAGACCGTCTGTCTCAGACCGTCTGTGTCAGACCGTCTGTGTCAGGCCGTCTGTCTCAGACCGTCTGTATCAGACCGCCTGTCTCAGACCGTCTGTCTCAGACCGTCTGTCGCAGACCGCCTGTCTCAGACCGTCTGTCTCAGACCGTCTGTCTCAGACCGTCTGTCTCAGACCGCCTGTCTCAGACCGTGCGTCTCAGACCGTCTGTCTCAGACCGTCTGTATCAGACCGTCTGTATCATACCGTCTGTATCAGACCGTCTGTATCAGACTGTCTGTCTCAGACTGTCTGTCTCAGGCCGTATGTCTAAGACCGTCTGTCTCAGACCGTCTGTCTCAGACCGTCTGTCTCAGGCCGCCTGTCTCTGACCGTCTGTCTCAGACCGTCTGTCTCAGACCGTCTGTCTCAGACCGCCAGTCTCAGGCCGTCTGCCTCAATCCCTCTGTCTCGAACCGTGTGTATCAGACCGTCTGTGTCAGACCGTGTCTCAGACCGTCTGTCTCAGACCGTCTGTCTCAGACGGCCTGTCTCAGACCGTCTGTCGCAGACCGCCTGTCTCTGACCGTCTGTCTCAATCCCTCTGTCTCGAACCGTCTGTCTCAGGCCGTCTGTCTCAGACCGCCTGTCTCAGACCGCCTGTCTCTGACCGTCTGTCTCAGACCGTCTCTCTCAGACCGTCTGTATCAGACCGTCTGTCTCAGGCCATCTGTCTCAGACCGTCTGTCTCAATTCCTCTGTCTCGAACCGTCTGTCTCAGGCCGTCTGTCTCAGACCGCCTGTCTCAGACCGCCTGTCTCTGACCGTCTGTCTCAGACCGTCTGTATCAGACCACCTGTTTCAGACTGTCTGTCTCAGGCCGTATGTCTAAGACCGTCTGTCGCAGACCGCCTGTCTCAGACCGCCTGTCTCTGACCGTCTGTCTCAGTCCGTCTGTCTCAGACCGTCTGTCTCAGACCGTCTGTCTCAGACCGTCTGTCTCAGACCGTCTGTCTCAGACCGTCTGTATCAGACCGTCTGTATCAGGCCGTCCGTCTCAGGCCGCCTGTCTCTGACCGTCTGTCTCAGACCGTCTGTCTCAGACCGTCTGTCTCTGACCGTCTGTCTCAGACCGTCTGTCTCAGACCGTCTGTCTCAGGCCGTCTGTCTCAGACCGTCTGTCTCAGACCGTCTGTCTCAGACCGTCTGTGTCAGGCCGTCTGTCTCAGGCCGCCTGTCTCTGACCGTCTGTCTCAGACCGTCTGTCTCAGACCGTCTGTCTCAGACCGCCAGTCTCAGGCCGTCTGTCTCAATCCCTCTGTCTCGAACCGTCTGTCTCAGACCGTGTGTCTCAGACCGTCTGTGTCAGACCGTGTCTCAGACCGTCTGTCTCAGACCGCCTGTCTCAGACCGTCTGTCGCAGACCGCCTGTCTCAGACCGTGTCTCAGACCGTCTGTCTCAGACCGTCTGTCTCAGACCGTCTGTCTCAGACCGTCTGTCTCAGTCAGCCTGTCTCAGACCGCCTATCTCTGACCGTCTGTCTCAGTCCGTCTGTCTCAGACCGTCTGTCTCAGACAGTCTGTCTCAAACCGTCTGTCTCAGACCGTGTGTCTCAGACCGTCTGTGTCAGACCGTGTCTCAGACCGTCTGTCTCAGACCGCCTGTCTCAGACCGTCTGTCGCAGACCGCCTGTCTCAGACCGTGTCTCAGACCGTCTGTCTCAGACCGTCTGTCTCAGACCGTCTGTCTCAGACCGTCTGTCTCAGACCGTCTGTCTCAGACCGTCTGTCTCAGACCGTCTGTGTCAGACCGTCTGTGTCAGACCGTCTGTCTCAGGCCGCCTGTCTCTGACCGTCTGTCTCAGACCGTCTGTCTCAGACCGTCTGTCTCAGACCGCCAGTCTCAGGCCGTCTGTCTCAATCCCTCTGTCTCGAACCGTGTGTCTCAGACCGTCTGTGTCAGACCGTGTCTCAGACCGTCTGTCTCAGACCGTCTGTCTCAGACGGCCTGTCTCAGACCGTCTGTCGCAGACCGCCTGTCTCAGACCGTGTCTCAGACCGTCTGTCTCAGACCGTCTGTCTCAGACCGTCTGTCTCAGACCGTCTGTCTCAGACCGTGCGTCGCAGACCGCCTGTCTCAGACCGTGTCTCAGACCGTCTGTCTCAGTCCGTCTGTCGCAGACCGCCTGTCTCACACCGTCTGTCTCAGACCGTCTGTCTCAGACCGTCTGTCTCAGACCGCCTGTCTCAGACCGTGCGTCTCAGACCGTCTGTCTCAGACCGTCTGTATCAGACCGTCTGTATCATACCGTCTGTATCAGACCGTCTGTATCAGACTGTCTGTCTCAGACTGTCTGTCTCAGGCCGTATGTCTAAGACCGTCTGTCTCAGACCGTCTGTCTCATACCGTCTGTCTCAGACCGTCTGTCTCAGACCGTCTGTGTCAGACCGTCTGTCTCAGGCCGCCTGTCTCTGACCGTCTGTCTCAGACCGTCTGTCTCAGACCGTCTGTCTCAGACCGTCTGTCTCAGTCAGCCTGTCTCAGACCGCCTATCTCTGACCGTCTGTCTCAGTCCGTCTGCCTCAGACCGTCTGTCTCAGACCGTCTGTCTCAGACCGTCTGTATCAGACCGTCTGTATCAGGCCGTCTGTCTCAGGCCGCCTGTCTCTGAACGTCTGTCTCAGACCGTCTGTCTCAGACCGTCTGTCTCTGACCGTCTGTCTCAGACCGTCTGTCTCAGACCGTCTGTCTCGGGCCGTCTGTCTCAGACCGTCTGTCTCAGACCGTCTGTCTCAGACCGTCTGTCTCAGACCGTCTGTGTCAGGTCGTCTGTCTCAGGCCGCCTGTCTCTGACCGTCTGTCTCAGACCGTCTGTCTCAGACCGTCTGTCTCAGACCGTCTGTCTCAGACCGTCTGTCTCAGACCGCCAGTCTCAGGCCGTCTGTCTCAATCCCTCTGTCTCGAACCGTCTGTCTCAGACCGTCTGTCTCAGACCGTGTGTCTCAGACCGTCTGTGTCAGACCGTGTCTCAGACCGTCTGTCTCAGACCGCCTGTCTCAGACCGTCTGTCGCAGACCGCCTGTCTCAGACCGTGTCTCAGACCGTCTGTCTCAGACCGTCTGTCTCAGACCGTCTGTCTCACTCAGCCTATCTCAGACCGCCTATCTCTGACCGTCTGTCTCAGTCCGTCTGTCTCAGACCGTCTGTGTCAGGCCGTCCGTCTCAGGCCGCCTGTCTCTGACCGTCTGTCTCAGACCGTCTGTCTCAGACCGTCTGTCTCTGACCGTCTGTCTCAGACCGTCTGTCTCAGACCGTCTGTCTCAGGCCGTCTGTCTCAGACCGTCTGTCTCAGACCGTCTGTCTCAGACCGTCTGTGTCAGGCCGTCTGTCTCAGGCCGCCTGTCTCTGACCGTCTGTCTCAGACCGTCTGTCTCAGACCGTCTGTCCCAGACCGCCAGTCTCAGGCCGTCTGTCTCAATCCCTCTGTCTCGAACCGTCTGTCTCAGACCGTGTGTCTCAGACCGTCTGTGTCAGACCGTGTCTCAGACCGTCTGTCTCAGACCGCCTGTCTCAGACCGTCTGTCGCAGACCGCCTGTCTCAGACCGTGTCTCAGACCGTCTGTCTCAGACCGTCTGTCTCAGACCGTCTGTCTCAGACCGTCTGTCTCAGTCAGCCTGTCTCAGACCGCCTATCTCTGACCGTCTGTCTCAGTCCGTCTGTCTCAGACCGTCTGTCTCAGACCGTCTGTCTCAAACCGTCTGTCTCAGACCGTGTGTCTCAGACCGTCTGTGTCAGACCGTGTCTCAGACCGTCTGTCTCAGACCGCCTGTCTCAGACCGTCTGTCGCAGACCGCCTGTCTCAGACCGTGTCTCAGACCGTCTGTCTCAGACCGTCTGTCTCAGACCGTCTGTCTCAGACCGTCTGTCTCAGACCGTCTGTCTCAGACCGTCTGTCTCAGACCGTCTGTGTCAGACCGTCTGTGTCAGACCGTCTGTCTCAGGCCGCCTGTCTCTGACCGTCTGTCTCAGACCGTCTGTCTCAGACCGTCTGTCTCAGACCGCCAGTCTCAGGCCGTCTGTCTCAATCCCTCTGTCTCGAACCGTGTGTCTCAGACCGTCTGTGTCAGACCGTGTCTCAGACCGTCTGTCTCAGACCGTCTGTCTCAGACGGCCTGTCTCAGACCGTCTGTCGCAGACCGCCTGTCTCAGACCGTGTCTCAGACCGTCTGTCTCAGACCGTCTGTCTCAGACCGTCTGTCTCAGACCGTCTGTCTCAGACCGTCTGTCTCAGACCGTGCGTCGCAGACCGCCTGTCTCAGACCGTGTCTCAGACCGTCTGTCTCAGTCCGTCTGTCGCAGACCGCCTGTCTCACACCGTCTGTCTCAGACCGTCTGTCTCAGACCGTCTGTCTCAGACCGCCTGTCTCAGACCGTGCGTCTCAGACCGTCTGTCTCAGACCGTCTGTATCAGACCGTCTGTATCATACCGTCTGTATCAGACCGTCTGTATCAGACTGTCTGTCTCAGACTGTCTGTCTCAGGCCGTATGTCTAAGACCGTCTGTCTCAGACCGTCTGTCTCATACCGTCTGTCTCAGACCGTCTGTCTCAGACCGTCTGTGTCAGACCGTCTGTCTCAGGCCGCCTGTCTCTGACCGTCTGTCTCAGACCGTCTGTCTCAGACCGTCTGTCTCAGACCGTCTGTCTCAGTCAGCCTGTCTCAGACCGCCTATCTCTGACCGTCTGTCTCAGTCCGTCTGCCTCAGACCGTCTGTCTCAGACCGTCTGTCTCAGACCGTCTGTATCAGACCGTCTGTATCAGGCCGTCTGTCTCAGGCCGCCTGTCTCTGAACGTCTGTCTCAGACCGTCTGTCTCAGACCGTCTGTCTCTGACCGTCTGTCTCAGACCGTCTGTCTCAGACCGTCTGTCTCGGGCCGTCTGTCTCAGACCGTCTGTCTCAGACCGTCTGTCTCAGACGGCCTGTCTCAGACCGTGCGTCGCAGACCGCCTGTCTCAGACCGTGTCTCAGACCGTCTGTCTCAGTCCGTCTGTCGCAGACCGCCTGTCTCACACCGTCTGTCTCAGACCGTCTGTCTCAGACCGTCTGTCTCAGACCGCCTGTCTCAGACCGTGCGTCTCAGACCGTCTGTCTCAGACCGTCTGTATCAGACCGTCTGTATCATACCGTCTGTATCAGACCGTCTGTATCAGACTGTCTGTCTCAGACTGTCTGTCTCAGGCCGTATGTCTAAGACCGTCTGTCTCAGTCAGCCTGTCTCAGACCGCCTATCTCTGACCGTCTGTCTCAGTCCGTCTGCCTCAGACCGTCTGTCTCAGACCGCCTGTCTCACACCGTCTGTCTCAGGCCGCCTGTCTCTGACCGTCTGTCTCAGACCGCCTGTCTCAGACCGTCTGTCGCAGACCGCCTGTCTCAGACCGTGTCTCAGACCGTCTGTCTCGGGCCGTCTGTCTCAGACCGTCTGTCTCAGACCGTCTGTCTCAGACCGTCTGTCTCAGACCGTCTGTGTCAGGTCGTCTGTCTCAGGCCGCCTGTCTCTGACCGTCTGTCTCAGACCGCCTGTCTCAGACCGTCTGTCGCAGACCGCCTGTCTCAGACCGTGTCTCAGACCGTCTGTCTCAGACCGTCTGTCTCAGACCGTCTGTCTCACTCAGCCTATCTCAGACCGCCTATCTCTGACCGTCTGTCTCAGTCCGTCTGTCTCAGACCGTCTGTGTCAGGTCGTCTGTCTCAGGCCGCCTGTCTCTGACCGTCTGTCTCAGACCGTCTGTCTTAGACCGCCTGTCTCAGACCGTGCGTCTCAGACCGTCTGTCTCAGACCGTCTGTCTCAGACCGTCTGTCTCAGACCGTCTGTCTCAGACCGTGCGTCGCAGACCGCCTGTCTCAGACCGTGTCTCAGACCGTCTGTCTCAGACCGTGCGTCTCAGACCGTCTGTGTCAGACCGTGTCTCAGACCGTCTGTCTCAGACCGCCTGTCTCAGACCGTCTGTCGCAGACCGCCTGTCTCAGACCGTGTCTCAGACCGTCTGTCTCAGACCGTCTGTCTCAGACCGTCTGTCTCAGACCGTGCGTCGCAGACCGTGCGTCGCAGACCGCCTGTCTCAGACCGTGTCTCAGACCGTCTGTCTCAGACCGTGCGTCTCAGACCGTCTGTCTCAGACCGTCTGTATCAGACCGTCTGTATCATACCGTCTGTATCAGACCGTCTGTATCAGACTGTCTGTCTCAGACTGTCTGTCTCAGGCCGTATGTCTAAGACCGTCTGTCTCAGACCGTCTGTCTCATACCGTCTGTCTCAGACCGTCTGTCTCAGACCGTCTGTCTCAGACCGTCTGTCTCAGACCGTCTGTCTCAGACCGTCTGTGTCAGACCGTCTGTGTCAGACCGTCTGTATCAGGCCGTCTGTCTCAGGCCGCCTGTCTCTGAACGTCTGTCTCAGACCGTCTGTCTCAGACCGTCTGTCTCTGACCGTCTGTCTCAGACCGTCTGTCTCAGACCGTCTGTCTCGGGCCGTCTGTCTCAGACCGTCTGTCTCAGACCGTCTGTCTCAGACCGTCTGTCTCAGACCGTCTGTGTCAGGTCGTCTGTCTCAGGCCGCCTGTCTCTGACCGTCTGTCTCAGACCGTCTGTCTCAGACCGTCTGTCTCAGACCGTCTGTCTCAGACCGTCTGTCTCAGACCGCCAGTCTCAGGCCGTCTGTCTCAATCCCTCTGTCTCGAACCGTCTGTCTCAGACCGTCTGTCTCAGACCGTGTGTCTCAGACCGTCTGTGTCAGACCGTGTCTCAGACCGTCTGTCTCAGACCGCCTGTCTCAGACCGTCTGTCGCAGACCGCCTGTCTCAGACCGTGTCTCAGACCGTCTGTCTCAGACCGTCTGTCTCAGACCGTCTGTCTCACTCAGCCTATCTCAGACCGCCTATCTCTGACCGTCTGTCTCAGTCCGTCTGTCTCAGACCGTCTGTGTCAGGTCGTCTGTCTCAGGCCGCCTGTCTCTGACCGTCTGTCTCAGACCGTCTGTCTTAGACCGCCTGTCTCAGACCGTGCGTCTCAGACCGTCTGTCTCAGACCGTCTGTCTCAGACCGTCTGTCTCAGACCGTCTGTGTCACGTCGTCTGTCTCAGGACGCCTGTCTCAGACCGTGCGTCTCAGACCGTCTGTCTCAGACCGTCTGTCTCACTCAGCCTATCTCAGACCGCCTATCTCTGACCGTCTGTCTCAGTCCGTCTGTCTCAGACCGTCTGTGTCAGGTCGTCTGTCTCAGGCCGCCTGTCTCTGACCGTCTGTCTCAGACCGTCTGTCTCAGACCGCCTGTCTCAGACCGTGTGTCTCAGACCGTCTGTGTCAGACCGTGTCTCAGACCGTCTGTCTCAGACCGCCTGTCTCAGACCGTCTGTCGCAGACCACCTGTCTCAGACCGTGTCTCAGACCGTCTGACTCAGACCGTCTGTCTCAGACCGTCTGTCTCACTCAGCCTATCTCAGACCGCCTATCTCTGACCGTCTGTCTCAGTCCGTCTGTCTCAGACCGTCTGTGTCAGGTCGTCTGTCTCAGGCCGCCTGTCTCTGACCCTCTGTCTCAGACCGTCTGTCTCAGACCGCCTGTCTCAGACCGTGCGTCTCAGACCGTCTGTCTCAGACCGTCTGTCTCAGACCGTCTGTCTCAGACCGTCTGTCTCAGACCGTCTGTGTCAGGTCGTCTGTCTCAGGCCGCCTGTCTCTGACCGTCTGTCTCAGACCGTCTGTCTCAGACCGCCTGTCTCAGACCGTCTGTCTCAGACCGTCTGTATCAGACCGTCTGTATCATACCGTCTGTATCAGACCGTCTGTATCAGACTGTCTGTCTCAGACTGTCTGTCTCAGGCCGTATGTCTAAGACCGTCTGTCTCAGACCGTCTGTCTCATACCGTCTGTCTCAGACCGTCTGTCTCAGACCGTCTGTCTCAGACCGCCAGTCTCAGGCCGTCTGTCTCAATCCCTCTGTCTCAGACCGTCTGCCTCAGACCGTCTGTCTCAGACCGCCAGTCTCTGGCCGTCTGTCTCAGACCGTCTGTCTCAGACCGTCTGTCTCAGACCGTGCGTCGCAGACCGCCTGTCTCAGACCGTGTCTCAGACCGTCTGTCTCAGACCGTCTGTCGCAGACCGCCTGTCTCAGACCGTCTGTCTCAGACCGTCTGTCTCAGACCGCCTGTCTCAGACCGTGCGTCTCAGACCGTCTGTGTCAGACCGTGTCTCAGACCGTCTGTCTCAGACCGCCTGTCTCAGACCGTCTGTCGCAGACCGCCTGTCTCAGACCGTGTCTCAGACCGTCTGTCTCAGACCGTCTGTCTCAGACCGTCTGTCTCAGACCGTGCGTCGCAGACCGCCTGTCTCAGACCGTGTCTCAGACCGTCTGTCTCAGACCGTGCGTCTCAGACCGTCTGTCTCAGACCGTCTGTATCAGACCGTCTGTATCATACCGTCTGTATCAGACCGTCTGTATCAGACTGTCTGTCTCAGACTGTCTGTCTCAGGCCGTATGTCTAAGACCGTCTGTCTCAGACCGTCTGTCTCATACCGTCTGTCTCAGACCGTCTGTCTCAGACCGTCTGTCTCAGACCGTCTGTCTCAGACCGTCTGTCTCAGACCGTCTGTCTCAGACCGTCTGTGTCAGACCGTCTGTGTCAGACCGTCTGTCTCAGGCCGCCTGTCTCTGACCGTCTGTCTCAGACCGTCTGTCTCAGACCGTCTGTCTCGGACCGCCAGTCTCAGGCCGTCTGTCTCAATCCTTCTGTCTCGAACCGTGTGTCTCAGACCGTCTGTCTCAGACGGCCTGTCTCAGACCGTCTGTCTCAGACCGTGTGTCTCAGACCGTCTGTCTCAGACCGCCTGTCTCAGACCGTCTGTCGCAGACCGCCTGTCTCAGACCGTGTCTCAGACCGTCTGTCTCAGACCGTCTGTCTCAGACCGTCTGTCTCAGACCGTCCGTCTCAGTCAGCCTGTCTCAGACCGCCTATCTCTGACCGTCTGTCTCAGTCTGTCTGTCTCAGACCGTCTGTCTCAGACCGTCTGTCTCAGACCGTCTGTCTCAGACCGTCTGTCTCAGACCGTCTGTCTCAGACCGTCTGTCTCAGACCGCCTGTCTCAGACCGTGCGTCTCAGACCGTCTGTGTCAGACCGTGTCTCAGACCGTCTGTCTCAGACCGCCTGTCTCAGACCGTCTGTCGCAGACCGCCTGTCTCAGACCGTGTCTCAGACCGTCTGTCTCAGACCGTGCGTCGCAGACCGCCTGTCTCAGACCGTGTCTCAGACCGTCTGTCTCAGACCGTCTGTCGCAGACCGCCTGTCTCAGACCGTCTGTCTCAGACCGTCTGTCTCAGACCGCCTGTCTCAGACCGTGCGTCTCAGACCGTCTGTGTCAGACCGTGTCTCAGACCGTCTGTCTCAGACCGCCTGTCTCAGACCGTCTGTCGCAGACCGCCTGTCTCAGACCGTGTCTCAGACCGTCTGTCTCAGACCGTCTGTCTCAGACCGTCTGTCTCAGACCGTGCGTCGCAGACCGCCTGTCTCAGACCGTGTCTCAGACCGTCTGTCTCAGACCGTGCGTCTCAGACCGTCTGTCTCAGACCGTCTGTATCAGACCGTCTGTATCATACCGTCTGTATCAGACCGTCTGTATCAGACTGTCTGTCTCAGACTGTCTGTCTCAGGCCGTATGTCTAAGACCGTCTGTCTCAGACCGTCTGTCTCATACCGTCTGTCTCAGACCGTCTGTCTCAGACCGTCTGTCTCAGACCGTCTGTCTCAGACCGTCTGTCTCAGACCGTCTGTGTCAGACCGTCTGTGTCAGACCGTCTGTCTCAGGCCGCCTGTCTCTGACCGTCTGTCTCAGACCGTCTGTCTCAGACCGTCTGTCTCGGACCGCCAGTCTCAGGCCGTCTGTCTCAATCCTTCTGTCTCGAACCGTGTGTCTCAGACCGTCTGTCTCAGACGGCCTGTCTCAGACCGTCTGTCTCAGACCGTGTGTCTCAGACCGTCTGTCTCAGACCGCCTGTCTCAGACCGTCTGTCGCAGACCGCCTGTCTCAGACCGTGTCTCAGACCGTCTGTCTCAGACCGTCTGTCTCAGACCGTCTGTCTCAGACCGTCCGTCTCAGTCAGCCTGTCTCAGACCGCCTATCTCTGACCGTCTGTCTCAGTCTGTCTGTCTCAGACCGTCTGTCTCAGACCGTCTGTCTCAGACCGTCTGTCTCAGACCGTCTGTCTCAGACCGTCTGTCTCAGACCGTCTGTCTCAGACCGCCTGTCTCAGACCGTGCGTCTCAGACCGTCTGTGTCAGACCGTGTCTCAGACCGTCTGTCTCAGACCGCCTGTCTCAGACCGTCTGTCGCAGACCGCCTGTCTCAGACCGTGTCTCAGACCGTCTGTCTCAGACCGTGCGTCGCAGACCGCCTGTCTCAGACCGTGTCTCAGACCGTCTGTCTCAGACCGTCTGTCGCAGACCGCCTGTCTCAGACCGTCTGTCTCAGACCGTCTGTCTCAGACCGCCTGTCTCAGACCGTGCGTCTCAGACCGTCTGTCTCAGACCGTCTGTATCAGACCGTCTGTATCATACCGTCTGTATCAGACCGTCTGTATCAGACTGTCTGTCTCAGACTGTCTGTCTCAGGCCGTATGTCTAAGACCGTCTGTCTCAGACCGTCTGTCTCATACCGTCTGTCTCAGACCGTCTGTCTCAGACCGTCTGTCTCAGACCGTCTGTCTCAGACCGTCTGTCTCAGACCGTCTGTGTCAGACCGTCTGTGTCAGACCGTCTGTCTCAGGCCGCCTGTCTCTGACCGTCTGTCTCAGACCGTCTGTCTCAGACCGTCTGTCTCGGACCGCCAGTCTCAGGCCGTCTGTCTCAATCCTTCTGTCTCGAACCGTGTGTCTCAGACCGTCTGTCTCAGACGGCCTGTCTCAGACCGTCTGTCTCAGACCGTGTGTCTCAGACCGTCTGTCTCAGACCGCCTGTCTCAGACCGTCTGTCGCAGACCGCCTGTCTCAGACCGTGTCTCAGACCGTCTGTCTCAGACCGTCTGTCTCAGACCGTCTGTCTCGAACCGTCTGTCTCAGACCGTCTGTCTCAGACCGTGTGTCTCAGACCGTCTTTGTCAGACCGTGTCTCAGACCGTCTGTCTCAGACTGCCTGTCTCAGACCGTCTGTCGCGACCGCCTGTCTCAGACCGTGTCTCAGACCGTCTGTCTCAGACCGTCTGTCTCAGACCGTCTGTCTCACTCAGCCTATCTCAGACCGCCTATCTCTGACCGTCTGTCTCAGTCCGTCTGTCTCAGACCGTCTGTGTCAGGTCGTCTGTCTCAGGCCGCCTGTCTCTGACCGTCTGTCTCAGACCGTCTGTCTTAGACCGCCTGTCTCAGACCGTGCGTCTCAGACCGTCTGTCTCAGACCGTCTGTCTCAGACCGTCTGTCTCAGACCGTCTGTCTCAGACCGTCTGTGTCAGGTCGTCTGTCTCAGGCCGCCTGTCTCAGACCGTGCGTCTCAGACCGTCTGTCTCAGACCGCCTGTCTCAGACCGTGCGTCTCAGACCGTCTGTCTCAGACCGTCTGTCTCAGACCGTCTGTCTCAGACCGTCTGTCTCAGACCGTCTGTGTCAGGTCGTCTGTCTCAGGCCGCCTGTCTCTGACCGTCTGTCTCAGACCGTCTGTCTCAGACCGCCTGTCTCAGACCGTGCGTCTCAGACCGTCTGTCTCAGACCGTCTGTATCAGACCGTCTGTATCATACCGTCTGTATCAGACCGTCTGTATCAGACTGTCTGTCTCAGACTGTCTGTCTCAGGCCGTATGTCTAAGACCGTCTGTCTCAGACCGTCTGTCTCATACCGTCTGTCTCAGACCGTCTGTCTCAGACCGTCTGTCTCAGACCGCCAGTCTCAGGCCGTCTGTCTCAATCCCTCTGTCTCAGACCGTCTGTCTCAGACCGTCTGTATCAGACCGTCTGTATCAGGCCGTCTGTCTCAGGCCGCCTGTCTCTGACCGTCTGTCTCAGACCGTCTGTCTCTGACCGTCTGACTCAGACCGTCTGTCTCAGACCGTCTGTCTCAGGCCGTCTGTTTTCAGACCGTCTGTCTCAGACCGTCTGTCTCAGACCGTCTGTCTCTGACCGTCTGACTCAGACCGTCTGTCTCAGACCGTCTGTCTCAGGCCGTCTGTCTCAGACCGTCTGTCTCAGACCGTCTGTCTCAGACCGTCTGTCTCAGACCGTCTGTCTCAGACCGTCTGTCTCAGACCGTCTGTATCAGACCGTCTGTATCATACCGTCTGTATCAGACCGTCTGTATCAGACTGTCTGTCTCAGACTGTCTGTCTCAGGCCGTATGTCTAAGACCGTCTGTCTCAGACCGTCTGTCTCATACCGTCTGTCTCAGACCGTCTGTCTCAGACCGTCTGTCTCAGACCGTCTGTCTCAGAGCGTCTGTCTCAGACCGCCTGTCTCACTCCGTCTGTCTCTGTCCGTCTGCCTCATGCCGCCTGTCTCAGTCCGTCTGTCTCAGACCGTCTGTCTCAGACCGTCTGGCTCAGACCGTCTGTATCAGACCGTCTGTATCAGGCCGTCTGTCTCAGGCCGCCTGTCTCTGAACGTCTGTCTCAGACCGTCTGTCTCAGACCGTCTGTCTCTGACCGTCTGTCTCACTCAGCCTATCTCAGACCGCCTATCTCTGACCGTCTGTCTCAGTCCGTCTGTCTCAGACCGTCTGTCTCAGACCGTCTGTCTCAGACCGTCTGTCTCAGACCGTCTGTCTCAGACCGTCTGTCTCAGACCGTCTGTCTCAGACCGTCTGTCTCAGACCGTCTGTATCAGACCGTCTGTATCAGGCCGTCTGTCTCAGGCCGCCTGTCTCTGACCGTCTGTCTCAGACCGTCTGTCTCTGACCGTCTGACTCAGACCGTCTGTCTCAGACCGTCTGTCTCAGACCGTCTGTCTCAGACCGCCTGTCTCAGACCGTCTGTCGCAGACCGCCTGTCTCAGACCGTGTCTCAGACCGTCTGTCTCAGACCGTCTGTCTCAGACCGTCTGTCTCACTCAGCATATCTCAGACCGTCCGTCTCAGTCCGTCTGCCGCTATCGGGCACCGTCTATTCGCCTGTTCCTGTCCGTCTGTATCATACCGCCTGTCTCTGACCGCCTGTCTCAGACCGTCCGTCT
This sequence comes from Coelioxys conoideus, assembly GCA_947623535.1. Lineage (NCBI taxonomy): Eukaryota > Metazoa > Arthropoda > Insecta > Hymenoptera > Megachilidae > Coelioxys > Coelioxys conoideus. Next base: position 884,902 of record CANQJN010000017.1, read on the forward strand.
CAGTCCGTCTGCCGCTATCGGGCACCGTCTATTCACCTGTCCCTGTCCATCTGTATCATACCGCCTGTCTCTGACCGCCTGTCTCAGACCGTCTGTCTCAGACCGTCTGTATCAGGCCGCCAGTCTCAGACCGTCTGTCTCAATCCCTCTGTCTCGAACCGTCTGTCTCAGACCGTCTGTCTCAGACCGTCTGCCTCCGTTCGTCTGTCTCAGACCGCCTGTCTCTGACCGTCTGTCTCAGAATGTCTGTCTCAGGCCGTATGTCTAAGACCGTCTGTCGCAGACCGCCTGTCTCAGGCCGTATGTCTAAGACCGTCTGTCGCAGACCGCCTGTCTCAGACCGCCTGTCTCTGACCGTCTGTCTCAGACCGTCTGTCTCAGACCGTCTGTCTCAGACCGTCTGTATCAGACCGCCTGTCTCAGACCGTCTGTCTCAGACCGTCTGTCTCACACCGTCTGTCTCTGACCGTCTGTCTCAGACCGTCTGCATCAGACCGCCTGTCTCAGACCGTCTGTCTCAGACCGTCTGTCTCAGACCGTCTGTCTCAGGCCGTCTGTCTCAGACCGTCTGTCTCAGACCGTCTGTCTCAGACCGTCTGTCTCAGACCGTCTGTCTCAGACCGTCTGTCTCAGACCGTCTGTCTCCGTTCGTCTGTCTCATACCGCCTGTCTCTGACCGTCTGCCTCAGAATGTCTGTCTCAGGCCGTATGTCCAAGACCGTCTGTCTCAGACCGTCTGTCTCAGACCGTCTGTCTCAGACCGTCTGTCTCAGACCGTCTGTCTCAGACCGTCTGTCTCAGACCGTCTGTCTCAGACCGTCTGTCTCAGACCGTCTGTCTCCGTTCGTCTGTCTCAGACCGCCTGTCTCTGACCGTCTGTCTCAGAATGTCTGTCTCAGGCCGTATGTCTAAGACCGTCTGTCGCAGACAGCCTGTCTCAGGCCGTATGTCTAAGACCGTCTGTCGCAGACCGCCTGTCTCATACCGCCTGTCTCTGACCGTCTGCCTCAGACCGTCTGTCTCAGACCGTCGGTCTCACACCGTCTGTATCTGACCGTCTGTCTCAGACCGTTTGTCTCAGACCGCCTGTCTCAGACCGCCTGTCTCAGACCATCTGTCTCAGACCGTCTGTCTCAGACCGTCTGTATCAGACCGCCTGTTTCAGGCCGTATGTCTAAGACCGTCTGTCGCAGACCGCCTGTCTCAGACCGCCTGTCTCTGACCGTCTGTCTCAGACCGTCTGTCTCAGACCGTCTGTCTCAATCCCTCTGTCTCGAACCGTCTGTCTCAGACCGTCTGTCTCAGACCGTCTGTCTCAGACCGTCTGTCTCAGACCGTCTGCCTCCGTTCGTCTGTCTCAGACCGCCTGTCTCTGACCGTCTGTCTCAGAATGTCTGTCTCAGGCCGTATGTCTAAGACCGTCTGTCGCAGACCGCCTGTCTCAGGCCGTATGTCTAAGACCGTCTGTCGCAGACCGCCTTTCTCAGACCGCCTGTCTCTGACCGTCTGTCTCAGACCGTCTGTCTCAGACCGTCTGTCTCAGACCGTCTGTCTCAGACCGCCTGTCTCAGACCGCCTGTCTCAGACCATCTGTCTCAGACCGTCTGTCTCAGACCGTCTGTATCAGACCGCCTGTCTCAGACCGTCTGTCTCAGACCGTCTGTATCAGACCGCCTGTCTCAGACCGTCCGTCTCAGTCCGTCTGTCTCAGACCGTCTGTCTCAGACCGTCTGTCTCAGACCGTCTGTCTCAGACCGTCTGTCTCAGACCGTCTGTATCAGACCGTCTGTATCAGGCCGTCTGACTCAGCCCGCGTGTCACTGTCCGTCTGTCTCAGACCGTCTGCCTCAGCCCGCCTGTCTCAACCCGCCTCTCTCAGTCCGCCTGTCTCAGTCCGCCTGTCTCAGTCCGTCTGTCTCCGCCCGCCTGTCTCTGTCCGTTTGTCTCAGACCGTCTGTCTCAGACCGTCTGTTTCAGCCCGCCTGTCTCAACCCGCCTCTCTCAGTCCGTCTGTCTGAGACCGTCTGTCTTATGTCATCTGTCTCTGTCCGTCTGTCTCAGACCGTCTGTCTCAGACCGTCTGACTCAGCCCGCCTGTCTCGGACCGTCTGTCTCAGACCGTCTGACTCAGCCCGCGTGTCACTGTCCGTCTGTCTCAGACCGTCTGCCTCAGCCCGCCTGTCTCAACCCGCCTCTCTCAGTCCGCCTGTCTCAGTCCGCCTGTCTCAGTCCGTCTGTCTCCGCCCGCCCGTCTCTGTCCGTTTGTCTCAGACCGTCTGTCTCAGACCGTCTGTCTCAGCCCGCCTGTCTCAACCCGCCTCTCTCAGTCCGTCTGTCTCAGCCCGCCTGTCTCAGCCCGCCTCTCCCAGTCCGTCTGTCTCAGACCGTCTGTCTCAGACCGCCTGTCTCAGACCGTCTGTCGCAGACCGCCTGTCTCAGACCGTGTCTCAGACCGTCTGTCTCAGACCGTCTGTCTCAGACCGTCTGTCTCACTCAGCATATCTCAGACCGTCCGTCTCAGTCAGTCTGCCGCTATCGGGCACCGTCTATTCGCCTGTTCCTGTCCGTCTGTATCATACCGCCTGTCTCTGACCGCCTGTCTCAGACCGTCCGTCTCAGTCCGTCTGCCGCTATCGGGCACCGTTTATTCACCTGTCCCTGTCCATCTGTATCATACCGCCTGTCTCTGACCGCCTGTCTCAGACCGTCTGTCTCAGACCGTCTGTATCAGGCCGCCAGTCTCAGACCGTCTGTCTCAATCCCTCTGTCTCGAACCGTCTGTCTCAGACCGTCTGTCTCAGACCGTCTGTCTCAGACCGTCTGTCTCAGACCGTCTGCCTCCGTTCGTCTGTCTCAGAATGTCTGTCTCAGGCCGTATGTCTAAGACCGTCTGTCGCAGACCGCCTGTCTCAGGCCGTATGTCTAAGACCGTCTGTCGCAGACCGCCTGTCTCAGACCGCCTGTCTCTGACCGTCTGTCTCAGACCGTCTGTCTCAGACCGTCTGTCTCAGACCGTCTGTATCAGACCGCCTGTCTCAGACCGTCTGTCTCAGACCGTCTGTCTCACACCGTCTGTCTCTGACCGTCTGTCTCAGACCGTCTGTATCAGACCGCCTGTCTCAGACCGTCTGTCTCAGACCGTCTGTCTCAGACCGTCTGTCTCAGGCCGTCTGTCTCAGACCGTCTGTCTCAGACCGTCTGTCTCAGACCGTCTGTCTCAGACCGTCTGTCTCCGTTCGTCTGTCTCATACCGCCTGTCTTTGAGCGTCTGTCTCAGAATGTCTGTCTCAGGCCGTATGTCCAAGACCGTCTGTCTCAGACCGTCTGTCTCAGACCGTCTGTCTCAGACCGTCTGTCTCAGACCGTCTGTCTCAGACCGTCTGTCTCAGACCGTCTGTCTCCGTTCGTCTGTCTCAGACCGCCTGTCTCTGACCGTCTGTCTCAGAATGTCTGTCTCAGGCCGTATGTCTAAGACCGTCTGTCGCAGACAGCCTGTCTCAGGCCGTATGTCTAAGACCGTCTGTCGCAGACCGCCTGTCTCAGACCGCCTGTCTCTGACCGTCTGCCTCAGACCGTCTGTCTCAGACCGTCGGTCTCACACCGTCTGTCTCTGACCGTCTGTCTCAGACCGTCTGTCTCAGACCGCCTGTCTCAGACCGCCTGTCTCAGACCATCTGTCTCAGACCGTCTGTCTCAGACCGTCTGTATCAGACCGCCTGTCTCAGGCCGTATGTCTAAGACCGTCTGTCGCAGACCGCCTGTCTCAGACCGCCTGTCTCTGACCGTCTGTCTCAGACCGTCTGTCTCAGACCGTCTGTCTCAATCCCTCTGTCTCGAACCGTCTGTCTCAGACCGTCTGTCTCAGACCGTCTGTCTCAGACCGTCTGTCTCAGACCGTCTGTCTCAGACCGCCTGTCTCAGACCGCCTGTCTCAGACCATCTGTCTCAGACCGTCTGTCTCAGACCGTCTGTATCAGACCGCCTGTCTCAGACCGTCTGTCTCAGACCGTCTGTATCAGACCGCCTGTCTCAGACCGTCTGTCTCAGACCGTCTGTCTCAGACCGTCTGTCTCAGACCGCCTGTCTCAGACCGTGCGTCTCAGACCGTCTGTCTCAGACCGTCTGTATCAGACCGTCTGTATCATACCGCCTGTATCAGACCGTCTGTATCAGACTGTCTGTCTCAGACTGTCTGTCTCAGGCCGTATGTCTAAGACCGTCTGTCTCAGACCGTCTGTTTCAGACCGTGTGTCTCAGACCGTCTGTGTCAGACCGTGTCTCAGACCGTCTGTCTCAGACCGTCTGTCTCAGGCCGTCTGTCGCAGACCGCCTGTCTCAGACCGTGTCTCAGACCGTCTGTCTCAGACCGTCTGTCTCAGACCGTCTGTCTCAGTCAGCCTGTCTCAGACCGCCTATCTCTTACCGTCCGTCTCAGTCCGTCTGTCTCAGACCGTCTGTCTCAGACCGTCTGTCTCAGACCGTCTGTCTCAGACCGTCTGTCTCAGACCGTCTGTCTCAGACCGTCTGTCTCAGACCGTCTGTATCAGACCGTCTGTATCAGGCCGTCTGACTCAGCCCGCGTGTCACTGTCCGTCTGTCTCAGACCGTCTGCCTCAGCCCGCCTGTCTCAACCCGCCTCTCTCAGTCCGCCTGTCTCAGTCCGCCTGTCTCAGTCCGTCTGTCTCCGCCCGCCTGTCTCTGTCCGTTTGTCTCAGACCGTCTGTCTCAGACCGTCTGTTTCAGCCCGCCTGTCTCAACCCGCCTCTCTCAGTCCGTCTGTCTGAGACCGTCTGTCTTATGTCATCTGTCTCTGTCCGTCTGTCTCAGACCGTCTGTCTCAGACCGTCTGACTCAGCCCGCCTGTCTCGGACCGTCTGTCTCAGACCGTCTGACTCAGCCCGCGTGTCACTGTCCGTCTGTCTCAGACCGTCTGCCTCAGCCCGCCTGTCTCAACCCGCCTCTCTCAGTCCGCCTGTCTCAGTCCGCCTGTCTCAGTCCGTCTGTCTCCGCCCGCCCGTCTCTGTCCGTTTGTCGCAGACCGTCTGTCTCAGACCGTCTGTCTCAGCCCGCCTGTCTCAACCCGCCTCTCTCAGTCCGTCTGTCTCAGCCCGCCTGTCTCAGCCCGCCTCTCCCAGTCCGACTGTCTCAGCCCGCCTGTCTCAGTCCGTCTGTCTCAGACCGTCTGTCTCAGCCCGCCTGTCTCAATCGGTCTCTCTCCGCCCACCTGTCTCAGTACGTCTGTCTCAGACCGTCTGTCTCAGACCGTCTATCTCAGATCGTCTGTCTCAGCCCGCCTGTCTCAATCGGTCTCTCTCCGCCCATCTGTCTCAGTCCGTCTGTCTCAGACCGTCTGTCTGAGTCCGTCTGTCTCAGGCCATCTGTCTCAGACCGTCTGTCTCAGACCGTCTGTCTCAGCCCGCCTGTCTCAGTCCGCCTCTCTCAGTCCGTCTGTCTGAGTCCGTCTGTCTCAGGCCATCTGTCTCAGACCGTCTGTCTCAGACCGCCTGTCTCGGACCGTCTGTCTCAGACCGTCTGACTCAGCCCGCCTGTCTCAATCGGTCTCTCTCCGCCCACCTGTCTCAGTCCGTCTGTCTCAGACCGTCTGTCTCAGACCGTCTGTCTCAGATCGTCTGTCTCAGCCCGCCTATCTCAGCCCGCCTCTCTCAGTCCGTCTGTCTGAGTCCGTCTGTCTCAGTCCGTCTGTCTCAGACCGTCTGTCTCAGACCGTCTGTCTCAGCCCGCCTGTCTCAGTCCGCCTCTCTCAGTCCGTCTGTCTCAGCCCGCCAGTCTCAGCCCGCCTCTCCCAGTCCGTCTGTCTCAGCCCGCCTGTCTCAGTCCGTCCGTCTCAGACCGTCTGTCTCATCCCGCCTGTCTCAGCCCGCCTCTCTCAGTCCGTGTGTCTGAGACCGTCTGTCACAGACCGTCTGTCTCATCCCGCCTGTCCCAGTCCGTCTGTCTGAGTCCGTCTGTCTCAGGCCATCTGTCTCAGACCGTCTGTCTCAGACCGTCTGTCTCGGACCGTCTGTCTCAGACCGTCTGACTCAGCCCGCCTGTCTCAATCGGTCTCTCTCCGCCCGCCTGTCTCAGTCCGTCTGTCTCAGACCGTCTGTCTCAGACCGTCTGTCTCAGATCGTCTGTCTCAGCCCGCCTGTCTCAGCCGGCCTCTCTCAGTCCGTCTGTCTGAGTCCGTCTGTCTCAGGCCATCTGTCTCAGACCGTCTGTCTCTGTCCGTCTGACTCTGACCGTCTGTCTCGGACCGTCTGTCTCAGCCCGCCTGTCTCAGCCCGCCTCTCTCAGTCCGTCTGTCTGAGACCGTCTGTCTCAGACCGTCTGACTCAGCCCGCCTGTCTCAGTCCGTCTGTCTCAGACCGTCTGTCTCTGCCCGCCTGTCTCAACCCGCCTCTCTCAGACCGTCTGTCTCAGCCCGCCTGTCTCAACCCGCCTCTCTCAGTCCGTCTGTCTCAGCCCGCCTGTCTCAGCCCGCCTCTCCCAGTCCGTCTGTCTCAGCCCGCCTGTCTCAGTCCGTCTGTCTCAGACCGTCTGACTCAGCCCGCCTGTCTCAATCGGTCTCTCTCCGCCCGCCTGTCTCAGTCCGTCTGTCTCAGACCGTCTGTCTCAGACCGTCTGTCTCAGATCGTCTGTCTCAGCCCGCCTATCTCAGCCCCCCTCTCTCAGTCCGTCTGTCTGAGTCCGTCTGTCTCAGTCCGTCTGTCTCAGACCGTCTGTCTCAGCCCGCCTGTCTCAGTCCGCCTCTCTCAGTCCGTCTGTCTCAGCCCGCCAGTCTCAGCCCGCCTCTCCCAGTCCGTCTGTCTCAGCCCGCCTGTCTCAGTCCGTCCGTCTCAGACCGTCTGTCTCATCCCGCCTGTCTCAGCCCGCCTCTCTCAGTCCGTGTGTCTGAGAACGTCTGTCACAGACCGTCTGTCTCATCCCGCCTGTCCCAGTCCGTCTGTCTCAGTCCGTCTGTCTCAGGCCACCTGTCTCAGACCGTCTGTCTCTGTCCGTCTGTCTCTGACCGTCTGACTCGGACCGTCTGTCTCAGACCGTCCGACTCAGCCCGCCTGTCTCTGTCCGTCTGTCTCAGACCGTCTGTCTCAGCCCGCCTGTCTCAACCCGCCTCTCTCAGTCCGTCTGTCTCAGACCGTCTGTCTCAGATCGTCTGTCTCAGCCCGCCTATCTCAGCCCCCCTCTCTCAGTCCGTCTGTCTGAGTCCGTCTGTCTCAGTCCGTCTGTCTCAGACCGTCTGTCTCAGCCCGCCTGTCTCAGTCCGCCTCTCTCAGTCCGTCTGTCTCAGCCCGCCAGTCTCAGCCCGCCTCTGCCAGTCCGTCTGTCTCAGCCCGCCTGCCTCAGTCCGCCTGTCTCAGTCCGCCTGTCTCAGTCCGCCTGTCTCAGTCCGTCTGTCTCCGCCCGCCTGTCTCTGTCCGTTTGTCTCAGACCGTCTGTGTCAGCCCGCCTGTCTCAGCCCGCCTGTCTCAGCTCGCTTCTCTCAGTCCATCTGTCTCAGACCGTCTGTCTCAGGCCATCTGTCTCAGTCCGTCTGTCCCTGTCCGCCTGTCTCAGACCGTCTGTCTCAGACCATCTGTCTCAGACCGTCTGTCACAGCTCGCCTCTCTCAGTCCATCTGTCTCATACCGTCGGTCTTAGCCCGTCTGTCTGAGCCCGCCTGTCTCCGCCCGCCTATCTCAGATCGTCTGTCTCAGCCCGCCTATCTCAGCCCGCCTCTCTCAGTCCGTCTGTCTGAGTCCGTCTGTCTCAGTCCGTCTGTCTCCGACCGTCTGTCTCGGACCGTCTGTCTCGGACCGTCTGTCTCGGACCGTCTGTCTCGGACCGTCTGTCTCGGACCGTCTGTCTCGGACCGTCTGTCTCGGACCGTCTGTCTCGGACCGTCTGTCTCGGACCGTCTGTCTCGGACCGTCTGTCTCGGACCGTCTGTCTCAGACCGTCTGTCTCAGCCCGACTGTCTCAGCCCGCCTGTCTCCGCCCGCCTGTCTCAGTCCGTCTGTCTCAGACCGTCTGTCTCAGACCATCTGTCTCAGACCGTCTGTCACAGCTCGCCTCTCTCAGTCCATCTGTCTCATACCGTCGGTCTTAGCCCGTCTGTCTGAGCCCGCCTGTCTCTGTCCGTGTGTCTCAGACCGTCTGTCTCGGACCGTCTGTCTCTTACCGTCTGTCTCTTACCGTTGTCTCTGCCCGTCTGTTTCAGCCCGCCTGTCTCTGTCCGTCTGTCTTTGACCGTCCGTCTCAGTCCGTCTGTCTCAGACCGTCTGTCGCTGTCCGTCTGTCTCGGACCGTCTGTCTCTTACCGTTGTCTCTGTCCGTCTGTTTCAGCCCGCCTGTCTCTGTCCGTCTGTATTTGACCGTCCGTCTCAGACCGTCTGTCTCATCCCGCCTGTCTCAGCCCGCCTCTCTCAGTCCGTGCGTCTGAGACCGTCTGTCACAGACCGTCTGTCTCATCCCGCCTGTCCCAGTCCGTCTGTCTTTGACCGTCTGTCTCAGACCATCTGTCTCAGACCATCTGTGTCAGACCATCTGACTCAGACCATCTGTCTCAGACAGTCTGTCTCTGTCCGTCTGTCGCGGACCGTCTGTCTCAGACCGTCTGTCTCGGACCGTCTGTCTCAGACCGTCTGTCTCTTACCGTTGTCTCTGTCCGTCTGTTTCAGCCCGCCTGTCTCTGTCCGTCTGTCTTTGACCGTCCGTCTCAGTCCGTCTGTCTCAGACCGTCTGTCTCTGTCCGTGTGCCTCGGACCGTCTGTCTCTTACCGTTGTCTCTGTCCGTCTGTTTCAGCCCGCCTGTCTCTGTCCGTCTGTCTTTGACCGTCCGTCTCAGACCGTCTGTCTCAGCCCGCCTGTCTCAACCCGCCTCTCTCAGTCCGTCTGTCTGAGACCGTCTGTCTCATGTCATCTGTCTCTGTCCGTCTGTCTCAGACCGTCTGTCTCTGTCCGTCTGTCTCAGCCCGCCTGTCTCAGCCCGCCTCTCTCAGTCCGTCTGTCTGAGACCGTCTATCTCAGACCGTCTGTCTCAGCCCGCCTGTCTTTGACCGTCTGTCTCAGACCATCTGTCTCAGACCATCTGTGTCAGACCATCTGACTCAGACCATCTGTCTCGGACCGTCTGTCTCGGACCGTCTGTCTCGGACCGTCTGTCTCGGACCGTCTGTCTCGGACCGTCTGTCTCAGACCGTCTGTCTCAGCCCGTCTGTCTCAGCCCGCCTGTCTCAGCTCGCTTCTCTCAGTCCATCTGTCTCAGACCGTCTGTCTCAGGCCATCTGTATCAGTCCGTCTGTCCCTGTCCGCCTGTCTCCGCCCGCCTGTCTCAGTCCGTCTGTCTCAGACCGTCTGTCTCAGACCGTCTGTCTCAGACCTTCTGTCTCAGATCGTCTGTCTCAGCCCGCCTATCTCAGCCCGCCTCTCTCAGTCCGTCTGTCTGAGTCCGTCTGTCTCAGTCCGTCTGTCTCAGACCGTCTGTCTCGGACCGTCTGTCTCGGACCGTCTGTCTCGGACCGTCTGTCTCAGACCGTCTGTCTCAGCCCGCCTGTCTCAGCCCGCCTGTCTCAGCTCGCTTCTCTCAGTCCATCTGTCTCAGACCGTCTGTCTCAGGCCATCTGTCTCAGTCCGTCTTTCCCTGTCCGCCTGTCTCAGACCGTCTGTCTCAGACCATCTGTCTCAGACCGTCTGTCACAGCCCGCCTCTCTCAGTCCATCTGTCTCATACCGTCGGTCTTAGCCCGTCTGTCTGAGCCCGCCTGTCTCTGTCCGTGTGTCTCAGACCGTCTGTCTCGGACAGTCTGTCTCTTACCGTCTGTCTCTTACCCTTGTCTCTGCCCGTCTGTTTCAGCCCGCCTGTCTCTGTCCGTCTGTCTTTGACCGTCCGTCTCAGTCCGTCTGTCTCAGACCGTCTGTCGCTGTCCGTCTGTCTCGGACCGTCTGTCTCTTACCGTTGTCTCTGTCCGTCTGTTTCAGCCCGCCTGTCTCTGTCCGTCTGTATTTGACCGTCCGTCTCAGACCGTCTGTCTCATCCCGCCTGTCTCAGCCCGCCTCTCTCAGTCCGTGCGTCTGAGACCGTCTGTCACAGACCGTCTGTCTCATCCCGCCTGTCCCAGTTCCGTCTGTCTTTGACCGTCTGTCTCAGACCATCTGTCTCAGACCATCTGTCTCAGACAGTCTGTCTCTGTCCGTCTGTCTCAGTCCGTCTGTCTCGGACCGTCTGTCTCGGACCGTCTGTCTCGGACCGTCTATCTCAGACCGTCTGTCTCAGCCCGCCTGTTTCAGCTCGCTTCTCTCAGTCCATCAGTCTCAGACCGTCTGTCTCAGGCCATCTGTCTCAGTCCGTCTGTCCCTGTCCGTCTGTCTCAGACCGTCTGTCTCAGACCGTCTGTCTCAGGCCGTCTGTCTCAGACCGTCTGTCTCAGACCGTCTGTCTCAGACCGTCTGTCTCAGACCGTCTGTCTCAGACCGTCTGTCTCAGACCGTCTGTCTCAGACCGTCTGTCTCAGACCGTCTGTGTCAGGTCGTCTGTCTCAGGCCGCCTGTCTCTGACCGTCTGTCTCAGACCGTCTGTCTCAGGCCGTCTGTCTCAGACCGTCTGTCTCAGACCGTCTGTCTCAGACCGTCTGTCTCAGACCGTCTGTATCAGACCGTCTGTATCAGGCCGTCTGTCTCAGGCCGCCTGTCTCTGAACGTCTGTCTCAGACCGTCTGTCTCAGACCGTCTGTTTCAGCCCGCCTGTCTCAGTCCGTCTGTATTTGACCGTCGTCTCAGACCGTCTGTCTCATCCCGCCTGTCTCAGCCCGCCTCTCTCAGTCCGTGCGTCTGAGACCGTCTGTCACAGACCGTCTGTCTCATCCCGCCTGTCCGAGTTCCGTCTGTCTTTGACCGTCTGTCTCAGACCATCTGTCTCAGACGATCTGTGTCAGACCATCTGACTCAGACCATCTGTCTCAGACAGTCTGTCTCTGTCCGTCTGTCGCGGACCGTCTGTCTCAGACCGTCTGTCTCGGACCGTCTGTCTCAGACCGTCTGTCTCAGATCGTCTGTCTCAGCCCGCCTGTCTCAGCCCGCCTCTCTCAGTCCGTCTGTCTGAGTCCGTCTGTCTCAGGCCATCTGTCTCAGACCGTCTGTCTCTGTCCGTCTGTCTCTGACCGTCTGTCTCGGACCGTCTGTCTCAGCCCGCCTGTCTCAGCCCGCCTCTCTCAGTCCGTCTGTCTCAGTCCGTCTGTCTCGGACCGTCTGTCTCGGACCGTCTGTCTCGGACCGTCTGTCTCGGACCGTCTGTCTCGGACCGTCTGTCTCTTACCGTTGTCTCTGTCCGTCTGTTTCAGCCCGCCTGTCTCTGTCCGTCTGTCTTTGACCGTCCGTCTCAGTCCGTCTGTCTCAGACGGTCTGTCTCTGTCCGTGTGTCTCGGACCGTCTGTCTCTTACCGTTGTCTCTGTCCGTCTGTTTCAGCCCGCCTGTCTCTGTCCGTCTGTCTTTGACCGTCCGTCTCAGACCGTCTGTCTCAGCCCGCCTGTCTCAGCCCGCCTCTCTCAGTCCGTCTGTCTGAGACCGTCTGTCTCAGACCGTCTGACTCAGCCCGCCTGTCTCAGTCCGTCTGTCTCAGACCGTCTGTCTCTGCCCGCCTGTCTCAACCCGCCTCTCTCAGTCCGTCTGTCTCAGCCCGCCTGTCTCACCCCGCCTCTCCCAGTCCGACCGTATCAGCACGCCTGTCTCAGTCCGTCTGTCTCAGCCCGCCTGTCTCAGCCCGCCTCTCTCAGTCCGTCTGTCTCAGGCCATCTGTCTCAGACCGTCTGTCTCTGTCCGTCTGTCTCTGACCGTCTGTCTCGGACCGTCTGTCTCGGACCGTCTGTCTCGGACCGTCTGTCTCGGACCGTCTGTCTCGGACCGTCTGTCTCGGACCGTCTGTCTCGGACCGTCTGTCTCAGACCGTCTGTCTCAGCCCGCCTGTCTCAGCCCGCCTGTCTCAGCTCGCTTCTCTCAGTCCATCTGTCTCAGACCGCCTGTCTCAGGCCATCTGTCTCAGTCCGTCTGTCCCTGTCCGCCTGTCTCAGACCGTCTGTCTCAGACCATCTGTCTCAGACCGTCTGTCACAGCTCGCCTCTCTCAGTCCATCTGTCTCATACCGTCGGTCTTAGCCCGTCTGTCTGAGCCCGCCTGTCTCTGTCCGTGTGTCTCAGACCGTCTGTCTCGGACCGTCTGTCTCTTACCGTCTGTCTCTTACCGTTGTCTCTGCCCGTCTGTTTCAGCCCGCCTGTCTCTGTCCGTCTGTCTTTGACCGTCCGTCTCAGTCCGTCTGTCTCAGACCGTCTGTCGCTGTCCGTCTGTCTCGGACCGTCTGTCTCTTACCGTTGTCTCTGTCCGTCTGTTTCAGCCCGCCTGCCTCTGTCCGTCTGTATTTGACCGTCCGTCTCAGACCGTCTGTCTCTTCCCGCCTGTCCCAGTCCGTCTGTCTTTGGCCGTCTGTCTCAGACCATCTGTCTCAGACCATCTGTGTCAGACCATCTGACTCAGACCATCTGTCTCAGACAGTCTGTCTCTGTCCGTCTGTCGCGGACCGTCTGTCTCAGACCGTCTGTCTCGGACCGTCTGTCTCAGACCGTCTGTCTCCTACCGTTGTCTCTGTCCGTCTGTTTCAGCCCGCCTGTCTCTGTCCGTCTGTCCTTGACCGTCCGTCTCAGACCGTCTGTCTCAGCCCGCCTGTCTCAACCCGCCTCTCTCAGTCCGTCTGTCTGAGACCGTCTGTCTCATGTCATCTGTCTCTGTCCGTCTGTCTCAGACCGTCTGTCTCTGTCCGTCTGTCTCAGCCCGCCTGTCTCATCCCGCCTCTCTCAGTCCGTCTGTCTGAGACCGTCTATCTCAGACCGTCTGTCTCAGCCCGCCTGTCTTTGACCGTCTGTCTCAGACCATCTGTCTCAGACCATCTGTGTCAGACCATCTGACTCAGACCATCTGTCTCAGACAGTCTGTCTCTGTCCGTCTGTCGCGGACCGTCTGTCTCAGACCGTCTGTCTCGGACCGTCTGTCTCAGACCGTCTGTCTCTTACCGTTGTCTCTGTCCGTCTGTTTCAGCCCGCCTGTCTCTGTCCGTCTGTCTTTGACCGTCCGTCTGAGTCCGTCTGTCTCAGACCGTCTGTCTCTGTCCGTGTGTCTCGGACCGTCTGTCTCTTACCGTTGTCTCTGTCCGTCTGTTTCAGCCCGCCTGTCTCTGTCCGTCTGTCTTTGACCGTCCGTCTCAGACCGTCTGTCTCAGCCCGCCTGTGTCAACCCGCCACTCTCAGTCCGTCTGTCTCAGCCCGCCTGTCTCAGTCCGCCTGTCTCAGTCCGCCTGTCTCAGTCCGTCTGTCTCCGCCCGCCTGTCTCTGTCCGTTTGTCTCAGACCGTCTGTCTCAGACCGTCTGTCTCAGCCCGCCTGTCTCAACCCGCCTCTCTCAGTCCGCGTGTCTCAGCCCGCCTGTCTCAGCCCGCCTCTCCCAGTCCGTCTGTCTCAGCCCGCCTGTCTCAGTCCGTCAGTCTCAGACCGTCTGTCTCAGCCCGCCTGTCTCAGTCCGCCTCTCTCAGTCCGTCTGTCTGGGTTTGTCTGTCTCAGGCCATCTGCCTCAGACCGTCTGTCTCAGACCGTCTGTCTCGGACCGTCTGTATCAGACCGTCTGACTCAGCCCGCCTGTCTCAATCGGTCTCTCTCCGCCCGCCTGTCTCAGTCCGTCTGTCTCAGACCGTCTGTTTCAGATTGTCTGTCTCAGCCCGCCTGTCTCAGCCCGCCTCTCTCAGTCCGTCTGTCTGAGTCCGTCTGTCTCAGTCCGTCTGTCTCAGCCCGCCTGTCTCAGTCCGCCTCTCTCAGTCCGTCTGTCTCAGCCCGCCTGTCTCAGCCCGCCTCTCCCAGTCCGTCTGTCTCAGCCCGCCTGTCTCAGCCCGCCTCTCCCAGTCCGTCTGTCTCAGCCCGCCTGTCTCAGCCCGCCTCTCACAGTCCGTGTGTCTGAGACCGTCTGTCACAGACAATCTGTCTCATCCCGCCTGTCCCAGTCCGTCTGTCTGAGTCCGTCTGTCTCAGGCCATCTGTCTCAGACCGTCTGTCTCAGACCGTCTGTCTCGGACCGTCTGTCTCAGACCGTCTGACTCAGCCCGCCTGTCTCAATCGGTCTCTCTCCGCCCGCCTGTCTCAGTCCGTCTGTCTCAGACCGTCTGTCTCAGACCGTCTGTCTCAGATCGTCTGTCTCAGCACGCCTGTCTCAGCCCGCCTCTCTCAGTCCGTCTGTCTGAGTCCGTCTGTCTCAGGCCATCTGTCTCAGACCGTCTGTCTCTGTCCGTCTGTCTCTAACCGTCTGTCTCGGACCGTCTGTCTCAGCCCGCCTGTCTCAGCCCGCCTCTCTCAGTCCGTCTGTCTCAGTCCGCCTGTCTCAGTCCGTCTGTCTCAGACCGTCTGTCTCAGCCCGCCTGTCTCAGTCCGCCTCTCTCAGTCCGTCTGTCTGAGTTTGTCTGTCTCAGGCCATCTGCCTCAGACCGTCTGTCTCAGACCGTCTGTCTCGGACCGTCTGTCTCAGACCGTCTGACTCAGCCCGCCTGTCTCAATCGGTCTCTCTCCGCCCGCCTGTCTCAGTCCGTCTGTCTCAGACCGTCTGTCACAGACCGTCTGTCTCAGACCGTCTGTCTCAGATCGTCTGTCTCAGCCCGCCTGTCTCAGCCCGCCTCTCTCAGTCCGTCTGTCTGAGTCCGTCTGTCTCAGGCCATCTGTCTCAGACCGTCTGTCTCTGTCCGTCTGTCTCTGACCGTCTGTCTCGGACCGTCTGTCTCAGCCCGCCTGTCTCAGCCCGCCTCTCTCAGTCCGTCTGTCTCAGTCCGTCTGTCTCAGACCGTCTGTCTCGGACCGTCTGTCTCGGACCGTCTGTCTCGGACCGTCTGTCTCGGACCGTCTGTCTCGGACCGTCTGTCTCTTACCGTTGTCTCTGTCCGTCTGTTTCAGCCCGCCTGTCTCTGCCCGTCTGTCTTTGACCGTCCGTCTCAGTCCGTCTGTCTCAGACCGTCTGCCTCTGTCCGTGTGTCTCGGACCGTCTGTCTCTTACCGTTGTCTCTGTCCGTCTGTTTCAGCCCGCCTGTCTCTGTCCGTCTGTCTTTGACCGTCCGTCTCAGTCCGTCTGTCTCAGACCGTCTGTCTCAGCCCGCCTGTCTCAGTCCGCCTCTCTCAGTCCGTCTGTCTCAGCCCGCCTGTCTCAGCACGCCTCTCCCAGTCCGTCTGTCTCAGCCCGCCTGTCTCATTCCGTCCGTCTCAGACCGTCTGTCTCATCCCGCCTGTCTCAGCCCGCCTCTCACAGTCCGTGTGTCTGAGACCGTCTGTCACAGACAATCTGTCTCATCCCGCCTGTCCCAGACCGTCTGTCTGAGTCCGTCTGTCTCAGGCCATCTGTCTCAGACCGTCTGTCTCAGACCGTCTGTCTCGGACCGTCTGTCTCAGACCGTCTGACTCAGCCCGCCTGTCTCAATCGGTCTCTCTCCGCCCGCCTGTCTCAGTCCGTCTGTCTCAGACCGTCTGTCTCAGACCGTCTGTCTCAGATCGTCTGTCTCAGCACGCCTGTCTCAGCCCGCCTCTCTCAGTCCGTCTGTCTGAGTCCGTCTGTCTCAGGCCATCTGTCTCAGACCGTCTGTCTCTGTCCGTCTCTCTCTAACCGTCTGTCTCGGACCGTCTGTCTCAGCCCGCCTGTCTCAGCCCGCCTCCCTCAGTCCGTCTGTCTCAGTCCGTCTGTCTCAGACCGTCTGTCTCAGACCGTCTGTCTCGGACCGTCTGTCTCGGACCGTCTGTCTCGGACCGTCTGTCTCGGACCGTCTGTCTCGGACCGTCTGTCTCTTACCGTTGTCTCTGTCCGTCTGTTTCAGCCCGCCTGTCTCTGTCCGTCTGTCTTTGACCGTCCGTCTCAGTCCGTCTGTCTCAGACCGTCTGTCTCTGTCCGTGTGCCTCGGACCGTCTGTCTCTTACCGTTGTCTCTGTCCGTCTGTTTCAGCCCGCCTGTCTATGTCCGTCTGTCTTTGACCGTCCGTCTCAGACCGTCTGTCTCAGCCCGCCTGTCTCAACCCGCCACTCTCAGTCCGTCTGTCTGAGACCGTCTGTCTCATGTCATCTGTCTCTGTCCGTCTGTCTCAGACCGTCTGTCTCGGACCGTCTGTCTCAGCCCGCCTGTCTCAGCCCGCCTCTCTCAGTCCGTCTGTCTGAGACCGTCTGTCTCATGTCATCTGTCTCTGTCCGTCTGTCTCAGCCCGCCTGTCTCAGACCGTCTGTCTCAGCCCGCCTGTCTCAACCCGCCTCTCTCAGTCCGTCTGTCTCAGCCCGCCTGTCTCAGCCCGCCTCTCCCAGTCCGTGCGTCTGAGACCGTCTGTCTCAGACCGTCTGTCTCTTACCGTTGTCTCTGTCCGTCTGTTTCAGCCCGCCTGTCTCTGTCCGTCTGTCCTTGACCGTCCGTCTCAGTCCGTCTGTCTCAGACCGTCTGTCTCTGTCCGTGTGCCTCGGACCGTCTGTCTCTTACCGTTGTCTCTGTCCGTCTGTTTCAGCCCGCCTGTCTCTGTCCGTCTGTCTTTGACCGTCCGTCTCAGACCGTCTGTCTCAGCCCGCCTGTCTCAACCCGCCTCTCTCAGTCCGTCTGTCTGAGACCGTCTGTCTCATGTCATCTGTCTCTGTCCGTCTGTCTCAGACCGTCTGTCTCTGTCCGTCTGTCTCAGCCCGCCTGTCTCATCCCGCCTCTCTCAGTCCGTCTGTCTGAGACCGTCTATCTCAGACCGTCTGTCTCAGCCCGCCTGTCTTTGACCGTCTGTCTCAGACCATCTGTCTCAGACCATCTGTGTCAGACCATCTGACTCAGACCATCTGTCTCAGACAGTCTGTCTCTGTCCGTCTGTCGCGGACCGTCTGTCTCAGACCGTCTGTCTCGGACCGTCTGTCTCAGACCGTCTGTCTCTTACCGTTGTCTCTGTCCGTCTGTTTCAGCCCGCCTGTCTCTGTCCGTCTGTCTTTGACCGTCCGTCTCAGTCCGTCTGTCTCAGACCGTCTGTCTCTGTCCGTGTGTCTCGGACCGTCTGTCTCTTACCGTTGTCTCTGTCCGTCTGTTTCAGCCCGCCTGTCTCTGTCCGTCTGTCTTTGACCGTCCGTCTCAGACCGTCTGTCTCAGCCCGCCTGTGTCAACCCGCCACTCTCAGTCCGTCTGTCTGAGACCGTCTGTCTCATGTCATCTGTCTCTGTCCGTCTGTCTCAGACCGTCTGTCTCTGTCCGTCTGTCTCAGCCCGCCTGTCTCAGCCCGCCTCTCTCAGTCCATCTGTCTGAGACCGTCTATCTCAGACCGTCTGTCTCAGCCCGCCTGTCTCAACCCGCCTCTCTCAGTCCGTCTGTCAGAGACCGTTTGTCTCTTACCGTTCTCTCTGTCCGTCTGTCTCAGCCCGCCTGTCTCAGACCGTCTGTCTCAGACCGTCTGTCTAGGACCGTCTTCCGCGGACTGTCTGTCTCGGTCCGTCTGACTCAGCCCGCGTGTCTCTGTCCGTCTGTCTCAGACCGTCTGCCTCAGCCCGCCTGTCTCAACCCGCCTCGCTCAGTCCGTCTGTCTCAGCCCGCCTGTCTCAGCCCGCCTCTGCCAGTCCGTCTGTCTCAGCCCGCCTGTCTCAGTCCGCCTGTCTCAGCCCGCCTGTCTCATTCCGTCCGTCTCAGACCGTCTGTCTCATCCCGCCTGTCTCAGCCCGCCTCTCACAGTCCGTGTGTCTGAGACCGTCTGTCACAGACAATCTGTCTCATCCCGCCTGTCCCAGACCGTCTGTCTGAGTCCGTCTGTCTCAGGCCATCTGTCTCAGACCGTCTGTCTCAGACCGTCTGTCTCGGACCGTCTGTCTCAGACCGTCTGACTCAGCCCGCCTGTCTCAATCGGTCTCTCTCCGCCCCCCTGTCTCAGTCCGTCTGTCTCAGACCGTCTGTCTCAGACCGTCTGTCTCAGATCGTCTGTCTCAGCACGCCTGTCTCAGCCCGCCTCTCTCAGTCCGTCTGTCTGAGTCCGTCTGTCTCAGGCCATCTGTCTCAGACCGTCTGTCTCTGTCCGTCTGTCTCTAACCGTCTGTCTCGGACCGTCTGTCTCAGCCCGCCTGTCTCAGCCCGCCTCTCTCAGTCCGTCTGTCTCAGTCCGTCTGTTTCAGCCCGCCTGTCTCTGTCCGTCTGTCTCGGACCGTCTGTCTCGGACCGTCTGTCTCGGACCGTCTGTCTCGGACCGTCTGTCTCGGACCGTCTGTCTCTTACCGTTGTCTCTGTCCGTCTGTTTCAGCCCGCCTGTCTATGTCCGTCTGTCTTTGACCGTCCGTCTCAGACCGTCTGTCTCAGCCCGCCTGTCTCAACCCGCCTCTCTCAGTCCGTCTGTCTGAGACCGTCTGTCTCATGTCATCTGTCTCTGTCCGTCTGTCTCAGACCGTCTGTCTCGGACCGTCTGTCTCAGCGCGCCTGTCTCAGCCCGCCTCTCTCAGTCCGTCTGTCTGAGACCGTCTGTCTCATGTCATCTGTCTCTGTCCGTCTGTCTCAGCCCGCCTGTCTCAGACCGTCTGTCTCAGCCCGCCTGTCTCAACCCGCCTCTCTCAGTCCGTCTGTCTCAGCCCGCCTGTCTCAGCCCGCCTCTCCCAGTCCGTCTGTCTCAGCCCGCCTGTCTCAGTCCGTCTGTCTCAGACCGTCTGTCTCAGCCCGCCTGTCTCAGTCCGCCTCTCTCAGTCCGTCTGTCTGAGTTTGTCTGTCTCAGGCCATCTGCCTCAGACCGTCTGTCTCAGACCGTCTGTCTCGGACCGTCTGTCTCAGACCGTCTGACTCAGCCCGCCTGTCTCAATCGGTCTCTCTCCGCCCGCCTGTCTCAGTCCGTCTGTCTCAGACCGTCTGTCTCAGACCGTCTGTCTCAGATCGTCTGTCTCAGCCCGCCTGTCTCAGCCCGCCTCTCTCAGTCCGTCTGTCTGAGTCCGTTTGTCTCAGGCCATCTGTCTCAGACCGTCTGTCTCTGTCCGTCTGTCTCTGACCGTCTGTCTCGGACCGTCTGTCTCAGCCCGCCTGTCTCAGCCCGCCTCTCTCAGTCCGTCTGTCTCAGTCCGTCTGTCTCAGACCGTCTGTCTCGGACCGTCTGTCTCGGACCGTCTGTCTCGGACCGTCTGTCTCGGACCGTCTGTCTCGGACCGTCTGTCTCTTACCGTTGTCTCTGTCCGTCTGTTTCAGCCCGCCTGTCTCTGTCCGTCTGTCTTTGACCGTCCGTCTCAGACCGTCTGTCTCAGACCGTCTGTCTCGGACCGTCTGTCTCGGACCGTCGGTCTCGGACCGTCTGTCTCGGACCTTCTGTCTCGGACCGTCTGTCTCAGACCGTCTGTCTCAGCCCGCCTGTCTCAGCCCGCCTGTCTCAGTTCGCTTCTCTCAGTCCATCTGTCTCAGACCGTCTGTCTCAGGCCATCTGTCTCAGTCCGTCTGTCCCTGTCCGCCTGTCTCAGACCGTCTGTCTCAGACCATCTGTCTCAGACCGTCTGTCACAGCTCGCCTCTCTCAGTCCATCTGTCTCATACCGTCGGTCTTAGCCCGTCTGTCTGAGCCCGCCTGTCTCTGTCCGTGTGTCTCAGACCGTCTGTCTCAGACCGTCTGTCTCGGACCGTCTGTCTCAGACCGTCTGACTCAGCCCGCCTGTCTCAATCGGTCTCTCTCCGCCCGCCTGTCTCAGTCCGTCTGTCTCAGACCGTCTGTCTCAGACCGTCTGTCTCAGATCGTCTGTCTCAGCACGCCTGTCTCAGCCCGCCTCTCTCAGTCCGTCTGTCTGAGTCCGTCTGTCTCAGGCCATCTGTCTCAGACCGTCTGTCTCTGTCCGTCTGTCTCTGACCGTCTGTCTCGGACCGTCTGTCTCAGCCCGCCTGTCTCAGCCCGCCTCTCTCAGTCCGTCTGTCTCAGTCCGTCTGTCTCGGACCGTCTGTCTCGGACCGTCTGTCTCGGACCGTCTGTCTCGGACCGTCTGTCTCGGACCGTCTGTCTCGGACCGTCTGTCTCGGACCGTCTGTCTCTTACCGTTGTCTCTGTCCGTCTGTTTCAGCCCGCCTGTCTCTGTCCGTCTGTCTTTGACCGTCCGTCTCAGTCCGTCTGTCTCAGACCGTCTGTCTCTGTCCGTGTGTCTCGGACCGTCTGTCTCTTACCGTTGTCTCTGTCCGTCTGTTTCAGCCCGCCTGTCTATGTCCGTCTGTCTTTGACCGTCGGTCTCAGACCGTCTGTCTCAGCCCGCCTGTCTCAACCCGCCTCTCTCAGTCCGTCTGTCTGAGACCGTCTGTCTCATGTCATCCGTCTCTGTCCGTCTGTCTCAGACCGTCTGTCTCGGACCGTCTGTCTCAGCCCGCCTCTCTCAGTCCGTCTGTCTGAGACCGTCTGTCTCATGTCATCTGTCTCTGTCCGTCTGTCTCAGCCCGCCTGTCTCAGCCCGCCTCTCTCTGTCCGTGTGTCTCGGACCGTCTGTCTCTTACCGTTGTCTCTGTCCGTCTGTTTCAGCCCGCCTGTCTCTGTCCGTCTGTCTTTGACCGTCTGTCTCAGACCGTCTGACTCAGCCCGCCTGTCTCTGTCCGTCTGTCTCAGACCGTCTGTCTCAGCCCGCCTGTCTCAACCCGCCTCTCTCAGTCCGTCTGTCTCAGCCCGCCTGTCTCAGCCCGCCTCTGCCAGTCCGTCTGTCTCAGCCCGCCTGTCTCAGCCCGCCTCTCTCAGTCCGCCTGTCTCAGTCCGCCTGTCTCAGTCCGCCTGTCTCAGTCCGTCTGTCTCAGCCCGCCTGTCTCAGTCCGCCTGTCTCAGTCCGCCTGTCTCAGTCCGTCTGTCTCCGCCCGCCTGTCTCTGCCCGTTTGTCTCAGACCGTCTGTCTCAGCCCGCCTGTCTCAACCCGCCTCTCTCAGTCCGTCTGTCAGAGACCGTTTGTCTCTTACCGTTCTCTCTGTCCGTCTGTCTCAGCCCGCCTGTCTCAGACCGTCTGTCTCAGACTGTCTGTCTCGGACCGTCTTCCGCGGACTGTCTGTCTCGGTCCGTCTGACTCAGCCCGCGTGTCTCTGTCCGTCTGTCTCAGACCGTCTGCCTCAGCCCGCCTGTCTCAACCCGCCTCGCTCAGTCCGTCTGTCTCAGCCCGCCTGTCTCAGCCCGCCTCTGCCAGTCCGTCTGTCTCAGCCCGCCTGTCTCAGTCCGCCTGTCTCAGTCCGCCTGTCTCAGTCCGTCTGTCTCCGCCCGCCTGTCTCTGTCCGTTTGTCTCAGACCGTCTGTCTCAGACCGTCTGTCTCAGCCCGCCTGTCTCAACCCGCCTCTCTCAGTCCGTCTGTCTCAGCCCGCCTGTCTCAGCCCGCCTCTCCCAGTCCGTCTGTCTCAGCCCGCCTGTCTCAGTCCGTCTGTCTCAGACCGTCTGTCTCAGCCCGCCTGTCTCAGTCCGCCTCTCTCAGTCCGTCTGTCTGAGTTTGTCTGTCTCAGGCCATCTGCCTCAGACCGTCTGTCTC
Organism: Coelioxys conoideus; assembly: GCA_947623535.1. Classification (NCBI taxonomy): domain Eukaryota; kingdom Metazoa; phylum Arthropoda; class Insecta; order Hymenoptera; family Megachilidae; genus Coelioxys; species Coelioxys conoideus. Next base: position 906,374 of record CANQJN010000017.1, read on the forward strand.
AGACCGTCTGTCTCGGACCGTCTGTATCAGACCGTCTGACTCAGCCCGCCTGTCTCAATCGGTCTCTCTCCGCCCGCCTGTCTCAGTCCGTCTGTCTCAGACCGTCTGTTTCAGATTGTCTGTCTCAGCCCGCCTGTCTCAGCCCGCCTCTCTCAGTCCGTCTGTCTGAGTCCGTCTGTCTCAGTCCGTCTGTCTCAGCCCGCCTGTCTCAGTCCGCCTCTCTCAGTCCGTCTGTCTCAGCCCGCCTGTCTCAGCCCGCCTCTCCCAGTCCGTCTGTCTCAGCCCGCCTGTCTCAGACCGTCTGTCTCGGACCGTCTGTCTCGGACCGTCTGTCTCGGACCGTCTGTCTCGGACCGTCTGTCTCGGACCGTCTGTCTCTTACCGTTGTCTCTGTCCGTCTGTTTCAGCCCGCCTGTCTCTGCCCGTCTGTCTTTGACCGTCCGTCTCAGTCCGTCTGTCTCAGACCGTCTGTCTCTGTCCGTGTGTCTCGGACCGTCTGTCTCTTACCGTTGTCTCTGTCCGTCTGTTTCAGCCCGCCTGTCTCTGTCCGTCTGTCTTTGACCGTCCGTCTCAGTCCGTCTGTCTCAGACCGTCTGTCTCAGCCCGCCTGTCTCAGTCCGCCTCTCTCAGTCCGTCTGTCTCAGCCCGCCTGTCTCAGCCCGCCTCTCCCAGTCCGTCTGTCTCAGCCCGCCTGTCTCATTCCGTCCGTCTCAGACCGTCTGTCTCATCCCGCCTGTCTCAGCCCGCCTCTCACAGTCCGTGTGTCTGAGACCGTCTGTCACAGACAATCTGTCTCATCCCGCCTGTCCCAGACCGTCTGTCTGAGTCCGTCTGTCTCAGGCCATCTGTCTCAGACCGTCTGTCTCAGGCCATCTGTCTCAGACCGTCTGTCTCTGTCCGTCTGTCTCTAACCGTCTGTCTCGGACCGTCTGTCTCAGCCCGCCTGTCTCAGCCCGCCTCTCTCAGTCCGTCTGTCTCAGTCCGTCTGTCTCAGACCGTCTGTCTCAGACCGTCTGTCTCGGACCGTCTGTCTCGGACCGTCTGTCTCGGACCGTCTGTCTCGGACCGTCTGTCTCGGACCGTCTGTCTCGGACCGTCTGTCTCGGACCGTCTGTCTCGGACCGTCTGTCTCTTACCGTTGTCTCTGTCCGTCTGTTTCAGCCCGCCTGTCTCTGTCCGTCTGTCTTTGACCGTCCGTCTCAGTCCGTCTGTCTCAGACCGTCTGTCTCTGTCCGTGTGTCTCGGACCGTCTGTCTCTTACCGTTGTCTCTGTCCGTCTGTTTCAGCCCGCCTGTCTATGTCCGTCTGTCTTTGACCGTCCGTCTCAGACCGTCTGTCTCAGCCCGCCTGTCTCAACCCGCCTCTCTCAGTCCGTCTGTCTGAGACCGTCTGTCTCATGTCATCTGTCTCTGTCCGTCTGTCTCAGACCGTCTGTCTCGGACCGTCTGTCTCAGCGCGCCTGTCTCAGCCCGCCTCTCTCAGTCCGTCTGTCTGAGACCGTCTGTCTCATGTCATCTGTCTCTGTCCGTCTGTCTCAGCCCGCCTGTCTCAGACCGTCTGTCTCAGCCCGCCTGTCTCAACCCGCCTCTCTCAGTCCGTCTGTCTCAGCCCGCCTGTCTCAGCCCGCCTCTCCCAGTCCGTCTGTCTCAGCCCGCCTGTCTCAGTCCGTCTGTCTCAGACCGTCTGTCTCAGCCCGCCTGTCTCAGTCCGCCTCTCTCAGTCCGTCTGTCTGAGTTTGTCTGTCTCAGGCCATCTGCCTCAGACCGTCTGTCTCAGACCGTCTGTCTCGGACCGTCTGTCTCAGACCGTCTGACTCAGCCCGCCTGTCTCAATCGGTCTCTCTCCGCCCGCCTGTCTCAGTCCGTCTGTCTCAGACCGTCTGTCTCAGACCGTCTGTCTCAGATCGTCTGTCTCAGCCCGCCTGTCTCAGCCCGCCTCTCTCAGTCCGTCTGTCTGAGTCCGTCTGTCTCAGGCCATCTGTCTCAGACCGTCTGTCTCTGTCCGTCTGTCTCTGACCGTCTGTCTCGGACCGTCTGTCTCAGCCCTCCTGTCTCAGCCCGCCTCTCTCAGTCCGTCTGTCTCAGTCCGTCTGTCTCAGACCGTCTGTCTCGGACCGTCTGTCTCGGACCGTCTGTCTCGGACCGTCTGTCTCGGACCGTCTGTCTCGGACCGTCTGTCTCTTACCGTTGTCTCTGTCCGTCTGTTTCAGCCCGCCTGTCTCTGTCCGTCTGTCTTTGACCGTCCGTCTCAGACCGTCTGTCTCAGACCGTCTGTCTCGGACCGTCTGTCTCGGACCGTCGGTCTCGAACCGTCTGTCTCGGACCTTCTGTCTCGGACCGTCTGTCTCAGACCGTCTGTCTCAGCCCGCCTGTCTCAGCCCGCCTGTCTCAGTTCGCTTCTCTCAGTCCATCTGTCTCAGACCGTCTGTCTCAGGCCATCTGTCTCAGTCCGTCTGTCCCTGTCCGCCTGTCTCAGACCGTCTGTCTCAGACCATCTGTCTCAGACCGTCTGTCACAGCTCGCCTCTCTCAGTCCATCTGTCTCATACCGTCGGTCTTAGCCCGTCTGTCTGAGCCCGCCTGTCTCTGTCCGTGTGTCTCAGACCGTCTGTCTCAGACCGTCTGTCTCGGACCGTCTGTCTCAGACCGTCTGACTCAGCCCGCCTGTCTCAATCGGTCTCTCTCCGCCCGCCTGTCTCAGTCCGTCTGTCTCAGACCGTCTGTCTCAGAACGTCTGTCTCAGATCGTCTGTCTCAGCACGCCTGTCTCAGCCCGCCTCTCTCAGTCCGTCTGTCTGAGTCCGTCTGTCTCAGGCCATCTGTCTCAGACCGTCTGTCTCTGTCCGTCTGTCTCTGACCGTCTGTCTCGGACCGTCTGTCTCAGCCCGCCTGTCTCAGCCCGCCTCTCTCAGTCCGTCTGTCTCAGTCCGTCTGTCTCAGACCGTCTGTCTCAGACCGTCTATCTCGGACCGTCTGTCTCGGACCGTCTGTCTCGGACCGTCTGTCTCGGACCGTCTGTCTCGGACCGTCTGTCTCGGACCGTCTGTCTCTTACCGTTGTCTCTGTCCGTCTGTTTCAGCCCGCCTGTCTCTGTCCGTCTGTCTTTGACCGTCCGTCTCAGTCCGTCTGTCTCAGACCGTCTGTCTCTGTCCGTGTGTCTCGGACCGTCTGTCTCTTACCGTTGTCTCTGTCCGTCTGTTTCAGCCCGCCTGTCTCTGTCCGTCTGTCTTTGACCGTCCGTCTCAGTCCGTCTGTCTCAGACCGTCTGTCTCTGTCCGTGTGTCTCGGACCGTCTGTCTCTTACCGTTGTCTCTGTCCGTCTGTTTCAGCCCGCCTGTCTCTGTCCGTCTGTCTTTGACCGTCTGTCTCAGACCGTCTGACTCAGCCCGCCTGTCTCTGTCCGTCTGTCTCAGACCGTCTGTCTCAGCCCGCCTGTCTCAACCCGCCTCTCTCAGTCCGTCTGTCTCAGCCCGCCTGTCTCAGCCCGCCTCTGCCAGTCCGTCTGTCTCAGCCCGCCTGTCTCAGCCCGCCTCTCTCAGTCCGCCTGTCTCAGTCCGCCTGTCTCAGTCCGCCTGTCTCAGTCCGTCTGTCTCCGCCCGCCAGTCTCTGTCCGTTTGTCTCAGACCGTCTGTCTCAGCCCGCCTGTCTCAGCCCGCCTCCCTCAGTCCGTCCGTCAGAGACCGTCTGTCTCAGACCGTCTGTCTCAGACCGTCTGTCTCAGACCGTCTGTCTCAGACCGTCTGTCTCAGACCGTCTGTCTCAGACCGTCTGTCTCAGACCGTCTGTCTCAGATCGTCTGTCTCAGCCCGCCTGTCTCAGCCCGCCTCTCTCAGTCCGTCTGTCTGAGTCCGTCTGTCTCAGGCCATCTGTCTCAGACCGTCTGTCTCAGACCGTCTGTCTCGGACCGTCTGTCTCAGACCATCTGTCTCAGACCATCTGTCTCAGACCATCTGTCTCAGACCATCTGTCTCAGACCGTCTGTCTCTGTCCGTCTGTCTCGGACCGTCTGTCTCAGACCGTCTGTCTCAGCCCGCCTGCCTCAGCCCGCCTGTCGCAGCCCGCCTGTCTCAGGTCGCCTCTCTCAGTCCATCTGTCTCAGACCGTCTGTCTCAGGCCATCTGTCTCAGTCGGTCTGTCCCTGTCCGCCTGTCTCAGACCGTCTGTCTCAGCCCGCCTGTCTCTGCCCGCCTGTCTCAGCCCGCCTCTCTCAGTTTGTCTGTCTGAAACCGTCTGTCTCAGACCATCTGTCTCAGACCGTCTGTCACAGCTCGCCTCTCTCAGTCCATCTGTCTCATACCGTCGGTCTTAGCCCGTCTGTCTGAGCCCGCCTGTCTCTGTCCGTGTGCCTCAGACCGTCTGTCTCGGACCGTCTGTCTCAGAGCGTCTGTCTCTTACCGTTGTCTCTGTCCGTCTGTTTCAGCCCGCCTGTCTCTGTCCGTCTGTCTTTGACCGTCCGTCTCAGTCCGCCTCTCTCAGTCCGTCTGTCTGAGACCGTCTGTCTCAGACCGTCTGTCTCAGCCCGCCTGTCTCAACCCGCCTCTCTCAGTCCGTCTGTCAGAGACCGTTTGTCTCTTACCGTTCTCTCTGTCCGTCTGTCTCAGCCCGCCTGTCTCAGACCGTCTGTCTCAGACCGTCTGTCTCGGACCGTCTTCCGCGGACTGTCTGTCTCGGACCGTCTGACTCAGCCCGCGTGTCTCTGTCCGTCTGTCTCAGACCGTCTGCCTCAGCCGGCCTGTCTCAACCCGCCTCGCTCAGTCCGTCTGTCTCAGCCCGCCTGTCTCAGCCCGCCTCTGCCAGTCCGTCTGTCTCAGCCCGCCTGTCTCAGTCCGCCTGTCTCAGTCCGCCTGTCTCAGTCCGTCTGTCTCCGCCCGCCTGTCCCTGTCCGTTTGTCTCAGACCGTCTGTCTCAGACCGTCTGTCTCCGCCCGCCTGTCTCAACCCGCCTCTCTCAGTCCGTCTGTCTCAGCCCGCCTGTCTCAGCCCGCCTCTCCCAGTCCGTCTGTCTCAGCCCGCCTGTCTCAGTCCGTCTGTCTCAGACCGTCTGTCTCAGCCCGCCTGTCTCAGTCCGCCTCTCTCAGTCCGTCTGTCTGAGTCCGTCTGTCTCAGGCCATCTGTCTCAGACCGTCTGTCTCAGACCGTCTGTCTCGGACCGTCTGTCTCAGACCGTCTGACTCAGCTCGCCTGTCTCAATCGGTCTCTCTCCGCCCGCCTGTCTCAATCGGTCTGTCTCCGCCCGCCTGTCTCAGTCCGTCTGTCTCGGACCGTCCGTCTCAGCCCGCCTGTCTCAGCCCGCCTCCCTCAGTCCGTCTGTCAGAGACCGTCTGTCTCAGACCGTCTGTCTCAGACCGTCTGTCTCAGACCGTCTGTCTCGGACCGTCTGTCTCAGCCGGCCTGTCTCAACCCGCCTCGCTCAGTCCGTCTGTCTCAGCCCGCCTGTCTCAGCCCGCCTCTGCCAGTCCGTCTGTCTCAGCCCGCCTGTCTCAGTCCGCCTGTCTCAGTCCGCCTGTCTCAGTCCGCCTGTCTCAGTCCGTCTGTCTCCGCCCGCCTGTCTCTGTCCGTTTGTCTCAGACCGTCTGTCTCAGACCGCCTGTCTCAGTCCGTCTGTCTGAGTCCGTCTGTCTCAGGCCATCTGTCTCAGACCGTCTGTCTCAGACCGTCTGACTCAGCCCGCCTGTCTCTGTCCGTCTGTCTCAGACCGTCTGTCTCAGCCCGCCAGTCTCAACCCGCCTGTCTCAGTCCGTCTGTCTCAGCCCGCCTGTCTCAGCCCGCCTCTGCCAGTCCGTCTGTCTCAGCCCGCCTGTCTCAGTCCGCCTGTCTCAGTCCGCCTGTCTCAGTCAGCCTGTCTCAGTCCGTCTGTCTCCGCCCGCCTGTCTCTGTCCGTTTGTCTCAGACCGTCTGTCTCAGCCCGCCTGTCTCAGCCCGCCTCCCCCAGTCCGTCTGTCAGAGACCGTCTGTCTCAGACCGTCTGTCTCAGCCCGCCTGTCTCTGCCCGCCTGTCTCAACCCGCCTCTCTCAGTCCGTCTGTCTCAGCCCGCCTGTCTCAGTCCGCCTGTCTCAGTCCGCCTGTCTCAGTCAGCCTGTCTCAGTCCGTCTGTCTCCGCCCGCCTGTCTCTGTCCGTTTGTCTCAGACCGTCTGTCTCAGCCCGCCTGTCTCAGCCCGCCTCCCCCAGTCCGTCCGTCAGAGACCGTCTGTCTCAGACCGTCTGTCTCAGCCCGCCTGTCTCAACCCGCCTCTCTCAGTCCGTCTGTCAGAGACCGTTTGTCTCTTACCGTTCTCTCTGTCCGTCTGTCTCAGCCCGCCTGTCTCAGACCGTCTGTCTCAGACCGTCTGTCTCGGACCGTCTTCCGCGGACTGTCTGTCTCGGACCGTCTGACTCAGCCCGCGTGTCTCTGTCCGTCTGTCTCAGACCGTCTGCCTCAGCCCGCCTGTCTCAGCCCGCCTCTGCCAGTCCGTCTGTCTCAGCCCGCCTGTCTCAGTCCGCCTGTCTCAGTCCGCCTGTCTCAGTCCGTCTGTCTCCGCCCGCCTGTCTCTGTCCGTTTGTCTCAGACCGTCTGTCTCAGACCGCCTGTCTCAGTCCGCCTGTCTCAGTCCGTCTGTCTCAGACCGTCTGTCTCAGCCCGCCTGTCTCAGTCCGCCTCTCTCAGTCCGTCTGTCTGAGTCCGTCTGTCTCAGGCCATCTGTCTCAGACCGTCTGTCTCAGACCGTCTGTCTCAGACCGTGTGTCTCAGACCGTCTGTCTCAGACCGTCTGTCTCAGACCGTCTGTCTCAGACCGTGTGTCTCAGACCGTCTGTCTCAGACCGTCTGTCTCAGACCGTCTGTCTCTGTCCGTCTGTCTCTGACCGTCTGTCTCGGACCGTCTATCTCAGACCGTCTGACTCAGCCCGCCTGTCTCTGTCCGTCTGTCTCAGACCGTCTGTCGCAGCCCGCCTGTCTCAACCCGCCTCTCTCAGTCCGTCTGTCTCAGCCCGCCCGTCTCAGCCCGCCTCTGCCAGTCCGTCTGTCTCAGCCCGCCTGTCTCAGTCCGCCTGTCTCAGTCCGCCTGTCTCAGTCCGTCTGTCTCCGCCCGCCTGTCTCTGTCCGTTTGTCTCAGACCGTCTGTCTCAGACCGTCTGTCTCAGCCCGCCTGTCTCAACCCGCCTCTCTCAGTCCGTCTGTCTCAGCCCGCCTGTCTCAGCCCGCCTCTCCCAGTCCGTCTGTCTCAGCCCGCCTGTCTCAGTCCGTCTGTCTCAGACCGTCTGTCTCAGCCCGCCTGTCTCAGTCCGCCTCTCTCAGTCCGTCTGTCTGAGTCCGTCTGTCTCAGGCCATCTGTCTCAGACCGTCTGTCTCAGACCGTCTGTCTCGGACCGTCTGTCTCAGACCGTCTGACTCAGCCCGCCTGTCTCAATCGGTCTCTCTCCGCCCGCCTGTCTCAATCGGTCTGTCTCCGCCCGCCTGTCTCAGTCCGTCTGTCTCGGACCGTCTGTCTCAGCCCGCCTGTCTCAGCCCGCCTCCCTCAGTCCGTCTGTCAGAGACCGTCTGTCTCAGACCGTCTGTCTCAGCCCGCCTGTCTCTGCCCGCCTGTCTCAACCCGCCTCTCTCAGTCCGTCTGTCTCAGCCCGCCTGTCTCACCCCGCCTCTCCCAGTCCGACCGTATCAGCCCGCCTGTCTCAGTCCGTCTGTCTCAGCCCGCCTGTCTCAGCCCGCCTCTCTCAGTCCGTCTGTCTCAGGCCATCTGTCTCAGACCGTCTGACTCAGCCCGCCTGTCTCTGTCCGTCTGTCTCAGACCGTCTGTCGCAGCCCGCCTGTCTCAACCCGCCTCTCTCAGTCCGTCTGTCTCAGCCCGCCCGTCTCAGCCCGCCTCTGCCAGTCCGTCTGTCTCAGCCCGCCTGTCTCAGTCCGCCTGTCTCAGTCCGCCTGTCTCAGTCCGCCTCCCTCAGTCCGTCCGTCAGAGACCGTCTGTCTCAGACCGTCTGTCTCAGACCGTCTGTCTCAGACCGTCTGTCTCAGATCGTCTGTCTCAGCCCGCCTGTCTCAGCCCGCCTCTCTCAGTCCGTCTGTCTGAGTCCGTCTGTCTCAGGCCATCTGTCTCAGACCGTCTGTCTCAGACCGTCTGTCTCGGACCGTCTGTCTCAGACCATCTGTCTCAGACCATCTGTCTCAGACCATCTGTCTCAGACCATCTGTCTCAGACCGTCTGTCCCTGTCCGCCTGTCTCAGACCGTCTGTCTCAGACCATCTGTCTCAGACCGTCTGTCACAGCTCGCCTCTCTCAGTCCATCTGTCTCATACCGTCGGTCTTAGCCCGTCTGTCTGAGCCCGCCTGTCTCAGTCCGTCTGTCTCAGCCCGCCTGTCTCAGCCCGCCTCTCTCAGTCCGTCTGTCTCAGGCCATCTGTCTCAGACCGTCTGTCTCTGTCCGTCTGTCTCTGACCGTCTGTCTCGGACCGTCTGTCTCAGACCGTCTGACTCAGCCCGCCTGTCTCTGTCCGTCTGTCTCAGACCGTCTGTCGCAGCCCGCCTGTCTCTACCCGCCTGTCTCAGTCCGTCTGTCTCAGCCCGCCCGTCTCAGCCCGCCTCTGCCAGTCCGTCTGTCTCAGCCCGCCTGTCTCAGTCCGCCTGTCTCAGTCCGCCTGTCTCAGTCCGTCTGTCTCCGCCCGCCTGTCTCTGTCCGTTTGTCTCAGACCGTCTGTCTCAGACCGTCTGTCTCAGCCCGCCTGTCTCTGCCCGCCTGTCTCAACCCGCCTCTCTCAGTCCGTCTGTCTCAGCCCGCCTGTCTCACCCCGCCTCTCCCAGTCCGACCGTATCAGCCCGCCTGTCTCAGTCCGTCTGTCTCAGCCCGCCTGTCTCAGCCCGCCTCTCTCAGTCCGTCTGTCTCAGGCCATCTGTCTCAGACCGTCTGACTCAGCCCGCCTGTCTCTGTCCGTCTGTCTCAGACCGTCTGTCGCAGCCCGCCTGTCTCAACCCGCCTCTCTCAGTCCGTCTGTCTCAGCCCGCCCGTCTCAGCCCGCCTCTGCCAGTCCGTCTGTCTCAGCCCGCCTGTCTCAGTCCGCCTGTCTCAGTCCGCCTGTCTCAGTCCGCCTCCCTCAGTCCGTCCGTCAGAGACCGTCTGTCTCAGACCGTCTGTCTCAGACCGTCTGTCTCAGACCGTCTGTCTCAGATCGTCTGTCTCAGCCCGCCTGTCTCAGCCCGCCTCTCTCAGTCCGTCTGTCTGAGTCCGTCTGTCTCAGGCCATCTGTCTCAGACCGTCTGTCTCAGACCGTCTGTCTCGGACCGTCTGTCTCAGACCATCTGTCTCAGACCATCTGTCTCAGACCATCTGTCTCAGACCATCTGTCTCAGACCGTCTGTCCCTGTCCGCCTGTCTCAGACCGTCTGTCTCAGACCATCTGTCTCAGACCGTCTGTCACAGCTCGCCTCTCTCAGTCCATCTGTCTCATACCGTCGGTCTTAGCCCGTCTGTCTGAGCCCGCCTGTCTCAGTCCGTCTGTCTCAGCCCGCCTGTCTCAGCCCGCCTCTCTCAGTCCGTCTGTCTCAGGCCATCTGTCTCAGACCGTCTGTCTCTGTCCGTCTGTCTCTGACCGTCTGTCTCGGACCGTCTGTCTCAGACCGTCTGACTCAGCCCGCCTGTCTCTGTCCGTCTGTCTCAGACCGTCTGTCGCAGCCCGCCTGTCTCAACCCGCCTGTCTCAGTCCGTCTGTCTCAGCCCGCCCGTCTCAGCCCGCCTCTGCCAGTCCGTCTGTCTCAGCCCGCCTGTCTCAGTCCGCCTGTCTCAGTCCGCCTGTCTCAGTCCGTCTGTCTCCGCCCGCCTGTCTCTGTCCGTTTGTCTCAGACCGTCTGTCTCAGACCGTCTGTCTCAGCCCGCCTGTCTCAGCCCGCCTCTGCCAGTCCGTCTGTCTCAGCCCGCCTGTCTCAGTCCGCCTGTCTCAGTCCGCCTGTCTCAGTCCGCCTGTCTCAGTCCGTCTGTCTCCGCCCGCCTGTCTCTGTCCGTTTTTCTCAGACCGTCTGTCTCAGCCCGCCTGTCTCAGCCCGCCTCCCTCAGTCCGTCCGTCAGAGACCGTCTGTCTCAGACCGTCCGTCTCAGTCCGCCTCTCTCAGTCCGTCTGTCTGAGACCGTCTGTCTCAGACCGTCTGTCTCAGCCCGCCTGTCTCAACCCGCCTCTCTCAGTCCATCTGTCTCATACCGTCGGTCTTAGCCCATCTGTCTGAGCCCGCCTGTCTCTGTCCGTGTGTCTCAGCCCGTCTGTCTCTGTCCGTCTGTCTGAGACCGTCTGTCTCAGACCGTCTGACTCAGCCCGCCTGTCTCAGTCCGTCTGTCTCAGACCGTCTGTCTCTGCCCGCCTGTCTCAACCCGCCTCTCTCAGTCCGTCTGTCTCAGCCCGCCTGTCTCACCCCGCCTCTCCCAGTCCGACCGTATCATCACGCCTGTCTCCGTCCGTCTGTCTCAGCCCGCCTGTCTCAGCCCGCCTCTCTCAGTCCGTCTGTCTCAGGCCATCTGTCTCAGACCGTCTGTCTCTGTCCGTCTGTCTCTGACCGTCTGTCTCGGACCGTCTGTCTCAGACCGTCTGACTCAGCCCGCCTGTCTCTGTCCGTCTGTCTCAGACCGTCGGTCTCAGCCCGCCTGTCTCAACCCGCCTCTCTCAGTCCGTCTGTCTCAGCCCGCCTGTCTCAGCCCGCCTCTGCCAGTCCGTCTGGCTCAGCCCGCCTGTCTCAGTCCGCCTGTCTCAGTCCGCCTGTCTCAGTCCGTCTGTCTCCGCCCGCCTGTCTCTGTCCGTTTGTCTCAGACCGTCTGTCTCAGACCGTCTGTCTCAGCCCGCCTGTCTCAACCCGCCTCTCTCAGTCCGTCTGTCTCAGCCCGCCTGTCTCAGCCCGCCTCTCCCAGTCCGTCTGTCTCAGCCCGCCTGTCTCAGTCCGCCTGTCTCAGTCCGCCTGTCTCAGTCCGCCTGTCTCAGTCCGCCTGTCTCAGTCCGTCTGTCTCCGCCCGCCTGTCTCTGTCCGTTTGTCTCAGACCGTCTGTCTCAGCACGCCTGTCTCAGCCCGCCTCTGCCAGTCCGTCTGGCTCAGCCCGCCTGTCTCAGTCCGCCTGTCTCAGTCCGTCTGTCTCAGCCCGCCTGTCTCAGACCGTCTGTCTCAGACCGTCTGTCTCGGACCGTCTTCCGCGGACTGTCTGTCTCGGACCGTCTGACTCAGCCCGCGTGTCTCTGTCCGTCTGTCTCAGACCGTCTGCCTCAGCCGGCCTGTCTCAACCCGCCTCGCTCAGTCCGTCTGTCTCAGCCCGCCTGTCTCAGCCCGCCTCTGCCAGTCCGTCTGGCTAAGCCCGCCTGTCTCAGTCCGCCTGTCTCAGTCCGCCTGTCTCAGTCCGTCTGTCTCCGCCCGCCTGTCTCTGTCCGTTTGTCTCAGACCGTCTGTCTCAGACCGTCTGTCTCAGCCCGCCTGTCTCAACCCGCCTCTCTCAGTCCGTCTGTCTCAGCCCGCCTGTCTCAGCCCGCCTCTCCCAGTCCGTCTGTCTCAGCCCGCCTGTCTCAGTCCGTCTGTCTCAGACCGTCTGTCTCAGCCCGCCTGTCTCAGTCCGCCTCTCTCAGTCCGTCTGTCTGAGTCCGTCTGTCTCAGGCCATCTGTCTCCGCCCGCCTGTCTCAGTCCGTCTGTCTCGGACCGTCTGTCTCAGCCCGCCTGTCTCAGCCCGCCTCCCTCAGTCCGTCTGTCAGAGACCGTCTGTCTCAGACCGTCTGTCTCAGACCGTCTGTCTCAGACCGTCTGTCTCAGACCGTCTGTCTCAGCCCGCCTGTCTCTGCCCGCCTGTCTCAACCCGCCTCTCTCAGTCCGTCTGTCTCAGCCCGCCTGTCTCACCCCGCCTCTCCCAGTCCGACCGTATCAGCCCGCCTGTCTCAGTCCGTCTGTCTCAGCCCGCCTGTCTCAGCCCGCCTGTCTCTGTCCGTCTGTCTCAGACCGTCTGTCGCAGCCCGCCTGTCTCAACCCGCCTCTCTCAGTCCGTCTGTCTCAGCCCGCCCGTCTCAGCCCGCCTCTGCCAGTCCGTCCGTCTCAGCCCGCCTGTCTCAGTCCGCCTGTCTCAGTCCGCCTGTCTCAGTCCGCCTGTCTCAGTCCGTCTGTCTCCGCCCGCCTGTCTCTGTCCGTTTGTCTCAGACCGTCTGTCTCAGCCCGCCTGTCTCAGCCCGCCTCCCTCAGTCCGTCCGTCAGAGACCGTCTGTCTCAGACCGTCTGTCTCAGACCGTCTGTCTCAGACCGTCTGTCTCAGACCGTCTGTCTCAGATCGTCTGTCTCAGCCCGCCTGTCTCAGCCCGCCTCTCTCAGTCCGTCTGTCTGAGTCGGTCTGTCTCAGGCCATCTGTCTCAGACCGTCTGTCTCAGACCGTCTGTCTCGGACCGTCTGTCTCAGACCATCTGTCTCAGACCATCTGTCTCAGACCATCTGTCTCAGACCATCTGTCTCAGACCGCCTGTCCCTGTCCGCCTGTCTCAGACCGTCTGTCTCAGACCATCTGTCTCAGACCGTCTGTCACAGCTCGCCTCTCTCAGTCCATCTGTCTCATACCGTCGGTCTTAGCCCGTCTGTCTGAGCCCGCCTGTCTCTGTCCGTGTGTCTCAGACCGTCTGTCTCGGACCGTCTGTCTCTTACCGTCTGTCTCTTACCGTTGTCTCAGCCCGCCTGTCTCAGCCCGCCTCCCTCAGTCCGTCCGTCAGAGACCGTCTGTCTCAGACCGCCTGTCTCAGTCCGCCTGTCTCAGTCCGTCTGTCTCCGCCCGCCTGTCTCTGTCCGTTTGTCTCAGACCGTCTGTCTCAGCCCGCCTGTCTCAGCCCGCCTCCCTCAGTCCGTCCGTCAGAGACTGTCTGTCTCAGACCGTCTGTCTCGGACCGTCTGTCTCGGACCGTCTGTCTCAGACCGTCTGTCTCTGTCCGTCTGTCTTTGACCGTCCGTCTCAGTCCGTCTGTCTCAGACCGTCTGTCGCTGTCCGTCTGTCTCGGACCGTCTGTCTCTTACCGTTGTCTCTGTCCGTCTGTTTCAGCCCGCCTGTCTCTGTCCGTCTGTATTTGACCGTCCGTCTCAGACCGTCTGTCTCATCCCGACTGTCTCAGCCCGCCTCTCTCAGTCCGTCTGTCTGAGTCCGTCTGTCTCAGGCCATCTGTCTCAGACCGTCTGTCTCTGTCCGTCTGTCTCTGACCGTCTGTCTCGGACCGTCTGTCTCAGCCCGCCTGTCTCAGCCCGCCTCTCTCAGTCCGTCTGTCTCAGTCCGTCTGTCTCAGACCGTCTGTCTCGGACCGTCTGTCTCGGACCGTCTGTCTCGGACCGTCTGTCTCGGACCGTCTGTCTCGCACCGTCTGTCTCGGACCGTCTGTCTCAGACCGCCTGTCTCAGTCCGCCTGTCTCAGTCCGTCTGTCTCCGCCCGCCTGTCTCTGTCCGTTTGTCTCAGACCGTCTGTCTCAGCCCGCCTGTCTCAGCCCGCCTCCCTCAGTCCGTCTGTCAGAGACCGTCTGTCTCGGACCGTCTGTCTCAGACCGTCTGTCTCAGACCGTCTGTCTCAGACCGTCTGTCTCAGATCGTCTGTCTCACCCCGCCTGTCTCAGCCCGCCTCTCTCAGTCCGTCTGTCTGAGTCCGTCTGTCTCAGGCCATCTGTCTCAGTTCGTCTGTCTCAGACCGTCTGTCTCGGACCGTCTGTCTCAGACCATCTGTCTCAGACCATCTGTCTCAGACCATCTGTCTCAGACCATCAGTCTCAGACCGTCTGTCTCTGTCCGTCTGTCTCGGACCGTCTGTCTCAGACCGTCTGTCTCAGCCCGCCTGTCTCAGCCCGCCTGTCTCAGCCCGCCTCTCCCAGTCCGTCTGTCTCAGCCCGCCTGTCTCAGTCCGTCTGTCTCAGCCCGCCACTCTCAGTCCGTCTGTCTGAGTCCGTCTGTCTCAGGCCATCTGTCTCAGACCGTCTGTCTCAGACCGTCTGTCTCGGACCGTCTGTCTCAGACCGTCTGACTCAGCCCGCCTGTCTCAGTCCGTCTGTCTCCGCCCGCCTGTATCAGTCCGTCTGTCTCAGACCGTCTGTCTCAGCCCGCCTCTCTCAGCCCGCCTCCCTCAGTCCGCCTGTCAGAGACCGTCTGTCTCAGACCGTCTGTCTCAGCCCGCCTGTCTCAGCAAGCCTCTCTCAGTCCGTCTGTCTGAGACCGTCTGTCTCAGACCGTCTGTCTCAGCCCGCCTGTCTCAGCAAGCCTCTCTCAGTCCGTCTGTCTCAGACCGTCTGTCTCAGCCCTCCTGTCTCAGACCGTCTGTCTCAGTCCGTCTGTCCCTGTCCGTCTGTCTCAGACCGCCTGTCTCCGCCCGCCTGTCTCAGCCCGCCTGTCTCAGTCCGTCTGTCTCAGCCCGCCACTCTCAGTCCGTCTGTCTGAGTCCGTCTGTCTCAGGCCATCTGTCTCAGACCGTCTGTCTCAGACCGTCTGTCTCGGACCGTCTGTCTCAGCCCGCCTGTCTCAGCAAGCCTCTCTCAGTCCGTCTGTCTGAGACCGTCTGTCTCAGACCGTCTGTCTCAGCCCGCCTGTCTCAGCAAGCCTCTCTCAGTCCGTCTGTCTGAGACCGTCCGTCTCAGACCGTCTGTCTCAGCCCGCCTGTCTCAGCAAGCCTCTCTCAGTCCGTCTGTCTCAGACCGTCTGACTCAGCCCGTCTGTCTCAATCGGTCTGTCTCCGCCCGCCTGTCTCAGTCCGTCTGTCTCAGCCCGCCTGTCTCAGCCCGCCAGTCTCAGCCCGCCTCTCTCAGTCCGTCTGTCAGAGACCGTTTGTCTCTTACCGTTCTCTCTGTCCGTCTGTCTCAGCCCGCCTGTCTCAGACCGTCTGTCTCAGACCGTCTGTCTCGGACCGTCTTTGGCGGACCGTCTGTCTCGGACCGTCTGTCTCCGACCGTCTGATTCGGCCCGCCTGTCTCAGTCCGTCTGTCTCAGCGCGCCTGTCTCAGCCCGCCTCTCTCAGTCCGTCTGTCTGAGTCCGTCTGTCTCAGGCCATCTGTCTCAGACCGTCTGCCTCAGACCGTCTGTCTCGGACCGTCTTCGGCGGACCGTCTGTCTCGGACCGTCTGTCTCAGACCGTCTGACTCAGCCCGCCTGTCTCAGTCCGTCTGTCTCAGACCGTCTGTCTCAGACCGTCTGTCTCAGATCGTCTGTCTCAGCCCGCCTGTCTCAGCAAGCCTCTCTCAGTCCGTCTGTCTCAGACCGTCTGTCTCAGCCCTCCTGTCTCAGACCGTCTGTCTCAGTCCGTCTGTCCCTGTCCGTCTGTCTCAGACCGCCTGTCTCCGCCCGCCTGTCTCAGTCCGTCTGTCGCGGACCGTCTGTCTCAGCCCGCCTCCCTCAGTCCGTCTGTCAGAGAACGTCTGTCTCAGACCATCTGTCTCAGACCGTCTGTCTCAGCCCGCCTGTCTCAGCAAGCCTCTCTCAGTCCGTCTGTCTGAGACCGTCCGTCTCAGACCGTCTGTCTCAGCCCGCCTGTCTCAGCAAGCCTCTCTCAGTCCGTCTGTCTCAGACCGTCTGACTCAGCCCGTCTGTCTCAATCGGTCTGTCTCCGCCCGCCTGTCTCAGTCCGTCTGTCTCAGCCCGCCTGTCTCAGCCCGCCAGTCTCAGCCCGCCTCTCTCAGTCCGTCTGTCAGAGACCGTTTGTCTCTTACCGTTCTCTCTGTCCGTCTGTCTCAGCCCGCCTGTCTCAGACCGTCTGTCTCAGACCGTCTGTCTCGGACCGTCTTTGGCGGACCGTCTGTCTCGGACCGTCTGTCTCCGACCGTCTGATTCGGCCCGCCTGTCTCAGTCCGTCTGTCTCAGCGCGCCTGTCTCAGCCCGCCTCTCTCAGTCCGTCTGTCTGAGTCCGTCTGTCTCAGGCCATCTGTCTCAGACCGTCTGCCTCAGACCGTCTGTCTCGGACCGTCTTCGGCGGACCGTCTGTCTCGGACCGTCTGTCTCAGACCGTCTGACTCAGCCCGCCTGTCTCAGTCCGTCTGTCTCAGACCGTCTGTCTCAGACCGTCTGTCTCAGATCGTCTGTCTCAGCCCGCCTGTCTCAGCCCGCCTCTCTCAGTCCGTCTGTCTGAGTCCGTCTGTCTCAGGCCATCTGTCTCAGTCCGTCTGTCTCAGACCGTCTGTCTCGGACCGTCTGTCTCAGACCATCTGTCTCAGACCATCTGTCTCAGACCATCTGTCTCAGACCATCAGTCTCAGACCGTCTGTCTCTGTCCGTCTGTCTCGGACCGTCTGTCTCAGACCGTCTGTCTCAGACCGTCTGTCTCAGATCGTCTGTCTCAGCCCGCCTGTCTCAGCCCGCCTCTCTCAGTCCGTCTGTCTGAGTCCGTCTGTCTCAGGCCATCTGTCTCAGTCCGTCTGTCTCAGACCGTCTGTCTCGGACCGTCTGTCTCAGACCATCTGTCTCAGACCATCTGTCTCAGACCATCTGTCTCAGACCATCAGTCTCAGACCGTCTGTCTCTGTCCGTCTGTCTCGGACCGTCTGTCTCAGACCGTCTGTCTCAGACCGTCTGTCTCAGATCGTCTGTCTCAGCCCGCCTGTCTCAGCCCGCCTCTCTGAGTCCGTCTGTCTGAGTCCGTCTGTCTCAGGCCATCTGTCTCAGTCCGTCTACCTCAGACCGTCTGTCTCGGACCGTCTGTCTCAGACCATCTGTCTCAGACCGTCTGTCTCAGACCGTCTGTCTCGGACCGTCTGTCTCAGACCGTCTGACTCAGCCCGCCTGTCTCAGTCCGTCTGTCTCCGCCCGCCTGTATCAGTCCGTCTGTCTCAGACCGTCTGTCTCAGCCCGCCTCTCTCAGCCCGCCTCCCTCAGTCCGCCTGTCAGAGACGGTCTGTCTCAGACCGTCTGTCTCAGCCCGCCTGTCTCAGCAAGCCTCTCTCAGTCCGTCTGTCTGAGACCGTCTGTCTCAGCCCGCCTGTCTCAGCAAGCCTCTCTCAGTCCGTCTGTCTCAGACCGTCTGTCTCAGCCCTCCTGTCTCAGACCGTCTGTCTCAGTCCGTCTGTCCCTGTCCGTCTGTCTCAGACCGCCTGTCTCAGCCCGCCTGTCTCAGCCCGCCTGTCTCAGCCCGCCTCTCTCAGTCCGTCTGTCTCAGCCCGCCTGTCTCAGCAAGCCTCTCTCAGTCCGTCTGTCTGAGACCGTCTGTCTCGGACCGTCTATCTCAGACCGTCTGACTCAGCCCGCCTGTCTCAATCGGTCTGTCTCAGCCCGCCTGTCTCAGCCCGCCTGTCTCAGCCCGCCTCTCTCAGTCCGTCTGTCTCAGCCCGCCTGTCTCAGCAAGCCTCTCTCAGTCCGTCTGTCTGAGACCGTCTGTCTCGGACCGTCTATCTCAGACCGTCTGACTCAGCCCGCCTGTCGCAATCGGTCTGTCTCCGCCTGCCTGTCTCAGTCCGTCTGTCGCGGACCGTCTGTCTCAGCCCGCCTGTCTCAGCCCGCCTCCCTCAGTCCGTCTGTCAGAGAACGTCTGTCTCAGACCATCTGTCTCAGACCGTCTGTCTCAGCCCGCCTGTCTCAGCAAGCCTCTCTCAGTCCGTCTGTCTGAGACCGTCCGTCTCAGACCGTCTGTCTCAGATCGTCTGTCTCAGCCCGCCTGTCTCAGCAAGCCTCTCTCAGTCCGTCTGTCTGAGACCGTCTGTCTCAGACCGTCTGTCTCAGCCCGCCTGTCTCAGCAAGCCTCTCTCAGTCCGTCTGTCTCAGACCGTCTGTCTCAGCCCTCCTGTCTCAGACCGTCTGTCTCAGTCCGTCTGTCCCTGTCCGTCTGTCTCAGGCCATCTGTCTCAGTCCGTCTACCTCAGACCGTCTGTCTCGGACCGTCTGTCTCAGACCATCTGTCTCAGACCGTCTGTCTCAGACCGTCTGTCTCGGACCGTCTGTCTCAGACCGTCTGACTCAGCCCGCCTGTCTCAGTCCGTCTGTCTCCGCCCGCCTGTATCAGTCCGTCTGTCTCAGACCGTCTGTCTCAGCCCGCCTCTCTCAGCCCGCCTCCCTCAGTCCGCCTGTCAGAGACCGTCTGTCTCAGACCGTCTGTCTCAGGCCGCCTGTCTCAGCAAGCCTCTCTCAGTCCGTCTGTCTGAGACCGTCTGTCTCAGACCGTCTGTCTCAGCCCGCCTGTCTCAGCAAGCCTCTCTCAGTCCGTCTGTCTCAGACCGTCTGGCTCAGCCCTCCTGTCTCAGACTGTCTGTCTCAGTCCGTCTGTCCCTGTCCGTCTGTCTCAGACCGCCTGTCTCAGCCCGCCTGTCTCAGCCCGCCTGTCTCAGCCCGCCTCTCTCAGTCCGTCTGTCTCAGCCCGCCTGTCTCAGCAAGCCTCTCTCAGTCCGTCTGTCTGAGACCGTCTGTCTCGGACCGTCTATCTCAGACCGTCTGACTCAGCCCGCCTGTCTCAATCGGTCTGTCTCCGCCGCCTGTCTCAGTCCGTCTGTCGCGGACCGTCTGTCTCAGCCCGCCTGTCTCAGCCCGCCTCCCTCAGTCCGTCTGTCAGAGAACGTCTGTCTCAGACCATCTGTCTCAGACCGTCTGTCTCACCCCGCCTGTCTCAGCAAGCCTCTCTCAGTCCGTCTGTCTGAGACCGTCCGTCTCAGACCGTCTGTCTCAGCCCGCCTGTCTCAGCAAGCCTCTCTCAGTCCGTCTGTCTCAGACCGTCTGTCTCAGCCCTCCTGTCTCAGACCGTCTGTCTCAGTCCGTCTGTCCCTGTCCGTCTGTCTCAGACCGCCTGTCTCAGCCCGCCTGTCTCAACCCGCCTGTCTCAGCCCGCCTCTCTCAGTCCGTCTGTCTCAGCCCGCCTGTCTCAGCAAGCCTCTCTCAGTCCGTCTGTCTGAGACCGTCTGTCTCGGACCGTCTATCTCAGACCGTCTGACTCAGCCCGCCTGTCTCAATCGGTCTGTCTCCGCCCGCCTGTCTCAGTCCGTCTGTCGCGGACCGTCTGTCTCAGCCCGCCTCCCTCAGTCCGTCTGTCAGAGAACGTCTGTCTCAGACCATCTGTCTCAGACCGTCTGTCTCAGCCCGCCTGTCTCAGCAAGCCTCTCTCAGCCCGCCTGTCTCAGCAAGCCTCTCTCAGTCCGTCTGTCTCAGACCGTCTGTCTCAGCCCTCCTGTCTCAGACCTTCTGTCTCAGTCCGTCTGTCCCTGTCCGTCTGTCTCAGGCCATCTGTCTCAGTCCGTCTACCTCAGACCGTCTGTCTCGGACCGTCTGTCTCAGACCATCTGTCTCAGACCGTCTGTCTCAGACCGTCTGTCTCGGACCGTCTGTCTCAGACCGTCTGACTCAGCCCGCCTGTCTCAGTCCGTCTGTCTCCGCCCGCCTGTATCAGTCCGTCTGTCTCAGACCGTCTGTCTCAGCCCGCCTCTCTCAGCCCGCCTCCCTCAGTCCGCCTGTCAGAGACCGTCTGTCTCAGACCGTCTGTCTCAGGCCGCCTGTCTCAGCAAGCCTCTCTCAGTCCGTCTGTCTGAGACCGTCTGTCTCAGACCGTCTGTCTCAGCCCGCCTGTCTCAGCAAGCCTCTCTCAGTCCGTCTGTCTCAGACCGTCTGGCTCAGCCCTCCTGTCTCAGACTGTCTGTCTCAGTCCGTCTGTCCCTGTCCGTCTGTCTCAGACCGCCTGTCTCAGCCCGCCTGTCTCAGCCCGCCTGTCTCAGCCCGCCTCTCTCAGTCCGTCTGTCTCAGCCCGCCTGTCTCAGCAAGCCTCTCTCAGTCCGTCTGTCTGAGACCGTCTGTCTCGGACCGTCTATCTCAGACCGTCTGACTCAGCCCGCCTGTCTCAATCGGTCTGTCTCCGCCGCCTGTCTCAGTCCGTCTGTCGCGGACCGTCTGTCTCAGCCCGCCTGTCTCAGCCCGCCTCCCTCAGTCCGTCTGTCAGAGAACGTCTGTCTCAGACCATCTGTCTCAGACCGTCTGTCTCACCCCGCCTGTCTCAGCAAGCCTCTCTCAGTCCGTCTGTCTGAGACCGTCCGTCTCAGACCGTCTGTCTCAGCCCGCCTGTCTCAGCAAGCCTCTCTCAGTCCGTCTGTCTCAGACCGTCTGTCTCAGCCCTCCTGTCTCAGACCGTCTGTCTCAGTCCGTCTGTCCCTGTCCGTCTGTCTCAGACCGCCTGTCTCAGCCCGCCTGTCTCAACCCGCCTGTCTCAGCCCGCCTCTCTCAGTCCGTCTGTCTCAGCCCGCCTGTCTCAGCAAGCCTCTCTCAGTCCGTCTGTCTGAGACCGTCTGTCTCGGACCGTCTATCTCAGACCGTCTGACTCAGCCCGCCTGTCTCAATCGGTCTGTCTCCGCCCGCCTGTCTCAGTCCGTCTGTCGCGGACCGTCTGTCTCAGCCCGCCTCCCTCAGTCCGTCTGTCAGAGAACGTCTGTCTCAGACCATCTGTCTCAGACCGTCTGTCTCAGCCCGCCTGTCTCAGCAAGCCTCTCTCAGTCCGTCTGTCTGAGACCGTCCGTCTCAGACCGTCTGTCTCAGCCGGCCTGTCTCAGCAAGCCTCTCTCAGTCCGTCTGTCTCAGACCGTCTGACTCAGCCCGTCTGTCTCAATCGGTCTGTCTCCGCCCGCCTGTCTCAGTCCGTCTGTCTCAGCCCGCCTGTCTCAGCCCGCCTGTCTCAGCCCGCCTATCTCAGTCCGTCTGTCAGAGACCGTTTGTCTCTTACCGTTCTCTCTGTCCGTCTGTCTCAGCCCGCCTGTCTCAGACCGTCTGTCTCAGACCGTCTGTCTCGGACCGTCTTTGGCGGACCGTCTGTCTCGGACCGTCTGTCTCCGACCGTCTGATTCGGCCCGCCTGTCTCAGTCCGTCTGTCTCAGCGCGCCTGTCTCAGCCCGCCTCTCTCAGTCCGTCTGTCTGAGTCCGTCTGTCTCAGGCCATCTGTCTCAGACCGTCTGCCTCAGACCGTCTGTCTCGGACCGTCTTCGGCGGACCGTCTGTCTCGGACCGTCTGTCTCAGATCGTCTGTCTCAGCCCGCCTGTCTCAGCCCGCCTCTCTTTGTCCGTCTGTCTGAGTCCGTCTGTCTCAGGCCATCTGTCTCAGTCCGTCTGTCTCAGACCGTCTGTCTCGGACCGTCTGTCTCAAACCATCTGTCTCAGACCATCTGTCTCAGACCATCTGTCTCAGGCCATCAGTCTCAGACCGTCTGTCTCTGTCCGTCTGTCTCGGACCGTCTGTCTCAGACCGTCTGTCTCAGACCGTCTGTCTCAGATCGTCTGTCTCAGCCCGCCTGTCTCAGCCCGCCTCTCTCAGTCCGTCTGTCTGAGTCCGTCTGTCTCAGGCCATCTGTCTCAGTCCGTCTGTCTCAGACCGTCTGTCTCGGACCGTCTGTCTCAGACCATCTGTCTCAGACCATCTGTCTCAGACCATCTGTCTCAGACCATCAGTCTCAGACCGTCTGTCTCTGTCCGTCTGTCTCGGACCGTCTGTCTCAGACCGTCTGTCTCAGACCGTCTGTCTCAGATCGTCTGTCTCAGCCCGCCTGTCTCAGCCCGCCTCTCTCAGTCCGTCTGTCTGAGTCCGTCTGTCTCAGGCCATCTGTCTCAGTCCGTCTACCTCAGACCGTCTGTCTCGGACCGTCTGTCTCAGACCATCTGTCTCAGACCGTCTGTCTCAGACCGTCTGTCTCGGACCGTCTGTCTCAGACCGTCTGACTCAGCCCGCCTGTCTCAGTTCGTCTGTCTCCGCCCGCCTGTATCAGTCCGTCTGTCTCAGACCGTCTGTCTCAGCCCGCCTCTCTCAGCCCGCCTCCCTCAGTCCGCCTGTCAGAGACCGTCTGTCTCAGACCGTCTGTCTCAGTCCGTCTGTCCCTGTCCGTCTGTCTCAGACCGCCTGTCTCAGCCCGCCTGTCTCAGCCCGCCTGTCTCAGCCCGCCTCTCTCAGTCCGTCTGTCTCAGCCCGCCTGTCTCAGCAAGCCTCTCTCAGTCCGTCTGTCTGAGACCGTCTGTCTCGGACCGTCTATCTCAGACCGTCTGACTCAGCCCGCCTGTCGCAATCGGTCTGTCTCCGCCTGCCTGTCTCAGTCCGTCTGTCGCGGACCGTCTGTCTCAGCCCGCCTGTCTCAGCCCGCCTCCCTCAGTCCGTCTGTCAGAGAACGTCTGTCTCAGACCATCTGTCTCAGACCGTCTGTCTCAGCCCGCCTGTCTCAGCAAGCCTCTCTCAGTCCGTCTGTCTGAGACCGTCCGTCTCAGACCGTCTGTCTCAGCCCGCCTGTCTCAGCAAGCCTCTCTCAGTCCGTCTGTCTCAGACCGTCTGACTCAGCCCGTCTGTCTCAATCGGTCTGTCTCCGCCCGCCTGTCTCAGTCCGTCTGTCGCGGACCGTCTGTCTCAGCCCGCCTGTCTCAGCCCGCCTCTCTCAGTCCGTCTGTCAGAGACCGTTTGTCTCTTACCGTTCTCTCTGTCCGTCTGTCTCAGCCCTCCTGTCTCAGACCGTCTGTCTCAGACCGTCTGTCTCAGACCGTCTGCCTCAGCCCGCCTGTCTCAACCCGCCTCTCTCAGTACGTCTGTCTCAGCCCGCCTGTCTCAGCCCGCCTCTGCCAGTCCGTCTGTCTCAGCCCGCCTGTCTCAGTCCGCCTGTCTCAGTCCGCCTGTCTCAGACCATCTGTCTCTGTCCGTCTGTCTCAGACCGTCTGTCTCAGACCGTCTGTCTCAGACCGTCTGTCTCAGCCCGCCTCTCTCAGCCCGCCTGCCTCAGTCCGTCTGTCTCAGCCCGCCTCCCTCAGTCCGTCTGTCTCTGCCCGTTTGTCTCAGACCGTCTGTCTCAGACCGTCTGTCTCTTACCGTTCTCTCAGCCCGCCTCCCTCAGTCCGTCTGTCTCAGCCCGTCTGTCTCAGACCGTCTGTCTCTTACCGTTCTCTCAGCCCGCCTCCCTCAGTCCGTCTGTTTCAGACCGTCTGTCTCAGACCGTCTGCCTCAGACCGTCTGTCTCAGACCGTCTGTCTCTTACCGTTCTCTCTGTCCGTCTGTCTCAGCCCGCCTGTCTCAGACCGTCTGTCTCAGACCGTCTGTCTCGGACCGTCTTTGGCGGACCGTCTGTCTCGGACCGTCTGTCTCGGACCGTCTGATTCGGCCCGCCTGTCTCAGTCCGTCTGTCTCAGCGCGCCTGTCTCAGCCCGCCTCTCTCAGTCCGTCTGTCTGAGTCCGTCTGTCTCAGGCTATCTGTCTCAGACCGTCTGCCTCAGACCGTCTGTCTCGGACCGTCTTCGGCGGACCGTCTGTCTCGGACCGTCTGTCTCAGACCGTCTGACTCAGCCCGCCTGTCTCAGTCCGTCTGTCTCAGACCGTCTGTCTCATCCCGCCTGTCTCACCCCGCCTCTCTCAGTCCGCCTGTCTCAGCCCGCCTGTCTCAGCCCGCCTCTCCCAGTCCGACCGTATCAGCCCGCCTGTCTCAGTCCGTCTGTCTCAGACCGTCTGTCTCAGATCGTCTGTCTCAGCCCGCCTGTCTCAGCCCGCCTCTCTCAGTCCGTCTGTCTGAGTCCGTCTGTCTCAGGCCATCTGTCTCAGTCCGTCTACCTCAGACCGTCTGTCTCGGACCGTCTGTCTCAGACCATCTGTCTCAGACCGTCTGTCTCAGACCGTCTGTCTCGGACCGTCTGTCTCAGACCGTCTGACTCAGCCCGCCTGTCTCAGTCCGTCTGTCTCCGCCCGCCTGTATCAGTCCGTCTGTCTCAGACCGTCTGTCTCAGCCCGCCTCTCTCAGCCCGCCTCCCTCAGTCCGCCTGTCAGAGACCGTCTGTCTCAGACCGTCTGTCTCAGTCCGTCTGTCCCTGTCCGTCTGTCTCAGACCGCCTGTCTCAGCCCGCCTGTCTCAGCCCGCCTGTCTCAGCCCGCCTCTCTCAGTCCGTCTGTCTCAGCCCGCCTGTCTCAGCAAGCCTCTCTCAGTCCGTCTGTCTGAGACCGTCTGTCTCGGACCGTCTATCTCAGACCGTCTGACTCAGCCGGCCTGTCGCAATCGGTCTGTCTCCGCCTGCCTGTCTCAGTCCGTCTGTCGCGGACCGTCTGTCTCAGCCCGCCTGTCTCAGCCCGCCTCCCTCAGTCCGTCTGTCAGAGAACGTCTGTCTCAGACCATCTGTCTCAGACCGTCTGTCTCAGCCCGCCTGTCTCAGCAAGCCTCTCTCAGTCCGTCTGTCTGAGACCGTCCGTCTCAGACCGTCTGTCTCAGCCCGCCTGTCTCAGCAAGCCTCTCTCAGTCCGTCTGTCTCAGACCGTCTGACTCAGCCCGTCTGTCTCAATCGGTCTGTCTCCGCCCGCCTGTCTCAGTCCGTCTGTCGCGGACCGTCTGTCTCAGCCCGCCTGTCTCAGCCCGCCTCTCTCAGTCCGTCTGTCAGAGACCGTTTGTCTCTTACCGTTCTCTCTGTCCGTCTGTCTCAGCCCTCCTGTCTCAGACCGTCTGTCTCAGACCGTCTGTCTCAGACCGTCTGCCTCAGCCCGCCTGTCTCAACCCGCCTCTCTCAGTACGTCTGTCTCAGCCCGCCTGTCTCAGCCCGCCTCTGCCAGTCCGTCTGTCTCAGCCCGCCTGTCTCAGTCCGCCTGTCTCAGTCCGCCTGTCTCAGACCATCTGTCTCTGTCCGTCTGTCTCAGACCGTCTGTCTCAGACCGTCTGTCTCAGACCGTCTGTCTCAGACCGTCTGTCTCAGCCCGCCTCTCTCAGCCCGCCTGCCTCAGTCCGTCTGTCTCAGCCCGCCTCCCTCAGTCCGTCTGTCTCTGCCCGTTTGTCTCAGACCGTCTGTCTCAGACCGTCTGTCTCTTACCGTTCTCTCAGCCCGCCTCCCTCAGTCCGTCTGTCTCAGCCCGTCTGTCTCAGACCGTCTGTCTCTTACCGTTCTCTCAGCCCGCCTCCCTCAGTCCGTCTGTTTCAGACCGTCTGTCTCAGACCGTCTGCCTCAGACCGTCTGTCTCAGCCCGCCTGTCTCTGTCCGTCTGTCTCAGACCGCCTGTCTCAGCCCGCCTGTCTCAGCCCGCCTCTCCCAGTCCGACCGTATCAGCCCGCCTGTCTCAGTCCGTCTGTCTCAGCCCGCCTGTCTCAGCCTGCCTCTCTCAGTCCGTCTGCCTCAGACCGTCTGTCTCTGTCCGTCTGTCTCTGACCGTCTGTCTCAGCCCGCCTGTCTCAGCCCGCCTCTCTCAGTCCGTCTGTCTGAGTCCGTCTGTCTCAGGCCTATTTGTCTCAGACCGTCTGTCTCAGACCGTCTGTCTCGGACCGTCCGTCTCAGACCGTCTGTCTCAGACCGTCTGTCGCTGTCCGTCTGTCTCGGACCGTCTGTCTCTTACCGTTGCCTCTGTCCGTCTGTTTCAGCCCGCCTGTCTCTGTCCGTCTGTATTTGACCGTCCGTCTCAGACCGTCTGTCTCATCCCGCCTGTCTCAGCCCGCCTCTCTCAGTCCGTGCGTCTGAGACCGTCTGTCACAGACCGTCTGTCTCATCCCGCCTGTCCCAGTCCGTCTGTCTTTGACCGTCTGTCTCAGACCATCTGTCTCAGACCATCTGTGTCAGACAGTCTGTCTCTGTCCGTCTGTCGCGGACCGTCTGTCTCAGACCGTCTGTCTCGGACCGTCTGTCTCAGACCGTCTGTCTCTTCCCGTTGTCTCTGTCCGTCTGTTTCAGCCCGCCTGTCTCTGTCCGTCTGTCTTTGACCGTCCGTCTCAGTCCGTCTGTCTCAGCCCGCCTGTCTCAGCCCGCCTCTCTCAGTCCGTCTGTCTCAGACCGTCTGACTCAGCCCGCCTGTCTCTGTCCGTCTGTCTCAGACCGTCTGCCTCAGCCCGCCTGTCTCAACCCGCCTCTCTCAGTCCGTCTGTCTCAGCCCGCCTGTCTCAGCCCGCCTCTGCCAGTCCGTCTGTCTCAGCCCGCCTGTCTCAGTCCGCCTGTCTCAGTCCGCCTGTCTCAGACCATCTGTCTCTGTCCGTCTGTCTCAGACCGTCTGTCTCAGACCGTCTGTCTCAGACCGTCTGTCTCAGACCGTCTGTCTCAGACCGTCTGTCTCAGACCGTCTGTCTCAGACCGTCTGTCTCAGCCCGCCTCTCTCAGCCCGCCTCCCTCAGTCCGTCTGTCTCTGCCCGTTTGTCTCAGACCGTCTGTCTCGGACCGTCTGTCTCAGACCGTCTGACTCAGCCCGCCTGTCTCAGTCCGTCTGTCTCCGCCCGCCTGTATCAGTCCGTCTGTCTCAGACCGTCTGTCTCAGCCCGCCTCTCTCAGCCCGCCTCCCTCAGTCCGCCTGTCAGAGACCGTCTGTCTCAGACCGTCTGTCTCAGCCCGCCTGTCTCAGCAAGCCTCTCTCAGTCCGTTTGTCTCAGACCGTCTGTCTCAGACCGTCTGTCTCAGCCCTCCTGTCTCAGACCGTCTGTCTCAGTCCGTCTGTCCCTGTCCGTCTGTCTCAGACCGCCTGTCTCAGCCCGCCTGTCTCAGCCCGCCTGTCTCAGTACGTCTGTCTCAGCCCGCCTGTCTCAGCCCGCCTCTGCCAGTCCGTCTGTCTCAGCCCGCCTGTCTCAGTCCGCCTGTCTCAGTCCGCCTGTCTCGGACCGTCTTTGGCGGACCGTCTGTCTCGGACCGTCTGTCTCCGACCGTCTGATTCGGCCCGCCTGTCTCAGTCCGTCTGTCTCAGCGCGCCTGTCTCAGCCCGCCTCTCTCAGTCCGTCTGTCTGAGTCCGTCTGTCTCAGGCCATCTGTCTCAGACCGTCTGCCTCAGACCGTCTGTCTCGGACCGTCTTCGGCGGACCGTCTGTCTCGGACCGTCTGTCTCAGATCGTCTGTCTCAGCCCGCCTGTCTCAGCCCGCCTCTCTTTGTCCGTCTGTCTGAGTCCGTCTGTCTCAGGCCATCTGTCTCAGTCCGTCTGTCTCAGACCGTCTGTCTCGGACCGTCTGTCTCAAACCATCTGTCTCAGACCATCTGTCTCAGACCATCTGTCTCAGACCATCAGTCTCAGACCGTCTGTCTCTGTCCGTCTGTCTCGGACCGTCTGTCTCAGACCGTCTGTCTCAGACCGTCTGTCTCAGATCGTCTGTCTCAGCCCGCCTGTCTCAGCCCGCCTCTCTCAGTCCGTCTGTCTGAGTCCGTCTGTCTCAGGCCATCTGTCTCAGTCCGTCTGTCTCAGACCGTCTGTCTCGGACCGTCTGTCTCAGACCATCTGTCTCAGACCATCTGTCTCAGACCATCTGTCTCAGACCATCAGTCTCAGACCGTCTGTCTCTGTCCGTCTGTCTCGGACCGTCTGTCTCAGACCGTCTGTCTCAGACCGTCTGTCTCAGATCGTCTGTCTCAGCCCGCCTGTCTCAGCCCGCCTCTCTCAGTCCGTCTGTCTGAGTCCGTCTGTCTCAGGCCATCTGTCTCAGTCCGTCTACCTGAGACCGTCTGTCTCGGACCGTCTGTCTCAGACCATCTGTCTCAGACCGTCTGTCTCAGACCGTCTGTCTCGGACCGTCTGTCTCAGACCGTCTGACTCAGCCCGCCTGTCTCAGTTCGTCTGTCTCCGCCCGCCTGTATCAGTCCGTCTGTCTCAGACCGTCTGTCTCAGCCCGCCTCTCTCAGCCCGCCTCCCTCAGTCCGCCTGTCAGAGACCGTCTGTCTCAGACCGTCTGTCTCAGTCCGTCTGTCCCTGTCCGTCTGTCTCAGACCGCCTGTCTCAGCCCGCCTGTCTCAGCCCGCCTGTCTCAGCCCGCCTCTCTCAGACCGTCTGTCTCAGACCGTCTGTCTCAGACCGTCTGTCTCAGCCCGCCTCTCTCAGCCCGCCTCCCTCAGTCCGTCTGTCTCTGCCCGTTTGTCTCAGACCGTCTGTCTCAGACCGTCTGTCTCAGCCCGCCTCTCTCAGCCCGCCTCCCTCAGTCCGTCTGTCTCCGCCCGCCTGTATCAGTCCGTCTGTCTCAGCCCGCCTGTCTCAGCAAGCCTCTCTCAGTCCGTTTGTCTCAGACCGTCTGTCTCAGACCGTCTGTCTCAGCCCTCCTGTCTCAGACCGTCTGTCTCAGTCCGTCTGTCCCTGTCCGTCTGTCTCAGACCGCCTGTCTCAGCCCGCCTGTCTCAGCCCGCCTGTCTCAGTACGTCTGTCTCAGCCCGCCTGTCTCAGCCCGCCTCTGCCAGTCCGTCTGTCTCAGCCCGCCTGTCTCAGTCCGCCTGTCTCAGTCCGCCTGTCTCGGACCGTCTTTGGCGGACCGTCTGTCTCGGACCGTCTGTCTCCGACCGTCTGATTCGGCCCGCCTGTCTCAGTCCGTCTGTCTCAGCGCGCCTGTCTCAGCCCGCCTCTCTCAGTCCGTCTGTCTGAGTCCGTCTGTCTCAGGCCATCTGTCTCAGACCGTCTGCCTCAGACCGTCTGTCTCGGACCGTCTTCGGCGGACCGTCTGTCTCGGACCGTCTGTCTCAGATCGTCTGTCTCAGCCCGCCTGTCTCAGCCCGCCTCTCTTTGTCCGTCTGTCTGAGTCCGTCTGTCTCAGGCCATCTGTCTCAGTCCGTCTGTCTCAGACCGTCTGTCTCGGACCGTCTGTCTCAAACCATCTGTCTCAGACCATCTGTCTCAGACCATCTGTCTCAGACCATCAGTCTCAGACCGTCTGTCTCTGTCCGTCTGTCTCGGACCGTCTGTCTCAGACCGTCTGTCTCAGACCGTCTGTCTCAGATCGTCTGTCTCAGCCCGCCTGTCTCAGCCCGCCTCTCTCAGTCCGTCTGTCTGAGTCCGTCTGTCTCAGGCCATCTGTCTCAGTCCGTCTGTCTCAGACCGTCTGTCTCGGACCGTCTGTCTCAGACCATCTGTCTCAGACCATCTGTCTCAGACCATCTGTCTCAGACCATCAGTCTCAGACCGTCTGTCTCTGTCCGTCTGTCTCGGACCGTCTGTCTCAGACCGTCTGTCTCAGACCGTCTGTCTCAGATCGTCTGTCTCAGCCCGCCTGTCTCAGCCCGCCTCTCTCAGTCCGTCTGTCTGAGTCCGTCTGTCTCAGGCCATCTGTCTCAGTCCGTCTACCTCAGACCGTCTGTCTCGGACCGTCTGTCTCAGACCATCTGTCTCAGACCGTCTGTCTCAGACCGTCTGTCTCGGACCGTCTGTCTCAGACCGTCTGACTCAGCCCGCCTGTCTCAGTTCGTCTGTCTCCGCCCGCCTGTATCAGTCCGTCTGTCTCAGACCGTCTGTCTCAGCCCGCCTCTCTCAGCCCGCCTCCCTCAGTCCGCCTGTCAGAGACCGTCTGTCTCAGACCGTCTGTCTCAGTCCGTCTGTCCCTGTCCGTCTGTCTCAGACCGCCTGTCTCAGCCCGCCTGTCTCAGCCCGCCTGTCTCAGCCCGCCTCTCTCAGTCCGTCTGTCTCAGCCCGCCTGTCTCAGCAAGCCTCTCTCAGTCCGTCTGTCTGAGACCGTCTGTCTCGGACCGTCTATCTCAGACCGTCTGACTCAGCCCGCCTGTCGCAATCGGTCTGTCTCCGCCTGCCTGTCTCAGTCCGTCTGTCGCGGACCGTCTGTCTCAGCCCGCCTGTCTCAGCCCGCCTCCCTCAGTCCGTCTGTCAGAGAACGTCTGTCTCAGACCATCTGTCTCAGACCGTCTGTCTCAGCCCGCCTGTCTCAGCAAGCCTCTCTCAGTCCGTCTGTCTGAGACCGTCCGTCTCAGACCGTCTGTCTCAGCCCGCCTGTCTCAGCAAGCCTCTCTCAGTCCGTCTGTCTCAGACCGTCTGACTCAGCCCGTCTGTCTCAATCGGTCTGTCTCCGCCCGCCTGTCTCAGTCCGTCTGTCGCGGACCGTCTGTCTCAGCCCGCCTGTCTCAGCCCGCCTCTCTCAGTCCGTCTGTCAGAGACCGTTTGTCTCTTACCGTTCTCTCTGTCCGTCTGTCTCAGCCCTCCTGTCTCAGACCGTCTGTCTCAGACCGTCTGTCTCAGACCGTCTGCCTCAGCCCGCCTGTCGCAACCCGCCTCTCTCAGTACGTCTGTCTCAGCCCGCCTGTCTCAGCCCGCCTCTGCCAGTCCGTCTGTCTCAGCCCGCCTGTCTCAGTCCGCCTGTCTCAGTCCGCCTGTCTCAGACCATCTGTCTCTGTCCGTCTGTCTCAGACCGTCTGTCTCAGACCGTCTGTCTCAGACCGTCTGTCTCAGACCGTCTGTCTCAGCCCGCCTCTCTCAGCCCGCCTGCCTCAGTCCGTCTGTCTCAGCCCGCCTCCCTCAGTCCGTCTGTCTCTGCCCGTTTGTCTCAGACCGTCTGTCTCAGACCGTCTGTCTCTTACCGTTCTCTCAGCCCGCCTCCCTCAGTCCGTCTGTCTCAGCCCGTCTGTCTCAGACCGTCTGTCTCTTACCGTTCTCTCAGCCCGCCTCCCTCAGTCCGTCTGTTTCAGACCGTCTGTCTCAGACCGTCTGCCTCAGACCGTCTGTCTCAGACCGTCTGTCTCTTACCGTTCTCTCTGTCCGTCTGTCTCAGCCCGCCTGTCTCAGACCGTCTGTCTCAGACCGTCTGTCTCGGACCGTCTTTGGCGGACCGTCTGTCTCGGACCGTCTGTCTCGGACCGTCTGATTCGGCCCGCCTGTCTCAGTCCGTCTGTCTCAGCGCGCCTGTCTCAGCCCGCCTCTCTCAGTCCGTCTGTCTGAGTCCGTCTGTCTCAGGCTATCTGTCTCAGACCGTCTGCCTCAGACCGTCTGTCTCGGACCGTCTTCGGCGGACCGTCTGTCTCGGACCGTCTGTCTCAGACCGTCTGACTCAGCCCGCCTGTCTCAGTCCGTCTGTCTCAGACCGTCTGTCTCATCCCGCCTGTCTCACCCCGCCTCTCTCAGTCCGCCTGTCTCAGCCCGCCTGTCTCAGCCCGCCTCTCCCAGTCCGACCGTATCAGCCCGCCTGTCTCAGTCCGTCTGTCTCAGACCGTCTGTCTCAGATCGTCTGTCTCAGCCCGCCTGTCTCAGCCCGCCTCTCTCAGTCCGTCTGTCTGAGTCCGTCTGTCTCAGGCCATCTGTCTCAGTCCGTCTACCTCAGACCGTCTGTCTCGGACCGTCTGTCTCAGACCATCTGTCTCAGACCGTCTGTCTCAGACCGTCTGTCTCGGACCGTCTGTCTCAGACCGTCTGACTCAGCCCGCCTGTCTCAGTCCGTCTGTCTCCGCCCGCCTGTATCAGTCCGTCTGTCTCAGACCGTCTGTCTCAGCCCGCCTCTCTCAGCCCGCCTCCCTCAGTCCGCCTGTCAGAGACCGTCTGTCTCAGACCGTCTGTCTCAGTCCGTCTGTCCCTGTCCGTCTGTCTCAGACCGCCTGTCTCAGCCCGCCTGTCTCAGCCCGCCTGTCTCAGCCCGCCTCTCTCAGTCCGTCTGTCTCAGCCCGCCTGTCTCAGCAAGCCTCTCTCAGTCCGTCTGTCTGAGACCGTCTGTCTCGGACCGTCTATCTCAGACCGTCTGACTCAGCCGGCCTGTCGCAATCGGTCTGTCTCCGCCTGCCTGTCTCAGTCCGTCTGTCGCGGACCGTCTGTCTCAGCCCGCCTGTCTCAGCCCGCCTCCCTCAGTCCGTCTGTCAGAGAACGTCTGTCTCAGACCATCTGTCTCAGACCGTCTGTCTCAGCCCGCCTGTCTCAGCAAGCCTCTCTCAGTCCGTCTGTCTGAGACCGTCCGTCTCAGACCGTCTGTCTCAGCCCGCCTGTCTCAGCAAGCCTCTCTCAGTCCGTCTGTCTCAGACCGTCTGACTCAGCCCGTCTGTCTCAATCGGTCTGTCTCCGCCCGCCTGTCTCAGTCCGTCTGTCGCGGACCGTCTGTCTCAGCCCGCCTGTCTCAGCCCGCCTCTCTCAGTCCGTCTGTCAGAGACCGTTTGTCTCTTACCGTTCTCTCTGTCCGTCTGTCTCAGCCCTCCTGTCTCAAACCGTCTGTCTCAGACCGTCTGTCTCAGACCGTCTGCCTCAGCCCGCCTGTCTCAACCCGCCTCTCTCAGTACGTCTGTCTCAGCCCGCCTGTCTCAGCCCGCCTCTGCCAGTCCGTCTGTCTCAGCGCGCCTGTCTCAGTCCGCCTGTCTCAGTCCGCCTGTCTCAGACCATCTGTCTCTGTCCGTCTGTCTCAGACCGTCTGTCTCAGACCGTCTGTCTCAGACCGTCTGTCTCAGACCGTCTGTCTCAGCCCGCCTCTCTCAGCCCGCCTGCCTCAGTCCGTCTGTCTCAGCCCGCCTCCCTCAGTCCGTCTGTCTCTGCCCGTTTGTCTCAGACCGTCTGTCTCAGACCGTCTGTCTCTTACCGTTCTCTCAGCCCGCCTCCCTCAGTCCGTCTGTCTCAGCCCGTCTGTCTCAGACCGTCTGTCTCTTACCGTTCTCTCAGCCCGCCTCCCTCAGTCCGTCTGTTTCAGACCGTCTGTCTCAGACCGTCTGCCTCAGACCGTCTGTCTCAGCCCGCCTGTCTCTGTCCGTCTGTCTCAGACCGCCTGTCTCAGCCCGCCTGTCTCAGCCCGCCTCTCCCAGTCCGACCGTATCAGCCCGCCTGTCTCAGTCCGTCTGTCTCAGCCCGCCTGTCTCAGCCTGCCTCTCTCAGTCCGTCTGCCTCAGACCGTCTGTCTCTGTCCGTCTGTCTCTGACCGTCTGTCTCAGCCCGCCTGTCTCAGCCCGCCTCTCTCAGTCCGTCTGTCTGAGTCCGTCTGTCTCAGGCCATTTGTCTCAGACCGTCTGTCTCAGACCGTCTGTCTCGGACCGTCCGTCTCAGACCGTCTGTCTCAGACCGTCTGTCGCTGTCCGTCTGTCTCGGACCGTCTGTCTCTTACCGTTGCCTCTGTCCGTCTGTTTCAGCCCGCCTGTCTCTGTCCGTCTGTATTTGACCGTCCGTCTCAGACCGTCTGCCTCAGACCGTCTGTCTCAGCCCGCCTGTCTCTGTCCGTCTGTCTCAGACCGCCTGTCTCAGCCCGCCTGTCTCAGCCCGCCTCTCCCAGTCCGACCGTATCAGCCCGCCTGTCTCAGTCCGTCTGTCTCAGCCCGCCTGTCTCAGCCCGCCTCTCTCAGTCCGTCTGTCTCAGACCGTCTGACTCAGCCCGCCTGTCTCTGTCCGTCTGTCTCAGACCGTCTGCCTCAGCCCGCCTGTCTCAACCCGCCTCTCTCAGTCCGTCTGTCTCAGCCCGCCTGTCTCAGCCCGCCTCCCTCAGTCCGTCTGTCTCTGCCCGTTTGTCTCAGACCGTCTGTCTCGGACCGTCTGTCTCAGACCGTCTGTCTCAGCCCGCCTCTCTCAGCCCGCCTCCCTCAGTCCGTCTGTCTCTGCCCGTTTGTCTCAGACCGTCTGTCTCGGACCGTCTGTCTCAGACCGTCTGACTCAGCCCGCCTCTCTCAGCCCGCCTCCCTCAGTCCGTCTGTCTCTGCCCGTTTGTCTCAGACCGTCTGTCTCGGATCGTCTGTCTCAGACCGTCTGACTCAGCCCGCCTCTCTCAGCCCGCCTCCCTCAGTCCGTCTGTCTCTGCCCGTTTGTCTCAGACCGTCTGTCTCGGACCGTCTGTCTCAGACCGTCTGACT
This sequence comes from Coelioxys conoideus, assembly GCA_947623535.1. Classification (NCBI taxonomy): domain Eukaryota; kingdom Metazoa; phylum Arthropoda; class Insecta; order Hymenoptera; family Megachilidae; genus Coelioxys; species Coelioxys conoideus. The sequence continues at coordinate 939,701 of CANQJN010000017.1, forward strand.
CAGCCCGCCTCTCTCAGCCCGCCTCCCTCAGTCCGTCTGTCTCTGCCCGTTTGTCTCAGACCGTCTGTCTCGGACCGTCTGTCTCAGACCGTCTGACTCAGCCCGCCTGTCTCAGTCCGTCTGTCTCCGCCCGCCTGTATCAGTCCGTCTGTCTCAGACCGTCTGTCTCAGCCCGCCTCTCTCAGCCCGCCTCCCTCAGTCCGCCTGTCAGAGACCGTCTGTCTCAGACCGTCTGTCTCAGCCCGCCTGTCTCAGCAAGCCTCTCTCAGCCCGCCTCCCTCAGTCCGTCTGTCTCTGCCCGTTTGTCTCAGACCGTCTGTCTCGGACCGTCTGTCTCAGACCGTCTGACTCAGCCCGCCTGTCTCAGTCCGCCTGTCTCAGTCCGCCTGTCTCAGACCATCTGTCTCTGTCCGTCTGTCTCAGACCGTCTGTCTCAGACCGTCTGTCTCAGACCGTCTGTCTCAGACCGTCTGTCTCAGACCGTCTGTCTCAGACCGTCTGTCTCAGACCGTCTGTCTCAGCCCGCCTCTCTCAGCCCGCCTCCCTCAGTCCGTCTGTCTCTGCCCGTTTGTCTCAGACCGTCTGTCTCGGACCGTCTGTCTCAGACCGTCTGACTCAGCCCGCCTGTCTCAGTCCGTCTGTCTCCGCCCGCCTGTATCAGTCCGTCTGTCTCAGACCGTCTGTCTCAGCCCGCCTCTCTCAGCCCGCCTCCCTCAGTCCGCCTGTCAGAGACCGTCTGTCTCAGACCGTCTGTCTCAGCCCGCCTGTCTCAGCAAGCCTCTCTCAGTCCGTTTGTCTCAGACCGTCTGTCTCAGACCGTCTGTCTCAGCCCTCCTGTCTCAGACCGTCTGTCTCAGTCCGTCTGTCCCTGTCCGTCTGTCTCAGACCGCCTGTCTCAGCCCGCCTGTCTCAGCCCGCCTGTCTCAGCCCGCCTCTCTCAGTCCGTCTGTCTCAGCCCGCCTGTCTCAGCAAGCCTCTCTCAGTCCGTCTCTCTGAGACCGTCTGTCTCGGACCGTCTGTCTCAGACCGTCTGACTCAGCCCGCCTGTCTCAATCGGTCTGTCTCCGCCCGCCTGTCTCAGTCCGTCTGTCTCAGACCATCTGTCTCTGTCCGTCTGACTCAGCCCGCCTGTGTCAGTCCGTCTGTCTCAGACCGTCTGTCTCATCCCGCCTGTCTCAACCCGCCTCTCTCAGTCCGCCTGTCTCAGCCCGCCTGTCTCAGCCCGCCTGTCTCAGCCCGCCTCTCCCAGTCCGACCGTATCAGCCCGCCTGTCTCAGTCCGTCTGTATCAGCCCGCCTGTCTCAGCCCGCCTCTCTCAGTCCGTCTGTCTCAGACCGTCTGTCTCGGACCGTCTGTCTCAGACCGTCTGACTCAGCCCGCCTGTCTCTGTCCGTCTGTCTCAGACCGTCTGCCTCAGCCCGCCTGTCTCAACCCGCCTCTCTCAGTCCGTCTGTCTCAGCCCGCCTGTCTCAGCCCGCCTCTGCCAGTCCGTCTGTCTCAGCCCGCCTGTCTCAGTCCGCCTGTCTCAGTCCGCCTGTCTCAGACCATCTGTCTCTGTCCGTCTGACTCAGCCCGCCTGTCTCAGTCCGTCTGTCTCAGACCGTCTGTCTCATCCCGCCTGTCTCAACCCGCCTCTCTCAGTCCGCCTGTCTCAGCCCGCCTGTCTCAGCCCGCCTGTCTCAGCCCGCCTCTCCCAGTCCGACCGTATCAGCCCGCCTGTCTCAGTCCGTCTGTCTCAGCCCGCCTGTCTCAGCCCGCCTCTCTCAGTCCGTCTGTCTCAGACCGTCTGTCTCTGTCCGTCTGTCTCTGACCGTCTGTCTCGGACCGTCTGTCTCAGACCGTCTGACTCAGCCCGCCTGTCTCTGTCCGTCTGTCTCAGACCGTCTGTCTCAGCCCGCCTGTCTCAACCCGCCTCTCTCAGTCCGTCTGTCTCAGCCCGGCTGTCTCAGCCCGGCTGTCTCAGCCCGGCTGTCGCAGCCCGGCTGTCTCAGCCCGCCTCTGCCAGTCCGTCTGTCTCAGCCCGCCTGTCTCAACCCGCCTCTCTCAGTCCGTCTGTCTCAGCCCGCCTGTCTCAGCCCGCCTCTGCCAGTCCGTCTGTCTCAGCCCGCCTGTCTCAGTCCGCCTGTCTCAGTCCGCCTGTCTCAGACCATCTGTCTCTGTCCGTCTGACTCAGCCCGCCTGTGTCAGTCCGTCTGTCTCAGACCGTCTGTCTCATCCCGCCTGTCTCAACCCGCCTCTCTCAGTCCGCCTGTCTCAGCCCGCCTGTCTCAGCCCGCCTGTCTCAGCCCGCCTCTCCCAGTCCGACCGTATCAGCCCGCCTGTCTCAGTCCGTCTGTCTCAGCCCGCCTGTCTCAGCCCGCCTCTCTCAGTCCGTCTGTCTCAGACCGTCTGTCTCTGTCCGTCTGTCTCTGACCGTCTGTCTCGGACCGTCTGTCTCAGACCGTCTGACTCTGTCCGTCTGTCTCAGACCGTCTGCCTCAGCCCGCCTGTCTCAACCTGCCTCTCTCAGTCCGTCTGTCTCAGCCCGCCTGTCTCAGCCCGCCTCTGCCAGTCCGTCTGTCTCAGCCCGCCTGTCTCAGTCCGCCTGTCTCAGTCCGCCTGTCTCAGACCGTCTGTCTCAGACCGTCTGTCTCAGACCGCCTGTCTCAGCAAGCCTCTCTCAGTCCGTCTGTCTGAGACCGTCTGTCTCAGACCGTCTGTCTCAGCCCGCCTGTCTCAGCAAGCCTCTCTCAGTCCGCCTGTCTCAGTCCGTCTGTCTCAGACCGTCTGTCTCATCCCGCCTGTCTCAACCCGCCTCTCTCAGTCCGCCTGTCTCAGCCCGCCTGTCTCAGCCCGCCTGTCTCAGCCCGCCTCTCCCAGTCCGACCGTATCAGCCCGCCTCTCTCAGTCCGCCTGTCTCAGCCCGCCTGTCTCAGCCCGCCTGTCTCAGCCCGCCTCTCCCAGTCCGACCGTATCAGCCCGCCTGTCTCAGTCCGTCTGTCTCAGCCCGCCTGTCTCAGCCCGCCTCTCTCAGTCCGTCTGTCTCAGACCGTCTGTCTCTGTCCGTCTGTCTCTGACCGTCTGTCTCGGACCGTCTGTCTCAGACCGTCTGACTCAGCCCGCCTGTCTCTGTCCGTCTGTCTCAGACCGTCTGTCTCAGCCCGCCTGTCTCAACCCGCCTCTCTCAGTCCGTCTGTCTCAGCCCGGCTGTCTCAGCCCGGCTGTCTCAGCCCGGCTGTCGCAGCCCGGCTGTCTCAGCCCGCCTCTGCCAGTCCGTCTGTCTCAGCCCGCCTGTCTCAACCCGCCTCTCTCAGTCCGTCTGTCTCAGCCCGCCTGTCTCAGCCCGCCTCTGCCAGTCCGTCTGTCTCAGCCCGCCTGTCTCAGTCCGCCTGTCTCAGTCCGCCTGTCTCAGACCATCTGTCTCTGTCCGTCTGACTCAGCCCGCCTGTGTCAGTCCGTCTGTCTCAGCCCGCCTGTCTCAGCAAGCCTCTCTCAGTCCGTCTGTCTCAGACCGTCTGTCTCAGACCGTCTGTCTCAGCCCTCCTGTCTCAGACCGTCTGTCTCAGTCCGTCTGTCCCTGTCCGTCTGTCTCAGACCGCCTGTCTCAGCCCGCCTGTCTCAGCCCGCCTGTCTCAGCCCGCCTGTCTCAGCAAGCCTCTCTCAGTCCGTCTGTCTGAGACCGTCTGTCTCGGACCGTCTGTCTCAGACCGTCTGACTCAGCCCGCCTGTCTCAATCGGTCTGTCTCCGCCCGCCTGTCTCAGTCCGTCTGTCGCGGACCGTCTGTCTCAGCCCGCCTGTCTCAGCCCGCCTCCCTCAGTCCGTCTGTCAGAGAACGTCTGTCTCAGACCATCTGTCTCAGACCGTCTGTCTCAGACCGTCTGTCTCAGCCCGCCTGTCTCAGCAAGCCTCTCTCAGTCCGTCTGTCTGAGACCGTCCGTCTCAGACCGTCTGTCTCAGACCGTCTGTCTCAGCCCGCCTGTCTCAGACCGTCTGTCTCAGTCCGTCTGTCCCTGTCCGTCTGTCTCAGACCGTCTGTCTCAGCCCGCCTGTCTCAGCCCGCCTGTCTCAGCCCGCCTCTCTCAGTCCGTCTGTCTCAGCCCGCCTGTCTCAGCAAGCCTCTCTCAGTCCGTCTGTCTGAGACCGTCTGTCTCGGACCGTCTGTCTCAGACCGTCTGACTCAGCCCGTCTGTCTCAATCGGTCTGTCTCCGCCCGCCTGTCTCAGTCCGTCTGTCGCGGACCGTCTGTCTCAGCCCGCCTGTCTCAGCCCGCCTCCCTCAGTCCGTCTGTCAGAGAACGTCTGTCTCAGACCGTCTGTCTCAGACCGTCTGTCTCAGACCGTCTGTCTCAGCCCGCCTGTCTCAACCCGCCTCTCTCAGTCCGTCTGTCAGAGACCGTTTGTCTCTTACCGTTCTCTCTGTCCGTCTGTCTCAGCCCTCCTGTCTCAGACCGTCTGTCTCAGACCGTCTGTCTCGGACCGTCTTCCGCGGACCGTCTGTCTCGGACCGTCTGTCTCAGACCGTCTGACTCAGCCCGCCTGTCTCTGTCCGTCTGTCTCAGACCATCTGCCTCAGCCCGCCTGTCTCAACCCGCCTCTCTCAGTCCGTCTGTCTCAGCCCGCCTGTCTCAGCCCGCCTCTGCCAGTCCGTCTGTCTCAGCCCGCCTGTCTCAGTCCGCCTGTCTCAGTCCGCCTGTCTCAGTCCGCCTGTCTCTGTCCGTCTGTCTCAGACCGTCTGTCTCAGACCGTCTGTCTCAGACCGTCTGTCTCAGCCCGCCTCTCTCAGCCCGCCTCCCTCAGTCCGTCTGTCTCTGCCCGTTTGTCCCAGACCGTCTGTCTCAGACCGTCTGTCTCAGCCCGGCTGTCTCAACCCGCCTCCCTCAGTCCGTCTCTCTCAGCCCGTCTGTCTCAGACCGTCTGTCTCTTACCGTTCTCTCAGCCCGCCTCCCTCAGTCCGTCTGTTTCAGACCGTCTGTCTCAGACCGTCTGCCTCAGACCGTCTGTCTCAGACCGTCTGTCTCTTACCGTTCTCTCTGTCCGTCTGTCTCAGCCCGCCTGTCTCAGACCGTCTGTCTCGGACCGTCTGTCTCAGACCGTCTGACTCAGCCCGCCTGTCTCAGTCCGTCTGTCTCAGACCGTCTGTCTCATCCCGCCTGTCTCACCCCGCCTCTCTCAGTCCGCCTGTCTCAGCCCGCCTGTCTCAGCCCGCCTCTCCCAGTCCGACCGTATCAGCCCGCCTGTCTCAGTCCGTCTGTCTCAGCCCGCCTGTCTCAGTCCGCCTGTCTCAGTCCGCCTGTCTCAGACCGGCTGTCTCAGCCCGCCTGCCTCAGCCCGCCTGTCTCAGCCCGCCTGTCTCAGGTCGCCTCTCTCAGTCCATCTGTCTCAGACCGTCTGTCTCAGGCCATCTGTCTCAGTCCGTCTGTCCCTGTCCGCCTGTCTCAGACCGTCTGTCTCGGACCGTCTTTGGCGGACCGTCTGTCTCGGACCGTCTGTCTCAGACCGTCTGACTCAGCCCGCCTGTCTCTGACCGTCTGTCTCAGACCGTCTGTCTCAGCCCGCCTGTCTCAGCAAGCCTCTCTCAGTCCGTCTGTCTGAGACCGTCTGTCTCAGACCGTCTGTCTCAGCCCGCCTGTCTCAGCAAGCCTCTCTCAGTCCGTCTGTCTCAGACCGTCTGTCTCAGACCGTCTGTCTCAGCCCGCCTCTCTCAGCCCGCCTCCCTCAGTCCGTCTGTCTCTGCCCGTTTGTCTCAGACCGTCTGTCTCAGACCGTCTGTCTCAGCCCGGCTGTCTCAACCCGCCTCCCTCAGTCCGTCTCTCTCAGCCCGTCTGTCTCAGACCGTCTGTCTCTTACCGTTCTCTCAGCCCGCCTCCCTCAGTCCGTCTGTTTCAGACCGTCTATCTCAGACCGTCTGCCTCAGACCGTCTGTCTCAGACCGTCTGTCTCTTACCGTTCTCTCTGTCCGTCTGTCTCAGCCCGCCTGTCTCAGACCGTCTGTCTCAGCCCGCCTGTCTCAGCAAGCCTCTCTCAGTCCGTCTGTCTCAGACCGTCTGTCTCAGACCGTCTGTCTCAGCCCGCCTCTCTCAGCCCGCCTCCCTCAGTCCGTCTGTCTCAGACCGTCTGTCTCATCCCGCCTGTCTCACCCCGCCTCTCTCAGTCCGCCTGTCTCAGCCCGCCTGTCTCAGCCCGCCTCTCCCAGTCCGACCGTATCAGCCCGCCTGTCTCAGTCCGCCTGTCACAACCCGCCTCTCTCAGTCCGTCTGTCTCAGCCCGGCTGTCTCAGCCCGCCTCTGCCAGTCCGTCTGTCTCAGCCCGCCTGTCTCAGTCCGCCTGTCTCAGTCCGCCTGTCTCAGACCGTCTGTCTCAGCCCGCCTGCCTCAGCCCGCCTGTCTCAGCCCGCCTGTCTCAGGTCGCCTCTCTCAGTCCATCTGTCTCAGACCGTCTGTCTGAGGCCATCTGTCTCAGTCCGTCTGTCCCTGTCCGCCTGTCTCAGACCGTCTGTCTCGGACCGTCTTTGGCGGACCGTCTGTCTCGGACCGTCTGTCTCAGACCGTCTGACTCAGCCCGCCTGTCTCTGTCCGTCTGTCTCAGACCGTCTGTCTCAGCCCGCCTGTCTCAGCCCGCCTCCCTCAGTCCGTCTGTCAGAGAACGTCTGTCTCAGACCGTCTGTCTCAGACCGTCTGTCTCAGACCGTCTGTCTCAGCCCGCCTGTCTCAACCCGCCTCTCTCAGTCCGTCTGTCAGAGACCGTTTGTCTCTTACCGTTCTCTCTGTCCGTCTGTCTCAGCCCTCCTGTCTCAGACCGTCTGTCTCAGACCGTCTGTCTCGGACCGTCTTCCGCGGACCGTCTGTCTCGGACCGTCTGTCTCAGACCGTCTGACTCAGCCCGCCTGTCTCTGTCCGTCTGTCTCAGACCATCTGCCTCAGCCCGCCTGTCTCAACCCGCCTCTCTCAGTCCGTCTGTCTCAGCCCGCCTGTCTCAGCCCGCCTCTGCCAGTCCGTCTGTCTCAGCCCGCCTGTCTCAGTCCGCCTGTCTCAGTCCGCCTGTCTCAGTCCGCCTGTCTCAGACCATCTGTCTCTGTCCGTCTGTCTCAGACCGTCTGTCTCAGACCGTCTGTCTCAGACCGTCTGTCTCAGCCCGCCTCTCTCAGCCCGCCTCCCTCAGTCCGTCTGTCTCTGCCCGTTTGTCCCAGACCGTCTGTCTCAGACCGTCTGTCTCAGCCCGGCTGTCTCAACCCGCCTCCCTCAGTCCGTCTCTCTCAGCCCGTCTGTCTCAGACCGTCTGTCTCTTACCGTTCTCTCAGCCCGCCTCCCTCAGTCCGTCTGTTTCAGACCGTCTGTCTCAGACCGTCTGCCTCAGACCGTCTGTCTCAGACCGTCTGTCTCTTACCGTTCTCTCTGTCCGTCTGTCTCAGCCCGCCTGTCTCAGACCGTCTGTCTCGGACCGTCTGTCTCAGACCGTCTGACTCAGCCCGCCTGTCTCAGTCCGTCTGTCTCAGACCGTCTGTCTCATCCCGCCTGTCTCACCCCGCCTCTCTCAGTCCGCCTGTCTCAGCCCGCCTGTCTCAGCCCGCCTCTCCCAGTCCGACCGTATCAGCCCGCCTGTCTCAGTCCGTCTGTCTCAGCCCGCCTGTCTCAGTCCGCCTGTCTCAGTCCGCCTGTCTCAGACCGGCTGTCTCAGCCCGCCTGCCTCAGCCCGCCTGTCTCAGCCCGCCTGTCTCAGGTCGCCTCTCTCAGTCCATCTGTCTCAGACCGTCTGTCTCAGGCCATCTGTCTCAGTCCGTCTGTCCCTGTCCGCCTGTCTCAGACCGTCTGTCTCGGACCGTCTTTGGCGGACCGTCTGTCTCGGACCGTCTGTCTCAGACCGTCTGACTCAGCCCGCCTGTCTCTGACCGTCTGTCTCAGACCGTCTGTCTCAGCCCGCCTGTCTCAGCAAGCCTCTCTCAGTCCGTCTGTCTGAGACCGTCTGTCTCAGACCGTCTGTCTCAGCCCGCCTGTCTCAGCAAGCCTCTCTCAGTCCGTCTGTCTCAGACCGTCTGTCTCAGACCGTCTGTCTCAGCCCGCCTCTCTCAGCCCGCCTCCCTCAGTCCGTCTGTCTCTGCCCGTTTGTCTCAGACCGTCTGTCTCAGACCGTCTGTCTCAGCCCGGCTGTCTCAACCCGCCTCCCTCAGTCCGTCTCTCTCAGCCCGTCTGTCTCAGACCGTCTGTCTCTTACCGTTCTCTCAGCCCGCCTCCCTCAGTCCGTCTGTTTCAGACCGTCTATCTCAGACCGTCTGCCTCAGACCGTCTGTCTCAGACCGTCTGTCTCTTACCGTTCTCTCTGTCCGTCTGTCTCAGCCCGCCTGTCTCAGACCGTCTGTCTCAGACCGTCTGTCTCGGACCGTCTTTGGCGGACCGTCTGTCTCGGACCGTCTGTCTCAGACCGTCTGACTCAGCCCGCCTGTCTCTGTCCGTCTGTCTCAGACCGTCTGTCTCAGCCCGCCTGTCTCAACCCGCCTCTCTCAGTCCGTCTGTCTCAGCCCGGCTGTCTCAGCCCGCCTCTGCCAGTCCGTCTGTCTCAGCCCGCCTGTCTCAGTCCGCCTGTCTCAGTCCGCCTGTCTCAGACCGTCTGTCTCAGCCCGCCTGCCTCAGCCCGCCTGTCTCAGCCCGCCTGTCTCAGGTCGCCTCTCTCAGTCCATCTGTCTCAGACCGTCTGTCTGAGGCCATCTGTCTCAGTCCGTCTGTCCCTGTCCGCCTGTCTCAGACCGTCTGTCTCGGACCGTCTTTGGCGGACCGTCTGTCTCGGACCGTCTGTCTCAGACCGTCTGACTCAGCCCGCCTGTCTCTGTCCGTCTGTCTCAGACCGTCTGTCTCAGCCCGCCTGTCTCAGCAAGCCTCTCTCAGTCCGTCTGTCTGAGACCGTCTGTCTCAGACCGTCTGTCTCAGCCCGCCTGTCTCAGCAAGCCTCTCTCAGTCCGTCTGTCTCAGACCGTCTGTCTCAGCCCTCCTGTCTCAGACCGTCTGTCTCAGTCCGTCTGTCCCTGTCCGTCTGTCTCAGACCGCCTGTCTCAGCCCGCCTGTCTCAGCCCGCCTGTCTCAGCAAGCCTCTCTCAGTCCGTCTGTCTGAGACCGTCTGTCTCGGACCGTCTGTCTCAGACCGTCTGACTCAGCCCGCCTGTCTCAATCGGTCTGTCTCCGCCCGCCTGTCTCAGTCCGTCTGTCGCGGACCGTCTGTCTCAGCCCGCCTGTCTCAGCCCGCCTCCCTCAGTCCGTCTGTCAGAGAACGTCTGTCTCAGACCATCTGTCTCAGACCGTCTGTCTCAGACCGTCTGTCTCAGCCCGCCTGTCTCAGCAAGCCTCTCTCAGTCCGTCTGTCTGAGACCGTCCGTCTCAGACCGTCTGTCTCAGACCGTCTGTCTCAGCCCGCCTGTCTCAGACCGTCTGTCTCAGTCCGTCTGTCCCTGTCCGTCTGTCTCAGACCGTCTGTCTCAGCCCGCCTGTCTCAGCCCGCCTGTCTCAGCCCGCCTGTCTCACCCCGCCTCTCTCAGTCCGCCTGTCTCAGCCCGCCTGTCTCAGCCCGCCTCTCCCAGTCCGACCGTATCAGCCCGCCTGTCTCAGTCCGTCTGTCTCAGCCCGCCTGTCTCAGTCCGCCTGTCTCAGTCCGCCTGTCTCAGACCGGCTGTCTCAGCCCGCCTGCCTCAGCCCGCCTGTCTCAGCCCGCCTGTCTCAGGTCGCCTCTCTCAGTCCATCTGTCTCAGACCGTCTGTCTCAGGCCATCTGTCTCAGTCCGTCTGTCCCTGTCCGCCTGTCTCAGACCGTCTGTCTCGGACCGTCTTTGGCGGACCGTCTGTCTCGGACCGTCTGTCTCAGACCGTCTGACTCAGCCCGCCTGTCTCTGACCGTCTGTCTCAGACCGTCTGTCTCAGCCCGCCTGTCTCAGCAAGCCTCTCTCAGTCCGTCTGTCTGAGACCGTCTGTCTCAGACCGTCTGTCTCAGCCCGCCTGTCTCAGCAAGCCTCTCTCAGTCCGTCTGTCTCAGACCGTCTGTCTCAGACCGTCTGTCTCAGCCCGCCTCTCTCAGCCCGCCTCCCTCAGTCCGTCTGTCTCTGCCCGTTTGTCTCAGACCGTCTGTCTCAGACCGTCTGTCTCAGCCCGGCTGTCTCAACCCGCCTCCCTCAGTCCGTCTCTCTCAGCCCGTCTGTCTCAGACCGTCTGTCTCTTACCGTTCTCTCAGCCCGCCTCCCTCAGTCCGTCTGTTTCAGACCGTCTATCTCAGACCGTCTGTCTCAGACCGTCTGTCTCTTACCGTTCTCTCTGTCCGTCTGTCTCAGCCCGCCTGTCTCAGACCGTCTGTCTCAGACCGTCTGTCTCGGACCGTCTTTGGCGGACCGTCTGTCTCGGACCGTCTGTCTCAGACCGTCTGACTCAGCCCGCCTGTCTCTGTCCGTCTGTCTCAGACCGTCTGTCTCAGCCCGCCTGTCTCAACCCGCCTCTCTCAGTCCGTCTGTCTCAGCCCGGCTGTCTCAGCCCGCCTCTGCCAGTCCGTCTGTCTCAGCCCGCCTGTCTCAGTCCGCCTGTCTCAGTCCGCCTGTCTCAGACCGTCTGTCTCAGCCCGCCTGCCTCAGCCCGCCTGTCTCAGCCCGCCTGTCTCAGGTCGCCTCTCTCAGTCCATCTGTCTCAGACCGTCTGTCTGAGGCCATCTGTCTCAGTCCGTCTGTCCCTGTCCGCCTGTCTCAGACCGTCTGTCTCGGACCGTCTTTGGCGGACCGTCTGTCTCGGACCGTCTGTCTCAGACCGTCTGACTCAGCCCGCCTGTCTCTGTCCGTCTGTCTCAGACCGTCTGTCTCAGCCCGCCTGTCTCAGCAAGCCTCTCTCAGTCCGTCTGTCTGAGACCGTCTGTCTCAGACCGTCTGTCTCAGCCCGCCTGTCTCAGCAAGCCTCTCTCAGTCCGTCTGTCTCAGACCGTCTGTCTCAGACCGTCTGTCTCAGACCGTCTGTCTCAGCCCTCCTGTCTCAGACCGTCTGTCTCAGTCCGTCTGTCCCTGTCCGTCTGTCTCAGACCGCCTGCCTCAGCCCGCCTGTCTCAGCCCGCCTGTCTCAGCAAGCCTCTCTCAGTCCGTCTGTCTGAGACCGTCTGTCTCGGACCGTCTGTCTCAGACCGTCTGACTCAGCCCGCCTGTCTCAATCGGTCTGTCTCCGCCCGCCTGTCTCAGTCCGTCTGTCGCGGACCGTCTGTCTCAGCCCGCCTGTCTCAGCCCGCCTCCCTCAGTCCGTCTGTCAGAGAACGTCTGTCTCAGACCATCTGTCTCAGACCGTCTGTCTCAGACCGTCTGTCTCAGCCCGCCTGTCTCAGCAAGCCTCTCTCAGTCCGTCTGTCTGAGACCGTCCGTCTCAGACCGTCTGTCTCAGACCGTCTGTCTCAGCCCGCCTGTCTCAGACCGTCTGTCTCAGTCCGTCTGTCCCTGTCCGTCTGTCTCAGACCGTCTGTCTCAGCCCGCCTGTCTCAGCCCGCCTGTCTCAGCCCGCCTCTCTCAGTCCGTCTGTCTCAGCCCGCCTGTCTCAATCGGTCTGTCTCCGCCCGCCTGTCTCAGTCCGTCTGTCGCGGACCGTCTGTCTCAGCCCGCCTGTCTCAACCCGCCTCTCTCAGTCCGTCTGTCAGAGACCGTTTGTCTCTTACCGTTCTCTCTGTCCGTCTGTCTCAGCCCTCCTGTCTCAGACCGTCTGTCTCAGACCGTCTGTCTCGGACCGTCTTCCGCGGACCGTCTGTCTCGGACCGTCTGTCTCAGACCGTCTGACTCAGCCCGCCTGTCTCTGTCCGTCTGTCTCAGACCATCTGCCTCAGCCCGCCTGTCTCAACCCGCCTCTCTCAGTCCGTCTGTCTCAGCCCGCCTGTCTCAGCCCGCCTCTGCCAGTCCGTCTGTCTCAGCCCGCCTGTCTCAGTCCGCCTGTCTCAGTCCGCCTGTCTCAGTCCGCCTGTCTCAGACCATCTGTCTCTGTCCGTCTGTCTCAGACCGTCTGTCTCAGACCGTCTGTCTCAGACCGTCTGTCTCAGCCCGCCTCTCTCAGCCCGCCTCCCTCAGTCCGTCTGTCTCTGCCCGTTTGTCTCAGACCGTCTGTCTCAGACCGTCTGTCTCAGCCCGGCTGTCTCAACCCGCCTCCCTCAGTCCGTCTCTCTCAGCCCGTCTGTCTCAGACCGTCTGTCTCTTACCGTTCTCTCAGCCCGCCTCCCTCAGTCCGTCTGTTTCAGACCGTCTGTCTCAGACCGTCTGCCTCAGACCGTCTGTCTCAGACCGTCTGTCTCTTACCGTTCTCTCTGTCCGTCTGTCTCAGCCCGCCTGTCTCAGACCGTCTGTCTCAGACCGTCTGTCTCGGACCGTCTTTGGCGGACCGTCTGTCTCGGACCGTCTGTCTCGGACCGTCTGACTCAGCCCGCGTGTCTCTGTCCGTCCGTCTCAGACCGTCTGCCTCAGCCGGCCTGTCTCAACCCGCCTCGCTCAGTCCGTCTGTCTCAGCCCGCCTGTCTCAGCCCGCCTCTGCCAGTCCGTCTGTCTCAGCCCGCCTGTCTCAGTCCGCCTGTCTCAGTCCGCCTGTCTCAGTCCGTCTGTCTCCGCCCGCCTGTCTCTGTCCGTTTGTCTCAGACCGTCTGTCTCAGACCGTCTGTCTCAGCCCGCCTGTCTCAACCCGCCTCTCTCAGGCCGTCTGTCTCAGCCCGCCTGTCTCAGCCCGCCTCTCCCAGTCCGTCTGTCTCAGCCCGCCTGTCTCAGTCCGTCTGTCTCAGACCGTCTGTCTCAGCCCGCCTGTCTCAGTCCGCCTCTCTCAGTCCGTCTGTCTGAGTCCGTCTGTCTCAGGCCATCTGTCTCAGACCGTCTGTCTCAGACCATCTGTCTCGGACCGTCTGTCTCAGACCGTCTGACTCAGCCCGCCTGTCTCAATCGGTCTCTCTCCGCCCGCCTGTCTCAATCGGTCTGTCTCCGCCCGCCTGTCTCAGTCCGTCTGTCTCGGACCGTCTGTCTCAGCCCGCCTGTCTCAGCCCGCCTCCCCCAGTCCGTCTGTCAGCGACCGTCTGTCTCAGACCGTCTGTCTCAGACCGTCTGTCTCAGCCCGCCTGTCTCTGCCCGCCTGTCTCAACCCGCCTCTCTCAGTCCGTCTGTCTCAGCCCGCCTGTCTCACCCCGCCTCTCCCAGTCCGACCGTATCAGCCCGCCTGTCTCAGTCCGTCTGTCTCAGCCCGCCTGTCTCAACCCGCCTCTCTCAGTCCGTCTGTCTCAGCCCGCCTGTCTCAGCCCGCCTCTGCCAGTCCGTCTGTCTCAGCCCGCCTGTCTCAGTCCGCCTGTCTCTGCCCGCCTGTCTCAGCCCGCCTCTCTCAGTCCGTCTGTCAGAGACCGTCTGTCTCAGACCGTCTGTCTCAGACCGTCTGTCTCAGCCCGCCTCTCTCAGCCCGCCTCCCTCAGTCCGTCAGTCATAGCCCGCCTCCCTCAGTCCGTCTGTCTCTGCCCGTTTGTCTCAGACCGTCTGTCTCAGACCGTCTGTCTCTTACCGTTCTCTCTGTCCGTCTGTCTCAGCCCGCCTGTCTCAACCCGCCTCTCTCAGTCCACCTGTCTCAGCCCGCCTGTCTCAGCCCGCCTCTCCCAGTCCGACCGTATCAGCCCGCCTGTCTCAGTCCGTCTGTCTCAGCCCGCCTGTCTCAGCCCGCCTCTCTCAGTCCGTCTGCCTCAGACCGTCTGTCTCTGTCCGTCTGTCTCTGACCGTCTGTCTCGGACCGTCTGTCTCAGACCGTCTGACTCAGCCCGCCTGTCTCTGTCCGTCTGTCTCGGACCGTCTGTCTCTTACCGTTGCCTCTGTCCGTCTGTTTCAGCCCGCCTGTCTCTGTCCGTCTGTATTTGACCGTCCGTCTCAGACCGTCTGTCTCATCCCGCCTGTCTCAGCCCGCCTCTCTCAGTCCGTGCGTCTGAGACCGTCTGTCACAGACCGTCTGCCTCATCCCGCCTGTCCCAGTCCGTCTGTCTTTGACCGTCTGTCTCAGACCATCTGTCTCAGACCATCTGTGTCAGACAGTCTGTCTCTGTCCGTCTGTCGCGGACCGTCTGTCTCAGACCGTCTGTCTCGGACCGTCTGTCTCAGACCGTCTGTCTCTTCCCGTTGTCTCTGTCCGTCTGTTTCAGCCCGCCTGTCTCTGTCCGTCTGTCTTTGACCGTCCGTCTCAGTCCGTCTGTCTCAGACCGTCTGTCTCTGTCCGTGTGTCTCGGACCGTCTGTCTCTTACCGTTGTCTCTGTCCGTCTGTTTCAGCCCTCCTGTCTCTGTCCGTCTGTCTTTGACCGTCCGTCTCAGACCGTCTGTCTCAGCCCGCCTGTCTCAGCCCGCCTCTCTCAGTCCGTCTGTCTCAGACCGTCTGACTCAGCCCGCCTGTCTCTGTCCGTCTGTCTCAGACCGTCTGCCTCAGCCCGCCTGTCTCAACCCGCCTCTCTCAGTCCGTCTGTCTCAGCCCGCCTGTCTCAGCCCGCCTCTGCCAGTCCGTCTGTCTCAGCCCGCCTGTCTCAGTCCGCCTGTCTCAGTCCGCCTGTCTCAGACCATCTGTCTCTGTCCGTCTGTCTCAGACCGTCTGTCCCAGACCGTCTGTCTCAGACCGTCTGTCTCAGCCCGCCTCTCTCAGCCCGCCTCCCTCAGTCCGTCTGTCTCTGCCCGTTTGTCTCAGACCGTCTGTCTCGGACCGTCTGTCTCAGACCGTCTGTCTCAGCCCGCCTGTCTCAGTCCGTCTGTCTCCGCCCGCCTGTATCAGTCCGTCTGTCTGAGCCCGCCTGTCTCAGTCCGTGTGTCTCAGACCGTCTGTCTCGGACCGTCTGTCTCTTACCGTCTGTCTCTTACCGTTGTCTCTGCCCGTCTGTTTCAGCCCGCCTGTCTCTGTCCGTCTGTCTTTGACCGTCCGTCTCAGTCCGTCTGTCTCAGACCGTCTGTCGCTGTCCGTCTGTCTCGGACCGTCTGTCTCTTACCGTTGTCTCTGTCTGTCTGTTTCAGCCCGCCTGTCTCTGTCCGTCTGTATTTGACCGTCCGTCTCAGACCGTCTGTCTCATCCCGACTGTCTCAGCCCGCCTCTCTCAGTCCGAGTGTCTGAGACCGTCTGTCACAGACCGTCTGTCTCATCCCGCCTGTCCCAGTCCGTCTGTCTTTGAACGTCTGTCTCAGCCCGCCTGTCTCAACCCGCCTCTCTCAGTCCACCTGTCTCAGCCCGCCTGTCTCAGCCCGCCTCTCCCAGTCCGACCGTATCAGCCCGCCTGTCTCAGTCCGTCTGTCTCAGCCCGCCTGTCTCAGCCCGCCTCTCTCAGTCCGTCTGCCTCAGACCGTCTGTCTCTGTCCGTCTGTCTCTGACCGTCTGTCTCAGCCCGGCTGTCTCAGCCCGCCTCTGCCAGTCCCTCTGTCTCAGCCCGCCTGTCTCAGTCCGCCTGTCTCAGTCCGCCTGTCTCAGTCCGCCTGTCTCAGTCCGCCTGTCTCAGTCCGTCTGTCTCCGCCCGCCTGTCTCTGTCCGTTTGTCTCAGACCGTCTGTCTCAGCCCGCCTGTCTCAGCCCGCCTCCCTCAGTCCGTCCGTCAGAGACCAGCTGTCTCAGACCGTCTGTCTCAGACCGTCTGTCTCAGACCGTCTGTCTCAGACCGTCTGTCTCAGACCGTCTGTCTCAGATCGTCTGTCTCAGTCCGCCTGTCTCAGTCCGCCTGTCTCAGACCATCTGTCTCTGTCCGTCTGTCTCAGACCGTCTGTCTCAGACCGTCTGTCTCAGACCGTCTGTCTCAGACCGTCTGTCTCAGACCGTCTGTCTCAGCCCGCCTCTCTCAGCCCGCCTCCCTCAGTCCGTCTGTCTCTGCCCGTTTGTCTCAGACCGTCTGTCTCGGACCGTCTGTCTCAGACCGTCTGACTCAGCCCGCCTGTCTCAGTCCGTCTGTCTCCGCCCGCCTGTATCAGTCCGTCTGTCTCAGACCGTCTGTCTCATCCCGCCTGTCTCAACCCGCCTCTCTCAGTCCGCCTGTCTCAGCCCGCCTGTCTCAGCCCGCCTGTCTCAGCCCGCCTCTCCCAGTCCGACCGTATCAGCCCGCCTGTCTCAGTCCGTCTGTCTCAGCCCGCCTGTCTCAGCCCGCCTCTCTCAGTCCGTCTGTCTCAGACCGCCTGTCTCAGTCCGTCTGTCTCAGACCGTCTGTCTCATCCCGTCTGTCTCAGACCGTCTGAATCTGTCCGTCTGTCTCAGACCGTCTGTCTCAGCCCGCCTGTCTCAGCCCGCCTCTCCCAGTCCGACCGTATCAGCCCGCCTGTCTCAGTCCGTCTGTCTCAGCCCGCCTGTCTCAGCCCGCCTCTCTCAGTCCGTCTGTCTCAGACCGTCTGTCTCTGTCCGTCTGTCTCTGACCGTCTGTCTCGGACCGTCTGTCTCAGACCGTCTGACTCAGCCCGCCTGTCTCTGTCCGTCTGTCTCAGACCGTCTGTCTCAGCCCGCCTGTCTCAACCCGCCTCTCTCAGTCCGTCTGTCTCAGCCCGCCTCTGCCAGTCCGTCTGTCTCAGCCCGCCTGTCTCAACCCGCCTCTCTCAGTCCGTCTGTCTCAGCCCGCCTGTCTCAGCCCGCCTCTGCCAGTCCGTCTGTCTCAGCCCGCCTGTCTCAGTTCGCCTGTCTCAGACCATCTGTCTCTGTCCGTCTGACTCAGCCCGCCTGTGTCAGTCCGTCTGTCTCAGACCGTCTGTCTCATCCCGCCTGTCTCAACCCGCCTCTCTCAGTCCGCCTGTCTCAGCCCGCCTGTCTCAGCCCGCCTGTCTCAGCCCGCCTCTCCCAGTCCGACCGTATCAGCCCGCCTGTCTCAGTCCGTCTGTCTCAGCCCGCCTGTCTCAGCCCGCCTCTCTCAGTCCGTCTGTCTCAGACCGTCTGTCTCTGTCCGTCTGTCTCTGACCGTCTGTCTCGGACCGTCTGTCTCAGACCGTCTGACTCTGTCCGTCTGTCTCAGACCGTCTGCCTCAGCCCGCCTGTCTCAACCTGCCTCTCTCAGTCCGTCTGTCTCAGCCCGCCTGTCTCAGCCCGCCTCTGCCAGTCCGTCTGTCTCAGCCCGCCTGTCTCAGTCCGCCTGTCTCAGTCCGCCTGTCTCAGACCATCTGTCTCTGTCCGTCTGTCTCAGACCGTCTGTCTCAGACCGTCTGTCTCAGACCGTCTGTCTCAGACCGTCTGTCTCAGACCGTCTGTCTCAGCCCGCCTCTCTCAGCCCGCCTCCCTCAGTCCGTCTGTCTCTGCCCGTTTGTCTCAGACCGTCTGTCTCGGACCGTCTGTATCAGACCGTCTGACTCAGCCCGCCTGTCTCAGTCCGTCTGTCTCCGCCCGCCTGTATCAGTCCGTCTGTCTCAGACCGTCTGTCTCAGCCCGCCTCTCTCAGCCCGCCTCCCTCAGTCCGCCTGTCAGAGACCGTCTGTCTCAGACCGTCTGTCTCAGCCCGCCTGTCTCAGCAAGCCTCTCTCAGTCCGTCTGTCTCAGACCGTCTGTCTCAGACCGTCTGTCTCAGCCCTCCTGTCTCAGACCGTCTGTCTCAGTCCGTCTGTCTCAGCCCGCCTGTCTCAGCAAGCCTCTCTCAGTCCGTCTGTCTCAGACCGTCTGTCTCTGTCCGTCTGTCTCTGACCGTCTGTCTCGGACCGTCTGTCTCAGACCGTCTGACTCAGCCCGCCTGTCTCAGTCCGTCTGTCGCGGACCGTCTGTCTCAGCCCGCCTGTCTCAGCCCGCCTCCCTCAGTCCGTCTGTCAGAGAACGTCTGTCTCAGACCATCTGTCTCAGGCCGTCTGTCTCAGACCGTCTGTCTCAGCCCGCCTGTCTCAGCAAGCCTCTCTCAGTCCGTCTGTCTGAGACCGTCCGTCTCAGACCGTCTGTCTCAGACCGTCTGTCTCAGCCCGCCTGTCTCAGCAAGCCTCTCTCAGTCCGTCTGTCTGAGACCGTCCGTCTCAGACCGCCTGTCTCAGCCCGCCTCTCTCAGTCCGTCTGTCTCCGCCCGCCTGTATCAGTCCGTCTGTCTCAGACCGTCTGTCTCAGCCCGCCTGTCTCAGCCCGCCTCCCTCAGTCCGTCTGTCAGAGAACGTCTGTCTCAGACCATCTGTCTCAGGCCGTCTGTCTCAGCCCTCCTGTCTCAGACCGTCTGTCTCAGTCCGTCTGTCTCAGCCCGCCTGTCTCAGCAAGCCTCTCTCAGTCCGTCTGTCTCAGACCGTCTGTCTCTGTCCGTCTGTCTCTGACCGTCTGTCTCGGACCGTCTGTCTCAGACCGTCTGACTCAGCCCGCCTGTCTCAGTCCGCCTGTCTCAGACCATCTGTCTCTGTCCGTCTGTCTCAGACCGTCTGTCTCAGACCGTCTGACTCTGTCCGTCTGTCTCAGACCGTCTGCCTCAGCCCGCCTGTCTCAACCTGCCTCTCTCAGTCCGTCTGTCTCAGCCCGCCTGTCTCAGCCCGCCTCTGCCAGTCCGTCTGTCTCAGCCCGCCTGTCTCAGTCCGCCTGTCTCAGTCCGCCTGTCTCAGACCATCTGTCTCTGTCCGTCTGTCTCAGACCGTCTGTCTCTGTCCGTCTGTCTCTGACCGTCTGTCTCGGACCGTCTGTCTCAGACCGTCTGACTCAGCCCGCCTGTCTCAGTCCGTCTGTCGCGGACCGTCTGTCTCAGCCCGCCTGTCTCAGCCCGCCTCCCTCAGTCCGTCCGTCAGAGACCGTCTGTCTCAGACCGCCTGTCTCAGCCCGCCTCTCTCAGTCCGTCTGTCTGAGTCCGTCTGTCTCAGGCCATTTGTCTCAGACTGTCTGTCTCAGACCGTCTGTCTCGGACCGTCCGTCTCAGACCGTCTGTCTCAGACCGTCTGTCGCTGTCCGTCTGTCTCGGACCGTCTGTCTCTTACCGTTGTCTCTGTCCGTCTGTTTCAACCCGCCTGTCTCTGTCCGTCTGTATTTGACCGTCCGTCTCAGACCGTCTGTCTCATCCCGCCTGTCTCAGCCCGCCTCTCTCAGTCCGTGCGTCTGAGACCGTCTGTCACAGACTATCTGTCTCAGACCATCTGTGTCAGACAGTCTGTCTCTGTCCGTCTGTCGCGGACCGTCTGTCTCAGACCGTCTGTCTCGGACCGTCTGTCTCAGACCGTCTGTCTCTTCCCGTTGTCTCTGTCCGTCTGTTTCAGCCCGCCTGTCTCTGTCCGTCTGTCTTTGACCGTCCGTCTCAGTCCGTCTGTCTCAGACCGTCTGTCTCTGTCCGTGTGTCTCGGACCGTCTGTCTCTTACCGTTGTCTCTGTCCGTCTGTTTAAGCCCTCCTGTCTCTGTCCGTCTGTCTTTGACCGTCCGTCTCAGCCCGCCTCTGCCAGTCCGTCTGTCTCAGCCCGCCTGTCTCTGTCCGCCTGTCTCAGTCCGCCTGTCTCAGACCATCTGTCTCTGTCCGTCTGTCTCAGACCGTCTGTCTCAGACCGTCTGCCTCAGACCGTCTGTCTCAGCCCGCCTCTCTCAGCCCGCCTCCCTCAGTCCGTCTGTCTCTGCCCGTTTGTCTCAGACCGTCTGTCTCGGACCGTCTGTCTCAGACCGTCTGACTCAGCCCGCCTGTCTCAGTCCGTCTGTCTCCGCCCGCCTGTATCAGTCCGTCTGTCTCAGACCGTCTGTCTCAGCCCGCCTCTCTCAGCCCGCCTCCCTCAGTCCGCCTGTCAGAGACCGTCTGTCTCAGACCGTCTGTCTCAGCCCGCCTGTCTCAGCAAGCCTCTCTCAGTCCGTCTGTCTGAGACCGTCTGTCTCAGACCGTCTGTCTCAGCCCGCCTGTCTCAGCAAGCCTCTCTCAGTCCGTCTGTCTCAGACCGTCTGTCTCAGACCGTCTGTCTCAGCC
Organism: Coelioxys conoideus; assembly: GCA_947623535.1. Taxonomy (NCBI): domain Eukaryota; kingdom Metazoa; phylum Arthropoda; class Insecta; order Hymenoptera; family Megachilidae; genus Coelioxys; species Coelioxys conoideus. The sequence continues at coordinate 959,492 of CANQJN010000017.1, forward strand.
CTCCTGTCTCAGACCGTCTGTCTCAGTCCGTCTGTCCCTGTCCGTCTGTCTCAGACCGCCTGTCTCAGCCCGCCTGTCTCAGCCCGCCTGTCTCAGACCGTCTGTCTCAGTCCGTCTGTCCCTGTCCGTCTGTCTCAGACCGTCTGTCTCAGCCCGCCTGTCTCAGCCCGCCTCCCTCAGTCCGTCTGTCAGAGAACGTCTGTCTCAGACCATCTGTCTCAGACCGTCTGTCTCAGACCGTCTGTCTCAGCCCGCCTGTCTCAGCAAGCCTCTCTCAGTCCGTCTGTCTGAGACCGTCCGTCTCAGACCGTCTGTCTCAGACCGTCTGTCTCAGCCCGCCTGTCTCAGACCGTCTGTCTCAGTCCGTCTGTCCCTGTCCGTCTGTCTCAGACCGTCTGTCTCAGCCCGCCTGTCTCAGCCCGCCTGTCTCAGCCCGCCTCTCTCAGTCCGTCTGTCTCAGCCCGCCTGTCTCAGCAAGCCTCTCTCAGTCCGTCTGTCTGAGACCGTCTGTCTCGGACCGTCTGTCTCAGACCGTCTGACTCAGCCCGTCTGTCTCAATCGGTCTGTCTCCGCCCGCCTGTCTCAGTCCGTCTGTCGCGGACCGTCTGTCTCAGACGGCTGTCTCAGCCCGCCTCCCTCAGTCCGTCTGTCAGAGAACGTCTGTCTCAGACCGTCTGTCTCAGACCGTCTGTCTCAGACCGTCTGTCTCAGCCCGCCTGTCTCAACCCGCCTCTCTCAGTCCGTCTGTCAGAGACCGTTTGTCTCTTACCGTTCTCTCTGTCCGTCTGTCTCAGCCCTCCTGTCTCAGACCGTCTGTCTCAGACCGTCTGTCTCGGACCGTCTTCCGCGGACCGTCTGTCTCGGACCGTCTGTCTCAGACCGTCTGACTCAGCCCGCCTGTCTCTGTCCGTCTGTCTCAGACCGTCTGCCTCAGCCCGCCTGTCTCAACCCGCCTCTCTCAGTCCGTCTGTCTCAGCCCGCCTGTCTCAGCCCGCCTCTGCCAGTCCGTCTGTCTCAGCCCGCCTGTCTCAGTCCGCCTGTCTCAGTCCGCCTGTCTCAGACCATCTGTCTCTGTCCGTCTGTCTCAGACCGTCTGTCTCAGACCGTCTGTCTCAGACCGTCTGTCTCAGCCCGCCTCTCTCAGCCCGCCTCCCTCAGTCCGTCTGTCTCTGCCCGTTTGTCTCAGACCGTCTGTCTCAGACCGTCTGTCTCAGCCCGGCTGTCTCAACCCGCCTCCCTCAGTCCGTCTCTCTCAGCCCGTCTGTCTCAGACCGTCTGTCTCTTACCGTTCTCTCAGCCCGCCTCCCTCAGTCCGTCTGTTTCAGACCGTCTGTCTCAGACCGTCTGCCTCAGACCGTCTGTCTCAGACCGTCTGTCTCTTACCGTTCTCTCTGTCCGTCTGTCTCAGCCCGCCTGTCTCAGACCGTCTGTCTCGGACCGTCTGTCTCAGACCGTCTGACTCAGCCCGCCTGTCTCAGTCCGTCTGTCTCAGACCGTCTGTCTCATCCCGCCTGTCTCACCCCGCCTCTCTCAGTCCGCCTGTCTCAGCCCGCCTGTCTCAGCCCGCCTCTCCCAGTCCGACCGTATCAGCCCGCCTGTCTCAGTCCGTCTGTCTCAGCCCGCCTGTCTCAGTCCGCCTGTCTCAGTCCGCCTGTCTCAGACCGGCTGTCTCAGCCCGCCTGCCTCAGCCCGCCTGTCTCAGCCCGCCTGTCTCAGGTCGCCTCTCTCAGTCCATCTGTCTCAGACCGTCTGTCTCAGGCCATCTGTCTCAGTCCGTCTGTCCCTGTCCGCCTGTCTCAGACCGTCTGTCTCGGACCGTCTTTGGCGGACCGTCTGTCTCGGACCGTCTGTCTCAGACCGTCTGACTCAGCCCGCCTGTCTCTGACCGTCTGTCTCAGACCGTCTGTCTCAGCCCGCCTGTCTCAGCAAGCCTCTCTCAGTCCGTCTGTCTGAGACCGTCTGTCTCAGACCGTCTGTCTCAGCCCGCCTGTCTCAGCAAGCCTCTCTCAGTCCGTCTGTCTCAGACCGTCTGTCTCAGACCGTCTGTCTCAGCCCGCCTCTCTCAGCCCGCCTCCCTCAGTCCGTCTGTCTCTGCCCGTTTGTCTCAGACCGTCTGTCTCAGACCGTCTGTCTCAGCCCGGCTGTCTCAACCCGCCTCCCTCAGTCCGTCTCTCTCAGCCCGTCTGTCTCAGACCGTCTGTCTCTTACCGTTCTCTCAGCCCGCCTCCCTCAGTCCGTCTGTTTCAGACCGTCTATCTCAGACCGTCTGCCTCAGACCGTCTGTCTCAGACCGTCTGTCTCTTACCGTTCTCTCTGTCCGTCTGTCTCAGCCCGCCTGTCTCAGACCGTCTGTCTCAGACCGTCTGTCTCGGACCGTCTTTGGCGGACCGTCTGTCTCGGACCGTCTGTCTCAGACCGTCTGACTCAGCCCGCCTGTCTCTGTCCGTCTGTCTCAGACCGTCTGTCTCAGCCCGCCTGTCTCAACCCGCCTCTCTCAGTCCGTCTGTCTCAGCCCGGCTGTCTCAGCCCGCCTCTGCCAGTCCGTCTGTCTCAGCCCGCCTGTCTCAGTCCGCCTGTCTCAGTCCGCCTGTCTCAGACCGTCTGTCTCAGCCCGCCTGCCTCAGCCCGCCTGTCTCAGCCCGCCTGTCTCAGGTCGCCTCTCTCAGTCCATCTGTCTCAGACCGTCTGTCTGAGGCCATCTGTCTCAGTCCGTCTGTCCCTGTCCGCCTGTCTCAGACCGTCTGTCTCGGACCGTCTTTGGCGGACCGTCTGTCTCGGACCGTCTGTCTCAGACCGTCTGACTCAGCCCGCCTGTCTCTGTCCGTCTGTCTCAGACCGTCTGTCTCAGCCCGCCTGTCTCAGCAAGCCTCTCTCAGTCCGTCTGTCTGAGACCGTCTGTCTCAGACCGTCTGTCTCAGCCCGCCTGTCTCAGCAAGCCTCTCTCAGTCCGTCTGTCTCAGACCGTCTGTCTCAGACCGTCTGTCTCAGCCCTCCTGTCTCAGACCGTCTGTCTCAGTTCGTCTGTCCCTGTCCGTCTGTCTCAGACCGCCTGTCTCAGCTCGCCTGTCTCAGCCCGCCTGTCTCAGCAAGCCTCTCTCAGTCCGTCTGTCTGAGACCGTCTGTCTCGGACCGTCTGTCTCAATCGGTCTGTCTCCGCCCGCCTGTCTCAGTCCGTCTGTCGCGGACCGTCTGTCTCAGCCCGCCTGTCTCAGCCCGCCTCCCTCAGTCCGTCTGTCAGAGAACGTCTGTCTCAGACCATCTGTCTCAGACCGTCTGTCTCAGCCCGCCTGTCTCAGCAAGCCTCTCTCAGTCCGTCTGTCTGAGACCGTCCGTCTCAGACCGTCTGTCTCAGACCGTCTGTCTCAGCCCGCCTGTCTCAGACCGTCTGTCTCAGTCCGTCTGTCCCTGTCCGTCTGTCTCAGACCGTCTGCCTCAGCCCGCCTGTCTCAGCCCGCCTGTCTCAGCCCGCCTCTCTCAGTCCGTCTGTCTCAGCCCGCCTGTCTCAGCAAGCCTCTCTCAGTCCGTCTGTCTGAGACCGTCTGTCTCGGACCGTCTGTCTCAGACCGTCTGACTCAGCCCGTCTGTCTCAATCGGTCTGTCTCCGCCCGCCTGTCTCAGTCCGTCTGTCGCGGACCGTCTGTCTCAGCCCGCCTGTCTCAGCCCGCCTCCCTCAGTCCGTCTGTCAGAGAACGTCTGTCTCAGACCGTCTGTCTCAGACCGTCTGTCTCAGACCGTCTGTCTCAGCCCGCCTCTCTCAGCCCGCCTCCCTCAGTCCGTCTGTCTCTGCCCGTTTGTCTCAGACCGTCTGTCTCAGACCGTCTGTCTCAGCCCGGCTGTCTCAACCCGCCTCCCTCAGTCCGTCTCTCTCAGCCCGTCTGTCTCAGACCGTCTGTCTCTTACCGTTCTCTCAGCCCGCCTCCCTCAGTCCGTCTGTTTCAGACCGTCTGTCTCAGACCGTCTGCCTCAGACCGTCTGTCTCAGACCGTCTGTCTCTTACCGTTCTCTCTGTCCGTCTGTCTCAGCCCGCCTGTCTCAGACCGTCTGTCTCGGACCGTCTGTCTCAGACCGTCTGACTCAGCCCGCCTGTCTCAGTCCGTCTGTCTCAGACCGTCTGTCTCATCCCGCCTGTCTCACCCCGCCTCTCTCAGTCCGCCTGTCTCAGCCCGCCTGTCTCAGCCCGCCTCTCCCAGTCCGACCGTATCAGCCCGCCTGTCTCAGTCCGTCTGTCTCAGCCCGCCTGTCTCAGTCCGCCTGTCTCAGTCCGCCTGTCTCAGACCGGCTGTCTCAGCCCGCCTGCCTCAGCCCGCCTGTCTCAGCCCGCCTGTCTCAGGTCGCCTCTCTCAGTCCATCTGTCTCAGACCGTCTGTCTCAGGCCATCTGTCTCAGTCCGTCTGTCCCTGTCCGCCTGTCTCAGACCGTCTGTCTCGGACCGTCTTTGGCGGACCGTCTGTCTCGGACCGTCTGTCTCAGACCGTCTGACTCAGCCCGCCTGTCTCTGACCGTCTGTCTCAGACCGTCTGTCTCAGCCCGCCTGTCTCAGCAAGCCTCTCTCAGTCCGTCTGTCTGAGACCGTCTGTCTCAGACCGTCTGTCTCAGCCCGCCTGTCTCAGCAAGCCTCTCTCAGTCCGTCTGTCTCAGACCGTCTGTCTCAGACCGTCTGTCTCAGCCCGCCTCTCTCAGCCCGCCTCCCTCAGTCCGTCTGTCTCTGCCCGTTTGTCTCAGACCGTCTGTCTCAGACCGTCTGTCTCAGCCCGGCTGTCTCAACCCGCCTCCCTCAGTCCGTCTCTCTCAGCCCGTCTGTCTCAGACCGTCTGTCTCTTACCGTTCTCTCAGCCCGCCTCCCTCAGTCCGTCTGTTTCAGACCGTCTATCTCAGACCGTCTGTCTCAGACCGTCTGTCTCTTACCGTTCTCTCTGTCCGTCTGTCTCAGCCCGCCTGTCTCAGACCGTCTGTCTCAGACCGTCTGTCTCGGACCGTCTTTGGCGGACCGTCTGTCTCGGACCGTCTGTCTCAGACCGTCTGACTCAGCCCGCCTGTCTCTGTCCGTCTGTCTCAGACCGTCTGTCTCAGCCCGCCTGTCTCAACCCGCCTCTCTCAGTCCGTCTGTCTCAGCCCGGCTGTCTCAGCCAGCCTCTGCCAGTCCGTCTGTCTCAGCCCGCCTGTCTCAGTCCGCCTGTCTCAGTCCGCCTGTGTCAGACCGTCTGTCTCAGCCCGCCTGCCTCAGCCCGCCTGTCTCAGCCCGCCTGTCTCAGGTCGCCTCTCTCAGTCCATCTGTCTCAGACCGTCTGTCTGAGGCCATCTGTCTCAGTCCGTCTGTCCCTGTCCGCCTGTCTCAGACCGTCTGTCTCGGACCGTCTTTGGCGGACCGTCTGTCTCGGACCGTCTGTCTCAGACCGTCTGACTCAGCCCGCCTGTCTCTGTCCGTCTGTCTCAGACCGTCTGTCTCAGCCCGCCTGTCTCAGCAAGCCTCTCTCAGTCCGTCTGTCTGAGACCGTCTGTCTCAGACCGTCTGTCTCAGCCCGCCTGTCTCAGCAAGCCTCTCTCAGTCCGTCTGTCTCAGACCGTCTGTCTCAGACCGTCTGTCTCAGACCGTCTGTCTCAGCCCTCCTGTCTCAGACCGTCTGTCTCAGTCCGTCTGTCCCTGTCCGTCTGTCTCAGACCGCCTGCCTCAGCCCGCCTGTCTCAGCCCGCCTGTCTCAGCAAGCCTCTCTCAGTCCGTCTGTCTGAGACCGTCTGTCTCGGACCGTCTGTCTCAGACCGTCTGACTCAGCCCGCCTGTCTCAATCGGTCTGTCTCCGCCCGCCTGTCTCAGTCCGTCTGTCGCGGACCGTCTGTCTCAGCCCGCCTGTCTCAGCCCGCCTCCCTCAGTCCGTCTGTCAGAGAACGTCTGTCTCAGACCATCTGTCTCAGACCGTCTGTCTCAGACCGTCTGTCTCAGCCCGCCTGTCTCAGCAAGCCTCTCTCAGTCCGTCTGTCTGAGACCGTCCGTCTCAGACCGTCTGTCTCAGACCGTCTGTCTCAGCCCGCCTGTCTCAGACCGTCTGTCTCAGTCCGTCTGTCCCTGTCCGTCTGTCTCAGACCGTCTGTCTCAGCCCGCCTGTCTCAGCCCGCCTGTCTCAGCCCGCCTCTCTCAGTCCGTCTGTCTCAGCCCGCCTGTCTCAGCAAGCCTCTCTCAGTCCGTCTGTCTGAGACCGTCTGTCTCGGACCGTCTGTCTCAGACCGTCTGACTCAGCAAGTCTGTCTCAATCGGTCTGTCTCCGCCCGCCTGTCTCAGTCCGTCTGTCGCGGACCGTCTGTCTCAGCCCGCCTGTCTCAGCCCGCCTCCCTCAGTCCGTCTGTCAGAGAACGTCTGTCTCAGACCGTCTGTCTCAGACCGTCTGTCTCAGACCGTCTGTCTCAGCCCGCCTGTCTCAACCCGCCTCTCTCAGTCCGTCTGTCAGAGACCGTTTGTCTCTTACCGTTCTCTCTGTCCGTCTGTCTCAGCCCTCCTGTCTCAGACCGTCTGTCTCAGACCGTCTGTCTCGGACCGTCTTCCGCGGACCGTCTGTCTCGGACCGTCTGTCTCAGACCGTCTGACTCAGCCCGCCTGTCTCTGTCCGTCTGTCTCAGACCATCTGCCTCAGCCCGCCTGTCTCAACCCGCCTCTCTCAGTCCGTCTGTCTCAGCCCGCCTGTCTCAGCCCGCCTCTGCCAGTCCGTCTGTCTCAGCCCGCCTGTCTCAGTCCGCCTGTCTCAGTCCGCCTGTCTCAGTCCGCCTGTCTCAGACCATCTGTCTCTGTCCGTCTGTCTCAGACCGTCTGTCTCAGACCGTCTGTCTCAGACCGTCTGACTCAGCCCGCCTCTCTCAGCCCGCCTCCCTCAGTCCGTCTGTCTCTGCCCGTTTGTCTCAGACCGTCTGTCTCAGACCGTCTGTCTCAGCCCGGCTGTCTCAACCCGCCTCCCTCAGTCCGTCTCTCTCAGCCCGTCTGTCTCAGACCGTCTGTCTCTTACCGTTCTCTCAGCCCGCCTCCCTCAGTCCGTCTGTTTCAGACCGTCTGTCTCAGACCGTCTGCCTCAGACCGTCTGTCTCAGACCGTCTGTCTCTTACCGTTCTCTCTGTCCGTCTGTCTCAGCCCGCCTGTCTCAGACCGTCTGTCTCAGACCGTCTGTCTCGGACCGTCTTTGGCGGACCGTCTGTCTCGGACCGTCTGTCTCGGACCGTCTGACTCAGCCCGCGTGTCTCTGTCCGTCCGTCTCAGACCGTCTGCCTCAGCCGGCCTGTCTCAACCCGCCTCGCTCAGTCCGTCTGTCTCAGACCGTCTGTCTCAGCCCGCCTCTCTCAGCCCGCCTCCCTCAGTCCGCCTGTCAGAGACCGTCTGTCTCAGACCGTCTGTCTCAGCCCGCCTGTCTCAGCAAGCCTCTCTCAGTCCGTCTGTCTGAGACCGTCTGTCTCAGACCGTCTGTCTCAGCCCGCCTGTCTCAGCAAGCCTCTCTCAGTCCGTCTGTCTCAGACCGTCTGTCTCAGACCGTCTGTCTCAGCCCTCCTGTCTCAGACCGTCTGTCTCAGTCCGTCTGTCCCTGTCCGTCTGTCTCAGACCGCCTGTCTCAGCCCGCCTGTCTCAGCCCGCCTGTCTCAGACCGTCTGTCTCAGTCCGTCTGTCCCTGTCCGTCTGTCTCAGACCGTCTGTCTCAGCCCGCCTGTCTCAGCCCGCCTCCCTCAGTCCGTCTGTCAGAGAACGTCTGTCTCAGACCATCTGTCTCAGACCGTCTGTCTCAGACCGTCTGTCTCAGCCCGCCTGTCTCAGCAAGCCTCTCTCAGTCCGTCTGTCTGAGACCGTCCGTCTCAGACCGTCTGTCTCAGACCGTCTGTCTCAGCCCGCCTGTCTCAGACCGTCTGTCTCAGTCCGTCTGTCCCTGTCCGTCTGTCTCAGACCGTCTGTCTCAGCCCGCCTGTCTCAGCCCGCCTGTCTCAGCCCGCCTCTCTCAGTCCGTCTGTCTCAGCCCGCCTGTCTCAGCAAGCCTCTCTCAGTCCGTCTGTCTGAGACCGTCTGTCTCGGACCGTCTGTCTCAGACCGTCTGACTCAGCCCGTCTGTCTCAATCGGTCTGTCTCCGCCCGCCTGTCTCAGTCCGTCTGTCGCGGACCGTCTGTCTCAGACGGCTGTCTCAGCCCGCCTCCCTCAGTCCGTCTGTCAGAGAACGTCTGTCTCAGACCGTCTGTCTCAGACCGTCTGTCTCAGACCGTCTGTCTCAGCCCGCCTGTCTCAACCCGCCTCTCTCAGTCCGTCTGTCAGAGACCGTTTGTCTCTTACCGTTCTCTCTGTCCGTCTGTCTCAGCCCTCCTGTCTCAGACCGTCTGTCTCAGACCGTCTGTCTCGGACCGTCTTCCGCGGACCGTCTGTCTCGGACCGTCTGTCTCAGACCGTCTGACTCAGCCCGCCTGTCTCTGTCCGTCTGTCTCAGACCGTCTGCCTCAGCCCGCCTGTCTCAACCCGCCTCTCTCAGTCCGTCTGTCTCAGCCCGCCTGTCTCAGCCCGCCTCTGCCAGTCCGTCTGTCTCAGCCCGCCTGTCTCAGTCCGCCTGTCTCAGTCCGCCTGTCTCAGACCATCTGTCTCTGTCCGTCTGTCTCAGACCGTCTGTCTCAGACCGTCTGTCTCAGACCGTCTGTCTCAGCCCGCCTCTCTCAGCCCGCCTCCCTCAGTCCGTCTGTCTCTGCCCGTTTGTCTCAGACCGTCTGTCTCAGACCGTCTGTCTCAGCCCGGCTGTCTCAACCCGCCTCCCTCAGTCCGTCTCTCTCAGCCCGTCTGTCTCAGACCGTCTGTCTCTTACCGTTCTCTCAGCCCGCCTCCCTCAGTCCGTCTGTTTCAGACCGTCTGTCTCAGACCGTCTGCCTCAGACCGTCTGTCTCAGACCGTCTGTCTCTTACCGTTCTCTCTGTCCGTCTGTCTCAGCCCGCCTGTCTCAGACCGTCTGTCTCGGACCGTCTGTCTCAGACCGTCTGACTCAGCCCGCCTGTCTCAGTCCGTCTGTCTCAGACCGTCTGTCTCATCCCGCCTGTCTCACCCCGCCTCTCTCAGTCCGCCTGTCTCAGCCCGCCTGTCTCAGCCCGCCTCTCCCAGTCCGACCGTATCAGCCCGCCTGTCTCAGTCCGTCTGTCTCAGCCCGCCTGTCTCAGTCCGCCTGTCTCAGTCCGCCTGTCTCAGACCGGCTGTCTCAGCCCGCCTGCCTCAGCCCGCCTGTCTCAGCCCGCCTGTCTCAGGTCGCCTCTCTCAGTCCATCTGTCTCAGACCGTCTGTCTCAGGCCATCTGTCTCAGTCCGTCTGTCCCTGTCCGCCTGTCTCAGACCGTCTGTCTCGGACCGTCTTTGGCGGACCGTCTGTCTCGGACCGTCTGTCTCAGACCGTCTGACTCAGCCCGCCTGTCTCTGACCGTCTGTCTCAGACCGTCTGTCTCAGCCCGCCTGTCTCAGCAAGCCTCTCTCAGTCCGTCTGTCTGAGACCGTCTGTCTCAGACCGTCTGTCTCAGCCCGCCTGTCTCAGCAAGCCTCTCTCAGTCCGTCTGTCTCAGACCGTCTGTCTCAGACCGTCTGTCTCAGCCCGCCTCTCTCAGCCCGCCTCCCTCAGTCCGTCTGTCTCTGCCCGTTTGTCTCAGACCGTCTGTCTCAGACCGTCTGTCTCAGCCCGGCTGTCTCAACCCGCCTCCCTCAGTCCGTCTCTCTCAGCCCGTCTGTCTCAGACCGTCTGTCTCTTACCGTTCTCTCAGCCCGCCTCCCTCAGTCCGTCTGTTTCAGACCGTCTATCTCAGACCGTCTGCCTCAGACCGTCTGTCTCAGACCGTCTGTCTCTTACCGTTCTCTCTGTCCGTCTGTCTCAGCCCGCCTGTCTCAGACCGTCTGTCTCAGACCGTCTGTCTCGGACCGTCTTTGGCGGACCGTCTGTCTCGGACCGTCTGTCTCAGACCGTCTGACTCAGCCCGCCTGTCTCTGTCCGTCTGTCTCAGACCGTCTGTCTCAGCCCGCCTGTCTCAACCCGCCTCTCTCAGTCCGTCTGTCTCAGCCCGGCTGTCTCAGCCCGCCTCTGCCAGTCCGTCTGTCTCAGCCCGCCTGTCTCAGTCCGCCTGTCTCAGTCCGCCTGTCTCAGACCGTCTGTCTCAGCCCGCCTGCCTCAGCCCGCCTGTCTCAGCCCGCCTGTCTCAGGTCGCCTCTCTCAGTCCATCTGTCTCAGACCGTCTGTCTGAGGCCATCTGTCTCAGTCCGTCTGTCCCTGTCCGCCTGTCTCAGACCGTCTGTCTCGGACCGTCTTTGGCGGACCGTCTGTCTCGGACCGTCTGTCTCAGACCGTCTGACTCAGCCCGCCTGTCTCTGTCCGTCTGTCTCAGACCGTCTGTCTCAGCCCGCCTGTCTCAGCAAGCCTCTCTCAGTCCGTCTGTCTGAGACCGTCTGTCTCAGACCGTCTGTCTCAGCCCGCCTGTCTCAGCAAGCCTCTCTCAGTCCGTCTGTCTCAGACCGTCTGTCTCAGACCGTCTGTCTCAGCCCTCCTGTCTCAGACCGTCTGTCTCAGTTCGTCTGTCCCTGTCCGTCTGTCTCAGACCGCCTGTCTCAGCTCGCCTGTCTCAGCCCGCCTGTCTCAGCAAGCCTCTCTCAGTCCGTCTGTCTGAGACCGTCTGTCTCGGACCGTCTGTCTCAATCGGTCTGTCTCCGCCCGCCTGTCTCAGTCCGTCTGTCGCGGACCGTCTGTCTCAGCCCGCCTGTCTCAGCCCGCCTCCCTCAGTCCGTCTGTCAGAGAACGTCTGTCTCAGACCATCTGTCTCAGACCGTCTGTCTCAGACCGTCTGTCTCAGCCCGCCTGTCTCAGCAAGCCTCTCTCAGTCCGTCTGTCTGAGACCGTCCGTCTCAGACCGTCTGTCTCAGACCGTCTGTCTCAGCCCGCCTGTCTCAGACCGTCTGTCTCAGTCCGTCTGTCCCTGTCCGTCTGTCTCAGACCGTCTGCCTCAGCCCGCCTGTCTCAGCCCGCCTGTCTCAGCCCGCCTCTCTCAGTCCGTCTGTCTCAGCCCGCCTGTCTCAGCAAGCCTCTCTCAGTCCGTCTGTCTGAGACCGTCTGTCTCGGACCGTCTGTCTCAGACCGTCTGACTCAGCCCGTCTGTCTCAATCGGTCTGTCTCCGCCCGCCTGTCTCAGTCCGTCTGTCGCGGACCGTCTGTCTCAGCCCGCCTGTCTCAGCCCGCCTCCCTCAGTCCGTCTGTCAGAGAACGTCTGTCTCAGACCGTCTGTCTCAGACCGTCTGTCTCAGACCGTCTGTCTCAGACCGTCTGTCTCAGCCCGCCTCTCTCAGCCCGCCTCCCTCAGTCCGTCTGTCTCTGCCCGTTTGTCTCAGACCGTCTGTCTCAGACCGTCTGTCTCAGCCCGGCTGTCTCAACCCGCCTCCCTCAGTCCGTCTCTCTCAGCCCGTCTGTCTCAGACCGTCTGTCTCTTACCGTTCTCTCAGCCCGCCTCCCTCAGTCCGTCTGTTTCAGACCGTCTGTCTCAGACCGTCTGCCTCAGACCGTCTGTCTCAGACCGTCTGTCTCTTACCGTTCTCTCTGTCCGTCTGTCTCAGCCCGCCTGTCTCAGACCGTCTGTCTCGGACCGTCTGTCTCAGACCGTCTGACTCAGCCCGCCTGTCTCAGTCCGTCTGTCTCAGACCGTCTGTCTCATCCCGCCTGTCTCACCCCGCCTCTCTCAGTCCGCCTGTCTCAGCCCGCCTGTCTCAGCCCGCCTCTCCCAGTCCGACCGTATCAGCCCGCCTGTCTCAGTCCGTCTGTCTCAGCCCGCCTGTCTCAGTCCGCCTGTCTCAGTCCGCCTGTCTCAGACCGGCTGTCTCAGCCCGCCTGCCTCAGCCCGCCTGTCTCAGCCCGCCTGTCTCAGGTCGCCTCTCTCAGTCCATCTGTCTCAGACCGTCTGTCTCAGGCCATCTGTCTCAGTCCGTCTGTCCCTGTCCGCCTGTCTCAGACCGTCTGTCTCGGACCGTCTTTGGCGGACCGTCTGTCTCGGACCGTCTGTCTCAGACCGTCTGACTCAGCCCGCCTGTCTCTGACCGTCTGTCTCAGACCGTCTGTCTCAGCCCGCCTGTCTCAGCAAGCCTCTCTCAGTCCGTCTGTCTGAGACCGTCTGTCTCAGACCGTCTGTCTCAGCCCGCCTGTCTCAGCAAGCCTCTCTCAGTCCGTCTGTCTCAGACCGTCTGTCTCAGACCGTCTGTCTCAGCCCGCCTCTCTCAGCCCGCCTCCCTCAGTCCGTCTGTCTCTGCCCGTTTGTCTCAGACCGTCTGTCTCAGACCGTCTGTCTCAGCCCGGCTGTCTCAACCCGCCTCCCTCAGTCCGTCTCTCTCAGCCCGTCTGTCTCAGACCGTCTGTCTCTTACCGTTCTCTCAGCCCGCCTCCCTCAGTCCGTCTGTTTCAGACCGTCTATCTCAGACCGTCTGTCTCAGACCGTCTGTCTCTTACCGTTCTCTCTGTCCGTCTGTCTCAGCCCGCCTGTCTCAGACCGTCTGTCTCAGACCGTCTGTCTCGGACCGTCTTTGGCGGACCGTCTGTCTCGGACCGTCTGTCTCAGACCGTCTGACTCAGCCCGCCTGTCTCTGTCCGTCTGTCTCAGACCGTCTGTCTCAGCCCGCCTGTCTCAACCCGCCTCTCTCAGTCCGTCTGTCTCAGCCCGGCTGTCTCAGCCAGCCTCTGCCAGTCCGTCTGTCTCAGCCCGCCTGTCTCAGTCCGCCTGTCTCAGTCCGCCTGTGTCAGACCGTCTGTCTCAGCCCGCCTGCCTCAGCCCGCCTGTCTCAGCCCGCCTGTCTCAGGTCGCCTCTCTCAGTCCATCTGTCTCAGACCGTCTGTCTGAGGCCATCTGTCTCAGTCCGTCTGTCCCTGTCCGCCTGTCTCAGACCGTCTGTCTCGGACCGTCTTTGGCGGACCGTCTGTCTCGGACCGTCTGTCTCAGACCGTCTGACTCAGCCCGCCTGTCTCTGTCCGTCTGTCTCAGACCGTCTGTCTCAGCCCGCCTGTCTCAGCAAGCCTCTCTCAGTCCGTCTGTCTGAGACCGTCTGTCTCAGACCGTCTGTCTCAGCCCGCCTGTCTCAGCAAGCCTCTCTCAGTCCGTCTGTCTCAGACCGTCTGTCTCAGACCGTCTGTCTCAGACCGTCTGTCTCAGCCCTCCTGTCTCAGACCGTCTGTCTCAGTCCGTCTGTCCCTGTCCGTCTGTCTCAGACCGCCTGCCTCAGCCCGCCTGTCTCAGCCCGCCTGTCTCAGCAAGCCTCTCTCAGTCCGTCTGTCTGAGACCGTCTGTCTCGGACCGTCTGTCTCAGACCGTCTGACTCAGCCCGCCTGTCTCAATCGGTCTGTCTCCGCCCGCCTGTCTCAGTCCGTCTGTCGCGGACCGTCTGTCTCAGCCCGCCTGTCTCAGCCCGCCTCCCTCAGTCCGTCTGTCAGAGAACGTCTGTCTCAGACCATCTGTCTCAGACCGTCTGTCTCAGACCGTCTGTCTCAGCCCGCCTGTCTCAGCAAGCCTCTCTCAGTCCGTCTGTCTGAGACCGTCCGTCTCAGACCGTCTGTCTCAGACCGTCTGTCTCAGCCCGCCTGTCTCAGACCGTCTGTCTCAGTCCGTCTGTCCCTGTCCGTCTGTCTCAGACCGTCTGTCTCAGCCCGCCTGTCTCAGCCCGCCTGTCTCAGCCCGCCTCTCTCAGTCCGTCTGTCTCAGCCCGCCTGTCTCAGCAAGCCTCTCTCAGTCCGTCTGTCTGAGACCGTCTGTCTCGGACCGTCTGTCTCAGACCGTCTGACTCAGCAAGTCTGTCTCAATCGGTCTGTCTCCGCCCGCCTGTCTCAGTCCGTCTGTCGCGGACCGTCTGTCTCAGCCCGCCTGTCTCAGCCCGCCTCCCTCAGTCCGTCTGTCAGAGAACGTCTGTCTCAGACCGTCTGTCTCAGACCGTCTGTCTCAGACCGTCTGTCTCAGCCCGCCTGTCTCAACCCGCCTCTCTCAGTCCGTCTGTCAGAGACCGTTTGTCTCTTACCGTTCTCTCTGTCCGTCTGTCTCAGCCCTCCTGTCTCAGACCGTCTGTCTCAGACCGTCTGTCTCGGACCGTCTTCCGCGGACCGTCTGTCTCGGACCGTCTGTCTCAGACCGTCTGACTCAGCCCGCCTGTCTCTGTCCGTCTGTCTCAGACCATCTGCCTCAGCCCGCCTGTCTCAACCCGCCTCTCTCAGTCCGTCTGTCTCAGCCCGCCTGTCTCAGCCCGCCTCTGCCAGTCCGTCTGTCTCAGCCCGCCTGTCTCAGTCCGCCTGTCTCAGTCCGCCTGTCTCAGTCCGCCTGTCTCAGACCATCTGTCTCTGTCCGTCTGTCTCAGACCGTCTGTCTCAGACCGTCTGTCTCAGACCGTCTGACTCAGCCCGCCTCTCTCAGCCCGCCTCCCTCAGTCCGTCTGTCTCTGCCCGTTTGTCTCAGACCGTCTGTCTCAGACCGTCTGTCTCAGCCCGGCTGTCTCAACCCGCCTCCCTCAGTCCGTCTCTCTCAGCCCGTCTGTCTCAGACCGTCTGTCTCTTACCGTTCTCTCAGCCCGCCTCCCTCAGTCCGTCTGTTTCAGACCGTCTGTCTCAGACCGTCTGCCTCAGACCGTCTGTCTCAGACCGTCTGTCTCTTACCGTTCTCTCTGTCCGTCTGTCTCAGCCCGCCTGTCTCAGACCGTCTGTCTCAGACCGTCTGTCTCGGACCGTCTTTGGCGGACCGTCTGTCTCGGACCGTCTGTCTCGGACCGTCTGACTCAGCCCGCGTGTCTCTGTCCGTCCGTCTCAGACCGTCTGCCTCAGCCGGCCTGTCTCAACCCGCCTCGCTCAGTCCGTCTGTCTCAGCCCGCCTGTCTCAGCCCGCCTCTGCCAGTCCGTCTGTCTCAGCCCGCCTGTCTCAGTCCGCCTGTCTCAGTCCGCCTGTCTCAGTCCGTCTGTCTCCGCCCGCCTGTCTCTGTCCGTTTGTCTCAGACCGTCTGTCTCAGACCGTCTGTCTCAGCCCGCCTGTCTCAACCCGCCTCTCTCAGGCCGTCTGTCTCAGCCCGCCTGTCTCAGCCCGCCTCTCCCAGTCCGTCTGTCTCAGCCCGCCTGTCTCAGTCCGTCTGTCTCAGACCGTCTGTCTCAGCCCGCCTGTCTCAGTCCGCCTCTCTCAGTCCGTCTGTCTGAGTCCGTCTGTCTCAGGCCATCTGTCTCAGACCGTCTGTCTCAGACCATCCGTCTCGGACCGTCTGTCTCAGACCGTCTGACTCAGCCCGCCTGTCTCAGCAAGCCTCTCTCAGTCCGTCTGTCTGAGACCGTCTGTCTCAGACCGTCTGTCTCAGCCCGCCTGTCTCAGCAAGCCTCTCTCAGTCCGTCTGTCTCAGACCGTCTGTCTCAGACCGTCTGTCTCAGCCCTCCTGTCTCAGACCGTCTGTCTCAGTCCGTCTGTCCCTGTCCGTCTGTCTCAGACCGCCTGCCTCAGCCCGCCTGTCTCAGCCCGCCTGTCTCAGCAAGCCTCTCTCAGTCCGTCTGTCTGAGACCGTCTGTCTCGGACCGTCTGTCTCAGACCGTCTGACTCAGCCCGCCTGTCTCAATCGGTCTGTCTCCGCCCGCCTGTCTCAGTCCGTCTGTCGCGGACCGTCTGTCTCAGCCCGCCTGTCTCAGCCCGCCTCCCTCAGTCCGTCTGTCAGAGAACGTCTGTCTCAGACCATCTGTCTCAGACCGTCTGTCTCAGACCGTCTGTCTCAGCCCGCCTGTCTCAGCAAGCCTCTCTCAGTCCGTCTGTCTGAGACCGTCCGTCTCAGACCGTCTGTCTCAGACCGTCTGTCTCAGCCCGCCTGTCTCAGACCGTCTGTCTCAGTCCGTCTGTCCCTGTCCGTCTGTCTCAGACCGTCTGTCTCAGCCCGCCTGTCTCAGCCCGCCTGTCTCAGCCCGCCTCTCTCAGTCCGTCTGTCTCAGCCCGCCTGTCTCAGCAAGCCTCTCTCAGTCCGTCTGTCTGAGACCGTCTGTCTCGGACCGTCTGTCTCAGACCGTCTGACTCAGCCCGTCTGTCTCAATCGGTCTGTCTCCGCCCGCCTGTCTCAGTCCGTCTGTCGCGGACCGTCTGTCTCAGCCCGCCTGTCTCAGCCCGCCTCCCTCAGTCCGTCTGTCAGAGAACGTCTGTCTCAGACCGTCTGTCTCAGACCGTCTGTCTCAGACCGTCTGTCTCAGCCCGCCTGTCTCAACCCGCCTCTCTCAGTCCGTCTGTCAGAGACCGTTTGTCTCTTACCGTTCTCTCTGTCCGTCTGTCTCAGCCCTCCTGTCTCAGACCGTCTGTCTCAGACCGTCTGTCTCGGACCGTCTTCCGCGGACCGTCTGTCTCGGACCGTCTGTCTCAGACCGTCTGACTCAGCCCGCCTGTCTCTGTCCGTCTGTCTCAGACCATCTGCCTCAGCCCGCCTGTCTCAACCCGCCTCTCTCAGTCCGTCTGTCTCAGCCCGCCTGTCTCAGCCCGCCTCTGCCAGTCCGTCTGTCTCAGCCCGCCTGTCTCAGTCCGCCTGTCTCAGTCCGCCTGTCTCAGTCCGCCTGTCTCAGACCATCTGTCTCTGTCCGTCTGTCTCAGACCGTCTGTCTCAGACCGTCTGTCTCAGACCGTCTGTCTCAGCCCGCCTCTCTCAGCCCGCCTCCCTCAGTCCGTCTGTCTCTGCCCGTTTGTCTCAGACCGTCTGTCTCAGACCGTCTGTCTCAGCCCGGCTGTCTCAACCCGCCTCCCTCAGTCCGTCTCTCTCAGCCCGTCTGTCTCAGACCGTCTGTCTCTTACCGTTCTCTCAGCCCGCCTCCCTCAGTCCGTCTGTTTCAGACCGTCTGTCTCAGACCGTCTGCCTCAGACCGTCTGTCTCAGACCGTCTGTCTCTTACCGTTCTCTCTGTCCGTCTGTCTCAGCCCGCCTGTCTCAGCCCGCCTGTCTCAGCCCGCCTCTCTCAGTCCGTCTGTCTCAGCCCGCCTGTCTCAGCAAGCCTCTCTCAGTCCGTCTGTCTGAGACCGTCTGTCTCGGACCGTCTGTCTCAGACCGTCTGACTCAGCCCGTCTGTCTCAATCGGTCTGTCTCCGCCCGCCTGTCTCAGTCCGTCTGTCGCGGACCGTCTGTCTCAGCCCGCCTGTCTCAGCCCGCCTCCCTCAGTCCGTCTGTCAGAGAACGTCTGTCTCAGACCATCTGTCTCAGACCGTCTGTCTCAGACCGTCTGTCTCAGCCCGCCTGTCTCAGCAAGACTCTCTCAGTCCGTCTGTCTGAGACCGTCCGTCTCAGACCGTCTGTCTCAGCCCGCCTGTCTCAGACCGTCTGTCTCAGTCCGTCTGTCCCTGTCCGTCTGTCTCAGACCGTCTGTCTCAGCCCGCCTGTCTCAGCCCGCCTGTCTCAGCCCGCCTCTCTCAGTCCGTCTGTCTCAGCCCGCCTGTCTCAGCAAGCCTCTCTCAGTCCGTCTGTCTGAGACCGTCTGTCTCGGACCGTCTGTCTCAGACCGTCTGACTCAGCCCGTCTGTCTCAATCGGTCTGTCTCCGCCCGCCTGTCTCAGTCCGTCTGTCGCGGACCGTCTGTCTCAGCCCGCCTGTCTCAGCCCGCCTCCCTCAGTCCGTCTGTCAGAGAACGTCTGTCTCAGACCGTCTGTCTCAGACCGTCTGTCTCAGACCGTCTGTCTCAGCCCGCCTGTCTCAACCCGCCTCTCTCAGTCCGTCTGTCAGAGACCGTTTGTCTCTTACCGTTCTCTCTGTCCGTCTGTCTCAGCCCTCCTGTCTCAGACCGTCTGTCTCAGACCGTCTGTCTCGGACCGTCTTCCGCGGACCGTCTGTCTCGGACCGTCTGTCTCAGACCGTCTGACTCAGCCCGCCTGTCTCTGTCCGTCTGTCTCAGACCATCTGCCTCAGCCCGCCTGTCTCAACCCGCCTCTCTCAGTCCGTCTGTCTCAGCCCGCCTGTCTCAGCCCGCCTCTGCCAGTCCGTCTGTCTCAGCCCGCCTGTCTCAGTCCGCCTGTCTCAGTCCGCCTGTCTCAGTCCGCCTGTCTCAGACCATCTGTCTCTGTCCGTCTGTCTCAGACCGTCTGTCTCAGACCGTCTGTCTCAGACCGTCTGTCTCAGCCCGCCTCTCTCAGCCCGCCTCCCTCAGTCCGTCTGTCTCTGCCCGTTTGTCTCAGACCGTCTGTCTCAGACCGTCTGTCTCAGCCCGGCTGTCTCAACCCGCCTCCCTCAGTCCGTCTCTCTCAGCCCGTCTGTCTCAGACCGTCTGTCTCTTACCGTTCTCTCAGCCCGCCTCCCTCAGTCCGTCTGTTTCAGACCGTCTGTCTCAGACCGTCTGCCTCAGACCGTCTGTCTCAGACCGTCTGTCTCTTACCGTTCTCTCTGTCCGTCTGTCTCAGCCCGCCTGTCTCAGACCGTCTGTCTCAGACCGTCTGTCTCGGACCGTCTTTGGCGGACCGTCTGTCTCGGACCGTCTGTCTCAGACCGTCTGACTCAGCCCGCCTGTCTCTGTCCGTCTGTCTCAGACCGTCTGTCTCAGCCCGCCTGTCTCAACCCGCCTCTCTCAGTCCGTCTGTCTCAGCCCGGCTGTCTCAGCCCGCCTCTGCCAGTCCGTCTGTCTCAGCCCGCCTGTCTCAGTCCGCCTGTCTCAGTCCGCCTGTCTCAGACCGTCTGTCTCAGCCCGCCTGCCTCAGCCCGCCTGTCTCAGCCCGCCTGTCTCAGGTCGCCTCTCTCAGTCCATCTGTCTCAGACCGTCTGTCTGAGGCCATCTGTCTCAGTCCGTCTGTCCCTGTCCGCCTGTCTCAGACCGTCTGTCTCGGACCGTCTTTGGCGGACCGTCTGTCTCGGACCGTCTGTCTCAGACCGTCTGACTCAGCCCGCCTGTCTCTGTCCGTCTGTCTCAGACCGTCTGTCTCAGCCCGCCTGTCTCAGCAAGCCTCTCTCAGTCCGTCTGTCTGAGACCGTCTGTCTCAGACCGTCTGTCTCAGCCCGCCTGTCTCAGCAAGCCTCTCTCAGTCCGTCTGTCTCAGACCGTCTGTCTCAGACCGTCTGTCTCAGCCCGCCTGTCTCAGCAAGCCTCTCTCAGTCCGTCTGTCTGAGACCGTCCGTCTCAGACCGTCTGTCTCAGACCGTCTGTCTCAGCCCGCCTGTCTCAGACCGTCTGTCTCAGTCCGTCTGTCCCTGTCCGTCTGTCTCAGACCGTCTGCCTCAGCCCGCCTGTCTCAGCCCGCCTGTCTCAGCCCGCCTCTCTCAGTCCGTCTGTCTCAGCCCGCCTGTCTCAGCAAGCCTCTCTCAGTCCGTCTGTCTGAGACCGTCTGTCTCGGACCGTCTGTCTCAGACCGTCTGACTCAGCCCGTCTGTCTCAATCGGTCTGTCTCCGCCCGCCTGTCTCAGTCCGTCTGTCGCGGACCGTCTGTCTCAGCCCGCCTGTCTCAGCCCGCCTCCCTCAGTCCGTCTGTCAGAGAACGTCTGTCTCAGACCGTCTGTCTCAGACCGTCTGTCTCAGACCGTCTGTCTCAGACCGTCTGTCTCAGCCCGCCTCTCTCAGCCCGCCTCCCTCAGTCCGTCTGTCTCTGCCCGTTTGTCTCAGACCGTCTGTCTCAGACCGTCTGTCTCAGCCCGGCTGTCTCAACCCGCCTCCCTCAGTCCGTCTCTCTCAGCCCGTCTGTCTCAGACCGTCTGTCTCTTACCGTTCTCTCAGCCCGCCTCCCTCAGTCCGTCTGTTTCAGACCGTCTGTCTCAGACCGTCTGCCTCAGACCGTCTGTCTCAGACCGTCTGTCTCTTACCGTTCTCTCTGTCCGTCTGTCTCAGCCCGCCTGTCTCAGACCGTCTGTCTCGGACCGTCTGTCTCAGACCGTCTGACTCAGCCCGCCTGTCTCAGTCCGTCTGTCTCAGACCGTCTGTCTCATCCCGCCTGTCTCACCCCGCCTCTCTCAGTCCGCCTGTCTCAGCCCGCCTGTCTCAGCCCGCCTCTCCCAGTCCGACCGTATCAGCCCGCCTGTCTCAGTCCGTCTGTCTCAGCCCGCCTGTCTCAGTCCGCCTGTCTCAGTCCGCCTGTCTCAGACCGGCTGTCTCAGCCCGCCTGCCTCAGCCCGCCTGTCTCAGCCCGCCTGTCTCAGGTCGCCTCTCTCAGTCCATCTGTCTCAGACCGTCTGTCTCAGGCCATCTGTCTCAGTCCGTCTGTCCCTGTCCGCCTGTCTCAGACCGTCTGTCTCGGACCGTCTTTGGCGGACCGTCTGTCTCGGACCGTCTGTCTCAGACCGTCTGACTCAGCCCGCCTGTCTCTGACCGTCTGTCTCAGACCGTCTGTCTCAGCCCGCCTGTCTCAGCAAGCCTCTCTCAGTCCGTCTGTCTGAGACCGTCTGTCTCAGACCGTCTGTCTCAGCCCGCCTCTCTCAGCCCGCCTCCCTCAGTCCGTCTGTCTCTGCCCGTTTGTCTCAGACCGTCTGTCTCAGACCGTCTGTCTCAGCCCGGCTGTCTCAACCCGCCTCCCTCAGTCCGTCTCTCTCAGCCCGTCTGTCTCAGACCGTCTGTCTCTTACCGTTCTCTCAGCCCGCCTCCCTCAGTCCGTCTGTTTCAGACCGTCTATCTCAGACCGTCTGTCTCAGACCGTCTGTCTCTTACCGTTCTCTCTGTCCGTCTGTCTCAGCCCGCCTGTCTCAGACCGTCTGTCTCAGACCGTCTGTCTCGGACCGTCTTTGGCGGACCGTCTGTCTCGGACCGTCTGTCTCAGACCGTCTGACTCAGCCCGCCTGTCTCTGTCCGTCTGTCTCAGACCGTCTGTCTCAGCCCGCCTGTCTCAACCCGCCTCTCTCAGTCCGTCTGTCTCAGCCCGGCTGTCTCAGCCCGCCTCTGCCAGTCCGTCTGTCTCAGCCCGCCTGTCTCAGTCCGCCTGTCTCAGTCCGCCTGTCTCAGACCGTCTGTCTCAGCCCGCCTGCCTCAGCCCGCCTGTCTCAGCCCGCCTGTCTCAGGTCGCCTCTCTCAGTCCATCTGTCTCAGACCGTCTGTCTGAGGCCATCTGTCTCAGTCCGTCTGTCCCTGTCCGCCTGTCTCAGACCGTCTGTCTCGGACCGTCTTTGGCGGACCGTCTGTCTCAATCGGTCTGTCTCCGCCCGCCTGTCTCAGTCCGTCTGTCGCGGACCGTCTGTCTCAGCCCGCCTGTCTCAGCCCGCCTCCCTCAGTCCGTCTGTCAGAGAACGTCTGTCTCAGACCGTCTGTCTCAGACCGTCTGTCTCAGACCGTCTGTCTCAGCCCGCCTGTCTCAACCCGCCTCTCTCAGTCCGTCTGTCAGAGACCGTTTGTCTCTTACCGTTCT
The DNA here is from genome assembly GCA_947623535.1 of Coelioxys conoideus. NCBI lineage: Eukaryota > Metazoa > Arthropoda > Insecta > Hymenoptera > Megachilidae > Coelioxys > Coelioxys conoideus. The sequence continues at coordinate 980,770 of CANQJN010000017.1, forward strand.
CTCTGTCCGTCTGTCTCAGCCCTCCTGTCTCAGACCGTCTGTCTCAGACCGTCTGTCTCGGACCGTCTTCCGCGGACCGTCTGTCTCGGACCGTCTGTCTCAGACCGTCTGACTCAGCCCGCCTGTCTCTGTCCGTCTGTCTCAGACCATCTGCCTCAGCCCGCCTGTCTCAACCCGCCTCTCTCAGTCCGTCTGTCTCAGCCCGCCTGTCTCAGCCCGCCTCTGCCAGTCCGTCTGTCTCAGCCCGCCTGTCTCAGTCCGCCTGTCTCAGTCCGCCTGTCTCAGTCCGCCTGTCTCAGACCATCTGTCTCTGTCCGTCTGTCTCAGACCGTCTGTCTCAGACCGTCTGTCTCAGACCGTCTGTCTCAGCCCGCCTCTCTCAGCCCGCCTCCCTCAGTCCGTCTGTCTCTGCCCGTTTGTCTCAGACCGTCTGTCTCAGACCGTCTGTCTCAGCCCGGCTGTCTCAACCCGCCTCCCTCAGTCCGTCTCTCTCAGCCCGTCTGTCTCAGACCGTCTGTCTCTTACCGTTCTCTCAGCCCGCCTCCCTCAGTCCGTCTGTTTCAGACCGTCTGTCTCAGACCGTCTGCCTCAGACCGTCTGTCTCAGACCGTCTGTCTCTTACCGTTCTCTCTGTCCGTCTGTCTCAGCCCGCCTGTCTCAGCCCGCCTGTCTCAGCCCGCCTCTCTCAGTCCGTCTGTCTCAGCCCGCCTGTCTCAGCAAGCCTCTCTCAGTCCGTCTGTCTGAGACCGTCTGTCTCGGACCGTCTGTCTCAGACCGTCTGACTCAGCCCGTCTGTCTCAATCGGTCTGTCTCCGCCCGCCTGTCTCAGTCCGTCTGTCGCGGACCGTCTGTCTCAGCCCGCCTGTCTCAGCCCGCCTCCCTCAGTCCGTCTGTCAGAGAACGTCTGTCTCAGACCATCTGTCTCAGACCGTCTGTCTCAGACCGTCTGTCTCAGCCCGCCTGTCTCAGCAAGCCTCTCTCAGTCCGTCTGTCTGAGACCGTCCGTCTCAGACCGTCTGTCTCAGCCCGCCTGTCTCAGACCGTCTGTCTCAGTCCGTCTGTCCCTGTCCGTCTGTCTCAGACCGTCTGTCTCAGCCCGCCTGTCTCAGCCCGCCTGTCTCAGCCCGCCTCTCTCAGTCCGTCTGTCTCAGCCCGCCTGTCTCAGCAAGCCTCTCTCAGTCCGTCTGTCTGAGACCGTCTGTCTCGGACCGTCTGTCTCAGACCGTCTGACTCAGCCCGTCTGTCTCAATCGGTCTGTCTCCGCCCGCCTGTCTCAGTCCGTCTGTCGCGGACCGTCTGTCTCAGCCCGCCTGTCTCAGCCCGCCTCCCTCAGTCCGTCTGTCAGAGAACGTCTGTCTCAGACCGTCTGTCTCAGACCGTCTGTCTCAGACCGTCTGTCTCAGACCGTCTGTCTCAGCCCGCCTGTCTCAACCCGCCTCTCTCAGTCCGTCTGTCAGAGACCGTTTGTCTCTTACCGTTCTCTCTGTCCGTCTGTCTCAGCCCTCCTGTCTCAGACCGTCTGTCTCAGACCGTCTGTCTCGGACCGTCTTCCGCGGACCGTCTGTCTCGGACCGTCTGTCTCAGACCGTCTGACTCAGCCCGCCTGTCTCTGTCCGTCTGTCTCAGACCATCTGCCTCAGCCCGCCTGTCTCAACCCGCCTCTCTCAGTCCGTCTGTCTCAGCCCGCCTGTCTCAGCCCGCCTCTGCCAGTCCGTCTGTCTCAGCCCGCCTGTCTCAGTCCGCCTGTCTCAGTCCGCCTGTCTCAGTCCGCCTGTCTCAGACCATCTGTCTCTGTCCGTCTGTCTCAGACCGTCTGTCTCAGACCGTCTGTCTCAGACCGTCTGTCTCAGCCCGCCTCTCTCAGCCCGCCTCCCTCAGTCCGTCTGTCTCTGCCCGTTTGTCTCAGACCGTCTGTCTCAGACCGTCTGTCTCAGCCCGGCTGTCTCAACCCGCCTCCCTCAGTCCGTCTCTCTCAGCCCGTCTGTCTCAGACCGTCTGTCTCTTACCGTTCTCTCAGCCCGCCTCCCTCAGTCCGTCTGTTTCAGACCGTCTGTCTCAGACCGTCTGCCTCAGACCGTCTGTCTCAGACCGTCTGTCTCTTACCGTTCTCTCTGTCCGTCTGTCTCAGCCCGCCTGTCTCAGACCGTCTGTCTCAGACCGTCTGTCTCGGACCGTCTTTGGCGGACCGTCTGTCTCGGACCGTCTGTCTCAGACCGTCTGACTCAGCCCGCCTGTCTCTGTCCGTCTGTCTCAGACCGTCTGTCTCAGCCCGCCTGTCTCAACCCGCCTCTCTCAGTCCGTCTGTCTCAGCCCGGCTGTCTCAGCCCGCCTCTGCCAGTCCGTCTGTCTCAGCCCGCCTGTCTCAGTCCGCCTGTCTCAGTCCGCCTGTCTCAGACCGTCTGTCTCAGCCCGCCTGCCTCAGCCCGCCTGTCTCAGCCCGCCTGTCTCAGGTCGCCTCTCTCAGTCCATCTGTCTCAGACCGTCTGTCTGAGGCCATCTGTCTCAGTCCGTCTGTCCCTGTCCGCCTGTCTCAGACCGTCTGTCTCGGACCGTCTTTGGCGGACCGTCTGTCTCGGACCGTCTGTCTCAGACCGTCTGACTCAGCCCGCCTGTCTCTGTCCGTCTGTCTCAGACCGTCTGTCTCAGCCCGCCTGTCTCAGCAAGCCTCTCTCAGTCCGTCTGTCTGAGACCGTCTGTCTCAGACCGTCTGTCTCAGCCCGCCTGTCTCAGCAAGCCTCTCTCAGTCCGTCTGTCTCAGACCGTCTGTCTCAGACCGTCTGTCTCAGCCCGCCTGTCTCAGCAAGCCTCTCTCAGTCCGTCTGTCTGAGACCGTCCGTCTCAGACCGTCTGTCTCAGACCGTCTGTCTCAGCCCGCCTGTCTCAGACCGTCTGTCTCAGTCCGTCTGTCCCTGTCCGTCTGTCTCAGACCGTCTGCCTCAGCCCGCCTGTCTCAGCCCGCCTGTCTCAGCCCGCCTCTCTCAGTCCGTCTGTCTCAGCCCGCCTGTCTCAGCAAGCCTCTCTCAGTCCGTCTGTCTGAGACCGTCTGTCTCGGACCGTCTGTCTCAGACCGTCTGACTCAGCCCGTCTGTCTCAATCGGTCTGTCTCCGCCCGCCTGTCTCAGTCCGTCTGTCGCGGACCGTCTGTCTCAGCCCGCCTGTCTCAGCCCGCCTCCCTCAGTCCGTCTGTCAGAGAACGTCTGTCTCAGACCGTCTGTCTCAGACCGTCTGTCTCAGACCGTCTGTCTCAGACCGTCTGTCTCAGCCCGCCTCTCTCAGCCCGCCTCCCTCAGTCCGTCTGTCTCTGCCCGTTTGTCTCAGACCGTCTGTCTCAGACCGTCTGTCTCAGCCCGGCTGTCTCAACCCGCCTCCCTCAGTCCGTCTCTCTCAGCCCGTCTGTCTCAGACCGTCTGTCTCTTACCGTTCTCTCAGCCCGCCTCCCTCAGTCCGTCTGTTTCAGACCGTCTGTCTCAGACCGTCTGCCTCAGACCGTCTGTCTCAGACCGTCTGTCTCTTACCGTTCTCTCTGTCCGTCTGTCTCAGCCCGCCTGTCTCAGACCGTCTGTCTCGGACCGTCTGTCTCAGACCGTCTGACTCAGCCCGCCTGTCTCAGTCCGTCTGTCTCAGACCGTCTGTCTCATCCCGCCTGTCTCACCCCGCCTCTCTCAGTCCGCCTGTCTCAGCCCGCCTGTCTCAGCCCGCCTCTCCCAGTCCGACCGTATCAGCCCGCCTGTCTCAGTCCGTCTGTCTCAGCCCGCCTGTCTCAGTCCGCCTGTCTCAGTCCGCCTGTCTCAGACCGGCTGTCTCAGCCCGCCTGCCTCAGCCCGCCTGTCTCAGCCCGCCTGTCTCAGGTCGCCTCTCTCAGTCCATCTGTCTCAGACCGTCTGTCTCAGGCCATCTGTCTCAGTCCGTCTGTCCCTGTCCGCCTGTCTCAGACCGTCTGTCTCGGACCGTCTTTGGCGGACCGTCTGTCTCGGACCGTCTGTCTCAGACCGTCTGACTCAGCCCGCCTGTCTCTGACCGTCTGTCTCAGACCGTCTGTCTCAGCCCGCCTGTCTCAGCAAGCCTCTCTCAGTCCGTCTGTCTGAGACCGTCTGTCTCAGACCGTCTGTCTCAGCCCGCCTGTCTCAGCAAGCCTCTCTCAGTCCGTCTGTCTCAGACCGTCTGTCTCAGACCGTCTGTCTCAGCCCGCCTCTCTCAGCCCGCCTCCCTCAGTCCGTCTGTCTCTGCCCGTTTGTCTCAGACCGTCTGTCTCAGACCGTCTGTCTCAGCCCGGCTGTCTCAACCCGCCTCCCTCAGTCCGTCTCTCTCAGCCCGTCTGTCTCAGACCGTCTGTCTCTTACCGTTCTCTCAGCCCGCCTCCCTCAGTCCGTCTGTTTCAGACCGTCTATCTCAGACCGTCTGTCTCAGACCGTCTGTCTCTTACCGTTCTCTCTGTCCGTCTGTCTCAGCCCGCCTGTCTCAGACCGTCTGTCTCAGACCGTCTGTCTCGGACCGTCTTTGGCGGACCGTCTGTCTCGGACCGTCTGTCTCACACCGTCTGACTCAGCCCGCCTGTCTCTGTCCGTCTGTCTCAGACCGTCTGTCTCAGCCCGCCTGTCTCAACCCGCCTCTCTCAGTCCGTCTGTCTCAGCCCGGCTGTCTCAGCCCGCCTCTGCCAGTCCGTCTGTCTCAGCCCGCCTGTCTCAGTCCGCCTGTCTCAGTCCGCCTGTCTCAGACCGTCTGTCTCAGCCCGCCTGCCTCAGCCCGCCTGTCTCAGCCCGCCTGTCTCAGGTCGCCTCTCTCAGTCCATCTGTCTCAGACCGTCTGTCTGAGGCCATCTGTCTCAGTCCGTCTGTCCCTGTCCGCCTGTCTCAGACCGTCTGTCTCGGACCGTCTTTGGCGGACCGTCTGTCTCAATCGGTCTGTCTCCGCCCGCCTGTCTCAGTCCGTCTGTCGCGGACCGTCTGTCTCAGCCCGCCTGTCTCAGCCCGCCTCCCTCAGTCCGTCTGTCAGAGAACGTCTGTCTCAGACCGTCTGTCTCAGACCGTCTGTCTCAGACCGTCTGTCTCAGCCCGCCTGTCTCAACCCGCCTCTCTCAGTCCGTCTGTCAGAGACCGTTTGTCTCTTACCGTTCTCTCTGTCCGTCTGTCTCAGCCCTCCTGTCTCAGACCGTCTGTCTCAGACCGTCTGTCTCGGACCGTCTTCCGCGGACCGTCTGTCTCGGACCGTCTGTCTCAGACCGTCTGACTCAGCCCGCCTGTCTCTGTCCGTCTGTCTCAGACCATCTGCCTCAGCCCGCCTGTCTCAACCCGCCTCTCTCAGTCCGTCTGTCTCAGCCCGCCTGTCTCAGCCCGCCTCTGCCAGTCCGTCTGTCTCAGCCCGCCTGTCTCAGTCCGCCTGTCTCAGTCCGCCTGTCTCAGTCCGCCTGTCTCAGACCATCTGTCTCTGTCCGTCTGTCTCAGACCGTCTGTCTCAGACCGTCTGTCTCAGACCGTCTGTCTCAGCCCGCCTCTCTCAGCCCGCCTCCCTCAGTCCGTCTGTCTCTGCCCGTTTGTCTCAGACCGTCTGTCTCAGACCGTCTGTCTCAGCCCGGCTGTCTCAACCCGCCTCCCTCAGTCCGTCTCTCTCAGCCCGTCTGTCTCAGACCGTCTGTCTCTTACCGTTCTCTCAGCCCGCCTCCCTCAGTCCGTCTGTTTCAGACCGTCTGTCTCAGACCGTCTGCCTCAGACCGTCTGTCTCAGACCGTCTGTCTCTTACCGTTCTCTCTGTCCGTCTGTCTCAGCCCGCCTGTCTCAGACCGTCTGTCTCAGACCGTCTGTCTCGGACCGTCTTTGGCGGACCGTCTGTCTCGGACCGTCTGTCTCGGACCGTCTGACTCAGCCCGCGTGTCTCTGTCCGTCCGTCTCAGACCGTCTGCCTCAGCCGGCCTGTCTCAACCCGCCTCGCTCAGTCCGTCTGTCTCAGCCCGCCTGTCTCAGCCCGCCGCTGCCAGTCCGTCTGTCTCAGCCCGCCTGTCTCAGTCCGCCTGTCTCAGTCCGCCTGTCTCAGTCCGTCTGTCTCCGCCCGCCTGTCTCTGTCCGTTTGTCTCAGACCGTCTGTCTCAGACCGTCTGTCTCAGCCCGCCTGTCTCAACCCGCCTCTCTCAGGCCGTCTGTCTCAGCCCGCCTGTCTCAGCCCGCCTCTCCCAGTCCGTCTGTCTCAGCCCGCCTGTCTCAGTCCGTCTGTCTCAGACCGTCTGTCTCAGCCCGCCTGTCTCAGTCCGCCTCTCTCAGTCCGTCTGTCTGAGTCCGTCTGTCTCAGGCCATCTGTCTCAGACCGTCTGTCTCAGACCATCCGTCTCGGACCGTCTGTCTCAGACCGTCTGACTCAGCCCGCCTGTCTCAGCAAGCCTCTCTCAGTCCGTCTGTCTGAGACCGTCTGTCTCAGACCGTCTGTCTCAGCCCGCCTGTCTCAGCAAGCCTCTCTCAGTCCGTCTGTCTCAGACCGTCTGTCTCAGACCGTCTGTCTCAGCCCTCCTGTCTCAGACCGTCTGTCTCAGTCCGTCTGTCCCTGTCCGTCTGTCTCAGACCGCCTGCCTCAGCCCGCCTGTCTCAGCCCGCCTGTCTCAGCAAGCCTCTCTCAGTCCGTCTGTCTGAGACCGTCTGTCTCGGACCGTCTGTCTCAGACCGTCTGACTCAGCCCGCCTGTCTCAATCGGTCTGTCTCCGCCCGCCTGTCTCAGTCCGTCTGTCGCGGACCGTCTGTCTCAGCCCGCCTGTCTCAGCCCGCCTCCCTCAGTCCGTCTGTCAGAGAACGTCTGTCTCAGACCATCTGTCTCAGACCGTCTGTCTCAGACCGTCTGTCTCAGCCCGCCTGTCTCAGCAAGCCTCTCTCAGTCCGTCTGTCTGAGACCGTCCGTCTCAGACCGTCTGTCTCAGACCGTCTGTCTCAGCCCGCCTGTCTCAGACCGTCTGTCTCAGTCCGTCTGTCCCTGTCCGTCTGTCTCAGACCGTCTGTCTCAGCCCGCCTGTCTCAGCCCGCCTGTCTCAGCCCGCCTCTCTCAGTCCGTCTGTCTCAGCCCGCCTGTCTCAGCCCGCCTGTCTCAGCAAGCCTCTCTCAGTCCGTCTGTCTGAGACCGTCCGTCTCAGACCGTCTGTCTCAGCCCGCCTGTCTCAGACCGTCTGTCTCAGTCCGTCTGTCCCTGTCCGTCTGTCTCAGACCGTCTGTCTCAGCCCGCCTGTCTCAGCCCGCCTGTCTCAGCCCGCCTCTCTCAGTCCGTCTGTCTCAGCCCGCCTGTCTCAGCAAGCCTCTCTCAGTCCGTCTGTCTGAGACCGTCTGTCTCGGACCGTCTGTCTCAGACCGTCTGACTCAGCCCGTCTGTCTCAATCGGTCTGTCTCCGCCCGCCTGTCTCAGTCCGTCTGTCGCGGACCGTCTGTCTCAGCCCGCCTGTCTCAGCCCGCCTCCCTCAGTCCGTCTGTCAGAGAACGTCTGTCTCAGACCGTCTGTCTCAGACCGTCTGTCTCAGACCGTCTGTCTCAGCCCGCCTGTCTCAACCCGCCTCTCTCAGTCCGTCTGTCAGAGACCGTTTGTCTCTTACCGTTCTCTCTGTCCGTCTGTCTCAGCCCTCCTGCCTCAGACCGTCTGTCTCAGACCGTCTGTCTCGGACCGTCTTCCGCGGACCGTCTGTCTCGGACCGTCTGTCTCAGACCGTCTGACTCAGCCCGCCTGTCTCTGTCCGTCTGTCTCAGACCATCTGCCTCAGCCCGCCTGTCTCAACCCGCCTCTCTCAGTCCGTCTGTCTCAGCCCGCCTGTCTCAGCCCGCCTCTGCCAGTCCGTCTGTCTCAGCCCGCCTGTCTCAGTCCGCCTGTCTCAGTCCGCCTGTCTCAGTCCGCCTGTCTCAGACCATCTGTCTCTGTCCGTCTGTCTCAGACCGTCTGTCTCAGACCGTCTGTCTCAGACCGTCTATCTCAGCCCGCCTCTCTCAGCCCGCCTCCCTCAGTCCGTCTGTCTCTGCCCGTTTGTCTCAGACCGTCTGTCTCAGACCGTCTGTCTCAGCCCGGCTGTCTCAACCCGCCTCCCTCAGTCCGTCTCTCTCAGCCCGTCTGTCTCAGACCGTCTGTCTCTTACCGTTCTCTCAGCCCGCCTCCCTCAGTCCGTCTGTTTCAGACCGTCTGTCTCAGACCGTCTGCCTCAGACCGTCTGTCTCAGACCGTCTGTCTCTTACCGTTCTCTCTGTCCGTCTGTCTCAGCCCGCCTGTCTCAGACCGTCTGTCTCAGACCGTCTGTCTCGGACCGTCTTTGGCGGACCGTCTGTCTCGGACCGTCTGTCTCGGACCGTCTGACTCAGCCCGCGTGTCTCTGTCCGTCCGTCTCAGACCGTCTGCCTCAGCCGGCCTGTCTCAACCCGCCTCGCTCAGTCCGTCTGTCTCAGCCCGCCTGTCTCAGCCCGCCTCTGCCAGTCCGTCTGTCTCAGCCCGCCTGTCTCAGTCCGCCTGTCTCAGTCCGCCTGTCTCAGTCCGTCTGTCTCCGCCCGCCTGTCTCTGTCCGTTTGTCTCAGACCGTCTGTCTCAGACCGTCTGTCTCAGCCCGCCTGTCTCAACCCGCCTCTCTCAGGCCGTCTGTCTCAGCCCGCCTGTCTCAGCCCGCCTCTCCCAGTCCGTCTGTCTCAGCCCGCCTGTCTCAGTCCGTCTGTCTCAGACCGTCTGTCTCAGCCCGCCTGTCTCAGTCCGCCTCTCTCAGTCCGTCTGTCTGAGTCCGTCTGTCTCAGGCCATCTGTCTCAGACCGTCTGTCTCAGACCATCTGTCTCGGACCGTCTGTCTCAGACCGTCTGACTCAGCCCGCCTGTCTCAATCGGTCTCTCTCCGCCCGCCTCTCTCAATCGGTCTGTCTCCGCCCGCCTGTCTCAGTCCGTCTGTCTCGGACCGTCTGTCTCAGCCCGCCTGTCTCAGCCCGCCTCCCCCAGTCCGTCTGTCAGCGACCGTCTGTCTCAGACCGTCTGTCTCAGACCGTCTGTCTCAGCCCGCCTGTCTCTGCCCGCCTGTCTCAACCCGCCTCTCTCAGTCCGTCTGTCTCAGCCCGCCTGTCTCACCCCGCCTCTCCCAGTCCGACCGTATCAGCCCGCCTGTCTCAGTCCGTCTGTCTCAGCCCGCCTGTCTCAACCCGCCTCTCTCAGTCCGTCTGTCTCAGCCCGCCTGTCTCAGCCCGCCTCTGCCAGTCCGTCTGTCTCAGCCCGCCTGTCTCAGTCCGCCTGTCTCTGCCCGCCTGTCTCAGCCCGCCTCTCTCAGTCCGTCTGTCAGAGACCGTCTGTCTCAGACCGTCTGTCTCAGCCCGCCTCTCTCAGCCCGCCTCCCTCAGTCCGTCAGTCATAGCCCGCCTCCCTCAGTCCGTCTGTCTCTGCCCGTTTGTCTCAGACCGTCTGTCTCAGACCGTCTGTCTCTTACCGTTCTCTCTGTCCGTCTGTCTCAGCCCGCCTGTCTCAACCCGCCTCTCTCAGTCCACCTGTCTCAGCCCGCCTGTCTCAGCCCGCCTCTCCCAGTCCGACCGTATCAGCCCGCCTGTCTCAGTCCGTCTGTCTCAGCCCGCCTGTCTCAGCCCGCCTCTCTCAGTCCGTCTGCCTCAGACCGTCTGTCTCTGTCCGTCTGTCTCTGACCGTCTGTCTCGGACCGTCTGTCTCAGACCGTCTGACTCAGCCCGCCTGTCTCTGTCCGTCTGTCTCAGACCGTCTGTCTCAGCCCGCCTGTCTCAACCCGCCTCTCTCAGTCCGTCTGTCTCAGCCCGGCTGTCTCAGCCCGCCTCTGCCAGTCCGTCTGTCTCAGCCCGCCTGTCTCAGTCCGCCTGTCTCAGTCCGCCTGTCTCAGTCCGCCTGTCTCAGTCCGCCTGTCTCAGTCCGTCTGTCTCCGCCCGCCTGTCTCTGTCCGTTTGTCTCAGACCGTCTGTCTCAGCCCGCCTGTCTCAGCCCGCCTCCCTCAGTCCGTCCGTCAGAGACCGTCTGTCTCAGACCGTCTGTCTCAGACCGTCTGTCTCAGACCGTCTGTGTCAGACCGTCTGTCTCAGACCGTCTGTCTCAGATCGTCTGTCTCAGCCCGCCTGTCTCAGCCCGCCTCTCTCAGTCCGTCTGTCTGAGTCCGTCTGTCTCAGGCCATTTGTCTCAGACCGTCTGTCTCAGACCGTCTGTCTCGGACCGTCTGTCTCAGACCGTCTGTCTCAGCCCGCCTCTCTCAGCCCGCCTCCCTCAGTCCGTCTGTCTCTGCCCGTTTGTCTCAGACCGTCTGTCTCAGACCGTCTGTCTCAGCCCGGCTGTCTCAACCCGCCTCCCTCAGTCCGTCTCTCTCAGCCCGTCTGTCTCAGACCGTCTGTCTCTTACCGTTCTCTCAGCCCGCCTCCCTCAGTCCGTCTGTTTCAGACCGTCTGTCTCAGACCGTCTGCCTCAGACCGTCTGTCTCAGACCGTCTGTCTCTTACCGTTCTCTCTGTCCGTCTGTCTCAGCCCGCCTGTCTCAGCCCGCCTGTCTCAGCCCGCCTCTCTCAGTCCGTCAGTCTCAGCCCGCCTGTCTCAGCAAGCCTCTCTCAGTCCGTCTGTCTGAGACCGTCTGTCTCGGACCGTCTGTCTCAGACCGTCTGACTCAGCCCGTCTGTCTCAATCGGTCTGTCTCCGCCCGCCTGTCTCAGTCCGTCTGTCGCGGACCGTCTGTCTCAGCCCGCCTGTCTCAGCCCGCCTCCCTCAGTCCGTCTGTCAGAGAACGTCTGTCTCAGACCATCTGTCTCAGACCGTCTGTCTCAGACCGTCTGTCTCAGCCCGCCTGTCTCAGCAAGCCTCTCTCAGTCCGTCTGTCTGAGACCGTCCGTCTCAGACCGTCTGTCTCAGCCCGCCTGTCTCAGACCGTCTGTCTCAGTCCGTCTGTCCCTGTCCGTCTGTCTCAGACCGTCTGTCTCAGCCCGCCTGTCTCAGCCCGCCTGTCTCAGCCCGCCTCTCTCAGTCCGCCTGTCTCAGCCCGCCTGTCTCAGCAAGCCTCTCTCAGTCCGTCTGTCTGAGACCGTCTGTCTCGGACCGTCTGTCTCAGACCGTCTGACTCAGCCCGTCTGTCTCAATCGGTCTGTCTCCGCCCGCCTGTCTCAGTCCGTCTGTCGCGGACCGTCTGTCTCAGCCCGCCTGTCTCAGCCCGCCTCCCTCAGTCCGTCTGTCAGAGAACGTCTGTCTCAGACCGTCTGTCTCAGACCGTCTGTCTCAGACCGTCTGTCTCAGCCCGCCTGTCTCAACCCGCCTCTCTCAGTCCGTCTGTCAGAGACCGTTTGTCTCTTACCGTTCTCTCTGTCCGTCTGTCTCAGCCCTCCTGTCTCAGACCGTCTGTCTCAGACCGTCTGTCTCGGACCGTCTTCCGCGGACCGTCTGTCTCGGACCGTCTGTCTCAGACCGTCTGACTCAGCCCGCCTGTCTCTGTCCGTCTGTCTCAGACCATCTGCCTCAGCCCGCCTGTCTCAACCCGCCTCTCTCAGTCCGTCTGTCTCAGCCCGCCTGTCTCAGCCCGCCTCTGCCAGTCCGTCTGTCTCAGCCCGCCTGTCTCAGTCCGCCTGTCTCAGTCCGCCTGTCTCAGTCCGCCTGTCTCAGACCATCTGTCTCTGTCCGTCTGTCTCAGACCGTCTGTCTCAGACCGTCTGTCTCAGACCGTCTGTCTCAGCCCGCCTCTCTCAGCCCGCCTCCCTCAGTCCGTCTGTCTCTGCCCGTTTGTCTCAGACCGTCTGTCTCAGACCGTCTGTCTCAGCCCGGCTGTCTCAACCCGCCTCCCTCAGTCCGTCTCTCTCAGCCCGTCTGTCTCAGACCGTCTGTCTCTTACCGTTCTCTCAGCCCGCCTCCCTCAGTCCGTCTGTTTCAGACCGTCTGTCTCAGACCGTCTGCCTCAGACCGTCTGTCTCAGACCGTCTGTCTCTTACCGTTCTCTCTGTCCGTCTGTCTCAGCCCGCCTGTCTCAGACCGTCTGTCTCAGACCGTCTGTCTCGGACCGTCTTTGGCGGACCGTCTGTCTCGGACCGTCTGTCTCAGACCGTCTGACTCAGCCCGCCTGTCTCTGTCCGTCTGTCTCAGACCGTCTGTCTCAGCCCGCCTGTCTCAACCCGCCTCTCTCAGTCCGTCTGTCTCAGCCCGGCTGTCTCAGCCCGCCTCTGCCAGTCCGTCTGTCTCAGCCCGCCTGTCTCAGTCCGCCTGTCTCAGTCCGTCTGTCTCAGACCGTCTGTCTCAGCCCGCCTGCCTCAGCCCGCCTGTCTCAGCCCGCCTGTCTCAGGTCGCCTCTCTCAGTCCATCTGTCTCAGACCGTCTGTCTGAGGCCATCTGTCTCAGTCCGTCTGTCCCTGTCCGCCTGTCTCAGACCGTCTGTCTCGGACCGTCTTTGGCGGACCGTCTGTCTCGGACCGTCTGTCTCAGACCGTCTGACTCAGCCCGCCTGTCTCTGTCCGTCTGTCTCAGACCGTCTGTCTCAGCCCGCCTGTCTCAGCAAGCCTCTCTCAGTCCGTCTGTCTGAGACCGTCTGTCTCAGACCGTCTGTCTCAGCCCGCCTGTCTCAGCAAGCCTCTCTCAGTCCGTCTGTCTCAGACCGTCTGTCTCAGACCGTCTGTCTCAGCCCTCCTGTCTCAGACCGTCTGTCTCAGTTCGTCTGTCCCTGTCCGTCTGTCTCAGACCGCCTGTCTCAGCTCGCCTGTCTCAGCCCGCCTGTCTCAGCAAGCCTCTCTCAGTCCGTCTGTCTGAGACCGTCTGTCTCGGACCGTCTGTCTCAATCGGTCTGTCTCCGCCCGCCTGTCTCAGTCCGTCTGTCGCGGACCGTCTGTCTCAGCCCGCCTGTCTCAGCCCGCCTCCCTCAGTCCGTCTGTCAGAGAACGTCTGTCTCAGACCATCTGTCTCAGACCGTCTGTCTCAGACCGTCTGTCTCAGCCCGCCTGTCTCAGCAAGCCTCTCTCAGTCCGTCTGTCTGAGACCGTCCGTCTCAGACCGTCTGTCTCAGACCGTCTGTCTCAGCCCGCCTGTCTCAGACCGTCTGTCTCAGTCCGTCTGTCCCTGTCCGTCTGTCTCAGACCGTCTGCCTCAGCCCGCCTGTCTCAGCCCGCCTGTCTCAGCCCGCCTCTCTCAGTCCGTCTCTCTCAGCCCGCCTGTCTCAGCAAGCCTCTCTCAGTCCGTCTGTCTGAGACCGTCTGTCTCGGACCGTCTGTCTCAGACCGTCTGACTCAGCCCGTCTGTCTCAATCGGTCTGTCTCCGCCCGCCTGTCTCAGTCCGTCTGTCGCGGACCGTCTGTCTCAGCCCGCCTGTCTCAGCCCGCCTCCCTCAGTCCGTCTGTCAGAGAACGTCTGTCTCAGACCGTCTGTCTCAGACCGTCTGTCTCAGACCGTCTGTCTCAGCCCGCCTCTCTCAGCCCGCCTCCCTCAGTCCGTCTGTCTCTGCCCGTTTGTCTCAGACCGTCTGTCTCAGACCGTCTGTCTCAGCCCGGCTGTCTCAACCCGCCTCCCTCAGTCCGTCTCTCTCAGCCCGTCTGTCTCAGACCGTCTGTCTCTTACCGTTCTCTCAGCCCGCCTCCCTCAGTCCGTCTGTTTCAGACCGTCTGTCTCAGACCGTCTGCCTCAGACCGTCTGTCTCAGACCGTCTGTCTCTTACCGTTCTCTCTGTCCGTCTGTCTCAGCCCGCCTGTCTCAGACCGTCTGTCTCGGACCGTCTGTCTCAGACCGTCTGACTCAGCCCGCCTGTCTCAGTCCGTCTGTCTCAGACCGTCTGTCTCATCCCGCCTGTCTCACCCCGCCTCTCTCAGTCCGCCTGTCTCAGCCCGCCTGTCTCAGCCCGCCTCTCCCAGACCGACCGTATCAGCCCGCCTGTCTCAGTCCGTCTGTCTCAGCCCGCCTGTCTCAGTCCGCCTGTCTCAGTCCGCCTGTCTCAGACCGGCTGTCTCAGCCCGCCTGCCTCAGCCCGCCTGTCTCAGCCCGCCTGTCTCAGGTCGCCTCTCTCAGTCCATCTGTCTCAGACCGTCTGTCTCAGGCCATCTGTCTCAGTCCGTCTGTCCCTGTCCGCCTGTCTCAGACCGTCTGTCTCGGACCGTCTTTGGCGGACCGTCTGTCTCGGACCGTCTGTCTCAGACCGTCTGACTCAGCCCGCCTGTCTCTGACCGTCTGTCTCAGACCGTCTGTCTCAGCCCGCCTGTCTCAGCAAGCCTCTCTCAGTCCGTCTGTCTGAGACCGTCTGTCTCAGACCGTCTGTCTCAGCCCGCCTGTCTCAGCAAGCCTCTCTCAGTCCGTCTGTCTCAGACCGTCTGTCTCAGACCGTCTGTCTCAGCCCGCCTCTCTCAGCCCGCCTCCCTCAGTCCGTCTGTCTCTGCCCGTTTGTCTCAGACCGTCTGTCTCAGACCGTCTGTCTCAGCCCGGCTGTCTCAACCCGCCTCCCACAGTCCGTCTCTCTCAGCCCGTCTGTCTCAGACCGTCTGTCTCTTACCGTTCTCTCAGCCCGCCTCCCTCAGTCCGTCTGTTTCAGACCGTCTATCTCAGACCGTCTGTCTCAGACCGTCTGTCTCTTACCGTTCTCTCTGTCCGTCTGTCTCAGCCCGCCTGTCTCAGACCGTCTGTCTCAGACCGTCTGTCTCGGACCGTCTTTGGCGGACCGTCTGTCTCGGACCGTCTGTCTCAGACCGTCTGACTCAGCCCGCCTGTCTCTGTCCGTCTGTCTCAGACCGTCTGTCTCAGCCCGCCTGTCTCAACCCGCCTCTCTCAGTCCGTCTGTCTCAGCCCGGCTGTCTCAGCCCGCCTCTGCCAGTCCGTCTGTCTCAGCCCGCCTGTCTCAGTCCGCCTGTCTCAGTCCGCCTGTCTCAGACCGTCTGTCTCAGCCCGCCTGCCTCAGCCCGCCTGTCTCAGCCCGCCTGTCTCAGGTCGCCTCTCTCAGTCCATCTGTCTCAGACCGTCTGTCTGAGGCCATCTGTCTCAGTCCGTCTGTCCCTGTCCGCCTGTCTCAGACCGTCTGTCTCGGACCGTCTTTGGCGGACCGTCTGTCTCAATCGGTCTGTCTCCGCCCGCCTGTCTCAGTCCGTCTGTCGCGGACCGTCTGTCTCAGCCCGCCTGTCTCAGCCCGCCTCCCTCAGTCCGTCTGTCAGAGAACGTCTGTCTCAGACCGTCTGTCTCAGACCGTCTGTCTCAGACCGTCTGTCTCAGCCCGCCTGTCTCAACCCGCCTCTCTCAGTCCGTCTGTCAGAGACCGTTTGTCTCTTACCGTTCTCTCTGTCCGTCTGTCTCAGCCCTCCTGTCTCAGACCGTCTGTCTCAGACCGTCTGTCTCGGACCGTCTTCCGCGGACCGTCTGTCTCGGACCGTCTGTCTCAGACCGTCTGACTCAGCCCGCCTGTCTCTGTCCGTCTGTCTCAGACCATCTGCCTCAGCCCGCCTGTCTCAACCCGCCTCTCTCAGTCCGTCTGTCTCAGCCCGCCTGTCTCAGCCCGCCTCTGCCAGTCCGTCTGTCTCAGCCCGCCTGTCTCAGTCCGCCTGTCTCAGTCCGCCTGTCTCAGTCCGCCTGTCTCAGACCATATGTCTCTGTCCGTCTGTCTCAGACCGTCTGTCTCAGACCGTCTGTCTCAGACCGTCTGTCTCAGCCCGCCTCTCTCAGCCCGCCTCCCTCAGTCCGTCTGTCTCTGCCCGTTTGTCTCAGACCGTCTGTCTCAGACCGTCTGTCTCAGCCCGGCTGTCTCAACCCGCCTCCCTCAGTCCGTCTCTCTCAGCCCGTCTGTCTCAGACCGTCTGTCTCTTACCGTTCTCTCAGCCCGCCTCCCTCAGTCCGTCTGTTTCAGACCGTCTGTCTCAGACCGTCTGCCTCAGACCGTCTGTCTCAGACCGTCTGTCTCTTACCGTTCTCTCTGTCCGTCTGTCTCAGCCCGCCTGTCTCAGACCGTCTGTCTCAGACCGTCTGTCTCGGACCGTCTTTGGCGGACCGTCTGTCTCGGACCGTCTGTCTCGGACCGTCTGACTCAGCCCGCGTGTCTCTGTCCGTCCGTCTCAGACCGTCTGCCTCAGCCGGCCTGTCTCAACCCGCCTCGCTCAGTCCGTCTGTCTCAGCCCGCCTGTCTCAGCCCGCCTCTGCCAGTCCGTCTGTCTCAGCCCGCCTGTCTCAGTCCGCCTGTCTCAGTCCGCCTGTCTCAGTCCGTCTGTCTCCGCCCGCCTGTCTCTGTCCGTTTGTCTCAGACCGTCTGTCTCAGACCGTCTGTCTCAGCCCGCCTGTCTCAACCCGCCTCTCTCAGGCCGTCTGTCTCAGCCCGCCTGTCTCAGCCCGCCTCTCCCAGTCCGTCTGTCTCAGCCCGCCTGTCTCAGTCCGTCTGTCTCAGACCGTCTGTCTCAGCCCGCCTGTCTCAGTCCGCCTCTCTCAGTCCGTCTGTCTGAGTCCGTCTGTCTCAGGCCATCTGTCTCAGACCGTCTGTCTCAGACCATCCGTCTCGGACCGTCTGTCTCAGACCGTCTGACTCAGCCCGCCTGTCTCAGCAAGCCTCTCTCAGTCCGTCTGTCTGAGACCGTCTGTCTCAGACCGTCTGTCTCAGCCCGCCTGTCTCAGCAAGCCTCTCTCAGTCCGTCTGTCTCAGACCGTCTGTCTCAGACCGTCTGTCTCAGCCCTCCTGTCTCAGACCGTCTGTCTCAGTCCGTCTGTCCCTGTCCGTCTGTCTCAGACCGCCTGCCTCAGCCCGCCTGTCTCAGCCCGCCTGTCTCAGCAAGCCTCTCTCAGTCCGTCTGTCTGAGACCGTCTGTCTCGGACCGTCTGTCTCAGACCGTCTGACTCAGCCCGCCTGTCTCAATCGGTCTGTCTCCGCCCGCCTGTCTCAGTCCGTCTGTCGCGGACCGTCTGTCTCAGCCCGCCTGTCTCAGCCCGCCTCCCTCAGTCCGTCTGTCAGAGAACGTCTGTCTCAGACCATCTGTCTCAGACCGTCTGTCTCAGACCGTCTGTCTCAGCCCGCCTGTCTCAGACCGTCTGTCTCAGTCCGTCTGTCCCTGTCCGTCTGTCTCAGACCGTCTGTCTCAGCCCGCCTGTCTCAGCCCGCCTGTCTCAGCCCGCCTCTCTCAGTCCGTCTGTCTCAGCCCGCCTGTCTCAGCAAGCCTCTCTCAGTCCGTCTGTCTGAGACCGTCTGTCTCGGACCGTCTGTCTCAGACCGTCTGACTCAGCCCGTCTGTCTCAATCGGTCTGTCTCCGCCCGCCTGTCTCAGTCCGTCTGTCGCGGACCGTCTGTCTCAGCCCGCCTGTCTCAGCCCGCCTCCCTCAGTCCGTCTGTCAGAGAACGTCTGTCTCAGACCGTCTGTCTCAGACCGTCTGTCTCAGACCGTCTGTCTCAGCCCGCCTGTCTCAACCCGCCTCTCTCAGTCCGTCTGTCAGAGACCGTTTGTCTCTTACCGTTCTCTCTGTCCGTCTGTCTCAGCCCTCCTGTCTCAGACCGTCTGTCTCAGACCGTCTGTCTCGGACCGTCTTCCGCGGACCGTCTGTCTCGGACCGTCTGTCTCAGACCGTCTGACTCAGCCCGCCTGTCTCTGTCCGTCTGTCTCAGACCATCTGCCTCAGCCCGCCTGTCTCAACCCGCCTCTCTCAGTCCGTCTGTCTCAGCCCGCCTGTCTCAGCCCGCCTCTGCCAGTCCGTGTGTCTCAGCCCGCCTGTCTCAGTCCGCCTGTCTCAGTCCGCCTGTCTCAGTCCGCCTGTCTCAGACCATCTGTCTCTGTCCGTCTGTCTCAGACCGTCTGTCTCAGACCGTCTGTCTCAGACCGTCTGTCTCAGCCCGCCTCTCTCAGCCCGCCTCCCTCAGTCCGTCTGTCTCTGCCCGTTTGTCTCAGACCGTCTGTCTCAGACCGTCTGTCTCAGCCCGGCTGTCTCAACCCGCCTCCCTCAGTCCGTCTCTCTCAGCCCGTCTGTCTCAGACCGTCTGTCTCTTACCGTTCTCTCAGCCCGCCTCCCTCAGTCCGTCTGTTTCAGACCGTCTGTCTCAGACCGTCTGCCTCAGACCGTCTGTCTCAGCCCGGCTGTCTCAACCCGCCTCCCTCAGTCCGTCTCTCTCAGCCCGTCTGTCTCAGACCGTCTGTCTCTTACCGTTCTCTCAGCCCGCCTCCCTCAGTCCGTCTGTTTCAGACCGTCTGTCTCAGACCGTCTGCCTCAGACCGTCTGTCTCAGCCCGCCTGTCTCAGCCCGCCTCTGCCAGTCCGTCTGTCTCAGCCCGCCTGTCTCAGTCCGCCTGTCTCAGTCCGCCTGTCTCAGTCCGTCTGTCTCCGCCCGCCTGTCTCTGTCCGTTTGTCTCAGACCGTCTGTCTCAGACCGTCTGTCTCAGCCCGCCTGTCTCAACCCGCCTCTCTCAGGCCGTCTGTCTCAGCCCGCCTGTCTCAGCCCGCCTCTCCCAGTCCGTCTGTCTCAGCCCGCCTGTCTCAGTCCGTCTGTCTCAGACCGTCTGTCTCAGCCCGCCTGTCTCAGTCCGCCTCTCTCAGTCCGTCTGTCTGAGTCCGTCTGTCTCAGGCCATCTGTCTCAGACCGTCTGTCTCAGACCATCTGTCTCGGACCGTCTGTCTCAGACCGTCTGACTCAGCCCGCCTGTCTCAATCGGTCTCTCTCCGCCCGCCTGTCTCAATCGGTCTGTCTCCGCCCGCCTGTCTCAGTCCGTCTGTCTCGGACCGTCTGTCTCAGCCCGCCTGTCTCAGCCCGCCTCCCCCAGTCCGTCTGTCAGCGACCGTCTGTCTCAGACCGTCTGTCTCAGACCGTCTGTCTCAGCCCGCCTGTCTCTGCCCGCCTGTCTCAACCCGCCTCTCTCAGTCCGTCTGTCTCAGCCCGCCTGTCTCACCCCGCCTCTCCCAGTCCGACCGTATCAGCCCGCCTGTCTCAGTCCGTCTGTCTCAGCCCGCCTGTCTCAACCCGCCTCTCTCAGTCCGTCTGTCTCAGCCCGCCTGTCTCAGCCCGCCTCTGCCAGTCCGTCTGTCTCAGCCCGCCTGTCTCAGTCCGCCTGTCTCTGCCCGCCTGTCTCAGCCCGCCTCTCTCAGTCCGTCTGTCAGAGACCGTCTGTCTCAGACCGTCTGTCTCAGACCGTCTGTCTCAGCCCGCCTCTCTCAGCCCGCCTCCCTCAGTCCGTCAGTCATAGCCCGCCTCCCTCAGTCCGTCTGTCTCTGCCCGTTTGTCTCAGACCGTCTGTCTCAGACCGTCTGTCTCTTACCGTTCTCTCTGTCCGTCTGTCTCAGCCCGCCTGTCTCAACCCGCCTCTCTCAGTCCACCTGTCTCAGCCCGCCTGTCTCAGCCCGCCTCTCCCAGTCCGACCGTATCAGCCCGCCTGTCTCAGTCCGTCTGTCTCAGCCCGCCTGTCTCAGCCCGCCTCTCTCAGTCCGTCTGCCTCAGACCGTCTGTCTCTGTCCGTCTGTCTCTGACCGTCTGTCTCGGACCGTCTGTCTCAGACCGTCTGACTCAGCCCGCCTGTCTCTGTCCGTCTGTCTCAGACCGTCTGTCTCAGCCCGCCTGTCTCAACCCGCCTCTCTCAGTCCGTCTGTCTCAGCCCGGCTGTCTCAGCCCGCCTCTGCCAGTCCGTCTGTCTCAGCCCGCCTGTCTCAGTCCGCCTGTCTCAGTCCGCCTGTCTCAGTCCGCCTGTCTCAGTCCGCCTGTCTCAGTCCGTCTGTCTCCGCCCGCCTGTCTCTGTCCGTTTGTCTCAGACCGTCTGTCTCAGCCCGCCTGTCTCAGCCCGCCTCCCTCAGTCCGTCCGTCAGAGACCGTCTGTCTCAGACCGTCTGTCTCAGACCGTCTGTCTCAGACCGTCTGTGTCAGACCGTCTGTCTCAGACCGTCTGTCTCAGATCGTCTGTCTCAGCCCGCCTGTCTCAGCCCGCCTCTCTCAGTCCGTCTGTCTGAGTCCGTCTGTCTCAGGCCATTTGTCTCAGACCGTCTGTCTCAGACCGTCTGTCTCGGACCGTCCGTCTCAGACCGTCTGTCTCAGACCGTCTGTCGCTGTCCGTCTGTCTCGGACCGTCTGTCTCAGACCGTCTGTCTCTTCCCGTTGTCTCTGTCCGTCTGTTTCAGCCCGCCTGTCTCTGTCCGTCTGTATTTGACCGTCCGTCTCAGACCGTCTGTCTCATCCCGCCTGTCTCAGCCCGCCTCTCTCAGTCCGTGCGTCTGAGACCGTCTGTCACAGACCGTCTGTCTCATCCCGCCTGTCCCAGTCCGTCTGTCTTTGACCGTCTGTCTCAGACCATCTGTCTCAGACCATCTGTGTCAGACAGTCTGTCTCTGTCCGTCTGTCGCGGACCGTCTGTCTCAGACCGTCTGTCTCGGACCGTCTGTCTCAGACCGTCTGTCTCTTCCCGTTGTCTCTGTCCGTCTGTTTCAGCCCGCCTGTCTCTGTCCGTCTGTCTTTGACCGTCCGTCTCAGTCCGTCTGTCTCAGACCGTCTGTCTCTGTCCGTGTGTCTCGGACCGTCTGTCTCTTACCGTTGTCTCTGTCCGTCTGTTTCAGCCCTCCTGTCTCTGTCCGTCTGTCTTTGACCGTCCGTCTCAGACCGTCTGCCTCAGCCCGCCTGTCTCAGCCCGGCTCTCTCAGTCCGTCTGTCTCAGACCGTCTGACTCAGCCCGCCTGTCTCTGTCCGTCTGTCTCAGACCGTCTGCCTCAGCCCGCCTGTCTCAACCCGCCTCTCTCAGTCCGTCTGTCTCAGCCCGCCTGTCTCAGCCCGCCTCTGCCAGTCCGTCTGTCTCAGCCCGCCTGTCTCAGTCCGCCTGTCTCAGTCCGCCTGTCTCAGACCATCTGTCTCTGTCCGTCTGTCTCAGACCGTCTGTCTCAGCCCGCCTGTCTCAGTCCGTCTGTCTCCGCCCGCCTGTATCAGTCCGTCTGTCTGAGCCCGCCTGTCTCAGTCCGTGTGTCTCAGACCGTCTGTCTCGGACCGTCTGTCTCTTACCGTCTGTCTCGGACCGTCTGTCTCAGACCGTCTGACTCAGCCCGCCTGTCTCAATCGGTCTCTCTCCGCCCGCCTGTCTCAATCGGTCTGTCTCCGCCCGCCTGTCTCAGTCCGTCTGTCTCGGACCGTCTGTCTCAGCCCGCCTGTCTCAGCCCGCCTCTGCCAGTCCGTCTGTCTCAGCCCGCCTGTCTCAGTCCGCCTGTCTCTGCCCGCCTGTCTCAGCCCGCCTCTCTCAGTCCGTCTGTCAGAGACCGTCTGTCTCAGACCGTCTGTCTCAGCCCGCCTCTCTCAGCCCGCCTCCCTCAGTCCGTCAGTCATAGCCCGCCTCCCTCAGTCCGTCTGTCTCTGCCCGTTTGTCTCAGACCGTCTGTCTCAGACCGTCTGTCTCTTACCGTTCTCTCTGTCCGTCTGTCTCAGCCCGCCTGTCTCAACCCGCCTCTCTCAGTCCACCTGTCTCAGCCCGCCTGTCTCAGCCCGCCTCTCCCAGTCCGACCGTATCAGCCCGCCTGTCTCAGTCCGTCTGTCTCAGCCCGCCTGTCTCAGCCCGCCTCTCTCAGTCCGTCTGCCTCAGACCGTCTGTCTCTGTCCGTCTGTCTCTGACCGTCTGTCTCGGACCGTCTGTCTCAGACCGTCTGACTCAGCCCGCCTGTCTCTGTCCGTCTGTCTCAGACCGTCTGTCTCAGCCCGCCTGTCTCAACCCGCCTCTCTCAGTCCGTCTGTCTCAGCCCGGCTGTCTCAGCCCGCCTCTGCCAGTCCGCCTGTCTCAGTCCGCCTGTCTCAGTCCGCCTGTCTCAGACCATCTGTCTCTGTCCGTCTGTCTCAGACCGTCTGTCTCAGCCCGCCTGTCTCAGTCCGTCTGTCTCCGCCCGCCTGTATCAGTCCGTCTGTCTGAGCCCGCCTGTCTCAGTCCGTGTGTCTCAGACCGTCTGTCTCGGACCGTCTGTCTCTTACCGTCTGTCTCGGACCGTCTGTCTCAGACCGTCTGACTCAGCCCGCCTGTCTCAATCGGTCTCTCTCCGCCCGCCTGTCTCAATCGGTCTGTCTCCGCCCGCCTGTCTCAGTCCGTCTGTCTCGGACCGTCTGTCTCAGCCCGCCTGTCTCAGCCCGCCTCTGCCAGTCCGTCTGTCTCAGCCCGCCTGTCTCAGTCCGCCTGTCTCTGCCCGCCTGTCTCAGCCCGCCTCTCTCAGTCCGTCTGTCAGAGACCGTCTGTCTCAGACCGTCTGTCTCAGCCCGCCTCTCTCAGCCCGCCTCCCTCAGTCCGTCAGTCATAGCCCGCCTCCCTCAGTCCGTCTGTCTCTGCCCGTTTGTCTCAGACCGTCTGTCTCAGACCGTCTGTCTCTTACCGTTCTCTCTGTCCGTCTGTCTCAGCCCGCCTGTCTCAACCCGCCTCTCTCAGTCCACCTGTCTCAGCCCGCCTGTCTCAGCCCGCCTCTCCCAGTCCGACCGTATCAGCCCGCCTGTCTCAGTCCGTCTGTCTCAGCCCGCCTGTCTCAGCCCGCCTCTCTCAGTCCGTCTGCCTCAGACCGTCTGTCTCTGTCCGTCTGTCTCTGACCGTCTGTCTCGGACCGTCTGTCTCAGACCGTCTGACTCAGCCCGCCTGTCTCTGTCCGTCTGTCTCAGACCGTCTGTCTCAGCCCGCCTGTCTCAACCCGCCTCTCTCAGTCCGTCTGTCTCAGCCCGGCTGTCTCAGCCCGCCTCTGCCAGTCCGTCTGTCTCAGCCCGCCTGTCTCAGTCCGCCTGTCTCAGTCCGCCTGTCTCAGTCCGCCTGTCTCAGTCCGCCTGTCTCAGTCCGTCTGTCTCCGCCCGCCTGTCTCTGTCCGTTTGTCTCAGACCGTCTGTCTCAGCCCGCCTGTCTCAGCCCGCCTCCCTCAGTCCGTCCGTCAGAGACCGTCTGTCTCAGACCGTCTGTCTCAGACCGTCTGTCTCAGACCGTCTGTGTCAGACCGTCTGTCTCAGACCGTCTGTCTCAGATCGTCTGTCTCAGCCCGCCTGTCTCAGCCCGCCTCTCTCAGTCCGTCTGTCTGAGTCCGTCTGTCTCAGGCCATTTGTCTCAGACCGTCTGTCTCAGACCGTCTGTCTCAGACCGTCTGTCTCGGACCGTCCGTCTCAGACCGTCTGTCTCAGACCGTCTGTCGCTGTCCGTCTGTCTCGGACCGTCTGTCTCAGACCGTCTGTCTCTTCCCGTTGTCTCTGTCCGTCTGTTTCAGCCCGCCTGTCTCTGTCCGTCTGTATTTGACCGTCCGTCTCAGACCGTCTGTCTCATCCCGCCTGTCTCAGCCCGCCTCTCTCAGTCCGTGCGTCTGAGACCGTCTGTCACAGACCGTCTGTCTCATCCCGCCTGTCCCAGTCCGTCTGTCTTTGACCGTCTGTCTCAGACCATCTGTCTCAGACCATCTGTGTCAGACAGTCTGTCTCTGTCCGTCTGTCGCGGACCGTCTGTCTCAGACCGTCTGTCTCGGACCGTCTGTCTCAGACCGTCTGTCTCTTCCCGTTGTCTCTGTCCGTCTGTTTCAGCCCGCCTGTCTCTGTCCGTCTGTCTTTGACCGTCCGTCTCAGTCCGTCTGTCTCAGACCGTCTGTCTCTGTCCGTGTGTCTCGGACCGTCTGTCTCTTACCGTTGTCTCTGTCCGTCTGTTTCAGCCCTCCTGTCTCTGTCCGTCTGTCTTTGACCGTCCGTCTCAGACCGTCTGTCTCAGCCCGCCTGTCTCAGCCCGCCTCTCTCAGTCCGTCTGTCTCAGACCGTCTGACTCAGCCCGCCTGTCTCTGTCCGTCTGTCTCAGACCGTCTGCCTCAGCCCGCCTGTCTCAACCCGCCTCTCTCAGTCCGTCTGTCTCAGCCCGCCTGTCTCAGCCCGCCTCTGCCAGTCCGTCTGTCTCAGCCCGCCTGTCTCAGTCCGCCTGTCTCAGTCCGCCTGTCTCAGACCATCTGTCTCTGTCCGTCTGTCTCAGACCGTCTGTCCCAGACCGTCTGTCTCAGACCGTCTGTCTCAGACCGTCTGTCTCAGCCCGCCTCTCTCAGCCCGCCTCCCTCAGTCCGTCTCTCTCTGCCCGTTTGTCTCAGACCGTCTGTCTCGGACCGTCTGTCTCAGACCGTCTGTCTCAGCCCGCCTGTCTCAGTCCGTCTGTCTCCGCCCGCCTGTATCAGTCCGTCTGTCTGAGCCCGCCTGTCTCAGTCCGTGTGTCTCAGACCGTCTGTCTCGGACCGTCTGTCTCTTACCGTCTGTCTCTTACCGTTGTCTCTGCCCGTCTGTTTCAGCCCGCCTGTCTCTGTCCGTCTGTCTTTGACCGTCCGTCTCAGTCCGTCTGTCTCAGACCGTCTGTCGCTGTCCGTCTGTCTCGGACCGTCTGTCTCTTACCGTTGTCTCTGTCTGTCTGTTTCAGCCCGCCTGTCTCTGTCCGTCTGTATTTGACCGTCCGTCTCAGACCGTCTGTCTCATCCCGACTGTCTCAGCCCGCCTCTCTCAGTCCGAGTGTCTGAGACCGTCTGTCACAGACCGTCTGTCTCATCCCGCCTGTCCCAGTCCGTCTGTCTTTGAACGTCTGTCTCAGCCCGCCTGTCTCAACCCGCCTCTCTCAGTCCACCTGTCTCAGCCCGCCTGTCTCAGCCCGCCTCTCCCAGTCCGACCGTATCAGCCCGCCTGTCTCAGTCCGTCTGTCTCAGCCCGCCTGTCTCAGCCCGCCTCTCTCAGTCCGTCTGCCTCAGACCGTCTGTCTCTGTCCGTCTGTCTCTGACCGTCTGTCTCGGACCGTCTGTCTCAGACCGTCTGACTCAGCCCGCCTGTCTCTGTCCGTCTGTCTCAGACCGTCTGTCTCAGCCCGCCTGTCTCAACCCGCCTGTCTCAGCCCGCCTCTCCCAGTCCGACCGTATCAGCCCGCCTGTCTCAGTCCGTCTGTCTCAGCCCGGCTGTCTCAGCCCGCCTCTGCCAGTCCGTCTGTCTCAGCCCGCCTGTCTCAGTCCGCCTGTCTCAGTCCGCCTGTCTCAGTCCGCCTGTCTCAGTCCGCCTGTCTCAGTCCGTCTGTCTCCGCCCGCCTGTCTCTGTCCGTTTGTCTCAGACCGTCTGTCTCAGCCCGCCTGTCTCAGCCCGCCTCCCTCAGTCCGTCCGTCAGAGACCGTCTGTCTCAGACCGTCTGTCTCTTCCCGTTGTCTCTGTCCGTCTGTTTCAGCCCGCCTGTCTCTGTCCGTCTGTATTTGACCGTCCGTCTCAGACCGTCTGTCTCATCCCGCCTGTCTCAGCCCGCCTCTCTCAGTCCGTGCGTCTGAGACCGTCTGTCACAGACCGTCTGTCTCATCCCGCCTGTCCCAGTCCGTCTGTCTTTGACCGTCTGTCTCAGACCATCTGTCTCAGACCATCTGTGTCAGACAGTCTGTCTCTGTCCGTCTGTCGCGGACCGTCTGTCTCAGACCGTCTGTCTCGGACCGTCTGTCTCAGACCGTCTGTCTCTTCCCGTTGTCTCTGTCCGTCTGTTTCAGCCCGCCTGTCTCTGTCCGTCTGTCTTTGACCGTCCGTCTCAGTCCGTCTGTCTCAGACCGTCTGTCTCTGTCCGTGTGTCTCGGACCGTCTGTCTCTTACCGTTGTCTCTGTCCGTCTGTTTCAGCCCTCCTGTCTCTGTCCGTCTGTCTTTGACCGTCCGTCTCAGACCGTCTGTCTCAGCCCGCCTGTCTCAGCCCGCCTCTCTCAGTCCGTCTGTCTCAGACCGTCTGACTCAGCCCGCCTGTCTCTGTCCGTCTGTCTCAGACCGTCTGCCTCAGCCCGCCTGTCTCAACCCGCCTCTCTCAGTCCGTCTGTCTCAGCCCGCCTGTCTCAGCCCGCCTCTGCCAGTCCGTCTGTCTCAGCCCGCCTGTCTCAGTCCGCCTGTCTCAGTCCGCCTGTCTCAGACCATCTGTCTCTGTCCGTCTGTCTCAGACCGTCTGTCCCAGACCGTCTGTCTCAGACCGTCTGTCTCAGACCGTCTGTCTCAGCCCGCCTCTCTCAGCCCGCCTCCCTCAGTCCGTCTCTCTCTGCCCGTTTGTCTCAGACCGTCTGTCTCGGACCGTCTGTCTCAGACCGTCTGTCTCAGCCCGCCTGTCTCAGTCCGTCTGTCTCCGCCCGCCTGTATCAGTCCGTCTGTCTGAGCCCGCCTGTCTCAGTCCGTGTGTCTCAGACCGTCTGTCTCGGACCGTCTGTCTCTTACCGTCTGTCTCTTACCGTTGTCTCTGCCCGTCTGTTTCAGCCCGCCTGTCTCTGTCCGTCTGTCTTTGACCGTCCGTCTCAGTCCGTCTGTCTCAGACCGTCTGTCGCTGTCCGTCTGTCTCGGACCGTCTGTCTCTTACCGTTGTCTCTGTCTGTCTGTTTCAGCCCGCCTGTCTCTGTCCGTCTGTATTTGACCGTCCGTCTCAGACCGTCTGTCTCATCCCGACTGTCTCAGCCCGCCTCTCTCAGTCCGAGTGTCTGAGACCGTCTGTCACAGACCGTCTGTCTCATCCCGCCTGTCCCAGTCCGTCTGTCTTTGAACGTCTGTCTCAGCCCGCCTGTCTCAACCCGCCTCTCTCAGTCCACCTGTCTCAGCCCGCCTGTCTCAGCCCGCCTCTCCCAGTCCGACCGTATCAGCCCGCCTGTCTCAGTCCGTCTGTCTCAGCCCGCCTGTCTCAGCCCGCCTCTCTCAGTCCGTCTGCCTCAGACCGTCTGTCTCTGTCCGTCTGTCTCTGACCGTCTGTCTCGGACCGTCTGTCTCAGACCGTCTGACTCAGCCCGCCTGTCTCTGTCCGTCTGTCTCAGACCGTCTGTCTCAGCCCGCCTGTCTCAACCCGCCTGTCTCAGCCCGCCTCTCCCAGTCCGACCGTATCAGCCCGCCTGTCTCAGTCCGTCTGTCTCAGCCCGGCTGTCTCAGCCCGCCTCTGCCAGTCCGTCTGTCTCAGCCCGCCTGTCTCAGTCCGCCTGTCTCAGTCCGCCTGTCTCAGTCCGCCTGTCTCAGTCCGCCTGTCTCAGTCCGTCTGTCTCCGCCCGCCTGTCTCTGTCCGTTTGTCTCAGACCGTCTGTCTCAGCCCGCCTGTCTCAGCCCGCCTCCCTCAGTCCGTCCGTCAGAGACCGTCTGTCTCAGACCGTCTGTCTCAGACCGTCTGTCTCAGACCGTCTGTCTCAGACCGTCTGTCTCAGACCGTCTGTCTCAGATCGTCTGTCTCAGCCCGCCTGTCTC
The DNA here is from genome assembly GCA_947623535.1 of Coelioxys conoideus. NCBI lineage: Eukaryota > Metazoa > Arthropoda > Insecta > Hymenoptera > Megachilidae > Coelioxys > Coelioxys conoideus. The sequence goes on from CANQJN010000017.1 coordinate 1,007,788, forward strand.
AGCCCGCCTCTCTCAGTCCGTCTGTCTGAGTCCGTCTGTCTCAGGCCATTTGTCTCAGACCGTCTGTCTCAGACCGTCTGTCTCGGACCGTCCGTCCCAGACCGTCTGTCTCAGACCGTCTGTCGCTGTCCGTCTGTCTCGGACCGTCTGTCTCTTACCGTTGCCTCTGTCCGTCTGTTTCAGCCCGCCTGTCTCTGTCCGTCTGTATTTGACCGTCCGTCTCAGACCGTCTGTCTCATCCCGCCTGTCTCAGCCCGCCTCTCTCAGTCCGTGCATCTGAGACCGTCTGTCACAGACCGTCTGTCTCATCCCGCCTGTCCCAGTCCGTCTGTCTTTGACCGTCTGTCTCAGACCATCTGTCTCAGACCATCTGTGTCAGACAGTCTGTCTCTGTCCGTCTGTCGCGGACCGTCTGTCTCAGACCGTCTGTCTCGGACCGTCTGTCTCAGACCGTCTGTCTCTTCCCGTTGTCTCTGTCCGTCTGTTTCAGCCCGCCTGTCTCTGTCCGTCTGTCTTTGACCGTCCGTCTCAGTCCGTCTGTCTCAGACCGTCTGTCTCTGTCCGTGTGTCTCGGACCGTCTGTCTCTTACCGTTGTCTCTGTCCGTCTGTTTCAGCCCTCCTGTCTCTGTCCGTCTGTCTTTGACCGTCCGTCTCAGACCGTCTGTCTCAGCCCGCCTGTCTCAGCCCGCCTCTCTCAGTCCGTCTGTCTCAGACCGTCTGACTCAGCCCGCCTGTCTCTGTCCGTCTGTCTCAGACCGTCTGCCTCAGCCCGCCTGTCTCAACCCGCCTCTCTCAGTCCGTCTGTCTCAGCCCGCCTGTCTCAGCCCGCCTCTGCCAGTCCGTCTGTCTCAGCCCGCCTGTCTCAGTCCGCCTGTCTCAGTCCGCCTGTCTCAGACCATCTGTCTCTGTCCGTCTGTCTCAGACCGTCTGTCCCAGACCGTCTGTCTCAGACCGTCTGTCTCAGACCGTCTGTCTCAGCCCGCCTCTCTCAGCCCGCCTCCCTCAGTCCGTCTGTCTCTGCCCGTTTGTCTCAGACCGTCTGTCTCGGACCGTCTGTCTCAGACCGTCTGTCTCAGCCCGCCTGTCTCAGTCCGTCTGTCTCCGCCCGCCTGTATCAGTCCGTCTGTCTGAGCCCGCCTGTCTCAGTCCGTGTGTCTCAGACCGTCTGTCTCGGACCGTCTGTCTCTTACCGTCTGTCTCTTACCGTTGTCTCTGCCCGTCTGTTTCAGCCCGCCTGTCTCTGTCCGTCTGTCTTTGACCGTCCGTCTCAGTCTGTCTGTCTCAGACCGTCTGTCGCTGTCCGTCTGTCTCGGACCGTCTGTCTCTTACCGTTGTCTCTGTCTGTCTGTTTCAGCCCGCCTGTCTCTGTCCGTCTGTATTTGACCGTCCGTCTCAGACCGTCTGTCTCATCCCGACTGTCTCAGCCCGCCTCTCTCAGTCCGAGTGTCTGAGACCGTCTGTCACAGACCGTCTGTCTCATCCCGCCTGTCCCAGTCCGTCTGTCTTTGAACGTCTGTCTCAGCCCGCCTGTCTCAACCCGCCTCTCTCAGTCCACCTGTCTCAGCCCGCCTGTCTCAGCCCGCCTCTCCCAGTCCGACCGTATCAGCCCGCCTGTCTCAGTCCGTCTGTCTCAGCCCGCCTGTCTCAGCCCGCCTCTCTCAGTCCGTCTGCCTCAGACCGTCTGTCTCTGTCCGTCTGTCTCTGACCGTCTGTCTCGGACCGTCTGTCTCAGACCGTCTGACTCAGCCCGCCTGTCTCTGTCCGTCTGTCTCAGACCGTCTGTCTCAGCCCGCCTGTCTCAACCCGCCTGTCTCAGCCCGCCTCTCCCAGTCCGACCGTATCAGCCCGCCTGTCTCAGTCCGTCTGTCTCAGCCCGGCTGTCTCAGCCCGCCTCTGCCAGTCCGTCTGTCTCAGCCCGCCTGTCTCAGTCCGCCTGTCTCAGTCCGCCTGTCTCAGTCCGCCTGTCTCAGTCCGCCTGTCTCAGTCCGTCTGTCTCCGCCCGCCTGTCTCTGTCCGTTTGTCTCAGACCGTCTGTCTCAGCCCGCCTGTCTCAGCCCGCCTCCCTCAGTCCGTCCGTCAGAGACCGTCTGTCTCAGACCGTCTGTCTCAGACCGTCTGTCTCAGACCGTCTGTCTCAGACCGTCTGTCTCAGACCGTCTGTCTCAGATCGTCTGTCTCAGCGCGCCTGTCTCAGCCCGCCTCTCTCAGTCCGTCTGTCTGAGTCCGTCTGTCTCAGGCCATTTGTCTCAGACCGTCTGTCTCAGACCGTCTGTCTCGGACCGTCCGTCTCAGACCGTCTGTCTCAGACCGTCTGTCGCTGTCCGTCTGTCTCGGACCGTCTGTCTCTTACCGTTGCCTCTGTCCGTCTGTTTCAGCCCGCCTGTCTCTGTCCGTCTGTATTTGACCGTCCGTCTCAGACCGTCTGTCTCATCCCGCCTGTCTCAGCCCGCCTCTCTCAGTCCGTGCGTCTGAGACCGTCTGTCACAGACCGTCTGTCTCATCCCGCCTGTCCCAGTCCGTCTGTCTTTGACCGTCTGTCTCAGACCATCTGTCTCAGACCATCTGTGTCAGACAGTCTGTCTCTGTCCGTCTGTCGCGGACCGTCTGTCTCAGACCGTCTGTCTCGGACCGTCTGTCTCAGACCGTCTGTCTCTTCCCGTTGTCTCTGTCCGTCTGTTTCAGCCCGCCTGTCTCTGTCCGTCTGTCTTTGACCGTCCGTCTCAGTCCGTCTGTCTCAGACCGTCTGTCTCTGTCCGTGTGTCTCGGACCGTCTGTCTCTTACCGTTGTCTCTGTCCGTCTGTTTCAGCCCTCCTGTCTCTGTCCGTCTGTCTTTGACCGTCCGTCTCAGACCGTCTGTCTCAGCCCGCCTGTCTCAGCCCGCCTCTGCCAGTCCGTCTGTCTCAGCCCGCCTGTCTCAGTCCGCCTGTCTCAGTCCGCCTGTCTCAGACCATCTGTCTCTGTCCGTCTGTCTCAGACCGTCTGTCCCAGACCGTCTGTCTCAGACCGTCTGTCTCAGACCGTCTGTCTCAGCCCGCCTCTCTCAGCCCGCCTCCCTCAGTCCGTCTGTCTCTGCCCGTTTGTCTCAGACCGTCTGTCTCGGACCGTCTGTCTCAGACCGTCTGTCTCAGCCCGCCTGTCTCAGTCCGTCTGTCTCCGCCCGCCTGTATCAGTCCGTCTGTCTGAGCCCGCCTGTCTCAGTCCGTGTGTCTCAGACCGTCTGTCTCGGACCGTCTGTCTCTTACCGTCTGTCTCTTACCGTTGTCTCTGCCCGTCTGTTTCAGCCCGCCTGTCTCTGTCCGTCTGTCTTTGACCGTCCGTCTCAGTCTGTCTGTCTCAGACCGTCTGTCGCTGTCCGTCTGTCTCGGACCGTCTGTCTCTTACCGTTGTCTCTGTCTGTCTGTTTCAGCCCGCCTGTCTCTGTCCGTCTGTATTTGACCGTCCGTCTCAGACCGTCTGTCTCATCCCGACTGTCTCAGCCCGCCTCTCTCAGTCCGAGTGTCTGAGACCGTCTGTCACAGACCGTCTGTCTCATCCCGCCTGTCCCAGTCCGTCTGTCTTTGAACGTCTGTCTCAGACCATCTGTCTCAGACCATCTGTGTCAGACCATCTGACTCAGACCATCTGTCTCAGACAGTCTGTCACTGTCCGTCTGTCGCGGACCGTCTGTCTCAGACCGTCTGTCTCGGACCGTCTGTCTCAGACCGTCTGTCTCTTACCGTTGTCTCTGTCCGTCTGTTTCAGCCCGCCTGTCTCTGTCCGTCTGTCTTTGACCCTCCGTCTCAGTCCGTCTGTCTCAGACCGTCTGTCTCTGTCCGTTTGTCTCGGACCGTCTGTCTCTTACCGTTGTCTCTGTCCGTCTGTTTCAGCCCGCCTCTCTCAGTCCGTCTGTCTGAGACCGTCTGTCTCATGTCATCTGTCTCTGTCCGTCTGTCTCAGACCGTCTGTCTCTGTCCGTCTGTCTCAGCCCGCCTGTCTCAGCCCGCCTCTCTCAGTCCGTCTTTCTAAGACCGTCTGTCTCAGACCGTCTGTCTTAGCCCGCCTGTCCCAACCCGCCTCTCTCAGTCCGTCTGTCAGAGACCGTTTGTCTCTTACCGTTCTCTCTGTCGGTAAGTCTCAGCCCGTCTGTCTCAGACCGTCTGTCTCAGCCCGCCTGTCTCAACCCGCCTCTCTCAGTCCGTCTGTCTCAGCCCGCCTGTCTCAGCCCGCCTCTCCCAGTCCGTCTGCCTCAGCCCGCCTGTCTCAGTCCGTCTGTCTCAGCCCGCCTGTCTCAGCCCGCCTCTCTCAGTCCGTCTGTCTGAGACCGTCTTTCTCAGACCGTCTGCCTCAGCCCGCCTGTCTCAACCCGCCTCTCTCAGTCCGTCTGTCAGAGACCGTTTGTCTCTTACCGTTCTCTCTGTCCGTCTGTCTCAGCCCGCCTGTCTCAGACCGTCTGTCTCAGACCGTCTGTCTCAGACCGTCTGTCTCGGACCGTCTGTCTCAGACCGTCTGTCTCAGACCGTCTGTCTCAGACCGTCTGTCTCAGCCCGCCTGTCTCAACCCGCCTCTCTCAGTCCGTCTGTCTCAGCCCGCCTGTCTCAGCCCGCCTCTCCCAGTCCGTCTGTCTCAGCCCGCCTGTCTCAGTCCGTCTGTCTCAGCCCGCCTGTCTCAGCCCGCCTCTCTCAGTCCGTCTGTCTGAGACCGTCTTTCTCAGACCGTCTGCCTCAGCCCGCCTGTCTCAACCCGCCTCTCTCAGTCCGTCTGTCAGAGACCGTTTGTCTCTTACCGTTCTCTCCGTCCGTCTGTCACAGCCCGCCTGTCTCAGACCGTCTGTCTCAGACCGTCTGTCTCAGACCGTCTGTCTCAGACCGTCTGTCTCGGACCGTCTGTCTCAGACCGTCTGTCTCTTCCCGTTGTCTCTGTCCGTCTGTTTCAGCCCGCCTGTCTCTGTCCGTCTGTCTTTGACCGTCCGTCTCAGTCCGTCTGTCTCAGACCGTCTGTCTCTGTCCGTGTGTCTCGGACCGTCTGTCTCTTACCGTTGTCTCTGTCCGTCTGTTTCAGCCCTCCTGTCTCTGTCCGTCTGTCTTTGACCGTCCGTCTCAGACCGTCTGTCTCAGCCCGCCTGTCTCAGCCCGCCTCTCTCAGTCCGTCTGTCTCAGACCGTCTGACTCAGCCCGCCTGTCTCTGTCCGTCTGTCTCAGACCGTCTGCCTCAGCCCGCCTGTCTCAACCCGCCTCTCTCAGTCCGTCTGTCTCAGCCCGCCTGTCTCAGCCCGCCTCTGCCAGTCCGTCTGTCTCAGCCCGCCTGTCTCAGTCCGCCTGTCTCAGTCCGCCTGTCTCAGACCATCTGTCTCTGTCCGTCTGTCTCAGACCGTCTGTCCCAGACCGTCTGTCTCAGACCGTCTGTCTCAGACCGTCTGTCTCAGCCCGCCTCTCTCAGCCCGCCTCCCTCAGTCCGTCTGTCTCTGCCCGTTTGTCTCAGACCGTCTGTCTCGGACCGTCTGTCTCAGACCGTCTGTCTCAGCCCGCCTGTCTCAGTCCGTCTGTCTCCGCCCGCCTGTATCAGTCCGTCTGTCTGAGCCCGCCTGTCTCAGTCCGTGTGTCTCAGACCGTCTGTCTCGGACCGTCTGTCTCTTACCGTCTGTCTCTTACCGTTGTCTCTGCCCGTCTGTTTCAGCCCGCCTGTCTCTGTCCGTCTGTCTTTGACCGTCCGTCTCAGTCTGTCTGTCTCAGACCGTCTGTCGCTGTCCGTCTGTCTCGGACCGTCTGTCTCTTACCGTTGTCTCTGTCTGTCTGTTTCAGCCCGCCTGTCTCTGTCCGTCTGTATTTGACCGTCCGTCTCAGACCGTCTGTCTCATCCCGACTGTCTCAGCCCGCCTCTCTCAGTCCGAGTGTCTGAGACCGTCTGTCACAGACCGTCTGTCTCATCCCGCCTGTCCCAGTCCGTCTGTCTTTGAACGTCTGTCTCAGACCATCTGTCTCAGACCATCTGTGTCAGACCATCTGACTCAGACCATCTGTCTCAGACAGTCTGTCACTGTCCGTCTGTCGCGGACCGTCTGTCTCAGACCGTCTGTCTCGGACCGTCTGTCTCAGACCGTCTGTCTCTTACCGTTGTCTCTGTCCGTCTGTTTCAGCCCGCCTGTCTCTGTCCGTCTGTCTTTGACCCTCCGTCTCAGTCCGTCTGTCTCAGACCGTCTGTCTCTGTCCGTTTGTCTCGGACCGTCTGTCTCTTACCGTTGTCTCTGTCCGTCTGTTTCAGCCCGCCTCTCTCAGTCCGTCTGTCTGAGACCGTCTGTCTCATGTCATCTGTCTCTGTCCGTCTGTCTCAGACCGTCTGTCTCTGTCCGTCTGTCTCAGCCCGCCTGTCTCAGCCCGCCTCTCTCAGTCCGTCTTTCTAAGACCGTCTGTCTCAGACCGTCTGTCTTAGCCCGCCTGTCCCAACCCGCCTCTCTCAGTCCGTCTGTCAGAGACCGTTTGTCTCTTACCGTTCTCTCTGTCCGTAAGTCTCAGCCCGCCTGTCTCAGACCGTCTGTCTCAGACCGTCTGTCTCAGACCGTCTGTCTCGGACCGTCTGTCTCGGACCGTCTGTCTCAGACCATCTGTGTCAGACCATCTGACTCAGACCATCTGTCTCAGACAGTCTGTCTCTGTCCGTCTGTCGCGGACCGTCTGTCTGAGACCGTCTGTCTCGGACCGTCTGTCTCAGACCGTCTGTTTCTTACCGTTGTCTCTGTCCGTCTGTTTCAGCCCGCCTGTCTCTGTCCGTCTGTCTTTGACCGTCCGTCTCAGTCCGTCTGTCTCAGACCGTCTGTCTCTGTCCGTCTGTCTCGGACCGTCTGTCTCTTACCGTTGTCTCTGTCCGTCTGTTTCAGCCCGCCTGTCTCTGTCCGTCTGTCAGAGACCGTTTGTCTCTTACCGTTCTCTCTGTCCGTCTGTCTCAGCCCGCCAGTCTCAGCCTGCCTCACCCAGTCCGTCTGTCTCAGCCCGCCTGTCTCAGTCCGTCTGTCTCAGACCGTCTGTCTCAGCCCGCCTGTCTCAGTCCGCCTCTCTCAGTCCGTCTGTCTGAGTCCGTCTGTCTCAGGCCATCTGTCTCAGACCGTCTGTCTCGGACCGTCTGTCTCGGACCGTCTGTCTCGGGCCGTCTGTCTCGGACCGTCTGTCTCGGACCGTCTGTCTCGGACCGTCTGTCTCGGACCCTCTGACTCAGACCGTCTGTCTCAGACCGTCTGCCTCTTACCCTTGTCTCGGACCGTCTGTCTCGGACCGTCTGTCTCTGTCCGTCTGTCGCGGACCGTCTGTCTGAGACCATCTGACTCAGACCATCTGTCTCAGACAGTCTGTTTCTTACCGTTGTCTCTGTCCGTCTGCTTCAGCCCGCCTGTCTCTGTCCGTCTGTCTTTGACCGTCCGTCTCAGTCCGTCTGTCTCAGACCGTCTGTCTCTGTCCGTCTGTCTCGGACCGTCTGTCTCTTACCGTTGTCTCTGTCCGTCTGTTTCAGCCCGCCTGTCTCTGTCCGTCTGTCTTTGACCGTCCGTCTCAGACCGTCTGTCTCAGCCCGCCTGTCTCAGCCCGCCTCTCTCAGTCCGTCTGTCAGAGACCGTTTGTCTCTTACCGTTCTCTCTGTCCGTCTGTCTCAGCCCGACTGTATCAGACCGTCTGTCTCAGACCGTCTGTCTCGGACCGTCTTCTGCGGACTGTCTGTCTCGGACCGTCTGTCTCAGTCCGTCTGTCTCAGACCGTCTGTCTCGGACTGTCTGTCTCAGACCGTCTGACTTAGCCCGCCTGTCTCAGTCCGTCTGTCTCAGACCGTCTGTCTCAGACCGTCTGTCTCAGTCCGCCTGTCTCAGACCGTCAGTCTCCGCCCGCCTGTCTCTGTCCGTTTGTCTCAGACCGTCTGTCTCAGACCGTCTGTCTCAGCCCGCCTGTCTCAACCCGCCTCTCTCAGTCCGTCTGTCTCAGCCCGCCTGTCTCAGCCCGCCTCTCCCAGTCTGTCTGCCTCAGCCCGCCTGTCTCAGTCCGTCTGTCTCAGCCCGCCTGTCTCAGTCCGCCTCTCTCAGTCCTTCTGTCTGAGTCCGTCTGTCTCAGGCCATCTGTCCCAGACCGTCTGTCTGAGTCCGTCTGTCTCAGGCCATCTGTCTCAGACCGTCTGTCTCAGACCGTCTGTCTCAGACCGTCTGTCTCGGACTGTCTGTCTCAGACCGTCTGACTTAGCCCGCCTGTCTCTGTCCGTCTGTTTCAGCCCGCCTGTCTCTGTCCGTCTGTCAGAGACCGTTTGTCTCTTACCGTTCTCTCTGTCCGTCTGTCTCAGCCCGCCAGTCTCAGCCTGCCTCACCCAGTCCGTCTGTCTCAGCCCGCCTGTCTCAGTCCGTCTGTCTCAGACCGTCTGTCTCAGCCCGCCTGTCTCAGTCCGCCTCTCTCAGTCCGTCTGTCTGAGTCCGTCTGTCTCAGGCCATCTGTCTCAGACCGTCTGTCTCGGACCGTCTGTCTCGGACCGTCTGTCTCGGGCCGTCTGTCTCGGACCGTCTGTCTCGGACCGTCTGTCTCGGACCGTCTGTCTCGGACCCTCTGACTCAGACCGTCTGTCTCAGACCGTCTGCCTCTTACCCTTGTCTCGGACCGTCTGTCTCGGACCGTCTGTCTCTGTCCGTCTGTCGCGGACCGTCTGTCTGAGACCATCTGACTCAGACCATCTGTCTCAGACAGTCTGTTTCTTACCGTTGTCTCTGTCCGTCTGCTTCAGCCCGCCTGTCTCTGTCCGTCTGTCTTTGACCGTCCGTCTCAGTCCGTCTGTCTCAGACCGTCTGTCTCTGTCCGTCTGTCTCGGACCGTCTGTCTCTTACCGTTGTCTCTGTCCGTCTGTTTCAGCCCGCCTGTCTCTGTCCGTCTGTCTTTGACCGTCCGTCTCAGACCGTCTGTCTCAGCCCGCCTGTCTCAGCCCGCCTCTCTCAGTCCGTCTGTCAGAGACCGTTTGTCTCTTACCGTTCTCTCTGTCCGTCTGTCTCAGCCCGACTGTATCAGACCGTCTGTCTCAGACCGTCTGTCTCGGACCGTCTTCTGCGGACTGTCTGTCTCGGACCGTCTGTCTCAGTCCGTCTGTCTCAGACCGTCTGTCTCGGACTGTCTGTCTCAGACCGTCTGACTTAGCCCGCCTGTCTCAGTCCGTCTGTCTCAGACCGTCTGTCTCAGACCGTCTGTCTCAGTCCGCCTGTCTCAGACCGTCAGTCTCCGCCCGCCTGTCTCTGTCCGTTTGTCTCAGACCGTCTGTCTCAGACCGTCTGTCTCAGCCCGCCTGTCTCAACCCGCCTCTCTCAGTCCGTCTGTCTCAGCCCGCCTGTCTCAGCCCGCCTCTCCCAGTCTGTCTGCCTCAGCCCGCCTGTCTCAGTCCGTCTGTCTCAGCCCGCCTGTCTCAGTCCGCCTCTCTCAGTCCTTCTGTCTGAGTCCGTCTGTCTCAGGCCATCTGTCCCAGACCGTCTGTCTGAGTCCGTCTGTCTCAGGCCATCTGTCTCAGACCGTCTGTCTCAGACCGTCTGTCTCAGACCGTCTGTCTCGGACTGTCTGTCTCAGACCGTCTGACTTAGCCCGCCTGTCTCAGTCCGTCTGTCTCAGACCGTCTGTCTCAGACCGTCTGTCTCAGCCCGCCTGTCTCAGCCCGCTTCTCTCAGTCCGTCTGTCTCAGACCGTCTGTCTCAGACCGTCTGTCTCAGACCGTCTGTCTCAGCCCGCCTGTCTCAACCCGCCTCTCTCAGTCCGTCTGTCTCAGCCCGCCTGTCTCAGCCCGCCTCTCCCAGTCCGTCTGTCTCAGCCCGCCTGTCTCGGTCCGTCTGTGTCCGCCCGCCTGTCTCTGTCAGTTTGTCTCAGACTGTCTGTCTCAGACCGTCTGTCTCAACCCGCCTGTCTCAACCCGCCTCTCTCAGTCCGTCTGTCTCAGCCCGCCTGTCTCAACCCGCCTCTCTCAGTCCGTCTGTCTCAGCCCGCCTGTCTCAGCCCGCCTCTCCCAGTCCGTCTGTCTCAGCCCGCCTGTCTCGGTCCGTCTGTCTCCGCCCGCCTGTCTCAGACCGTCTGTCTCAGACCGTCTGTCTCAGACCGTCTGTCTCGGACTGTCTGTCTCAGACCGTCTGACTTAGCCCGCCTGTCTCAGTCCGTCTGACTCAGACCGTCTGTCTCAGACCGTCTGTCTCAGCCCGCCTGTCTCAGCCCGCTTCTCTCAGTCCGTCTGTCTCAGGCCATCTGTCTCAGACCGCCTGTCTCAGTCCGTCTGTTTCAGACCGTCTGTCTCAGACCGTCTGTCTCAGCCCGCCTGTCTCAGCCCGCTTCTCTCAGTCCGTCTGTCTCAGACCATCTGACTCAGACCATCTGTCTCAGACAGTCTGTTTCTTACCGTTGTCTCTGTCCGTCTGTTTCAGCCCGCCTGTCTCTGTCCGTCTGTCTTTGACCGTCTGTCTCAGGCCATCTGTCCCAGACCGTCTGTCTGAGTCCGTCTGTCTCAGGCCATCTGTCTCAGACCGTCTGTCTCAGACCGTCTGTCTCAGACCGTCTGTCTCGGACTGTCTGTCTCAGACCGTCTGACTTAGCCCGCCTGTCTCAGTCCGTCTGTCTCAGACCGTCTGTCTCAGCCCGCCTGTCTCAGTCCGCATCTCTCAGTGCGTCTGTCTGAGTCCATCTGTCTCAGGCCATCTGTCTCAGACCGCCTGTCTCTGACCGTCTTCTCAGACCGTCTGTCTCAGCCCGCCTGTCTCAGCCCGCCTCTCCCAGTCCGTCTGTCTCAGCCCGCCTGTCTCAGTCCGTCTGTCTCAGACCGTCTGGCTCAAACCGTCTGTCTCAGCTCGCCTGTCTCAGTCCGTCTCTCTCAGACCGTCTGTCTCAGCCCGCCTGTCTCAGCTCGCCTGTCTCAGTCCGTCTGTCTCAGGACATCTGTCTCAGTCCGTCTGTTTCAGACAGTCTGTCTCTGTCCGTCTGTCTCAGCCCACCTGTCTCTGTCCGTCTGTCTCAGACCGTCTGTCTCGGACCGTCTGTCTCAGACCGTCTGTCTCTTACCGTTGTCTCTGTCCGTCTGTTTCAGCCCGCCTGTCTCAGCCCGCCTGTCTCAGACCGTCTGTCTCGGACCGTCTGTCTCGGACCGTCTGTCTCGGACCGTCTGTCTCCTACCGTCTGACTCCGCCCGCCTGTCTCAGACCGTCTGTCTCGGACCCTCTGTCTCAGACCGTCTGTCTCAGACCGTCTGCCTCTTACCGTTGTCTCGGACCGTCTGTCTCGGACCGTCTGTCTCGGACCGTCTGTCTCGGACCGTCTGTCTCAGACCGTCTGTCTCTTACCGTTGTCTCTGTCCGTCTGTTTCAGCCCGCCTGTCTCTGTCCGTCTGTCTTTGACCGTCCGTCTCAGTCCGTCTGTCTGAGACCGTCTGTCTCGGACCGTCTGTCTCAGACCGTCTGTCTCTTACCGTTGTCTCTGTCCGTCTGTTTCAGCCCGCCTGTCTCTGTCCGTCTGTCTTTGACCGTCCGTCTCAGTCCGTCTGTCTCAGACCGTCTGTCTCAGTCCGTCTGTCAGAGACCGTTTGTCACTTACCGTTCTCTCTGTCCGTCTGTCTCAGCCCGACTGTCTCAGACCGTCTGTCTCAGACCGTCTGTCAGAGACCGTTTGTCTCTTACCGTTCTCTCTGTCCGTCTGTCTCAGCCCGACTGTCTCAGACCGTCTGTCTCAGACCGTCTGTCTCAGTCCGTCTGTCTCCGCCCGCCTGTCTCTGTCCGTTTGTCTCAGACCGTCTGTCTCAGACCGTCTGTCTCAGCCCGCCTGTCTCAACCCGCCTCTCTCAGTCCGTCTGTCTCAGCCCGCCTGTCTCAGCCCGCCTCTCCCAGTCTGTCTGCCTCAGCCCGCCTGTCTCAGTCCGTCTGTCTCAGCCCGCCTGTCTCAGTCCGCCTCTCTCAGTCCGTCTGTCTGAGTCCGTCTGTCTCAGGCCATCTGTCTCAGACCGTCTGTCTGAGTCCGTCTGTCTCAGGCCATCTGTCTCAGACCGTCTGTCTCAGACCGTCTGTCTCAGACCGTCTGTCTCAGCCCGCCTGTCTCAACCCGCCTCTCTCAGTCCGTCTGTCTCAGCCCGCCTGTCTCAGCCCGCCTCTCCCAGTCTGTCTGCCTCAGCCCGCCTGTCTCAGTCCGTCTGTCTCAGCCCGCCTGTCTCAGTCCGCCTCTCTCAGTCCGTCTGTCTGAGTCCGTCTGTCTCAGGCCATCTGTCTCAGACCGTCTGTCTGAGTCCGTCTGTCTCAGGCCATCTGTCTCAGACCGTCTGTCTCAGACCGTCTGTCTCAGACCGTCTGTCTCAGCCCGCCTGTCTCAACCCGCCTCTCTCAGTCCGTCTGTCTCAGCCCGCCTGTCTCAGCCCGCTTCTCTCAGTCCGTCTGTCTCAGACCGTCTGTCTCAGACCGTCTGTCTCAGCCCGCCTCTCCCAGTCCGTCTGTCTCAGCCCGCCTGTCTCGGTCCGTCTGTCTCCGCCCGCCTGTCTCTGTCAGTTTGTCTCAGACTGTCTGTCTCAGACCGTCTGTCTCAGCCCGCCTGTCTCAACCCGCCTCTCTCAGTCCGTCTGTCTCAGCCCGCCTGTCTCAGCCCGCCTCTCCCAGTCCGACTGTCTCAGCCCGCCTGTCTCAGTCCGTCTGTCTCAGACCGTCTGTCTCAGCCCGCCTGTCTCAGTCCGCATCTCTCAGTCCGTCTGTCTGAGTCCATCTGTCTCAGGCCATCTGTCTCAGACCGCCTGTCTCTGACCGTCTTCTCAGACCGTCTGTCTCAGCCCGCCTGTCTCAGCCCGCCTCTCCCAGTCCGTCTGTCTCAGCCCGCCTGTCTCAGTCCGTCTGTCTCAGACCGTCTGGCTCAAACCGTCTGTCTCAGCTCCCCTGTCTCAGTCCGTCTCTCTCAGACCGTCTGTCTCAGCCCGCCTGTCTCAGCTCGCCTGTCTCAGTCCGTCTGTCTCAGGACATCTGTCTCAGTCCGTCTGTTTCAGACAGTCTGTCTCTGTCCGTCTGTCTCAGCCCACCTGTCTCTGTCCGTCTGTCTCAGACCGTCTGTCTCGGACCGTCTGTCTCAGACCGTCTGTCTCTTACCGTTGTCTCTGTCCGTCTGTTTCAGCCCGCCTGTCTCAGCCCGCCTGTCTCAGACCGTCTGTCTCGGACCGTCTGTCTCGGACCGTCTGTCTCCTACCGTCTGACTCCGCCCGCCTGTCTCAGACCGTCTGTCTCGGACCCTCTGTCTCAGACCGTCTGTCTCAGACCGTCTGCCTCTTACCGTTGTCTCGGACCGTCTGTCTCGGACCGTCTGTCTCGGACCGTCTGTCTCAGACCATCTGTGTCAGACCATCTGACTCAGACCATCTGTCTCAGACAGTCTGTCTCTGTCCGTCTGTCGCGGACCGTCTGTCTGAGACCGTCTGTCTCGGACCGTCTGTCTCAGACCGTCTGTCTCTTACCGTTGTCTCTGTCCGTCTGTTTCAGCCCGCCTGTCTCTGTCCGTCTGTCTTTGACCGTCCGTCTCAGTCCGTCTGTCTCGGACCGTCTGTCTCTTACCGTTGTCTCTGTCCGTCTGTTTCAGCCCGCCTGTCTCAACCCGCCTCTCTCAGTCCGTCTGTCTCAGCCCGCCTGTCTCAGCCCGCCTGTCTCAGCCCGCCTCTCTCAGTCCGTCTGTCAGAGACCGTTTGTCACTTACCGTTCTCTCTGTCCGTCTGTCTCAGCCCGACTGTCTCAGACCGTCTGTCTCAGACCGTCTGTCAGAGACCGTTTGTCTCTTACCGTTCTCTCTGTCCGTCTGTCTCAGCCCGACTGTCTCAGACCGTCTGTCTCAGACCGTCTGTCTCAGTCCGTCTGTCTCCGCCCGCCTGTCTCTGTCCGTTTGTCTCAGACCGTCTGTCTCAGACCGTCTGTCTCAGCCCGCCTGTCTCAACCCGCCTCTCTCAGTCCGTCTGTCTCAGCCCGCCTGTCTCAGCCCGCCTCTCCCAGTCTGTCTGCCTCAGCCCGCCTGTCTCAGTCCGTCTGTCTCAGCCCGCCTGTCTCAGTCCGCCTCTCTCAGTCCGTCTGTCTGAGTCCGTCTGTCTCAGGCCATCTGTCTCAGACCGTCTGTCTGAGTCCGTCTGTCTCAGGCCATCTGTCTCAGACCGTCTGTCTCAGACCGTCTGTCTCAGACCGTCTGTCTCAGCCCGCCTGTCTCAACCCGCCTCTCTCAGTCCGTCTGTCTCAGCCCGCCTGTCTCAGCCCGCTTCTCTCAGTCCGTCTGTCTCAGACCGTCTGTCTCAGACCGTCTGTCTCAGACCGTCTGTCTCAGCCCGCCTGTCTCAACCCGCCTCTCTCAGTCCGTCTGTCTCAGCCCGCCTGTCTCAGCCCGCCTCTCCCAGTCCGTCTGTCTCAGCCCGCCTGTCTCGGTCCGTCTGTCTCCGCCCGCCTGTCTCTGTCAGTTTGTCTCAGACTGTCTGTCTCAGACCGTCTGTCTCAGCCCGCCTGTCTCAACCCGCCTCTCTCAGTCCGTCTGTCTCAGCCCGCCTGTCTCAGCCCGCCTCTCCCAGTCCGACTGTCTCAGCCCGCCTGTCTCAGTCCGTCTGTCTCAGACCGTCTGTCTCAGCCCGCCTGTCTCAGTCCGCATCTCTCAGTCCGTCTGTCTGAGTCCATCTGTCTCAGGCCATCTGTCTCAGACCGCCTGTCTCTGACCGTCTTCTCAGACCGTCTGTCTCAGCCCGCCTGTCTCAGCCCGCCTCTCCCAGTCCGTCTGTCTCAGCCCGCCTGTCTCAGCCCGCCTCTCTCAGTCCGTCTGTCAGAGACCGTTTGTCACTTACCGTTCTCTCTGTCCGTCTGTCTCAGCCCGACTGTCTCAGACCGTCTGTCTCAGACCGTCTGTCAGAGACCGTTTGTCTCTTACCGTTCTCTCTGTCCGTCTGTCTCAGCCCGACTGTCTCAGACCGTCTGTCTCAGACCGTCTGTCTCAGTCCGTCTGTCTCCGCCCGCCTGTCTCTGTCCGTTTGTCTCAGACCGTCTGTCTCAGACCGTCTGTCTCAGCCCGCCTGTCTCAACCCGCCTCTCTCAGTCCGTCTGTCTCAGCCCGCCTGTCTCAGCCCGCCTCTCCCAGTCTGTCTGCCTCAGCCCGCCTGTCTCAGTCCGTCTGTCTCAGCCCGCCTGTCTCAGTCCGCCTCTCTCAGTCCGTCTGTCTGAGTCCGTCTGTCTCAGGCCATCTGTCTCAGACCGTCTGTCTGAGTCCGTCTGTCTCAGGCCATCTGTCTCAGACCGTCTGTCTCAGACCGTCTGTCTCAGACCGTCTGTCTCAGCCCGCCTGTCTCAACCCGCCTCTCTCAGTCCGTCTGTCTCAGCCCGCCTGTCTCAGCCCGCCTCTCCCAGTCCGTCTGTCTCAGCCCGCCTGTCTCAGACCGTCTGTCTCAGACCGTCTGTCTCAGCCCGCCTGTCTCAGTAAGCATCTCTCAGTCCGTCTGTCTGAGTCCATCTGTCTCAGGCCATCTGTCTCAGCCCGCCTGTCTCTGACCGTCTTCTCAGACCGTCTGTCTCGAACCGTCTGTCTCAGATCGTCTCACTCGGCCCGCCTATCTCAGTCCGTCTATCTCCGCCCGCCTGTCTCTGTCCGTTTGTCTCAGACCCTCTGTCTCGGACCGTCTGTCTCAGACCGTCTGACTCAACCCGCCTGTCTCTGTCCGTTTGTCTCAGACCGTCCGTCTCAGACCGTCTGTCTCAGCCCGCCTGTCTCAGCCCGCCTCTCCCAGTCCGTCTGTCTCAGCCCGCCTGTCTCAGTCCGCCTCTCTCAGTCCGTCTGTCTGAGTCCGTCTGTCTCGGGCCATCTGTCTCAGACCGTCTGTCTGAGTCCGTCTGTCTCAGGCCATCTGTCTCAGACCGTCTGTCTCAGACCGTCTGTCTCAGACCGTCTGTCTCAGCCCGCCTGTCTCAACCCGCCTCTCTCAGTCCGTCTGTCTCAGCCCGCCTGTCTCAGCCCGCCTCTCCCAGTCCGTCTGTCTCAGCCCGCCTGTCTCAGTCCGTCTGTCTCAGACCGTCTGTCTCAGCCCGCCTGTCTCAGTCCGCATCTCTCAGTCCGTCTGTCAGAGACCGTTTGTCACTTACCGTTCTCTCTGTCCGTCTGTCTCAGCCCGACTGTCTCAGACCGTCTGTCTCAGACCGTCTGTCAGAGACCGTTTGTCTCTTACCGTTCTCTCTGTCCGTCTGTCTCAGCCCGACTGTCTCAGACCGCCTGTCTCAGACCGTCTGTCTCAGTCCGTCTGTCTCCGCCCGCCTGTCTCTGTCCGTTTGTCTCAGACCGTCTGTCTCAGACCGTCTGTCTCAGCCCGCCTGTCTCAACCCGCCTCTCTCAGTCCGTCTGTCTCAGCCCGCCTGTCTCAGCCCGCCTCTCCCAGCCTGTCTGCCTCAGCCCGCCTGTCTCAGTCCGTCTGTCTCAGCCCGCCTGTCTCAGTCCGCCTCTCTCAGTCCGTCTGTCTCAGACCGTCTGTCTCAGACCGTCTGTCTCAGCCCGCCTGTCTCAACCCGCCTCTCTCAGTCCGTCTGTCTCAGCCCGCCTGTCTCAGACCGTCTGTCTCAGACCGTCTGTCTCAGCCCGCCTGTCTCAGTCCGTCTGTCTCAGACCGTCTGTCTCAGCCCGCCTGTCTCAGTAAGCATCTCTCAGTCCGTCTGTCTGAGTCCATCTGTCTCAGGCCATCTGTCTCAGCCCGCCTGTCTCTGACCGTCTTCTCAGACCGTCTGTCTCGAACCGTCTGTCTCAGATCGTCTCACTCGGCCCGCCTATCTCAGTCCGTCTATCTCCGCCCGCCTGTCTCTGTCCGTTTGTCTCAGACCCTCTGTCTCGGACCGTCTGTCTCAGACCGTCTGACTCAACCCGCCTGTCTCTGTCCGTTTGTCTCAGACCGTCCGTCTCAGACCGTCTGTCTCAGCCCGCCTGTCTCAGCCCGCCTCTCCCAGTCCGTCTGTCTCAGCCCGCCTGTCTCAGTCCGCCTCTCTCAGTCCGTCTGTCTGAGTCCGTCTGTCTCGGGCCATCTGTCTCAGACCGTCTGTCTGAGTCCGTCTGTCTCAGGCCATCTGTCTCAGACCGTCTGTCTCAGACCGTCTGTCTCAGACCGTCTGTCTCAGCCCGCCTGTCTCAACCCGCCTCTCTCAGTCCGTCTGTCTCAGCCCGCCTGTCTCAGCCCGCCTCTCCCAGTCCGTCTGTCTCAGCCCGCCTGTCTCAGTCCGTCTGTCTCAGACCGTCTGTCTCAGCCCGCCTGTCTCAGTCCGCATCTCTCAGTCCGTCTGTCAGAGACCGTTTGTCACTTACCGTTCTCTCTGTCCGTCTGTCTCAGCCCGACTGTCTCAGACCGTCTGTCTCAGACCGTCTGTCAGAGACCGTTTGTCTCTTACCGTTCTCTCTGTCCGTCTGTCTCAGCCCGACTGTCTCAGACCGTCTGTCTCAGACCGTCTGTCTCAGTCCGTCTGTCTCCGCCCGCCTGTCTCTGTCCGTTTGTCTCAGACCGTCTGTCTCAGACCGTCTGTCTCAGCCCGCCTGTCTCAACCCGCCTCTCTCAGTCCGTCTGTCTCAGCCCGCCTGTCTCAGCCCGCCTCTCCCAGCCTGTCTGCCTCAGCCCGCCTGTCTCAGTCCGTCTGTCTCAGCCCGCCTGTCTCAGTCCGCCTCTCTCAGTCCGTCTGTCTGAGTCCGTCTGTCTCAGGCCATCTGTCTCAGACCGTTTGTCTGAGTCCGTCTGTCTCAGGCCATCTGTCTCAGACCGTCTGTCTCAGACCGTCTGTCTCAGACCGTCTGTCTCAGCCCGCCTGTCTCAGTCCGTCTGTCTCAGACCGTCTGTCTCAGCCCGCCTGTCTCAGTCCGCATCTCTCAGTCCGTCTGTCTGAGTCCATCTGTCTCAGGCCATCTGTCTCAGCCCGCCTGTCTCTGACCGTCTTCTCAGACCGTCTGTCTCGAACCGTCTGTCTCAGATCGTCTCACTCGGCCCGCCTATCTCAGTCCGTCTATCTCCGCCCGCCTGTCTCTGTCCGTTTGTCTCAGACCCTCTGTCTCGGACCGTCTGTCTCAGACCGTCTGCCTCTTACCGTTGTCTCGGACCGTCTGTCTCGGACCGTCTGTCTCGGACCGTCTGTCTCGGACCGTCTGTCTCGGACCGTCTGTCTCGGACCGTCTGTCTCAGACCATCTGTGTCAGACCATCTGACTCAGACCATCTGTCTCAGACAGTCTGTCTCAGACCGTCTGTCTCGGACCGTCTTCCGCGGACTGTCTGTCTCGGACCGTCTGTCTCAGACCGTCTGACTCAGCCCGTCTGTCTCTGTCCTTCTGTCTCAGACCGTCTGCCTCAGCCCGCCTGTCTCAACCCGCCTCTCTCAGTCCGTCTGTCTCAGCCCGCCTGTCTCAGCCCGCCTCTGCCAGTCCGTCTGTGTCAGCCCGCCTGTCTCAGTCCGCCTGTCTCAGTCCGCCTGTCTCAGTCCGTCTGTCTCCGCCCGCCTGTCTCTGTCCGTTTGTCTCAGACCGTCTGTCACTGTCCGTCTGTCTCGGACCGCCTGTCTCTTACCGTTGTCTCTGTCCGTCTGTTTCAGCCCGCCTGCCTCTTTCCGTCTGTCTTTGACCGTCCGTCTCAGACCGTCTGTCTCAGCCCGCCTGTCTCAGCCCGCCTCTCTCAGTCCGTCTGTCAGAGACCGTTTGTCTCTTACCGTTCTCTCTGTCCGTCTGTCTCAGCCCGACTGTCTCAGACCTTCTGTCTCAGACCGTCTGTCTCGGACCGTCTTCCGCGGACTGTCTGTCTCGGACCGTCTGTCTCAGACCGTCTGACTCAGCCCGTCTGTCTCTGTCCTTCTGTCTCAGACCGTCTGCCTCAGCCCGTCTGTCTCAACCCGCCTCTCTCAGTCCGTCTGTCTCAGCCCGCCTGTCTCAGCCCGCCTCTGCCAGTCCGTCTGTGTAGCCCGCCTGTCTCAGTCCGCCTGTCTCAGTCCGCCTGTCTCAGTCCGCCTGTCTCAGTCCGTCTGTCTCCGCCCGCCTGTCTCTGTCCGTTTGTCTCAGACCGTCTGTCTCAGACCGTCTGTCTCAGCCCGCCTGCCTCAACCCGCCTCTCTCAGTCCGTCTGTCTCAGCCCGCCTGTCTCAGCCCGCCTCTCCCAGTCTGTCTGCCTCAGCCCGCCTGTCTCAGTCCGTCTGTCTCAGCCCGCCTGTCTCAGTCCGCCTCTCTCAGTCCGTCTGTCTGAGTCCGTCTGTCTCAGACCGTCTGTCTGAGTCCGTCTGTCTCAGGCCATCTGTCTCAGACCGTCTGTCTCAGACCGTCTATCTCGGACCGTCTGTCTCAGACCGTCTGACTCAGCCCGCCTGTCTCAGCCCGCCTGTCTCAGCCCGCCTGTCTCTGTCCGTCTGTCTCGGACCGTCTGTCTCGGACCGTCTGTCTCGGACCGTCTGTCTCCGACCGTCTGACTCCGCCCGCCTGTCTCAGACCGTCTGTCTCAGACCGTCTGCCTCTTACCGTTGTCTCGGACCGTCTGTCTCGGACCGTCTGTCTCGGACCGTCTGTCTCAGACCATCTGTGTCAGACCATCTGACTCAGACCATCTGTCTCAGACAGTCTGTCTCTGTCCGTCTGTCGCGGACCGTCTGTCTGAGGCCGTCTGTCTCGGACCGTCTGTCTCAGACCGTCTGTCTCTTACCGTTGTCTCTGTCCGTCTGTTTCAGCCCGCCTGTCTCTGTCCGTCTGTGTTTGACCGTCCGTCTCAGACCGTCTGTCTCAGGCCGCCTGTCTCAGCCCGCCTCTCTCATTCCGTCTGTCAGAGACCGTTTGTCTCTTACCGTTCTCTCTGTCCGTCTGTCTCAGCCCGACTGTCTCAGACCGTCTGTCTCAGACCGTCTGACTCAGCCCGTCTGTCTCTGTCCTTCTGTCTCTGACCGTCTGCCTCAGCCCGCCTGTCTCAACCCGCCTCTCTCAGTCCGTCTGTCTCAGCCCGCATGTCTCAGCCCGCCTCTGCCAGTCCGTCTGTCTCAGCCCGCCTGTCTCAGTCCGCCTGTCTCAGTCCGCCTGTCTCAGTCCGCCTGTCTCAGTCCGTCTGTCTCCGCCCGCCTGTCTCTGTCCGTTTGTCTCAGACCGTCTGTCTCAGACCGTCTGTCTCAGCCCGCCTGTCTCAACCCGCCTCTCTCAGTCCGTCTGTCTCAGCCCGCCTGTCTCAGCCCGCCTCTCCCAGTCTGTCTGCCTCAGCCCGCCTGTCTCAGTCCGTCTGTCTCAGCCCGCCTGTCTCAGTCCGCCTCTCTCAGTCCGTCTGTCTGAGTCCGTCTGTCTCAGGCCATCTGTCTCTGACCGTCTGTCTGAGTCCATCTGTCTCAGGCCATCTGTCTCAGACCGTCTGTCTCAGACCGTCTGTCTCAGACCGTCTGTCATTGACCGTCCGTCTCAGAGCATCTGTCTCAGAGCGTCTGTCTCTGGCCGTCTGTCTCAGACCGTCTGTCTCATCCCGCCTGTCCCTGTCCGTCTGTCTGAGACCGTCTGTCTCAGGCGATGTGTCTCAGTCCGCGTGTCTCATACCGTCTATCTCGGACTGTCTGTCCCAGACCATCTGCCTCTTACCGTTGTCTCAGCCCGCCTGTCTCAGCCCGTCTGTCTCAGACCGTCTGTCTCAGACCGTCTGTCTCAGACCGTCCGCCTCTGTCGGTCTGTCTCAGACCGTCTGTCTCAGCCCGTCTGTCTCAGACCGTCTGTCTTAGCGCGTCCGTCTCAGTCCGCCTGTCTCAGACCGTCTGTCGCGGACCGTCTGTCTCAGACCGTCTGCCTCTTACCGTTGTCTCAGACCGTCTGTCCCAGACCGTCTGTCTCAGACCGTCTGTCTCAGCCCGCCTGTGTCAGCCCGCCTCTCTCGGTCCGTCTGTCTGAGACCGTCTGTCTCAGCCGGTCTGACTCTGTCCGTCTGTCTCAGCCCGCCTGTCTCAGCCCGCCTCTCTCGGACCGTCTATCTCAGACCGTCTGCCTCAGATCGTCTGCCTAAGCGCGCCTGTCTCAGCCCGTCTGTCTCAGACCGTCTGTCTCAGCCCGCCTGTCTCAGCCCGCCTCTCTCGGACCGTCTGTCTCAGACCGTCTGCCTCAGCCCGCCTGTCTCAGCCCGTCTGTCTCAGACCGTCTGTCTCAGCCCGCCTGTCTCAGCCCGCCTCTCTCGGACCGTCTGTCTCAGACCGTCTGCCTCAGACCGTCTGCCTAAGCCCACCTGTCTCAGCCCGCCTCTCTTAGCCCGCCTGTCTCAGTCCGCCTCTCTCAGTCCGCCTGTCTGAGACCGTCTGCCTCTTACCGCTGTCTCAGAGCGTCTGTCTCAGACCGCCTGTCTCAGACCGTCTGTCTCAGTCCGTCTGTCTGAGACCGTCTGCCTCAGACCATCTGTTTCAGACCGTCTGTCTCTGTCTGTCTGCCTCTGTCTGTCTCTCTAAAAACCACTTGTCTCAGTCCGTCTGTCTCGGATCATCTGTCTCAGACCGTTGCCTCTGTCCTTCCGTCTCAGCCCGCCTGGCTCAGACCGTCTGTCTCAGTCCATCTGTCTCAGACCGTCTGTCTCAGACCGTCTGTCTCTGTCCGTCTGTCTCTGCCCGCCTGTCTCAGCCCGCCTCTCTCAGCACGCCTGTCTCAGCCCGCCTCTCTCTGTCCGTCTGTCTCAGACCGTCTGTCTCAGCCCGCCTGTCTCAGCCCGCCTCTCTCGGACCGTCTGTCTCAGACCGTCTGCCTCAGACCGTCTGCCTAAGCCAGCCTGTCTCAGCCCGTCTGTCTCAGACCGTCTGTCTCAGCCCGCCTGTCTCAGCCCGCCTCTCTCGGACCGTCTGTCTCAGCCCGCCTGTGTCAGCCCGCCTCTCTCAGTCCGTCTGTCTGAGACCGTCTGTCTCAGCCCGTCTGTCTCTGTCCGTCTGTCTCATCCCGCCTGTCCCAGTCCGTCTGTCTTTGACCGTCTGTCTCAGACCATCTGTCTCAGACCGCCTGTTTCTGTCCGTCTGTCTCGGACCGTCTGTCTCAGCCCGTCTGTCTCATACCGTCTGTCTCAGCCTGCCTGTCTCAGCCCGCCTCTCTCGGACCGTCTGTCTCAGACCGTCTGCCTCAGACCGTCTGCCTAAGCGCGCCTGTCTCAGGCCGTCTGTCTCAGCCCGCCTGTCTGAGCCCGCCTCTCTCGGACCGTCTGTCTCAGACCGTCTGCCTAAGCCCACCTGTCTCAGCCCGCCTCTCTTAGCCCGGCTGTCTCAGTCCGCCTGTCTGAGACCGTCTGCCTCTTACCGTTGTCCCAGTCCGTCTGTCTTTGACCGTCTGTCTCAGACCATCTGTCTCAGACCGTCTGTCTCTGTCCGTCTGTCTCAGACCGCCTGTCTCATCCCGCCTGTCCCAGTCCGTCTGTCATTGACCGTCCGTCTCAGACCATCTGTCTCACACCGTCTGTCTCTGGCCGTCTGTCTCAGACCGTCTGTCTCATCCCGCCTGTCCCAGTCCGTCTGTCTGAGACCGTCTGTCTCAGGCTATGTGTCTCAGACCATCCGTCTCAGACCGTCTGCCTCTTACCGTTGTCTCAGACCTTCTGTCCCAGACCATCTGCCTCTTACCGTCTGTCTCAGCCCGCCTGTGTCAGCCCGCCTCTCTGAGTCCGTCTGTCTGAGACCGTCTGTCTCAGCCCGTCTGTCTCATCCCGCCTGTCCCAGTCCGTCTGTCTTTCACCGTCTGTCGCAGACCGCCTGTCTCTGTCCGTCTGTCTCAGACCGTCTGTCTCAGCCCGTCTGTCTCAGTCCGTCTATCTCCGCCCGCCTGTCTCTGTCCGTTTGTCTCAGACCCTCTGTCTCGGACCGTCTGTCTCAGACCGTCTGACTCAACCCGCCTGTCTCTGTCCGTTTGTCTCAGACCGTCCGTCTCAGACCGTCTGTCTCAGCCCGCCTGTCTCAGCCCGCCTCTCCCAGTCCGTCTGTCTCAGCCCGCCTGTCTCAGTCCGCCTCTCTCAGTCCGTCTGTCTGAGTCCGTCTGTCTCGGGCCATCTGTCTCAGACCGTCTGTCTGAGTCCGTCTGTCTCAGGCCATCTGTCTCAGACCGTCTGTCTCAGACCGTCTGTCTCAGACCGTCTGTCTCAGCCCGCCTGTCTCAACCCGCCTCTCTCAGTCCGTCTGTCTCAGCCCGCCTGTCTCAGCCCGCCTCTCCCAGTCCGTCTGTCTCAGCCCGCCTGTCTCAGTCCGTCTGTCTCAGACCGTCTGTCTCAGCCCGCCTGTCTCAGTCCGCATCTCTCAGTCCGTCTGTCAGAGACCGTTTGTCACTTACCGTTCTCTCTGTCCGTCTGTCTCAGCCCGACTGTCTCAGACCGTCTGTCTCAGACCGTCTGTCAGAGACCGTTTGTCTCTTACCGTTCTCTCTGTCCGTCTGTCTCAGCCCGACTGTCTCAGACCGTCTGTCTCAGACCGTCTGTCTCAGTCCGTCTGTCTCCGCCCGCCTGTCTCTGTCCGTTTGTCTCAGACCGTCTGTCTCAGACCGTCTGTCTCAGCCCGCCTGTCTCAACCCGCCTCTCTCAGTCCGTCTGTCTCAGCCCGCCTGTCTCAGCCCGCCTCTCCCAGCCTGTCTGCCTCAGCCCGCCTGTCTCAGTCCGTCTGTCTCAGCCCGCCTGTCTCAGTCCGCCTCTCTCAGTCCGTCTGTCTGAGTCCGTCTGTCTCAGGCCATCTGTCTCAGACCGTTTGTCTGAGTCCGTCTGTCTCAGGCCATCTGTCTCAGACCGTCTGTCTCAGACCGTCTGTCTCAGACCGTCTGTCTCAGCCCGCCTGTCTCAGTCCGTCTGTCTCAGACCGTCTGTCTCAGCCCGCCTGTCTCAGTCCGCATCTCTCAGTCCGTCTGTCTGAGTCCATCTGTCTCAGGCCATCTGTCTCAGCCCGCCTGTCTCTGACCGTCTTCTCAGACCGTCTGTCTCGAACCGTCTGTCTCAGATCGTCTCACTCGGCCCGCCTATCTCAGTCCGTCTATCTCCGCCCGCCTGTCTCTGTCCGTTTGTCTCAGACCCTCTGTCTCGGACCGTCTGTCTCAGACCGTCTGCCTCTTACCGTTGTCTCGGACCGTCTGTCTCGGACCGTCTGTCTCGGACCGTCTGTCTCGGACCGTCTGTCTCGGACCGTCTGTCTCGGACCGTCTGTCTCAGACCATCTGTGTCAGACCATCTGACTCAGACCATCTGTCTCAGACAGTCTGTCTCAGACCGTCTGTCTCGGACCGTCTTCCGCGGACTGTCTGTCTCGGACCGTCTGTCTCAGACCGTCTGACTCAGCCCGTCTGTCTCTGTCCTTCTGTCTCAGACCGTCTGCCTCAGCCCGCCTGTCTCAACCCGCCTCTCTCAGTCCGTCTGTCTCAGCCCGCCTGTCTCAGCCCGCCTCTGCCAGTCCGTCTGTGTCAGCCCGCCTGTCTCAGTCCGCCTGTCTCAGTCCGCCTGTCTCAGTCCGTCTGTCTCCGCCCGCCTGTCTCTGTCCGTTTGTCTCAGACCGTCTGTCACTGTCCGTCTGTCTCGGACCGCCTGTCTCTTACCGTTGTCTCTGTCCGTCTGTTTCAGCCCGCCTGCCTCTTTCCGTCTGTCTTTGACCGTCCGTCTCAGACCGTCTGTCTCAGCCCGCCTGTCTCAGCCCGCCTCTCTCAGTCCGTCTGTCAGAGACCGTTTGTCTCTTACCGTTCTCTCTGTCCGTCTGTCTCAGCCCGACTGTCTCAGACCTTCTGTCTCAGACCGTCTGTCTCGGACCGTCTTCCGCGGACTGTCTGTCTCGGACCGTCTGTCTCAGACCGTCTGACTCAGCCCGTCTGTCTCTGTCCTTCTGTCTCAGACCGTCTGCCTCAGCCCGTCTGTCTCAACCCGCCTCTCTCAGTCCGTCTGTCTCAGCCCGCCTGTCTCAGCCCGCCTCTGCCAGTCCGTCTGTGTAGCCCGCCTGTCTCAGTCCGCCTGTCTCAGTCCGCCTGTCTCAGTCCGCCTGTCTCAGTCCGTCTGTCTCCGCCCGCCTGTCTCTGTCCGTTTGTCTCAGACCGTCTGTCTCAGACCGTCTGTCTCAGCCCGCCTGCCTCAACCCGCCTCTCTCAGTCCGTCTGTCTCAGCCCGCCTGTCTCAGCCCGCCTCTCCCAGTCTGTCTGCCTCAGCCCGCCTGTCTCAGTCCGTCTGTCTCAGCCCGCCTGTCTCAGTCCGCCTCTCTCAGTCCGTCTGTCTGAGTCCGTCTGTCTCAGACCGTCTGTCTGAGTCCGTCTGTCTCAGGCCATCTGTCTCAGACCGTCTGTCTCAGACCGTCTATCTCGGACCGTCTGTCTCAGACCGTCTGACTCAGCCCGCCTGTCTCAGCCCGCCTGTCTCAGCCCGCCTGTCTCTGTCCGTCTGTCTCGGACCGTCTGTCTCGGACCGTCTGTCTCGGACCGTCTGTCTCCGACCGTCTGACTCCGCCCGCCTGTCTCAGACCGTCTGTCTCAGACCGTCTGCCTCTTACCGTTGTCTCGGACCGTCTGTCTCGGACCGTCTGTCTCGGACCGTCTGTCTCAGACCATCTGTGTCAGACCATCTGACTCAGACCATCTGTCTCAGACAGTCTGTCTCTGTCCGTCTGTCGCGGACCGTCTGTCTGAGGCCGTCTGTCTCGGACCGTCTGTCTCAGACCGTCTGTCTCTTACCGTTGTCTCTGTCCGTCTGTTTCAGCCCGCCTGTCTCTGTCCGTCTGTGTTTGACCGTCCGTCTCAGACCGTCTGTCTCAGGCCGCCTGTCTCAGCCCGCCTCTCTCATTCCGTCTGTCAGAGACCGTTTGTCTCTTACCGTTCTCTCTGTCCGTCTGTCTCAGCCCGACTGTCTCAGACCGTCTGTCTCAGACCGTCTGACTCAGCCCGTCTGTCTCTGTCCTTCTGTCTCTGACCGTCTGCCTCAGCCCGCCTGTCTCAACCCGCCTCTCTCAGTCCGTCTGTCTCAGCCCGCATGTCTCAGCCCGCCTCTGCCAGTCCGTCTGTCTCAGCCCGCCTGTCTCAGTCCGCCTGTCTCAGTCCGCCTGTCTCAGTCCGCCTGTCTCAGTCCGTCTGTCTCCGCCCGCCTGTCTCTGTCCGTTTGTCTCAGACCGTCTGTCTCAGACCGTCTGTCTCAGCCCGCCTGTCTCAACCCGCCTCTCTCAGTCCGTCTGTCTCAGCCCGCCTGTCTCAGCCCGCCTCTCCCAGTCTGTCTGCCTCAGCCCGCCTGTCTCAGTCCGTCTGTCTCAGCCCGCCTGTCTCAGTCCGCCTCTCTCAGTCCGTCTGTCTGAGTCCGTCTGTCTCAGGCCATCTGTCTCTGACCGTCTGTCTGAGTCCATCTGTCTCAGGCCATCTGTCTCAGACCGTCTGTCTCAGACCGTCTGTCTCAGACCGTCTGTCATTGACCGTCCGTCTCAGAGCATCTGTCTCAGAGCGTCTGTCTCTGGCCGTCTGTCTCAGACCGTCTGTCTCATCCCGCCTGTCCCTGTCCGTCTGTCTGAGACCGTCTGTCTCAGGCGATGTGTCTCAGTCCGCGTGTCTCATACCGTCTATCTCGGACTGTCTGTCCCAGACCATCTGCCTCTTACCGTTGTCTCAGCCCGCCTGTCTCAGCCCGTCTGTCTCAGACCGTCTGTCTCAGACCGTCTGTCTCAGACCGTCCGCCTCTGTCGGTCTGTCTCAGACCGTCTGTCTCAGCCCGTCTGTCTCAGACCGTCTGTCTTAGCGCGTCCGTCTCAGTCCGCCTGTCTCAGACCGTCTGTCGCGGACCGTCTGTCTCAGACCGTCTGCCTCTTACCGTTGTCTCAGACCGTCTGTCCCAGACCGTCTGTCTCAGACCGTCTGTCTCAGCCCGCCTGTGTCAGCCCGCCTCTCTCGGTCCGTCTGTCTGAGACCGTCTGTCTCAGCCGGTCTGACTCTGTCCGTCTGTCTCAGCCCGCCTGTCTCAGCCCGCCTCTCTCGGACCGTCTATCTCAGACCGTCTGCCTCAGATCGTCTGCCTAAGCGCGCCTGTCTCAGCCCGTCTGTCTCAGACCGTCTGTCTCAGCCCGCCTGTCTCAGCCCGCCTCTCTCGGACCGTCTGTCTCAGACCGTCTGCCTCAGCCCGCCTGTCTCAGCCCGTCTGTCTCAGACCGTCTGTCTCAGCCCGCCTGTCTCAGCCCGCCTCTCTCGGACCGTCTGTCTCAGACCGTCTGCCTCAGACCGTCTGCCTAAGCCCACCTGTCTCAGCCCGCCTCTCTTAGCCCGCCTGTCTCAGTCCGCCTCTCTCAGTCCGCCTGTCTGAGACCGTCTGCCTCTTACCGCTGTCTCAGAGCGTCTGTCTCAGACCGCCTGTCTCAGACCGTCTGTCTCAGTCCGTCTGTCTGAGACCGTCTGCCTCAGACCATCTGTTTCAGACCGTCTGTCTCTGTCTGTCTGCCTCTGTCTGTCTCTCTAAAAACCACTTGTCTCAGTCCGTCTGTCTCGGATCATCTGTCTCAGACCGTTGCCTCTGTCCTTCCGTCTCAGCCCGCCTGGCTCAGACCGTCTGTCTCAGTCCATCTGTCTCAGACCGTCTGTCTCAGACCGTCTGTCTCTGTCCGTCTGTCTCTGCCCGCCTGTCTCAGCCCGCCTCTCTCAGCACGCCTGTCTCAGCCCGCCTCTCTCTGTCCGTCTGTCTCAGACCGTCTGTCTCAGCCCGCCTGTCTCAGCCCGCCTCTCTCGGACCGTCTGTCTCAGACCGTCTGCCTCAGACCGTCTGCCTAAGCCAGCCTGTCTCAGCCCGTCTGTCTCAGCCCGCCTGTCTCAGCCCGCCTCTCTCGGACCGTCTGTCTCAGCCCGCCTGTGTCAGCCCGCCTCTCTCAGTCCGTCTGTCTGAGACCGTCTGTCTCAGCCCGTCTGTCTCTGTCCGTCTGTCTCATCCCGCCTGTCCCAGTCCGTCTGTCTTTGACCGTCTGTCTCAGACCATCTGTCTCAGACCGCCTGTTTCTGTCCGTCTGTCTCGGACCGTCTGTCTCAGCCCGTCTGTCTCATACCGTCTGTCTCAGCCTGCCTGTCTCAGCCCGCCTCTCTCGGACCGTCTGTCTCAGACCGTCTGCCTCAGACCGTCTGCCTAAGCGCGCCTGTCTCAGGCCGTCTGTCTCAGCCCGCCTGTCTGAGCCCGCCTCTCTCGGACCGTCTGTCTCAGACCGTCTGCCTAAGCCCACCTGTCTCAGCCCGCCTCTCTTAGCCCGGCTGTCTCAGTCCGCCTGTCTGAGACCGTCTGCCTCTTACCGTTGTCCCAGTCCGTCTGTCTTTGACCGTCTGTCTCAGACCATCTGTCTCAGACCGTCTGTCTCTGTCCGTCTGTCTCAGACCGCCTGTCTCATCCCGCCTGTCCCAGTCCGTCTGTCATTGACCGTCCGTCTCAGACCATCTGTCTCACACCGTCTGTCTCTGGCCGTCTGTCTCAGACCGTCTGTCTCATCCCGCCTGTCCCAGTCCGTCTGTCTGAGACCGTCTGTCTCAGGCTATGTGTCTCAGACCATCCGTCTCAGACCGTCTGCCTCTTACCGTTGTCTCAGACCTTCTGTCCCAGACCATCTGCCTCTTACCGTCTGTCTCAGCCCGCCTGTGTCAGCCCGCCTCTCTGAGTCCGTCTGTCTGAGACCGTCTGTCTCAGCCCGTCTGTCTCATCCCGCCTGTCCCAGTCCGTCTGTCTTTCACCGTCTGTCGCAGACCGCCTGTCTCTGTCCGTCTGTCTCAGACCGTCTGTCTCAGCCCGTCTGTCTCAGACCGTCTGTCTCAGCCCGCCTGATTCAGCCCGTCTGTCTCAGACCGTCTGTCTCAGCCCGCCTGTCTCAGCCCGCCTCTCTCGGACCGTCTGTCTCAGACCGTCTGCCTCAGACCGTCTGCCTAAGCCAGCCTGTCTCAGCCCGTCTGTCTCAGACCGTCTGTCTCAGCCCGCCTGTCTCAGCCCGCCTCTCTCGGACCGTCTGTCTCAGCCCGCCTGTGTCAGCCCGCCTCTCTCAGTCCGTCTGTCTGAGACCGTCTGTCTCAGCCCGTCTGTCTCTGTCCGTCTGTCTCATCCCGCCTGTCCCAGTCCGTCTGTCTTTGACCGTCTGTCTCAGACCATCTGTCTCAGACCGCCTGTTTCTGTCCGTCTGTCTCGGACCGTCTGTCTCAGCCCGTCTGTCTCAGACCGTCTGTCTCAGCCTGCCTGTCTCAGCCCGCCTCTCTCGGACCGTCTGTCTCAGACCGTCTGCCTCAGACCGTCTGCCTAAGCGCGCCTGTCTCAGCCCGTCCGTCTCAGCCCGCCTGTCTCAGCGCGCCTCTCTCGGACCGTCTGTCTCAGACCGTCTGCCTAAGCCCACCTGTCTCAGCCCGCCTCTCTTAGCCCGGCTGTCTCAGTCCGCCTCTCTCAGTCCGCCTGTCTGAGACCGTCTGCCTCTTACCGTTGTCCCAGTCCGTCTGTCTTTGACCGTCTGTCTCAGACCATCTGTCTCAGACCGTCTGTCTCTGTTCGTCTGTCTCAGACCGCCTGTCTCATCCCGCCTGTCCCAGTCCGTCTGTCATTGACCGTCCGTCTCTGACCATCTGTCTCACACCGTCTGTCTCTGGCCGTCTGTCTCAGACCGTCTGTCTCATCCCGCCTGTCCCAGTCCGTCTGTCGGAGACCGTCTGTCTCAGGCTATGTGTCTCAGACCATCCGTCTCAGACCGCCTGTCTCTGTCCGTCTGTCTCAGACCGTCTGTCTCAGCCCGCCCGTCTCAGACCGTGTGTCTCTGTCGGTCTGTCTCTGTCCGTCTCTCTCAAACCACCTGTCTCAGTCCGTCTGTCTGGGATCATCTGTCTCAGACCGTTGCCTCTGTCCTTCCGTCTCAGCCCGCCTGGCTCAGACCGTCAGTCATTATACGTCTGTCTCAGACCGGATGTCTCAGACCGTCTGCCTCTGTCCGTCTGTCTCAGACCGTCTGTCTCAGCCCGTCTGTCTTAGCGCGTCCGTCTCAGGCCGCCTGTCTCAGACCGTCTGTCGCTGACCGTCTGTCTCAGACCGTCTACCTCTTACCGTTGTCTCAGACCGTCTGTCTCAGACCGTCTGTCTCAGACCGTCTGTCTCAGCCCGCCTGTGTCAGCCCGCCTCTCTCAGTCCGTCTGTCTGAGACCGTCTGTCTCAGCCCGTCTGTCTCTGTCCGTCTGTCTCATCCCGCCTGTCCCAGTCCGTCTGTCTTTGACCGTCTGTCTCAGACCATCTGTCTCAGACCGCCTGTCTCTGTCCGTCTGTCACCGACCGTCTGTCTCAGCCCGTCTGTCTCAGACCGTCTGTCTCAGCTCGCCTGTCTCAGCCCGCCTCTCTTAGCCCGCCAGTCTCAGTCCGCCTCTCTCAGTCCGCCTGTCTGAGACCGTCTGCCTCTTACCGTTGTCTCAGACCGTCTGTCTCAGACCGTCTGTCTCAGACCGTCTGTCTCAGCCCGCCTGTCTCAGCCCGCCTCTCTTAGCCCGCCTGTCTCAGTCCGCCTCTCTCAGTCCGCCTGTCTGAGACCGTCTGCCTCTTACCGTTGTCCCAGTCCGTCTGTCTTTGACCGTCTGTCTCAGACCATCTGTCTCAGACCGTCCGCCTCTGTCGGTCTGTCTCAGACCGTCTGTCTCAGCCCGTCTGTCTCAGACCGTCTGTCTCAGCCCGCCTGTCTCAGCCCGCCTCTGCCAGTCCGTCTGCCTCAGCCCGCCTGTCTCAGTCCGCCTGTCTCAGTCCGCCTGTCTCAGTCCGTTTGTCTCCGCCCGCCTGTCTCTGTCCGTTTGTCTCAGACCGTCTGTCTCAGACCGTCTGCCTCAGCTCGCCTGTCTCAACCCGCCTCTCTCAGCCCGCCTCCCTGAGTCCGTCTGTCTTAGACCGTCTGTCTCAGCCCGCCTCTCTCAGCCCGCCTCCCTCAGTCCGTCTGTCTCAGACCGTCTGTCTCTTACCGTTCGCTCTGTCCGTCTGTCTCCGCCCGCCTCTCTCAGTCCGTCTGTCTCGGACCGTCTGTCTCAGTTCGTCTCACTCGGCCCGCCTATCTCAGTCCGTCTATCTCCGCCCGCCAGTCTCTGTCCGTTTGTCTCAGACCCTCTGTCTCGGACCGTCTGTCTCAGACCGTCTGACTCAACCCGCCTGTCTCTGTCCGTTTGTCTCAGACCGTCCGTCTCAGACCGTCTGTCTCAGCCCGCCTGTCTCAGCCCGCCTCTCCCAGTCCGTCTGTCTCAGCCAGCCTGTCTCAGCCCGTCTGTCTCAGACCGTCTGGCTCAAACCGTCTGTCTCAGCTCGCCTGTCTCAGTCCGTCTCTCTCAGACCGTCTGTCTCAGCCCGCCTGTCTCAGCTCGCCTGTCTCAGTCCGTCTGTCTCAGGACATCTGTCGCAGTCCGTCTGTTTCAGACAGTCTGTCTCTGTCCGTCTGTCTCAGCCCACCTGTCTCTGTTCGTCTGTCTCAGCCCGCCTGTCTCTGTCCGTCTGTGTTTGACCGTCCGTCTCAGACCGTCTGTCTCAGGCCGCCTGTCTCAGCCCGCCTCTCTCATTCCGTCTGTCAGAGACCGTTTGTCTCTTACCGTTCTCTCTGTCCGTCTGTCTCAGCCCGACTGTCTCAGACCGTCTGTCTCGGACCGTCTGTCTCAGACCGTCTGTCTCTTACCGTTGTCTCTGTCCGTCTGTTTCAGCCCGCCTGTCTCAGCCCGCCTGTCTCAGACCGTCTGTCTCGGACCGTCTGTCTCGGACCGTCTGTCTCGGACCGTCTGTCTCCGACCGTCTGACTCCGCCCGCCTGTCTCAGACCGTCTGTCTCGGACCCTCTGTCTCAGACCGTCTGTCTCAGACCGTCTGCCTCTTACCGTTGTCTCGGACCGTCTGTCTCGGACCGTCTGTCTCGGACCGTCTGTCTCGGACCGTCTGTCTCAGACCATCTGTGTCAGACCATCTGACTCAGACCATCTGTCTCAGACAGTCTGTCTCTGTCCGTCTGTCGCGGACCGTCTGTCTGAGACCGTCTGTCTCGGACCGTCTGTCTCAGACCGTCTGTCTCAGACCGTCTGTCTCTTACCGTTGTCTCTGTCCGTCTGTTTCAGCCGGCCTGTCTCTGTCCGTCTGTCTTTGACCGTCCGTCTCAGTCCGTCTGTCTCAGACCGTCTGTCTCTGTCCGTCTGTCTCGGACCGTCTGTCTCTTACCGTTGTCTCTGTCCGTCTGTTTCAGCCCGCCTGTCTCTGTCCGTCTGTCTTTGACCGTCCGTCTCAGACCGTCTGTCTCAGCCCGCCTGTCTCAGCCCGCCTCTCTCAGTCCGTCTGTCAGAGACCGTTTGTCTCTTACCGTTCTCTCTGTCCGTCTGTCTCAGCCCGACTGTCTCAGACCGTCTGTCTCAGACCGTCTGTCTCGGACCGTCTTCCGCGGACTGTCTGTCTCGGACCGTCTGTCTCAGACCGTCTGACTCAGCCCGTCTGTCTCTGTCCTTCTGTCTCAGACCGTCTGCCTCAGCCCGCCTGTCTCAACCCGCCTCTCTCAGTCCGTCTGTCTCAGCCCGCCTGTCTCAGCCCGCCTCTGCCAGTCCGTCTGTGTCAGCCCGCCTGTCTCAGTCCGCCTGTCTCAGTCCGTCTGTCTCCGCCCGCCTGTCTCTGTCCGTTTGTCTCAGACCGTCTGTCACTGTCCGTCTGTCTCGGACCGCCTGTCTCTTACCGTTGTCTCTGTCCGTCTGTTTCAGCCCGCCTGCCTCTTTCCGTCTGTCTTTGACCGTCCGTCTCAGACCGTCTGTCTCAGCCCGCCTGTCTCAGCCCGCCTCTCTCAGTCCGTCTGTCAGAGACCGTTTGTCTCTTACCGTTCTCTCTGTCCGTCTGTCTCAGCCCGACTATCTCAGACCTTCTGTCTCAGACCGTCTGTCTCGGACCGTCTTCCGCGGACTGTCTGTCTCGGACCGTCTGTCTCAGACCGTCTGACTCAGCCCGTCTGTCTCTGTCCTTCTGTCTCAGACCGTCTGCCTCAGCCCGCCTGTCTCAACCCGCCTCTCTCAGTCCGTCTGTCTCAGCCCGCCTGTCTCAGCCCGCCTCTGCCAGTCCGTCTGTGTAGCCCGCCTGTCTCAGTCCGCCTGTCTCAGTCCGCCTGTCTCAGTCCGCCTGTCTCAGTCCGTCTGTCTCCGCCCGCCTGTCTCTGTCCGTTTGTCTCAGACCGTCTGTCTCAGACCGTCTGTCTGAGCCCGCCTGCCTCAACCCGCCTCTCTCAGTCCGTCTGTCTCAGCCCGCCTGTCTCAGCCCGCCTCTCCCAGTCTGTCTGCCTCAGCCCGCCTGTCTCAGTCCGTCTGTCTCAGCCCGCCTGTCTCAGTCCGCCTCTCTCGGACCGTCTGTCTCAGACCGTCTGCCTAAGCCCACCTGTCTCAGCCCGCCTCTCTTAGCCCGGCTGTCTCAGTCCGCCTCTCTCAGTCCGCCTGTCTGAGACCGTCTGCCTCTTACCGTTGTCCCAGTCCGTCTGTCTTTGACCGTCTGTCTCAGACCATCTGTCTCAGACCGTCTGTCTCTGTTCGTCTGTCTCAGACCGCCTGTCTCATCCCGCCTGTCCCAGTCCGTCTGTCATTGACCGTCCGTCTCTGACCATCTGTCTCACACCGTCTGTCTCTGGCCGTCTGTCTCAGACCGTCTGTCTCATCCCGCCTGTCCCAGTCCGTCTGTCGGAGACCGTCTGTCTCAGGCTATGTGTCTCAGACCATCCGTCTCAGACCGCCTGTCTCTGTCCGTCTGTCTCAGACCGTCTGTCTCAGCCCGCCCGTCTCAGACCGTGTGTCTCTGTCGGTCTGTCTCTGTCCGTCTCTCTCAAACCACCTGTCTCAGTCCGTCTGTCTGGGATCATCTGTCTCAGACCGTTGCCTCTGTCCTTCCGTCTCAGCCCGCCTGGCTCAGACCGTCAGTCATTATACGTCTGTCTCAGACCGGATGTCTCAGACCGTCTGCCTCTGTCCGTCTGTCTCAGACCGTCTGTCTCAGCCCGTCTGTCTTAGCGCGTCCGTCTCAGGCCGCCTGTCTCAGACCGTCTGTCGCTGACCGTCTGTCTCAGACCGTCTACCTCTTACCGTTGTCTCAGACCGTCTGTCTCAGACCGTCTGTCTCAGACCGTCTGTCTCAGACCGTCTGTCTCAGACCGTCTGTCTCAGCCCGCCTGTGTCAGCCCGCCTCTCTCAGTCCGTCTGTCTGAGACCGTCTGTCTCAGCCCGTCTGTCTCTGTCCGTCTGTCTCATCCCGCCTGTCCCAGTCCGTCTGTCTTTGACCGTCTGTCTCAGACCATCTGTCTCAGACCGCCTGTCTCTGTCCGTCTGTCACCGACCGTCTGTCTCAGCCCGTCTGTCTCAGACCGTCTGTCTCAGCTCGCCTGTCTCAGCCCGCCTCTCTTAGCCCGCCAGTCTCAGTCCGCCTCTCTCAGTCCGCCTGTCTGAGACCGTCTGCCTCTTACCGTTGTCTCAGACCGTCTGTCTCAGACCGTCTGTCTCAGACCGTCTGTCTCAGCCCGCCTGTCTCAGCCCGCCTCTCTTAGCCCGCCTGTCTCAGTCCGCCTCTCTCAGTCCGCCTGTCTGAGACCGTCTGCCTCTTACCGTTGTCCCAGTCCGTCTGTCTTTGACCGTCTGTCTCAGACCATCTGTCTCAGACCGTCCGCCTCTGTCGGTCTGTCTCAGACCGTCTGTCTCAGCCCGTCTGTCTCAGACCGTCTGTCTCAGCCCGCCTGTCTCAGCCCGCCTCTGCCAGTCCGTCTGCCTCAGCCCGCCTGTCTCAGTCCGCCTGTCTCAGCCCGCCTGTCTCAGCCCGCCTCTCTTAGCCCGCCTGTCTCAGTCCGCCTCTCTCAGTCCGCCTGTCTGAGACCGTCTGCCTCTTACCGTTGTCCCAGTCCGTCTGTCTTTGACCGTCTGTCTCAGACCATCTGTCTCAGACCGTCCGCCTCTGTCGGTCTGTCTCAGACCGTCTGCCTCAGCTCGCCTGTCTCAACCCGCCTCTCTCAGCCCGCCTCCCTGAGTCCGTCTGTCTTAGACCGTCTGTCTCAGCCCGCCTCTCTCAGCCCGCCTCCCTCAGTCCGTCTGTCTCAGACCGTCTGTCTCTTACCGTTCGCTCTGTCCGTCTGTCTCCGCCCGCCTCTCTCAGTCCGTCTGTCTCGGACCGTCTGTCTCAGTTCGTCTCACTCGGCCCGCCTATCTCAGTCCGTCTATCTCCGCCCGCCAGTCTCTGTCCGTTTGTCTCAGACCCTCTGTCTCGGACCGTCTGTCTCAGACCGTCTGACTCAACCCGCCTGTCTCTGTCCGTTTGTCTCAGACCGTCCGTCTCAGACCGTCTGTCTCAGCCCGCCTGTCTCAGCCCGCCTCTCCCAGTCCGTCTGTCTCAGCCAGCCTGTCTCAGCCCGTCTGTCTCAGACCGTCTGGCTCAAACCGTCTGTCTCAGCTCGCCTGTCTCAGTCCGTCTCTCTCAGACCGTCTGTCTCAGCCCGCCTGTCTCAGCTCGCCTGTCTCAGTCCGTCTGTCTCAGGACATCTGTCGCAGTCCGTCTGTTTCAGACAGTCTGTCTCTGTCCGTCTGTCTCAGCCCACCTGTCTCTGTTCGTCTGTCTCAGCCCGCCTGTCTCTGTCCGTCTGTGTTTGACCGTCCGTCTCAGACCGTCTGTCTCAGGCCGCCTGTCTCAGCCCGCCTCTCTCATTCCGTCTGTCAGAGACCGTTTGTCTCTTACCGTTCTCTCTGTCCGTCTGTCTCAGCCCGACTGTCTCAGACCGTCTGTCTCGGACCGTCTGTCTCAGACCGTCTGTCTTTTACCGTTGTCTCTGTCCGTCTGTTTCAGCCCGCCTGTCTCAGCCCGCCTGTCTCAGACCGTCTGTCTCGGACCGTCTGTCTCGGACCGTCTGTCTCGGACCGTCTGTCTCCGACCGTCTGACTCCGCCCGCCTGTCTCAGACCGTCTGTCTCGGACCCTCTGTCTCAGACCGTCTGTCTCAGACCGTCTGCCTCTTACCGTTGTCTCGGACCGTCTGTCTCGGACCGTCTGTCTCGGACCGTCTGTCTCGGACCGTCTGTCTCAGACCATCTGTGTCAGACCATCTGACTCAGACCATCTGTCTCAGACAGTCTGTCTCTGTCCGTCTGTCGCGGACCGTCTGTCTGAGACCGTCTGTCTCGGACCGTCTGTCTCAGACCGTCTGTCTCAGACCGTCTGTCTCTTACCGTTGTCTCTGTCCGTCTGTTTCAGCCGGCCTGTCTCTGTCCGTCTGTCTTTGACCGTCCGTCTCAGTCCGTCTGTCTCAGACCGTCTGTCTCTGTCCGTCTGTCTCGGACCGTCTGTCTCTTACCGTTGTCTCTGTCCGTCTGTTTCAGCCCGCCTGTCTCTGTCCGTCTGTCTTTGACCGTCCGTCTCAGACCGTCTGTCTCAGCCCGCCTGTCTCAGCCCGCCTCTCTCAGTCCGTCTGTCAGAGACCGTTTGTCTCTTACCGTTCTCTCTGTCCGTCTGTCTCAGCCCGACTGTCTCAGACCGTCTGTCTCAGACCGTCTGTCTCGGACCGTCTTCCGCGGACTGTCTGTCTCGGACCGTCTGTCTCAGACCGTCTGACTCAGCCCGTCTGTCTCTGTCCTTCTGTCTCAGACCGTCTGCCTCAGCCCGCCTGTCTCAACCCGCCTCTCTCAGTCCGTCTGTCTCAGCCCGCCTGTCTCAGCCCGCCTCTGCCAGTCCGTCTGTGTCAGCCCGCCTGTCTCAGTCCGCCTGTCTCAGTCCGTCTGTCTCCGCCCGCCTGTCTCTGTCCGTTTGTCTCAGACCGTCTGTCACTGTCCGTCTGTCTCGGACCGCCTGTCTCTTACCGTTGTCTCTGTCCGTCTGTTTCAGCCCGCCTGCCTCTTTCCGTCTGTCTTTGACCGTCCGTCTCAGACCGTCTGTCTCAGCCCGCCTGTCTCAGCCCGCCTCTCTCAGTCCGTCTGTCAGAGACCGTTTGTCTCTTACCGTTCTCTCTGTCCGTCTGTCTCAGCCCGACTATCTCAGACCTTCTGTCTCAGACCGTCTGTCTCGGACCGTCTTCCGCGGACTGTCTGTCTCGGACCGTCTGTCTCAGACCGTCTGACTCAGCCCGTCTGTCTCTGTCCTTCTGTCTCAGACCGTCTGCCTCAGCCCGCCTGTCTCAACCCGCCTCTCTCAGTCCGTCTGTCTCAGCCCGCCTGTCTCAGCCCGCCTCTGCCAGTCCGTCTGTGTAGCCCGCCTGTCTCAGTCCGCCTGTCTCAGTCCGCCTGTCTCAGTCCGCCTGTCTCAGTCCGTCTGTCTCCGCCCGCCTGTCTCTGTCCGTTTGTCTCAGACCGTCTGTCTCAGACCGTCTGTCTCAGCCCGCCTGCCTCAACCCGCCTCTCTCAGTCCGTCTGTCTCAGCCCGCCTGTCTCAGCCCGCCTCTCCCAGTCTGTCTGCCTCAGCCCGCCTGTCTCAGTCCGTCTGTCTCAGCCCGCCTGTCTCAGTCCGCCTCTCTCAGTCCGTCTGTCTGAGTCCGTCTGTCTCAGACCGTCTGTCTGAGTCCGTCTGTCTCAGGCCATCTGTCTCAGACCGTCTGTCTCAGACCGTCTATCTCGGACCGTCTGTCTCAGACCGTCTGACTCAGCCCGCCTGTCTCAACCCGCCTCTCTCAGTCCGTCTGTCTCAGCCCGCATGTCTCAGCCCGCCTCTGCCAGTCCGTCTGTCTCAGCCCGCCTGTCTCAGTCCGCCTGTCTCAGTCCGCCTGTCTCAGTCCGCCTGTCTCAGTCCGTCTGTCTCCGCCCGCCTGTCTCTGTCCGTTTGTCTCAGACCGTCTGTCTCAGACCGTCTGTCTCAGCCCGCCTGTCTCAACCCGCCTCTCTCAGTCCGTCTGTCTCAGCCCGCCTGTCTCAGCCCGCCTCTCCCAGTCTGTCTGCCTCAGCCCGCCTGTCTCAGTCCGTCTGTCTCAGCCCGCCTGTCTCAGTCCGCCTCTCTCAGTCCGTCTGTCTGAGTCCGTCTGTCTCAGGCCATCTGTCTCAGACCGTCTGTCTGAGTCCATCTGTCTCAGGCCATCTGTCTCAGACCGTCTGTCTCAGACCGTCTGTCTCAGACCGTCTGTCATTGACCGTCCGTCTCAGAGCATCTGTCTCAGAGCGTCTGTCTCTGGCCGTCTGTCTGAGACCGTCTGTCTCAGGCGATGTGTCTCAGTCCGCGTGTCTCATACCGTCTATCTCGGACTGTCTGTCCCAGACCATCTGCCTCTTACCGTTGTCTCAGCCCGCCTGTCTCAGCCCGTCTGTCTCAGACCGTCTGTCTCAGACCGTCTGTCTCAGACCGTCCGCCTCTGTCGGTCTGTCTCAGACCGTGTGTCTTAGCGCGTCCGTCTCAGTCCGCCTGTCTCAGACCGTCTGTCGCGGACCGTCTGTCTCAGACCGTCTGCCTCTTACCGTTGTCTCAGACCGTCTGTCTCAGCCCGCCTGTGTCAGCCCGCCTCTCTCGGTCCGTCTGTCTGAGACCGTCTGTCTCAGCCGGTCTGACTCTGTCCGTCTGTCTCAGCCCGCCTGTCTCAGCCCGCCAATCTCGGACCGTCTATCTCAGACCGTCTGCCTCAGATCGTCTGCCTAAGCGCGCCTGTCTCAGCCCGTCTGTCTCAGACCGTCTGTCTCAGCCCGCCTGTCTCAGCCCGCCTCTCTCGGACCGTCTGTCTCAGACCGTCTGCCTCAGCCCGCCTGTCTCAGCCCGTCTGTCTCAGACCGTCTGTCTCAGCCCGCCTGTCTCAGCCCGCCTCTCTCGGACCGTCTGTCTCAGACCGTCTGCCTCAGACCGTCTGCCTAAGCCCACCTGTCTCAGCCCGCCTCTCTTAGCCCGCCTGTCTCAGTCCGCCTCTCTCAGTCCGCCTGTCTGAGACCGTCTGCCTCTTACCGCTGTCTCAGAGCGTCTGTCTCAGACCGCCTGTCTCAGACCGTCTGTCTCAGTCCGTCTGTCTGAGACCGTCTGCCTCAGACCATCTGTTTCAGACCGTCTGTCTCTGTCTGTCTGCCTCTGTCTGTCTCTCTAAAAACCACTTGTCTCAGTCCGTCTGTCTCGGATCATCTGTCTCAGACCGTTGCCTCTGTCCTTCCGTCTCAGCCCGCCTGGCTCAGACCGTCTGTCTCAGTCCATCTGTCTCAGACCGTCTGTCTCAGACCGTCTGTCTCAGACCGTCTGTCTCTGTCCGTCTGTCTCTGCCCGCCTGTCTCAGCCCGCCTCTCTCAGCACGCCTGTCTCAGCCCGCCTCTCTCTGTCCGTCTGTCTCAGACCGTCTGTCTCAGCCCGCCTGTCTCAACCCGCCTCTCTCGGACCGTCTGTCTCAGACCGTCTGCCTCAGACCGTCTGCCTAAGCCAGCCTGTCTCAGCCCGTCTGTCTCAGACCGTCTGTCTCAGCCCGCCTGTCTCAGCCCGCCTCTCTCGGACCGTCTGTCTCAGCCCGCCTGTGTCAGCCCGCCTCTCTCAGTCCGTCTGTCTGAGACCGTCTGTCTCAGCCCGTCTGTCTCTGTCCGTCTGTCTCATCCCGCCTGTCCCAGTCCGTCTGTCTTTGACCGTCTGTCTCAGACCATCTGTCTCAGACCGCCTGTTTCTGTCCGTCTGTCTCGGACCGTCTGTCTCAGCCCGTCTGTCTCATACCGTCTGTCTCAGCCTGCCTGTCTCAGCCCGCCTCTCTCGGACCGTCTGTCTCAGACCGTCTGCCTCAGACCGTCTGCCTAAGCGCGCCTGTCTCAGGCCGTCTGTCTCAGCCCGCCTGTCTGAGCCCGCCTCTCTCGGACCTTCTGTCCCAGACCATCTGCCTCTTACCGTCTGTCTCAGCCCGCCTGTGTCAGCCCGCCTCTCTGAGTCCGTCTGTCTGAGACCGTCTGTCTCAGCCCGTCTGTCTCATCCCGCCTGTCCCAGTCCGTCTGTCTTTCACCGTCTGTCGCAGACCGCCTGTCTCTGTCCGTCTGTCTCAGACCGTCTGTCTCAGCCCGTCTGTCTCAGACCGTCTGTCTCAGCCCGCCTGATTCAGCCCGTCTGTCTCAGACCGTCTGTCTCAGCCCGCCTGTCTCAGCCCGCCTCTCTCGGACCGTCTGTCTCAGACCGTCTGCCTCAGACCGTCTGCCTAAGCCAGCCTGTCTCAGCCCGTCTGTCTCAGACCGTCTGTCTCAGCCCGCCTGTCTCAGCCCGCCTCTCTCGGACCGTCTGTCTCAGCCCGCCTGTGTCAGTCCGCCTCTCTCAGTCCGTCTGTCTGAGACCGTCTGTCTCAGCCCGTCTGTCTCTGTCCGTCTGTCTCATCCCGCCTGTCCCAGTCCGTCTGTCTTTGACCGTCTGTCTCAGACCATCTGTCTCAGACCGCCTGTTTCTGTCCGTCTGTCTCGGACCGTCTGTCTCAGCCCGTCTGTCTCAGACCGTCTGTCTCAGCCTGCCTGTCTCAGCCCGCCTCTCTCGGACCGTCTGTCTCAGACCGTCTGCCTCAGACCGTCTGCCTAAGCGCGCCTGTCTCAGCCCGTCCGTCTCAGCCCGCCTGTCTCAGCGCGCCTCTCTCGGACCGTCTGTCTCAGACCGTCTGCCTAAGCCCACCTGTCTCAGCCCGCCTCTCTTAGCCCGGCTGTCTCAGTCCGCCTCTCTCAGTCCGCCTGTCTGAGACCGTCTGCCTCTTACCGTTGTCCCAGTCCGTCTGTCTTTGACCGTCTGTCTCAGACCATCTGTCTCAGACCGTCTGTCTCTGTTCGTCTGTCTCAGACCGCCTGTCTCATCCCGCCTGTCCCAGTCCGTCTGTCATTGACCGTCCGTTTCTGACCATCTGTCTCACACCGTCTGTCTCTGGCCGTCTGTCTCAGACCGTCTGTCTCATCCCGCCTGTCCCAGTCCGTCTGTCGGAGACCGTCTGTCTCAGGCTATGTGTCTCAGACCATCCGTCTCAGACCGCCTGTCTCTGTCCGTCTGTCTCAGACCGTCTGTCTCAGCCCGCCCGTCTCAGACCGTGTGTCTCTGTCGGTCTGTCTCTGTCCGTCTCTCTCAAACCACCTGTCTCAGTCCGTCTGTCTGGGATCATCTGTCTCAGACCGTTGCCTCTGTCCTTCCGTCTCAGCCCGCCTGGCTCAGACCGTCTGCCTAAGCGCGCCTGTCTCAGGCCGTCTGTCTCAGCCCGCCTGTCTGAGCCCGCCTCTCTCGGACCGTCTGTCTCAGACCGTCTGCCTAAGCCCACCTGTCTCAGCCCGCCTCTCTTAGCCCGGCTGTCTCAGTCCGCCTGTCTGAGACCGTCTGCCTCTTACCGTTGTCCCAGTCCGTCTGTCTTTGACCGTCTGTCTCAGACCATCTGTCTCAGACCGTCTGTCTCTGTCCGTCTGTCTCAGACCGCCTGTCCCAGTCCGTCTGTCTTTGACCGTCTGTCTCAGACCATCTGTCTCAGACCGCCTGTCTCTGTCCGTCTGTCACCGACCGTCTGTCTCAGCCCGTCTGTCTCAGACCGTCTGTCTCAGCTCGCCTCTCTTAGCCCGCCTGTCTCAGTCCGCCTCTCTCAGTCCGCCTGTCTGAGACCGTCTGCCTCTTACCGTTGTCCCAGTCCGTCTGTCTTTGACCGTCTGTCTCAGACCATCTGTCTCAGACCGTCCGCCTCTGTCGGTCTGTCTCAGACCGTCTGTCTCAGCCCGTCTGTCTCAGACCGTCTGTCTTAGCGCGTCCGTCTCAGTCCGCCTGTCTCAGACCGTCTGTCGCGGACCGTCTGTCTCAGACCGTCTGCCTCTTACCGTTGTCTCAGACCGTCTGTCCCAGACCGTCTGTCTCAGACCGTCTGTCTCAGCCCGCCTGTGTCAGCCCGCCTCTCTCAGTCCGTCTGTCTGAGACCGTCTGTCTCAGCCCGTCTGACTCAGTCCGTCTGTCTCAGCCCGCCTGTCTCAGCCCGCCTCTCTCGGACCGTCTGTCTCAGACCGTCTGCCTCAGACCGTCTGCCTAAGCGCGCCTGTCTCAGCCCGTCTGTCTCAGACCGTCTGTCTCAGCCCGCCTGTCTCAGCCCGCCTCTCTCGGACCGTCTGTCTCAGACCGTCTGCCTCAGACCGTCTGCCTCAGCCCGCCTGTCTCAGCCCGTCTGTCTCAGACCGTCTGTCTCAGCCCGCCTGTCTCAGCCCGCCTCTCTCGTACCGTCTGTCTCAGACCGTCTGTCTCAGCCCGCCTGTCTCAGACCGTCTGTGTCAGTCCGCCTGTCTCAGACCGTCTGCCTCAGTCCGTCTGTCTGAGACCGTCTGCCTCAGATCATCTGTCTCAGACCGTCTGCCTCTGTCCGTCTGTCTCTGTCCGTCTCTCTAAAAACCACTTGTCTCAGTCCGTCTGTCTCGGATCATCTGTCTCAGACCGTCTGTCTCAGACCGTCTGTCTCAGCCCGCCTGTCTCAGACCGTCTGTGTCAGTCCGCCTGTCTCAGACCGTCTGCCTCAGTCCGTCTGTCTGAGACCGTCTGCCTCAGACCATCTGTCTCAGACCGTCTGCCTCTGTCCGTCTGTCTCTGTCCGTCTCTCTAAAAACCACTTGTCTCAGACCGTCTGTCTCAGACCGTCTCTCTCAGACCGTCTGTCTCAGGCCGTCTGTCTCAGACCGTCTATCTCAGTCAGCCTATCTCAGACCGTCCGTCTCAGTCTGTCTGCCGCTATCGCGCAGCGTCTATTCGCCTGTCCCTGTCCCCCTGTCGCAGACCGCCTGTCTCAGGCCGTCTGTCTCAGACCGTCTGTCGCAGACCGCCTGTCTTAGACCATGTCTCAGACCGCCTGTCTCAGACCGTCTATGTCAGTCCGCCTGTCTCAGACCGTCTGCCTCGGACCGTCTGCCTAAGCCCGCCTGTCTCAGCCCGTCTGTCTCAGACCGTCTGCCTAAGCCCGCCTGTCTCAGCCCGCCTCTCTTAGCCCGCCTGTCTCAGTCCGCCTCTCAAAGTCCGCCTGTCTGAGACCGTCTGCCTCTTACCGTTGTCTCAGACCGTCTGTCTCAGACCGTCTGTCTCAGACCGTCTGTCTCAGACCGTCTGTCTCAGCCCGCCTGTCTCAGACCGTCTGTGTCAGTCCGCCTGTCTCAGACCGTCTGCCTCAGTCCGTCTGTCTGAGACCGTCTGCCTCAGATCATCTGTCTCAGACCGTCTGCCTCTGTCCGTCTGTCTCTGTCCGTCTCTCTAAAAACCACTTGTCTCAGTCCGTCTGTCTCGGATCATCTGTCTCAGACCGTCTGTTCCCAGACCGTCTGTCTCAGACCGTCTGTCTCAGCCCGCCTGTCTCAGACCGTCTGTGTCAGTCCGCCTGTCTCAGACCGTCTGCCTCAGTCCGTCTGTCTGAGACCGTCTGCCTCAGACCATCTGTCTCAGACCGTCTGCCTCTGTCCGTCTGTCTCTGTCCGTCTCTCTAAAAACCACTTGTCTCAGACCGTCTGTCTCAGACCGTCTCTCTCAGACCGTCTGTCTCAGGCCGTCTGTCTCAGACCGTCTATCTCAGTCAGCCTATCTCAGACCGTCCGTCTCAGTCTGTCTGCCGCTATCGCGCAGCGTCTATTCGCCTGTCCCTGTCCCCCTGTCGCAGACCGCCTGTCTCAGGCCGTCTGTCTCAGACCGTCTGTCGCAGACCGCCTGTCTTAGACCGTGTCTCAGACCGCCTGTCTCAGCCCGTCTGTCTCAGACCGTCTGTCTCAGCCCGCCTGTCTCAGCCCGCCTCTCTCGGACCGTCTGTCTCAGACCGTCTGCCTCGGACCGTCTGCCTAAGCCCGCCTGTCTCAGCCCGTCTGTCTCAGACCGTCTGTCTCAGCCCGCCTGTCTCAGCCGCCTCTCTCGGACCGTCTGTCTCAGACCGTCTGCCTCAGACCGTCTGCCTAAGCCCGCCTGTCTCAGCCCGCCTCTCTTAGCCCGCCTGTCTCAGTCCGCCTCTCTCAGTCCGCCTGTCTGAGACCGTCTGCCTCTTACCGTTGTCT
This sequence comes from Coelioxys conoideus, assembly GCA_947623535.1. NCBI lineage: Eukaryota > Metazoa > Arthropoda > Insecta > Hymenoptera > Megachilidae > Coelioxys > Coelioxys conoideus. The sequence goes on from CANQJN010000017.1 coordinate 1,051,550, forward strand.
CAGACCGTCTGTCTCAGACCGTCTGTCTCAGACCGTCTGCCTCGCACCGTCTGCCTAAGCCCGCCTGCCTCAGCCCGTCTGTCTCAGACCGTCTGTCTCAGCCCGCCTGTCTCAGCCGCCTCTCTCGGACCGTCTGTCTCAGACCGTCTGCCTCAGACCGTCTGCCTAAGCCCGCCTGTCTCAGCCCGCCTCTCTTAGCCCGCCTGTCTCAGTCCGCCTGTCTCAGACCGTCTGCCTCAGACCGTCTGCCTAAGCGCGCCTGTCTCAGCCCGTCTGTCTCAGACCGTCTGTCTCAGCCCGCCTGTCACAGACCGTCTGTGCCAGTCCGCCTGTCTCAGACCGTCTGCCTCAGTCCGTCTGTCTGAGACCGTCTGCCTCAGACCATCTGTTTCAGACCGTCTGTCTCTGTCCGCCTGCGTCTGTCCGTCTCTCTAAAAACCACTTGTCTCAGCCCGCCTCTCTCGGACCGTCTGTCTCAGACCGTCTGCCTCGGACCGTCTGCCTAAGCCCGCCTGTCTCAGCCCGTCTGTCTCAGACCGTCTGCCTAAGCCCGCCTGTCTCAGCCCGCCTCTCTTAGCCCGCCTGTCTCAGTCCGCCTCTCTCAGTCCGCCTGTCTGAGACCGTCTGCCTCTTACCGTTGTCTCAGACCGTCTGTCTCAGACCGTCTGTCTCAGACCGTCTGCCTCAGACCGTCTGTCTCAGACCGTCTGTCTCAGACCGTCTGTCTCAGACCGTCTGTCTCAGACCGTCTGTCTCAGACCGTCTGTCTCAGACCGTCTGTCTCAGACCGTCTGTCTCAGACCGTCTGTCTCAGACCGTCTGTCTCAGACCGTCTGTCTCAGCCCGCCTGTCTCAGACCGTCTGTGTCAGTCCGCCTGTCTCAGACCGTCTGCCTCAGTCCGTCTGTCTGAGACCGTCTGCCTCAGACCGTCTGTCCCTGTCCGTATGTCTCAGACGGTCTGTCTCAGCCCGCCTCTCTCGGACCGTCTGTCTCAGACCGTCTGCCTCGGACCGTCTGCCTAAGCCCGCCTGTCTCAGCCCGTCTGTCTCAGACCGTCTGCCTAAGCCCGCCTGTCTCAGCCCGCCTCTCTTAGCCCGCCTGTCTCAGTCCGCCTCTCTCAGTCCGCCTGTCTGAGACCGTCTGCCTCTTACCGTTGTCTCAGACCGTCTGTCTCAGACCGTCTGTCTCAGACCGTCTGTCTCAGACCGTCTGTCTCAGACCGTCTGTCTCAGACCGTCTGTCTCAGACCGTCTGTCTCAGACCGTCTGTCTCAGACCGTCTGTCTCAGACCGTCTGTCTCAGACCGTCTGTCTCAGCCCGTCTGTCTCACCGTCTGTGTCAGTCCGCCTGTCTCAGACCGTCTGCCTCAGTCCGTCTGTCTGAGACCGTCTGCCTCAGACCATCTGTCTCAGACCGTCTGCCTCTGTCCGTCTGTCTCTGTCCGTCTCTCTAAAAACCACTTGTCTCAGTCCGTCTGTCTCGGATCATCTGTCTCAGACCGTCTGTCTCAGACCGTCTGTCTCAGCCCGCCTGTCTCAGACCGTCTGTGTCAGTATGCCTGTCTCAGACCGTCTGCCTCAGTCCGTCTGTCTGAGACCGTCTGCCTCCGACCATCTGTCTCAGACCGTCTGCCTCTGTCCGTCTGTCTCTGTCCGTCTCTCTAAAAACCACTTGTCTCAGACCGTCTGTCTCAGACCGTCTCTCTCAGACCGTCTGTCTCAGGCCGTCTGTCTCAGACCGTCTATCTCAGCCCGCCTGTCTCAGCCGCCTCTCTCGGACCGTCTGTCTCAGACCGTCTGCCTCAGACCGTCTGCCTAAGCCCGCCTGTCTCAGGCCGCCTCTCTTAGCCCGCCTGTCTCAGTCCGCCTCTCGCAGTCCGCCTGTCTGAGACCGTCTGCCTCTTACCGTTGTCTCAGACCGTCTGTCTCAGACCGTCTGTCTCAGACCGTCTGTCTCAGACCGTCTGTCTCAGACCGTCTGTCTCAGACCGTCTGTCTCGGACCGTCTGCCTCGGACCGTCTGCCTAAGCCCGCCTGTCTCAGCCCGTCTGTCTCAGACCGTCTGTCTCAGCCCGCCTGTCTCAGCCGCCTCTCTCGGACCGTCTGTCTCAGACCGTCTGCCTCAGACCGTCTGCCTAAGCCCGCCTGTCTCAGCCCGCCTCTCTTAGCCCGCCTGTCTCAGTCCGCCTCTCTCAGTCCGCCTGTCTGAGACCGTCTGCCTCTTACCGTTGTCTCAGACCGTCTGTCTCAGACCGTCTGTCTCAGACCGTCTGTCTCAGACCGTCTGTCTCAGACCGTCTGTCTCAGACCGTCTGTCTCAGACCGTGCGTCTCAGACCGACTGTCTCAGACCGTCTGTCTCAGACCGTCTGTCTCAGCCCGCCTGTCTCAGACCGTCTGTGTCAGTCCGCCTGTCTCAGACCGTCTGCCTCAGTCCGTCTGTCTGAGACCGTCTGCCTCAGACCATCTGTCTCAGACCGTCTGCCTCTGTCCGTCTGTCTCTGTCCGTCTCTCTAAAAACCACTTGTCTCAGACCGTCTCTCTCAGACCGTCTGCCTCAGGCCGTCTGTCTCAGACCGTCTATCTCAGTCAGCTTATCTCAGACCGTCCGTCTCAGTCTGTCTGCCGCTATCGCGCAGCGTCTATTAGCCTGTCCCTGTCCCCCTGTCGCAGACCGCCTGTCTCAGCCCGTCTGTCTCAGACCGTCTATCTCAGCCCGCCTGTCTCAGCCCGCCTCTCTCGGACCGTCTGTCTCAGACCGTCTGCCTCGGACCGTCTGCCTAAGCCCGCCTGTCTCAGCCCGTCTGTCTCAGACCGTCTGTCTCAGCCCGCCTGTCTCAGCCGCCTCTCTCGGACCGTCTGTCTCAGACCGTCTGCCTCAGACCGTCTGCCTCAGACCGTCTGCCTAAGCCCGCCTGTCTCAGCCCGCCTCTCTTAGCCCGCCTGTCTCAGTCCGCCTCTCTCAGTCCGCCTGTCTGAGACCGTCTGCCTCTTACCGTTGACTCAGACCGTCTGTCTCAGACCGTCTGTCTCAGACCGTCTGCCTCGGACCGCCTGCCTAAGCCCGCCTGTCTCAGCCCGTCTGTCTCAGACCGTCTGTCTCAGCCCGCCTGTCTCAGCCGCCTTTCTCGGACCGTCTGTCTCAGACCGTCTGCCTCAGACCGTCTGCCTAAGCCCGCCTGTCTCAGCCCGCCTCTCTTAGCCCGCCTGTCTCAGTCCGCCTCTCTCAGTCCGCCTGTCTGAGACCGTCTGCATCTTACCGTTGTCTCAGACCGTCTGTCTCAGACCGTCTGTCTCAGACCGTCTGTCTCAGACCGTCTGTCTCAGACCGTCTGTCTCAGACCGTGCGTCTCAGACCGACTGTCTCAGACCGTCTGTCTCAGACCGTCTGTCTCAGACCGCCTGTCTCAGACCGTCTCTCTCAGACCGTCTGTCTCAGACCGCCTGTCTCAGACCGTCTCTCTCAGACCGTCTGTCTCAGACCGCCTGTCTCAGACCGTCTGTCTCAGACCGTCTGTCTCACACCGTCTGTCTCAAACCGTCTGTCTCAGACTGTCTGTCTCAGACCGTCTGTCTCAGACCGTCTGTCTCAGGCCGTCTGTCTCAGACTGTCTGTCTCAGAGCGTCTATCTCAGACCGTCTGCCGCTATCGGGCAGCGTCTATTCGCCTGTCCCTGTCCATCTGTCTCAGACCGCCTGTCCCAGACCGTCTCTCTCAGACCGTCTGTATCAGGCCGTCTGTCTGAGGCCGCCTGTCTCTGACCGTCTGTCTCAGACCGTCTGCCTAAGCCCGCCTGTCTCAGCCCGCCTCTCTTAGCCCGCCTGTCTCAGTCCGCCTCTCTCAGTCCGCCTGTCTGAGACCGTCTGCCTCTTACCGTTGTCTCAGACCGTCTGTCTCAGACCGTCTGTCTCAGACCGTCTGTCTCAGACCGTCTGTCTCAGACCGTCTGTCTCAGACCGTCTGTCTCAGACCGTCTGTCTCAGACCGTCTGTCTCAGACCGTCTGTCTCAGACCGTCTGTCTCAGCCCGCCTGTCTCAGACCGTCTGTGTCAGTCCGCCTGTCTCAGACCGTCTGACTCAGTCCGTCTGTCTGAGACCGTCTGCCTCAGACCATCTGTCCCAGACCGTCTGCCTCTGTCCGTCTCTCTAAAAACCACTTGTCTCAGTCCGTCTGTCTCGGATCATCTGTCTCAGACCGTCTGTCTCAGACCGTCTGTCTCAGACCGTCTGTCTCAGACCGTCTGTCTCAGCCCGCCTGTCTCAGACCGTCTGTGTCAGTCCGCCTGTCTCAGACCGTCTGCCTCAGTCCGTCTGTCTGAGACCGTCTGCCTCAGACCATCTGTCTCAGACCGTCTGCCTCTGTCCGTCTGTCTCTGTCCGTCTCTCTAAAAACCACTTGTCTCAGACCGTCTGTCTCAGACCGTCTCTCTCAGACCGTCTGTCTCAGGCCGTCTGTCTCAGACCGTCTATCTCAGTCAGCCTATCTCAGACCGTCCGTCTCAGTCTGTCTGCCGCTATCGCGCAGCGTCTATTCGCCTGTCCCTGTCCCCCTGTCGCAGACCGCCTGTCTCAGGCCGTCTGTCTCAGACCGTCTGTCGCAGACCGCCTGTCTTAGACCGTGTCTCAGACCGCCTGTCTCCGCCCGTCTGTCGCAGCCCGCCTGTCTCAGCCCGCCTCTCTCGGACCGTCTGTCTCAGACCGTCTGCCTCGGACCGTCTGCCTAAGCCCGCCTGTCTCAGCCCGTCTGTCTCAGACCGTCTGTCTCAGCCCGCCTGTCTCAGCCGCCTCTCTCGGACCGTCTGTCTCAGACCGTCTGCCTCAGACCGTCTGCCTAAGCCCGCCTGTCTCAGCCCGCCTCTCTTAGCCCGCCTGTCTCAGTCCGCCTCTCTCAGTCCGCCTGTCTGAGACCGTCTGACTCTTACCGTTGTCTCAGACCGTCTGTCTCAGACCGTCTGTCTCAGACCGTCTGTCTCAGACCGTCTGCCTCGGACCGCCTGCCTAAGCCCGCCTGTCTCAGCCCGTCTGTCTCAGACCGTCTGTCTCAGCCCGCCTGTCTCAGCCGCCTCTCTCGGACCGTCTGTCTCAGACCGTCTGCCTCAGACCGTCTGCCTAAGCCCGCCTGTCTCAGCCCGCCTCTCTTAGCCCGCCTGTCTCAGTCCGCCTCTCTCAGTCCGCCTGTCTGAGACCGTCTGCCTCTTACCGTTGTCTCAGACCGTCTGTCTCAGACCGTCTGTCTCAGACCGTCTGTCTCAGACCGTGCGTCTCAGACCGACTGTCTCAGACCGTCTGTCTCAGACCGTCTGTCTCAGACCGCCTGTCTCAGACCGTCTCTCTCAGACCGTCTGTCTCAGACCGCCTGTCTCAGACCGTCTCTCTCAGACCGTCTGTCTCAGACCGCCTGTCTCAGACCGTCTGTCTCAGACCGTCTGTCTCACACCGTCTGTCTCAGACCGTCTGTCTCAGACTGTCTGTCTCAGACCGTCTGTCTCAGACCGTCTGTCTCAGACCGTCTGTCTCAGGCCGTCTGTCTCAGACTGTCTGTCTCAGAGCGTCTATCTCAGACCGTCTGCCGCTATCGGGCAGCGTCTATTCGCCTGTCCCTGTCCATCTGTCTCAGACCGCCTGTCCCAGACCGTCTCTCTCAGACCGTCTGTCTCAGAACGTCTGTATCAGGCCGTCTGTCTGAGGCCGCCTGTCTCTGACCGTCTGTCTCAGACCGTCTGCCTAAGCCCGCCTGTCTCAGCCCGCCTCTCTTAGCCCGCCTGTCTCAGTCCGCCTCTCTCAGTCAATCTGTCTGAGACCGTCTGCCTCTTACCGTTGTCTCAGACCGTCTGTCTCAGACCGTCTGTCTCAGACCGTCTGTCTCAGACCGTCTGTCTCAGACCGTCTGTCTCAGACCGTCTGTCTCAGACCGTCTGTCTCAGACCGTCTGTCTCAGACCGTCTGTCTCAGACCGTCTGTCTCAGCCCGCCTGTCTCAGACCGTCTGTGTCAGTCCGCCTGTCTCAGACCGTCTGCCTCAGTCCGTCTGTCTGAGACCGTCTGCCTCAGACCATCTGTCTCAGACCGTCTGCCTCTGTCCGTCTCTCTAAAAACCACTTGTCTCAGTCCGTCTGTCTCGGATCATCTGTCTCAGACCGTCTGTCTCAGACCGTCTGTCTCAGCCCGCCTGTCTCAGACCGTCTGTGTCAGTCCGCCTGTCTCAGACCGTCTGCCTCAGTCCGTCTGTCTGAGACCGTCTGCCTCAGACCATCTGTCTCAGACCGTCTGCCTCTGTCCGTCTCTCTAAAAACCACTTGTCTCAGTCCGACTGTCTCGGATCATCTGTCTCAGACCGTCTGTCTCAGACCGTCTGTCTCAGACCGTCTGTCTCAGACCGTCTGTCTCAGACCGTCTGTCTCAGACCGTCTGTCTCAGCCCGCCTGTCTCAGACCGTCTGTGTCAGTCCGCCTGTCTCAGACCGTCTGCCTCAGTCCGTCTGTCTGAGACCGTCTGCCTCAGACCATCTGTCTCAGACCGTCTGCCTCTGTCCGTCTGTCTCTGTCCGTCTCTCACAAAACCACTTGTCTCAGACCGTCTGTCTCAGACCGTCTCTCTCAGACCGTCTGTCTCAGGCCGTCTGTCTCAGACCGTCTATCTCAGTCAGCCTATCTCAGACCGTCCGTCTCAGTCTGTCTGCCGCTATCGCGCAGCGTCTATTCGCCTGTCCCTGTCCCCCTGTCGCAGACCGCCTGTCTCAGGCCGTCTGTCTCAGACCGTCTGTCTCAGCCCGCCTGTCTCAGCCCGCCTCTGTCGGACCGTGTCTCAGACCGTCTGCCTCGGACCGTCTGCCTAAGCCCGCCTGTCTCAGCCCGTCTGTCTCAGACCGTCTGTCTCAGACCGTCTGTCTCAGACCACCTGTCTCAGACCGTGCGTCTCAGACCGTCTGTCTCAGACCGTCTGTCTCAGACCGTCTGTCTCAGACCGTCTGTATCAGACCGCCTGTCTCAGACCGTCTGTCTCAGACCGTCTGTCTCAGACCGTCTGTCTCAGACCGCCTGTCTCTGACCGTCTGTCTCAGATTGTCTGTCTCAGGCCGTATGTCTAAGACCGCCTGTCTCAGGCCGTATGTCTAAGACCGTCTGTCGCAGACCGCCTGTCTCAGACCGCCTGTCTCTGACCGTTTGTCTCAGACCGTCTGTCTCAGACCGTCTGTCTCAGACCGTCTGTATCAGACCGCCTGTCTCAGACCGCCTGTCTCAGACCGTCTGTCTCACACCGTCTGTCTCTGACCGTCTGTCTCAGACCGTCTGTCTCAGACCGCCTGTCTCAGATCATCTGTCTCAGACCGTCTGTCTCAATCCCTCTGTCTCGAACCGTCTGTCTCAGACCGCCTGTCTCAGACCGCCTGTCTCTGACCGTCTGTCTCAGACCGTCTGTCTCAGACCGTCTGTATCAGACCGTCTGTCTCAGACCGTCTGTCTCAGACCGTCTGTCTCAGACCGTCTGTCTCAGACCGTCTGTGTCAGGCCGTCTGTCTCAGGCCGCCTGTCTCAGGCCGCCTGTCTCTGACCGTCTGTCTCAGACCGTCTGTCTCAGACCGTCTGTCTCAGACCGTCTGTCTCAGACCGTCTGTCTCAGACCGTCTGTCTCAGACCGTCTGTCTCAGTCCCTCTGTCTCGAACCGTCTGTCTCGAACCGTCTGTCTCAGACCGTCTGTCTCAGACCGTCTGTCTCAGACCGTCTGTCTCAGACCGTCTGTCTCAGACCGTCTGTCTCAGACCGCCTGTCTCAGACCGTGCGTCTCAGACCGTCTGTCTCAGACCGTCTGTCTCAGACCGTCTGTATCAGACCGCCTGTCTCAGACCGTCTGTCTCAGACCGTCTGTCTCAGACCGCCTGTCTCTGACCGTCTGTCTCAGATTGTCTGTCTCAGGCCGTATGTCTAAGACCGCCTGTCTCAGGCCGTATGTCTAAGACCGTCTGTCGCAGACCGCCTGTCTCAGACCGCCTGTCTCTGACCGTTTGTCTCAGACCGTCTGTCTCAGACCGTCTGTCTCAGACCGTCTGTATCAGACCGCCTGTCTCAGACCGCCTGTCTCAGACCGTCTGTCTCTGACCGTCTGTCTCAGACCGTCTGTCTCAGACCGCCTGTCTCAGACCATCTGTCTCAGACCGTCTGTCTCAATCCCTCTGTCTCGAACCGTCTGTCTCAGACCGCCTGTCTCAGACCGCCTGTCTCTGACCGTCTGTCTCAGACCGTCTGTCTCAGACCGTCTGTATCAGACCGTCTGTCTCAGACCGTCTGTCTCAGACCGTCTGTCTCAGACCGTCTGTGTCAGGCCGTCTGTCTCAGGCCGCCTGTCTCAGGCCGCCTGTCTCAGGCCGCCTGTCTCAGGCCGCCTGTCTCTGACCGTCTGTCTCAGACCGTCTGTCTCAGACCGTCTGTCTCAGACCGTCTGTCTCAGACCGTCTGTCTCAGACCGTCTGTCTCAGACCGTCTGTCTCAGACCGTCTGTCTCAGACCGCCTGTCTCAGACCGCCTGTCTCAGACCGTGCGTCTCAGACCGTCTGTCTCAGACCGTCTGTATCAGACCGTCTGTATCAGACCGTCTGTATCAGACCGTCTGTATCAGACTGTCTGTCTCAGACTGTCTGTCTCAGGCCGTATGTCTAAGACCGTCTGTCTCAGACCGTCTGTCTCAGACCGTCTGTCTCAGACCGTCTGTCTCAGACCGTCTGTCTCACCCCGTCTCTCTCAGACCGTCTGTGTCAGGCCGCCTGTCTCAGGCCGCCTGTCTCAGACCGTCTGTCTCAGACCGTCTGTCTCAGACCGTCTGTATCAGACCGCCTGTCTCAGACCGCCTGTCTCAGACCGTCTGTCTCACACCGTCTGTCTCTGACCGTCTGTCTCAGACCGTCTGTCTCAGACCGCCTGTCTCAGACCATCTGTCTCAGACCGTCTGTCTCAATCCCTCTGTCTCGAACCGTCTGTCTCAGACTGCCTGTCTCAGACCGTCTGTCTCAGACCGTCTGTCTCAGACCGTCTGTCTCAGACCGTCTGTCTCAGACCGCCTGTCTCAGACCGTCCGTCTCAGACCGTCTGTCTCAGACCGTCTGTCTCAGACCGTCTGTATCAGACCGCGTGTCTCAGACCGTCTGTCTCAGACCGTCTGTCTCAGACCGTCTGTCTCAGATTGTCTGTCTCAGGTCGTATGTCTAAGACCGCCTGTCTCAGGCCGTATGTCTAAGACCGTCTGTCGCAGACCGCCTGTCTCAGACCGCCTGTCTCTGACCGTTTGTCTCAGACCGTCTGTCTCAGACCGTCTGTCTCAGACCGTCTGTATCAGACCGCCTGTCTCAGACCGCCTGTCTCAGACCGTCTGTCTCTGACCGTCTGTCTCAGACCGTCTGTCTCAGACCGCCTGTCTCAGACCATCTGTCTCAGACCGTCTGTCTCAATCCCTCTGTCTCGAACCGTCTGTCTCAGACCGCCTGTCTCAGACCGCCTGTCTCTGACCGTCTGTCTCAGACCGTCTGTCTCAGACCGTCTGTATCAGACCGTCTGTCTCAGACCGTCTGTCTCAGACCGTCTGTGTCAGGCCGTCTGTCTCAGGCCGCCTGTCTCAGGCCGCCTGTCTCAGGCCACCTGTCTCTGACCGTCTGTCTCAGACCGTCTGTCTCAGACCGTCTGTCTCAGACCGTCTGTCTCAGACCGTCTGTCTCAGACCGTCTGTCTCAGACCGTCTGTCTCAGACCGTCTGTCTCAGACCGTCTGTCTCAGACCGTCTGTCTCAGCCCGCCTGTCTCAGACCGTCTGTGTCAGTCCGCCTGTCTCAGACCGTCTGCCTCAGTCCGTCTGTCTGAGACCGTCTGCCTCAGACCATCTGTCTCAGACCGTCTGCCTCTGTCCGTCTGTCTCTGTCCGTCTCTCACAAAACCACTTGTCTCAGACCGTCTGTCTCAGACCGTCTCTCTCAGACCGTCTGTCTCAGGCCGTCTGTCTCAGACCGTCTATCTCAGTCAGCCTATCTCAGACCGTCCGTCTCAGTCTGTCTGCCGCTATCGCGCAGCGTCTATTCGCCTGTCCCTGTCCCCCTGTCGCAGACCGCCTGTCTCAGGCCGTCTGTCTCAGACCGTCTGTCTCAGCCCGCCTGTCTCAGCCCGCCTCTGTCGGACCGTGTCTCAGACCGTCTGCCTCGGACCGTCTGCCTAAGCCCGCCTGTCTCAGCCCGTCTGTCTCAGACCGTCTGTCTCAGCCCGCCTGTCTCAGCCGCCTCTCTCGGACCGTCTGTCTCAGACCGTCTGCCTCAGACCGTCTGCCTAAGCCCGCCTGTCTCAGCCCGCCTCTCTTAGCCCGCCTGTCTCAGTCCGCCTCTCTCAGTCCGCCTGTCTGAGACCGTCTGCCTCTTACCGTTGTCTCAGACCGTCTGTCTCAGACCGTCTGTCTCAGACCGTCTGTCTCAGACCGTCTGTCTCGGACCGTGCGTCTCAGACCGACTGTCTCAGCCCGTCTGTCTCAGACCGTCTGTCTCAGCCCGCCTGTCTCAGCCCGCCTCTCTTAGCCCGCCTGTCTCAGTCCGCCTCTCTCAGTCCGCCTGTCTGAGACCGTCTGCCTCTTACCGTTGTCTCAGACCGTCTGTCTCAGACCGTCTGTCTCAGACCGTCTGTCTCAGACCGTGCGTCTCAGACCGACTGTCTCAGACCGTCTGTCTCAGACCGTCTGTCTCAGACCGCCTGTCTCAGACCGTCTGTCTCAGACCGTCTGTCTCACACCGTCTGTCTCAGACCGTCTGTCTCAGACCGTCTGTCTCAGACCGTCTGTCTCAGACCGTCTGTCTCAGACCGTCTGTCCCAGACCGTCTGTCTCAGACCGTCTGTCTCAGGCCGTCTGTCTCAGCCCGCCTCTCTCGGACCGTCTGTCTCAGACCGTCTGCCTCGGACCGTCTGCCTAAGCCCGCCTGTCTCAGCCCGTCTGTCTCAGACCGTCTGTCTCAGCCCGCCTGTCTCAGCCGCCTCTCTCGGACCGTCTGTCTCAGACCGTCTGCCTCAGACCGTCTGCCTAAGCCCGCCTGTCTCAGCCCGCCTCTCTTAGCCCGCCTGTCTCAGTCCGCCTCTCTCAGTCCGCCTGTCTGAGACCGTCTGCCTCTTACCGTTGTCTCAGACCGTCTGTCTCAGACCGTCTGTCTCAGACCGTCTGTCTCAGACCGTCTGCCTCGGACCGTCTGCCTAAGCCCGCCTGTCTCAGCCCGCCTCTCTTAGCCCGCCTGTCTCAGTCCGCCTCTCTCAGTCCGCCTGTCTGAGACCGTCTGCCTCAGACCATCTGTGTCAGACCGTCTGTCTCAGACCGTCTGTCTCAGGCCGTCTGTCTCAGCCCGCCTCTCTCGGACCGTCTGTCTCAGACCGTCTGCCTCGGACCGTCTGCCTAAGCCCGCCTGTCTCAGCCCGTCTGTCTCAGACCGTCTGTCTCAGCCCGCCTGTCTCAGCCGCCTCTCTCGGACCGTCTGTCTCAGGCCGTCTGTCTCAGACCGCCTGTCTCAGACCGCCTGTCTCTGACCGTCTGTCTCAGACCGTCTGTCTCTGACCGTCTGTCTCAGACCGTCTGTCTCAGCCCGCCTGTCTCAGCCCGCCTCTGTCGGACCGTGTCTCAGACCGTCTGCCTCGGACCGTCTGCCTAAGCCCGCCTGTCTCAGCCCGTCTGTCTCAGACCGTCTGTCTCAGCCCGCCTGTCTCAGCCGCCTCTCTCGGACCGTCTGTCTCAGACCGTCTGCCTCAGACCGTCTGCCTAAGCCCGCCTGTCTCAGCCCGCCTCTCTTAGCCCGCCTGTCTCAGTCCGCCTCTCTCAGTCCGCCTGTCTGAGACCGTCTGCCTCTTACCGTTGTCTCAGACCGTCTGTCTCAGACCGTCTGTCTCAGACCGTCTGTCTCAGACCGTCTGTCTCAGACCGTCTGTCTCGGACCGTGCGTCTCAGACCGACTGTCTCAGCCCGTCTGTCTCAGACCGTCTGTCTCAGCCCGCCTGTCTCAGCCCGCCTCTCTTAGCCCGCCTGTCTCAGTCCGCCTCTCTCAGTCCGCCTGTCTGAGACCGTCTGCCTCTTACCGTTGTCTCAGACCGCCTGTCTCTGACCGTCTGTCTCAGATTGTCTGTCTCAGGCCGTATGTCTAAGACCGCCTGTCTCAGGCCGTATGTCTAAGACCGTCTGTCGCAGACCGCCTGTCTCAGACCGCCTGTCTCTGACCGTTTGTCTCAGACCGTCTGTCTCAGACCGTCTGTCTCAGACCGTCTGTATCAGACCGCCTGTCTCAGACCGCCTGTCTCAGACCGCCTGTCTCAGACCGTCTGTCTCACACCGTCTGTCTCTGACCGTCTGTCTCAGACCGTCTGTCTCAGACCGCCTGTCTCAGACCATCTGTCTCAGACCGTCTGTCTCAATCCCTCTGTCTCGAACCGTCTGTCTCAGACCGCCTGTCTCAGACCGCCTGTCTCTGACCGTCTGTCTCAGACCGTCTGTCTCAGACCGTCTGTATCAGACCGTCTGTCTCAGACCGTCTGTCTCAGACCGTCTGTCTCAGACCGTCTGTGTCAGGCCGTCTGTCTCAGGCCGCCTGTCTCAGGCCGCCTGTCTCTGACCGTCTGTCTCAGACCGTCTGTCTCAGACCGTCTGTCTCAGACCGTCTGTCTCAGACCGCCTGTCTCAGACCGCCTGTCTCAGACCGTGCGTCTCAGACCGTCTGTCTCAGACCGTCTGTATCAGACTGTCTGTCTCAGACTGTCTGTCTCAGGCCGTATGTCTAAGACCGTCTGTCTCAGACCGTCTGTCTCAGACCGTCTGTCTCAGACCGTCTGTCTCAGACCGTCTGTCTCAGACCGTCTGTCTCAGACCGTCTCTCTCAGACCGTCTGTGTCAGGCCGCCTGTCTCAGGCCGCCTGTCTCAGACCGTCTGTCTCAGACCGTCTGTCTCAGACCGTCTGTATCAGACCGCCTGTCTCAGACCGCCTGTCTCAGACCGTCTGTCTCACACCGTCTGTCTCTGACCGTCTGTCTCAGACCGTCTGTCTCAGACCGCCTGTCTCAGACCATCTGTCTCAGACCGTCTGTCTCAATCCCTCTGTGTCGAACCGTCTGTCTCAGACTGCCTGTCTCAGACCGTCTGTCTCAGACCGTCTGTCTCAGACCGTCTGTCTCAGACCGTCTGTCTCAGACCACCTGTCTCAGACCGTGCGTCTCAGACCGTCTGTCTCAGACCGTCTGTCTCAGACCGTCTGTCTCAGACCGTCTGTATCAGACCGCCTGTCTCAGACCGTCTGTCTCAGACCGTCTGTCTCAGACCGTCTGTCTCAGACCGCCTGTCTCTGACCGTCTGTCTCAGATTGTCTGTCTCAGGCCGTATGTCTAAGACCGCCTGTCTCAGGCCGTATGTCTAAGACCGTCTGTCGCAGACCGCCTGTCTCAGACCGCCTGTCTCTGACCGTTTGTCTCAGACCGTCTGTCTCAGACCGTCTGTCTCAGACCGTCTGTATCAGACCGCCTGTCTCAGACCGCCTGTCTCAGACCGTCTGTCTCACACCGTCTGTCTCTGACCGTCTGTCTCAGACCGTCTGTCTCAGACCGCCTGTCTCAGACCATCTGTCTCAGACCGTCTGTCTCAATCCCTCTGTCTCGAACCGTCTGTCTCAGACCGCCTGTCTCGAACCGTCTGTCTCAGACCGCCTGTCTCAGACCGCCTGTCTCTGACCGTCTGTCTCAGACCGTCTGTCTCAGACCGTCTGTATCAGACCGTCTGTCTCAGACCGTCTGTCTCAGACCGTCTGTCTCAGACCGTCTGTCTCAGACCGTCTGTGTCAGGCCGTCTGTCTCAGGCCGCCTGTCTCAGGCCGCCTGTCTCTGACCGTCTGTCTCAGACCGTCTGTCTCAGACCGTCTGTCTCAGACCGTCTGTCTCAGACCGTCTGTCTCAGACCGTCTGTCTCAGACCGTCTGTCTCAGACCGTCTGTCTCAGTCCCTCTGTCTCGAACCGTCTGTCTCAGACTGCCTGTCTCAGACCGTCTGTCTCAGACCGTCTGTCTCAGACCGTCTGTCTCAGACCGTCTGTCTCAGACCGTCTGTCTCAGACCGTCTGTCTCAGACCGCCTGTCTCAGACCGTGCGTCTCAGACCGTCTGTCTCAGACCGTCTGTCTCAGACCGTCTGTATCAGACCGCCTGTCTCAGACCGTCTGTCTCAGACCGTCTGTCTCAGACCGCCTGTCTCTGACCGTCTGTCTCAGATTGTCTGTCTCAGGCCGTATGTCTAAGACCGCCTGTCTCAGGCCGTATGTCTAAGACCGTCTGTCGCAGACCGCCTGTCTCAGACCGCCTGTCTCTGACCGTTTGTCTCAGACCGTCTGTCTCAGACCGTCTGTCTCAGACCGTCTGTATCAGACCGCCTGTCTCAGACCGCCTGTCTCAGACCGTCTGTCTCTGACCGTCTGTCTCAGACCGTCTGTCTCAGACCGCCTGTCTCAGACCATCTGTCTCAGACCGTCTGTCTCAATCCCTCTGTCTCGAACCGTCTGTCTCAGACCGCCTGTCTCAGACCGCCTGTCTCTGACCGTCTGTCTCAGACCGTCTGTCTCAGACCGTCTGTATCAGACCGTCTGTCTCAGACCGTCTGTCTCAGACCGTCTGTCTCAGACCGTCTGTGTCAGGCCGTCTGTCTCAGGCCGCCTGTCTCAGGCCGCCTGTCTCAGGCCGCCTGTCTCAGGCCGCCTGTCTCTGACCGTCTGTCTCAGACCGTCTGTCTCAGACCGTCTGTCTCAGACCGTCTGTCTCAGACCGTCTGTCTCAGACCGTCTGTCTCAGACCGTCTGTCTCAGACCGTCTGTCTCAGACCGCCTGTCTCAGACCGCCTGTCTCAGACCGTGCGTCTCAGACCGTCTGTCTCAGACCGTCTGTATCAGACCGTCTGTATCAGACCGTCTGTATCAGACCGTCTGTATCAGACTGTCTGTCTCAGACTGTCTGTCTCAGGCCGTATGTCTAAGACCGTCTGTCTCAGACCGTCTGTCTCAGACCGTCTGTCTCAGACCGTCTGTCTCAGACCGTCTGTCTCAGACCGTCTGTCTCACCCCGTCTCTCTCAGACCGTCTGTGTCAGGCCGCCTGTCTCAGGCCGCCTGTCTCAGACCGTCTGTCTCAGACCGTCTGTCTCAGACCGTCTGTATCAGACCGCCTGTCTCAGACCGCCTGTCTCAGACCGTCTGTCTCACACCGTCTGTCTCTGACCGTCTGTCTCAGACCGTCTGTCTCAGACCGCCTGTCTCAGACCATCTGTCTCAGACCGTCTGTCTCAATCCCTCTGTCTCGAACCGTCTGTCTCAGACTGCCTGTCTCAGACCGTCTGTCTCAGACCGTCTGTCTCAGACCGTCTGTCTCAGACCGCCTGTCTCAGACCGTCCGTCTCAGACCGTCTGTCTCAGACCGTCTGTCTCAGACCGTCTGTATCAGACCGCGTGTCTCAGACCGTCTGTCTCAGACCGTCTGTCTCAGACCGTCTGTCTCAGATTGTCTGTCTCAGGTCGTATGTCTAAGACCGCCTGTCTCAGGCCGTATGTCTAAGACCGTCTGTCGCAGACCGCCTGTCTCAGACCGCCTGTCTCTGACCGTTTGTCTCAGACCGTCTGTCTCAGACCGTCTGTCTCAGACCGTCTGTATCAGACCGCCTGTCTCAGACCGCCTGTCTCAGACCGTCTGTCTCTGACCGTCTGTCTCAGACCGTCTGTCTCAGACCGCCTGTCTCAGACCATCTGTCTCAGACCGTCTGTCTCAATCCCTCTGTCTCGAACCGTCTGTCTCAGACCGCCTGTCTCAGACCGCCTGTCTCTGACCGTCTGTCTCAGACCGTCTGTCTCAGACCGTCTGTATCAGACCGTCTGTCTCAGACCGTCTGTCTCAGACCGTCTGTGTCAGGCCGTCTGTCTCAGGCCGCCTGTCTCAGGCCGCCTGTCTCAGGCCACCTGTCTCTGACCGTCTGTCTCAGACCGTCTGTCTCAGACCGTCTGTCTCAGACCGTCTGTCTCAGACCGTCTGTCTCAGACCGTCTGTCTCAGACCGTCTGTCTCAGACCGTCTGTCTCAGACCGCCTGTCTCAGACCGCCTGTCTCAGACCGTGCGTCTCAGACCGTCTGTCTCAGACCGTCTGTATCAGACCGTCTGTATCAGACCGTCTGTATCAGACTGTCTGTCTCAGACTGTCTGTCTCAGACCGTCTGTCTCAGACCGTCTGTCTCAGACCGTCTGTCTCAGACCGTCTGTCTCAGACCGTCTGTCTCAGACCGTCTGTCTCACCCCGTCTCTCTCAGACCGTCTGTGTCAGGCCGCCTGTCTCAGGCCGCCTGTCTCAGACCGTCTGTCTCAGACCGTCTGTCTCAGACCGTCTGTATCAGACCGCCTGTCTCAGACCGCCTGTCTCAGACCGTCTGTCTCACACCGTCTGTCTCTGACCGTCTGTCTCAGACCGTCTGTCTCAGACCGCCTGTCTCAGACCATCTGTCTCAGACCGTCTGTCTCAATCCCTCTGTCTCGAACCGTCTGTCTCAGACTGCCTGTCTCAGACCGTCTGTCTCAGACCGTCTGTCTCAGACCGTCTGTCTCAGACCGTCTGTCTCAGACCGTCTGTCTCAGACCGCCTGTCTCAGACCGTCCGTCTCAGACCGTCTGTCTCAGACCGTCTGTCTCAGACCGTCTGTATCAGACCGCCTGTCTCAGACCGTCTGTCTCAGACCGTCTGTCTCAGACCGTCTGTCTCAGACCGTCTCTCTCAGACCGTCTGTGTCAGGCCGCCTGTCTCAGGCCGCCTGTCTCAGACCGTCTGTCTCAGACCGTCTGTCTCAGACCGTCTGTATCAGACCGCCTGTCTCAGACCGCCTGTCTCAGACCGTCTGTCTCACACCGTCTGTCTCAGACCGTCTGTCTCAGGCCGTCTGTCTCAGGCCGCCTGTCTCAGGCCGCCTGTCTCAGGCCGCCTGTCTCTGGCCGCCTGTCTCTGACCGTCTGTCTCAGACCGTCTGTCTCAGACCGTCTGTCTCAGATCGTCTGTGTCAGGCCGTCTGTCTCAGACCGTCTGTCTCAGACCGTCTGTCTCAGACCGCCTGTCTCAGACCGCCTGTCTCAGACCGCCTGTCTCAGACCGTGCGTCTCAGACCGTCTGTCTCAGACCGTCTGTATCAGACCGTCTGTATCAGACCGTCTGTATCAGACTGTCTGTCTCAGACTGTCTGTCTCAGGCCGTATGTCTAAGACCGTCTGTCTCAGACCGTCTGTCTCAGACCGTCTGTCTCAGACCGTCTGTCTCAGACCGTCTGTCTCAGACCATCTGTCTCAGACCGTCTGTCTCAATCCCTCTGTCTCGAACCGTCTGTCTCAGACCGCCTGTCTCAGACCGCCTGTCTCTGACCGTCTGTCTCAGACCGTCTGTCTCAGACCGTCTGTCTCAGACCGTCTGTCTCAGACCGTCTGTCTCAGACCGCCTGTCTCAGACCGCCTGTCTCAGACCGTGCGTCTCAGACCGTCTGTCTCAGACCGTCTGTATCAGACCGTCTGTATCAGACCGTCTGTATCAGACCGTCTGTATCAGACTGTCTGTCTCAGACTGTCTGTCTCAGGCCGTATGTCTAAGACCGTCTGTCTCAGACCGTCTGTCTCAGACCGTCTGTCTCAGACCGCCTGTCTCAGACCGTCCGTCTCAGACCGTCTGTCTCAGACCGTCTGTCTCAGACCGTCTGTATCAGACCGCCTGTCTCAGACTGCCTGTCTCAGACCGTCTGTCTCAGACCGTCTGTCTCAGACCGTCTGTCTCAGACCGTCTGTCTCAGACCGCCTGTCTCAGACCGTCCGTCTCAGACCGTCTGTCTCAGACCGTCTGTCTCAGACCGTCTGTATCAGACCGCCTGTCTCAGACCGTCTGTCTCAGACCGTCTGTCTCAGACCGTCTGTCTCAGACCGTCTCTCTCAGACCGTCTGTGTCAGGCCGCCTGTCTCAGGCCGCCTGTCTCAGACCGTCTGTCTCAGACCGTCTGTCTCAGACCGTCTGTATCAGACCGCCTGTCTCAGACCGCCTGTCTCAGACCGTCTGTCTCACACCGTCTGTCTCAGACCGTCTGTCTCAGACCGTCTGTCTCAGACCGTCTGTCTCAGACCGTCTGTCTCAGACCGTCTCTCTCAGACCGTCTGTGTCAGGCCGCCTGTCTCAGGCCGCCTGTCTCAGACCGTCTGTCTCAGACCGTCTGTCTCAGACCGTCTGTATCAGACCGCCTGTCTCAGACCGCCTGTCTCAGACCGTCTGTCTCACACCGTCTGTCTCTGACCGTCTGTCTCAGACCGTCTGTCTCAGACCGCCTGTCTCAGACCATCTGTCTCAGACCGTCTGTCTCAATCCCTCTGTCTCGAACCGTCTGTCTCAGACTGCCTGTCTCAGACCGTCTGTCTCAGACCGTCTCTCTCAGACCGTCTGTGTCAGGCCGTCTGTCTCAGGCCGCCTGTCTCTGACCGTCTGTCTCAGACCGTCTGTCTCAGACCGTCTGTCTCAGACCGCCAGTCTCAGGCCGTCTGTCTCAATCCCTCTGTCTCGAACCGTCTGTCTCAGACCGTCTGTCTCAGACCGTGTGTCTCAGACCGTCTGTGTCAGACCGTCTGTCTCAGGCCGTCTGTCTCAGGCCGCCTGTCTCTGACCGTCTGTCTCAGACCGTCTGTCTCGAACCCTCTGTTTCAGGCCGTCTGTCTCACACCGTCTGTCTCTGACCGTCTGTCTCAGACCGTCTGTCTCAGACCGCCTGTCTCAGACCATCTGTCTCAGACCGTCTGTCTCAATCCCTCTGTCTCGAACCGTCTGTCTCAGACTGCCTGTCTCAGACCGTCTGTCTCAGACCGTCTCTCTCAGACCGTCTGTGTCAGGCCGTCTGTCTCAGGCCGCCTGTCTCTGACCGTCTGTCTCAGACCGTCTGTCTCAGACCGTCTGTCTCAGACCGCCAGTCTCAGGCCGTCTGTCTCAATCCCTCTGTCTCGAACCGTCTGTCTCAGACCGTCTGTCTCAGACCGTGTGTCTCAGACCGTCTGTGTCAGACCGTCTGTCTCAGGCCGTCTGTCTCAGGCCGCCTGTCTCTGACCGTCTGTCTCAGACCGTCTGTCTCAGACCGTCTGTCTCAGACCGCCTGTCTCAGACCATCTGTCTCAGACCGTCTGTCTCAATCCCTCTGTCTCGAACCCTCTGTTTCAGGCCGTCTGTCTCAGACCGCCTGTCTCAGACCGCCTGTCTCTGACCGTCTGTCTCAGACCATCTGTCTCAGACCGTCTGTCTCAGACCGTCTGTATCAGACCGTCTGTCTCAGGCCATCTGTCTCAGATCGTCTGTCTCAATCCCTCTGTCTCGAACCGTCTGTCTCAGGCCGTCTGCCTCCGTTCGTCTGTCTCAGACCGCCTGTCTCTGACCGTCTGTCTCAGAATGTCTGTCTCAGGCCGTATGTCTAAGACCGTCTGTCGCAGACCGCCTGTCTCAGGCCGTATGTCTAAGACCGTCTGTCTCAGACCGCCTGTCTCAGACCGCCTGTCTCTGACCGTCTGTCTCAGACCGTCTGTCTCAGACCGTCCGTCTCAGACCGTCTGTATCAGACCGCCTGTCTCAGACCGTCTGTCTCAGACCGTCTGTCTCACACCGTTTGTCTCTGACCGTCTGTCTCAGACCGTCTGTATCAGACCGCCTGTCTCAGACCGTCTGTCTCAGACCGTCTGTCTCAGACTGCCTGTCTCAGGCCGTCTGTCTCAGACCGTCTGTCGCAGACCGCCTGTCTCAGACCGTGTCTCAGACCGTCTGTCTCAGACCGTCTGTCTCAGACCGTCTGTATCAGACCGCCTGTCTCAGACCGTCTGTCTCAGACCGTCTGTCTCACACCGTCTGTCTCAGACCATCTGTCTCAGACCGTCTGTCTCAATCCCTCTGTCTCGAACCGTCTGTCTCAGGCCGTCTGTCTCAGACCGTCTGTCTCAGACCGTCTGTATCAGACCGTCTGTCTCAGACCGCCTGTCTCTGACCGTCTGTCTCAGAATGTCTGTCTCTGACCGTCTGTCTCAGACCGTCTGTCTCAGACCGTCTGTCTCAGGCTGTCTGTCTCAGGCCGCCTGTCTCTGACCGTCTGTCTCAGACCGTCTGTCTCAGACCGCCTGTCTCAGACCAACTGTCTCAGACCGTCTGTCTCAATCCCTCTGTCTCGAACCGTCTGTCTCAGGCCGTCTGTCTCAGACCGTCTGTCTCAGACCGTCTGTCTCAGACCGTCTGTATCAGACCGTCTGTCTCAGTCCGTCTGTCTCCGTCCGTCTGTCTCAGACCGTCTGTCTCAGACCGTCTGTCTCAATCCGTCTGTCTCAGACCATCTGTCTCAGACCGTCTGTCTCAATCCCTCTGCCTCGAACCGTCTGTCTCAGGCCGTCTGTCTCAGACCGTCTGTCTCAGACCGTCTGTATCAGACCGTCTGTCTCAGACCGCCTGTCTCTGACCGTCTGTCTCAGAATGTCTGTCTCAGGCCGTATGTCTAAGACCGTCTGTCGCAGACCGCCTGTCTCAGGCCGTATGTCTAAGACCGTCTGACGCAGACCGCCTGTCTCAGACCGCCTGTCTCTGACCGTTTGTCTCAGACCGTCTGTCTCAGACCGTCTGTCTCAGACCGTCTGTATCAGACCGCCTGTCTCAGACCGTCTGTCTCAGACCGTCTGTCTCACACCGTCTGTCCCAGACCGTCTGTCTCAGGCCGTCTGTCTCAGGCCGCCTGTCTCAGACCGTCTGTCTCACACCGTCTGTCTCAGACCGTCTGTCTCAGGCCGTCTGTCTCAGGCCGCCTGTCTCTGACCGTCTGTCTCAGACCGTCTGTCTCAGACCGTCTGTCTCAGACCGTCTGTCTCAGACCGTCTGTCTCAGACCGTCTGTCTCAGGCCGTCTGCCTCAGGCCGCCTGTCTCTGACCGTCTGTCTCAGACCGTCTGTCTCAGACCGCCTGTCTCAGACCATCTGTCTCAGACCGTCTGTCTCGAACCGTCTGTCTCAGGCCGTCTGTCTCAGACCGTCTTTCTCAGACCGTCTGTCTCAGACCGTCTGTATCAGACCGTCTGTCTCAGTCCGTCTGTCTCCGTTCGTCTGTCTCAGACCGCCTGTCTCAGACCGTCTGTCTCAGACCGTCTGTCTCAGACCGCCAGTCTCAGGCCGTCTGTCTCAATCCCTCTGTCTCGAACCGTCTGTCTCAGACCGTCTGTCTCAGACCGTCTGTCTCAGACCGTCTGTCTCAGACCGTCTGTCTCAGACCGTCTGTCTCAGACCGTCTGTCTCAGACCGTCTGTCTCAGACCGTCTGTGTCAGGCCGTCTGTCTCAGGCCGCCTGTCTCTGACCGTCTGTCTCAGACCGTCTGTCTCAGACCGTCTGTCTCAGGCCGTCTGTCTCAGGCCGCCTGTCTCTGACCGTCTGTCTCAGACCGTCTGTCTCAGACCGCCTGTCTCAGACCATCTGTCTCAGACCGTCTGTCTCAATCCCTCTGTCTCGAACCGTCTGTGTCAGGCCGTATGTCTCAGTCCGTCTGTCTCAGACCGTCTGTATCAGACAGTCTGTCTCAATCCCTCTGTCTCGAACCGTCTGTCTCAGGCCGTCTGTCTCAGACCGTCTGTCTCAGGCCGTCTGTCTCAGACCGTCTGTCTCAGACCGTCTGTATCAGACCGTCTGTCTCAGACCGTCTGTCTCAGGCCGTCTGTCTCAGGCCGCCTGTCTCTGACCGTCTGTCTCAGACCGTCTGTCTCAGACCGCCTGTCTCAGACCATCTGTCTCAGACCGTCTGTCTCAATCCCTCTGTCTCGAACCGTCTGTGTCAGGCCGTCTGTCTCAGACCGTCTGTCTCAGACCGTCTGTATCAGACCGTCTGTCTCAATCCCTCTGTCTCGAACCGTCTGTCTCAGGCCGTCTGTCTCAGACCGTCTGTCTCAGGCCGTCTGTCTCAGACCGTCTGTCTCAGACCGTCTGTATCAGACCGTCTGTCTCAGTCCGTCTGTCTGCGTTCGTCTGTCTCAGACCGTCTGTCTCAGACCGTCTGTCTCACACCGTCTGTCTCAGACGATCTGTCTCAGACCGTCTGTCTCAATCCCTCTGTCTCGAACCGTCTGTCTCAGGCCGTCTGTCTCAGACCGTCTGTCTCAGACCGTCTGTATCAGACCGTCTGTCTCAGACCGCCTGTCTCTGACCGTCTGTCTCAGAATGTCTGTCTCAGGCCGCCTGTCTCAGACCGTCTGTCTCACACCGTCTGTCTCAGACCGTCTGTCTCAGGCCGTCTGTCTCAGGCCGCCTGTCTCTGACCGTCTGTCTCAGACCGTCTGTCTCAGACCGTCTGTCTCAGACCGTCTGTCTCAGGCCGTCTGTCTCAGGCCGCCTGTCTCTGACCGTCTGTCTCAGACCGTCTGTCTCAGACCGCCTGTCTCAGACCATCTGTCTCAGACCGTCTGTCTCAATCCCTCTGTCTCGAACCGTCTGTCTCAGGCCGTCTGTCTCAGACCGTCTGTCTCAGACCGTCTGTCTCAGACCGTCTGTATCAGACCGTCTGTCTCAGTCCGTCTGTCTCCGTTCGTCTGTCTCAGACCGCCTGTCTCAGACCGTCTGTCTCAGACCGTCTGTCTCAGACCGCCAGTCTCAGGCCGTCTGTCTCAATCCCTCTGTCTCGAACCGTCTGTCTCAGACCGTCTGTCTCAGACCGCCAGTCTCAGGCCGTCTGTCTCAATCCCTCTGTCTCGAACCGTCTGTCTCAGACCGTCTGTCTCAGACCGTCTGTCTCAGACCGTCTGTCTCAGACCGTCTGTCTCAGACCGTCTGTCTCAGACCGTCTGTCTCAGACCGTCTGTCTCAGACCGTCTGTGTCAGGCCGTCTGTCTCAGGCCGCCTGTCTCTGACCGTCTGTCTCAGACCGTCTGTCTCAGACCGTCTGTCTCAGGCCGTCTGTCTCAGGCCGCCTGTCTCTGACCGTCTGTCTCAGACCGTCTGTCTCAGACCGCCTGTCTCAGACCATCTGTCTCAGACCGTCTGTCTCAATCCCTCTGTCTCGAACCGTCTGTGTCAGGCCGTCTGTCTCAGACCGTCTGTCTCAGACCGTCTGTATCAGACCGTCTGTCTCAATCCCTCTGTCTCGAACCGTCTGTCTCAGGCCGTCTGTCTCAGACCGTCTGTCTCAGGCCGTCTGTCTCAGACCGTCTGTCTCAGACCGTCTGTATCAGACCGTCTGTCTCAGACCGTCTGTCTCAGACCGTCTGTCTCAGGCCGTCTGTCTCAGGCCGCCTGTCTCTGACCGTCTGTCTCAGACCGTCTGTCTCAGACCGCCTGTCTCAGACCATCTGTCTCAGACCGTCTGTCTCAATCCCTCTGTCTCGAACCGTCTGTGTCAGGCCGTCTGTCTCAGACCGTCTGTCTCAGACCGTCTGTATCAGACCGTCTGTCTCAATCCCTCTGTCTCGAACCGTCTGTCTCAGGCCGTCTGTCTCAGACCGTCTGTCTCAGGCCGTCTGTCTCAGACCGTCTGTCTCAGACCGTCTGTATCAGACCGTCTGTCTCAGTCCGTCTGTCTGCGTTCGTCTGTCTCAGACCGTCTGTCTCAGACCGTCTGTCTCACACCGTCTGTCTCAGACGATCTGTCTCAGACCGTCTGTCTCAATCCCTCTGTCTCGAACCGTCTGTCTCAGGCCGTCTGTCTCAGACCGTCTGTCTCAGACCGTCTGTATCAGACCGTCTGTCTCAGACCGCCTGTCTCTGACCGTCTGTCTCAGAATGTCTGTCTCAGGCCGCCTGTCTCAGACCGTCTGTCTCACACCGTCTGTCTCAGACCGTCTGTCTCAGGCCGTCTGTCTCAGGCCGCCTGTCTCTGACCGTCTGTCTCAGACCGTCTGTCTCAGACCGTCTGTCTCAGACCGTCTGTCTCAGGCCGTCTGTCTCAGGCCGCCTGTCTCTGACCGTCTGTCTCAGACCGTCTGTCTCAGACCGCCTGTCTCAGACCATCTGTCTCAGACCGTCTGTCTCAATCCCTCTGTCTCGAACCGTCTGTCTCAGGCCGTCTGTCTCAGACCGTCTGTCTCAGACCGTCTGTCTCAGACCGTCTGTATCAGACCGTCTGTCTCAGTCCGTCTGTCTCCGTTCGTCTGTCTCAGACCGCCTGTCTCAGACCGTCTGTCTCAGACCGTCTGTCTCAGACCGCCAGTCTCAGGCCGTCTGTCTCAATCCCTCTGTCTCGAACCGTCTGTCTCAGACCGTCTGTCTCAGACCGTGTGTGTCAGACCGTGTCTCAGACCGTCTGTGTCAGGCCGTCTGTCTCAGGCCGCCTGTCTCTGACCGTCTGTCTCAGACCGTCTGTCTCAGACCGTCTGTCTCAGACCGCCAGTCTCAGGCCGTCTGTCTCAATCCCTCTGTCTCGAACCGTCTGTCTGAGACCGTCTGTCTCAGACCGTCTGTCTCAGTCCGTCTGTCTCCGTTCGTCTGTCTCAGACCGCCTGTCTCAGACCGTCTGTCTCAGACCGCCAGTCTCAGGCCGTCTGTCTCAATCCCTCTGTCTCGAACCGTCTGTCTCAGACCGTCTGTCTCTGACCGTCTGTCTCAGACCGTCTGTCTCAGACCGTCTGTCTCAGACCGTCTGTCTCAGACCGTCTGTCTCAGACCGTCTGTCTCAGACCGTCTGTCTCAGACCGTCTGTCTCAGACCGTCTGTCTCAGACCGTCTGTCTCAGACCGTCTGTCTCAGACCGTCTGTATCAGACCGTCTGTCTCAGTCCGTCTGTCTGCGTTCGTCTGTCTCAGACCGTCTGTCTCAGACCGTCTGTCTCACACCGTCTGTCTCAGACCATCTGTCTCAGACCGTCTGTCTCAATCCCTCTGTCTCGAACCGTCTGTCTCAGGCCGTCTGTCTCAGACCGTCTGTCTCAGACCGTCTGTATCAGACCGTCTGTCTCAGACCGCCTGTCTCTGACCGTCTGTCTCAGAATGTCTGTCTCAGGCCGCCTGTCTCAGACCGTCTGTCTCACACCGTCTGTCTCAGACCGTCTGTCTCAGGCCGTCTGTCTCAGGCCGCCTGTCTCTGACCGTCTGTCTCAGACCGTCTGTCTCAGACCGTCTGTCTCAGACCGTCTGTCTCAGGCCGTCTGTCTCAGGCCGCCTGTCTCTGACCGTCTGTCTCAGACCGTCTGTCTCAGACCGCCTGTCTCAGACCATCTGTCTCAGACCGTCTGTCTCAATCCCTCTGTCTCGAACCGTCTGTCTCAGGCCGTCTGTCTCAGACCGTCTGTCTCAGACCGTCTGTCTCAGACCGTCTGTCTCAGACCGTCTGTATCAGACCGTCTGTCTCAGTCCGTCTGTCTCCGTTCGTCTGTCTCAGACCGCCTGTCTCAGACCGTCTGTCTCAGACCGTCTGTCTCAGACCGCCAGTCTCAGGCCGTCTGTCTCAATCCCTCTGTCTCGAACCGTCTGTCTCAGACCGTCTGTCTCAGACCGTGTGTGTCAGACCGTGTCTCAGACCGTCTGTGTCAGGCCGTCTGTCTCAGGCCGCCTGTCTCTGACCGTCTGTCTCAGACCGTCTGTCTCAGACCGTCTGTCTCAGACCGCCAGTCTCAGGCCGTCTGTCTCAATCCCTCTGTCTCGAACCGTCTGTCTGAGACCGTCTGTCTCAGACCGTGTGTCTCAGTCCGTCTGTGTCAGACCGTGTCTCAGACCGTCTGTCTCTGTCCGTCTGTGTCAGACCGCCTGTCTCAGACCGTCTGTCGCAGACCGTCTGTCTCAGACCGTGTGTCTCAGACCGTCTGTCTCAGACCGCCTGTCTCTGACCGTCTGTCTCAGACCGTCTGTCTCAGACCGTCTGTATCAGACCGCCTGTCTCAGACCGTCTGTCTCAGACCGTCTGTCTCACACCGTCTGTCCCAGACCGTCTGTCTCAGGCCGTCTGTCTCAGGCCGCCTGTCTCAGACCGTCTGTCTCACACCGTCTGTCTCAGACCGTCTGTCTCAGGCCGTCTGTCTCAGGCCGCCTGTCTCTGACCGTCTGTCTCAGACCGTCTGTCTCAGACCGTCTGTCTCAGACCGTCTGTCTCAGACCGTCTGTCTCAGGCCGTCTGTCTCAGGCCGCCTGTCTCTGACCGTCTGTCTCAGACCGTCTGTCTCAGACCGCCTGTCTCAGACCATCTGTCTCAGACCGTCTGTCTCAATCCCTCTGTCTCGAACCGTCTGTCTCAGGCCGTCTGTCTCAGACCGTCTGTCTCAGACCGTCTGTCTCAGACCGTCTGTATCAGACCGTCTGTCTCAGTCCGTCTGTCTCCGTTCGTCTGTCTCAGACCGCCTGTCTCAGACCGTCTGTCTCAGACCGTCTGTCTCAGACCGTCTGTCTCAGTCCGCCAGTCTCAGGCCGTCTGTCTCAATCCCTCTGTCTCGAACCGTCTGTCTCAGACCGTCTGTCTCAGACCGTCTGTCTCAGACCGTCTGTCTCAGACCGTCTGTCTCAGACCGTCTGTCTCAGACCGTCTGTCTCAGACCGTCTGTCTCAGACCGTCTGTCTCAGACCGTCTGTCTCAGACCGTCTGTCTCAGACCGTCTGTCTCAGACCGTCTGTCTCAGACCGTCTGTCTCAGACCGTCTGTGTCAGGCCGTCTGTCTCAGGCCGCCTGTCTCTGACCGTCTGTCTCAGACCGTCTGTCTCAGACCGTCTGTCTCAGACCGCCAGTCTCAGGCCGTCTGTCTCAATCCCTCTGTCTCGAACCGTCTGTCTCAGACCGTCTGTCTCGAACCGTCTGTCTCAGGCCGTCTGTCTCAGACCGTCTGTCTCAGACCGTCTGTCTCAGACCGTCTGTATCAGACCGTCTGTCTCAGTCCGTCTGTCTCCGTTCGTCTGTCTCAGACCGCCTGTCTCAGACCGTCTGTCTCAGACCGTCTGTCTCAGACCGCCAGTCTCAGGCCGTCTGTCTCAATCCCTCTGTCTCGAACCGTCTGTCTCAGACCGTCTGTCTCAGACCGCCAGTCTCAGGCCGTCTGTCTCAATCCCTCTGTCTCGAACCGTCTGTCTCAGACCGTCTGTCTCAGACCGTCTGTCTCAGACCGTCTGTCTCAGACCGTCTGTCTCAGACCGTCTGTCTCAGACCGTCTGTCTCAGACCGTCTGTCTCAGACCGTCTGTGTCAGGCCGTCTGTCTCAGGCCGCCTGTCTCTGACCGTCTGTCTCAGACCGTCTGTCTCAGACCGTCTGTCTCAGGCCGTCTGTCTCAGGCCGCCTGTCTCTGACCGTCTGTCTCAGACCGTCTGTCTCAGACCGCCTGTCTCAGACCATCTGTCTCAGACCGTCTGTCTCAATCCCTCTGTCTCGAACCGTCTGTGTCAGGCCGTCTGTCTCAGACCGTCTGTCTCAGACCGTCTGTATCAGACCGTCTGTCTCAATCCCTCTGTCTCGAACCGTCTGTCTCAGGCCGTCTGTCTCAGACCGTCTGTCTCAGGCCGTCTGTCTCAGACCGTCTGTCTCAGACCGTCTGTATCAGACCGTCTGTCTCAGACCGTCTGTCTCAGACCGTCTGTCTCAGGCCGTCTGTCTCAGGCCGCCTGTCTCTGACCGTCTGTCTCAGACCGTCTGTCTCAGACCGCCTGTCTCAGACCATCTGTCTCAGACCGTCTGTCTCAATCCCTCTGTCTCGAACCGTCTGTGTCAGGCCGTCTGTCTCAGACCGTCTGTCTCAGACCGTCTGTATCAGACCGTCTGTCTCAATCCCTCTGTCTCGAACCGTCTGTCTCAGGCCGTCTGTCTCAGACCGTCTGTCTCAGGCCGTCTGTCTCAGACCGTCTGTCTCAGACCGTCTGTATCAGACCGTCTGTCTCAGTCCGTCTGTCTGCGTTCGTCTGTCTCAGACCGTCTGTCTCAGACCGTCTGTCTCACACCGTCTGTCTCAGACGATCTGTCTCAGACCGTCTGTCTCAATCCCTCTGTCTCGAACCGTCTGTCTCAGGCCGTCTGTCTCAGACCGTCTGTCTCAGACCGTCTGTATCAGACCGTCTGTCTCAGACCGCCTGTCTCTGACCGTCTGTCTCAGAATGTCTGTCTCAGGCCGCCTGTCTCAGACCGTCTGTCTCACACCGTCTGTCTCAGACCGTCTGTCTCAGGCCGTCTGTCTCAGGCCGCCTGTCTCTGACCGTCTGTCTCAGACCGTCTGTCTCAGACCGTCTGTCTCAGACCGTCTGTCTCAGGCCGTCTGTCTCAGGCCGCCTGTCTCTGACCGTCTGTCTCAGACCGTCTGTCTCAGACCGCCTGTCTCAGACCATCTGTCTCAGACCGTCTGTCTCAATCCCTCTGTCTCGAACCGTCTGTCTCAGGCCGTCTGTCTCAGACCGTCTGTCTCAGACCGTCTGTCTCAGACCGTCTGTATCAGACCGTCTGTCTCAGTCCGTCTGTCTCCGTTCGTCTGTCTCAGACCGCCTGTCTCAGACCGTCTGTCTCAGACCGTCTGTCTCAGACCGCCAGTCTCAGGCCGTCTGTCTCAATCCCTCTGTCTCGAACCGTCTGTCTCAGACCGTCTGTCTCAGACCGTGTGTGTCAGACCGTGTCTCAGACCGTCTGTGTCAGGCCGTCTGTCTCAGGCCGCCTGTCTCTGACCGTCTGTCTCAGACCGTCTGTCTCAGACCGTCTGTCTCAGACCGCCAGTCTCAGGCCGTCTGTCTCAATCCCTCTGTCTCGAACCGTCTGTCTGAGACCGTCTGTCTCAGACCGTCTGTCTCAGTCCGTCTGTCTCCGTTCGTCTGTCTCAGACCGCCTGTCTCAGACCGTCTGTCTCAGACCGCCAGTCTCAGGCCGTCTGTCTCAATCCCTCTGTCTCGAACCGTCTGTCTCAGACCGTCTGTCTCTGACCGTCTGTCTCAGACCGTCTGTCTCAGACCGTCTGTCTCAGACCGTCTGTCTCAGACCGTCTGTCTCAGACCGTCTGTCTCAGACCGTCTGTCTCAGACCGTCTGTCTCAGACCGTCTGTCTCAGACCGTCTGTATCAGACCGTCTGTCTCAGTCCGTCTGTCTGCGTTCGTCTGTCTCAGACCGTCTGTCTCAGACCGTCTGTCTCACACCGTCTGTCTCAGACCATCTGTCTCAGACCGTCTGTCTCAATCCCTCTGTCTCGAACCGTCTGTCTCAGGCCGTCTGTCTCAGACCGTCTGTCTCAGACCGTCTGTATCAGACCGTCTGTCTCAGACCGCCTGTCTCTGACCGTCTGTCTCAGAATGTCTGTCTCAGGCCGCCTGTCTCAGACCGTCTGTCTCACACCGTCTGTCTCAGACCGTCTGTCTCAGGCCGTCTGTCTCAGGCCGCCTGTCTCTGACCGTCTGTCTCAGACCGTCTGTCTCAGACCGTCTGTCTCAGACCGTCTGTCTCAGGCCGTCTGTCTCAGGCCGCCTGTCTCTGACCGTCTGTCTCAGACCGTCTGTCTCAGACCGCCTGTCTCAGACCATCTGTCTCAGACCGTCTGTCTCAATCCCTCTGTCTCGAACCGTCTGTCTCAGGCCGTCTGTCTCAGACCGTCTGTCTCAGACCGTCTGTCTCAGACCGTCTGTCTCAGACCGTCTGTATCAGACCGTCTGTCTCAGTCCGTCTGTCTCCGTTCGTCTGTCTCAGACCGCCTGTCTCAGACCGTCTGTCTCAGACCGTCTGTCTCAGACCGCCAGTCTCAGGCCGTCTGTCTCAATCCCTCTGTCTCGAACCGTCTGTCTCAGACCGTCTGTCTCAGACCGTGTGTGTCAGACCGTGTCTCAGACCGTCTGTGTCAGGCCGTCTGTCTCAGGCCGCCTGTCTCTGACCGTCTGTCTCAGACCGTCTGTCTCAGACCGTCTGTCTCAGACCGCCAGTCTCAGGCCGTCTGTCTCAATCCCTCTGTCTCGAACCGTCTGTCTGAGACCGTCTGTCTCAGACCGTGTGTCTCAGTCCGTCTGTGTCAGACCGTGTCTCAGACCGTCTGTCTCTGTCCGTCTGTGTCAGACCGCCTGTCTCAGACCGTCTGTCGCAGACCGTCTGTCTCAGACCGTGTGTCTCAGACCGTCTGTCTCAGACCGCCTGTCTCTGACCGTCTGTCTCAGACCGTCTGTCTCAGACCGTCTGTATCAGACCGCCTGTCTCAGACCGTCTGTCTCAGACCGTCTGTCTCACACCGTCTGTCCCAGACCGTCTGTCTCAGGCCGTCTGTCTCAGGCCGCCTGTCTCAGACCGTCTGTCTCACACCGTCTGTCTCAGACCGTCTGTCTCAGGCCGTCTGTCTCAGGCCGCCTGTCTCTGACCGTCTGTCTCAGACCGTCTGTCTCAGACCGTCTGTCTCAGACCGTCTGTCTCAGGCCGTCTGTCTCAGGCCGCCTGTCTCTGACCGTCTGTCTCAGACCGTCTGTCTCAGACCGCCTGTCTCAGACCATCTGTCTCAGACCGTCTGTCTCAATCCCTCTGTCTCGAACCGTCTGTCTCAGGCCGTCTGTCTCAGACCGTCTGTCTCAGACCGTCTGTCTCAGACCGTCTGTCTCAGACCGTCTGTATCAGACCGTCTGTCTCAGTCCGTCTGTCTCCGTTCGTCTGTCTCAGACCGCCTGTCTCAGACCGTCTGTCTCAGACCGTCTGTCTCAGACCGCCAGTCTCAGGCCGTCTGTCTCAATCCCTCTGTCTCGAACCGTCTGTCTCAGACCGTCTGTCTCAGACCGTGTGTGTCAGACCGTGTCTCAGACCGTCTGTGTCAGGCCGTCTGTCTCAGGCCGCCTGTCTCTGACCGTCTGTCTCAGACCGTCTGTCTCAGACCGTCTGTCTCAGACCGCCAGTCTCAGGCCGTCTGTCTCAATCCCTCTGTCTCGAACCGTCTGTCTGAGACCGTCTGTCTCAGACCGTGTGTCTCAGTCCGTCTGTGTCAGACCGTGTCTCAGACCGTCTGTCTCTGTCCGTCTGTGTCAGACCGCCTGTCTCAGACCGTCTGTCGCAGACCGTCTGTCTCAGACCGTGTGTCTCAGACCGTCTGTCTCAGACCGCCTGTCTCTGACCGTCTGTCTCAGACCGTCTGTCTCAGACCGTCTGTATCAGACCGCCTGTCTCAGACCGTCTGTCTCAGACCGTCTGTCTCACACCGTCTGTCCCAGACCGTCTGTCTCAGGCCGTCTGTCTCAGGCCGCCTGTCTCAGACCGTCTGTCTCACACCGTCTGTCTCAGACCGTCTGTCTCAGGCCGTCTGTCTCAGGCCGCCTGTCTCTGACCGTCTGTCTCAGACCGTCTGTCTCAGACCGTCTGTCTCAGACCGTCTGTCTCAGACCGTCTGTCTCAGGCCGTCTGTCTCAGGCCGCCTGTCTCTGACCGTCTGTCTCAGACCGTCTGTCTCAGACCGCCTGTCTCAGACCATCTGTCTCAGACCGTCTGTCTCAATCCCTCTGTCTCGAACCGTCTGTCTCAGGCCGTCTGTCTCAGACCGTCTGTCTCAGACCGTCTGTCTCAGACCGTCTGTATCAGACCGTCTGTCTCAGTCCGTCTGTCTCCGTTCGTCTGTCTCAGACCGCCTGTCTCAGACCGTCTGTCTCAGACCGTCTGTCTCAGACCGTCTGTCTCAGACCGCCAGTCTCAGGCCGTCTGTCTCAATCCCTCTGTCTCGAACCGTCTGTCTCAGACCGTCTGTCTCAGACCGTCTGTCTCAGACCGTCTGTCTCAGACCGTCTGTCTCAGACCGTCTGTCTCAGACCGTCTGTCTCAGACCGTCTGTGTCAGGCCGTCTGTCTCAGGCCGCCTGTCTCTGACCGTCTGTCTCAGACCGTCTGTCTCAGACCGTCTGTCTCAGACCGCCAGTCTCAGGCCGTCTGTCTCAATCCCTCTGTCTCGAACCGTCTGTCTCAGACCGTCTGTCTCAGACCGTGTGTCTCAGACCGTCTGTGTCAGACCGTGTCTCAGACCGTCTGTCTCTGTCCGTCTGTGTCAGACCGCCTGTCTCAGACCGTCTGTCGCAGACCGTCTGTCTCAGACCGTGTGTCTCAGACCGTCTGTCTCAGCCCGTCTGTCTCAGACCGTCTGTCTCAGACCGTCTGTATCAGACCGCCTGTCTCAGACCGTCTGTCTCAGACCGTCTGTCTCACACCGTCTGTCTCAGACCATCTGTCTCAGACCGTCTGTCTCAATCCCACTGTCTCGAACCGTCTGTCTCAGGCCGTCTGTCTCAGACCGTCTGTCTCAGACCGTCTGTCTCACACCGTCTGTCTCAGACCATCTGTCTCAGACCGTCTGTCTCAATCCCACTGTCTCGAACCGTCTGTCTCAGGCCGTCTGTCTCAGACCGTCTGTCTCAGACCGTCTGTATCAGACCGCCTGTCTCAGACCGCCTGTCTCTGACCGTCTGTCTCAGAATGTCTGTCTCTGACCGTCTGTCTCAGACCGTCTGTCTCAGACCGTCTGTCTCAGACCGTCTGTCTCAGACCGTCTGTCTCAGGCCGTCTGTCTCAGGCCGCCTGTCTCTGACCGTCTGTCTCAGACCGTCTGTCTCAGACCGCCTGTCTCAGACCATCTGTCTCAGACCGTCTGTCTCAATCCCTCTGTCTCGAACCGTCTGTGTCAGGGCGTCTGTCTCAGACCGTCTGTCTCAGACCGTCTGTATCAGACCGTCTGTCTCAGTCCGTCTATCTCCGTTCGTCTGTCTCAGACCGTCTGTCTCAGACCGTCTGTCTCACACCGTCTGTCTCAGACCATCTGTCTCAGACCGTCTGTCTCAATCCCTCTGTCTCGAACCGTCTGTCTCAGGCCGTCTGTCTCAGACCGTCTGTCTCAGACCGTCTGTATCAGACCGTCTGTCTCAGACCGCCTGTCTCTGACCGCCTGTCTCAGAATGTCTGTCTCAGGCCGTATGTCTAAGACCGTCTGTCGCAGACCACCTGTCTCAGGCCGTATGTCTAAGACCGTCTGTCGCAGACCGCCTGTCTCAGACCGCCTGTCTCTGACCGTCTGTCTCAGACCGTCTGTCTCAGACCGTCTGTATCAGACCGTCTGTCTCAGACCGTCTGTCTCAGACCGTCTGTCTCAGGCCGTCTGTCTCAGGCCGCCTGTCTCTGACCGTCTGTCTCAGACCGTCTGTCTCAGACCGTCTGTCTCAGACCGTCTGTATCAGACCGTCTGTCTCAGACCGCCTGTCTCTGACCGTCTGTCTCAGAATGTCTGTCTCAGGCCGCATGTCTCAGACCGTCTGTCTCACACCGTCTGTCTCAGACCGTCTGTCTCAGGCCGTCTGTCTCAGACCGTCTGTCTCAGACCGTCTGTATCAGACCGTCTGTCTCAGTCCGTCTGTCTGCGTTCGTCTGTCTCAGACCGTCTGTCTCAGACCGTCTGTCTCAGACCGTCTGTCTCACACCGTCTGTCTCAGACCATCTGTCTCAGACCGTCTGTCTCAATCCCTCTGTCTCGAACCGTCTGTCTCAGGCCGTCTGTCTCAGACCGTCTGTCTCAGACCGTCTGTATCAGACCGTCTGTCTCAGACCGCCTGTCTCTGACCGTCTGTCTCAGAATGTCTGTCTCAGGCCGCCTGTCTCAGACCGTCTGTCTCACACCGTCTGTCTCAGACCGTCTGTCTCAGGCCGTCTGTCTCAGGCCGCCTGTCTCTGACCGTCTGTCTCAGACCGTCTGTCTCAGACCGTCTGTCTCAGGCCGTCTGTCTCAGGCCGCCTGTCTCTGACCGTCTGTCTCAGACCGTCTGTCTCAGACCGCCTGTCTCAGACCATCTGTCTCAGACCGTCTGTCTCAATCCCTCTGTCTCGAACCGTCTGTCTCAGGCCGTCTGTCTCAGACCGTCTGTCTCAGACCGTCTGTCTCAGACCGTCTGTATCAGACCGTCTGTCTCAGTCCGTCTGTCTCCGTTCGTCTGTCTCAGACCGTCTGTCTCAGGCCGTCTGTCTCAGGCCGCCAGTCTCAGGCCGTCTGTCTCAATCCCTCTGTCTCGAACCGTCTGTCTCAGACCGTCTGTCTCAGACCGTGTGTGTCAGACCGTGTCTCAGACCGTCTGTGTCAGGCCGTCTGTCTCAGGCCGCCTGTCTCTGACCGTCTGTCTCAGACCGTCTGTCTCAGACCGTCTGTCTCAGACCGCCAGTCTCAGGCCGTCTGTCTCAATCCCACTGTCTCGAACCGTCTGTCTGAGACCGTCTGTCTCAGACCGTGTGTCTCAGACCGTCTGTGTCAGACCGTGTCTCAGACCGTCTGTCTCACACCGTCTGTCTCAGACCGTCTGTCTCAGACCGTCTGTCTCAGACCGTCTGTCTCAGACCGTCTGTCTCAGGCCGTCTGTCTCAGGCCGCCTGTCTCTGACCGTCTGTCTCAGACCGTCTGTCTCAGACCGCCTGTCTCAATCCCTCTGTCTCGAACCGTCTGTCTCAGACCGCCAGTCTCAGGCCGTCTGTCTCAATCCCTCTGTCTCGAACCGTCTGTCTCAGACCGTCTGTCTCAGACCGTCTGTCTCAGACCGTCTGTCTCAGACCGTCTGTCTCAGACCGTCTGTCTCAGACCGTCTGTCTCAGACCGTCTGTCTCAGACCGTCTGTGTCAGGCCGTCTGTCTCAGGCCGCCTGTCTCTGACCGTCTGTCTCAGACCGTCTGTCTCAGACCGTCTGTCTCAGGCCGTCTGTCTCAGGCCGCCTGTCTCTGACCGTCTGTCTCAGACCGTCTGTCTCAGACCGCCTGTCTCAGACCATCTGTCTCAGACCGTCTGTCTCAATCCCTCTGTCTCGAACCGTCTGTGTCAGGCCGTCTGTCTCAGACCGTCTGTCTCAGACCGTCTGTATCAGACCGTCTGTCTCAATCCCTCTGTCTCGAACCGTCTGTCTCAGGCCGTCTGTCTCAGACCGTCTGTCTCAGGCCGTCTGTCTCAGACCGTCTGTCTCAGACCGCCTGTCTCAGACCGTCTGTCTCAGACCGTCTGTCTCAGACCGCCAGTCTCAGGCCGTCTGTCTCAATCCCTCTGTCTCGAACCGTCTGTCTCAGACCGTCTGTCTCAGACCGTGTGTGTCAGACCGTGTCTCAGACCGTCTGTGTCAGGCCGTCTGTCTCAGGCCGCCTGTCTCTGACCGTCTGTCTCAGACCGTCTGTCTCAGACCGTCTGTCTCAGACCGCCAGTCTCAGGCCGTCTGTCTCAATCCCTCTGTCTCGAACCGTCTGTCTGAGACCGTCTGTCTCAGACCGTCTGTCTCAGTCCGTCTGTCTCCGTTCGTCTGTCTCAGACCGCCTGTCTCAGACCGTCTGTCTCAGACCGCCAGTCTCAGGCCGTCTGTCTCAATCCCTCTGTCTCGAACCGTCTGTCTCAGACCGTCTGTCTCTGACCGTCTGTCTCAGACCGTCTGTCTCAGACCGTCTGTCTCAGACCGTCTGTCTCAGACCGTCTGTCTCAGACCGTCTGTCTCAGACCGTCTGTCTCAGACCGTCTGTCTCAGACCGTCTGTCTCAGACCGTCTGTCTCAGACCGTCTGTATCAGACCGTCTGTCTCAGTCCGTCTGTCTGCGTTCGTCTGTCTCAGACCGTCTGTCTCAGACCGTCTGTCTCACACCGTCTGTCTCAGACCATCTGTCTCAGACCGTCTGTCTCAATCCCTCTGTCTCGAACCGTCTGTCTCAGGCCGTCTGTCTCAGACCGTCTGTCTCAGACCGTCTGTATCAGACCGTCTGTCTCAGACCGCCTGTCTCTGACCGTCTGTCTCAGAATGTCTGTCTCAGGCCGCCTGTCTCAGACCGTCTGTCTCACACCGTCTGTCTCAGACCGTCTGTCTCAGGCCGTCTGTCTCAGGCCGCCTGTCTCTGACCGTCTGTCTCAGACCGTCTGTCTCAGACCGTCTGTCTCAGACCGTCTGTCTCAGGCCGTCTGTCTCAGGCCGCCTGTCTCTGACCGTCTGTCTCAGACCGTCTGTCTCAGACCGCCTGTCTCAGACCATCTGTCTCAGACCGTCTGTCTCAATCCCTCTGTCTCGAACCGTCTGTCTCAGGCCGTCTGTCTCAGACCGTCTGTCTCAGACCGTCTGTCTCAGACCGTCTGTCTCAGACCGTCTGTATCAGACCGTCTGTCTCAGTCCGTCTGTCTCCGTTCGTCTGTCTCAGACCGCCTGTCTCAGACCGTCTGTCTCAGACCGTCTGTCTCAGACCGCCAGTCTCAGGCCGTCTGTCTCAATCCCTCTGTCTCGAACCGTCTGTCTCAGACCGTCTGTCTCAGACCGTGTGTGTCAGACCGTGTCTCAGACCGTCTGTGTCAGGCCGTCTGTCTCAGGCCGCCTGTCTCTGACCGTCTGTCTCAGACCGTCTGTCTCAGACCGTCTGTCTCAGACCGCCAGTCTCAGGCCGTCTGTCTCAATCCCTCTGTCTCGAACCGTCTGTCTGAGACCGTCTGTCTCAGACCGTGTGTCTCAGTCCGTCTGTGTCAGACCGTGTCTCAGACCGTCTGTCTCTGTCCGTCTGTGTCAGACCGCCTGTCTCAGACCGTCTGTCGCAGACCGTCTGTCTCAGACCGTGTGTCTCAGACCGTCTGTCTCAGACCGCCTGTCTCTGACCGTCTGTCTCAGACCGTCTGTCTCAGACCGTCTGTATCAGACCGCCTGTCTCAGACCGTCTGTCTCAGACCGTCTGTCTCACACCGTCTGTCCCAGACCGTCTGTCTCAGGCCGTCTGTCTCAGGCCGCCTGTCTCAGACCGTCTGTCTCACACCGTCTGTCTCAGACCGTCTGTCTCAGGCCGTCTGTCTCAGGCCGCCTGTCTCTGACCGTCTGTCTCAGACCGTCTGTCTCAGACCGTCTGTCTCAGACCGTCTGTCTCAGACCGT
This sequence comes from Coelioxys conoideus, assembly GCA_947623535.1. NCBI lineage: Eukaryota > Metazoa > Arthropoda > Insecta > Hymenoptera > Megachilidae > Coelioxys > Coelioxys conoideus. Next base: position 1,088,350 of record CANQJN010000017.1, read on the forward strand.
CTGTCTCAGGCCGTCTGTCTCAGGCCGCCTGTCTCTGACCGTCTGTCTCAGACCGTCTGTCTCAGACCGCCTGTCTCAGACCATCTGTCTCAGACCGTCTGTCTCAATCCCTCTGTCTCGAACCGTCTGTCTCAGGCCGTCTGTCTCAGACCGTCTGTCTCAGACCGTCTGTCTCAGACCGTCTGTATCAGACCGTCTGTCTCAGTCCGTCTGTCTCCGTTCGTCTGTCTCAGACCGCCTGTCTCAGACCGTCTGTCTCAGACCGTCTGTCTCAGACCGCCAGTCTCAGGCCGTCTGTCTCAATCCCTCTGTCTCGAACCGTCTGTCTCAGACCGTCTGTCTCAGACCGTCTGTCTCAGACCGTCTGTCTCAGACCGTCTGTCTCAGACCGTCTGTCTCAGACCGTCTGTCTCAGACCGTCTGTCTCAGACCGTCTGTCTCAGACCGTCTGTCTCAGACCGTCTGTGTCAGGCCGTCTGTCTCAGGCCGCCTGTCTCTGACCGTCTGTCTCAGACCGTCTGTCTCAGACCGTCTGTCTCAGACCGCCAGTCTCAGGCCGTCTGTCTCAATCCCTCTGTCTCGAACCGTCTGTCTCAGACCGTCTGTCTCAGACCGTGTGTCTCAGACCGTCTGTGTCAGACCGTGTCTCAGACCGTCTGTCTCTGTCCGTCTGTGTCAGACCGCCTGTCTCAGACCGTCTGTCGCAGACCGTCTGTCTCAGACCGTGTGTCTCAGACCGTCTGTCTCAGACCGTCTGTCTCAGACCGTCTGTCTCAGACCGTCTGTATCAGACCGCCTGTCTCAGACCGTCTGTCTCAGACCGTCTGTCTCACACCGTCTGTCTCAGACCATCTGTCTCAGACCGTCTGTCTCAATCCCACTGTCTCGAACCGTCTGTCTCAGGCCGTCTGTCTCAGACCGTCTGTCTCAGACCGTCTGTATCAGACCGCCTGTCTCAGACCGCCTGTCTCTGACCGTCTGTCTCAGAATGTCTGTCTCTGACCGTCTGTCTCAGACCGTCTGTCTCAGACCGTCTGTCTCAGACCGTCTGTCTCAGACCGTCTGTCTCAGGCCGTCTGTCTCAGGCCGCCTGTCTCTGACCGTCTGTCTCAGACCGTCTGTCTCAGACCGCCTGTCTCAGACCATCTGTCTCAGACCGTCTGTCTCAATCCCTCTGTCTCGAACCGTCTGTGTCAGGGCGTCTGTCTCAGACCGTCTGTCTCAGACCGTCTGTATCAGACCGTCTGTCTCAGTCCGTCTATCTCCGTTCGTCTGTCTCAGACCGTCTGTCTCAGACCGTCTGTCTCACACCGTCTGTCTCAGACCATCTGTCTCAGACCGTCTGTCTCAATCCCTCTGTCTCGAACCGTCTGTCTCAGGCCGTCTGTCTCAGACCGTCTGTCTCAGACCGTCTGTATCAGACCGTCTGTCTCAGACCGCCTGTCTCTGACCGCCTGTCTCAGAATGTCTGTCTCAGGCCGTATGTCTAAGACCGTCTGTCGCAGACCACCTGTCTCAGGCCGTATGTCTAAGACCGTCTGTCGCAGACCGCCTGTCTCAGACCGCCTGTCTCTGACCGTCTGTCTCAGACCGTCTGTCTCAGACCGTCTGTATCAGACCGTCTGTCTCAGACCGTCTGTCTCAGACCGTCTGTCTCAGGCCGTCTGTCTCAGGCCGCCTGTCTCTGACCGTCTGTCTCAGACCGTCTGTCTCAGACCGTCTGTCTCAGACCGTCTGTATCAGACCGTCTGTCTCAGACCGCCTGTCTCTGACCGTCTGTCTCAGAATGTCTGTCTCAGGCCGCATGTCTCAGACCGTCTGTCTCACACCGTCTGTCTCAGACCGTCTGTCTCAGGCCGTCTGTCTCAGACCGTCTGTCTCAGACCGTCTGTATCAGACCGTCTGTCTCAGTCCGTCTGTCTGCGTTCGTCTGTCTCAGACCGTCTGTCTCAGACCGTCTGTCTCACACCGTCTGTCTCAGACCATCTGTCTCAGACCGTCTGTCTCAATCCCTCTGTCTCGAACCGTCTGTCTCAGGCCGTCTGTCTCAGACCGTCTGTCTCAGACCGTCTGTATCAGACCGTCTGTCTCAGACCGCCTGTCTCTGACCGTCTGTCTCAGAATGTCTGTCTCAGGCCGCCTGTCTCAGACCGTCTGTCTCACACCGTCTGTCTCAGACCGACTGTCTCAGGCCGTCTGTCTCAGGCCGCCTGTCTCTGACCGTCTGTCTCAGACCGTCTGTCTCAGACCGTCTGTCTCAGGCCGTCTGTCTCAGGCCGCCTGTCTCTGACCGTCTGTCTCAGACCGTCTGTCTCAGACCGCCTGTCTCAGACCATCTGTCTCAGACCGTCTGTCTCAATCCCTCTGTCTCGAACCGTCTGTCTCAGGCCGTCTGTCTCAGACCGTCTGTCTCAGACCGTCTGTCTCAGACCGTCTGTATCAGACCGTCTGTCTCAGTCCGTCTGTCTCCGTTCGTCTGTCTCAGACCGTCTGTCTCAGGCCGTCTGTCTCAGGCCGCCAGTCTCAGGCCGTCTGTCTCAATCCCTCTGTCTCGAACCGTCTGTCTCAGACCGTCTGTCTCAGACCGTGTGTGTCAGACCGTGTCTCAGACCGTCTGTGTCAGGCCGTCTGTCTCAGGCCGCCTGTCTCTGACCGTCTGTCTCAGACCGTCTGTCTCAGACCGTCTGTCTCAGACCGCCAGTCTCAGGCCGTCTGTCTCAATCCCTCTGTCTCGAACCGTCTGTCTGAGACCGTCTGTCTCAGACCGTGTGTCTCAGACCGTCTGTGTCAGACCGTGTCTCAGACCGTCTGTCTCACACCGTCTGTCTCAGACCGTCTGTCTCAGGCCGTCTGTCTCAGGCCGCCTGTCTCTGACCGTCTGTCTCAGACCGTCTGTCTCAGACCGTCTGTCTCAGACCGTCTGTCTCAGATCGTCTGTCTCAGACCGTCTGTCTCAGACCGTCTGTGTCAGGCCGTCTGTCTCAGGCCGCCTGTCTCTGACCGTCTGTCTCAGACCGTCTGTCTCAGACCGTCTGTCTCAGACCGCCAGTCTCAGGCCGTCTGTCTCAATCCCTCTGTCTCGAACCGTCTGTCTCAGACCGTCTGTCTCTGACCGTGTGTCTCAGACCGTCTGTGTCAGACCGTGTCTCAGACCGTCTGTCTCTGTCCGTCTGTGTCAGACCGCCTGTCTCAGACCGTCTGTCGCAGACCGTCTGTCTCAGACCGTGTGTCTCAGACCGTCTGTCTCAGACCGTCTGTCTCAGACCGTCTGTCTCAGACCGTCTGTATCAGACCGCCTGTCTCAGACCGTCTGTCTCAGACCGTCTGTCTCACACCGTCTGTCTCAGACCGTCTGTCTCAGGCCGTCTGTCTCAGGCCGCCTGTCTCTGACCGTCTGTCTCAGACCGTCTGTCTCAGACCGTCTGTCTCAGACCGTCTGTCTCAGGCCGTCTGTCTCAGGCCGCCTGTCTCTGACCGTCTGTCTCAGACCGTCTGTCTCAGACCGCCTGTCTCAGACCATCTGTCTCAGACCGTCTGTCTCAATCCCTCTGTCTCGAACCGTCTGTCTCAGGCCGTCTGTCTCAGACCGTCTGTCTCAGACCGTCTGTCTCAGACCGTCTGTCTCAGACCGTCTGTATCAGACCGTCTGTCTCAGTCCGTCTGTCTCCGTTCGTCTGTCTCAGACCGCCTGTCTCAGACCGTCTGTCTCAGACCGTCTGTCTCAGACCGCCAGTCTCAGGCCGTCTGTCTCAATCCCTCTGTCTCGAACCGTCTGTCTCAGACCGTCTGTCTCAGACCGTGTGTGTCAGACCGTGTCTCAGACCGTCTGTGTCAGGCCGTCTGTCTCAGGCCGCCTGTCTCTGACCGTCTGTCTCAGACCGTCTGTCTCAGACCGTCTGTCTCAGACCGCCAGTCTCAGGCCGTCTGTCTCAATCCCTCCGTCTCGAACCGTCTGTCTGAGACCGTCTGTCTCAGACCGTGTGTCTCAGTCCGTCTGTGTCAGACCGTGTCTCAGACCGTCTGTCTCACACCGTCTGTCTCAGACCATCTGTCTCAGACCGTCTGTCTCAATCCCACTGTCTCGAACCGTCTGTCTCAGGCCGTCTGTCTCAGACGGTCTGTCTCAGACCGTCTGTATCAGACCGCCTGTCTCAGACCGCCTGTCTCTGACCGTCTGTCTCAGAATGTCTGTCTCTGACCGTCTGTCTCAGACCGTCTGTCTCAGACCGTCTGTCTCAGACCGTCTGTCTCAGACCGTCTGTCTCAGGCCGTCTGTCTCAGGCCGCCTGTCTCTGACCGTCTGTCTCAGACCGTCTGTCTCAGACCGCCTGTCTCAGACCATCTGTCTCAGACCGTCTGTCTCAATCCCTCTGTCTCGAACCGTCTGTGTCAGGGCGTCTGTCTCAGACCGTCTGTCTCAGACCGTCTGTATCAGACCGTCTGTCTCAGTCCGTCTATCTCCGTTCGTCTGTCTCAGACCGTCTGTCTCAGACCGTCTGTCTCACACCGTCTGTCTCAGACCATCTGTCTCAGACCGTCTGTCTCAATCCCTCTGTCTCGAACCGTCTGTCTCAGGCCGTCTGTCTCAGACCGTCTGTCTCAGACCGTCTGTATCAGACCGTCTGTCTCAGACCGCCTGTCTCTGACCGCCTGTCTCAGAATGTCTGTCTCAGGCCGTATGTCTAAGACCGTCTGTCGCAGACCACCTGTCTCAGGCCGTATGTCTAAGACCGTCTGTCGCAGACCGCCTGTCTCAGACCGCCTGTCTCTGACCGTCTGTCTCAGACCGTCTGTCTCAGACCGTCTGTATCAGACCGTCTGTCTCAGACCGTCTGTCTCAGACCGTCTGTCTCAGGCCGTCTGTCTCAGGCCGCCTGTCTCTGACCGTCTGTCTCAGACCGTCTGTCTCAGACCGTCTGTCTCAGACCGTCTGTATCAGACCGTCTGTCTCAGACCGCCTGTCTCTGACCGTCTGTCTCAGAATGTCTGTCTCAGGCCGCATGTCTCAGACCGTCTGTCTCACACCGTCTGTCTCAGACCGTCTGTCTCAGGCCGTCTGTCTCAGACCGTCTGTCTCAGACCGTCTGTATCAGACCGTCTGTCTCAGTCAGTCTGTCTGCGTTCGTCTGTCTCAGACCGTCTGTCTCAGACCGTCTGTCTCACACCGTCTGTCTCAGACCATCTGTCTCAGACCGTCTGTCTCAATCCCTCTGTCTCGAACCGTCTGTCTCAGGCCGTCTGTCTCAGACCGTCTGTCTCAGACCGTCTGTATCAGACCGTCTGTCTCAGACCGCCTGTCTCTGACCGTCTGTCTCAGAATGTCTGTCTCAGGCCGCCTGTCTCAGACCGTCTGTCTCACACCGTCTGTCTCAGACCGTCTGTCTCAGGCCGTCTGTCTCAGGCCGCCTGTCTCTGACCGTCTGTCTCAGACCGTCTGTCTCAGACCGTCTGTCTCAGGCCGTCTGTCTCAGGCCGCCTGTCTCTGACCGTCTGTCTCAGACCGTCTGTCTCAGACCGCCTGTCTCAGACCATCTGTCTCAGACCGTCTGTCTCAATCCCTCTGTCTCGAACCGTCTGTCTCAGGCCGTCTGTCTCAGACCGTCTGTCTCAGACCGTCTGTCTCAGACCGTCTGTATCAGACCGTCTGTCTCAGTCCGTCTGTCTCCGTTCGTCTGTCTCAGACCGTCTGTCTCAGGCCGTCTGTCTCAGGCCGCCAGTCTCAGGCCGTCTGTCTCAATCCCTCTGTCTCAATCCCACTGTCTCGAACCGTCTGTCTCAGGCCGTCTGTCTCAGACCGTCTGTCTCAGACCGTCTGTATCAGACCGCCTGTCTCAGACCGCCTGTCTCTGACCGTCTGTCTCAGAATGTCTGTCTCAGACCGTCTGTCTCGACTGTCTGTATCAGACCGTCTGTCTCAGTCCGTCTGTCTCCGTTCGTCTGTCTCAGACCGTCTGTCTCAGACCGTCTGTCTCACACCGTCTGTCTCAGACCATCTGTCTCAGACCGTCTGTCTCAATCCCTCTGTCTCGAACCGTCTGTCTCAGGCCGTCTGTCTCAGACCGTCTGTCTCAGACCGTCTGTATCAGACCGTCTGTCTCAGACCGCCTGTCTCTGACCGTCTGTCTCAGAATGTCTGTCTCAGGCCGTATGTCTAAGACCGTCTGTCGCAGACCACCTGTCTCAGGCCGTATGTCTAAGACCGTCTGTCGCAGACCGCCTGTCTCAGACCGCCTGTCTCTGACCGTCTGTCTCAGACCGTCTGTCTCCGTTCGTCTGTCTCAGACCGCCAGTCTCAGGCCGTCTGTCTCAATCCGTCTGTCTCCGTTCGTCTGTCTCAGACCGCCTGTCTCAGACCGTCTGTCTCAGACCGTCTGTCTCAGACCGTCTGTCTCAGACCGTCTGTCTCAGACCGTCTGTATCAGACCGTCTGTCTCAGACCGCCTGTCTCTGACCGCCTGTCTCAGAATGTCTGTCTCAGGCCGTATGTCTAAGACCGTCTGTCGCAGACCACCTGTCTCAGGCCGTATGTCTAAGACCGTCTGTCGCAGACCGCCTGTCTCAGACCGCCTGTCTCTGACCGTCTGTCTCAGACCGTCTGTCTCAGACCGTCTGTATCAGACCGTCTGTCTCAGACCGTCTGTCTCAGACCGTCTGTCTCAGGCCGTCTGTCTCAGGCCGCCTGTCTCTGACCGTCTGTCTCAGACCGTCTGTCTCAGACCGTCTGTCTCAGACCGTCTGTATCAGACCGTCTGTCTCAGACCGCCTGTCTCTGACCGTCTGTCTCAGAATGTCTGTCTCAGGCCGCATGTCTCAGACCGTCTGTCTCACACCGTCTGTCTCAGACCGTCTGTCTCAGGCCGTCTGTCTCAGACCGTCTGTCTCAGACCGTCTGTATCAGACCGTCTGTCTCAGTCCGTCTGTCTGCGTTCGTCTGTCTCAGACCGTCTGTCTCAGACCGTCTGTCTCACACCGTCTGTCTCAGACCATCTGTCTCAGACCGTCTGTCTCAATCCCTCTGTCTCGAACCGTCTGTCTCAGGCCGTCTGTCTCAGACCGTCTGTCTCAGACCGTCTGTATCAGACCGTCTGTCTCAGACCGCCTGTCTCTGACCGTCTGTCTCAGAATGTCTGTCTCAGGCCGCCTGTCTCAGACCGTCTGTCTCACACCGTCTGTCTCAGACCGTCTGTCTCAGGCCGTCTGTCTCAGGCCGCCTGTCTCTGACCGTCTGTCTCAGACCGTCTGTCTCAGACCGTCTGTCTCAGGCCGTCTGTCTCAGGCCGCCTGTCTCTGACCGTCTGTCTCAGACCGTCTGTCTCAGACCGCCTGTCTCAGACCATCTGTCTCAGACCGTCTGTCTCAATCCCTCTGTCTCGAACCGTCTGTCTCAGGCCGTCTGTCTCAGACCGTCTGTCTCAGACCGTCTGTCTCAGACCGTCTGTATCAGACCGTCTGTCTCAGTCCGTCTGTCTCCGTTCGTCTGTCTCAGACCGTCTGTCTCAGGCCGTCTGTCTCAGGCCGCCAGTCTCAGGCCGTCTGTCTCAATCCCTCTGTCTCAATCCCACTGTCTCGAACCGTCTGTCTCAGGCCGTCTGTCTCAGACCGTCTGTCTCAGACCGTCTGTATCAGACCGCCTGTCTCAGACCGCCTGTCTCTGACCGTCTGTCTCAGAATGTCTGTCTCAGACCGTCTGTCTCGACTGTCTGTATCAGACCGTCTGTCTCAGTCCGTCTGTCTCCGTTCGTCTGTCTCAGACCGTCTGTCTCAGACCGTCTGTCTCACACCGTCTGTCTCAGACCATCTGTCTCAGACCGTCTGTCTCAATCCCTCTGTCTCGAACCGTCTGTCTCAGGCCGTCTGTCTCAGACCGTCTGTCTCAGACCGTCTGTCTCAGACCGTCTGTATCAGACCGTCTGTCTCAGACCGCCTGTCTCTGACCGTCTGTCTCAGAATGTCTGTCTCAGGCCGTATGTCTAAGACCGTCTGTCGCAGACCACCTGTCTCAGGCCGTATGTCTAAGACCGTCTGTCGCAGACCGCCTGTCTCAGACCGCCTGTCTCTGACCGTCTGTCTCAGACCGTCTGTCTCCGTTCGTCTGTCTCAGACCGCCAGTCTCAGGCCGTCTGTCTCAATCCGTCTGTCTCCGTTCGTCTGTCTCAGACCGCCTGTCTCAGACCGTCTGTCTCAGACCGTCTGTCTCAGACCGTCTGTCTCAGACCGTCTGTCTCCGTTCGTCTGTCTCAGACCGCCTGTCTCTGACCGTCTGTCTCAGAATGTCTGTCTCAGGCCGTATGTCTAAGACCGTCTGTCGCAGACCGCCTGTCTCAGGCCGTATGTCTAAGACCGTCTGTCGCAGACCTCCTGTCTCAGACCGCCTGTCTCTGACCGTCTGTCTCAGACCGTCTGTCTCAGACCGTCTGTATCAGACCGCCTGTCTCAGACCGTCTGTCTCAGACCGCCTGTCTCAGACCGTCTGTCGCAGACCGCCTGTCTCAGACCGTCTGTCTCAGACCGTCTGTCTCAGACCGTCTGTCTCAGACCGCCTGTCTCAGACAGTCTGTCGCAGACCGCCTGTCTCAGACCGTGTCTCAGACCGTCTGTCTCAGACCGTCTGTCTCAGACCGTCTGTCTCAGACCGTCTGTCTCAGACCGTCTGTCTCAGACCGTCTGTCTCACTCAGCATATCTCAGACAGACCGTCTCAGTCCGTCTGCCGCTATCGGGCACCGTCTATTCGCCTGTCCCTGTCCGTCTGTATCATACCGCCTGTCTCTGACCGCCAGTCTCAGACCGTCCGTCTCAGTCCGTCTGCCGCTATCGGGCACCGTCTATTCGCCTGTCCCTGTCCATCTGTATCATACCGCCTGTCTCTGACCGCCTGTCTCAGACCGTCTGTCTCAGACCGTCTGTTACAGACCGCCAGTCTCAGACCGTCTGTCTCAATCCCTCTGTCTCGAACCGTCTGTCTCAGACCGTCTGTCTCAGACCGTCTGTGTCAGGTCGTCTGTCTCAGGCCGCCTGTCTCTGACCGTCTGTCTCAGACCGTCTGTCTCAGGCCGTCTGTCTCAGACCGCCAGTCTCAGGCCGTCTGTCTCAATCCCTCTGTCTCGAACCGTCTGTCTCAGACCGTCTGTCTCAGACCGTGTGTCTCAGACCGTCTGTGTCAGACCGTGTCTCAGACCGTCTGTCTCAGACCGCCTGTCTCAGACCGTCTGTCGCAGACCGCCTGTCTCAGACCGTGTCTCAGACCGTCTGTCTCAGACCGTCTGTCTCAGACCGTCTGTCTCAGACCGCCTGTCTCAGACCGTCTGTCGCAGACCGCCTGTCTCAGACCGTGTCTCAGACCGTCTGTCTCAGACCGTCTGTCTCAGACCGTCTGTCTCGGACCGTCTGTCTCAGACCGTCTGTCTCAGACCGTCTGTGTCAGGCCGTCTGTCTCAGGCCGCCTGTCTCTGACCGTCTGTCTCAGACCGTCTGTCTCAGACCGTCTGTCTCAGACCGCCAGTCTCAGGCCGTCTGTCTCAATCCCTCTGTCTCGAACCGTCTGTCTCAGACCGTCTGTCTTAGACCGTCTGTCTCAGACCGTGTGTCTCAGACCGTCTGTGTCAGACCGTGTCTCAGACCGTCTGTCTCTGTCCGTCTGTGTCAGACCGCCTGTCTCAGACCGTCTGTCGCAGACCGCCTGTCTCAGACCGTGTCTCAGACCGTCTGTCTCAGACCGTGCGTCTCAGACCGACTGTCTCAGACCGTCTGTATCAGACCGTCTGTATCAGACCGTCTGTCTCAGGCCGTCTGTCTCAGGCCGCCTGTCTCTGACAGTCTGTCTCAGACCGTCTGTCTCAGACCGTCTGTCTCAGACCGTCTGTCTCAGACCGTCTGTCTCAGACCGTCTGTCTCAGACCGTCTGTCTCAGTCCGTCTGTCTCCGTTCGTCTGTCTCAGACCGCCTGTCTCAGACCGTCTGTCTCAGAATGTCTGTCTCAGGCCGTATGTCTAAGACCGTCTGTCGCAGACCGCCTGTCTCAGGCCGTATGTCTAAGACCGTCTGTCTCAGACCGTCTGTCTCAGACCGCCTGTCTCAGACCGTGCGTCTCAGACCGTCTGTCTTAGACCGTCTGTATCAGACCGTCTGTATCAGACCGTCTGTATCAGACCGTCTGTCTCGAACCGTCTGTGTCAGACCGTGTCTCAGACCGTCTGTCTCTGTCCGTCTGTGTCAGACCGCCTGTCTCAGACCGTCTGTCGCAGACCGCCTGTCTCAGACCGTGTCTCAGACCGTCTGTCTCAGACCGTCTGTCTCAGACCGTGCGTCTCAGACCGACTGTCTCAGACCGTCTGTCTCAGACCGTCTGTCTCAGAATGTCTGTCTCAGGCCGTATGTCTACGACCGTCTGTCGCAGACCGCCTGTCTCAGGCCGTCTGTCTCAGACCGTCTGTCTCTGACCGTCTGTCTCAGACCGTCTGTCTCCGTTCGTCTGTCTCAGACCGCCTGTCTCTGACCGTCTGTCTCAGAATGTCTGTCTCAGGCCGTATGTCTACGACCGTCTGTCGCAGACCGCCTGTCTCAGGCCGTATGTCTAGGACCGTCTGTCGCAGACCGCCTGTCTCAGACCGCCTGTCTCTGACCGTCTGTCTCAGACCGTCTGTCTCAGACCGTCTGTATCAGACCGCCTGTCTCAGACCGTCTGTCTCAGACCGTCTGTCTCACACCGTCTGTCTCAGACCGTCTGTCTCAGGCCGTCTGTCTCAGGCCGCCTGTCTCAGACCGTCTGTCTCACACCGTCTGTCTCAGAGCGTCTGTCTCAGGCCGTCTGTCTCAGGCCGCCTGTCTCTGACCGTCTGTCTCAGACCGTCTGTCTCAGACCGTCTGTCTCAGACCGTCTGTCTCAGGCCGTCTGTCTCAGGCCGCCTGTCTCTGACCGTCTGTCTCAGACCGTCTGTCTCAGACCTTCTGTATCAGGCCGTCTGTCTCAGGCCGCCTGTCTCTGACCGTCTGTCTCAGACCGTCTGTCTCAGACCGTCTGTCTCTGTCCGTCTGTCTCAGACCGTCTGTCTCAGACCGTCTGTCTCAGGCCGTCTGTCTCAGACCGTCTGTCTCAGACCGTCTGTCTCAGACCGTCTGTCTCAGACCGTCTGTCTCAGACCGTCTGTGTCAGGTCGTCTGTCTCAGGCCGCCTGTCTCTGACCGTCTGTCTCAGACCGTCTGTCTCAGACCGTCTGTCTCAGACCGCCAGTCTCAGGCCGTCTGTCTCAATCCCTCTGTCTCGAACCGTCTGTCTCAGACCGTCTGTCTCAGACCGTGTGTCTCAGACCGTCTGTGTCAGACCGTGTCTCAGACCGACTGTCCCAGACCGCCTGTCTCAGACCGTCTGTCGCAGACCGCCTGTCTCAGACCGTGTCTCAGACCGTCTGTCTCAGACCGTCTGTCTCAGACCGTCTGTCTCAGACCGCCTGTCTCAGACCGTCTGTCGCAGACCGCCTGTCTCAGACCGTGTCTCAGACCGTCTGTCTCAGACCGTCTGTCTCAGACCGTCTGTCTCAGACCGTCTGTCTCACTCAGCATATCTCAGACCGTCCGTCTCAGTCCGTCTGCCGCTATCGGGCACCGTCTATTCGCCTGTCCCTGTCCATCTGTATCATACCGCCTGTCTCTGACCGCCTGTCTCAGACCGTCTGTCTCAGACCGTCTGTTACAGACCGCCAGTCTCAGACCGTCTGTCTCAATCCCTCTGTCTCGAACCGTCTGTCTCAGACCGTCTGTCTCAGACCGTCTGTGTCAGGTCGTCTGTCTCAGGCCGCCTGTCTCTGACCGTCTGTCTCAGACCGTCTGTCTCAGGCCGTCTGTCTCAGACCGCCAGTCTCAGGCCGTCTGTCTCAATCCCTCTGTCTCGAACCGTCTGTCTCAGACCGTCTGTCTCAGACCGTGTGTCTCAGACCGTCTGTGTCAGACCGTGTCTCAGACCGTCTGTCTCAGACCGCCTGTCTCAGACCGTCTGTCGCAGACCGCCTGTCTCAGACCGTGTCTCAGACCGTCTGTCTCAGACCGTCTGTCTCAGACCGTCTGTCTCAGACCGCCTGTCTCAGACCGTCTGTCGCAGACCGCCTGTCTCAGACCGTGTCTCAGACCGTCTGTCTCAGACCGTCTGTCTCAGACCGTCTGTCTCGGACCGTCTGTCTCAGACCGTCTGTCTCAGACCGTCTGTGTCAGGCCGTCTGTCTCAGGCCGCCTGTCTCTGACCGTCTGTCTCAGACCGTCTGTCTCAGACCGTCTGTCTCAGACCGCCAGTCTCAGGCCGTCTGTCTCAATCCCTCTGTCTCGAACCGTCTGTCTCAGACCGTCTGTCTTAGACCGTCTGTCTCAGACCGTGTGTCTCAGACCGTCTGTGTCAGACCGTGTCTCAGACCGTCTGTCTCTGTCCGTCTGTGTCAGACCGCCTGTCTCAGACCGTCTGTCGCAGACCGCCTGTCTCAGACCGTGTCTCAGACCGTCTGTCTCAGACCGTGCGTCTCAGACCGACTGTCTCAGACCGTCTGTATCAGACCGTCTGTATCAGACCGTCTGTCTCAGGCCGTCTGTCTCAGGCCGCCTGTCTCTGACAGTCTGTCTCAGACCGTCTGTCTCAGACCGTCTGTCTCAGACCGTCTGTCTCAGACCGTCTGTCTCAGACCGTCTGTCTCAGACCGTCTGTCTCAGTCCGTCTGTCTCCGTTCGTCTGTCTCAGACCGCCTGTCTCAGACCGTCTGTCTCAGAATGTCTGTCTCAGGCCGTATGTCTAAGACCGTCTGTCGCAGACCGCCTGTCTCAGGCCGTATGTCTAAGACCGTCTGTCTCAGACCGTCTGTCTCAGACCGCCTGTCTCAGACCGTGCGTCTCAGACCGTCTGTCTTAGACCGTCTGTATCAGACCGTCTGTATCAGACCGTCTGTATCAGACCGTCTGTCTCGAACCGTCTGTGTCAGACCGTGTCTCAGACCGTCTGTCTCTGTCCGTCTGTGTCAGACCGCCTGTCTCAGACCGTCTGTCGCAGACCGCCTGTCTCAGACCGTGTCTCAGACCGTCTGTCTCAGACCGTCTGTCTCAGACCGTGCGTCTCAGACCGACTGTCTCAGACCGTCTGTCTCAGACCGTCTGTCTCAGAATGTCTGTCTCAGGCCGTATGTCTACGACCGTCTGTCGCAGACCGCCTGTCTCAGGCCGTCTGTCTCAGACCGTCTGTCTCTGACCGTCTGTCTCAGACCGTCTGTCTCCGTTCGTCTGTCTCAGACCGCCTGTCTCTGACCGTCTGTCTCAGAATGTCTGTCTCAGGCCGTATGTCTACGACCGTCTGTCGCAGACCGCCTGTCTCAGGCCGTATGTCTAGGACCGTCTGTCGCAGACCGCCTGTCTCAGACCGCCTGTCTCTGACCGTCTGTCTCAGACCGTCTGTCTCAGACCGTCTGTATCAGACCGCCTGTCTCAGACCGTCTGTCTCAGACCGTCTGTCTCACACCGTCTGTCTCAGACCGTCTGTCTCAGGCCGTCTGTCTCAGGCCGCCTGTCTCAGACCGTCTGTCTCACACCGTCTGTCTCAGAGCGTCTGTCTCAGGCCGTCTGTCTCAGGCCGCCTGTCTCTGACCGTCTGTCTCAGACCGTCTGTCTCAGACCGTCTGTCTCAGACCGTCTGTCTCAGGCCGTCTGTCTCAGGCCGCCTGTCTCTGACCGTCTGTCTCAGACCGTCTGTCTCAGACCTTCTGTATCAGGCCGTCTGTCTCAGGCCGCCTGTCTCTGACCGTCTGTCTCAGACCGTCTGTCTCAGACCGTCTGTCTCTGTCCGTCTGTCTCAGACCGTCTGTCTCAGACCGTCTGTCTCAGGCCGTCTGTCTCAGACCGTCTGTCTCAGACCGTCTGTCTCAGACCGTCTGTCTCAGACCGTCTGTCTCAGACCGTCTGTGTCAGGTCGTCTGTCTCAGGCCGCCTGTCTCTGACCGTCTGTCTCAGACCGTCTGTCTCAGACCGTCTGTCTCAGACCGCCAGTCTCAGGCCGTCTGTCTCAATCCCTCTGTCTCGAACCGTCTGTCTCAGACCGTCTGTCTCAGACCGTGTGTCTCAGACCGTCTGTGTCAGACCGTGTCTCAGACCGACTGTCGCAGACCGCCTGTCTCAGACCGTGTCTCAGACCGTCTGTCTCAGACCGTCTGTCTCAGACCGTCTGTCTCAGACCGCCTGTCTCAGACCGTCTGTCGCAGACCGCCTGTCTCAGACCGTGTCTCAGACCGTCTGTCTCAGACCGTCTGTCTCAGACCGTCTGTCTCAGACCGTCTGTCTCACTCAGCATATCTCAGACCGTCCGTCTCAGTCCGTCTGCCGCTATCGGGCACCGTCTATTCGCCTGTCCCTGTCCATCTGTATCATACCGCCTGTCTCTGACCGCCTGTCTCAGACCGTCTGTCTCATACCGTCTGTATCAGACCGCCAGTCTCAGACCGTCTGTCTCAATCCCTCTGTCTCGAACCGTCTGTCTCAGACCGTCTGTCTCAGACCGTCTGTCTCAGACCGTCTGCCTCCGTTCGTCTGTCTCAGACCGCCTGTCTCTGACCGTCTGTCTCAGAATGTGTGTCTCAGGCCGTATGTCTAAGACCGTCTGTCGCAGACCGCCTGTCTCAGGCCGTATGTCTAAGACCGTCTGTCTCAGACCGTCTGTCTCAGACCGCCTGGCTCAGACCGTGCGTCTCAGACCGTCTGTCTCAGACCGTCTGTATCAGACCGTCTGTATCAGACCGTCTGTATCAGACCGTCTGTATCAGACCGTCTGTATCAGACCGTCTGTATCAGACCGTCTGTATCAGACCGTCTGTCTCGAACCGTCTGTGTCAGACCGTGTCTCAGACCGTCTGTCTCAGACCGTCTGTCTCAGACTGCCTGTCTCAGGCCGTCTGTCTCAGACCGTCTGTCGCAGACCGCCTGTCTCAGACCGTGTCTCAGACCGTCTGTCTCAGACCGTCTGTATCACACCGCCTGTCTCAGACCGTCTGTCTCGGACCGTCTGTCTCACACCGTTTGTCTCAGACCGTCTGTCTCAGGCCGTCTGTCTCAGGCCGCCTGTCTCTGACCGTCTGTCTCAGACCGTCTGTCTCAGACCGTCTGTCTCGGACCGTCTGTCTCAGGCCGTCTGTCTCAGGCCGCCTGTCTCTGACCGTCTGTCTCAGACCGTCTGTCTCAGACCGTCTGTCTCAGACCGTCTGTCTCAGACCGCCTGTCTCAGACCATCTGTCTCAGACCGTCTGTCTCAATCCCTCTGTCTCGAACCGTCTGTTTCAGGCCGTCTGTCTCAGACCGCCTGTCTCAGACCGCCTGTCTCTGACCGTCTGTCTCAGACCGTCTGTCTCAGACCGTCTGTCTCAGACCGTCTGTATCAGACCGTCTGTCTCAGGCCATCTGTCTCAGATCGTCTGTCTCAATCCCTCTGTCTCGAACCGTCTGTCTCAGGCCGTCTGTCTCAGACCGCCTGTCTCAGACCGCCTGTCTCTGACCGTCTGTCTCAGACCGTCTGTATCAGACCGCCTGTCTCAGACCGTCTGTCTCAGGCCGCCTGTCTCTGACCGTCTGTCTCAGACCGTCTGTATCAGACCGCCTGTCTCAGACCGTCTGTCTCAGACCGTCTGTCTCAGACCGCCTGTCTCTGACCGTCTGTCTCAGAATGTCTGTCTCAGGCCGTATGTCTAAGACCGTCTGACGCAGACCGCCTGTCTCAGGCCGTATGTCTAAGACCGTCTGTCGCAGACCGCCTGTCTCAGACCGCCTGTCTCAGACCATCTGTCTCAGACCGTCTGTCTCAGACCGTCTGTATCAGACCGCCTGTCTCAGACCGTCTGTCTCAGACCGTCTGTCTCAGACCGTCTGTATCAGACCGTCTGTCTCAGACCGCCTGTCTCAGACCGTGCGTCTCAGACCGTCTGTCTCAGACCGTCTGTATCAGACCGTCTGTATCAGACCGTCTGTATTAGACCGTCTGTATCAGACTGTCTGTCTGAGACTGTCTGTCTCAGGCCGTATGTCTAAGACCGTCTGTCTCAGACCGTCTGTCTCAGACCGTCTGTCTCAGACCGTCTGTCTCAGACCGTCTGTCGCAGACCGTCTGTCTCAGACCGTCTGTCTCAGACCGTCTGTCTCAGACCGTCTGTGTCAGGCCGTCTGTCTCAGGCCGCCTGTCTCTGACCGTCTGTCTCAGACCGTCTGTCTCAGACCGTCTGTCTCAGACCGCCAGTCTCAGGCCGTCTGTCTCAATCCCTCTGTCTCGAACCGTGTGTCTCAGACCGTCTGTGTCAGACCGTGTCTCAGGCCGTCTGTCTCAATCCCTCTGTCTCGAACCGTCTGTCTCAGACCGTCTGTCTCAGACCGTGTGTCTCAGACCGTCTGTGTCAGACCGTGTCTCAGACCGACTGTCCCAGACCGCCTGTCTCAGACCGTCTGTCGCAGACCGCCTGTCTCAGACCGTGTCTCAGACCGTCTGTCTCAGACCGTCTGTCTCAGACCGTCTGTCTCAGACCGCCTGTCTCAGACCGTCTATCGCAGACCGCCTGTCTCAGACCGTGTCTCAGACCGTCTGTCTCAGACCGTCTGTCTCAGACCGTCTGTCTCAGACCGTCTGTCTCAGACCGTCTGTCTCACTCAGCATATCTCAGACCGTCCGTCTCAGTCCGTCTGCCGCTATCGGGCACCGTCTATTCGCCTGTCCCTGTCCGTCTGTATCATACCGCCTGTCTCTGACCGCCTGTCTCAGACCGTCCGTCTCAGTCCGTCTGCCGCTATCGGGCACCGTCTATTCGCCTGTCCCTGTCCATCTGTATCATACCGCCTGTCTCTGACCGCCTGTCTCAGACCGTCTGTCTCAGACCGTCTGTATCAGACCGTCTGTCTCAGTCCGTCTGTCTCAATCCCTCTGTCTCAGACCGTCTGTCTCAGACCGTCTGTCTCACACCGTCTGTCTCAGACCATCTGTCTCAGACCGTCTGTCTCAATCCCTCTGTCTCGAACCGTCTGTCTCAGGCCGTCTGTCTCAGACCGTCTGTCTCAGACCGTCTGTATCAGACCGTCTGTCTCAGACCGCCTGTCTCTGACCGTCTGTCTCAGAATGTCTGTCTCAGGCCGTATGTCTAAGACCGTCTGTCGCAGACCACCTGTCTCAGGCCGTATGTCTAAGACCGTCTGTCGCAGACCGCCTGTCTCAGACCGCCTGTCTCTGACCGTCTGTCTCAGACCGTCTGTCTCCGTTCGTCTGTCTCAGACCGCCAGTCTCAGGCCGTCTGTCTCAATCCGTCTGTCTCCGTTCGTCTGTCTCAGACCGCCTGTCTCAGACCGTCTGTCTCAGACCGTCTGTCTCAGACCGTCTGTCTCAGACCGTCTGTCTCCGTTCGTCTGTCTCAGACCGCCTGTCTCTGACCGTCTGTCTCAGAATGTCTGTCTCAGGCCGTATGTCTAAGACCGTCTGTCGCAGACCGCCTGTCTCAGGCCGTATGTCTAAGACCGTCTGTCGCAGACCTCCTGTCTCAGACCGCCTGTCTCTGACCGTCTGTCTCAGACCGTCTGTCTCAGACCGTCTGTATCAGACCGCCTGTCTCAGACCGTCTGTCTCAGACCGCCTGTCTCAGACCGTCTGTCGCAGACCGCCTGTCTCAGACCGTCTGTCTCAGACCGTCTGTCTCAGACCGTCTGTCTCAGACCGCCTGTCTCAGACAGTCTGTCGCAGACCGCCTGTCTCAGACCGTGTCTCAGACCGTCTGTCTCAGACCGTCTGTCTCAGACCGTCTGTCTCAGACCGTCTGTCTCAGACCGTCTGTCTCAGACCGTCTGTCTCAGACCGTCTGTCTCACTCAGCATATCTCAGACAGTCCGTCTCAGTCCGTCTGCCGCTATCGGGCACCGTCTATTCGCCTGTCCCTGTCCGTCTGTATCATACCGCCTGTCTCTGACCGCCAGTCTCAGACCGTCCGTCTCAGTCCGTCTGCCGCTATCGGGCACCGTCTATTCGCCTGTCCCTGTCCATCTGTATCATACCGCCTGTCTCTGACCGCCTGTCTCAGACCGTCTGTCTCAGACCGTCTGTTACAGACCGCCAGTCTCAGACCGTCTGTCTCAATCCCTCTGTCTCGAACCGTCTGTCTCAGACCGTCTGTCTCAGACCGTCTGTGTCAGGTCGTCTGTCTCAGGCCGCCTGTCTCTGACCGTCTGTCTCAGACCGTCTGTCTCAGGCCGTCTGTCTCAGACCGCCAGTCTCAGGCCGTCTGTCTCAATCCCTCTGTCTCGAACCGTCTGTCTCAGACCGTCTGTCTCAGACCGTGTGTCTCAGACCGTCTGTGTCAGACCGTGTCTCAGACCGTCTGTCTCAGACCGCCTGTCTCAGACCGTCTGTCGCAGACCGCCTGTCTCAGACCGTGTCTCAGACCGTCTGTCTCAGACCGTCTGTCTCAGACCGTCTGTCTCAGACCGCCTGTCTCAGACCGTCTGTCGCAGACCGCCTGTCTCAGACCGTGTCTCAGACCGTCTGTCTCAGACCGTCTGTCTCAGACCGTCTGTCTCGGACCGTCTGTCTCAGACCGTCTGTCTCAGACCGTCTGTGTCAGGCCGTCTGTCTCAGGCCGCCTGTCTCTGACCGTCTGTCTCAGACCGTCTGTCTCAGACCGTCTGTCTCAGACCGCCAGTCTCAGGCCGTCTGTCTCAATCCCTCTGTCTCGAACCGTCTGTCTCAGACCGTCTGTCTCAGACCGTGTGTCTCAGACCGTCTGTGTCAGACCGTGTCTCAGACCGTCTGTCTCTGTCCGTCTGTGTCAGACCGCCTGTCTCAGACCGTCTGTCGCAGACCGCCTGTCTCAGACCGTGTCTCAGACCGTCTGTCTCAGACCGTGCGTCTCAGACCGACTGTCTCAGACCGTCTGTATCAGACCGTCTGTATCAGACCGTCTGTCTCAGGCCGTCTGTCTCAGGCCGCCTGTCTCTGACAGTCTGTCTCAGACCGTCTGTCTCAGACCGTCTGTCTCAGACCGTCTGTCTCAGACCGTCTGTCTCAGACCGTCTGTCTCAGACCGTCTGTCTCAGACCGTCTGTCTCAGTCCGTCTGTCTCCGTTCGTCTGTCTCAGACCGCCTGTCTCAGACCGTCTGTCTCAGAATGTCTGTCTCAGGCCGTATGTCTAAGACCGTCTGTCGCAGACCGCCTGTCTCAGGCCGTATGTCTAAGACCGTCTGTCTCAGACCGTCTGTCTCAGACCGCCTGTCTCAGACCGTGCGTCTCAGACCGTCTGTCTTAGACCGTCTGTATCAGACCGTCTGTATCAGACCGTCTGTATCAGACCGTCTGTCTCGAACCGTCTGTGTCAGACCGTGTCTCAGACCGTCTGTCTCTGTCCGTCTGTGTCAGACCGCCTGTCTCAGACCGTCTGTCGCAGACCGCCTGTCTCAGACCGTGTCTCAGACCGTCTGTCTCAGACCGTCTGTCTCAGACCGTGCGTCTCAGACCGACTGTCTCAGACCGTCTGTCTCAGACCGTCTGTCTCAGACCGTCTGTCTCAGGCCGTCTGTCTCAGGCCGCCTGTCTCAGACCGTCTGTCTCACACCGTCTGTCTCAGAGCGTCTGTCTCAGGCCGTCTGTCTCAGGCCGCCTGTCTCTGACCGTCTGTCTCAGACCGTCTGTCTCAGACCGTCTGTCTCAGACCGTCTGTCTCAGGCCGTCTGTCTCAGGCCGCCTGTCTCTGACCGTCTGTCTCAGACCGTCTGTCTCAGACCTTCTGTATCAGGCCGTCTGTCTCAGGCCGCCTGTCTCTGACCGTCTGTCTCAGACCGTCTGTCTCAGACCGTCTGTCTCTGACCGTCTGTCTCAGACCGTCTGTCTCAGACCGTCTGTCTCAGGCCGTCTGTCTCAGACCGTCTGTCTCAGACCGTCTGTCTCAGACCGTCTGTCTCAGACCGTCTGTCTCAGACCGTCTGTGTCAGGTCGTCTGTCTCAGGCCGCCTGTCTCTGACCGTCTGTCTCAGACCGTCTGTCTCAGACCGTCTGTCTCAGACCGCCAGTCTCAGGCCGTCTGTCTCAATCCCTCTGTCTCGAACCGTCTGTCTCAGACCGTCTGTCTCAGACCGTGTGTCTCAGACCGTCTGTGTCAGACCGTGTCTCAGACCGACTGTCCCAGACCGCCTGTCTCAGACCGTCTGTCGCAGACCGCCTGTCTCAGACCGTGTCTCAGACCGTCTGTCTCAGACCGTCTGTCTCAGACCGTCTGTCTCAGACCGCCTGTCTCAGACCGTCTGTCGCAGACCGCCTGTCTCAGACCGTGTCTCAGACCGTCTGTCTCAGACCGTCTGTCTCAGACCGTCTGTCTCACTCAGCATATCTCAGACCGTCCGTCTCAGTCCGTCTGCCGCTATCGGGCACCGTCTATTCGCCTGTCCCTGTCCATCTGTATCATACCGCCTGTCTCTGACCGCCTGTCTCAGACCGTCTGTCTCATACCGTCTGTATCAGACCGCCAGTCTCAGACCGTCTGTCTCAATCCCTCTGTCTCGAACCGTCTGTCTCAGACCGTCTGTCTCAGACCGTCTGTCTCAGACCGTCTGCCTCCGTTCGTCTGTCTCAGACCGCCTGTCTCTGACCGTCTGTCTCAGAATGTGTGTCTCAGGCCGTATGTCTAAGACCGTCTGTCGCAGACCGCCTGTCTCAGGCCGTATGTCTAAGACCGTCTGTCTCAGACCGTCTGTCTCAGACCGCCTGGCTCAGACCGTGCGTCTCAGACCGTCTGTCTCAGACCGTCTGTATCAGACCGTCTGTATCAGACCGTCTGTATCAGACCGTCTGTATCAGACCGTCTGTATCAGACCGTCTGTATCAGACCGTCTGTATCAGACCGTCTGTATCAGACCGTCTGTATCAGACCGTCTGTATCAGACCGTCTGTATCAGACCGTCTGTCTCGAACCGTCTGTGTCAGACCGTGTCTCAGACCGTCTGTCTCAGACCGTCTGTCTCAGACTGCCTGTCTCAGGCCGTCTGTCTCAGACCGTCTGTCGCAGACCGCCTGTCTCAGACCGTGTCTCAGACCGTCTGTCTCAGACCGTCTGTATCACACCGCCTGTCTCAGACCGTCTGTCTCGGACCGTCTGTCTCACACCGTTTGTCTCAGACCGTCTGTCTCAGGCCGTCTGTCTCAGGCCGCCTGTCTCTGACCGTCTGTTTCAGACCGTCTGTCTCAGACCGTCTGTCTCAGACCGTCTGTCTCGGACCGTCTGTCTCAGGCCGTCTGTCTCAGGCCGCCTGTCTCTGACCGTCTGTCTCAGACCGTCTGTCTCAGACCGTCTGTCTCAGACCGTCTGTCTCAGACCGCCTGTCTCAGACCATCTGTCTCAGACCGTCTGTCTCAATCCCTCTGTCTCGAACCGTCTGTTTCAGGCCGTCTGTCTCAGACCGCCTGTCTCAGACCGCCTGTCTCTGACCGTCTGTCTCAGACCGTCTGTCTCAGACCGTCTGTATCAGACCGTCTGTCTCAGGCCATCTGTCTCAGATCGTCTGTCTCAATCCCTCTGTCTCGAACCGTCTGTCTCAGGCCGTCTGTCTCAGACCGCCTGTCTCAGACCGCCTGTCTCTGACCGTCTGTCTCAGACCGTCTGTATCAGACCGCCTGTCTCAGACCGTCTGTCTCAGGCCGCCTGTCTCTGACCGTCTGTCTCAGACCGTCTGTATCAGACCGCCTGTCTCAGACCGTCTGTCTCAGACCGTCTGTCTCAGACCGCCTGTCTCTGACCGTCTGTCTCAGAATGTCTGTCTCAGGCCGTATGTCTAAGACCGTCTGACGCAGACCGCCTGTCTCAGGCCGTATGTCTAAGACCGTCTGTCGCAGACCGCCTGTCTCAGACCGCCTGTCTCAGACCATCTGTCTCAGACCGTCTGTCTCAGACCGTCTGTATCAGACCGCCTGTCTCAGACCGTCTGTCTCAGACCGTCTGTCTCAGACCGTCTGTATCAGACCGTCTGTCTCAGACCGCCTGTCTCAGACCGTGCGTCTCAGACCGTCTGTCTCAGACCGTCTGTATCAGACCGTCTGTATCAGACCGTCTGTATTAGACCGTCTGTATCAGACTGTCTGTCTGAGACTGTCTGTCTCAGGCCGTATGTCTAAGACCGTCTGTCTCAGACCGTCTGTCTCAGACCGTCTGTCTCAGACCGTCTGTCTCAGACCGTCTGTCGCAGACCGTCTGTCTCAGACCGTCTGTCTCAGACCGTCTGTCTCAGACCGTCTGTGTCAGGCCGTCTGTCTCAGGCCGCCTGTCTCTGACCGTCTGTCTCAGACCGTCTGTCTCAGACCGTCTGTCTCAGACCGCCAGTCTCAGGCCGTCTGTCTCAATCCCTCTGTCTCGAACCGTGTGTCTCAGACCGTCTGTGTCAGACCGTGTCTCAGGCCGTCTGTCTCAATCCCTCTGTCTCGAACCGTCTGTCTCAGACCGTCTGTCTCAGACCGTGTGTCTCAGACCGCCTGTCTCAGACCGTCTGTCTCAGACCGCCTGTCTCAGACCGTCTGTCGCAGACCGCCTGTCTCAGACCGTGTCTCAGACCGTCTGTCTCAGACCGTCTGTCTCAGACCGTCTGTCTCAGACCGTCTGTCTCACTCAGCATATCTCAGACCGTCCGTCTCAGTCCGTCTGCCGCTATCGGGCACCGTCTATTCGCCTGTCCCTGTCCGTCTGTATCATACCGCCTGTCTCTGACCGCCTGTCTCAGACCGTCCGTCTCAGTCCGTCTGCCGCTATCGGGCACCGTCTATTCGCCTGTCCCTGTCCATCTGTATCATACCGCCTGTCTCTGACCGCCTGTCTCAGACCGTCTGTCTCAGACCGTCTGTATCAGACCGCCAGTCTCAGACCGTCTGTCTCAATCCCTCTGTCTCGAACCGTCTGTCTCAGACCGTCTGTCTCAGACCGTCTGTCTCAGACCGTCTGTCTCAGACCGTCTGTCTCCGTTCGTCTGTCTCAGACCGCCTGTCTCTGACCGTCTGTCTCAGAATGTGTGTCTCAGGCCGTATGTCTAAGACCGTCTGTCGCAGACCGCCTGTCTCAGGCCGTATGTCTCAATCCCTCTGTCTCGAACCGTCTGTCTCAGGCCGTCTGTCTCAGACCGCCTGTCTCAGACCGCCTGTCTCTGACCGTCTGTCTCAGACCGTCTGTATCAGACCGCCTGTCTCAGACCGTCTGTCTCAGGCCGCCTGTCTCTGACCGTCTGTCTCAGACCGTCTGTATCAGACCGCCTGTCTCAGACCGTCTGTCTCAGACCGTCTGTCTCAGACCGCCTGTCTCTGACCGTCTGTCTCAGAATGTCTGTCTCAGGCCGTATGTCTAAGACCGTCTGACGCAGACCGCCTGTCTCAGGCCGTATGTCTAAGACCGTCTGTCGCAGACCGCCTGTCTCAGACCGCCTGTCTCAGAGCATCTGTCTCAGACCGTCTGTCTCAGACCGTCTGTATCAGACCGCCTGTCTCAGACCGTCTGTCTCAGACCGTCTGTCTCAGACCGTCTGTATCAGACCGTCTGTCTCAGACCGTCTGTCTCAGACCGTGCGTCTCAGACCGACTGTCTCAGACCGTCTGTATCAGACCGTCTGTATCAGACCGTCTGTCTCAGACCGTCTGTATCAGACCGTCTGTCTCAGACCGTCTGTCTCAGACCGTGCGTCTCAGACCGACTGTCTCAGACCGTCTGTATCAGACCGTCTGTATCAGACCGTCTGTCTCAGGCCGTCTGTCTCAGGCCGCCTGTCTCTGACCGTCTGTCTCAATCCCTCTGTCTCGAACCGTCTGTCTCAGGCCGTCTGTCTCAGACCGCCTGTCTCAGACCGCCTGTCTCTGACCGTCTGTCTCAGACCGTCTCTCTCAGACCGTCTGTATCAGACCGTCTGTCTCAGGCCATCTGTCTCAGACCGTCTGTCTCAATTCCTCTGTCTCGAACCGTCTGTCTCAGGCCGTCTGTCTCAGAACGCCTGTCTCAGACCGCCTGTCTCTAACCGTCTGCCTCAGACCGTCTGTCTCAGACCGTCTGTATCAGACCGTCTGTCTCAGACTGTCTGTCTCAGGCCGTGTGTCTAAGACCGTCTGTCGCAGACCGCCTGTCTCAGATCGCCTGTCTCTGACCGTCTGTCTCAGACCGTCTGTCTCAGACCGTCTGTCTCAGACCGTCTGTATCAGACCGTCTGTCTCAGACCGCCTGTCTCAGACCGTGCGTCTCAGACCGTCTGTCTCAGACCGTCTGTATCAGACCGTCTGTATCAGACCGTCTGTATTAGACCGTCTGTATCAGACTGTCTGTCTGAGACTGTCTGTCTCAGGCCGTATGTCTAAGACCGTCTGTCTCAGACCGTCTGTCTCAGACCGTCTGTCTCAGACCGTCTGTCTCAGACCGTCTGTCGCAGACCGTCTGTCTCAGACCGTCTGTCTCAGACCGTCTGTCTCAGACCGTCTGTGTCAGGCCGTCTGTCTCAGGCCGCCTGTCTCTGACCGTCTGTCTCAGACCGTCTGTCTCAGACCGTCTGTCTCAGACCGCCAGTCTCAGGCCGTCTGTCTCAATCCCTCTGTCTCGAACCGTGTGTCTCAGACCGTCTGTGTCAGACCGTGTCTCAGGCCGTCTGTCTCAATCCCTCTGTCTCGAACCGTCTGTCTCAGACCGTCTGTCTCAGACCGTGTGTCTCAGACCGCCTGTCTCAGACCGTCTGTCTCAGACCGCCTGTCTCAGACCGTCTGTCGCAGACCGCCTGTCTCAGACCGTGTCTCAGACCGTCTGTCTCAGACCGTCTGTCTCAGACCGTCTGTCTCAGACCGTCTGTCTCACTCAGCATATCTCAGACCGTCCGTCTCAGTCCGTCTGCCGCTATCGGGCACCGTCTATTCGCCTGTCCCTGTCCGTCTGTATCATACCGCCTGTCTCTGACCGCCTGTCTCAGACCGTCCGTCTCAGTCCGTCTGCCGCTATCGGGCACCGTCTATTCGCCTGTCCCTGTCCATCTGTATCATACCGCCTGTCTCTGACCGCCTGTCTCAGACCGTCTGTCTCAGACCGTCTGTATCAGACCGCCAGTCTCAGACCGTCTGTCTCAATCCCTCTGTCTCGAACCGTCTGTCTCAGACCGTCTGTCTCAGACCGTCTGTCTCAGACCGTCTGTCTCAGACCGTCTGCCTCCGTTCGTCTGTCTCAGACCGCCTGTCTCTGACCGTCTGTCTCAGAATGTGTGTCTCAGGCCGTATGTCTAAGACCGTCTGTCGCAGACCGCCTGTCTCAGGCCGTATGTCTAAGACCGTCTGTCTCAGACCGTCTGTCTCAGACTGCCTGTCTCAGGCCGTCTGTCTCAGACCGTCTGTCGCAGACCGCCTGTCTCAGACCGTGTCTCAGACCGTCTGTCTCAGACCGTCTGTATCACACCGCCTGTCTCAGACCGTCTGTCTCAGACCGTCTGTCTCACACCGTTTGTCTCAGACCGTCTGTCTCAGGCCGTCTGTCTCAGGCCGCCTGTCTCTGACCGTCTGTCTCAGACCGTCTGTCTCAGACCGTCTGTCTCAGACCGTCTGTCTCGGACCGTCTGTCTCAGGCCGTCTGTCTCAGGCCGCCTGTCTCTGACCGTCTGTCTCAGACCGTCTGTCTCAGACCGTCTGTCTCAGACCGTCTGTCTCAGACCGCCTGTCTCAGACCATCTGTCTCAGACCGTCTGTCTCAATCCCTCTGTCTCGAACCGTCTGTTTCAGGCCGTCTGTCTCAGACCGCCTGTCTCAGACCGCCTGTCTCTGACCATCTGTCTCAGGCCGTCTGTCTCAGACCGTCTGTATCAGACCGTCTGTCTCAGGCCATCTGTCTCAGATCGTCTGTCTCAATCCCTCTGTCTCGAACCGTCTGTCTCAGGCCGTCTGTCTCAGACCGCCTGTCTCAGACCGCCTGTCTCTGACCGTCTGTCTCAGACCGTCTGTATCAGACCGCCTGTCTCAGACCGTCTGTCTCAGGCCGCCTGTCTCTGACCGTCTGTCTCAGACCGTCTGTATCAGACCGCCTGTCTCAGACCGTCTGTCTCAGACCGTCTGTCTCAGACCGCCTGTCTCTGACCGTCTGTCTCAGAATGTCTGTCTCAGGCCGTATGTCTAAGACCGTCTGACGCAGACCGCCTGTCTCAGGCCGTATGTCTAAGACCGTCTGTCGCAGACCGCCTGTCTCAGACCGCCTGTCTCAGAGCATCTGTCTCAGACCGTCTGTCTCAGACCGTCTGTATCAGACCGCCTGTCTCAGACCGTCTGTCTCAGACCGTCTGTCTCAGACCGTCTGTATCAGACCGTCTGTCTCAGACCGTCTGTCTCAGACCGTGCGTCTCAGACCGACTGTCTCAGACCGTCTGTATCAGACCGTCTGTATCAGACCGTCTGTCTCAGACCGTCTGTATCAGACCGTCTGTCTCAGACCGTCTGTCTCAGACCGTGCGTCTCAGACCGACTGTCTCAGACCGTCTGTATCAGACCGTCTGTATCAGACCGTCTGTCTCAGGCCGTCTGTCTCAGGCCGCCTGTCTCTGACCGTCTGTCTCAATCCCTCTGTCTCGAACCGTCTGTCTCAGGCCGTCTGTCTCAGACCGCCTGTCTCAGACCGCCTGTCTCTGACCGTCTGTCTCAGACCGTCTCTCTCAGACCGTCTGTATCAGACCGTCTGTCTCAGGCCATCTGTCTCAGACCGTCTGTCTCAATTCCTCTGTCTCGAACCGTCTGTCTCAGGCCGTCTGTCTCAGAACGCCTGTCTCAGACCGCCTGTCTCTAACCGTCTGCCTCAGACCGTCTGTCTCAGACCGTCTGTATCAGACCGTCTGTCTCAGACTGTCTGTCTCAGGCCGTGTGTCTAAGACCGTCTGTCGCAGACCGCCTGTCTCAGATCGCCTGTCTCTGACCGTCTGTCTCAGTCCGTCTGTCTCAGACCGTCTGTCTCAGACCGTCTGTCTCAGACCGTCTGTCTCAGACCGTCTGTATCAGGCCGTCTGTCTCAGGCCGCCTGTCTCTGACCGTCTGTCTCAATCCCTCTGTCTCGAACCGTCTGTTTCAGGCCGTCTGTCTCAGACCGCCTGTCTCAGACCGCCCGTCTCTGACCATCTGTCTCAGGCCGTCTGTCTCAGACCGTCTGTATCAGACCGTCTGTCTCAGGCCATCTGTCTCAGATCGTCTGTCTCAATCCCTCTGTCTCGAACCGTCTGTCTCAGGCCGTCTGTCTCAGACCGCCTGTCTCAGACCGCCTGTCTCTGACCGTCGTTCTCAGACCGTCTGTATCAGACCGCCTGTCTCAGACCGTCTGTCTCAGGCCGCCTGTCTCTGACCGTCTGTCTCAGACCGTCTGTATCAGACCGCCTGTCTCAGACCGTCTGTCTCAGACCGTCTGTCTCAGACCGCCTGTCTCTGACCGTCTGTCTCAGAATGTCTGTCTCAGGCCGTATGTCTAAGACCGTCTGACGCAGACCGCCTGTCTCAGGCCGTATGTCTAAGACCGTCTGTCGCAGACCGCCTGTCTCAGACCGCCTGTCTCAGAGCATCTGTCTCAGACCGTCTGTCTCAGACCGTCTGTATCAGACCGCCTGTCTCAGACCGTCTGTCTCAGACCTTCTGTCTCAGACCGTCTGTATCAGACCGTCTGTCTCAGACCGTCTGTCTCAGACCGTGCGTCTCAGACCGACTGTCTCAGACCGTCTGTATCAGACCGTCTGTCTCAGGCCGTCTGTCTCAGGCCGCCTGTCTCTGACCGTCTGTCTCAATCCCTCTGTCTCGAACCGTCTGTCTCAGGCCGTCTGTCTCAGACCGCCTGTCTCAGACCGCCTGTCTCTGACCGTCTGTCTCAGACCGTCTCTCTCAGACCGTCTGTATCAGACCGTCTGTCTCAGGCCATCTGTCTCAGACCGTCTGTCTCAATTCCTCTGTCTCGAACCGTCTGTCTCAGGCCGTCTGTCTCAGAACGCCTGTCTCAGACCGCCTGTCTCTAACCGTCTGCCTCAGACCGTCTGTCTCAGACCGTCTGTATCAGACCGTCTGTCTCAGACTGTCTGTCTCAGGCCGTATGTCTAAGACCGTCTGTCGCAGACCGCCTGTCTCAGATCGCCTGTCTCTGACCGTCTGTCTCAGTCCGTCTGTCTCAGACCGTCTGTCTCAGAACGTCTGTCTCAGACCGTCTGTCTCAGACCGTCTGTATCAGACCGTCTGTATCAGGCCGTCTGTCTCAGGCCGCCTGTCTCTGACCGTCTGTCTCAGACCGTCTGTCTCAGACCGTCTGTCTCTGACCGTCTGTCTCAGACCGTCTCTCTCAGACCGTCTGTATCAGACCGTCTGTCTCAGGCCATCTGTCTCAGACCGTCTGTCTCAATCCCTCTGTCTCGAACCGTCTGTCTCAGGCCGTCTGTCTCAGACCGCCTGTCTCTAACCGTCTGTCTCAGAGCGTCTCTCTCAGACCGTCTGTATCAGACCGTCTGTCTCAGGCCATCTGTCTCAGACCGTCTGTCTCAATTCCTCTGTCTCGAACCGTCTGTCTCAGGCCGTCTGTCTCAGACCGCCTGTCTCAGACCGCCTGTCTCTGACCGTCTGCCTCAGACCGTCTGTATCAGACCGTCTGTCTCAGACTGTCTGTCTCAGGCCGTCTGTCTAAGACCGTCTGTCGCAGACCGCCTGTCTCAGACCGCCTGTCTCTGACCGTCTGTCTCAGTCCGTCTGTCTCAGACCGCCTGTCTCAGACCGCCTGTCTCTGACCGTCTGCCTCAGACCATCTGTCTCAGACCGTCTGTATCAGACCGTCTGTCTCAGACTGTCTGTCTCAGGCCGTATGTCTAAGACCGTCTGTCGCAGACCGCCTGTCTCAGACCGTCTGTCGCAGACCGCCTGTCTCAGACCGTGTCTCAGACCGTCTGTCTCAGACCGTCTGTCTCAGACCGTCTGTCTCAGACCGTCTGTCTCAGACCGTCTGTCTCACTCAGCATATCTCAGACCGTCCGTCTCAGTCCGTCTGCCGCTATCGGGCACCGTCTATTCGCCTGTCCCTGTCCATCTGTATCATACCGCCTGTCTCTGACCGCCTGTCTCAGACCGTCTGTCTCAGACCGTCTGTATCAGACCGCCAGTCTCAGACCGTCTGTCTCAATCCCTCTGTCTCAGACCGTCTGTCTCAGACCGTCTGTCTCACTCAGCATATCTCAGACCGTCCGTCTCAGTCCGTCTGCCGCTATCGGGCACCGTCTATTCGCCTGTCCCTGTCCATCTGTATCATACCGCCTGTCTCTGACCGCCTGTCTCTGACGGTCTGTCTCAGACCGTCTGTCTCAGACCGTCTGTCTCAGACCGCCTGTCTCAGACCATCTGTCTCAGACCGTTTGTCTCAATCCCTCTGTCTCGAACCGTCTGTTTCAGGCCGTCTGTCTCAGACCGCCTGTCTCAGACCGCCTGTCTCTGACCGTCTGTCTCAGACCGTCTGTCTCAGACCGTCTGTATCAGACCGTCTGTCTCAGGCCATCTGTCTCAGATCGTCTGTCTCAATCCCTCTGTCTCGAACCGTCTGTCTCAGGCCGTCTGTCTCAGACCGCCTGTCTCAGACCGCCTGTCTCTGACCGTCTGTCTCAGACCGTCTGTATCAGACCGCCTGTCTCAGACCGTCTGTCTCAGGCCGCCTGTCTCTGACCGTCTGTCTCAGACCGTCTGTATCAGACCGCCTGTCTCAGACCGTCTGTCTCAGACCGTCTGTCTCAGACCGCCTGTCTCTGACCGTCTGTCTCAGAATGTCTGTCTCAGGCCGTATGTCTAAGACCGTCTGACGCAGACCGCCTGTCTCTGGCCGTATGTCTAAGACCGTCTGTCGCAGACCGCCTGTCTCAGACCGCCTGTCTCAGACCATCTGTCTCAGACCGTCTGTATCAGACCGTCTGTATCAGACCGTCTGTATTAGACCGTCTGAATCAGACTGTCTGTCTGAGACTGTCTGTCTCAGGCCGTATGTCTCAGACCGTCTGTCTCAGACCGCCAGTCTCAGGCCGTCTGTCTCAATCCCTCTGTCTCGAACCGTGTGTCTCAGACCGTCTGTGTCAGACCGTGTCTCAGACCGTCTGTCTCAGACGGCCTGTCTCAGACCGTCTGTCGCAGACCGCCTGTCTCAGACCGTCTGTGTCAGGTCGTCTGTCTCAGGCCGCCTGTCTCTGACCGTCTGTCTCAGACCGTCTGTCTCAGACTGTCTCTCTCAGGCCGTATGTCTAAGACCGTCTGTCGCAGACCGCCTGTCTCAGACCGCCTGTCTCAGACCGTCTGTATCAGACCGTCTGTCTCAGACCGTCTGTCTCAGACCGTCTGTCTCAGACCGTCTGTCTCAGACCGTGCGTCTCAGACCGACTGTCTCAGACCGTCTGTATCAGACCGTCTGTATCAGACCGTCTGTCTCAGGCCGTCTGTCTCAGGCCGCCTGTCTCTGACCGTCTGTCTCAATCCCTCTGTCTCGAACCGTCTGTCTCAGGCCGTCTGTCTCAGACCGCCTGTCTCAGACCGCCTGTCTCTGACCGTCTGTCTCAGACCGTCTCTCTCAGACCGTCTGTATCAGACCGTCTGTCTCAGGCCATCTG
The DNA here is from genome assembly GCA_947623535.1 of Coelioxys conoideus. Classification (NCBI taxonomy): domain Eukaryota; kingdom Metazoa; phylum Arthropoda; class Insecta; order Hymenoptera; family Megachilidae; genus Coelioxys; species Coelioxys conoideus. Next base: position 1,118,947 of record CANQJN010000017.1, read on the forward strand.
TCTCAGACCGTCTGTCTCAATTCCTCTGTCTCGAACCGTCTGTCTCAGGCCGTCTGTCTCAGAACGCCTGTCTCAGACCGCCTGTCTCTAACCGTCTGCCTCAGACCGTCTGTCTCAGACCGTCTGTATCAGACCGTCTGTCTCAGACTGTCTCTCTCAGGCCGTATGTCTAAGACCGTCTGTCGCAGACCGCCTGTCTCAGACCGCCTGTCTCTGACCGTCTGTCTCAGTCCGTCTGTCTCAGACCGTCTGTCTCAGACCGTCTGTCTCAGACCGTCTGTCTCAGACCGTCTGTATCAGACCGTCTGTATCAGGCCGTCTGTCTCAGGCCGCCTGTCTCTGACCGTCTGTCTCAGACCGTCTGTCTCAGACCGTCTGTCTCTGACCGTCTGTCTCAGACCGTCTCTCTCAGACCGTCTGTATCAGACCGTCTGTCTCAGGCCATCTGTCTCAGACCGTCTGTCTCAATCCCTCTGTCTCGAACCGTCTGTCTCAGGCCGTCTGTCTCAGACCGCCTGTCTCAGACCGCCTGTCTCTAACCGTCTGTCTCAGACCGTCTGTCTCAGACCGTCTGTCTCAGACCGTCTGTATCAGACCGTCTCTATCAGGCCGTCTGTCTCAGGCCGCCTGTCTCTGACCGTCTGTCTCAGACCGTCTGTATCAGACCGTGCGTCTCAGACCGACTGTCTCAGACCGTCTGTATCAGACCGTCTGTATCAGACCGTCTGTCTCAGGCCGTCTGTCTCAGGCCGCCTGTCTCTGACCGTCTGTCTCAATCCCTCTGTCTCGAACCGTCTGTCTCAGGCCGTCTGTCTCAGACCGCCTGTCTCAGACCGCCTGTCTCTGACCGTCTGTCTCAGACCGTCTCTCTCAGACCGTCTGTATCAGACCGTCTGTCTCAGGCCATCTGTCTCAGACCGTCTGTCTCAATTCCTCTGTCTCGAACCGTCTGTCTCAGGCCGTCTGTCTCAGAACGCCTGTCTCAGACCGCCTGTCTCTAACCGTCTGCCTCAGACCGTCTGTCTCAGACCGTCTGTATCAGACCGTCTGTCTCAGACTGTCTCTCTCAGGCCGTATGTCTAAGACCGTCTGTCGCAGACCGCCTGTCTCAGACCGCCTGTCTCTGACCGTCTGTCTCAGTCCGTCTGTCTCAGACCGTCTGTCTCAGACCGTCTGTCTCAGACCGTCTGTCTCAGACCGTCTGTATCAGACCGTCTGTATCAGGCCGTCTGTCTCAGGCCGCCTGTCTCTGACCGTCTGTCTCAGACCGTCTGTCTCAGACCGTCTGTCTCTGACCGTCTGTCTCAGACCGTCTCTCTCAGACCGTCTGTATCAGACCGTCTGTCTCAGGCCATCTGTCTCAGACCGTCTGTCTCAATCCCTCTGTCTCGAACCGTCTGTCTCAGGCCGTCTGTCTCAGACCGCCTGTCTCAGACCGCCTGTCTCTAACCGTCTGTCTCAGACCGTCTGTCTCAGACCGTCTGTATCAGACCGTCTCTATCAGGCCGTCTGTCTCAGACCGTCTGTATCAGACCGTCTGTATCAGGCCGTCTGTCTCAGGCCGCCTGTCTCTGACCGTCTGTCTCAGACCGTCTGTCTCAGACCGCCTGTCTCTGACCGTCTGTCTCAGACCGTCTGTCTCAGACCGTCTGTCTCAGACCGCCAGTCTCAGGCCGTCTGTCTCAATCCCTCTGTCTCGAACCGTCTGTCTCAGACCGTGTGTCTCAGACCGTCTGTGTCAGACCGTGTCTCAGACCGTCTGTCTCAGACCGCCTGTCTCAGACCGTCTGTCGCAGACCGCCTGTCTCAGACCGTGTCTCAGACCGTCTGTCTCAGACCGTATGTGTCAGACTGTCTGTCTCAGACCGTCTGTCTCAGTCAGCCTGTCTCAGACCGCCTATCTCTGACCGTCTGTCTCAGGCCGCCTGTCTCTGACCGTCTGTCTCAGACCGTCTGTCTCAGACCGTCTGTCTCTGACCGTCTGTCTCAGACCGTCTGTCTCAGACCGTCTGTCTCAATCCCTCTGTCTCGAACCGTCTGTCTCAGACCGTGTGTCTCAGACCGTCTGTGTCAGACCGTGTCTCAGACCGTCTGTCTCTGACCGTCTGTCTCAGACCGTCTCTCTCAGGCCGTCTGTCTCAGGCCGCCTGTCTCTGACCGTCTGTCTCAATCCCTCTGTCTCGAACCGTCTGTCTCAGGCCGTCTGTCTCAGACCGCCTGTCTCAGACCGCCTGTCTCTGACCGTCTGTCTCAGACCGTCTCTCTCAGACCGTCTGTATCAGACCGTCTGTCTCAGGCCATCTGTCTCAGACCGTCTGTCTCAATTCCTCTGTCTCGAACCGTCTGTCTCAGGCCGTCTGTCTCAGAACGCCTGTCTCAGACCGCCTGTCTCTAACCGTCTGCCTCAGACCGTCTGTCTCAGACCGTCTGTATCAGACCGTCTGTCTCAGACTGTCTGTCTCAGGCCGTATGTCTAAGACCGTCTGTCGCAGACCGCCTGTCTCAGATCGCCTGTCTCTGACCGTCTGTCTCAGTCCGTCTGTCTCAGACCGTCTGTCTCAGAACGTCTGTCTCAGACCGTCTGTCTCAGACCGTCTGTATCAGACCGTCTGTATCAGGCCGTCTGTCTCAGGCCGCCTGTCTCTGACCGTCTGTCTCAGACCGTCTGTCTCAGACCGTCTGTCTCTGACCGTCTGTCTCAGACCGTCTCTCTCAGACCGTCTGTATCAGACCGTCTGTCTCAGGCCATCTGTCTCAGACCGTCTGTCTCAATCCCTCTGTCTCGAACCGTCTGTCTCAGGCCGTCTGTCTCAGACCGCCTGTCTCTAACCGTCTGTCTCAGAGCGTCTCTCTCAGACCGTCTGTATCAGACCGTCTGTCTCAGGCCATCTGTCTCAGACCGTCTGTCTCAATTCCTCTGTCTCGAACCGTCTGTCTCAGGCCGTCTGTCTCAGACCGCCTGTCTCAGACCGCCTGTCTCTGACCGTCTGCCTCAGACCGTCTGTATCAGACCGTCTGTCTCAGACTGTCTGTCTCAGGCCGTCTGTCTAAGACCGTCTGTCGCAGACCGCCTGTCTCAGACCGCCTGTCTCTGACCGTCTGTCTCAGTCCGTCTGTCTCAGACCGCCTGTCTCAGACCGCCTGTCTCTGACCGTCTGCCTCAGACCATCTGTCTCAGACCGTCTGTATCAGACCGTCTGTCTCAGACTGTCTGTCTCAGGCCGTATGTCTAAGACCGTCTGTCGCAGACCGCCTGTCTCAGACCGTCTGTCGCAGACCGCCTGTCTCAGACCGTGTCTCAGACCGTCTGTCTCAGACCGTCTGTCTCAGACCGTCTGTCTCAGACCGTCTGTCTCACTCAGCATATCTCAGACCGTCCGTCTCAGTCCGTCTGCCGCTATCGGGCACCGTCTATTCGCCTGTCCCTGTCCATCTGTATCATACCGCCTGTCTCTGACCGCCTGTCTCAGACCGTCTGTCTCAGACCGTCTGTATCAGACCGCCAGTCTCAGACCGTCTGTCTCAATCCCTCTGTCTCAGACCGTCTGTCTCAGACCGTCTGTCTCACTCAGCATATCTCAGACCGTCCGTCTCAGTCCGTCTGCCGCTATCGGGCACCGTCTATTCGCCTGTCCCTGTCCATCTGTATCATACCGCCTGTCTCTGACCGCCTGTCTCTGACGGTCTGTCTCAGACCGTCTGTCTCAGACCGTCTGTCTCAGACCGCCTGTCTCAGACCATCTGTCTCAGACCGTTTGTCTCAATCCCTCTGTCTCGAACCGTCTGTTTCAGGCCGTCTGTCTCAGACCGCCTGTCTCAGACCGCCTGTCTCTGACCGTCTGTCTCAGACCGTCTGTCTCAGACCGTCTGTATCAGACCGTCTGTCTCAGGCCATCTGTCTCAGATCGTCTGTCTCAATCCCTCTGTCTCGAACCGTCTGTCTCAGGCCGTCTGTCTCAGACCGCCTGTCTCAGACCGCCTGTCTCTGACCGTCTGTCTCAGACCGTCTGTATCAGACCGCCTGTCTCAGACCGTCTGTCTCAGGCCGCCTGTCTCTGACCGTCTGTCTCAGACCGTCTGTATCAGACCGCCTGTCTCAGACCGTCTGTCTCAGACCGTCTGTCTCAGACCGCCTGTCTCTGACCGTCTGTCTCAGAATGTCTGTCTCAGGCCGTATGTCTAAGACCGTCTGACGCAGACCGCCTGTCTCTGGCCGTATGTCTAAGACCGTCTGTCGCAGACCGCCTGTCTCAGACCGCCTGTCTCAGACCATCTGTCTCAGACCGTCTGTATCAGACCGTCTGTATCAGACCGTCTGTATTAGACCGTCTGTCTCAGGCCGCCTGTCTCTGACCGTATGTCTCAGACCGTCTGTATCAGACCGTCTGTATCATACCGTCTGTCTCAGACCGCCTGTCTCAGACCGTGCGTCTCAGACCGTATGTCTCAGACCGTCTGTATCAGACCGTCTGTATCATACCGTCTGTATCAGACCGTCTGTATCAGACTGTCTGTCTCAGACTGTCTGTCTCAGGCCGTATGTCTAAGACCGTCTGTCTCAGACCGTCTGTCTCAGACCGTCTGTATCAGACCGCCTGTCTCAGACCGTCTGTCTCAGACCGTCTGTCTCAGACCGTCTGTCTCAGACCGTCTGTCTCAGACCGCCTGTCTCAGACCGTGCGTCTCAGACCGTCTGTCTCAGACCGTCTGTATCAGACCGTCTGTCTCAGACCGTCTGTATCAGACCGTCTGTCTCAGACCGTCTGTCTCAGACCGCCTGTCTCAGACCGTGCGTCTCAGACCGTATGTCTCAGACCGTCTGTATCAGACCGTCTGTATCATACCGTCTGTATCAGACCGTCTGTATCAGACTGTCTGTCTCAGACTGTCTGTCTCAGGCCGTATGTCTAAGACCGTCTGTCTCAGACCGTCTGTCTCAGACCGTCTGTATCAGACCGCCTGTCTCAGACCGTCTGTCTCAGACCGTCTGTCTCAGACCGTCTGTCGCAGACCGCCTGTCTCAGACCGTCTGTCTCAGACCGTCTGTCTCAGACCGTCTGTCTCAGACCGTCTGTCTCAGACCGCCTGTCTCAGACCGTGCGTCTCAGACCGTCTGTCTCAGACCGTCTGTATCAGACCGTCTGTATCATACCGTCTGTATCAGACCGTCTGTATCAGACTGTCTGTCTCAGACTGTATGTCTCAGGCCGTATGTCTAAGACCGTCTGTCTCAGACCGTCTGTCTCAGACCGTCTGTCTCAGACCGTCTGTCTCAGACCGTCTGTCTCAGACCGTCTGTCTCAGACCGTCTGTCTCAGACCGTCTGTCTCAGACCGTCTCTCTCAGACCGTCTGTCTCAGACCGTCTGTCGCAGACCGTCTGACTCAGGCCGCCTGTCTCTGACCGTCTGTCTCAGACCGTCTGTCTCAGACCGTCTGTCTCAGACCGCCAGTCTCAGGCCGTCTGTCTCAATCCCTCTGTCTCGAACCGTGTGTCTCAGACCGTCTGTGTCAGACCGTGTCTCAGACCGTCTGTCTCAGACCGTCTGTCTCAGACGGCCTGTCTCAGACCGTCTGTCGCAGACCGCCTGTCTCTGACCGTCTGTCTCAATCTCTCTGTCTCGAACCGTCTGTCTCAGGCCGTCTGTCTCAGACCGCCTGTCTCAGACCGCCTGTCTCTGACCGTCTGTCTCAGACCGTCTCTCTCAGACCGTCTGTATCAGACCGTCTGTCTCAGGCCATCTGTCTCAGACCGTCTGTCTCAATTCCTCTGTCTCGAACCGTCTGTCTCAGGCCGTCTGTCTCAGACCGCCTGTCTCAGACCGCCTGTCTCTGACCGTCTGCCTCAGACCGTCTGTCTCAGACCGTCTGTATCAGACCGTCTGTCTCAGACTGTCTGTCTCAGGCCGTATGTCTAAGACCGTCTGTCGCAGAGCGCCTGTCTCAGACCGCCTGTCTCTGACCGTCTGTCTCAGTCCGTCTGTCTCAGACCGTCTGTCTCAGACCGTCTGTCTCAGACCGTCTGTCTCAGACCGTCTGTATCAGACCGTCTGTATCAGGCCGTCTGTCTCAGGCCGCCTGTCTCTGACCGTCTGTCTCAGACCGTCTGTCTCAGACCGTCTGTCTCTGACCGTCTGTCTCAGACCGTCTCTCTCAGACCGTCTGTATCAGACCGTCTGTCTCAGACCGTCTCTCTCAGACCGTCTGTATCAGACCGTCTGTCTCAGGCCATCTGTCTCAGACCGTCTGTCTCAATCCCTCTGTCTCGAACCGTCTGTCTCAGGCCGTCTGTCTCAGACCGCCTGTCTCAGACCGCCTGTCTCTAACCGTCTGTCTCAGACCGTCTGTCTCAGACCGTCTGTATCAGACCGTCTCTATCAGGCCGTCTGTCTCAGGCCGCCTGTCTCAGACCGTGCGTCTCAGACCGTCTGTCTCAGACCGTCTGTATCAGACCGTGCGTCTCAGACCGTCTGTCTCAGACCGTCTGTATCAGACCGTCTGTATCATACCGTCTGTATCAGACCGTCTGTATCAGACTGTCTGTCTCAGACTGTATGTCTCAGGCCGTATGTCTAAGACCGTCTGTCTCAGACCGTCTGTCTCAGACCGTCTGTCTCAGACCGTCTGTCTCAGACCGTCTGTCTCAGACCGTCTCTCTCAGACCGTCTGTCTCAGACCGTCTGTCGCAGACCGTCTGTCTCAGGCCGCCTGTCTCTGACCGTCTGTCTCAGACCGTCTGTCTCAGACCGTCTGTCTCAGACCGCCAGTCTCAGGCCGTCTGTCTCAATCCCTCTGTCTCGAACCGTGTGTCTCAGACCGTCTGTGTCAGACCGTGTCTCAGACCGTCTGTCTCAGACCGTCTGTCTCAGACCGTCTGTCTCAGACCGTCTGTCTCAGACGGCCTGTCTCAGACCGTCTGTCGCAGACCGCCTGTCTCTGACCGTCTGTCTCAATCCCTCTGTCTCGAACCGTCTGTCTCAGGCCGTCTGTCTCAGACCGTCTGTCTCAGACCGTCTGTATCAGACCGTCTGTATCAGGCCGTCTGTCTCAGGCCGCCTGTCTCTGACCGTCTGTCTCAGACCGTCTGTCTCAGACCGTCTGTCTCTGACCGTCTGTCTCAGACCGTCTCTCTCAGACCGTCTGTATCAGACCGTCTGTCTCAGGCCATCTGTCTCAGACCGTCTGTCTCAATCCCTCTGTCTCGAACCGTCTGTCTCAGGCCGTCTGTCTCAGACCGCCTGTCTCAGACCGCCTGTCTCTAACCGTCTGTCTCAGACCGTCTGTCTCAGACCGTCTGTATCAGACCGTCTCTATCAGGCCGTCTGTCTCAGACCGTCTGTATCAGACCGTCTGTATCAGGCCGTCTGTCTCAGGCCGCCTGTCTCTGACCGTCTGTCTCAGACCGTCTGTCTCAGACCGCCTGTCTCTGACCGTCTGTCTCAGACCGTCTGTCTCAGACCGTCTGTCTCAGACCGCCAGTCTCAGGCCGTCTGTCTCAATCCCTCTGTCTCGAACCGTCTGTCTCAGACCGTGTGTCTCAGACCGTCTGTGTCAGACCGTGTCTCAGACCATCTGTCTCAGACCGCCTGTCTCAGACCGTCTGTCGCAGACCGCCTGTCTCAGACCGTGTCTCAGACCGTCTGTCTCAGACCGTATGTGTCAGACTGTCTGTCTCAGACCGTCTGTCTCAGTCAGCCTGTCTCAGACCGCCTATCTCTGACCGTCTGTCTCAGGCCGCCTGTCTCTGACCGTCTGTCTCAGACCGTCTGTCTCAGACCGTCTGTCTCTGACCGTCTGTCTCAGACCGTCTGTCTCAGACCGTCTGTCTCAGGCCGTCTGTCTCAGACCGTCTGTCTCAGACCGTCTGTCTCAGACCGTCTGTGTCAGGTCGTCTGTCTCAGGCCGCCTGTCTCTGACCGTCTGTCTCAGACCGTCTGTCTCAGGCCGTCTGTCTCAATCCCTCTGTCTCGAACCGTCTGTCTCAGACCGTCTGTCTCAGACCGCCTGTCTCAGACCGTCTGTCGCAGACCGCCTGTCTCAGACCGTGTCTCAGACCGTCTGTCTCAGACCGTCTGTCTCAGACCGTCTGTCTCAGACCGCCTGTCTCAGACCGTCTGTCGCAGACCGCCTGTCTCAGACCGTGTCTCAGACCGTCTGTCTCAGACCGTGCGTCTCAGACCGACTGTCTCAGACCGTCTGTGTCAGGCCGTCTGTCTCAGGCCGCCTGTCTCTGACCGTCTGTCGCAGACCGTCTGTCTCAGACCGTCTGTCTCAGACCGCCAGTCTCAGGCCGTCTGTCTCAGACCGTCTGTCTCAGACCGCCTGTCTCAGACCGTGCGTCTCAGACCGTCTGTCTCAGACCGTCTGTCTCAGACCGTCTGTATCAGACCGTCTGTCTCAGACCGTCTGTCTCAGACCGCCTGTCTCAGACCGTGCGTCTCAGACCGTATGTCTCAGACCGTCTGTATCAGACCGTCTGTATCATACCGTCTGTATCAGACCGTCTGTATCAGACTGTCTGTCTCAGACTGTCTGTCTCAGGCCGTATGTCTAAGACCGTCTGTCTCAGACCGTCTGTCTCAGACCGTCTGTATCAGACCGCCTGTCTCAGACCGTCTGTCTCAGACCGTCTGTCTCAGACCGTCTGTCGCAGACCGCCTGTCTCAGACCGTCTGTCTCAGACCGTCTGTCTCAGACCGTCTGTCTCAGACCGTCTGTCTCAGACCGCCTGTCTCAGACCGTGCGTCTCAGACCGTCTGTCTCAGACCGTCTGTATCAGACCGTCTGTATCATACCGTCTGTATCAGACCGTCTGTATCAGACTGTCTGTCTCAGACCGCCTGTCTCAGACCGTGCGTCTCAGACCGTATGTCTCAGACCGTCTGTATCAGACCGTCTGTATCATACCGTCTGTCTCAGACCGCCTGTCTCAGACCGTGCGTCTCAGACCGTATGTCTCAGACCGTCTGTATCAGACCGTCTGTATCATACCGTCTGTATCAGACCGTCTGTATCAGACTGTCTGTCTCAGACTGTCTGTCTCAGGCCGTATGTCTAAGACCGTCTGTCTCAGACCGTCTGTCTCAGACCGTCTGTATCAGACCGCCTGTCTCAGACCGTCTGTCTCAGACCGTCTGTCTCAGACCGTCTGTCTCAGACCGTCTGTCTCAGACCGCCTGTCTCAGACCGTGCGTCTCAGACCGTCTGTCTCAGACCGTCTGTATCAGACCGTCTGTCTCAGACCGTCTGTATCAGACCGTCTGTCTCAGACCGTCTGTCTCAGACCGCCTGTCTCAGACCGTGCGTCTCAGACCGTATGTCTCAGACCGTCTGTATCAGACCGTCTGTATCATACCGTCTGTATCAGACCGTCTGTATCAGACTGTCTGTCTCAGACTGTCTGTCTCAGGCCGTATGTCTAAGACCGTCTGTCTCAGACCGTCTGTCTCAGACCGTCTGTATCAGACCGCCTGTCTCAGACCGTCTGTCTCAGACCGTCTGTCTCAGACCGTCTGTCGCAGACCGCCTGTCTCAGACCGTCTGTCTCAGACCGTCTGTCTCAGACCGTCTGTCTCAGACCGTCTGTCTCAGACCGCCTGTCTCAGACCGTGCGTCTCAGACCGTCTGTCTCAGACCGTCTGTATCAGACCGTCTGTATCATACCGTCTGTATCAGACCGTCTGTATCAGACTGTCTGTCTCAGACTGTATGTCTCAGGCCGTATGTCTAAGACCGTCTGTCTCAGACCGTCTGTCTCAGACCGTCTGTCTCAGACCGTCTGTCTCAGACCGTCTGTCTCAGACCGTCTGTCTCAGACCGTCTGTCTCAGACCGTCTGTCTCAGACCGTCTCTCTCAGACCGTCTGTCTCAGACCGTCTGTCGCAGACCGTCTGACTCAGGCCGCCTGTCTCTGACCGTCTGTCTCAGACCGTCTGTCTCAGACCGTCTGTCTCAGACCGCCAGTCTCAGGCCGTCTGTCTCAATCCCTCTGTCTCGAACCGTGTGTCTCAGACCGTCTGTGTCAGACCGTGTCTCAGACCGTCTGTCTCAGACCGTCTGTCTCAGACGGCCTGTCTCAGACCGTCTGTCGCAGACCGCCTGTCTCTGACCGTCTGTCTCAATCTCTCTGTCTCGAACCGTCTGTCTCAGGCCGTCTGTCTCAGACCGCCTGTCTCAGACCGCCTGTCTCTGACCGTCTGTCTCAGACCGTCTCTCTCAGACCGTCTGTATCAGACCGTCTGTCTCAGGCCATCTGTCTCAGACCGTCTGTCTCAATTCCTCTGTCTCGAACCGTCTGTCTCAGGCCGTCTGTCTCAGACCGCCTGTCTCAGACCGCCTGTCTCTGACCGTCTGCCTCAGACCGTCTGTCTCAGACCGTCTGTATCAGACCGTCTGTCTCAGACTGTCTGTCTCAGGCCGTATGTCTAAGACCGTCTGTCGCAGAGCGCCTGTCTCAGACCGCCTGTCTCTGACCGTCTGTCTCAGTCCGTCTGTCTCAGACCGTCTGTCTCAGACCGTCTGTCTCAGACCGTCTGTCTCAGACCGTCTGTATCAGACCGTCTGTATCAGGCCGTCTGTCTCAGGCCGCCTGTCTCTGACCGTCTGTCTCAGACCGTCTGTCTCAGACCGTCTGTCTCTGACCGTCTGTCTCAGACCGTCTCTCTCAGACCGTCTGTATCAGACCGTCTGTCTCAGACCGTCTCTCTCAGACCGTCTGTATCAGACCGTCTGTCTCAGGCCATCTGTCTCAGACCGTCTGTCTCAATCCCTCTGTCTCGAACCGTCTGTCTCAGGCCGTCTGTCTCAGACCGCCTGTCTCAGACCGCCTGTCTCTAACCGTCTGTCTCAGACCGTCTGTCTCAGACCGTCTGTATCAGACCGTCTCTATCAGGCCGTCTGTCTCAGGCCGCCTGTCTCAGACCGTGCGTCTCAGACCGTCTGTCTCAGACCGTCTGTATCAGACCGTGCGTCTCAGACCGTCTGTCTCAGACCGTCTGTATCAGACCGTCTGTATCATACCGTCTGTATCAGACCGTCTGTATCAGACTGTCTGTCTCAGACTGTATGTCTCAGGCCGTATGTCTAAGACCGTCTGTCTCAGACCGTCTGTCTCAGACCGTCTGTCTCAGACCGTCTGTCTCAGACCGTCTGTCTCAGACCGTCTCTCTCAGACCGTCTGTCTCAGACCGTCTGTCGCAGACCGTCTGTCTCAGGCCGCCTGTCTCTGACCGTCTGTCTCAGACCGTCTGTCTCAGACCGTCTGTCTCAGACCGCCAGTCTCAGGCCGTCTGTCTCAATCCCTCTGTCTCGAACCGTGTGTCTCAGACCGTCTGTGTCAGACCGTGTCTCAGACCGTCTGTCTCAGACCGTCTGTCTCAGACCGTCTGTCTCAGACCGTCTGTCTCAGACGGCCTGTCTCAGACCGTCTGTCGCAGACCGCCTGTCTCTGACCGTCTGTCTCAATCCCTCTGTCTCGAACCGTCTGTCTCAGGCCGTCTGTCTCAGACCGCCTGTCTCAGACCGCCTGTCTCTGACCGTCTGTCTCAGACCGTCTCTCTCAGACCGTCTGTATCAGACCGTCTGTCTCAGGCCATCTGTCTCAGACCGTCTGTCTCAATTCCTCTGTCTCGAACCGTCTGTCTCAGGCCGTCTGTCTCAGACCGCCTGTCTCAGACCGCCTGTCTCTGACCGTCTGCCTCAGACCGTCTGTCTCAGACCGTCTGTATCAGACCGTCTGTCTCAGACTGTCTGTCTCAGGCCGTATGTCTAAGACCGTCTGTCGCAGAGCGCCTGTCTCAGACCGCCTGTCTCTGACCGTCTGTCTCAGTCCGTCTGTCTCAGACCGTCTGTCTCAGACCGTCTGTCTCAGACCGTCTGTCTCAGACCGTCTGTCTCAGGCCGTCTGTATCAGGCCGTCTGTATCAGGCCGTCTGTCTCAGGCCGCCTGTCTCTGACCGTCTGTCTCAGACCGTCTGTCTCAGACCGTCTGTCTCTGACCGTCTGTCTCAGACCGTCTCTCTCAGACCGTCTGTATCAGACCGTCTGTCTCAGGCCATCTGTCTCAGACCGTCTGTCTCAATTCCTCTGTCTCGAACCGTCTGTCTCAGGCCGTCTGTCTCAGACCGCCTGTCTCAGACCGCCTGTCTCTGACCGTCTGCCTCAGACCGCCTGTCTCTGACCGTCTGTCTCAGTCCGTCTGTCTCAGACCGTCTGTCTCAGACCGTCTGTATCAGACCGTCTGTATCAGGCCGTCTGTCTCAGACCGTCTGTCTCAGACCGTGTGTCTCAGACCGTCTGTCTCAGACCGTCTGTCTCAGACCGTCTGTCTCAGACCGTCTGTCTCAGGCCGTCTGTCTCAGACCGTCTGTCTCAGACCGTCTGTCTCAGACCGTCTGTGTCAGGCCGTCTGTCTCAGGCCGCCTGTCTCTGACCGTCTGTCTCAGACCGTCTGTCTCAGACCGCCAGTCTCAGGCCGTCTGTCTCAATCCCTCTGTCTCGAACCGTCTGTCTCAGACCGTGTGTCTCAGACCGTCTGTGTCAGACCGTGTCTCAGACCGTCTGTCTCAGACCGCCTGTCTCAGACCGTCTGTCGCAGACCGCCTGTCTCAGACCGTGTCTCAGACCGTCTGTCTCAGACCGTCTGTCTCAGACCGTCTGTCTCAGACCGTCTGTCTCAGTCAGCCTGTCTCAGACCGCCTATCTCTGACCGTCTGTCTCAGTCCGTCTGTCTCAGACCGTCTGTCTCAGACCGTCTGTCTCAGACCGTCTGTCTCAGGCCGCCTGTCTCTGACCGTCTGTCTCAGACCGTCTGTCTCAGGCCGTCTGTCTCAGACCGTCTGTCTCAGACCGTGTGTCTCAGACCGTCTGTGTCAGACCGTGTCTCAGACCGTCTGTCTCAGACCGCCTGTCTCAGACCGTCTGTCGCAGATCGCCTGTCTCAGACCGTGTCTCAGACCGTCTGTCTCAGACCGTCTGTCTCAGACCGCCAGTCTCAGGCCGTCTGTCTCAATCCCTCTGTCTCGAACCGTGTGTCTCAGACCGTCTGTGTCAGACCGTGTCTCAGACCGTCTGTCTCAGACCGTCTGTCTCAGACGGCCTGTCTCAGACCGTCTGTCGCAGACCGCCTGTCTCTGACCGTCTGTCTCAATCCCTCTGTCTCGAACCGTCTGTCTCAGGCCGTCTGTCTCAGACCGCCTGTCTCAGACCGCCTGTCTCTGACCGTCTGTCTCAGACCGTCTCTCTCAGACCGTCTGTATCAGACCGTCTGTCTCAGGCCATCTGTCTCAGACCGTCTGTCTCAATTCCTCTGTCTCGAACCGTCTGTCTCAGGCCGTCTGTCTCAGACCGCCTGTCTCAGACCGCCTGTCTCTGACCGTCTGCCTCAGACCGTCTGTCTCAGACCGTCTGTATCAGACCGTCTGTCTCAGACTGTCTGTCTCAGGCCGTATGTCTAAGACCGTCTGTCGCAGAGCGCCTGTCTCAGACCGCCTGTCTCTGACCGTCTGTCTCAGTCCGTCTGTCTCAGACCGTCTGTCTCAGACCGTCTGTCTCAGACCGTCTGTCTCAGACCGTCTGTATCAGACCGTCTGTATCAGGCCGTCTGTCTCAGGCCGCCTGTCTCTGACCGTCTGTCTCAGACCGTCTGTCTCAGACCGTCTGTCTCTGACCGTCTGTCTCAGACCGTCTCTCTCAGACCGTCTGTATCAGACCGTCTGTCTCAGACCGTCTCTCTCAGACCGTCTGTATCAGACCGTCTGTCTCAGGCCATCTGTCTCAGACCGTCTGTCTCAATCCCTCTGTCTCGAACCGTCTGTCTCAGGCCGTCTGTCTCAGACCGCCTGTCTCAGACCGCCTGTCTCTAACCGTCTGTCTCAGACCGTCTGTCTCAGACCGTCTGTATCAGACCGTCTCTATCAGGCCGTCTGTCTCAGGCCGCCTGTCTCTGACCGTCTGTCTCAGTCCGTCTGTCTCAGACCGTCTGTCTCTGACCGTCTGTCTCAGACCGTCTGTCTCAGACCGTCTGTCTCAGACCGTCTGTCGCAGACCGCCTGTCTCAGACCGTCTGTCTCAGACCGTCTGTCTCAGACCGTCTGTCTCAGACCGTCTGTCTCAGACCGCCTGTCTCAGACCGTGCGTCTCAGACCGTCTGTCTCAGACCGTCTGTATCAGACCGTCTGTATCATACCGTCTGTATCAGACCGTCTGTATCAGACTGTCTGTCTCAGACTGTATGTCTCAGGCCGTATGTCTAAGACCGTCTGTCTCAGACCGTCTGTCTCAGACCGTCTGTCTCAGACCGTCTGTCTCAGACCGTCTGTCTCAGACCGTCTCTCTCAGACCGTCTGTCTCAGACCGTCTGTCGCAGACCGTCTGTCTCAGGCCGCCTGTCTCTGACCGTCTGTCTCAGACCGTCTGTCTCAGACCGTCTGTCTCAGACCGCCAGTCTCAGGCCGTCTGTCTCAATCCCTCTGTCTCGAACCGTGTGTCTCAGACCGTCTGTGTCAGACCGTGTCTCAGACCGTCTGTCTCAGACCGTCTGTCTCAGACCGTCTGTCTCAGACCGTCTGTCTCAGACGGCCTGTCTCAGACCGTCTGTCGCAGACCGCCTGTCTCTGACCGTCTGTCTCAATCCCTCTGTCTCGAACCGTCTGTCTCAGGCCGTCTGTCTCAGACCGCCTGTCTCAGACCGCCTGTCTCTGACCGTCTGTCTCAGACCGTCTCTCTCAGACCGTCTGTATCAGACCGTCTGTCTCAGGCCATCTGTCTCAGACCGTCTGTCTCAATTCCTCTGTCTCGAACCGTCTGTCTCAGGCCGTCTGTCTCAGACCGCCTGTCTCAGACCGCCTGTCTCTGACCGTCTGCCTCAGACCGTCTGTCTCAGACCGTCTGTATCAGACCGTCTGTCTCAGACTGTCTGTCTCAGGCCGTATGTCTAAGACCGTCTGTCGCAGAGCGCCTGTCTCAGACCGCCTGTCTCTGACCGTCTGTCTCAGTCCGTCTGTCTCAGACCGTCTGTCTCAGACCGTCTGTCTCAGACCGTCTGTCTCAGACCGTCTGTCTCAGACCGTCTGTATCAGACCGTCTGTATCAGGCCGTCTGTCTCAGGCCGCCTGTCTCTGACCGTCTGTCTCAGACCGTCTGTCTCAGACCGTCTGTCTCTGACCGTCTGTCTCAGACCGTCTCTCTCAGACCGTCTGTATCAGACCGTCTGTCTCAGGCCATCTGTCTCAGACCGTCTGTCTCAATTCCTCTGTCTCGAACCGTCTGTCTCAGGCCGTCTGTCTCAGACCGCCTGTCTCAGACCGCCTGTCTCTGACCGTCTGCCTCAGACCGCCTGTCTCTGACCGTCTGTCTCAGTCCGTCTGTCTCAGACCGTCTGTCTCAGACCGTCTGTATCAGACCGTCTGTATCAGGCCGTCTGTCTCAGACCGTCTGTCTCAGACCGTGTGTCTCAGACCGTCTGTCTCAGACCGTCTGTCTCAGACCGTCTGTCTCAGACCGTCTGTCTCAGGCCGTCTGTCTCAGACCGTCTGTCTCAGACCGTCTGTCTCAGACCGTCTGTGTCAGGCCGTCTGTCTCAGGCCGCCTGTCTCTGACCGTCTGTCTCAGACCGTCTGTCTCAGACCGCCAGTCTCAGGCCGTCTGTCTCAATCCCTCTGTCTCGAACCGTCTGTCTCAGACCGTGTGTCTCAGACCGTCTGTGTCAGACCGTGTCTCAGACCGTCTGTCTCAGACCGCCTGTCTCAGACCGTCTGTCGCAGACCGCCTGTCTCAGACCGTGTCTCAGACCGTCTGTCTCAGACCGTCTGTCTCAGACCGTCTGTCTCAGACCGTCTGTCTCAGTCAGCCTGTCTCAGACCGCCTATCTCTGACCGTCTGTCTCAGTCCGTCTGTCTCAGACCGTCTGTCTCAGACCGTCTGTCTCAGACCGTCTGTCTCAGACCGTCTGTCTCAGGCCGCCTGTCTCTGACCGTCTGTCTCAGACCGTCTGTCTCAGGCCGTCTGTCTCAGACCGTCTGTCTCAGACCGTGTGTCTCAGACCGTCTGTGTCAGACCGTGTCTCAGACCGTCTGTCTCAGACCGCCTGTCTCAGACCGTCTGTCGCAGATCGCCTGTCTCAGACCGTGTCTCAGACCGTCTGTCTCAGACCGTCTGTCTCAGACCGCCAGTCTCAGGCCGTCTGTCTCAATCCCTCTGTCTCGAACCGTGTGTCTCAGACCGTCTGTGTCAGACCGTGTCTCAGACCGTCTGTCTCAGACCGTCTGTCTCAGACGGCCTGTCTCAGACCGTCTGTCGCAGACCGCCTGTCTCTGACCGTCTGTCTCAATCCCTCTGTCTCGAACCGTCTGTCTCAGGCCGTCTGTCTCAGACCGCCTGTCTCAGACCGCCTGTCTCTGACCGTCTGTCTCAGACCGTCTCTCTCAGACCGTCTGTATCAGACCGTCTGTCTCAGGCCATCTGTCTCAGACCGTCTGTCTCAATTCCTCTGTCTCGAACCGTCTGTCTCAGGCCGTCTGTCTCAGACCGCCTGTCTCAGACCGCCTGTCTCTGACCGTCTGCCTCAGACCGTCTGTCTCAGACCGTCTGTATCAGACCGTCTGTCTCAGACTGTCTGTCTCAGGCCGTATGTCTAAGACCGTCTGTCGCAGAGCGCCTGTCTCAGACCGCCTGTCTCTGACCGTCTGTCTCAGTCCGTCTGTCTCAGACCGTCTGTCTCAGACCGTCTGTCTCAGACCGTCTGTCTCAGACCGTCTGTATCAGACCGTCTGTATCAGGCCGTCTGTCTCAGGCCGCCTGTCTCTGACCGTCTGTCTCAGACCGTCTGTCTCAGACCGTCTGTCTCTGACCGTCTGTCTCAGACCGTCTCTCTCAGACCGTCTGTATCAGACCGTCTGTCTCAGACCGTCTCTCTCAGACCGTCTGTATCAGACCGTCTGTCTCAGGCCATCTGTCTCAGACCGTCTGTCTCAATCCCTCTGTCTCGAACCGTCTGTCTCAGGCCGTCTGTCTCAGACCGCCTGTCTCAGACCGCCTGTCTCTAACCGTCTGTCTCAGACCGTCTCTATCAAGCCGTCTGTCTCAGGCCGCCTGTCTCTGACCGTCTGTCTCAGTCCGTCTGTCTCAGACCGTCTGTCTCTGACCGTCTGTCTCAGACCGTCTGTCTCAGACCGTCTGTCTCAGACCGTCTGTCGCAGACCGCCTGTCTCAGACCGTCTGTCTCAGACCGTCTGTCTCAGACCGTCTGTCTCAGACCGTCTGTCTCAGACCGCCTGTCTCAGACCGTGCGTCTCAGACCGTCTGTCTCAGACCGTCTGTATCAGACCGTCTGTATCATACCGTCTGTATCAGACCGTCTGTAGCAGACTGTCTGTCTCAGACTGTATGTCTCAGGCCGTATGTCTCAGACCGTCTGTCTCAGACCGTCTGTCTCAGACCGTCTGTCTCAGACCGTCTGTCTCAGACCGTCTGTCTCAGACCGTCTGTCTCAGACCGTCTCTCTCAGACC
Source organism: Coelioxys conoideus (assembly GCA_947623535.1). NCBI lineage: Eukaryota > Metazoa > Arthropoda > Insecta > Hymenoptera > Megachilidae > Coelioxys > Coelioxys conoideus. The sequence continues at coordinate 1,136,452 of CANQJN010000017.1, forward strand.
GCCTGTCTCTGACCGTCTGTCTCAGACCGTCTGTCTCAGACCGTCTGTCTCAGACCGCCAGTCTCAGGCCGTCTGTCTCAATCCCTCTGTCTCGAACCGTGTGTCTCAGACCGTCTGTGTCAGACCGTGTCTCAGACCGTCTGTCTCAGACCGTCTGTCTCAGACCGTCTGTCTCAGACCGTCTGTCTCAGACGGCCTGTCTCAGACCGTCTGTCGCAGACCGCCTGTCTCTGACCGTCTGTCTCAATCCCTCTGTCTCGAACCGTCTGTCTCAGGCCGTCTGTCTCAGACCGCCTGTCTCAGACCGCCTGTCTCTGACCGTCTGTCTCAGACCGTCTCTCTCAGACCGTCTGTATCAGACCGTCTGTCTCAGGCCATCTGTCTCAGACCGTCTGTCTCAATTCCTCTGTCTCGAACCGTCTGTCTCAGGCCGTCTGTCTCAGACCGCCTGTCTCAGACCGCCTGTCTCTGACCGTCTGCCTCAGACCGTCTGTCTCAGACCGTCTGTATCAGACCGTCTGTCTCAGACTGTCTGTCTCAGGCCGTATGTCTAAGACCGTCTGTCGCAGAGCGCCTGTCTCAGACCGCCTGTCTCTGACCGTCTGTCTCAGTCCGTCTGTCTCAGACCGTCTGTCTCAGACCGTCTGTCTCAGACCGTCTGTCTCAGACCGTCTGTCTCAGACCGTCTGTATCAGACCGTCTGTATCAGGCCGTCTGTCTCAGGCCGCCTGTCTCTGACCGTCTGTCTCAGACCGTCTGTCTCAGACCGTCTGTCTCTGACCGTCTGTCTCAGACCGTCTCTCTCAGACCGTCTGTATCAGACCGTCTGTCTCAGGCCATCTGTCTCAGACCGTCTGTCTCAATTCCTCTGTCTCGAACCGTCTGTCTCAGGCCGTCTGTCTCAGACCGCCTGTCTCAGACCGCCTGTCTCTGACCGTCTGCCTCAGACCGCCTGTCTCTGACCGTCTGTCTCAGTCCGTCTGTCTCAGACCGTCTGTCTCAGACCGTCTGTATCAGACCGTCTGTATCAGGCCGTCTGTCTCAGACCGTCTGTCTCAGACCGTGTGTCTCAGACCGTCTGTCTCAGACCGTCTGTCTCAGACCGTCTGTCTCAGACCGTCTGTCTCAGGCCGTCTGTCTCAGACCGTCTGTCTCAGACCGTCTGTCTCAGACCGTCTGTGTCAGGCCGTCTGTCTCAGGCCGCCTGTCTCTGACCGTCTGTCTCAGACCGTCTGTCTCAGACCGCCAGTCTCAGGCCGTCTGTCTCAATCCCTCTGTCTCGAACCGTCTGTCTCAGACCGTGTGTCTCAGACCGTCTGTGTCAGACCGTGTCTCAGACCGTCTGTCTCAGACCGCCTGTCTCAGACCGTCTGTCGCAGACCGCCTATCTCTGACCGTCTGTCTCAGTCCGTCTGTCTCAGACCGTCTGTCTCAGACCGTCTGTCTCAGACCGTCTGTCTCAGGCCGCCTATCTCTGACCGTCTGTCTCAGACCGTCTGTCTCAGGCCGTCTGTCTCAGACCGTCTGTCTCAGACCGTGTGTCTCAGACCGTCTGTGTCAGACCGTGTCTCAGACCGTCTGTCTCAGACCGCCTGTCTCAGACCGTCTGTCGCAGATCGCCTGTCTCAGACCGTGTCTCAGACCGTCTGTCTCAGACCGTCTGTCTCAGACCGTCTGTCGCAGACCGCCTGTCTCAGACCGTGTCTCAGACCGTCTGTCTCAGACCGTCTGTCTCAGACCGTCTGTGTCAGACCGTCTGTGTCAGACCGTCTGTCTCAGGCCGCCTGTCTCTGACCGTCTGTCTCAGACCGTCTGTCTCAGACCGTCTGTCTCAGACCGCCAGTCTCAGGCCGTCTGTCTCAATCCCTCTGTCTCGAACCGTGTGTCTCAGACCGTCTGTGTCAGACCGTGTCTCAGACCGTCTGTCTCAGACCGTCTGTCTCAGACGGCTTGTCTCAGACCGTCTGTCGCAGACCGTCTGTCTCAGACGGCTTGTCTCAGACCGTCTGTCGCAGACCGCCTGTCTCAGACCGTGTCTCAGACCGTCTGTCTCAGACCGTCTGTCTCAGACCGTCTGTCTCAGACCGTCTGTCGCAGACCGCCTGTCTCAGACCGTCTGTCTCAGACCGTCTGTCTCAGACCGTCTGTCTCAGACCGCCTGTCTCAGACCGTGCGTCTCAGACCGTCTGTCTCAGACCGTCTGTATCAGACCGTCTGTATCATACCGTCTGTCGCAGACCGCCTGTCTCAGACTGTCTGTCTCAGACTGTCTGTCTCAGGCCGCCTGTCTCTGACCGTCTGTCTCAGACCGTCTGTCTCAGACCGTCTGTGTCAGGTCGTCTGTCTCAGGCCGCCTGTCTCTGACCGTCTGTCTCAGACCGTCTGTCTCAGGCCGTCTGTCTCAGACCGTCTGTCTCAGGCCGCCTGTCTCTGACCGTCTGTCTCAGACTAACTGTCTCAGGCCGTCTGTCTCAGACCGTCTGTCTCAGACCGTCTGTATCAGACCGTCTGTATCAGGCCGTCTGTCTCAGGCCGCCTGTCTCTGACCGTCTGTCTCAGACCGTCTGTCTCAGACCGTCTGTCTCTGACCGTGTGTCTCAGACCGTCTGTGTCAGACCGTGTCTCAGACCGTCTGTCTCAGACCGTCTGTCTCAGACCGTCTGTCTCAGACCGTCTGTCTCAGACCGTCTGTCTCAGACGGCCTGTCTCAGACCGTCTGTCGCAGACCGCCTGTCTCTGACCGTCTGTCTCAATCCCTCTGTCTCGAACCGTCTGTCTCAGGCCGTCTGTCTCAGACCGCCTATCTCAGACCGCCTGTCTCAGATCGCCTGTCTCTGACCGTCTGTCTCAGACCGTCTCTCTCAGACCGTCTGTATCAGACCGTCTGTCTCAGGCCATCTGTCTCAGACCGTCTGTCTCAATTCCTCTGTCTCGAACCGTCTGTCTCAGGCCGTCTGTCTCAGACCGCCTGTCTCAGACCGCCTGTCTCTGACCGTCTGCCTCAGACCGTCTGTCTCAGACCGTCTGTATCAGACCGTCTGTCTCAGACTGTCTGTCTCAGGCCGTATGTCTAAGACCGTCTGTCGCAGAGCGCCTGTCTCAGACCGCCTGTCTCTGACCGTCTGTCTCAGTCCGTCTGTCTCAGACCGTCTGTCTCAGACCGTCTGTCTCAGACCGTCTGTCTCAGACCGTCTGTATCAGACCGTCTGTATCAGGCCGTCTGTCTCAGGCCGCCTGTCTCTGACCGTCTGTCTCAGACCGTCTGTCTCAGACCGTCTGTCTCTGACCGTCTGTCTCAGACCGTCTCTCTCAGACCGTCTGTATCAGACCGTCTGTCTCAGGCCATCTGTCTCAGACCGTCTGTCTCAATTCCTCTGTCTCGAACCGTCTGTCTCAGGCCGTCTGTCTCAGACCGCCTGTCTCAGACCGCCTGTCTCTGACCGTCTGCCTCAGACCGTATGTCTCAGACGGTCTGTATCAGACCGTCTGTCTCAGACTGTCTGTCTCAGGCCGTATGTCTAAGACCGTCTGTCGCAGACCGCCTGTCTCAGACCGCCTGTCTCTGACCGTCTGTCTCAGTCCGTCTGTCTCAGACCGTCTGTCTCAGACCGTCTGTATCAGGCCGTCTGTCTCAGGCCGCCTGTCTCTGACCGTCTGTCTCAGACCGTCTGTCTCAGACCGTCTGTCTCAGACCGTCTGTCTCAGACCGTCTGTCTCAGGCCGTCTGTCTCAGACCGTCTGTCTCAGACCGTCTGTCTCAGACCGTCTGTGTCAGGCCGTCTGTCTCAGGCCGCCTGTCTCTGACCGTCTGTCTCAGACCGTCTGTCTCAGACCGCCAGTCTCAGGCCGTCTGTCTCAATCCCTCTGTCTCGAACCGTCTGTCTCAGACCGTGTGTCTCAGACCGTCTGTGTCAGACCGTGTCTCAGACCGTCTGTCTCAGACCGCCTGTCTCAGACCGTCTGTCGCAGACCGCCTGTCTCAGACCGTGTCTCAGACCGTCTGTCTCAGACCGTCTGTCTCAGACCGTCTGTCTCAGTCAGCCTGTCTCAGACCGCCTATCTCTGACCGTCTGTCTCAGTCCGTCTGTCTCAGACCGTCTGTCTCAGACCGTCTGTCTCAGACCGTCTGTCTCAGACCGTCTGTCTCCGACCGTCTGTCGCAGACCGCCTGTCTCTGACCGTCTGTCTCAGACCGTCTGTCTCAGACCGTCTGTCTCAGACCGTCTGTGTCAGACCGTCTGTGTCAGACCGTCTGTCTCAGGCCGCCTGTCTCTGACCGTCTGTCTCAGACCGTCTGTCTCAGACCGTCTGTCTCAGACCGCCAGTCTCAGGCCGTCTGTCTCAATCCCTCTGTCTCGAACCGTGTGTCTCAGACCGTCTGTGTCAGACCGTGTCTCAGACCGTCTGTCTCAGACCGTCTGTCTCAGACCGTCTGTATCAGGCCGTCTGTCTCAGGCCGCCTGTCTCTGACCGTCTGTCTCAGACCGTCTGTCTCAGACCGTCTGTCTCTGACCGTCTGTCTCAGACCGTCTCTCTCAGACCGTCTGTATCAGACCGTCTGTCTCAGGCCATCTGTCTCAGACCGTCTGTCTCAATTCCTCTGTCTCGAACCGTCTGTCTCAGGCCGTCTGTCTCAGACCGCCTGTCTCAGACCGCCTGTCTCTGACCGTCTGCCTCAGACCGTCTGTCTCAGACGGTCTGTATCAGACCGTCTGTCTCAGACTGTCTGTCTCAGGCCGTATGTCTAAGACCGTCTGTCGCAGACCGCCTGTCTCAGACCGCCTGTCTCTGACCGTCTGTCTCAGTCCGTCTGTCTCAGACCGTCTGTCTCAGACCGTCTGTCTCAGACCGTCTGTCTCAGACCGTCTGTATCAGACCGTCTGTATCAGGCCGTCTGTCTCAGGCCGCCTGTCTCTGACCGTCTGTCTCAGACCGTCTGTCTCAGACCGTCTGTCTCAGACCGTCTGTCTCAGACCGTCTGTCTCAGGCCGTCTATCTCAGACCGCCTGTCTCAGACCGTGTCTCAAACCGTCTTTCTCAGACCGTCTGTCTCAGACCGTCTGTCTCAGACCGTCTGTCTCAGACCGTCTGTCTCAGTCAGCCTGTCTCAGACCGCCTATCTCTGACCGTCTGTCTCAGTCCGTCTGTCTCAGACCGTCTGTCTCAGACCGTCTGTCTCAGACCGTCTGTCTCCGACCGTCTGTCGCAGACCGCCTGTCTCTGACCGTCTGTCTCAGACCGTCTGTCTCAGACCGTCTGTCTCAGACCGTCTGTGTCAGACCGTCTGTGTCAGACCGTCTGTCTCAGGCCGCCTGTCTCTGACCGTCTGTCTCAGACCGTCTGTCTCAGACCGTCTGTCTCAGACCGCCAGTCTCAGGCCGTCTGTCTCAATCCCTCTGTCTCGAACCGTGTGTCTCAGACCGTCTGTGTCAGACCGTGTCTCAGACCGTCTGTCTCAGACCGTCTGTCTCAGACGGCTTGTCTCAGACCGTCTGTCGCAGACCGCCTGTCTCAGACCGCCTGTCTCTGACCGTCTGTCTCAGTCCGTCTGTCTCAGACCGTCTGTCTCAGACCGTCTGACTCAGACCGTCTGTCTCAGACCGTCTGTATCAGACCGTCTGTATCAGGCCGTCTGTCTCAGGCCGCCTGTCTCTGACCGTCTGTCTCAGACCGTCTGTCTCAGACCGTCTGTCTCTGACCGTCTGTCTCAGACCGTCTCTCTCAGACCGTCTGTATCAGACCGTCTGTCTCAGGCCATCTGTCTCAGACCGTCTGTCTCAATTCCTCTGTCTCGAACCGTCTGTCTCAGGCCGTCTGTCTCAGACCGCCTGTCTCAGACCGCCTGTCTCTGACCGTCTGCCTCAGACCGTCTGTCTCAGACGGTCTGTATCAGACCGTCTGTCTCAGACTGTCTGTCTCAGGCCGTATGTCTAAGACCGTCTGTCGCAGACCGCCTGTCTCAGACCGCCTGTCTCTGACCGTCTGTCTCAGTCCGTCTGTCTCAGACCGTCTGTCTCAGACCGTCTGTATCAGACCGTCTGTATCAGGCCGTCTGTCTCAGGCCGCCTGTCTCTGACCGTCTGTCTCAGACCGTCTGTCTCAGACCGTCTGTCTCAGACCGTCTGTCTCAGACCGTCTGTCTCAGGCCGTCTGTCTCAGACCGTCTGTCTCAGACCGTCTGTCTCAGACCGTCTGTGTCAGGCCGTCTGTCTCAGGCCGCCTGTCTCTGACCGTCTGTCTCAGACCGTCTGTCTCAGACCGCCAGTCTCAGGCCGTCTGTCTCAGACCGTCTGTCTCAGACGGCTTGTCTCAGACCGTCTGTCGCAGACCGCCTGTCTCAGACCGTGTCTCAGACCGTCTGTCTCAGACCGTCTGTCTCAGTCAGCCTGTCTCAGACCGCCTATCTCTGACCGTCTGTCTCAGTCCGTCTGTCTCAGACCGTCTGTCTCAGACCGTCTGTCTCAGACCGTCTGTCTCAGACCGTCTGTCGCAGACCGCCTGTCTCTGACCGTCTGTCTCAGACCGTCTGTCTCAGACCGTCTGTCTCAGACCGTCTGTGTCAGACCGTCTGTCTCAGACCGTCTGTCTCAGACCGCCAGTCTCAGGCCGTCTGTCTCAATCCCTCTGTCTCGAACCGTGTGTCTCAGACCGTCTGTGTCAGACCGTATCTCAGACCGTCTGTCTCAGACCGTCTGTCTCAGACGGCTTGTCTCAGACCGTCTGTCGCAGACCGCCTGTCTCAGACCGTGTCTCAGACCGTCTGTCTCAGACCGTCTGTCTCAGACCGTCTGTCTCAGACCGTCTGTCTCAGACCGTCTGTCTCAGACCGTCTGTCTCAGACCGTCTGTCTCAGACCGTCTGTCTCAGACCGTCTGTCTCAGACCGTCTGTCTCAGACCGTGCGTCGCAGACCGCCTGTCTCAGACCGTGTCTCAGACCGTCTGTCTCAGACCGTCTGTCGCAGACCGCCTGTCTCAGACCGTCTGTCTCAGACCGTCTGTCTCAGACCGTCTGTCTCAGACCGCCTGTCTCAGACCGTGCGTCTCAGACCGTCTGTCTCAGACCGTCTGTATCAGACCGTCTGTATCATACCGTCTGTATCAGACCGTCTGTATCAGACTGTCTGTCTCAGACTGTCTGTCTCAGGCCGCCTGTCTCTGACCGTCTGTCTCAGACCGTCTGTCTCAGACCGTCTGTGTCAGGTCGTCTGTCTCAGGCCGCCTGTCTCTGACCGTCTGTCTCAGACCGTCTGTCTCAGGCCGTCTGTCTCAGACCGTCTGTCTCAGGCCGCCTGTCTCTGACCGTCTGTCTCAGACTAACTGTCTCAGGCCGTCTGTCTCAGACCGTCTGTCTCATACCGTGTGTCTCAGACCGTCTGTGTCAGACCGTGTCTCAGACCGTCTGTCTCAGACCGCCTGTCTCAGACCGTCTGTCTCAGACCGTCTGTCTCAGACCGCCAGTCTCAGGCCGTCTGTCTCAATCCCTCTGTCTCGAACCGTGTGTCTCAGACCGTCTGTGTCAGACCGTGTCTCAGACCGTCTGTCTCAGACCGTCTGTCTCAGACGGCCTGTCTCAGACCGTCTGTCGCAGACCGCCTGTCTCTGACCGTCTGTCTCAATCCCTCTGTCTCGAACCGTCTGTCTCAGGCCGTCTGTCTCAGACCGCCTGTCTCAGACCGCCTGTCTCTGACCGTCTGTCTCAGACCGTCTCTCTCAGACCGTCTGTATCAGACCGTCTGTCTCAGGCCATCTGTCTCAGACCATCTGTCTCAATTCCTCTGTCTCGAACCGTCTGTCTCAGGCCGTCTGTCTCAGACCGCCTGTCTCAGACCGCCTGTCTCTGACCGTCTGCCTCAGACCGTCTGTCTCAGACCGTCTGTCTCAGACCGTCTGTCTCAGACCGTCTGTCTCAGACCGTCTGTCTCAGACCGTCTGTCTCAGACCGTCTGTATCAGACCGTCTGTATCAGGCCGTCTGTCTCAGGCCGCCTGTCTCTGACCGTCTGTCTCAGACCGTGTCTCAGACCGTCTGTCTCAGACCGCCTGTCTCAGACCGTCTGTCGCAGACCGCCTGTCTCAGACCGTGTCTCAGACCGTCTCTCTCAGACCGTCTGTCTCAGACCGTCTGTCTCAGACCGCCTGTCTCAGACCGTGCGTCTCAGACCGTGTGTCTCAGACCGTCTGTATCAGACCGTCTGTATCATACCGTCTGTATCAGACCGTCTGTATCAGACTGTCTGTCTCAATTCCTCTGTCTCGAACCGTCTGTCTCAGGCCGTCTGTCTCAGACCGCCTGTCTCAGACCGCCCGTCTCTGACCGTCTGCCTCAGACCGTCTGTCTCAGACCGTCTCTCTCAGACCGTCTGTCTCAGACCGTCTGTCGCAGACCGTCTGTCTCAGGCCGCCTGTCTCTGACCGTCTGTCTCAGACCGTCTGTCTCAGACCGTCTGTCTCAGACCGCCAGTCTCAGGCCGTCTGTCTCAATCCCTCTGTCTCGAACCGTGTGTCTCAGACCGCCTGTCTCAGACCGCCTGTCTCTGACCGTCTGTCTCAGTCCGTCTGTCTCAGACCGTCTGTCTCAGACCGTCTGTCTCAGACCGTCTGTCTCAGACCGTCTGTCTCAGACCGTCTGTCTCAGACCGTCTGTATCAGACCGTCTGTATCAGGCCGTCTGTCTCAGGCCGCCTGTCTCTGACCGTCTGTCTCAGACCATCTGTCTCAGACCGTCTGTCTCTGACCGTCTGTCTCAGACCGTCTCTCTCAGACCGTCTGTATCAGACCGTCTGTCTCAGGCCATCTGTCTCAGACCGTCTGTCTCAATTCCTCTGTCTCGAACCGTCTGTCTCAGGCCGTCTGTCTCAGACCGCCTGTCTCAGACCGCCTGTCTCTGACCGTCTGCCTCAGACCGTCTCTCTCAGACCGTCTGTATCAGACCGTCTGTCTCAGACTGTCTGTCTCAGGCCGTATGTCTAAGACCGTCTGTCGCAGACCGCCTGTCTCAGACCGCCTGTCTCTGACCGTCTGTCTCAGTCCGTCTGTCTCAGACCGTCTGTCTCAGACCGTCTGTCTCAGACCGTCTGTCTCAGACCGTCTGTATCAGACCGTCTGTATCAGGCCGTCTGTCTCAGGCCGCCTGTCTCTGACCGTCTGTCTCAGACCGTCTGTCTCAGACCGTCTGTCTCAGACCGTCTGTCTCAGACCGTCTGTCTCAGGCCGTCTGTCTCAGACCGTCTGTCTCAGACCGTCTGTATCAGACCGTCTGTATCAGGCCGTCTGTCTCAGACCGTCTGTCTCAGGCCGTCTGTCTCAGACCGTCTGTCTCAGACCGTCTGTCTCAGACCGTCTGTGTCAGGCCGTCTGTCTCAGGCCGCCTGTCTCTGACCGTCTGTCTCAGACCGTCTGTCTCAGACCGCCAGTCTCAGGCCGTCTGTCTCAATCCCTCTGTCTTGAACCGTCTGTCTCAGACCGTGTGTCTCAGACCGTCTGTGTCAGACCGTGTCTCAGACCGTCTGTCTCAGACCGCCTGTCTCAGACCGTCTGTCGCAGACCGCCTGTCTCAGACCGTGTCTCAGACCGTCTGTCTCAGACCGTCTGTCTCAGACCGTCTGTCTCAGACCGTCTGTCTCAGTCAGCCTGTCTCAGACCGCCTATCTCTGACCGTCTGTCTCAGTCCGTCTGTCTCAGACCGTCTGTCTCAGACCGTCTGTCGCAGACCGCCTGTCTCAGACCGTGTCTCAGACCGTCTGTCTCAGACCGTCTGTCTCAGACCGTCTGTATCAGACCGTCTGTATCAGACTGTCTGTCTCAGACTGTCTGTCTCAGACCGTGTGTCTCAGACCGTCTGTGTCAGACCGTGTCTCAGACCGTCTGTCTCAGACCGCCTGTCTCAGACCGTCTGTCGCAGACCGCCTGTCTCAGACCGTGTCTCAGACCGTCTGTCTCAGACCGTCTGTCTCAGACCGTCTGTCTCAGACCGTCTGTCTCAGTCAGCCTGTCTCAGACCGCCTATCTCTGACCGTCTGTCTCAGTCCGTCTGTCTCAGACCGTCTGTCTCAGACCGTCTGTCGCAGACCGCCTGTCTCAGACCGTGTCTCAGACCGTCTGTCTCAGACCGTCTGTCTCAGACCGTCTGTCTCAGACCGTCTGTCTCAGACCGTCTGTCTCAGACCGTCTGTCTCAGACCGTCTGTGTCAGACCGTCTGTGTCAGACCGTCTGTCTCAGGCCGCCTGTCTCTGACCGTCTGTCTCAGACCGTCTGTCTCAGACCGTCTGTCTCAGACCGTCTGTCTCAGACCGTCTGTCTCAGACCGTCTGTCTCAGACCGTCTGTCTCAGACCGTCTGTCTCAGACCGTCTGTCTCAGACCGTCTGTGTCAGACCGTCTGTGTCAGACCGTCTGTCTCAGGCCGCCTGTCTCTGACCGTCTGTCTCAGACCGTCTGTCTCAGACCGTCTGTCTCAGACCGCCAGTCTCAGGCCGTCTGTCTCAATCCCTCTGTCTCGAACTGTGTGTCTCAGACCGTCTGTGTCAGACCGTGTCTCAGACCGTCTGTCTCAGACCGTCTGTCTCAGACGGCTTGTCTCAGACCGTCTGTCGCAGACCGCCTGTCTCAGACCGTGTCTCAGACCGTCTGTCTCAGACCGTCTGTCTCAGACCGTCTGTCTCAGACCGTCTGTCTCAGACCGTGCGTCGCAGACCGCCTGTCTCAGACCGTGTATCAGACCGTCTGTATCAGACTGTCTGTCTCAGACTGTCTGTCTCAGGCCGTATGTCTAAGACCGTCTGTCTCAGACCGTCTGTCTCAGACCGTCTGTCTCAGACCGTCTGTCTCAGACCGTCTGTCTCAGACCGTCTGTCTCAGACCGTCTGTCTCAGACCGTCTGTCTCAGACCGTCTGTGTCAGACCGTCTGTGTCAGACCGTCTGTCTCAGGCCGCCTGTCTCTGACCGTCTGTCTCAGACCGTCTGTCTCAGACCGTCTGTGTCAGGTCGTCTGTCGCAGGCCGCCTGTCTCTGACCGTCTGTCTCAGACCGTCTGTCTCAGGCCGTCTGTCTCAGACCGTCTGTCTCAGGCCGCCTGTCTCTGACCGTCTGTCTCAGACCGTCTGTCTCAGGCCGTCTGTCTCAGACCGTCTGTCTCAGACCGTGTGTCTCAGACCGTCTGTGTCAGACCGTGTCTCAGACCGTCTGTCTCAGACCGCCTGTCTCAGACCGTCTGTCGCAGACCGCCTGTCTCAGACCGTGTCTCAGACCGTCTCTCTCAGAACGTCTGTGTCAGACCGTCTGTCTCAGACCGTCTGTCTCAGACCGCCAGTCTCAGGCCGTCTGTCTCAATCCCTCTGTCTCGAACCGTGTGTCTCAGACCGTCTGTGTCAGACCGTGTCTCAGACCGTCTGTCTCAGACCGTCTGTCTCAGACGGCTTGTCTCAGACCGTCTGTCGCAGACCGCCTGTCTCAGACCGTGTCTCAGACCGTCTGTCTCAGACCGTCTGTCTCAGACCGTCTGTCTCAGACCGTCTGTCTCAGACCGTCTGTCTCAGACCGTCTGTCTCAGACCGTCTGTCTCAGACCGTGCGTCGCAGACCGCCTGTCTCAGACCGTGTCTCAGACCGTCTGTCTCAGACCGTCTGTCGCAGACCGCCTGTCTCAGACCGTCTGTCTCAGACCGTCTGTCTCAGACCGTCTGTCTCAGACCGCCTGTCTCAGACCGTGCGTCTCAGACCGTCTGTCTCAGACCGTCTGTATCAGACCGTCTGTATCATACCGTCTGTATCAGACCGTCTGTATCAGACTGTCTGTCTCAGACTGTCTGTCTCAGGCCGCCTGTCTCTGACCGTCTGTCTCAGACCGTCTGTCTCAGACCGTCTGTGTCAGGTCGTCTGTCTCAGGCCGCCTGTCTCTGACCGTCTGTCTCAGACCGTCTGTCTCAGGCCGTCTGTCTCAGACCGTCTGTCTCAGGCCGCCTGTCTCTGACCGTCTGTCTCAGACTAACTGTCTCAGGCCGTCTGTCTCAGACCGTCTGTCTCATACCGTGTGTCTCAGACCGTCTGTGTCAGACCGTGTCTCAGACCGTCTGTCTTAGACCGCCTGTCTCAGACCGTCTGTCTCAGACCGTCTGTCTCAGACCGCCAGTCTCAGGCCGTCTGTCTCAATCCCTCTGTCTCGAACCGTGTGTCTCAGACCGTCTGTCTCAGACGGCCTGTCTCAGACCGTCTGTCGCAGACCGCCTGTCTCTGACCGTCTGTCTCAATCCCTCTGTCTCGAACCGTCTGTCTCAGGCCGTCTGTCTCAGACCGCCTGTCTCAGACCGCCTGTCTCTGACCGTCTGTCTCAGACCGTCTCTCTCAGACCGTCTGTATCAGACCGTCTGTCTCAGGCCATCTGTCTCAGACCGTCTGTCTCAATTCCTCTGTCTCGAACCGTCTGTCTCAGGCCGTCTGTCTCAGACCGCCTGTCTCAGACCGCCTGTCTCTGACCGTCTGCCTCAGACCGTCTGTCTCAGACCGTCTGTCTCAGACCGTCTGTCTCAGACCGTCTGTCTCAGACAGTCTGTCTCAGACCGTCTGTCTCAGACCGTCTGTATCAGACCGTCTGAATCAGGCCGTCTGTCTCAGGCCGCCTGTCTCTGACCGTCTGTCTCAGACCGTGTCTCAGACCGTCTGTCTCAGACCGCCTGTCTCAGACCGTCTGTCGCAGACCGCCTGTCTCAGACCGTGTCTCAGACCGTCTCTCTCAGACCGTCTGTCTCAGACCGTCTGTCTCAGACCGCCTGTCTCAGACCGTGCGTCTCAGACCGTGTGTCTCAGACCGTCTGTATCAGACCGTCTGTATCATACCGTCTGTATCAGACCGTCTGTATCAGACTGTCTGTCTCAATTCCTCTGTCTCGAACCGTCTGTCTCAGGCCGTCTGTCTCAGACCGCCTGTCTCAGACCGCCTGTCTCTGACCGTCTGCCTCAGACCGTCTGTCTCAGACCGTCTGTCTCAGACCGTCTCTCTCAGACCGTCTGTCTCAGACCGTCTGTCGCAGACCGTCTGTCTCAGGCCGCCTGTCTCTGACCGTCTGTCTCAGACCGTCTGTCTCAGACCGTCTGTCTCAGACCGCCAGTCTCAGGCCGTCTGTCTCAATCCCTCTGTCTCGAACCGTGTGTCTCAGACCGTCTGTGTCAGACCGTGTCTCAGACCGTCTGTCTCAGACCGTCTGTCTCAGACGGCCTGTCTCAGACCGTCTGTCGCAGACCGCCTGTCTCTGACCGTCTGTCTCAATCCCTCTGTCTCGAACCGTCTGTCTCAGGCCGTCTGTCTCAGACCGCCTGTCTCAGACCGCCTGTCTCTGACCGTCTGTCTCAGACCGTCTCTCTCAGACCGTCTGTATCAGACCGTCTGTCTCAGGCCATCTGTCTCAGACCGTCTGTCTCAATTCCTCTGTCTCGAACCGTCTGTCTCAGGCCGTCTGTCTCAGACCGCCTATCTCAGACCGCCTGTCTCTGACCGTCTGCCTCAGACCGTCTGTCTCAGACCGTCTGTATCAGACCGTCTGTCTCAGACTGTCTGTCTCAGGCCGTATGTCTAAGACCGTCTGTCGCAGAGCGCCTGTCTCAGACCGCCTGTCTCTGACCGTCTGTCTCAGTCCGTCTGTCTCAGACCGTCTGTCTCAGACCGTCTGTCTCAGACCGTCTGTCTCAGACCGTCTGTCTCAGACCGTCTGTATCAGACCGTCTGTATCAGGCCGTCTGTCTCAGGCCGCCTGTCTCTGACCGTCTGTCTCAGACCATCTGTCTCAGACCGTCTGTCTCTGACCGTCTGTCTCAGACCGTCTCTCTCAGACCGTCTGTATCAGACCGTCTGTCTCAGGCCATCTGTCTCAGACCGTCTGTCTCAATTCCTCTGTCTCGAACCGTCTGTCTCAGGCCGTCTGTCTCAGACCGCCTGTCTCAGACCGCCTGTCTCTGACCGTCTGCCTCAGACCGTCTGTCTCAGACCGTCTGTATCAGACCGTCTGTCTCAGACTGTCTGTCTCAGGCCGTATGTCTAAGACCGTCTGTCGCAGACCGCCTGTCTCAGACCGCCTGTCTCTGACCGTCTGTCTCAGTCCGTCTGTCTCAGACCGTCTGTCTCAGACCGTCTGTCTCAGACCGTCTGTCTCAGACCGTCTGTATCAGACCGTCTGTATCAGGCCGTCTGTCTCAGGCCGCCTGTCTCTGACCGTCTGTCTCAGACCGTCTATCTCAGACCGTCTGTCTCAGACCGTCTGTCTCAGACCGTCTGTCTCAGGCCGTCTGTCTCAGACCGTCTGTCTCAGACCGTCTGTATCAGACCGTCTGTATCAGGCCGTCTGTCTCAGACCGTCTGTCTCAGGCCGTCTGTCTCAGACCGTCTGTCTCAGGCCGCCTGTCTCTGACCGTCTGTCTCAGACCGTGTCTCAGACCGTCTGTCTCAGACCGCCTGTCTCAGACCGTCTGTCGCAGACCGCCTGTCTCAGACCGTGTCTCAGACCGTCTCTCTCAGACCGTCTGTCTCAGACCGTCTGTCTCAGACCGCCTGTCTCAGACCGTGCGTCTCAGACCGTGTGTCTCAGACCGTCTGTATCAGACCGTCTGTATCATACCGTCTGTATCAGACCGTCTGTATCAGACTGTCTGTCTCAGACTGTATGTCTCAGGCCGTATGTCTAAGACCGTCTGTCTCAGACCGTCTGTCTCAGACCGTCTGTCTCAGACCGTCTGTCTCAGACCGTCTGTCTCAGACCGTCTGTCTCAGACCGTCTGTCTCAGACCGTCTGTCTCAGACCGTCTCTCTCAGACCGTCTGTCTCAGACCGTTTGTCGCAGACCGTCTGTCTCAGGCCGCCTGTCTCTGACCGTCTGTCTCAGACCGTCTGTCTCAGACCGTCTGTCTCAGACCGTCTGTCTCAGACCGTCTGTCTCAGACCGCCAGTCTCAGGCCGTCTGTCTCAATCCCTCTGTCTCGAACCGTGTGTCTCAGACCGTCTGTGTCAGACCGTGTCTCAGACCGTCTGTCTCAGACCGTCTGTCTCAGACGGCCTGTCTCAGACCGTCTGTCGCAGACCGCCTGTCTCTGACCGTCTGTCTCAATCCCTCTGTCTCGAACCGTCTGTCTCAGGCCGTCTGTCTCAGACCGCCTGTCTCAGACCGCCTGTCTCTGACCGTCTGTCTCAGACCGTCTGTATCAGACCGTCTGTCTCAGGCCATCTGTCTCAGACCGTCTGTCTCAATTCCTCTGTCTCGAACCGTCTGTCTCAGGCCGTCTGTCTCAGACCGCCTATCTCAGACCGCCTGTCTCTGACCGTCTGCCTCAGACCGTCTGTCTCAGACCGTCTGTATCAGACCGTCTGTCTCAGACTGTCTGTCTCAGGCCGTATGTCTAAGACCGTCTGTCGCAGAGCGCCTGTCTCAGACCGCCTGTCTCTGACCGTCTGTCTCAGTCCGTCTGTCTCAGACCGTCTGTCTCAGACCGTCTGTCTCAGACCGTCTGTCTCAGACCGTCTGTCTCAGACCGTCTGTCTCAGACCGTCTGTATCAGACCGTCTGTATCAGGCCGTCTGTCTCAGGCCGCCTGTCTCTGACCGTCTGTCTCAGACCATCTGTCTCAGACCGTCTGTCTCTGACCGTCTGTCTCAGACCGTCTCTCTCAGACCGTCTGTATCAGACCGTCTGTCTCAGGCCATCTGTCTCAGACCGTCTGTCTCAATTCCTCTGTCTCGAACCGTCTGTCTCAGGCCGTCTGTCTCAGACCGCCTGTCTCAGACCGCCTGTCTCTGACCGTCTGCCTCAGACCGTCTGTCTCAGACCGTCTGTATCAGACCGTCTGTCTCAGACTGTCTGTCTCAGGCCGTATGTCTAAGACCGTCTGTCGCAGACCGCCTGTCTCAGACCGCCTGTCTCTGACCGTCTGTCTCAGTCCGTCTGTCTCAGACCGTCTGTCTCAGACCGTCTGTCTCAGACCGTCTGTCTCAGACCGTCTGTATCAGACCGTCTGTATCAGGCCGTCTGTCTCAGGCCGCCTGTCTCTGACCGTCTGTCTCAGACCGTCTGTCTCAGACCGTCTGTCTCAGACCGTCTGTCTCAGGCCGTCTGTCTCAGGCCGTCTGTCTCAGACCGTCTGTCTCAGACCGTCTGTATCAGACCGTCTGTATCAGGCCGTCTGTCTCAGACCGTCTGTCTCAGGCCGTCTGTCTCAGACCGTCTGTCTCAGACCGTCTGTCTCAGACCGTCTGTGTCAGGCCGTCTGTCTCAGGCCGCCTGTCTCTGACCGTCTGTCTCAGACCGTCTGTCTCAGACCGCCAGTCTCAGGCCGTCTGTCTCAATCCCTCTGTCTTGAACCGTCTGTCTCAGACCGTGTGTCTCAGACCGTCTGTGTCAGACCGTGTCTCAGACCGTCTGTCTCAGACCGCCTGTCTCAGACCGTCTGTCGCAGACCGTCTGTCTCAGACCGTCTGTCTCAGACCGTCTGTCTCAGGCCGTCTGTCTCAGACCGTCTGTCTCAGACCGTCTGTATCAGACCGTCTGTATCAGGCCGTCTGTCTCAGACCGTCTGTCTCAGGCCGTCTGTCTCAGACCGTCTGTCTCAGACCGTCTGTCTCAGACCGTCTGTGTCAGGCCGTCTGTCTCAGGCCGCCTGTCTCTGACCGTCTGTCTCAGACCGTCTGTCTCAGACCGCCAGTCTCAGGCCGTCTGTCTCAATCCCTCTGTCTTGAACCGTCTGTCTCAGACCGTGTGTCTCAGACCGTCTGTGTCAGACCGTGTCTCAGACCGTCTGTCTCAGACCGTCTGTCTCAGTCAGCCTGTCTCAGACCGCCTATCTCTGACCGTCTGTCTCAGTCCGTCTGTCTCAGACCGTCTGTCTCAGACCGTCTGTCTCAGACCGTCTGTCTCAGACCGTCTGTCTCAGACCGTCTGTCTCAGACCGTCTGTCTCAGACCGTCTGTGTCAGACCGTCTGTGTCAGACCGTCTGTCTCAGGCCGCCTGTCTCTGACCGTCTGTCTCAGACCGTCTGTCTCAGACCGTCTGTCTCAGACCGTCTGTCTCAGACCGTCTGTCTCAGACCGTCTGTCTCAGACCGTCTGTCTCAGACCGTCTGTGTCAGACCGTCTGTGTCAGACCGTCTGTCTCAGGCCGCCTGTCTCTGACCGTCTGTCTCAGACCGTCTGTCTCAGACCGTCTGTCTCAGACCGCCAGTCTCAGGCCGTCTGTCTCAATCCCTCTGTCTCGAACCGTGTGTCTCAGACCGTCTGTGTCAGACCGTGTCTCAGACCGTCTGTCTCAGACCGTCTGTCTCAGACGGCTTGTCTCAGACCGTCTGTCGCAGACCGCCTGTCTCAGACCGTGTCTCAGACCGTCTGTCTCAGACCGTCTGTCTCAGACCGTCTGTCTCAGACCGTCTGTCTCAGACCGTGCGTCGCAGACCGCCTGTCTCAGACCGTGTCTCAGACCGTCTGTCTCAGACCGTCTGTCGCAGACCGCCTGTCTCAGACCGTCTGTCTCAGACCGTCTGTCTCAGACCGTCTGTCTCAGACCGCCTGTCTCAGACCGTCTGTCTCAGACCGTCTGTATCAGACCGTCTGTATCATACCGTCTGTATCAGACCGTCTGTATCAGACTGTCTGTCTCAGACTGTCTGTCTCAGGCCGTATGTCTAAGACCGTCTGTCTCAGACCGTCTGTCTCAGACCGTCTGTCTCAGACCGTCTGTCTCAGACCGTCTGTCTCAGACCGTCTGTCTCAGACCGTCTGTCTCAGACCGTCTGTCTCAGACCGTCTGTGTCAGACCGTCTGTGTCAGACCGTCTGTCTCAGGCCGCCTGTCTCTGACCGTCTGTCTCAGACCGTCTGTCTCAGACCGTCTGTGTCAGGTCGTCTGTCTCAGGCCGCCTGTCTCTGACCGTCTGTCTCAGACCGTCTGTCTCAGGCCGTCTGTCTCAGACCGTCTGTCTCAGGCCGCCTGTCTCTGACCGTCTGTCTCAGACCGTCTGTCTCAGGCCGTCTGTCTCAGACCGTCTGTCTCAGACCGTGTGTCTCAGACCGTCTGTGTCAGACCGTGTCTCAGACCGTCTGTCTCAGACCGCCTGTCTCAGACCGTCTGTCGCAGACCGCCTGTCTCAGACCGTGTCTCAGACCGTCTCTCTCAGACCGTCTGTCTCAGACCGTCTGTCTCAGACCGCCTGTCTCAGACCGTGCGTCTCAGACCGTCTGTCTCAGACCGTCTGTCTCAGACCGTCTGTCTCAGTCAGCCTGTCTCAGACCGCCTATCTCTGACCGTCTGTCTCAGTCCGTCTGTCTCAGACCGTCTGTCTCAGACCGTCTGTCTCAGACCGTCTGTCTCAGACCGTCTGTCTCAGACCGTCTGCCTCAGGCCGCCTGTCTCTGACCGTCTGTCTCAGACCGTCTGTCTCAGGCCGTCCGTCTCAGACCGTCTGTCTCAGACCGTGTGTCTCAGACCGTCTGTGTCAGACCGTGTCTCAGACCGTCTGTCTCAGACCGCCTGTCTCAGACCGTCTGTCGCAGACCGCCTGTCTCAGACCGTGTCTCAGACCGTCTGTCTCAGACCGTCTGTCTCAGACCGTCTGTCGCAGACCGCCTGTCTCAGACCGTGTCTCAGACCGTCTGTCTCAGACCGTCTGTCTCAGACCGTCTGTCTCAGACCGTCTGTCTCAGACCGTCTGTCTCAGACCGTCTGTCTCAGACCGTCTGTGTCAGACCGTCTGTCTCAGGCCGCCTGTCTCTGACCGTCTGTCTCAGACCGTCTGTCTCAGACCGTCTGTCTCAGACCGCCAGTCTCAGGCCGTCTGTCTCAATCCCTCTGTCTCGAACCGTGTGTCTCAGACCGTCTGTGTCAGACCGTCTGTCTCAGACCGTCTGTCTCAGACCGTCTGTCTCAGACCGTCTGTCTCAGACCGTCTGTCTCAGACCGTCTGTGTCAGACCGTCTGTGTCAGACCGTCTGTCTCAGGCCGCCTGTCTCTGACCGTCTGTCTCAGACCGTCTGTCTCAGACCGTCTGTGTCAGGTCGTCTGTCTCAGGCCGCCTGTCTCTGACCGTCTGTCTCAGACCGTCTGTCTCAGGCCGTCTGTCTCAGACCGTCTGTCTCAGGCCGCCTGTCTCTGACCGTCTGTCTCAGACCGTCTGTCTCAGGCCGTCTGTCTCAGACCGTCTGTCTCAGACCGTGTGTCTCAGACCGTCTGTGTCAGACCGTGTCTCAGACCGTCTGTCTCAGACCGCCTGTCTCAGACCGCCTGTCTCAGACCGTGTCTCAGACCGTCTCTCTCAGACCGTCTGTCTCAGACCGTCTGTCTCAGACCGCCTGTCTCAGACCGTGCGTCTCAGACCGTCTGTCTCAGACCGTCTGTATCAGACCGTCTGTATCAGACCGTCTGTATCATACCGTCTGTATCAGACCGTCTGTATCAGACTGTCTGTCTCAGACTGTATGTCTCAGGCCGTATGTCTAAGACCGTCTGTCTCAGACCGTCTGTCTCAGACCGTCTGTCTCAGACCGTCTGTCTCAGACCGTCTGTCTCAGACCGTGCGTCGCAGACCGCCTGTCTCAGACCGTGTCTCAGACCGTCTGTCTCAGACCGTCTGTCGCAGACCGCCTGTCTCAGACCGTCTGTCTCAGACCGTCTGTCTCAGACCGTCTGTCTCAGACCGCCTGTCTCAGACCGTCTGTCTCAGACCGTCTGTATCAGACCGTCTGTATCATACCGTCTGTATCAGACCGTCTGTATCAGACTGTCTGTCTCAGACTGTCTGTCTCAGGCCGTATGTCTAAGACCGTCTGTCTCAGACCGTCTGTCTCAGACCGTCTGTCTCAGACCGTCTGTCTCAGACCGTCTGTCTCAGACCGTCTGTCTCAGACCGTCTGTCTCAGACCGTCTGTCTCAGACCGTCTGTGTCAGACCGTCTGTGTCAGACCGTCTGTCTCAGGCCGCCTGTCTCTGACCGTCTGTCTCAGACCGTCTGTCTCAGACCGTCTGTGTCAGGTCGTCTGTCTCAGGCCGCCTGTCTCTGACCGTCTGTCTCAGACCGTCTGTCTCAGGCCGTCTGTCTCAGACCGTCTGTCTCAGGCCGCCTGTCTCTGACCGTCTGTCTCAGACCGTCTGTCTCAGGCCGTCTGTCTCAGACCGTCTGTCTCAGACCGTGTGTCTCAGACCGTCTGTGTCAGACCGTGTCTCAGACCGTCTGTCTCAGACCGCCTGTCTCAGACCGTCTGTCGCAGACCGCCTGTCTCAGACCGTGTCTCAGACCGTCTCTCTCAGACCGTCTGTCTCAGACCGTCTGTCTCAGACCGCCTGTCTCAGACCGTGCGTCTCAGACCGTCTGTCTCAGACCGTCTGTCTCAGACCGTCTGTCTCAGTCAGCCTGTCTCAGACCGCCTATCTCTGACCGTCTGTCTCAGTCCGTCTGTCTCAGACCGTCTGTCTCAGACCGTCTGTCTCAGACCGTCTGTCTCAGACCGTCTGTCTCAGACCGTCTGTCTCAGGCCGCCTGTCTCTGACCGTCTGTCTCAGACCGTCTGTCTCAGGCCGTCCGTCTCAGACCGTCTGTCTCAGACCGTGTGTCTCAGACCGTCTGTGTCAGACCGTGTCTCAGACCGTCTGTCTCAGACCGCCTGTCTCAGACCGTCTGTCGCAGACCGCCTGTCTCAGACCGTGTCTCAGACCGTCTGTCTCAGACCGTCTGTCTCAGACCGTCTGTCGCAGACCGCCTGTCTCAGACCGTGTCTCAGACCGTCTGTCTCAGACCGTCTGTCTCAGACCGTCTGTCTCAGACCGTCTGTCTCAGACCGTCTGTCTCAGACCGTCTGTCTCAGACCGTCTGTGTCAGACCGTCTGTCTCAGGCCGCCTGTCTCTGACCGTCTGTCTCAGACCGTCTGTCTCAGACCGTCTGTCTCAGACCGCCAGTCTCAGGCCGTCTGTCTCAATCCCTCTGTCTCGAACCGTGTGTCTCAGACCGTCTGTGTCAGACCGTCTGTCTCAGACCGTCTGTCTCAGACCGTCTGTCTCAGACCGTCTGTCTCAGACCGTCTGTCTCAGACCGTCTGTGTCAGACCGTCTGTGTCAGACCGTCTGTCTCAGGCCGCCTGTCTCTGACCGTCTGTCTCAGACCGTCTGTCTCAGACCGTCTGTGTCAGGTCGTCTGTCTCAGGCCGCCTGTCTCTGACCGTCTGTCTCAGACCGTCTGTCTCAGGCCGTCTGTCTCAGACCGTCTGTCTCAGGCCGCCTGTCTCTGACCGTCTGTCTCAGACCGTCTGTCTCAGGCCGTCTGTCTCAGACCGTCTGTCTCAGACCGTGTGTCTCAGACCGTCTGTGTCAGACCGTGTCTCAGACCGTCTGTCTCAGACCGCCTGTCTCAGACCGCCTGTCTCAGACCGTGTCTCAGACCGTCTCTCTCAGACCGTCTGTCTCAGACCGTCTGTCTCAGACCGCCTGTCTCAGACCGTGCGTCTCAGACCGTCTGTCTCAGACCGTCTGTATCAGACCGTCTGTATCAGACCGTCTGTATCATACCGTCTGTATCAGACCGTCTGTATCAGACTGTCTGTCTCAGACTGTATGTCTCAGGCCGTATGTCTAAGACCGTCTGTCTCAGACCGTCTGTCTCAGACCGTCTGTCTCAGACCGTCTGTCTCAGACCGTCTGTCTCAGACCGTCTGTCTCAGACCGTCTGTCTCAGACCGTCTGTCTCAGACCGTCTCTCTCAGACCGTCTGTCTCAGACCGTCTGTCGCAGACCGTCTGTCTCAGGCCGCCTGTCTCTGACCGTCTGTCTCAGACCGTCTGTCTCAGACCGTCTGTCTCAGACCGCCAGTCTCAGGCCGTCTGTCTCAATCCCTCTGTCTCGAACCGTGTGTGTCAGACCGTCTGTGTCAGACCGTGTCTCAGACCGTCTGTCTCAGACCGTCTGTCTCAGACGGCCTGTCTCAGACCGTCTGTCGCAGACCGCCTGTCTCTGACCGTCCGTCTCAATCCCTCTGTCTCGAACCGTCTGTCTCAGGCCATCTGTCTCAGACCGCCTGTCTCAGACCGCCTGTCTCTGACCGTCTGTCTCAGACCGTCTCTCTCAGACCGTCTGTCGCAGACCGCCTGTCTCAGACCGTCTGTCTCAGACCGTCTGTCTCAGACCGTCTGTCTCAGACCGCCTGTCTCAGACCGTCTGTCTCAGACCGTCTGTATCAGACCGTCTGTATCATACCGTCTGTATCAGACCGTCTGTATCAGACTGTCTGTCTCAGACTGTCTGTCTCAGGCCGTATGTCTAAGACCGTCTGTCTCAGACCGTCTGTCTCAGACCGTCTGTCTCAGACCGTCTGTCTCAGACCGTCTGTCTCAGACCGTCTGTCTCAGACCGTCTGTCTCAGACCGTCTGTCTCAGACCGTCTGTCTCAGACCGTCTGTGTCAGACCGTCTGTGTCAGACCGTCTGTCTCAGGCCGCCTGTCTCTGACCGTCTGTCTCAGACCGTCTGTCTCAGACCGTCTGTGTCAGGTCGTCTGTCTCAGGCCGCCTGTCTCTGACCGTCTGTCTCAGACCGTCTGTCTCAGGCCGTCTGTCTCAGACCGTCTGTCTCAGGCCGCCTGTCTCTGACCGTCTGTCTCAGACCGTCTGTCTCAGGCCGTCTGTCTCAGACCGTCTGTCTCAGACCGTGTGTCTCAGACCGTCTGTGTCAGACCGTGTCTCAGACCGTCTGTCTCAGACCGCCTGTCTCAGACCGTCTGTCGCAGACCGCCTGTCTCAGACCGTGTCTCAGACCGTCTCTCTCAGACCGTCTGTCTCAGACCGTCTGTCTCAGACCGCCTGTCTCAGACCGTGCGTCTCAGACCGTCTGTCTCAGACCGTCTGTCTCAGACCGTCTGTCTCAGTCAGCCTGTCTCAGACCGCCTATCTCTGACCGTCTGTCTCAGTCCGTCTGTCTCAGACCGTCTGTCTCAGACCGTCTGTCTCAGACCGTCTGTCTCAGACCGTCTGTCTCAGACCGTCTGTCTCAGGCCGCCTGTCTCTGACCGTCTGTCTCAGACCGTCTGTCTCAGGCCGTCCGTCTCAGACCGTCTGTCTCAGACCGTGTGTCTCAGACCGTCTGTGTCAGACCGTGTCTCAGACCGTCTGTCTCAGACCGCCTGTCTCAGACCGTCTGTCGCAGACCGCCTGTCTCAGACCGTGTCTCAGACCGTCTGTCTCAGACCGTCTGTCTCAGACCGTCTGTCGCAGACCGCCTGTCTCAGACCGTGTCTCAGACCGTCTGTCTCAGACCGTCTGTCTCAGACCGTCTGTCTCAGACCGTCTGTCTCAGACCGTCTGTCTCAGACCGTCTGTCTCAGACCGTCTGTCTCAGACCGTCTGTGTCAGACCGTCTGTCTCAGGCCGCCTGTCTCTGACCGTCTGTCTCAGACCGTCTGTCTCAGACCGTCTGTCTCAGACCGCCAGTCTCAGGCCGTCTGTCTCAATCCCTCTGTCTCGAACCGTGTGTCTCAGACCGTCTGTGTCAGACCGTCTGTCTCAGACCGTCTGTCTCAGACCGTCTGTCTCAGACCGTCTGTCTCAGACCGTCTGTCTCAGACCGTCTGTGTCAGACCGTCTGTGTCAGACCGTCTGTCTCAGGCCGCCTGTCTCTGACCGTCTGTCTCAGACCGTCTGTCTCAGACCGTCTGTGTCAGGTCGTCTGTCTCAGGCCGCCTGTCTCTGACCGTCTGTCTCAGACCGTCTGTCTCAGGCCGTCTGTCTCAGACCGTCTGTCTCAGGCCGCCTGTCTCTGACCGTCTGTCTCAGACCGTCTGTCTCAGGCCGTCTGTCTCAGACCGTCTGTCTCAGACCGTGTGTCTCAGACCGTCTGTGTCAGACCGTGTCTCAGACCGTCTGTCTCAGACCGCCTGTCTCAGACCGCCTGTCTCAGACCGTGTCTCAGACCGTCTCTCTCAGACCGTCTGTCTCAGACCGTCTGTCTCAGACCGCCTGTCTCAGACCGTGCGTCTCAGACCGTCTGTCTCAGACCGTCTGTATCAGACCGTCTGTATCAGACCGTCTGTATCATACCGTCTGTATCAGACCGTCTGTATCAGACTGTCTGTCTCAGACTGTATGTCTCAGGCCGTATGTCTAAGACCGTCTGTCTCAGACCGTCTGTCTCAGACCGTCTGTCTCAGACCGTCTGTCTCAGACCGTCTGTCTCAGACCGTCTGTCTCAGACCGTCTGTCTCAGACCGTCTCTCTCAGACCGTCTGTCTCAGACCGTCTGTCGCAGACCGTCTGTCTCAGGCCGCCTGTCTCTGACCGTCTGTCTCAGACCGTCTGTCTCAGACCGTCTGTCTCAGACCGCCAGTCTCAGGCCGTCTGTCTCAATCCCTCTGTCTCGAACCGTGTGTGTCAGACCGTCTGTGTCAGACCGTGTCTCAGACCGTCTGTCTCAGACCGTCTGTCTCAGACGGCCTGTCTCAGACCGTCTGTCGCAGACCGCCTGTCTCTGACCGTCCGTCTCAATCCCTCTGTCTCGAACCGTCTGTCTCAGGCCATCTGTCTCAGACCGCCTGTCTCAGACCGCCTGTCTCTGACCGTCTGTCTCAGACCGTCTCTCTCAGACCGTCTGTATCAGACCGTCTGTCTCAGGCCATCTGTCTCAGACCGTCTGTCTCAATTCCTCTGTCTCGAACCGTCTGTCTCAGGCCGTCTGTCTCAGACCGCCTGTCTCAGACCGCCTGTCTCTGACCGTCTGCCTCAGACCGTCTGTCTCAGACCGTCTGTATCAGACCGTCTGTCTCAGACTGTCTGTCTCAGGCCGTATGTCTAAGACCGTCTGTCTCAGACCGTCTGTCTCAGACCGTCTGTCTCAGACCGTCTGTCTCAGGCCGCCTGTCTCTGACCGTCTGTCTCAGACCGTCTGTCTCAGACCGCCAGTCTCAGGCCGTCTGTCTCAATCCCTCTGTCTCGAACCGTGTGTCTCAGACCGTCTGTGTCAGACCGTGTCTCAGACCGTCTGTCTCAGACCGCCTGTCTCAGACCGTCTGTCTCAGACCGTCTGTCTCAGACGGCTTGTCTCAGACCGTCTGTCGCAGACCGCCTGTCTCAGACCGTCTGTCTCAGACCGCCAGTCTCAGGCCGTCTGTCTCAATCCCTCTGTCTCGAACCGTCTGTCTCAGACCGTGTGTCTCAGACCGTCTGTGTCAGACCGTGTCTCAGACCGTCTGTCTCAGACCGCCTGTCTCAGACCGTCTGTCGCAGACCGCCTGTCTCAGACCGTGTCTCAGACCGTCTGTCTCAGACCGTGTGTCTCAGACCGTCTGCCTCAGACCGTCTGTCTCAGTCAGCCTGTCTCAGACCGCCTATCTCTGACCGTCTGTCTCAGTCCGTCTGTCTCAGACCGTCTGTCTCAGACCGTCTGTCGCAGACCGCCTGTCTCAGACCGTGTCTCAGACCGTCTGTCTCAGACCGTCTGTCTCAGACCGTCTGTCTCAGACCGTCTGTCTCAGACCGTCTGTCTCAGACCGTCTGTCTCAGACCGTCTGTGTCAGACCGTCTGTGTCAGACCGTCTGTCTCAGGCCGCCTGTCTCTGACCGTCTGTCTCAGACCGTCTGTCTCAGACCGTCTGTCTCAGACCGTCTGTCTCAGACCGTCTGTCTCAGACCGTCTGTCTCAGACCGTCTGTGTCAGACCGTCTGTGTCAGACCGTCTGTCTCAGGCCGCCTGTCTCTGACCGTCTGTCTCAGACCGTCTGTCTCAGACCGTCTGTCTCAGACCGCCAGTCTCAGGCCGTCTGTCTCAATCCCTCTGTCTCGAACCGTGTGTCTCAGACCGTCTGTGTCAGACCGTGTCTCAGACCGTCTGTCTCAGACCGTCTGTCTCAAACGGCTTGTCTCAGACCGTGCGTCGCAGACCGCCTGTCTCAGACCGTGTCTCAGACCGTCTGTCTCAGACCGTCTGTCGCAGACCGCCTGTCTCAGACCGTCTGTCTCAGACCGTCTGTCTCAGACCGTCTGTCTCAGACCGCCTGTCTCAGACCGTGCGTCTCAGACCGTCCGTCTCAGACCGTCTGTATCAGACCGTCTGTATCATACCGTCTGTATCAGACCGTCTGTATCAGACTGTCTGTCTCAGACTGTCTGTCACAGGCCGTATGTCTAAGACCGTCTGTCTCAGACCGTCTGTCTCAGACCGTCTGTCTCAGACCGTCTGTCTCAGACCGTCTGTCTCAGACCGTCTGTCTCAGACCGTCTGTGTCAGACCGTCTGTGTCAGACCGTCTGTCTCAGGCCGCCTGTCTCTGACCGTCTGTCTCAGACCGTCTGTCTCAGACCGTCTGTGTCAGGTCGTCTGTCTCAGGCCGTCTGTCGCAGACCGTCTGTCTCAGACCGTCTGTCTCAGACCGCCTGTCTCAGACCGTCTGTCGCAGACCGCCTGTCTCAGACCGTGTCTCAGACCGTCTGTCTCAGACCGTCTGTCTCAGACCGTCTGTCGCAGACCGCCTGTCTCAGACCGTGTCTCAGACCGTCTGTCTCAGACCGTCTGTCTCAGACCGTCTGTCTCAGACCGTCTGTCTCAGACCGTCTGTCTCAGACCGTCTGTCTCAGACCGTCTGTCTCAGACCGTCTGTGTCAGACCGTCTGTGTCAGACCGTCTGTCTCAGGCCGCCTGTCTCTGACCGTCTGTCTCAGACCGTCTGTGTCAGACCGTGTCTCAGACCGTCTGTCTCAGACCGCCTGTCTCAGACCGTGTCTCAGGCCGCCTGTCTCTGACCGTCTGTCTCAGACCGTCTGTCTCAGACCGTCTGTCTCAGACCGCCAGTCTCAGGCCGTCTGTCTCAATCCCTCTGTCTCGAACCGTGTGTCTCAGACCGTCTGTGTCAGACCGTGTCTCAGACCGTCTGTCTCAGACCGTCTGTCTCAGACGGCCTGTCTCAGACCGTCTGTCGCAGACCGCCTGTCTCTGACCGTCTGTCTCAATCCCTCTGTCTCGAACCGTCTGTCTCAGGCCGTCTGTCTCAGACCGCCTGTCTCAGACCGCCTGTCTCTGACCGTCTGTCTCAGACCGTCTCTCTCAGACCGTCTGTATCAGACCGTCTGTCTCAGGCCATCTGTCTCAGACCGTCTGTCTCAATTCCTCTGTCTCGAACCGTCTGTCTCAGGCCGTCTGTCTCAGACCGCCTATCTCAGACCGCCTGTCTCTGACCGTCTGCCTCAGACCGTCTGTCTCAGACCGTCTGTATCAGACCGTCTGTCTCAGACTGTCTGTCTCAGGCCGTATGTCTAAGACCGTCTGTCGCAGACCGCCTGTCTCAGACCGCCTGTCTCTGACCGTCTGTCTCAGTCCGTCTGTCTCAGACCGTCTGTCTCAGACCGTCTGTCTCAGACCGTCTGTCTCAGACCGTCTGTATCAGACCGTCTGTATCAGGCCGTCTGTCTCAGGCCGCCTGTCTCTGACCGTCTGTCTCAGACCGTCTGTCTCAGACCGTCTGTCTCAGACCGTCTGTCTCAGACCGTCTGTCTCAGGCCGTCTGTCTCAGACCGTCTGTCTCAGACCGTCTGTATCAGACCGTCTGTATCAGGCCGTCTGTCTCAGACCGTCTGTCTCAGGCCGTCTGTCTCAGACCGTCTGTCTCAGACCGTCTGTCTCAGACCGTCTGTGTCAGGCCGTCTGTCTCAGGCCGCCTGTCTCTGACCGTCTGTCTCAGACCGTCTGTCTCAGACCGCCAGTCTCAGGCCGTCTGTCTCAATCCCTCTGTCTTGAACCGTCTGTCTCAGACCGTGTGTCTCAGACCGTCTGTGTCAGACCGTGTCTCAGACCGTCTGTCTCAGACCGCCTGTCTCAGACCGTCTGTCGCAGACCGCCTGTCTCAGACCGTGTCTCAGACCGTCTGTCTCAGACCGTCTGTCTCAGACCGTCTGTCTCAGACCGTCTGTCTCAGTCAGCCTGTCTCAGACCGCCTATCTCTGACCGTCTGTCTCAGTCCGTCTGTCTCAGACCGTCTGTCTCAGACCGTCTGTCGCAGACCGCCTGTCTCAGACCGTGTCTCAGACCGTCTCTCTCAGACCGTCTGTCTCAGACCGTCTGTATCAGACCGTCTGTATCAGACTGTCTGTCTCAGACTGTCTGTCTCAGACCGTGTGTCTCAGACCGTCTGTGTCAGACCGTGTCTCAGACCGTCTGTCTCAGACCGCCTGTCTCAGACCGTCTGTCGCAGACCGCCTGTCTCAGACCGTGTCTCAGACCGTCTGTCTCAGACCGTCTGTCTCAGACCGTCTGTCTCAGACCGTCTGTCTCAGTCAGCCTGTCTCAGACCGCCTATCTCTGACCGTCTGTCTCAGTCCGTCTGTCTCAGACCGTCTGTCTCAGACCGTCTGTCGCAGACCGCCTGTCTCAGACCGTGTCTCAGACCGGCTGTCTCAGACCGTCTGTCTCAGACCGTCTGTCTCAGACCGTCTGTCTCAGACCGTCTGTCTCAGACCGTCTGTGTCAGACCGTCTGTGTCAGACCGTCTGTCTCAGGCCGCCTGTCTCTGACCGTCTGTCTCAGACCGTCTGTCTCAGACCGTCTGTCTCAGACCGTCTGTCTCAGACCGTCTGTCTCAGACCGTCTGTCTCAGACCGTCTGTCTCAGACCGTCTGTGTCAGACCGTCTGTGTCAGACCGTCTGTCTCAGGCCGCCTGTCTCTGACCGTCTGTCTCAGACCGTCTGTCTCAGACCGTCTGTCTCAGACCGCCAGTCTCAGGCCGTCTGTCTCAATCCCTCTGTCTCGAACCGTGTGTCTCAGACCGTCTGTGTCAGACCGTGTCTCAGACCGTCTGTCTCAGACCGTCTGTCTCAGACGGCTTGTCTCAGACCGTCTGTCGCAGACCGCCTGTCTCAGACCGTGTCTCAGACCGTCTGTCTCAGACCGTCTGTCTCAGACCGTCTGTCTCAGACCGTCTGTCTCAGACCGTCTGTCTCAGACCGTGCGTCGCAGACCGCCTGTCTCAGACCGTGTCTCAGACCGTCTGTCTCAGACCGTCTGTCGCAGACCGCCTGTCTCAGACCGTCTGTCTCAGACCGTCTGTCTCAGACCGTCTGTCTCAGACCGCCTGTCTCAGACCGTCTGTCTCAGACCGTCTGTATCAGACCGTCTGTATCATACCGTCTGTATCAGACCGTCTGTATCAGACTGTCTGTCTCAGACTGTCTGTCTCAGGCCGTATGTCTAAGACCGTCTGTCTCAGACCGTCTGTCTCAGACCGTCTGTCTCAGACCGTCTGTCTCAGACCGTCTGTCTCAGACCGTCTGTCTCAGACCGTCTGTCTCAGACCGTCTGTCTCAGACCGTCTGTGTCAGACCGTCTGTGTCAGACCGTCTGTCTCAGGCCGCCTGTCTCTGACCGTCTGTCTCAGACCGTCTGTCTCAGACCGTCTGTGTCAGGTCGTCTGTCTCAGGCCGCCTGTCTCTGACCGTCTGTCTCAGACCGTCTGTCTCAGGCCGTCTGTCTCAGACCGTCTGTCTCAGGCCGCCTGTCTCTGACCGTCTGTCTCAGGCCGTCTGTCTCAGACCGTCTGTCTCAGACCGTGTGTCTCAGACCGTCTGTGTCAGACCGTGTCTCAGACCGTCTGTCTCAGACCGCCTGTCTCAGACCGTCTGTCGCAGACCGCCTGTCTCAGACCGTGTCTCAGACCGTCTCTCTCAGACCGTCTGTCTCAGACCGTCTGTCTCAGACCGCCTGTCTCAGACCGTGCGTCTCAGACCGTCTGTCTCAGACCGTCTGTCTCAGACCGTCTGTCTCAGTCAGCCTGTCTCAGACCGCCTATCTCTGACCGTCTGTCTCAGTCCGTCTGTCTCAGACCGTCTGTCTCAGACCGTCTGTCTCAGACCGTCTGTCTCAGACCGTCTGTCTCAGACCGTCTGTCTCAGACCGTCTGTCTCAGGCCGCCTGTCTCTGACCGTCTGTCTCAGACCGTCTGTCTCAGGCCGTCCGTCTCAGACCGTCTGTCTCAGACCGTGTGTCTCAGACCGTCTGTGTCAGACCGTGTCTCAGACCGTCTGTCTCAGACCGCCTGTCTCAGACCGTCTGTCGCAGACCGCCTGTCTCAGACCGTGTCTCAGACCGTCTGTCTCAGACCGTCTGTCTCAGACCGTCTGTCGCAGACCGCCTGTCTCAGACCGTGTCTCAGACCGTCTGTCTCAGACCGTCTGTCTCAGACCGTCTGTCTCAGACCGTCTGTCTCAGACCGTCTGTCTCAGACCGTCTGTGTCAGACCGTCTGTCTCAGGCCGCCTGTCTCTGACCGTCTGTCTCAGACCGTCTGTCTCAGACCGTCTGTCTCAGACCGCCAGTCTCAGGCCGTCTGTCTCAATCCCTCTGTCTCGAACCGTGTGTCTCAGACCGTCTGTGTCAGACCGTCTGTCTCAGACCGTCTGTCTCAGACCGTCTGTCTCAGACCGTCTGTCTCAGACCGTCTGTGTCAGACCGTCTGTGTCAGACCGTCTGTCTCAGGCCGCCTGTCTCTGACCGTCTGTCTCAGACCGTCTGTCTCAGACCGTCTGTGTCAGGTCGTCTGTCTCAGGCCGCCTGTCTCTGACCGTCTGTCTCAGACCGTCTGTCTCAGGCCGTCTGTCTCAGACCGTCTGTCTCAGGCCGCCTGTCTCTGACCGTCTGTCTCAGACCGTCTGTCTCAGGCCGTCTGTCTCAGACCGTCTGTCTCAGACCGTGTGTCTCAGACCGTCTGTGTCAGACCGTGTCTCAGACCGTCTGTCTCAGACCGCCTGTCTCAGACCGCCTGTCTCAGACCGTGTCTCAGACCGTCTCTCTCAGACCGTCTGTCTCAGACCGTCTGTCTCAGACCGCCTGTCTCAGACCGTGCGTCTCAGACCGTCTGTCTCAGACCGTCTGTATCAGACCGTCTGTATCATACCGTCTGTATCAGACCGTCTGTATCAGACTGTCTGTCTCAGACTGTATGTCTCAGGCCGTATGTCTAAGACCGTCTGTCTCAGACCGTCTGTCTCAGACCGTCTGTCTCAGACCGTCTGTCTCAGACCGTCTGTCTCAGACCGTCTGTCTCAGACCGTCTGTCTCAGACCGTCTCTCTCAGACCGTCTGTCTCAGACCGTCTGTCGCAGACCGTCTGTCTCAGGCCGCCTGTCTCTGACCGTCTGTCTCAGACCGTCTGTCTCAGACCGTCTGTCTCAGACCGCCAGTCTCAGGCCGTCTGTCTCAATCCCTCTGTCTCGAACCGTGTGTGTCAGACCGTCTGTGTCAGACCGTGTCTCAGACCGTCTGTCTCAGACCGTCTGTCTCAGACGGCCTGTCTCAGACCGTCTGTCGCAGACCGCCTGTCTCTGACCGTCCGTCTCAATCCCTCTGTCTCGAACCGTCTGTCTCAGGCCATCTGTCTCAGACCGCCTGTCTCAGACCGCCTGTCTCTGACCGTCTGTCTCAGACCGTCTCTCTCAGACCGTCTGTATCAGACCGTCTGTCTCAGGCCATCTGTCTCAGACCGTCTGTCTCAATTCCTCTGTCTCGAACCGTCTGTCTCAGGCCGTCTGTCTCAGACCGCCTGTCTCAGACCGCCTGTCTCTGACCGTCTGCCTCAGACCGTCTGTCTCAGACCGTCTGTATCAGACCGTCTGTCTCAGACTGTCTGTCTCAGGCCGTATGTCTAAGACCGTCTGTCTCAGACCGTCTGTCTCAGACCGTCTGTCTCAGACCGTCTGTCTCAGGCCGCCTGTCTCTGACCGTCTGTCTCAGACCGTCTGTCTCAGACCGCCAGTCTCAGGCCGTCTGTCTCAATCCCTCTGTCTCGAACCGTGTGTCTCAGACCGTCTGTGTCAGACCGTGTCTCAGACCGTCTGTCTCAGACCGCCTGTCTCAGACCGTCTGTCTCAGACCGTCTGTCTCAGACGGCTTGTCTCAGACCGTCTGTCGCAGACCGCCTGTCTCAGACCGTCTGTCTCAGACCGCCAGTCTCAGGCCGTCTGTCTCAATCCCTCTGTCTCGAACCGTCTGTCTCAGACCGTGTGTCTCAGACCGTCTGTGTCAGACCGTGTCTCAGACCGTCTGTCTCAGACCGCCTGTCTCAGACCGTCTGTCGCAGACCGCCTGTCTCAGACCGTGTCTCAGACCGTCTGTCTCAGACCGTCTGTCTCAGACCGTCTGCCTCAGACCGTCTGTCTCAGTCAGCCTGTCTCAGACCGCCTATCTCTGACCGTCTGTCTCAGTCCGTCTGTCTCAGACCGTCTGTCTCAGACCGTCTGTCGCAGACCGCCTGTCTCAGACCGTGTCTCAGACCGTCTGTCTCAGACCGTCTGTCTCAGACCGTCTGTCTCAGACCGTCTGTCTCAGACCGTCTGTCTCAGACCGTCTGTGTCAGACCGTCTGTGTCAGACCGTCTGTGTCAGACCGTCTGTCTCAGGCCGCCTGTCTCTGACCATCTGTCTCAGACCGTCTGTCTCAGACCGTCTGTCTCAGACCGTCTGTCTCAGACCGTCTGTCTCAGACCGTCTGTCTCAGACCGTCTGTCTCAGACCGTCTGTGTCAGACCGTCTGTGTCAGACCGTCTGTCTCAGGCCGCCTGTCTCTGACCGTCTGTCTCAGACCGTCTGTCTCAGACCGTCTGTCTCAGACCGCCAGTCTCAGGCCGCCTGTCTCTGACCGTCTGTCTCAGACCGTCTGTCTCAGGCCGTCTGTTCAGACCGTCTGTCTCAGACCGTGTGTCTCAGACCGTCTGTGTCAGACCGTCTGTCTCAGACCGTCTGTCTCAGACCGTCTGTCTCAGACCGTCTGTCTCAGACCGTCTGTCTCAGACCGCCTGTCTCAGACCGTCTGTCGCAGACCGTCTGTCTCAGACCGTCTGTCTCAGACCGCCTGTCTCAGACCGTCTGTCGCAGACCGCCTGTCTCAGACCGTGTCTCAGACCGTCTGTCTCAGACCGTCTGTCTCAGACCGTCTGTCGCAGACCGCCTGTCTCAGACCGTGTCTCAGACCGTCTGTCTCAGACCGTCTGTCTCAGACCGTCTGTCTCAGACCGTCTGTCTCAGACCGTCTGTCTCAGACCGTCTGTCTCAGACCGTCTGTGTCAGACCGTCTGTGTCAGACCGTCTGTCTCAGGCCGCCTGTCTCTGACCGTCTGTCTCAGACCGTCTGTCTCAGGCCGTCTGTCTCAGACCGTCTGTCTCAGGCCGCCTGTCTCTGACCGTCTGTCTCAGACCGTCTGTCTCAGGCCGTCTGTCTCAGACCGTCTGTCTCAGACCGTGTGTCTCAGACCGTCTGTGTCAGACCGTGTCTCAGACCGTCTGTCTCAGACCGCCTGTCTCAGACCGTGTCTCAGACCGTCTCTCTCAGACCGTCTGTCTCAGACCGTCTGTCTCAGACCGCCTGTCTCAGACCGTGCGTCTCAGACCGTCTGTCTCAGACCGTCTGTATCAGACCGTCTGTATCATACCGTCTGTATCAGACCGTCTGTATCAGACTGTCTGTCTCAGACTGTATGTCTCAGGCCGTATGTCTAAGACCGTCTGTCTCAGACCGTCTGTCTCAGACCATCTGTCTCAGACCGTCTGTCTCAGACCGTCTGTCTCAGACCGTCTGTCTCAGACCGTCTGTCTCAGACCGTCTGTCTCAGACCGTCTCTCTCAGACCGTCTGTCTCAGACCGTCTGTCGCAGACCGTCTGTCTCAGGCCGCCTGTCTCTGACCGTCTGCCTCAGACCGTCTGTCTCAGACCGTCTGTCTCAGACCGCCAGTCTCAGGCCGTCTGTCTCAATCCCTCTGTCTCGAACCGTGTGTCTCAGACCGTCTGTGTCAGCCGTGTCTCAGACCGTCTGTCTCAGACCGTCTGTCTCAGACGGCCTGTCTCAGACCGTCTGTCGCAGACCGCCTGTCTCTGACCGTCTGTCTCAACCCCTCTGTCTCGAACCGTCTGTCTCAGGCCGTCTGTCTCAGACCGCCTGTCTCAGACCGCCTGTCTCTGACCGTCTGTCTCAGACCGTCTCTCTCAGACCGTCTGTATCAGACCGTCTGTCTCAGGCCATCTGTCTCAGACCGTCTGTCTCAATTCCTCTGTCTCGAACCGTCTGTCTCAGGCCGTCTGTCTCAGACCGCCTGTCTCAGACCGCCTGTCTCTGACCGTCTGCCTCAGACCGTCTGTCTCAGACCGTCTGTATCAGACCGTCTGTCTCAGACTGTCTGTCTCAGGCCGTATGTCTAAGACCGTCTGTCGCAGAGCGCCTGTCTCAGACCGCCTGTCTCTGACCGTCTGTCTCAGTCCGTCTGTCTCAGACCGACTGTCTCAGACCGTCTGTCTCAGACCGTCTGTCTCAGACCGTCTGTCTCAGACCGTCTGTATCAGACCGTCTGTATCAGGCCGTCTGTCTCAGGCCGCCTGTCTCTGACCGTCTGTCTCAGACCGTCTGTCTCAGACCGTCTGTCTCAGACCGTCTGTGTCAGGCCGTCTGTCTCAGGCCGCCTGTCTCTGACCGTCTGTCTCAGACCGTCTGTCTCAGACCGCCAGTCTCAGGCCGTCTGTCTCAATCCCTCTGTCTCGAACCGTCTGTCTCAGACCGTGTGTCTCAGACCGTCTGTGTCAGACCGTGTCTCAGACCGTCTGTCTCAGACCGCCTGTCTCAGACCGTCTGTCGCAGACCGCCTGTCTCAGACCGTGTCTCAGACCGTCTGTCTCAGACCGTCTGTCTCAGACCGTCTGTCTCAGACCGTCTGTCTCAGTCAGCCTGTCTCAGACCGCCTATCTCTGACCGTCTGTCTCAGTCTGTCTGTCTCAGACCGTCTGTCTCAGACCGTCTGTCTCAGACCGTCTGTCTCAGACCGTCTGTCTCAGACCGTCTGTCTCAGGCCGCCTGTCTCTGACCGTCTGTCTCAGACCGTCTGTCTCAGGCCGTCTGTCTCAGACCGTCTGTCTCAGACCGTGTGTCTCAGACCGTCTGTGTCAGACCGTGTCTCAGACCGTCTGTCTCAGACCGCCTGTCTCAGACCGTCTGTCGCAGACCGCCTGTCTCAGACCGTGTCTCAGACCGTCTGTCTCAGACCGTCTGTGTCAGACCGTGTCTCAGACCGTCTGTCTCAGACCGCCTGTCTCAGACCGTCTGTCGCAGACCGCCTGTCTCAGACCGTGTCTCAGACCGTCTGTCTCAGACCGTCTGTCTCAGACCGTCTGTCGCAGACCGCCTGTCTCAGACCGTGTCTCAGACCGTCTGTCTCAGACCGTCTGTCTCAGACCGTCTGTCTCAGACCGTCTGTCGCAGACCGCCTGTCTCAGACCGTGTCTCAGACCGTCTGTCTCAGACCGTCTGTCTCAGACCGTCTGTCTCAGACCGTCTGTCTCAGACCGTCTGTGTCAGACCGTCTGTGTCAGACCGTCTGTCTCAGGCCGCCTGTCTCTGACCGTCTGTCTCAGACCTTCTGTCTCAGACCGTCTGTCTCAGACCGTCTGTCTCAGACCGCCAGTCTCAGGCCGTCTGTCTCAATCCCTCTGTCTCGAACCGTGCGTCTCAGACCGTCTGTCTCTGACCGTCTGTCTCAGACCGTCTCTCTCAGACCGTCTGTATCAGACCGTCTGTCTCAGGCCATCTGTCTCAGACCGTCTGTCTCAATTCCTCTGTCTCGAACCGTCTGTCTCAGGCCGTCTGTCTCAGACCGCCTGTCTCAGACCGCCTGTCTCTGACCGTCTGCCTCAGACCGTCTGTCTCAGGCCGCCTGTCTCTGACCGTCTGTCTCAGACCGTCTGTCTCAGGCCGTCTGTCTCAGACCGTCTGTCTCAGACCGTGTGTCTCAGACCGTCTGTGTCAGACCGTGTCTCAGACCGTCTGTCTCAGACCGCCTGTCTCAGACCGTCTGTCGCAGACCGCCTGTCTCAGACCGTGTCTCAGACCGTCTGTCTCAGACCGTCTGTCTCAGACCGTCTGTCGCAGACCGCCTGTCTCAGACCGTGTCTCAGACCGTCTGTCTCAGACCGTCTGTCTCAGACCGTCTGTCTCAGACCGTCTGTCTCAGACCGTCTGTGTCAGACCGTCTGTGTCAGACCGTCTGTCTCAGGCCGCCTGTCTCTGACCGTCTGTCTCAGACCGTCTGTCTCAGACCGTCTGTCTCAGACCGTCTGTCTCAGACCGTCTGTCTCAGACCGCCAGTCTCAGGCCGTCTGTCTCAATCCCTCTGTCTCGAACCGTGCGTCTCAGACCGTCTGTGTCAGACCGTGTCTCAGACCGTCTGTCTCAGACCGTCTGTCTCAGACGGCTTGTCTCAGACCGTCTGTCGCAGACCGCCTGTCTCAGACCGTGTCTCAGACCGTCTGTCTCAGACCGTCTGTCTCAGACCGTCTGTCTCAGGCCGTATGTCTCAGACCGCCTGTCTCAGACCGCCTGTCTCTGACCGTCTGCCTCAGACCGTCTGTCTCAGACCGTCTGTCTCAGACCGTCTGTATCAGACCGTCTGTCTCAGACTGTCTGTCTCAGGCCGTATGTCTAAGACCGTCTGTCGCAGAGCGCCTGTCTCAGACCGCCTGTCTCTGACCGTCTGTCTCAGTCCGTCTGTCTCAGACCGACTGTCTCAGACCGTCTGTCTCAGACCGTCTGTCTCAGACCGTCTGTCTCAGACCGTCTGTATCAGACCGTCTGTATCAGGCCGTCTGTCTCAGGCCGCCTGTCTCTGACCGTCTGTCTCAGACCGTCTGTCTCAGACCGTCTGTCTCAGACCGTCTGTCTCTGACCGTCTGTCTCAGACCGTCTCTCTCAGACCGTCTGTATCAGACCGTCTGTCTCAGGCCATCTGTCTCAGACCGTCTGTCTCAATTCCTCTGTCTCGAACCGTCTGTCTCAGGCCGTCTGTCTCAGACCGCCTGTCTCAGACCGCCTGTCTCTGACCGTCTGCCTCAGACCGTCTGTCTCAGACCGTCTGTATCAGACCGTCTGTCTCAGACTGTCTGTCTCAGGCCGTATGTCTAAGACCGTCTGTCGCAGACCGCCTGTCTCAGACCGCCTGTCTCTGACCGTCTGTCTCAGTCCGTCTGTCTCAGACCGTCTGTCTCAGACCGTCTGTCTCAGACCGTCTGTCTCAGACCGTCTGTCTCAGACCGTCTGTATCAGACCGTCTGTATCAGGCCGTCTGTCTCAGGCCGCCTGTCTCTGACCGTCTGTCTCAGACCGTCTGTCTCAGACCGTCTGTCTCAGACCGTCTGTCTCAGACCGTCTGTCTCAGACCGTCTGTCTCAGGCCGTCTGTCTCAGACCGTCTGTCTCAGACCGTCTGTCTCAGACCGTCTGTGTCAGGCCGTCTGTCTCAGGCCGCCTGTCTCTGACCGTCTGTCTCAGACCGTCTGTCTCAGACCGCCAGTCTCAGGCCGTCTGTCTCAATCCCTCTGTCTCGAACCGTCTGTCTCAGACCGTGTGTCTCAGACCGTCTGTGTCAGACCGTGTCTCAGACCGTCTGTCTCAGACCGCCTGTCTCAGACCGTCTGTCGCAGACCGCCTGTCTCAGACCGTGTCTCAGACCGTCTGTCTCAGACCGTCTGTCTCAGACCGTCTGTCTCAGACCGTCTGTCTCAGACCGTCTGTCTCAGTCAGCCTGTCTCAGACCGCCTATCTCTGACCGTCTGTCTCAGTCTGTCTGTCTCAGACCGTCTGTCTCAGACCGTCTGTCTCAGGCCGCCTGTCTCTGACCGTCTGTCTCAGACCGTCTGTCTCAGGCCGTCTGTCTCAGACCGTCTGTCTCAGACCGTGTGTCTCAGACCGTCTGTGTCAGACCGTGTCTCAGACCGTCTGTCTCAGACCGCCTGTCTCAGACCGTCTGTCTCAGACCGTCTGTCTCAGACCGTCTGTCTCAGACCGTCTGTCTCAGACCGTCTGTGTCAGACCGTCTGTGTCAGACCGTCTGTCTCAGGCCGCCTGTCTCTGACCGTCTGTCTCAGACCGTCTGTCTCAGACCGCCAGTCTCAGGCCGTCTGTCTCAATCCCTCTGTCTCAGACCGTCTGTCTCAGACCGTCTGTCTCAGACCGTGTCTCAGACCGTCTGTCTCAGCCCGCCTGTCTCAGACCGTCTGTCTCAGACCGTCTGTCTCAGGCCGCCTGTCTCTGACCGTCTGTCTCAGACCGTCTGTCTCAGACCGCCAGTCTCAGGCCGTCTGTCTCAATCCCTCTGTCTCGAACCGTGTGTCTCAGACCGTCTGTGTCAGACCGTGTCTCAGACCGTCTGTCTCAGACCGTCTGTCTCAGACGGCTTGTCTCAGACCGTCTGTCGCAGACCGCCTGTCTCAGACCGTGTCTCAGACCGTCTGTCTCAGACCGTCTGTCTCAGACCGTCTGTCTCAGACCGTCTGTCTCTGACCGTCTGTCTCAGACCGTCTGTCTCAGACCGTCTGTCTCAGGCCGTCTGTCTCAGACCGTCTGTGTCAGGTCGTCTGTCTCAGGCCGCCTGTCTCTGACCGTCTGTCTCAGACCGTCTGTCTCAGGCCGTCTGTCTCAGACCGCCAGTCTCAGGCCGTCTGTCTCAATCCCTCTGTCTCGAACCGTCTGTCTCAGACCGTCTGTCTCAGACCGTGTGTCTCAGACCGTCTGTGGCAGACCGTGTCTCAGACCGTCTGTCTCAGACCGCCTGTCTCAGACCGTCTGTCGCAGACCGTCTGTCGCAGACCGCCTGTCTCAGACCGTGTCTCAGACCGTCTGTCTCAGACCGTCTGTCTCAGACCGTCTGTCTCAGACCGTGCGTCTTAGACCGACTGTCTCAGACCGTCTGTCTCAGACCGTCTGTGTCAGGCCGTCTGTCTCAGGCCGCCTGTCTCTGACCGTCTGTCTCAGACCGTCTGTCTCAGACCGTCTGTCTCAGACCGTCTGTCTCAGACCGTCTGTCTCAGACCGTCTGTCTCAGACCGTCTGTCTCAGACCGTCTGTCTCAGACCGCCAGTCTCAGGCCGTCTGTCTCAGACCGTCTGTCTCAGGCCGTATGTCTCAGACCGCCTGTCTCAGACCGCCTGTCTCTGACCGTCTGCCTCAGACCGTCTGTCTCAGACCGTCTGTCTCAGACCGTCTGTATCAGACCGTCTGTCTCAGACTGTCTGTCTCAGGCCGTATGTCTAAGACCGTCTGTCGCAGAGCGCCTGTCTCAGACCGCCTGTCTCTGACCGTCTGTCTCAGTCCGTCTGTCTCAGACCGACTGTCTCAGACCGTCTGTCTCAGACCGTCTGTCTCAGACCGTCTGTCTCAGACCGTCTGTATCAGACCGTCTGTATCAGGCCGTCTGTCTCAGGCCGCCTGTCTCTGACCGTCTGTCTCAGACCGTCTGTCTCAGACCGTCTGTCTCAGACCGTCTGTCTCTGACCGTCTGTCTCAGACCGTCTCTCTCAGACCGTCTGTATCAGACCGTCTGTCTCAGGCCATCTGTCTCAGACCGTCTGTCTCAATTCCTCTGTCTCGAACCGTCTGTCTCAGGCCGTCTGTCTCAGACCGCCTGTCTCAGACCGCCTGTCTCTGACCGTCTGCCTCAGACCGTCTGTCTCAGACCGTCTGTATCAGACCGTCTGTCTCAGACTGTCTGTCTCAGGCCGTATGTCTAAGACCGTCTGTCGCAGACCGCCTGTCTCAGACCGCCTGTCTCTGACCGTCTGTCTCAGTCCGTCTGTCTCAGACCGTCTGTCTCAGACCGTCTGTCTCAGACCGTCTGTCTCAGACCGTCTGTCTCAGACCGTCTGTATCAGACCGTCTGTATCAGGCCGTCTGTCTCAGGCCGCCTGTCTCTGACCGTCTGTCTCAGACCGTCTGTCTCAGACCGTCTGTCTCAGACCGTCTGTCTCAGACCGTCTGTCTCAGACCGTCTGTCTCAGGCCGTCTGTCTCAGACCGTCTGTCTCAGACCGTCTGTCTCAGACCGTCTGTGTCAGGCCGTCTGTCTCAGGCCGCCTGTCTCTGACCGTCTGTCTCAGACCGTCTGTCTCAGACCGCCAGTCTCAGGCCGTCTGTCTCAATCCCTCTGTCTCGAACCGTCTGTCTCAGACCGTGTGTCTCAGACCGTCTGTGTCAGACCGTGTCTCAGACCGTCTGTCTCA
Organism: Coelioxys conoideus; assembly: GCA_947623535.1. Lineage (NCBI taxonomy): Eukaryota > Metazoa > Arthropoda > Insecta > Hymenoptera > Megachilidae > Coelioxys > Coelioxys conoideus. Next base: position 1,176,450 of record CANQJN010000017.1, read on the forward strand.
GACCGCCTGTCTCAGACCGTCTGTCGCAGACCGCCTGTCTCAGACCGTGTCTCAGACCGTCTGTCTCAGACCGTCTGTCTCAGACCGTCTGTCTCAGACCGTCTGTCTCAGACCGTCTGTCTCAGTCAGCCTGTCTCAGACCGCCTATCTCTGACCGTCTGTCTCAGTCTGTCTGTCTCAGACCGTCTGTCTCAGACCGTCTGTCTCAGGCCGCCTGTCTCTGACCGTCTGTCTCAGACCGTCTGTCTCAGGCCGTCTGTCTCAGACCGTCTGTCTCAGACCGTGTGTCTCAGACCGTCTGTGTCAGACCGTGTCTCAGACCGTCTGTCTCAGACCGCCTGTCTCAGACCGTCTGTCTCAGACCGTCTGTCTCAGACCGTCTGTCTCAGACCGTCTGTCTCAGACCGTCTGTGTCAGACCGTCTGTGTCAGACCGTCTGTCTCAGGCCGCCTGTCTCTGACCGTCTGTCTCAGACCGTCTGTCTCAGACCGCCAGTCTCAGGCCGTCTGTCTCAATCCCTCTGTCTCAGACCGTCTGTCTCAGACCGTCTGTCTCAGACCGTGTCTCAGACCGTCTGTCTCAGCCCGCCTGTCTCAGACCGTCTGTCTCAGACCGTCTGTCTCAGGCCGCCTGTCTCTGACCGTCTGTCTCAGACCGTCTGTCTCAGACCGCCAGTCTCAGGCCGTCTGTCTCAATCCCTCTGTCTCGAACCGTGTGTCTCAGACCGTCTGTGTCAGACCGTGTCTCAGACCGTCTGTCTCAGACCGTCTGTCTCAGACGGCTTGTCTCAGACCGTCTGTCGCAGACCGCCTGTCTCAGACCGTGTCTCAGACCGTCTGTCTCAGACCGTCTGTCTCAGACCGTCTGTCTCAGACCGTCTGTCTCTGACCGTCTGTCTCAGACCGTCTGTCTCAGACCGTCTGTCTCAGGCCGTCTGTCTCAGACCGTCTGTGTCAGGTCGTCTGTCTCAGGCCGCCTGTCTCTGACCGTCTGTCTCAGACCGTCTGTCTCAGGCCGTCTGTCTCAGACCGCCAGTCTCAGGCCGTCTGTCTCAATCCCTCTGTCTCGAACCGTCTGTCTCAGACCGTCTGTCTCAGACCGTGTGTCTCAGACCGTCTGTGGCAGACCGTGTCTCAGACCGTCTGTCTCAGACCGCCTGTCTCAGACCGTCTGTCGCAGACCGTCTGTCGCAGACCGCCTGTCTCAGACCGTGTCTCAGACCGTCTGTCTCAGACCGTCTGTCTCAGACCGTCTGTCTCAGACCGTGCGTCTTAGACCGACTGTCTCAGACCGTCTGTCTCAGACCGTCTGTGTCAGGCCGTCTGTCTCAGGCCGCCTGTCTCTGACCGTCTGTCTCAGACCGTCTGTCTCAGACCGTCTGTCTCAGACCGTCTGTCTCAGACCGTCTGTCTCAGACCGTCTGTCTCAGACCGTCTGTCTCAGACCGTCTGTCTCAGACCGCCAGTCTCAGGCCGTCTGTCTCAACCCCTCTGCCTCGAACCGTCTGTCTCAGACCGTGTGTCTCAGACCGTCTGTGTCAGACCGTGTCTCAGACCGTCTGTCTCAGACCGCCTGTATCAGACCGCCAGTCTCAGGCCGTCTGTCTCAATCCCTCTGTCTCGAACCGTCTGTCTCACACCGTCTGTCTCAGACCGTGTGTCTCAGACCGTCTGTGGCAGACCGTGTCTCAGACCGTCTGTCTCAGACCGCCTGTCTCAGACCGTCTGTCGCAGACCGTCTGTCGCAGACCGTGTCTCAGACCGTGTCTCAGACCGTCTGTCTCAGACCGTCTGTCTCTGACCGTCTGTCTCAGACCGTCTGTCTCAGACCGTCTGTCTCGGACCGTCTGTCTCGGGCCGTCTGTCTCAGACCGTCTGTCTCAGACCGTCTGTCTCAGACCGTCTGTCTCAGACCGTCTGTGTCAGGTCGTCTGTCTCAGGCCGACTGTCTCTGACCGTCTGTCTCAGACCGTCTGTCTCAGACCGTCTGTCTCAGACCGTCTGTGTCAGGTCGTCTGTCTCAGGCCGACTGTCTCTGACCGTCTGTCTCAGACCGTCTGTCTCAGACCGTCTGTCTCAGACCGTCTGTCTCAGACCGTCTGTCTCAGACCGCCAGTCTCAGGCCGTCTGTCTCAATCCCTCTGTCTCGAACCGTCTGTCTCAGACCGTCTGTCTCAGACCGTGTGTCTCAGACCGTCTGTGTCAGACCGTGTCTCAGACCGTCTGTCTCAGACCGCCTGTCTCAGACTGTCTGTCGCAGACCGCCTGTCTCAGACCGTGTCTCAGACCGTCTGTCTCAGACCGTCTGTCTCAGACCGTCTGTCTCACTCAGCCTATCTCAGACCGCCTATCTCTGACCGTCTGTCTCAGTCCGTCTGTCTCAGACCGTCTGTCTCAGACCGTCTGTCTCAGACCGCCTGTCTCAGACCGTCTGTCTCAGACCGTCTGTCTCAGACCGTCTGTCTCAGACCGTCTGTCTCAGACCGTCTGTATCAGACCGTCTGTATCAGGCCGCCTGTCTCTGACCGTCTGTCTCAGACCGTCTGTCTCAGACCGTCTGTCTCTGACCGTCTGTCTCAGACCGTCTGTCTCAGACCGTCTGTCTCAGGCCGTCTGTCTCAGACCGTCTGTCTCAGACCGTCTGTCTCAGACCGTCTGTGTCAGGTCGTCTGTCTCAGGCCGCCTGTCTCTGACCGTCTGTCTCAGACCGTCTGTCTCAGGCCGTCTGTCTCAATCCCTCTGTCTCGAACCGTCTGTCTCAGACCGTCTGTCTCAGACCGCCTGTCTCAGACCGTCTGTCGCAGACCGCCTGTCTCAGACCGTGTCTCAGACCGTCTGTCTCAGACCGTCTGTCTCAGACCGTCTGTCTCAGACCGTCTGTCTCAGACCGCCTGTCTCAGACCGTCTGTCGCAGACCGCCTGTCTCAGACCGTGTCTCAGACCGTCTGTCTCAGACCGTGCGTCTCAGACCGACTGTCTCAGACCGTCTGTGTCAGGCCGTCTGTCTCAGGCCGCCTGTCTCTGACCGTCTGTCTCAGACCGTCTGTCTCAGACCGCCAGTCTCAGGCCGTCTGTCTCAATCCCTCTGTCTCGAACCGTGTGTCTCAGACCGTCTGTGTCACACCGTGTCTCAGACCGTCTGTCTCAGACCGTCTGTATCAGACCGCCTGTCTCAGACCGTCTGTCTCAGACCGTCTGTCTCAGACCGTCTGTCTCAGACCGTCTGTCTCAGACCGCCTGTCTCAGACCGTGCGTCTCAGACCGTCTGTCTCAGACCGTCTGTCTCAGACCGTCTGTCTCAGACCGTCTGTATCATACCGTCTGTATCAGACCGTCTGTATCAGACTGTCTGTCTCAGACTGTCTGTCTCAGGCCGTATGTCTAAGACCGTCTGTCTCAGACCGTCTGTCTCAGACCGTCTGTCTCAGACCGTCTGTCTCAGACCGTCTGTCTCAGACCGTCTGTCTCAGACCGTCTGTCTCAGACCGTCTGTCTCAGACCGTCTGTGTCAGGCCGTCTGTCTCAGACCGTCTGTATCAGACCGCCTGTCTCAGACCGTCTGTCTCAGACCGTCTGTCTCAGACCGTCTGTCGCAGACCGCCTGTCTCAGACCGTCTGTCTCAGACCGTCTGTCTCAGACCGTCTGTCTCAGACCGCCTGTCTCAGACCGTGCGTCTCAGACCGTCTGTCTCAGACCGTCTGTATCAGACCGTCTGTATCATACCGTCTGTATCAGACCGTCTGTCTCAGACCGTCTGTCTCAGACTGTATGTCTCAGACCGTCTGTCTCAGACCGTCTGTCGCAGACCGTCTGTCTCAGGCCGCCTGTCTCTGACCGTCTGTCTCAGACCGTCTGTCTCAGACCGTCTGTCTCAGACCGCCAGTCTCAGGCCGTCTGTCTCAATCCCTCTGTCTCGAACCGTGTGTCTCAGACCGTCTGTGTCAGACCGTGTCTCAGACCGTCTGTCTCAGACCGTCTGTCTCAGACGGCCTGTCTCAGAACGTCTGTCGCAGACCGCCTGTCTCTGACCGTCTGTCTCAATCCCTCTGTCTCGAACCGTCTGTCTCAGGCCGTCTGTCTCAGACCGCCTGTCTCAGACCGCCTGTCTCTGACCGTCTGTCTCAGACCGTCTCTCTCAGACCGTCTGTATCAGACCGTCTGTCTCAGGCCATCTGTCTCAGACCGTCTGTCTCAATTCCTCTGTCTCGAACCGTCTGTCTCAGGCCGTCTGTCTCAGACCGCCTGTCTCAGACCGCCTGTCTCTGACCGTCTGTATCATACCGTCTGTATCAGACCGTCTGTATCAGACTGTCTGTCTCAGACTGTCTGTCTCAGGCCGTATGTCTAAGACCGTCTGTCTCAGACCGTCTGTCTCAGACCGTCTGTCTCAGACCGTCTGTCTCAGACCGTCTGTCTCAGACCGTCTGTCTCAGACCGTCTGTCTCAGACCGTCTGTGTCAGGCCGTCTGTCTCAGACCGTCTGTATCAGACCGCCTGTCTCAGACCGTCTGTCTCAGACCGTCTGTCTCAGACCGTCTGTCGCAGACCGCCTGTCTCAGACCGTCTGTCTCAGACCGTCTGTCTCAGACCGTCTGTCTCAGACCGCCTGTCTCAGACCGTGCGTCTCAGACCGTCTGTCTCAGACCGTCTGTATCAGACCGTCTGTATCATACCGTCTGTATCAGACCGTCTGTCTCAGACCGTCTGTCTCAGACTGTATGTCTCAGACCGTCTGTCTCAGACCGTCTGTCGCAGACTGTCTGTCTCAGGCCGCCTGTCTCTGACCGTCTGTCTCAGACCGTCTGTCTCAGACCGTCTGTCTCAGACCGCCAGTCTCAGGCCGTCTGTCTCAATCCCTCTGTCTCGAACCGTGTGTCTCAGACCGTCTGTGTCAGACCGTGTCTCAGACCGTCTGTCTCAGACCGTCTGTCTCAGACGGCCTGTCTCAGAACGTCTGTCGCAGACCGCCTGTCTCTGACCGTCTGTCTCAATCCCTCTGTCTCGAACCGTCTGTCTCAGGCCGTCTGTCTCAGACCGCCTGTCTCAGACCGCCTGTCTCTGACCGTCTGTCTCAGACCGTCTCTCTCAGACCGTCTGTATCAGACCGTCTGTCTCAGGCCATCTGTCTCAGACCGTCTGTCTCAATTCCTCTGTCTCGAACCGTCTGTCTCAGGCCGTCTGTCTCAGACCGCCTGTCTCAGACCGCCTGTCTCTGACCGTCTGCCTCAGACCGTCTGTCTCAGACCGTCTGTATCAGACCGTCTGTCTCAGACTGTCTGTCTCAGGCCGTATGTCTAAGACCGTCTGTCGCAGACCGCCTGTCTCAGACCGCCTGTCTCTGACCGTCTGTCTCAGTCCGTCTGTCTCAGACCGTCTGTCTCAGACCGTCTGTCTCAGACCGTCTGTCTCAGACCGTCTGTCTCAGACCGTCTGTATCAGACCGTCTGTATCAGGCCGTCTGTCTCAGGCCGCCTGTCTCTGACCGTCTGTCTCAGACCGTCTGTCTCTGACCGTCTGTCTCAGACCGTCTCTCTCAGACTGTCTGTATCAGACCGTCTGTCTCAGGCCATCTGTCTCAGACCGTCTGTCTCAATTCCTCTGTCTCGAACCGTCTGTCTCAGGCCGTCTGTCTCAGACCGCCTGTCTCAGACCGCCTGTCTCTGACCGTCTGCCTCAGACCGTCTGTCTCAGACCGTCTGTATCAGACCGTCTGTCTCAGACTGTCTGTCTCAGGCCGTATGTCTAAGACCGTCTGTCGCAGACCGCCTGTCTCAGACCGCCTGTCTCTGACCGTCTGTCTCAGTCCGTCTGTCTCAGACCGTCTGTCTCAGACCGTCTGTCTCAGACCGTCTGTATCAGACCGTCTGTATCAGGCCGTCTGTCTCAGGCCGCCTGTCTCTGACCGTCTGTCTCAGACCGTCTGTCTCAGACCGTCTGTCTCAGACCGCCAGTCTCAGACCGTCTGTCTCAGACCGCCTGTCTCAGACCGTGCGTCTCAGACCGTCTGTCTCAGACCGTCTGTATCAGACCGTCTGTATCATACCGTCTGTATCAGACCGTCTGTCTCAGACCGCCTGTCTCAGACCGCCTGTCTCTGACCGTCTGTCTCAGACCGTCTCTCTCAGACCGTCTGTATCAGACCGTCTGTCTCAGGCCATCTGTCTCAGACCGTCTGTCTCAATTCCTCTGTCTCGAACCGTCTGTCTCAGGCCGTCTGTCTCAGACCGCCTGTCTCAGACCGCCTGTCTCTGACCGTCTGCCTCAGACTGTCTGTCTCAGACCGTCTGTATCAGACCGTCTGTCTCAGACTGTCTGTCTCAGGCCGTATGTCTAAGACCGTCTGTCGCAGACCGCCTGTCTCAGACCGCCTGTCTCTGACCGTCTGTCTCAGTCCGTCTGTCTCAGACCGTCTGTCTCAGACCGTCTGTCTCAGACCGTCTGTCTCAGACCGTCTGTCTCAGACCGTCTGTATCAGACCGTCTGTATCAGGCCGTCTGTCTTAGGCCGCCTGTCTCTGACCGTCTGTCTCAGACCGTCTGTCTCTGACCGTCTGTCTCAGACCGTCTCTCTCAGACCGTCTGTATCAGACCGTCTGTCTCAGGCCATCTGTCTCAGACCGTCTGTCTCAATTCCTCTGTCTCGAACCGTCTGTCTCAGGCCGTCTGTCTCAGACCGCCTGTCTCAGACCGCCTGTCTCTGACCGTCTGCCTCAGACCGTCTGTCTCAGACCGTCTGTATCAGACCGTCTGTCTCAGACTGTCTGTCTCAGGCCGTATGTCTAAGACCGTCTGTCGCAGACCGCCTGTCTCAGACCGCCTGTCTCTGACCGTCTGTCTCAGTCCGTCTGTCTCAGACCGTCTGTCTCAGACCGTCTGTCTCAGACCGTCTGTCTCAGACCGTCTGTATCAGACCGTCTGTATCAGGCCGTCTGTCTCAGGCCGCCTGTCTCTGACCGTCTGTCTCAGACCGTCTGTCTCAGACCGTCTGTCTCAGACCGCCAGTCTCAGACCGTCTGTCTCAGACCGCCTGTCTCAGACCGTGCGTCTCAGACCGTCTGTCTCAGACCGTCTGTATCAGACCGTCTGTATCATACCGTCTGTATCAGACCGTCTGTCTCAGACCGTCTGTCTCAGACTGTATGTCTCAGACCGTCTGTCTCAGACCGTCTGTCGCAGACCGTCTGTCTCAGGCCGCCTGTCTCTGACCGTCTGTCTCAGACCGTCTGTCTCAGACCGTCTGTCTCAGACCGCCAGTCTCAGGCCGTCTGTCTCAATCCCTGTGTCTCGAACCGTGTGTCTCAGACCGTCTGTGTCAGACCGTGTCTCAGACCGTCTGTCTCAGACCGTCTGTCTCAGACGGCCTGTCTCAGACCGTCTGTCGCAGACCGCCTGTCTCTGACCGTCTGTCTCAATCCCTCTGTCTCGAACCGTCTGTCTCAGGCCGTCTGTCTCAGACCGCCTGTCTCAGACCGCCTGTCTCTGACCGTCTGTCTCAGACCGTCTCTCTCAGACCGTCTGTATCAGACCGTCTGTCTCAGGCCATCTGTCTCAGACCGTCTGTCTCAATTCCTCTGTCTCGAACCGTCTGTCTCAGGCCGTCTGTCTCAGACCGCCTGTCTCAGACCGCCTGTCTCTGACCGTCTGCCTCAGACCGTCTGTCTCAGACCGTCTGTATCAGACCGTCTGTCTCAGACTGTCTGTCTCAGGCCGTATGTCTAAGACCGTCTGTCGCAGACCGCCTGTCTCAGACCGCCTGTCTCTGACCGTCTGTCTCAGTCCGTCTGTCTCAGACCGTCTGTCTCAGACCGTCTGCCTCAGACCGACTGTCTCAGACCGTCTGTCTCAGACCGTCTGTATCAGACCGTCTGTATCAGGCCGTCTGTCTCAGGCCGCCTGTCTCTGACCGTCTGTCTCAGACCGTCTGTCTCTGACCGTCTGTCTCAGACCGTCTCTCTCAGACCGTCTGTATCAGACCGTCTGTCTCAGGCCATCTGTCTCAGACCGTCTGTCTCAATTCCTCTGTCTCGAACCGTCTGTCTCAGGCCGTCTGTCTCAGACCGCCTGTCTCAGACCGCCTGTCTCTGACCGTCTGCCTCAGACCGTCTGTCTCAGACCGTCTGTATCAGACCGTCTGTCTCAGACTGTCTGTCTCAGGCCGTATGTCTAAGACCGTCTGTCGCAGACCGCCTGTCTCAGACCGTCTGTCTCAGACGGCTTGTCTCAGACCGTCTGTCGCAGACCGCCTGTCTCAGACCGTGTCTCAGACCGTCTGTCTCAGACCGTCTGTCTCAGACCGTCTGTCTCAGACCGTCTGTCTCAGACCGTCTGTCTCTGACCGTCTGTCTCAGACCGTCTGTCTCAGACCGTCTGTCTCAGGCCGTCTGTCTCAGACCGTCTGTGTCAGGTCGTCTGTCTCAGGCCGCCTGTCTCTGACCGTCTGTCTCAGACCGTCTGTCTCAGACCGTCTGTCTCAGACCGCCAGTCTCAGGCCGTCTGTCTCAATCCCTCTGTCTCGAACCGTCTGTCTCAGACCGTCTGTCTCAGACCGTGTGTCTCAGACCGTCTGTGGCAGACCGTGTCTCAGACCGTCTGTCTCAGACCGCCTGTCTCAGACCGTCTGTCGCAGACCGTCTGTCGCAGACCGCCTGTCTCAGACCGTGTCTCAGACCGTCTGTCTCAGACCGTCTGTCTCAGACCGTCTGTCTCAGACCGTGCGTCTTAGACCGACTGTCTCAGACCGTCTGTCTCAGACCGTCTGTGTCAGGCCGTCTGTCTCAGGCCGCCTGTCTCTGACCGTCTGTCTCAGACCGTCTGTCTCAGACCGTCTGTCTCAGACCGTCTGTCTCAGACCGTCTGTCTCAGACCGTCTGTCTCAGACCGCCAGTCTCAGGCCGTCTGTCTCAACCCCTCTGCCTCGAACCGTCTGTCTCAGACCGTGTGTCTCAGACCGCCTGTATCAGACCGCCAGTCTCAGGCCGTCTGTCTCAATCCCTCTGTCTCGAACCGTCTGTCTCAGACCGTCTGTCTCAGACCGTGTGTCTCAGACCGTCTGTGGCAGACCGTGTCTCAGACCGTCTGTCTCAGACCGCCTGTCTCAGACCGTCTGTCTCAGGCCGCCTGTCTCTGACCGTCTGTCTCAGACCGTCTGTCTCAGACCGTCTGTCTCAGACCGCCTGTATCAGACCGCCAGTCTCAGGCCGTCTGTCTCAATCCCTCTGTCTCGAACCGTCTGTCTCAGACCGTCTGTCTCAGACCGTGTGTCTCAGACCGTCTGTGGCAGACCGTGTCTCAGACCGTCTGTCTCAGACCGCCTGTCTCAGACCGTCTGTCGCAGACCGTCTGTCGCAGACCGTGTCTCAGACCGTGTCTCAGACCGTCTGTCTCAGACCGTCTGTCTCTGACCGTCTGTCTCAGACCGTCTGTCTCAGACCGTCTGTCTCGGACCGTCTGTCTCGGGCCGTCTGTCTCAGACCGTCTGTCTCAGACCGTCTGTCTCAGACCGTCTGTCTCAGACCGTCTGTGTCAGGTCGTCTGTCTCAGGCCGACTGTCTCTGACCGTCTGTCTCAGACCGTCTGTCTCAGACCGTCTGTCTCAGACCGTCTGTCTCAGACCGTCTGTCTCAGACCGCCAGTCTCAGGCCGTCTGTCTCAATCCCTCTGTCTCGAACCGTCTGTCTCAGACCGTCTGTCTCAGACCGTGTGTCTCAGACCGTCTGTGTCAGACCGTGTCTCAGACCGTCTGTCTCAGACCGCCTGTCTCAGACTGTCTGTCGCAGACCGCCTGTCTCAGACCGTGTCTCAGACCGTCTGTCTCAGACCGTCTGTCTCAGACCGTCTGTCTCACTCAGCCTATCTCAGACCGCCTATCTCTGACCGTCTGTCTCAGTCCGTCTGTCTCAGACCGTCTGTCTCAGACCGTCTGTCTCAGACCGCCTGTCTCAGACCGTCTGTCTCAGACCGTCTGTCTCAGACCGTCTGTCTCAGACCGTCTGTCTCAGACCGTCTGTATCAGACCGTCTGTATCAGGCCGCCTGTCTCTGACCGTCTGTCTCAGACCGTCTGTCTCAGACCGTCTGTCTCTGACCGTCTGTCTCAGACCGTCTGTCTCAGACCGTCTGTCTCAGGCCGTCTGTCTCAGACCGTCTGTCTCAGACCGTCTGTCTCAGACCGTCTGTGTCAGGTCGTCTGTCTCAGGCCGCCTGTCTCTGACCGTCTGTCTCAGACCGTCTGTCTCAGGCCGTCTGTCTCAATCCCTCTGTCTCGAACCGTCTGTCTCAGACCGTCTGTCTCAGACCGCCTGTCTCAGACCGTCTGTCGCAGACCGCCTGTCTCAGACCGTGTCTCAGACCGTCTGTCTCAGACCGTCTGTCTCAGACCGTCTGTCTCAGACCGCCTGTCTCAGACCGTCTGTCGCAGACCGCCTGTCTCAGACCGTGTCTCAGACCGTCTGTCTCAGACCGTGCGTCTCAGACCGACTGTCTCAGACCGTCTGTGTCAGGCCGTCTGTCTCAGGCCGCCTGTCTCTGACCGTCTGTCTCAGACCGTCTGTCTCAGACCGTCTGTCTCAGACCGTCTGTGTCAGGCCGTCTGTCTCAGACCGTCTGTATCAGACCGCCTGTCTCAGACCGTCTGTCTCAGACCGTCTGTCTCAGACCGTCTGTCGCAGACCGCCTGTCTCAGACCGTCTGTCTCAGACCGTCTGTCTCAGACCGTCTGTCTCAGACCGCCTGTCTCAGACCGTGCGTCTCAGACCGTCTGTCTCAGACCGTCTGTATCAGACCGTCTGTATCATACCGTCTGTATCAGACCGTCTGTCTCAGACCGTCTGTCTCAGACTGTATGTCTCAGACCGTCTGTCTCAGACCGTCTGTCGCAGACCGTCTGTCTCAGGCCGCCTGTCTCTGACCGTCTGTCTCAGACCGTCTGTCTCAGACCGTCTGTCTCAGACCGCCAGTCTCAGGCCGTCTGTCTCAATCCCTCTGTCTCGAACCGTGTGTCTCAGACCGTCTGTGTCAGACCGTGTCTCAGACCGTCTGTCTCAGACCGTCTGTCTCAGACGGCCTGTCTCAGAACGTCTGTCGCAGACCGCCTGTCTCTGACCGTCTGTCTCAATCCCTCTGTCTCGAACCGTCTGTCTCAGGCCGTCTGTCTCAGACCGCCTGTCTCAGACCGCCTGTCTCTGACCGTCTGTCTCAGACCGTCTCTCTCAGACCGTCTGTATCAGACCGTCTGTCTCAGGCCATCTGTCTCAGACCGTCTGTCTCAATTCCTCTGTCTCGAACCGTCTGTCTCAGGCCGTCTGTCTCAGACCGCCTGTCTCAGACCGCCTGTCTCTGACCGTCTGTATCATACCGTCTGTATCAGACCGTCTGTATCAGACTGTCTGTCTCAGACTGTCTGTCTCAGACTGTCTGTCTCAGGCCGTATGTCTAAGACCGTCTGTCTCAGACCGTCTGTCTCAGACCGTCTGTCTCAGACCGTCTGTCTCAGACCGTCTGTCTCAGACCGTCTGTCTCAGACCGTCTGTCTCAGACCGTCTGTGTCAGGCCGTCTGTCTCAGACCGTCTGTATCAGACCGCCTGTCTCAGACCGTCTGTCTCAGACCGTCTGTCTCAGACCGTCTGTCGCAGACCGCCTGTCTCAGACCGTCTGTCTCAGACCGTCTGTCTCAGACCGTCTGTCTCAGACCGCCTGTCTCAGACCGTGCGTCTCAGACCGTCTGTCTCAGACCGTCTGTATCAGACCGTCTGTATCATACCGTCTGTATCAGACCGTCTGTCTCAGACCGTCTGTCTCAGACTGTATGTCTCAGACCGTCTGTCTCAGACCGTCTGTCGCAGACCGTCTGTCTCAGGCCGCCTGTCTCTGACCGTCTGTCTCAGACCGTCTGTCTCAGACCGTCTGTCTCAGACCGCCAGTCTCAGGCCGTCTGTCTCAATCCCTCTGTCGCGAACCGTGTGTCTCAGACCGTCTGTGTCAGACCGTGTCTCAGACCGTCTGTCTCAGACCGTCTGTCTCAGACGGCCTGTCTCAGAACGTCTGTCGCAGACCGCCTGTCTCTGACCGTCTGTCTCAATCCCTCTGTCTCGAACCGTCTGTCTCAGGCCGTCTGTCTCAGACCGCCTGTCTCAGACCGCCTGTCTCTGACCGTCTGTCTCAGACCGTCTCTCTCAGACCGTCTGTATCAGACCGTCTGTCTCAGGCCATCTGTCTCAGACCGTCTGTCTCAATTCCTCTGTCTCGAACCGTCTGTCTCAGGCCGTCTGTCTCAGACCGCCTGTCTCAGACCGCCTGTCTCTGACCGTCTGCCTCAGACCGTCTGTCTCAGACCGTCTGTATCAGACCGTCTGTCTCAGACTGTCTGTCTCAGGCCGTATGTCTAAGACCGTCTGTCGCAGACCGCCTGTCTCAGACCGCCTGTCTCTGACCGTCTGTCTCAGTCCGTCTGTCTCAGACCGTCTGTCTCAGACCGTCTGTCTCAGACCGTCTGTCTCAGACCGTCTGTCTCAGACCGTCTGTATCAGACCGTCTGTATCAGGCCGTCTGTCTCAGGCCGCCTGTCTCTGACCGTCTGTCTCAGACCGTCTGTCTCTGACCGTCTGTCTCAGACCGTCTCTCTCAGACCGTCTGTATCAGACCGTCTGTCTCAGGCCATCTGTCTCAGACCGTCTGTCTCAATTCCTCTGTCTCGAACCGTCTGTCTCAGGCCGTCTGTCTCAGACCGCCTGTCTCAGACCGCCTGTCTCTGACCGTCTGCCTCAGACCGTCTGTCTCAGACCGTCTGTATCAGACCGTCTGTCTCAGACTGTCTGTCTCAGGCCGTATGTCTAAGACCGTCTGTCGCAGACCGCCTGTCTCAGACCGCCTGTCTCTGACCGTCTGTCTCAGTCCGTCTGTCTCAGACCGTCTGTCTCAGACCGTCTGTCTCAGACCGTCTGTATCAGACCGTCTGTATCAGGCCGTCTGTCTCAGGCCGCCTGTCTCTGACCGTCTGTCTCAGACCGTCTGTCTCAGACCGTCTGTCTCAGACCGCCAGTCTCAGACCGTCTGTCTCAGACCGCCTGTCTCAGACCGTGCGTCTCAGACCGTCTGTCTCAGACCGTCTGTATCAGACCGTCTGTATCATACCGTCTGTATCAGACCGTCTGTCTCAGACCGCCTGTCTCAGACCGCCTGTCTCTGACCGTCTGTCTCAGACCGTCTCTCTCAGACCGTCTGTATCAGACCGTCTGTCTCAGGCCATCTGTCTCAGACCGTCTGTCTCAATTCCTCTGTCTCGAACCGTCTGTCTCAGGCCGTCTGTCTCAGACCGCCTGTCTCAGACCGCCTGTCTCTGACCGTCTGCCTCAGACTGTCTGTCTCAGACCGTCTGTATCAGACCGTCTGTCTCAGACTGTCTGTCTCAGGCCGTATGTCTAAGACCGTCTGTCGCAGACCGCCTGTCTCAGACCGCCTGTCTCTGACCGTCTGTCTCAGTCCGTCTGTCTCAGACCGTCTGTCTCAGACCGTCTGTCTCAGACCGTCTGTCTCAGACCGTCTGTCTCAGACCGTCTGTCTCAGACCGTCTGTATCAGACCGTCTGTATCAGGCCGTCTGTCTCAGGCCGCCTGTCTCTGACCGTCTGTCTCAGACCGTCTGTCTCTGACCGTCTGTCTCAGACCGTCTCTCTCAGACCGTCTGTATCAGACCGTCTGTCTCAGGCCATCTGTCTCAGACCGTCTGTCTCAATTCCTCTGTCTCGAACCGTCTGTCTCAGGCCGTCTGTCTCAGACCGCCTGTCTCAGACCGCCTGTCTCTGACCGTCTGCCTCAGACCGTCTGTCTCAGACCGTCTGTATCAGACCGTCTGTCTCAGACTGTCTGTCTCAGGCCGTATGTCTAAGACCGTCTGTCGCAGACCGCCTGTCTCAGACCGCCTGTCTCTGACCGTCTGTCTCAGTCCGTCTGTCTCAGACCGTCTGTCTCAGACCGTCTGTCTCAGACCGTCTGTCTCAGACCGTCTGTATCAGACCGTCTGTATCAGGCCGTCTGTCTCAGGCCGCCTGTCTCTGACCGTCTGTCTCAGACCGTCTGTCTCAGACCGTCTGTCTCAGACCGCCAGTCTCAGACCGTCTGTCTCAGACCGCCTGTCTCAGACCGTGCGTCTCAGACCGTCTGTCTCAGACCGTCTGTATCAGACCGTCTGTATCATACCGTCTGTATCAGACCGTCTGTCTCAGACCGTCTGTCTCAGACTGTATGTCTCAGACCGTCTGTCTCAGACCGTCTGTCGCAGACCGTCTGTCTCAGGCCGCCTGTCTCTGACCGTCTGTCTCAGACCGTCTGTCTCAGACCGTCTGTCTCAGACCGCCAGTCTCAGGCCGTCTGTCTCAATCCCTGTGTCTCGAACCGTGTGTCTCAGACCGTCTGTGTCAGACCGTGTCTCAGACCGTCTGTCTCAGACCGTCTGTCTCAGACGGCCTGTCTCAGACCGTCTGTCGCAGACCGCCTGTCTCTGACCGTCTGTCTCAATCCCTCTGTCTCGAACCGTCTGTCTCAGGCCGTCTGTCTCAGACCGCCTGTCTCAGACCGCCTGTCTCTGACCGTCTGTCTCAGACCGTCTCTCTCAGACCGTCTGTATCAGACCGTCTGTCTCAGGCCATCTGTCTCAGACCGTCTGTCTCAATTCCTCTGTCTCGAACCGTCTGTCTCAGGCCGTCTGTCTCAGACCGCCTGTCTCAGACCGCCTGTCTCTGACCGTCTGCCTCAGACCGTCTGTCTCAGACCGTCTGTATCAGACCGTCTGTCTCAGACTGTCTGTCTCAGGCCGTATGTCTAAGACCGTCTGTCGCAGACCGCCTGTCTCAGACCGCCTGTCTCTGACCGTCTGTCTCAGTCCGTCTGTCTCAGACCGTCTGTCTCAGACCGTCTGCCTCAGACCGACTGTCTCAGACCGTCTGTCTCAGACCGTCTGTATCAGACCGTCTGTATCAGGCCGTCTGTCTCAGGCCGCCTGTCTCTGACCGTCTGTCTCAGACCGTCTGTCTCTGACCGTCTGTCTCAGACCGTCTCTCTCAGACCGTCTGTATCAGACCGTCTGTCTCAGGCCATCTGTCTCAGACCGTCTGTCTCAATTCCTCTGTCTCGAACCGTCTGTCTCAGGCCGTCTGTCTCAGACCGCCTGTCTCAGACCGCCTGTCTCTGACCGTCTGCCTCAGACCGTCTGTCTCAGACCGTCTGTATCAGACCGTCTGTCTCAGACTGTCTGTCTCAGGCCGTATGTCTAAGACCGTCTGTCGCAGACCGCCTGTCTCAGACCGCCTGTCTCTGACCGTCTGTCGCAGACCGCCTGTCTCAGACCGCCTGTCTCTGACCGCCTGTCTCTGACCGTCTGTCTCTGACCGTCTGTCTCAGACCGTCTCTCTCAGACCGTCTGTATCAGACCGTCTGTCTCAGACCGCCAGTCTCAGGCCGTCTGTCTCAATCCCTCTGTCTCGAACCGTCTGTCTCAGACCGTGTGTCTCAGACCGTCTGTGTCAGACCGTGTCTCAGACCGTCTGTCTCAGACCGCCTGTCTCAGACCGTCTGTCGCAGACCGCCTGTCTCAGACCGTGTCTCAGACCGTCTGTCTCAGACCGTCTGTCTCAGACCGTCTGTCCCAGACCGTCTGTCTCAGACCGCCTATCTCTGACCGTCTGTCTCAGTCCGTCTGTCTCAGACCGTCTGTCTCAGACCGTCTGTCTCAGACCGTCTGTCTCAGACCGTCTGTCTCAGACCGTCTGTATCAGACCGTCTGTATCAGGCCGTCTGTCTCAGGCCGCCTGTCTCTGACCGTCTGTCTCAGACCGTTTGTCTCAGACCGTCTGTCTCTGACCGTCTGTCTCAGACCGTCTGTCTCAGACCGTCTGTCTCAGACCGTCTGTCTCAGGCCGTCTGTCTCAGACCGTCTGTGTCAGGTCGTCTGTCTCAGGCCGCCTGTCTCTGACCGTCTGTCTCAGACCGTCTGTCTCAGACCGTCTGTCTCAGACCGTCTGTCTCAGACCGCCAGTCTCAGGCGGTCTGTCTCAATCCCTCTGTCTCGAACCGTCTGTCTCAGACCGTCTGTCTCAGACCGTGTGTCTCAGACCGTGTGTCTCAGACCGTCTGTGTCAGACCGTGTCTCAGACCGTCTGTCTCAGACCGCCTGTCTCAGACCGTCTGTCGCAGACCGCCTGTCTCAGACCGTGTCTCAGACCGTCTGTCTCAGACCGTCTGTCTCAGACCGTCTGTCTCAGACCGTCTGTCTCAGACCGTCTGTCTCAGACCGTCTGTGTCAGACCGTCTGTGTCAGACCGTCTGTCTCAGGCCGCCTGTCTCTGACCGTCTGTCTCAGACCGTCTGTCTCAGACCGCCAGTCTCAGGCCGTCTGTCTCAATCCCTCTGTCTCGAACCGTGTGTCTCAGACCGTCTGTGTCAGACCGTGTCTCAGACCGTCTGTCTCAGACCGTCTGTCTCAGACGGCCTGTCTCAGACCGTCTGTCGCAGACCGCCTGTCTCTGACCGTCTGTCTCAATCCCTCTGTCTCGAACCGTCTGTCTCAGGCCGTCTGTCTCAGACCGCCTGTCTCAGACCGCCTGTCTCTGACCGTCTGTCTCAGACCGTCTGTCTCAGGCCGTCTGTCTCAGACCGTCTGTGTCAGGTCGTCTGTCTCAGGCCGCCTGTCTCTGACCGTCTGTCTCAGACCGTCTGTCTCAGACCGTCTGTCTCAGACCGTGCGTCTTAGACCGACTGTCTCAGACCGTCTGTCTCAGACCGTCTGTGTCAGGCCGTCTGTCTCAGGCCGCCTGTCTCTGACCGTCTGTCTCAGACCGTCTGTCTCAGACCGTCTGTCTCAGACCGTCTGTCTCAGACCGTCTGTCTCAGACCGCCAGTCTCAGGCCGTCTGTCTCAACCCCTCTGCCTCGAACCGTCTGTCTCAGACCGTGTGTCTCAGACCGTCTGTGTCAGACCGTGTCTCAGACCGTCCGTCTCAGACCGCCTGTATCAGACCGCCAGTCTCAGGCCGTCTGTCTCAATCCCTCTGTCACGAACCGTCTGTCTCAGACCGTCTGTCTCAGACCGTGTGTCTCAGACCGTCTGTGGCAGACCGTGTCTCAGACCGTCTGTCTCAGACCGCCTGTCTCAGACCGTCTGTCGCAGACCGTCTGTCGCAGACCGTGTCTCAGACCGTGTCTCAGACCGTCTGTCTCAGACCGTCTGTCTCTGACCGTCTGTCTCAGACCGTCTGTCTCAGACCGTCTGTCTCGGACCGTCTGTCTCGGGCCGTCTGTCTCAGACCGTCTGTCTCAGACCGTCTGTCTCAGACCGTCTGTCTCAGACCGTCTGTGTCAGGTCGTCTGTCTCAGGCCGCCTGTCTCTGACCGTCTGTCTCAGACCGTCTGTCTCAGACCGTCTGTCTCAGACCGTCTGTCTCAGACCGTCTGTCTCAGACCGCCAGTCTCAGGCCGTCTGTCTCAATCCCTCTGTCTCGAACCGTCTGTCTCAGACCGTCTGTCTCAGACCGTGTGTCTCAGACCGTCTGTGTCAGACCGTGTCTCAGACCGTCTGTCTCAGACCGCCTGTCTCAGACTGTCTGTCGCAGACCGCCTGTCTCAGACCGTGTCTCAGACCGTCTGTCTCAGACCGTCTGTCTCAGACCGTCTGTCTCACTCAGCCTATCTCAGACCGCCCATCTCTGACCGTCTGTCTCAGTCCGTCTGTCTCAGACCGTCTGTCTCAGACCGTCTGTCTCACACCGCCTGTCTCAGACCGTCTGTCTCAGACCGTCTGTCTCAGACCGTCTGTCTCAGACCGTCTGTCTCAGACCGTCTGTCTCAGACCGTCTGTATCAGACCGTCTGTATCAGGCCGCCTGTCTCTGACCGTCTGTCTCAGACCGTCTGTCTCAGACCGTCTGTCTCTGACCGTCTGTCTCAGACCGTCTGTCTCAGACCGTCTGTCTCAGGCCGTCTGTCTCAGACCGTCTGTCTCAGACCGTCTGTCTCAGACCGTCTGTGTCAGGTCGTCTGTCTCAGGCCGCCTGTCTCTGACCGTCTGTCTCAGACCGTCTGTCTCAGGCCGTCTGTCTCAATCCCTCTGTCTCGAACCGTCTGTCTCAGACCGTCTGTCTCAGACCGCCTGTCTCAGACCGTCTGTCGCAGACCGCCTGTCTCAGACCGTGTCTCAGACCGTCTGTCTCAGACCGTCTGTCTCAGACCGTCTGTCTCAGACCGTCTGTCTCAGACCGCCTGTCTCAGACCGTCTGTCGCAGACCGCCTGTCTCAGACCGTGTCTCAGACCGTCTGTCTCAGACCGTGCGTCTCAGACCGACTGTCTCAGACCGTCTGTGTCAGGCCGTCTGTCTCAGGCCGCCTGTCTCTGACCGTCTGTCTCAGACCGTCTGTCTCAGACCGCCAGTCTCAGGCCGTCTGTCTCAATCCCTCTGTCTCGAACCGTGTGTCTCAGACCGTCTGTGTCACACCGTGTCTCAGACCGTCTGTCTCAGACCGTCTGTATCAGACCGCCTGTCTCAGACCGTGCGTCTCAGACCGTCTGTCTCAGACCGTCTGTCTCAGACCGTCTGTCTCAGACCGTCTGTATCATACCGTCTGTATCAGACCGTCTGTATCAGACTGTCTGTCTCAGACTGTCTGTCTCAGGCCGTATGTCTAAGACCGTCTGTCTCAGACCGTCTGTCTCAGACCGTCTGTCTCAGACCGTCTGTCTCAGACCGTCTGTCTCAGACCGTCTGTGTCAGGCCGTCTGTCTCAGACCGTCTGTATCAGACCGCCTGTCTCAGACCGTCTGTCTCAGACCGTCTGTCTCAGACCGTCTGTCGCAGACCGCCTGTCTCAGACCGTCTGTCTCAGACCGTCTGTCTCAGACCGTCTGTCTCAGACCGCCTGTCTCAGACCGTGCGTCTCAGACCGTCTGTCTCAGACCGTCTGTATCAGACCGTCTGTATCATACCGTCTGTATCAGACCGTCTGTCTCAGACCGTCTGTCTCAGACTGTATGTCTCAGACCGTCTGTCTCAGACCGTCTGTCGCAGACCGTCTGTCTCAGGCCGCCTGTCTCTGACCGTCTGTCTCAGACCGTCTGTCTCAGACCGTCTGTCTCAGACCGCCAGTCTCAGGCCGTCTGTCTCAATCCCTCTGTCTCGAACCGTGTGTCTCAGACCGTCTGTGTCAGACCGTGTCTCAGACCGTCTGTCTCAGACCGTCTGTCTCAGACGGCCTGTCTCAGACCGTCTGTCGCAGACCGCCTGTCTCTGACCGTCTGTCTCAATCCCTCTGTCTCGAACCGTCTGTCTCAGGCCGTCTGTCTCAGACCGCCTGTCTCAGACCGCCTGTCTCTGACCGTCTGTCTCAGACCGTCTCTCTCAGACCGTCTGTATCAGACCGTCTGTCTCAGGCCATCTGTCTCAGACCGTCTGTCTCAATTCCTCTGTCTCGAACCGTCTGTCTCAGGCCGTCTGTCTCAGACCGCCTGTCTCAGACCGCCTGTCTCTGACCGTCTGCCTCAGACCGTCTGTCTCAGACCGTCTGTATCAGACCGTCTGTCTCAGACTGTCTGTCTCAGGCCGTATGTCTAAGACCGTCTGTCGCAGACCGCCTGTCTCAGACCGCCTGTCTCTGACCGTCTGTCTCAGTCCGTCTGTCTCAGACCGTCTGTCTCAGACCGTCTGTCTCAGACCGTCTGTCTCAGACCGTCTGTCTCAGACCGTCTGTATCAGACCGTCTGTATCAGGCCGTCTGTCTCAGGCCGCCTGTCTCTGACCGTCTGTCTCAGACCGTCTGTCTCTGACCGTCTGTCTCAGACCGTCTCTCTCAGACCGTCTGTATCAGACCGTCTGTCTCAGGCCATCTGTCTCAGACCGTCTGTCTCAATTCCTCTGTCTCGAACCGTCTGTCTCAGGCCGTCTGTCTCAGACCGCCTGTCTCAGACCGCCTGTCTCTGACCGTCTGCCTCAGACAGTCTGTCTCAGACCGTCTGTATCAGACCGTCTGTCTCAGACTGTCTGTCTCATGCCGTATGTCTAAGACCGTCTGTCGCAGACCGCCTGTCTCAGACCGCCTGTCTCAGACCGTGCGTCTCAGACCGTCTGTCTCAGACCGTCTGTATCAGACCGTCTGTATCATACCGTCTGTATCAGACCGTCTGTCTCAGACCGTCTGTCTCAGACTGTATGTCTCAGACCGTCTGTCTCAGACCGTCTGTCGCAGACCGTCTGTCTCAGGCCGCCTGTCTCTGACCGTCTGTCTCAGACCGTCTGTCTCAGACCGCCAGTCTCAGGCCGTCTGTCTCAATCCGTCTGTCTCGAACCGTGTGTCTCAGACCGTCTGTGTCAGACCGTGTCTCAGACCGTCTGTCTCAGACCGTCTGTCTCAGACGGCCTGTCTCAGACCGTCTGTCGCAGACCGCCTGTCTCTGACCGTCTGTCTCAATCCCTCTGTCTCGAACCGTCTGTCTCAGGCCGTCTGTCTCAGACCGCCTGTCTCAGACCGCCTGTCTCTGACCGTCTGTCTCAGACCGTCTCTCTCAGACCGTCTGTATCAGACCGTCTGTCTCAGGCCATCTGTCTCAGACCGTCTGTCTCAATTCCTCTGTCTCGAACCGTCTGTCTCAGGCCGTCTGTCTCAGACCGCCTGTCTCAGACCGCCTGTCTCTGACCGTCTGCCTCAGACCGTCTGTCTCAGACCGTCTGTATCAGACCGTCTGTCTCAGACTGTCTGTCTCAGGCCGTATGTCTAAGACCGTCTGTCGCAGACCGCCTGTCTCAGACCGCCTGTCTCTGACCGTCTGTCTCAGTCCGTCTGTCTCAGACCGTCTGTCTCAGACCGTCTGTCTCAGACCGTCTGTCTCAGACCGTCTGTCTCAGACCGTCTGTCTCAGACCGTCTGTATCAGACCGTCTGTATCAGGCCGTCTGTCTCAGGCCGCCTGTCTCTGACCGTCTGTCTCAGACCGTCTGTCTCTGACCATCTGTCTCAGACCGTCTCTCTCAGACCGTCTGTATCAGACCGTCTGTCTCAGGCCATCTGTCTCAGACCGTCTGTCTCAATTCCTCTGTCTCGAACCGTCTGTCTCAGGCCGTCTGTCTCAGACCGCCTGTCTCAGACCGCCTGTCTCTGACCGTCTGCCTCAGACCGTCTGTCTCAGACTGTCTGTATCAGACCGTCTGTCTCAGACTGTCTGTCTCAGGCCGTATGTCTAAGACCGTCTGTCGCAGACCGCCTGTCTCAGACCGCCTGTCTCTGACCGTCTGTCTCAGTCCGTCTGTCTCAGACCGTCTGTCTCAGACCATCTGTCTCAGACCGTCTGTATCAGACCGTCTGTATCAGGCCGTCTGTCTCAGGCCGCCTGTCTCTGACCGTCTGTCTCAGACCGTCTGTCTCAGACCGTCTGTCTCAGACCGCCAGTCTCAGACCGTCTGTCTCAGACCGCCTGTCTCAGACCGTGCGTCTCAGACCGTCTGTCTCAGACCGTCTGTATCAGACCGTCTGTATCATACCGTCTGTATCAGACCGTCTGTCTCAGACCGCCTGTCTCAGACCGCCTGTCTCTGACCGTCTGTCTCAGACCGTCTCTCTCAGACCGTCTGTATCAGACCGTCTGTCTCAGGCCATCTGTCTCAGACCGTCTGTCTCAATTCCTCTGTCTCGAACCGTCTGTCTCAGGCCGTCTGTCTCAGACCGCCTGTCTCAGACCGCCTGTCTCTGACCGTCTGCCTCAGACTGTCTGTCTCAGACCGTCTGTATCAGACCGTCTGTCTCAGACCGTCTGCCTCAGACCGTCTGTCTCAGACTGTCTGTATCAGACCGTCTGTCTCAGACTGTCTGTCTCAGGCCGTATGTCTAAGACCGTCTGTCGCAGACCGCCTGTCTCAGACCGCCTGTCTCTGACCGTCTGTCTCAGTCCGTCTGTCTCAGACCGTCTGTCTCAGTCCGTCTGTCTCAGACCGTCTGTCTCAGACCGTCTGTCTCAGACCGTCTGTCTCAGACCGTCTGTCTCAGACCGTCTGTCTCAGACCGTCTGTATCAGACCGTCTGTATCAGGCCGTCTGTCTCAGGCCGCCTGTCTCTGACCGTCTGTCTCAGACCGTCTGTCTCTGACCGTCTGTCTCAGACCGTCTCTCTCAGACCGTCTGTATCAGACCGTCTGTCTCAGGCCATCTGTCTCAGACCGTCTGTCTCAATTCCTCTGTCTCGAACCGTCTGTCTCAGGCCGTCTGTCTCAGACCGCCTGTCTCAGACCGCCTGTCTCTGACCGTCTGCCTCAGACCGTCTGTCTCAGACCGTCTGTATCAGACCGTCTGTCTCAGACTGTCTGTCTCAGTCCGTCTGTCTCAGACCGTCTGTCTCAGACCGTCTGTCTCAGACCGTCTGTCTCAGACCGTCTGTATCAGACCGTCTGTATCAGGCCGTCTGTCTCAGGCCGCCTGTCTCTGACCGTCTGTCTCAGACCGTCTGTCTCAGACCGTCTGTCTCAGACCGCCAGTCTCAGACCGTCTGTCTCAGACCGCCTGTATCAGACCGTGCGTCTCAGACCGTCTGTCTCAGACCGTCTGTATCAGACCGTCTGTATCATACCGTCTGTATCAGACCGTCTGTCTCAGACCGTCTGTCTCAGACTGTATGTCTCAGACCGTCTGTCTCAGACCGTCTGTCGCAGACCGTCTGTCTCAGGCCGCCTGTCTCTGACCGTCTGTCTCAGACCGTCTGTCTCAGACCGTCTGTCTCAGACCGCCAGTCTCAGGCCGTCTGTCTCAATCCCTGTGTCTCGAACCGTGTGTCTCAGACCGTCTGTGTCAGACCGTGTCTCAGACCGTCTGTCTCAGACCGTCTGTCTCAGACGGCCTGTCTCAGACCGTCTGTCGCAGACCGCCTGTCTCTGACCGTCTGTCTCAATCCCTCTGTCTCGAACCGTCTGTCTCAATCCCTGTGTCTCGAACCGTGTGTCTCAGACCGTCTGTGTCAGACCGTGTCTCAGACCGTCTGTCTCAGACCGTCTGTCTCAGACGGCCTGTCTCAGACCGTCTGTCGCAGACCGCCTGTCTCTGACCGTCTGTCTCAATCCCTCTGTCTCGAACCGTCTGTCTCAGACCGTCTGCCTCAGACCGACTGTCTCAGACCGTCTGTCTCTGACCGTCTGTCTCAGACCGTCTCTCTCAGACCGTCTGTATCAGACCGTCTGTCTCAGGCCATCTGTCTCAGACCGTCTGTCTCAATTCCTCTGTCTCGAACCGTCTGTCTCAGGCCGTCTGTCTCAGACCGCCTGTCTCAGACCGCCTGTCTCTGACCGTCTGCCTCAGACCGTCTGTCTCAGACCGTCTGTATCAGACCGTCTGTCTCAGACTGTCTGTCTCAGGCCGTATGTCTAAGACCGTCTGTCGCAGACCGCCTGTCTCAGACCGCCTGTCTCTGACCGTCTGTCGCAGACCGCCTGTCTCAGACCGCCTGTCTCTGACCGTCTGTATCAGTCCGTCTGTCTCAGACCGTCTGTCTCAGACCGTCTGTCTCAGACCGTCTGTCTCAGACCGTCTGTCTCAGACGGCC